>CM077002.1:103902962-105152962 GCA_039090855.1 Macrothele yani | reverse complement strand
CTTTATGATTCACGAGTGCTGGACGTTTATCCTGCAAAACACTGCGTAGACGCTGCAGCTTCTGACGGTAGACTTCCCCTCTAATGGTTTTGTTAGGTGGCAGCAGCTCGTAATGGATTGTGCCTTACATATTCCACTACACAAACATCAAAACCTTTTGTTGGAAACGTCCTGGTTTCGCTACTGCTGCAGGCACATTCCCTTTGGGAAGCCACTGCCGTTTACGCTTAATGATATGATAAACAATCCATTTTCCATCGCCCGTCACAATTCTGTGTAAACGCGGCTCCCTTTTTTTAACGGGAGAGCAAATAAATGCAAATGTTCAAACGCTGTTGCATCTGTTGTGGAGTGAGATCATGGGGTACACACTTATCCAGTTTCGACACATAACCGAGGTCCTGCAGATGCCGGTGAACAGTGGAATGGGCTGAATAAACAAGTGTGGCCAATTAATAGACTGTTGCCTGCTAAATTTCCCTCAACAGCAGCTTTCAGCACGTCGTTATTCAACTCAACAGGCCGTCCGGGTCGCTGCATATCCTTAAGGCTGGTTGGTGCCCCCCCGTCGAAATTTCTGGAACCAGCGTTAACATTTTCTGACCTCCAGGGTACCCTGCTCATATACGGCATTGATGTTTCGTGTTGCTACCGTCGCTGAATGTTGATGGTGGAACTCATGCAGCATAATGTGCTAAATGTGTTCTTCAGGACACTGCCATTTCCTATGCGGATTAAGTACACAACGACTGCACCTAGAGCTCCCGTTAGCAGTCTCAAGTGACTTTAAGGTCTGCTTGCGTGATCCCTCTTATACACACCGTGGTCGACATCATAGTCTGGGCACCAGGGGAATCACAACTGTTGAGCTTGCGCAAAACGACATTACTTCTGAGGGACCTGATATGTTTATTGCTTTTATGCTTGTTTCCCTTATCAAAAAAATAGTATTTGTTTAATGCTGTTTTTAAAGTGAGGTCAAGTACCTTCCTTTTCTTTTCCGATGTCTTTCAATTCTGGAATACCATCATCTTCTTCCCATTCTGTATCAAAACAATTTATTTATTAATATACATACACCACTCGACGAAGAAAATGCCACACCATGAAGAAATGCATGAAATGGGAAGAAACGTACCTCGCTTGCAGAAAAGTAGATGAGAAAGAAAGGATTTAATTTCTGAGAGAAATGGGCAAGGATACAGTATAATATGAGCTGAGTCAGTAGGTTGTATGCCTAATGTATAGACCGCCATGCCGGTCTATACATTAGGCAACAGGATGTGGGATCGAGTGGAAAAGTTCCCGGATAGTGTCCTGAGATATCGCTAACCCCTAGTCGTTAACCTGTGTCCATAATTCATTGGCATTGCTACGGGATCGTGCAGAGGCGTTTAGTTGTTCAAAACGTTCAGCACGCTCTCTATCGTGGAGAAATCTGGGGATCGCGCTGGCCAAGGCAGCACCTTTACATCGCATAGTCACTGTCTGCTGATGTTGACGGTGTACCGGCGGGCTTTATTTTGTTGATACTGGGCATCAGAGATACCACAGAGATACGGCAACAAAAGGGGTTGCAGCCCCTCAACGAACGGCAGTTGAAACTGATTGTGCCTCAAACCACGACACCAGGCAAAGGACAAGTATTATATGACGCTCACAGATGTCAGCATGATCAGCACGGTGACCACATACTTTCAATGACCCTCGCGAATATGATAAGGCCGGTCTCCAGATCCTCAATTAGCGATTGTTGTTGCTGAGATGTAAACCAGACGCGTTGCTGAATACGACATTGTTCCATCCATCCCGCCACGCATGTCTGGTAAGGCACCACCGCAAACTTGCATGACGATTAGCTACAGTGGGGGAAAATCGTCACAATGGCTGCTGGCATTAGTGCAAACCTGACTCAGTCGACATGCGATTCGCTGTCCTTGTCAATACGGCGATGGCGATGTCCATTCCTGAATGCATACCTTGTTGAATGTCGTTCGATGTGGATTGTATTATTGATACGACTTGCCGTCGGGTGATGGGATCAAAGCGGTTGAGTATCAGAATATATTACCTTCCTCCAACCACTGGTGCATCATTCTACCGATAGGTGTTGCATCAAAATGCGTTTCCCCCGCTAAGCGACGCAAATACCAATTAATCCTGCATAGCTCTGTGAGGAAGCCTCTGGTAAATGTGTCTGTGTAACGGTAGAATTCTAGATGACGTTGCCCAAGCATTCTTACTCCTTTCACGTGCTTTCGCCACTAAGATCACTCCAATGTAGTGGTTCGCACGACTAGCTGAAAATAACCAGACTTAATCAGGCCGAGCCGTTTCTCCCTTTTATCTCCTTCACTATCGCACGATGGGATCGCAACTGCAAGCATTTATATTACCTAATTGTCGATACATACCCAGCAATTTGCAAGATATATATTTGTTAGTGTAACAATTTCTATGCACAGCAGTGCATATTTGAACTTTTGTCATGCTACTTCATCCACAAATAACGATATTTACGCAAACTACATTTAATTTTCTCTGATTCTCATTCCTATAGCAATGATCGCTCACTTTCTCACTCAAAATTCTGTATTTAGATCGATGAAAGATGACCACCCCTGTTACGCGACATACATATATTGCAAAATTCTTTTTGACTCTTGTCCTCCTAGACCACTCGACCGATCATCGTATGTTTTGCTCGTGGATTGAGGTAATTGAGCAAATGGTTTAAGTCAAATAAAATAGGGAATCTTTGCTCAAAAAGTGGAGGGATTATTTACATATTGACTGAAACACGCCGTTAAGGGTCAAAAGGTAAACAAAGCGGTAAAATTCAGCGTTGACAATTTACCGTAACATTCTGTACCGAAAGCATTGAGCTTCGGAAGTCCATCCCTTTTGCATTCTAAGAAACTGAATTAAATTATGAAAGGTCCACAGATGAGGTGACCAGAATTCTTTGGTGCTCGGAAGGGAGGGGAGGGGGGCATGAATGTGCAATTGGCTTGTTTTTTGTTTTTATTTTTTCCTTCTTTTGCAAAATTGGTTAGGAAAAGAAGTGAGGTTTCTAATAATTTTATTAGCATTTTGCTTAACCCCTGCAGAAGCGTCATTATGACGTGCTGAGGTATTGATCCCTATTTTCCACGCCTGTGATATTGCCGGGTTGAAGCGTTAAAGAATTTGCTTACTGAATAGCTCAAACACAACTGATTTATCGTGAGCGTAACACTAGACAGCAGCACTAAGCATGTATGTGGTTTAAGAGTTTGATTATCGGCAGATGCTTGTATTTTGTTTGCGGAAGCCACGTGGTTTGTTGGTTTGTGGAAAAGGTTTGCCGGTTTTTTTTTTCTGATTGTACGCGTTATGGAATCGGATGATGTAAGCGATTTAGATGATAATTTTAGTGTTAGGGAATCCGGCAGTGGCACTGAAGTAAGTGAATTTTATGATAGCATATATAATGAATCTAATGATAGCAGCGGTGGAGCCGTATTGTTACCTGGACGTGAATGGCACGAAATTTTACCTGTTATGTTAGATCGTGCTCTTCCAGATTTTAGAATTTTTGGAGCACTTAAGTAATTGTCAGTTTGGACCCAAGTTTGGGTGTTTGTTATATAATATTTTGAGCATTTTGTGAATGATGACTTGATCGATCTCCCCCTGCATGTTGGGTTTTCAGTGAAATTTAATATCTTTTCACAGCTTAAATTTTGTCTTAAAATTAAAAATCCTTGTATATTTCAGTTAGAAACCCAGTAGCTGTTACCTTTATTGAATAGAAAATTAGGTACTTTTTTCATGATATTTCAGTTTATAAAAGCAGCAGTAAGTAAAGTTTTATCAGTTAAATACTTATCTAGCAGATTTTCTTTCTTTGATGAGCTAACCTCTAAAACACAGATAGCAGCTTAATGATACATGCAGCAGCAATAAGTATGTATTTATGTATGTATCAGTGGCGTATATTGGGTCCGAGACCTGGGCTATCTCACCCCCCTCCAATTTTTTTAATTGCGAAGTTTATTTTTAATTGTTAAGTAATAGAGTAACATTTTTTCTAAATTTTAGCTACATGCTATTGCTAACATAATACCAAATAATTATGAGGATTAGGATTTGAAGACTTATTTGTACATGATCTTCATTCTTTTTTCCTTTTTTATGAACTTGAGTGTTACGTTTTCACAACAATGTTTCTAGTACTTTTTCATATTTAAAAATAATGTTTTTCTCTATTAACAAACCAGCCAAGTTGCTCGAATGTGCATGTCCTTGTGTGGCTCTAAGATATATTTTGATTCTTTTTAATACGGAAAAACTTCTTTCGGCAGTTGCAGTTGCTGATAAAAAGTTTAATATTAGATCTGCTAATTTGTACACCTCAATAAACACTATGTCCAATTATTCAACTTTAAGTTAAAGGTAATGTATCTTACTGATTTGTTTTGTATTCATCAAGGGAATAAAACACCTTCAGTTCATTTTTTAATCAAGCTGTATCAAAATTTGAAGCATAGAGTTCTTTAGGCTCTGACAGTAGAGAAGCTTTCCCAAAATTTATCAAAACAGTTCGAATCCAATAAAGCCACGAATTTAAGATATTGTTGCTATCCCCCGGGTCGCCGGATTATCGAATAAAAATAAGCTTTGAGAATTTAGATGTCAGGATGTCAGGCAATGGCTGACGTCCCGGAGGTAGACATTAGAATTTAGAAAAAAATATTTGTGAGCTCTTTTTATCGCCGAAACCTTATGTACTGGTGAAAATAATTTATCCTGCAATTTAGCCAATTAAAACCAAGAAATTCTGACACTCATTAATTAGTCATGCAACTTCAGGACTGGCACGAGACAACAGACATTTAATCAATTAACCACAAAATATGAGGATAATGATGAAGGCGTCTATGTACAGAGGATTGGGAAGGAGGGGCGTCAAGTAGACTCGCCCCTTTCGGGATAGCTCTGAGGCTGAATTTATCATTAAAGTAAATGATTATTTGTTGGCCTATACAGTCCGGCTTTAAAAACAGTTCTCAGCCGACGAGAGTCTATTGGCTGACCGGAGCCAATCTAATCACAACTGGCATGCACACATAAGTTCTGCACTTACAGATATGCTGTTTCCTCAGGTATCCATGTTTGATGTATTTATATTCGAAGCGCACCTGTGTGATGACACTCCCATTTCAGAGCGGGCACTATAACCAATGGAGAGGGAGTCGAACCCCATCTCCCACTTTCTCTCGTGCACTGCATTCACCTGCATGAAATCATGGACGCATTTATGCACACCAATGTCGTGGTGGTACGAAGCCGCTGACGTGTAGAAGGATCCGTTCGTCTCTCCAAAGGTGATTCTCGCATACATCACCGGTCGGCATCTCCGTCATTCGGGGCTGTAATTCCATCACATCGTGTGACCTCCGGAATACTGGCTTCCCATTACGTGCAATCTGGCACCAGGAAAAGAGGTATCGTCCTCTCTCTCTCTCTCCTATTTCCTCGCGGTAATATCAACCGCTCGGCCGCTCCTTGTATAGCTGGCCGGCATCTACGGACAGAAGCTCTTCCTCCGAGCTGGGTCCGCTTCACAGAGACTCGTTCCCTTCACGGTTCGGAACCAGACTATTCTTTTTCGTTTGTCTACATCGTCAACAAATAATTCCTTGTTCTCCTTCTTAGGGGTCTGTTTAAACTCTCTTGTCAGCCTCAAAGCATTTGGCGCGGTCAAGTTGTATGAAATACATGCCTCTTCATTCGGAATATGTGGTGGGTCCCACTTCCTGAAAGTACGGAAAACACATAACCTAACTAACACTCCTTTGTCCTGCCAAGGTTCGGAGTAGCAAACGCCATAAGTTTCCTGATCTGTTGACACTTTAATGGCTATCCGACTTGACCGACACGCACTAAGGGGGCGACGCATCGTGTTCCCCACACCAGGCTAGGATTTCTCCCTTCCAAGAAAAAGAGCTCTTATCTGTGTTCTCCTCTTTTGCAATGCGGGAAACCACTAGCTGTTAATTTTCACCCAATAATTAATGCTGTTCCCGCCTATTGCAAAACCTGCGAATTCATTTCCGTACCTAAAAGTCGTAACAATATAATATCACTGATTTTTAACTCATTGACACTTCACACAAACTGTAACAACTCTCGCTAGACACACGCTGGAAGCATGGAGGGACTGAGTTAGTCCGAAGGCTTTGTTTTTGTGAACGAACTATTTGAGCCAAGCAATGGTCCACTCACGTGCTCCGTAGCTCATTCATGTTGTCATGGAAACGCCAGCAGGTGATAATACGGAAGCTCTTCGCAACAGAACAGCGAAGGCGCTCGAAGATCTACTGCGTTATACCGTTGACCATCGCTCGCCAGACGGATCCTCATAATCTAAAGAAGCGAATCCGTTCGTGTTTTTTCTCGCACCGAAAGCATCGACATATTTTAATACCGTTGTTAAATAATTGGCTTTTATTGTGTATATTTAATTGACTTTTATTTGTGTATATTTAATTGCCTTTTATTTGTGCATTCTCTGGGCTTCGCAGCTAGCCTAGCTAGCCTCGAATATACGCCACTGGTATGTATGTATGTATGAAGGTGGTTTAATTTTTGCTAACTCTGGAGCAACCTACATAGACTTCTGTATTAATTAACCTACATAGAGCTGGCCATGGGAAAAGTATGAGTTTTTCAAGTTGAATCCAACTACTTGTAACGACTCATCTGTGGTTGTTGATGAACATGGCAGAAGCTGACATTATGCGAAACTATAGGCGTTTAAACTGAAATTCATGGAATGAAAACATGGTCTCTTGTAGCATGCCACTCATGATGGCAGCTTCGCTGATATTTTACATGTTCCTTGACAGTCAGTCGTGTTGTCTTCAGCGATGAGTCCTGGTTTGCACTTGGCGCCAATGACCAGCACATACATGTCTGGAGACGAGACGGGCTGCGCATTGATCCTGCTTTTACCATGGAACGTCACACGGCTCGCCCACCGGGAGTGACTGTCTGGAGAACCATTTCCTACCATAGCCGGACACCCTTAGTATTTCTCCGAATCACCCTCATGGCTCAAAGCTACATCGACGAACTTCTACAACCTGTTGTGTTGATATTCATGTCACAGTATTACCAAACAATTTTTAATAAGATAATGCCTCTCCATATACGGCATGGCTTTCCGGGGCTTACCTCCGTATTGTCGTCACCCTTCCATGGACCACCCGATCGCCCGACCTTTCACCGAGTGAACATGTTTGAGGCATGATGGTGGCATCCTAGAATGTCGGCTAACTGGCCCACAATTTGGACACCATATCGCATACTATACATCAGGACAGTGTCCGTGAACTGCATGCGTCTGTGCCACGCCGGGTATCCGCTTGTATACAAGCCACAGGTGGCGCTAGTATCTACTGCATATTCCTTCACTCGTGTAGTTTCTTTATCGTAATAAATGGCCCAACTGCTCTGGAATTGCAATTATTTCCCTTCCTATACATGTCTATTACACATACCAAATTTTCATCTTTATTGGATGTTTTTTTCAGGGTACTGTTGTTGATTTTTATTTTGGCAGAGGGTGTATGAATGTACTTGGTGAATGCCCGTCAATAATGAAAAGGAAACATAAGATGCTTAGTGTAATTTTTTAATAAACAGGTATTCTTTTTTTGTGTGATGTCCAAATCCGACGGTACGTTTCATGAACATTACAACAATAAGCATATTAACAATGAAAATAAGAATATTGGTTGAGGCAGGGATTTGACAGTTGAAACAGGCAGGCGCTTTTCCGACTGCGCCACCGAAGGTGGACAAACTTTAAAAAGTTCAGAGAAAGGAAATTATATTTGTGATTTTTAACCTCCTTAACTGAAGCAAAAAGAACATTTTCAAAAATATGTCTAACATCTACTGTGTCTTATTAAACACAAATATACATATTTACAAACTAGAAAAATTCTGCTGTAGGAACAGATAGAAATTTATTGGAAATCCTTTATTGTGACGACATCCATGCGATAGTTCAAAAATAAATTCCTGATTCGTTTTCTAATAGCGAGGATATCAAACTCATCACATTGTGCTACTATGAACAGGTCACCTTTGGCTCTTACAGATATCGTAGCACAAAAAACAGGGGAAACAGGACAAAAGAAAATTGTGATAACAGAAATGTGGCATCAATTCGTACGTAAATATCCAATGAAGTCATTGTCATCGCTAAAATTATATTTTCTGTCTTGTCTTGACCTTTTCGCAAATTAATGTATTGACTGATGCTCACTCAAGCTAACGTTCTATGTTTGTAATGAGGTCACATCAAAGCTAAAGGATCACGTCGTTATCATTATTACCATTAAACAGCCACATACCTACATGACGTCATTTCTAGCTTCACTGCTTTCATTAATCCTCTTTTTATTTTTTTATTTCTACCGTTTCTTTCTGGTACGTATGCTTGAAGACAATTTAGAACTGATGTCAGAAGAGGTATGTCTCATGAAGAAAGAACGAAGATGTTCCGTATAATTTTAACATAAGAAACAACGAGGAGAATGACTGAAGAAAAACAGCATTGATTACGGACTCGTAGAAAAATCAAATCATGAAAAAAGTCATGAATAAGGTCGTTATAACTTTGAGTTGGAAATATGATTAATAAATAGGTTTAACAAAACTAAGCAAGGAACACTATTACTTTTAAATTTAACAGACGGACGGTTGAAATAATACGAAAGATTACTATGTATTATACAGAAGCAGTGTAGTGAACAATAAGGTGATGGGAATGGCGTTACTAAGTCAGGAAAGAGATATTGATAAATTATATAAAGGGACAGGCCATGATTAAATTTCTCCAGAATTGTTTCTATAATTTTAACATAAGAGCGAGGAAAATTATATATATAGAGAGAATCGAGTCACATTATTTTAACCACCATCTACTTTTGACGTCAGCAGCGCGTAGCCAATGAAAGATGGCACATGTCGTGGGCTGGCTTGGAGGGTATATAAGGTGTGATGTGATCATTCTGAAAACATATCACTCGATACTGTCTTGGATAAAAGAAGCGATTTATCAGATTTGCAAAAAGGAATGATATGCGGCTTTCGGGCCAAGGATGGCAGTATTTCTGAAACAGCGCCGTCTGTGAACTGTTCGCATGCTGCTGTGGTTAAGGCGTATCTTGATTGGAGAAATTGCACCATTGCGAATAAGTGACGTGGAAATCGCGGAGCACCACGTGCCATTGATGTGAGCGAGGTGAACGTCGGCTTCAAAGTTGTGTGAGGGCTGACCACAGGGGAGAAAATCGCTGGCCGAATGAACCAGAGGGCTACCGGAAGTGTATCTAAAACAACAGTTCAGCGAACCTTGCTGTGTGTGGGGCTCCGATGCAGATGCATGGTCACTGCACCTATGCTAACGAAGGTGCATCGATAGAAAAGGCTTACATTTGCACTGCAGTATCGGAATTGGACTTCCGCTGTTTCTCCGATGAGTCACGTTTTCTGCTTCATCGGACGGATGGACGTTGGCGTAAAAAGCGAAAAACATCGGAGAACAAACAATCTTCAACCATTGCTGGAAGAACATAAGCTGGTGGGGGCAGCGTTAGGATCTGGGGAATGTTTTCGTGGCATTTTTGAGTCCACTCCTACCTGTGGAAAGCACTGTGGAACGAATTCATTATGAATTCATCCGTGCAGACAACTTGCACCCATACATGCTGAGTGTTTTCGCTGGGCCGGATGGGATATTTCAGCACGACAATGCGACGTGTCACACAGCTAGAAATGTCCAAGAGTATTTGGAAGAGCACGATGAAGACTTCAAATTACTTACCTGGCTCCCTAATTCCCCAGATTTGAACCCAATTGAGCATCTGTGGGACCACCTCGATCGTGTTCTTTTTTTCTATGAATCCTCTACCACGTGCCCTCCAGTAGCTGTCAGATGCATTGCAGTCCACATGGCTCCACATACCTGGGAGCACATTCCAGCACCTTATTTAGTCACTCCAAGCCTGTCTAGCTGCTGTCCACGCTGCACACGTCGATTACTCTGGATCTCAGCTGGTGGTCACAATAATGTTACTCGACCGTATATATTAAGGTGGAGTGAAACATTTTTTTTTTTTTTTGGAAATTCATATCAGCTGGGATTGGAAAATTTGAAGGCACCCAACACGTGTATTACGCCAAGATTTGAAGCCTCTAGCACTCCATCTTCAGATGCCACACAGGGTTTGAAATTTGCAAAAAATGTCGTTTTTGCGTCATTTATAAGAATTTTTTATTTGCAATATTTAAAAAAATATTAACTAACCTGGTGTTGGAAAACGCAAATAATGATTCATAAGTGATACATAAAAAAAAAAAAAACAATTTTCGGCATTCATCTTTTGGTACCCCAAGAAGCTTAAATTTCAACAAAAAGTAAGGTTGCAACGCAATTTTTTGGTTACAATTGTGAACTAGGATGAAAAACTATAAATATTATAGTATGTATAAATATTATTATGCACTGAGAGTATGCTGATAAAACATAAAGTGTCTTTGTTGGAATGTAGGTATGTACTAATTACAAGAGGCAAAGTTAGTAGTAATAGCACAGGTAAAATATTCCTTATACGAATGCTGTAACCAAGCACGAAAAATTGTATTGAACTTCAACTTGGATTAAAACATATATTAAAAGAACACTAGTAAAAATACAAGTACAAAATTCAGTGCTGGCTATACTTGGAATTTAGACTTTGTCTGGAACGTTTTTATAATATTGCGTAATTGATTCCTTACGAGAATGAATCCGTGTCTTTGCTCTGCCCCACAAACTGCTGCTGAATCTTCAGTGTCCAGATGAACACACCTTTTGGTTCCTTGAGATTGACAGGGAATCGGTTTGGTTCTCTCCATCCACTTATAAAATTGTGTGACCTCAGGGCTGTCAGAACTGTTCCTCTTTGTCATGATATTCTGTATTACTTCATCAGGTATCTGGTCACTTAGAGGCTGCTGAGATCATTCATTTGTTACATCCCAGTCTATTAGATCAATGTGTTGTTTTGCGTGAAAATTCACCTTAGGCACGTAGAATTGTCACAACGTGTCTTCCTGGTACTTAGCTGCAATGACCCTTCTTAATTCCAACTCACGTCATGTGTGGCTTCCCTTTCATCAGTCAGCATGGAAAGGAGTATGTTTTGAGAATGTAGTAAAAAAGCATTCCTTTATATTACCTCATCAACAATACTCCAAAGATTTTCTGACAGATGACGTGATCGTTCTATCATTGTTCAGATGTGACGAGCTCCATTAATGCAAGAAGAATTCATCTTAATGGTGAACCATGTTGGGACATAACCCTTCATGATGAAAGTAGAAATGGAAACAATATCGCTGAAGGATCTTCGGTGGTAATGTAGAGAAGAAGAATTCTCGCTGCTGTTGTTATCCAAGGAGAATGTGTTACTGTGCTTGGTATTTCAAAGGTAAGGTCTTCACAGCAATTGCCAGATCAAACTGATTGATGTATGCGTCATAAGTATTTTTGATCTGTGCTAAGATCATCTTGGTTAGGAGTAGGGAAGTTATCAACTACTATGGGGTTAAATGAAGTCTTACTTAGTTCTTCGTAATTCATAATACACTGGCGGAAGGTGAAAAAAGAACACCAAGAAGGAGACGTCTGATACCAACGAAATTTATACAGCATAATAACGGAATACAGAGGATAACGTGATCAAAACGTTATTGCAAAATACAGCTGTAATTGCTGGTAAAATGAAAAATAACATTTCGATGTAACATGGTTAGTACGAGGTTGAACCGTCATGAACTGCGTCACACTGTGCAATTCTGGCATGTAGTCTGTCGTACAGATGTTGGATGTAAGTTTGGGGTATTGAGTTCGAAGCATCCTCAACCTGGACGCGTAAATCGGGGATGGTCGTGGTTGGCCGTGGAGACCGGATAAGTCGTTGTCCCATAAAATCCCACACGTGATCAATGGGGAACAAATCCGGTGAACGTGCAGGCCATGGAAGTTGTCTCACACCCTGAAGTGCATGCTGCGTTGCACGTGCCGTGTGTGGGTGTGCGTTATCTTGCTGGAAAACACCACGATGGACCGAATTTACAAATGGCAAAACAACGGGCTGAATGATGTTGTTCATGTAGGAGGTGCTGTTTAACGTACCTGGTACAAACACTAGTCGTGTACGGGAGTGATAGCTGATCGCTCCCCACACCAGGAGACCAGGTGTAGGCCCTGTGTGTCGCAAGAAGGGTGGAGACGCTCCACAGGTGTAGGCCCTGTGTGTCGCAAGAAGGGTGGAGTGCGGATGCAAGAAGGGTGGAGACGCTCCCCTGTGAGTCTGCGAACACGCATACGGTCATCGGAGCCTCCCAAGCAGAATGTGCTTTCATCGCTGAACACGACAGATCGCCATTGCGTTCTCCAGTGCAGACGTTGGCGACACCACTGCAGCCGTTCCTGACGGTGGGCTGGAGTCAGAGGTACACATGCCAGAGGCACACGTGCACGTTGTCCTGCATCCAGTAGACGGTTGCCGATTGTTCGTACAGTCACCTCAGGTGCAACGGCAGCTCGGATTTGCGTCGCAGTGGATGTTCTGCTTGACAACGCCGCTCTTCTTATGCGTCGATCGGTCCGCTCATCAGTCCGTCTGTGACTCCCGGTTCCACGTCTTCTCCTGGGGGAATGTTCCTCGGACCATCTACGCCCCCATCGTATCACCACCGATACTTCCCATCCAATTCGATCTGCAATACGACGATACGACCACCCGACCTCGCGGAGTCCGACCAGACGACCTCGCTCAAAGTCCGATAACTGCTGAAATTATACACGTCTTCCATGTCCAGGCATTGCAGCTTCTTTAGAGTCTTCGCACGTGTCCGTACGCCGACGACTGAGTACATTCACTTCGCCGTACTCCTTAAATACCACCGACGATAATTTGCATGTTATGTCGTGCTGTGGCGTAAGCGCTTACCGGTTGGTCCCGACATTAACATCACACCTACGTAAACTCGACCCCATTAACATATGTAAATTTTATGTTCGTCCGCCAATTCCTTCTTGGTGTTCTGTTTTCACTTTCCGCCAGTGTAGCTGCACCTATAGATCCAGAATATGATTTCGGGTCACGAATACCACCATCGTGCTTCTGCATTAGATGTCTAAGTGATAGCTCATTTAAATGTAATACACAGATCAGTAACTGGAGCGGTCTTTGAATATCCATCTCAATTAATCTAATCATTCCTGCTTTTGAAAAAACGTTGACATTGGTACTGTCGCATCCAATTGCAAATAAACTACTCTTGCTAATTCCCCCTTCTCAAAGAAATTCATGATGCCTGTTTTGATTGTTACTGCTTCTCCTGTGGTAGCAGTGATGTGGCCTACACATATATTTGGAATCAGGTTTTTCCACAAGTGTAATGTGTTTTTGTATAGCAACCCTTGGGTGTAGCTTAGTACCTATCTGAATCTGTCCCCGTGTTTTGTCTTTTGTAACATCAAAAAACAGTACTGTTATTTCATTTGGCTTAGTCGCTTGCAATTCTTTCCTTAACGTCTTACGTTCTTTTTGAATTTTACTTCTTTCTACCACGGAAAAGGTATCAGTTGCAGTCACTATGCCAACTTCTTGAAGAATTGCAGTTGTAGCAGCAATCTTGACATATAATCCGTATCTGTCGCATTCTCGTGCAACCATAGAGAAACTTGAATGCATCTGGATGTTTTTTCTTGGAGAGGATGCTTCACTTGCAGCCACTGCAGTGAAATTTGCATCAATGGATACATCGTCCGAATTCTGAACGCTGTCTTCACTATCTGTTAATTCTTGGCTGTCCTGAGATTTGACAGCAATTCCGCTTGCAGCTTGTAACTCTACCTCCCTCCATTTTCACCTAATGCAACAAATACAAGACAGGAGGGAAAAATCCTTGAAATGCCGCAAGCGACGTATGTATTGGTGGGATTTTAAGCTTCCTGGGGCTTCTGAATATGAATGCCGGAAATTCTCAATTTTTTTATATATCAGTTATGAATCATTATTTGCGTTTTCCAACCCCAGCCTTGTTAATATTTTTTTTAAATAATGCAGATAAAAATTCTTGTAAATGATGCAAAAATGACTTTTTTTGCAAATTTCACACCGCGTTGGGCACCTGAAGATGGACTGATAGAGGCGTGATACACATCTTGGGTGCCTTAAAAGTTTCCAAGCCCAGCTGATATGAATTTCCAAAAAAAAAAAAAAAAAATCATTTACTCCACTCTAGTGTGTGTATATATCATCATCATCATCATCATTGTCAACCATTATAAATCCACTGATGGACGAAGGTCTCCCCAAGTTTCCTCCACAACGGTCTGTCTTGTGCCAGTCTCCTCCATGTCACCCCTGCATACTTTCGAATTTCATCCACCCATCTCCCATGTGGTCTTCTTCTGGGTCTTTTCCTGTCCCTTGGAATCCAATCTAAAATTTCGGCTGTCCATCGATGATCTGTCCTTCTGGCAGTATGTCCAGCCCATTGCCATTTCAGGGATTTAACTCTGATCATGATGTCTTCCACTCTTGTCATTTTTCGGATCCACGAGTTCCTCTTCTTATCTCTCCTGGTTACACGAAGCATGCACCTCTCCATGCCCCTTTGAGTTGTCTGCAGTCTTTGTATATCTCTTTTAGTTAAGGTCCACGTCTCTGCACCATACGTAAGCACTGGAAGGATGCATTGATCAAACACTTTTCTTTTAAGACATAATGGCATATTGCTCTTGAAAATTATGCTGTTTCTTCCAAAAGCTCTCCAGGCAAGTTTTGTACGCCGATTAATTTCTTCATCAATGTGACCCTCACTTGATATCTGCTGTCCAAGATAAACGTACGTGTCTGTTATCTCCAGCTTTTCTCCATCAATCCATAAATCTTCATTTCTTGTAAAAGCATTGAACATCACTTTTGTCTTCTGAAAGTTCATTTTTAATCCCACTTCTTTACTCTTGTCAGCAAGTTCCTGGATCATACTCTGCAGCTCTGATGGGGTAGTTGCAAAAATGACTACATCATCAGCAAAACGAAGGTGGGTTAGATAATCTCCATTAATCTTTATCCCTTTGTTTTCCCAGCTCAGCGACTGAAAAACACCCTCCAATGTGGTATTAAAGAGCTTCGGAGATATGGTGTCACCTTGTCTCACTCGCTTTCCAATTTTTATGTGTGTTGTATTTTCAAACAGCCGAATCTTTGCACTTGCATTTTCATAGATGATATTAATAATATTAATATACGCATCTTCAATACCGCAGGTTTTCAGAGCCATTGTAACTGCTGATGGTTTCACCGAATCAAAGGCTTTTTCATAATCGATAAAAGCCATGCACAATGGAAGTTCATATTCCCTCGCTCTTTCAATTAGTTCTCTCAGTACGTGGATATGATCTATTGTGCTGTAGCCACTCCTGAATCCAGCTTGTTCTCTCGGTTGAGCCATGTCCAGTGTTACCTTCAAGCGGTGTGAAAGAACTTTAGTGAAGATTTTATAAACTACTGATAGGAGGCTGATAGGTCTGTAGTTTCCGAGATCCTCAATGTCACCTTTCTTATGTAGCAGGATCATTGTAGCGGTGTTCCAATCCTCAGGAATCTTTCCTTCATTAAGGCATCGAGTGAAAATTTGGGCGAGTACTGTTTCAATTTCTCCACTTGCTTCTTGTATGATGTCTACAGTAATTCCATCTTCTCCTGGAGCTTTTCCCCGCTTCATGTTCTTGATTGCATGTGCAACTTCTGCTGGAAGGACTGGAGGAACTCTGGTACTGGTATCTTTCATGATGTCTGGAGTGCATGTATCATCCCTTTCATATAATTTGGAGTAGAAATCTTTCACTCTTGTCAAAATTTCGCCTCTATTTCTTGTTACAGAACCATCTTCTTTTCTCAGTGCCATAATCTGTTTTCTTCCCTTACTGAGATGTCCCTTTGCTATCTTTAGGCTTTGGTTGTTTTCAATTGCTTTCCTCACTAGTTCACAGTTGAATTTTCTTACGTCTTCAGTGATACTTTTTCTTACTGTCTTGCATAGCTGTATATATTCCACTTTGGAAGTCACATCTTCTTTAGTTGTCCTCATCTCTCTTCTTTTTGCATCAACATTTTCGTTTTTCCTGATAATTTGTTTACATGCAACTTGTTCTTAGACCCAGCTAATTTTGTTGCTGTTTCCATAAGAGCTTTGGTTACTTTTCTGTTAACATCAGAGATGTCCACTTCTTCCGATGTTAGGCCTTCTAAAGCAGAGAACCTGTTCTTCAGTTCCAACTTGAAGGTATTATGGTGTTTTTTAAGGTTGGTTATGTCAATAGATTTTGTTTGTCTTATGAGCTTGCCACGTTCAAGTTTAGTGTTGAGGTGCATCTTACATCTCACCAATCTATGGTCACTACCTGTGTTGAACTTGTTTAGCACACTGCAGTCTTCTATGACGAATTTTTGTTACACATAATAAAATCGATTTCACTTGTCTTCCCATTTGGATGTCTCCATGTCCATTTCCTGTGTGGCTTTTTCTTGAAGAAGGAGTTCAAGATGAAAAACCCTTCTGCCTCTGCAAACTCAACGAGAGTATTTCCACGCTGGTTTCTGTTGCCGTGACCGAATTTACCTACTGAAGTTTCATTCTGTTGCCGTTGCCCTATTTTTGCATTGAAATCTCCCATAATTATTTTCAAGTGCTGCTTACCTTTATTATTTAGATGACAAATTTCCTCATAAAATTCTTCAATTTCTTCTTCAGGATGACTTGTGGTGGGTGCATAAGTTTGAATAATCTGAGCTTGGTATCTTTTCGAGAGTTGGATAACAAGTCGTGCAGCTCTGTCAGAGGAACTTTCAACTTCTACAACTTTATCCTTCAGTTTCTTGTTTATTATAAATCCAACACCACTAGTTCTGCCAGTATCTGTCCCACGATAGTAGAAGAGATGTCCACTTTTCAGTTCGATGAGATCTTCTCCTTTTCTCCTTACCTCACTTAGCCCCACGATGTCCCACTTGATCCTTTGTAGTTCCTCTTCCAATTCAAGAAGCCTTGAATCAGAAGATAGCGAGCGTCCGTTGTACGTAGCCAAGGTCAGCATCAGATGGCAGCCTAGTCCGGTCCTCCGGGGATCCTTAGCACCCTCTGCCTTCATGTCGCACTGGCCGCTGCCTTGGCCAGGTACATTCCAGCTGCCGGAGACTGAGGGCCAAGATTTAAGTTGTGGAATCATTTTGGAGGGGTTTGGCCATAACTCACCACGCTGGCCAAGCGGGTTGGTGAGTGTGGGATAGAATTTCCTCTAATCCCGATGGTATAGTTATACCGCTATTGGCGGTCGTCAGAGCCCCTTTAGTGGGAACAGGATGCACCACGAGAAGGCGGGGTTGACATTTGTCAAGGAGAGGCTGTGATGTTACGCATCACCTGACCTTACATCCCTGACCTTATATAGTGTATATATATATATATATATATATATATATACTGCCATTTGATGCTGACCTTGGCTACCTATAACGGACGCTCCCTATCTTCTGATTCAAGGCTTCTTGAATTGGAAGAAGAACTACAAAGAATCAAGTGGGACATCGTCGGGCTAAGTGAGGTAAGGAGAAAAGGAGAAGATCTCATTGAACTGAAAAGTGGACATCTCTTCTATTATCGTGGGACAGATACTGGCAGAATTAGTGGTGTTGGATTTATAATAAACAAGAAACTGAAGGATAAAGTGGTAGAAGTTGAAAGTTCCTCTGACAGAGCTGCACGACTCGTTATCCAACTCTCGAGAAGATACCAGGCTCAGATTATTCACTTATGCACCCACCACAAGTCATCCTGAAGAAGAAATTGAAGAATTTTATGAGGAAATTCGTCATCTAAATAATAAAGGTAAGCAGCACTTGAAGATAATTATGGGAGATTTTAATGCAAAAATTGGGCAACGGCAACAGAATGAAACTTCAGTAAGTAAATTCGGTCACGGCAACAGAAACCAGCGTGGAAATACTCTCGTTGAGTTTGCAGAGGCAGAAGGATTTTTCATCTTGAACTCCTTTTTCAAGAAAAAGCCACACAGGAAATGGACATGGAGACATCCAATTGGGACGACAAGTGAAATTGATTTTATTATGTGTAACAAAAAATTCGTCATCGAAGACTGCAGTGTGCTGAACAAGTTCAACACAGGTAGTGACCATAGATTGGTGAGATGTAAGATGC
This sequence comes from Macrothele yani, assembly GCA_039090855.1. Classification (NCBI taxonomy): domain Eukaryota; kingdom Metazoa; phylum Arthropoda; class Arachnida; order Araneae; family Macrothelidae; genus Macrothele; species Macrothele yani. Next base: position 105,134,623 of record CM077002.1, on the reverse strand, counting down.
ACCTCAACACTAAACTGGAACGTGGCAAGCTCATAAGACAAACAAAATGTATTGACATAACCAACCTTAAAAAACAACATAATACCTTCAAGTTGGAACTGAAGAACAGATTCTCTGCTTTAGAAGGCCTAACATCGGAAGAAGTGGATATTTCGGAAGTTAACAGAAAAGTAACCAAAGCTCTTATGGAAACAGCAACAAAATTAGCTGGGTCTAAGAACAAGTTGATGTGAACAAATTATCAGGAAAAACCAAAATGTTGATGCAAAAAAGAAGAGAGATGAGGACAACTAAAGAAGATGTGACTTCCAAATTGGAATATATAGAGCTATGCAAGACAGCACGAAAAAGTATCACTGAAGACGTAAGGAAATTCAACTGTGAGCTTGTGAGGAAAGCAATTGAAAACAACCAAAGCCTTAAGATAGCAAAGGGACATCTCAGTAAGGGAAGAAAACAGATTATGGCTCTGAGAAAAGAAGATGGTTCTATAACAAGAAAAAGAGGCGAAATGTTGACAAGAGTGAAAGATTTCTACTCCAAATTATATGAAAGGGATGATACATGTACTCCAGACATCACGAAAGGTATCAGAGTTCTTCCAGTCCTCCCAGCAGAAGTTGCTCATGCAATCAAGAACATGAAGCGGGGGAAAGCTCCAGGAGAAGATGGAATTACTATAGACATCATACAAGAAGCAAGTGGAGAAATCGAAACAGTACTTGCCCAAATTTTCACTCGATGCCTTAATGAAGAGAAGATTCCTGAGGATTGGAACAATGCTATAATGATCCTGCTACATAAAAAAGGTGACATTGAGGATCTCAGGAACTACAGACCTATCAGCCTCCTATCAGTGGTTTATAAAAGCTTCACTAAAGTTCTTTCACACCGCTTGAAGGTAACACTGGACATGGCTCAACCGAGAGAACAAGCTGGATTCAGGAGTGGCTACAGCACAATAGATCATATCCACGTACTGAGAGAACTAATTGAAAGAGCGAGGGAATATGAACTTCCATTGTGCATGGCTTTTATCGATTATGAAAAAGCCTTTGATTCGGTGAAACCATCAGCAGTTACCACGGCTCTGAAATCCTGCGGTATTGAAGATGCATACATGAATATTATTAATAACATCTATGAAAATGCAAGTGCAAAGATTCGGCTGTTTGAAAATACAACACACATAAAAATTGGAAAGCGAGTGAGACAAGGTGACACCATATCTCCGAAGCTCTTTAATGCCACATTGGAAAATGTCTTTCAATCACTGAACTGGGAAAACAAAATGATAAAGATTAATGGAGATTATCTAACCCACCTTCGTTTTGCTGATGACGTAGTCATTTTTGCAACTACCCCATCAGAGCTGCAGAGTATGATCCAGGAACTTGCTGACAAGAGTAAAGAAGTGGGATTAAAAATGAACTTTCAGAAGACAAAAGTGATGTTCAATGCTTTTACAAGAAATGAAGATTTATCGATTGATGGAGAACAACTGGAGATAACAGATACGTATGTTTATCTTGGACAGCAGATATCAAGTGAGGGTCACATTGATGAAGAAATTAATCGGCGTACAAAACTTGCCTGGAGAGCTTCTGGAAGAAACAGCATGATTTTCAAGAGCAATATGCCATTATGTCTTAAAAGAAAAGTGTTCGATCAATGCATCCTTCCAGTGCTTACGTATGGTGCAGAGACGTGGACCTTAACTAAAAGAGACATACAAAGGCTGCAGACAACTCAAAGGGGCATGGAGAGGTGCATGCTTGGTATAACCAGGAGAGATAAGAAGAGGAACTCGTGGATCCGAAAAATGACGAGAGTGGAAGACATCATGATCAGAGTTAAATCCCTGAAATGGCAATGGGCTGGACATACTGCCAGAAGGACAGACCATCGATGGACAGCCGAAATTTTAGATTGGATTCCAAGGGACAGGAAAAGACCCAGAAAAAGACCACATGGGAGATGGGTGGATGAAATTCGTAAATATGCGGGACTGACATGGAGGAGACTGGCACAAGACAGACCGTTGTGGAGGAAACTTGGGGAGACCTTCGTCCAGCAGTGGATTGATAATGGTTGACAATGATGATGATGATGATATATATATATATATATATATATACCGTATATACTGTATATTTATATATATATATATATATATACCGTATATACTGTATATTCCAAGTCTTACCACAAATACTGTTACAAAGTCTTCAATGAAATAACAAAAGAAATTTAAAGATATTTTAATATACCTATGATATGACGTAAGTAGCACACATGTGAATATATGGCACCAATCACTTTTCAAAATGGCATCCTTTTGCCTTCACACAGTTCTTCAGTCTGTGTGACCACTTATCAGTGCCGTAACTATGTTTCAAAATGGGGTTGGGGGGCTCCGGTCATACATACACACATTATATGTATGCATACATATACAACACTATACAGTATACATACTGTATAAGATAGAGTTTGGGACTCCCTCCAATTCACAAACACGCAGGAGCTAAGCAGTTGCTGAAGCACGATCCAACGGGCACGCCATAGGCGCCTCTGTTGGCGAATTGTGGAACTTAGCGAACACAACTGTAAAACTATGATAAATAGGGCAGAAATGTAAATTACAAAATTGTAGAACTGACCTTGCTTATCAGGAATCGATATCGCTGTTTTATTAAATGCACATCATACGCCTGTTTGCATTCTACAAAAAATTACAATCTTATAATTAAATTTAGTTGGTTCACATCATAAAAGAGTGTGCAATAAATCATTATATTCCCGAAAATTTTGGAGGGGTCCTTTACATTGGAGATCCCCGACTCTGAAAATCTGGGAGTGTCCTGAACCCGACCCCCCAGTGGTTACGCCTATGCCACTTATCAATAGCTTTACGCAGGGTCTCCACATGGAAATCTGCTACTCCCCGCACCAAAGAGCATTTGAGACTCTCAATACTGGGGTGTATCTTTCTGTACGCCATGTCCTCCAGTGTGGTCTACCACTTGTAGTCCAATGGGTTGATGTCTCGGCTGCTTGTAGGCAAATCAACTGGAGAAATGAAGGCAGGCAAAATTGCCTGGAGCCATTCGTGTGTTGACTTGTCCCTGTGGGCAGGTGCGGAATTATGCTGAAAGCTCCACTGTCGGTTTTGGTAGAGGGTATGATTCACATTTTTTACCACTGGCTCGAATATCCTGTCCTGGTAGACTTTGGCGAATGTTTTCACTCCTTTCTCACAGAAGGTACCCTCACGGGAGACTCCGCACCAAACCATGACAGAAGCAAGATGATGGCCCTACATGATTCTTGGAGCTTTCTCCTGAGCTACTTGTGAGGTTGACTCACACACATTGTCATTTTGGCAGTTGAAAGCCTCTTCAATAGTAAAAATTTTTCATCAGAGGAAAGGGTCTGTCTGTGGCGATTGTCTGCGTAATGCTGTAAGAAACCGTCGCTTTTAGCACCATCTTCTGCTTCAGTTTTGGGTTGAGGAAGTGTCCTGTATGCTGCCGGTAAGCTGCCACCCTTAGGTCCCTCTGCAGCACGCGCGAAATCGACATTCTTGAAATGATGAGCTCAAGAGCGAACACTTATTGTTTTCTGGGGCTGCCACTGCTTTCACCAGGCGGTTAGTCCTCACGGTACGCTGCGACTCATTCTGGGGCGGTCAGCGACGGTCCCAGACTCAAGGGACCTTTTTATGGTCTGGTAAACAAACATTCGGCTATTTTTCAGCTTTTCATCGGCGTATTTAAAATCTCATAAGCTGATTTTCTAACTTTGTGCAGCGCTATTGCAACAACACGGTTCTCATAATCGCTCCATTTTTTGGCAAGCACTTCACGAAACACGTTATCTCCAGTGTGACAACGCACAATGATTCACTAGCTGTTTCATGTTTCCTGGCTGGTCGGTGACTTTGCACACTGGTTGCGTGGCATCTGTTGAACGTTTGTAACAGTATTTATGCTAAGACTGGGTATATATGTATGTGTATATCATGACGAAAAGGCCTTTATTGTGTCATGCATAGAAAGCACATTTTCTAATGCAAGATTTTGCATGAAGTCTAACTTGACCCTGTGAAGAATTTTATAATACAAAATCAAGAGCAAGGAGTGTTTAGCAGAACCTGTAATAATGTCCTTGCACGTGCTTCTGAAATTGCATGCAATGAGTCAAGTAAATATCTGTCAAGTAAGTAAATCTCTTTAGTCTTTCATTGATCACACCACTCAGGTGCATTTAACTTCAAGTGGATCATTGAGCACGACTAAGAGATTATGTAAACAGCTTACGAGATCTACTACTTCCACGGAACATTTCCATGGAAGCTGGTAATTACTCTGCTTTCCCAAATGTTGAAATCTTCTCAAATGTACAAAGGCTTTTAAAGAAACAGAAACCTCTGAACAGTAAACAAGTACAAAATATAATTTATATCATGACTTCTCTTTACTCTATTACGATGAAAGTTCTAGAACATTTTGAGGATAATTTCTTCCAAATTTACCCAAAAGAAATACACCACATGTTTTCGCAACGTATGAAGAAATGCTGTAATGACTTTTGCTTATTCGCCTGAAAGCTATAAAAGCTCGTGATGTTAAATTTTATAGCAAACGATTAAAAAATCGAATGCTACTCACAAAAATATCCGGAACACTGTTGTCGGAGTGCTCCAAGAACTTCTGCTCTAGCCATTACACCGAGAAGAATGCTCACGGCATAACGTCTCCGTGACCAAATTTTCTATTCATCGAAAATCATTCGCATAATAAGCGTTGCAGGGACACCCTCCATACGGCAAAACGTATGGAAGAGCAAGTAGAAAATTCCAAATTCCACTTTCAACAAGACGGATCTCTTGTGGTTTACCTTCCATGTTTACTGTGTCGTAAAATTTACGGAATTACATAGAATCTAGGCATTAGTTATTTAGTAAGCGCTTGTGTAATGCAGTTGCTAAGTGCTAATTATAATCAGCACTCATTGATAATTATCAATGTGAAGCTTTTTACCTTGACTACTTGCATTTCAAGATTCATGTTTTGTCTTTTCTTCTGGGGAACAGAAATTGTAGAAGTACGTCAGCTCCTATCTTTGATTCCGTTCATTTCTTGAGTAGATATACAATTGGGCATCCCGATAATCGAGTGCATCTGCCCTTTTTTCTGATCATTCGTCCGAGATAGGCTAATGTTCGATACCTGGATGAGACCTCCGTAATGCGTTATTCTGATAATGTCTAACGCATTACGTTAGTCTGGCTCTGTCCCTTCCCTGGTATCAGTACTTGAACCTAGGGACAAGCGACTGCTTATAGCCCCTAGCGTTTTTTTCATTTTTTATTGGAGCTTTAACGACCACCATGAGCAACTCAATGGTTTATAAGCAGTCGCCCGTCCCTAATCTAGGGCCACTGGTTCCAGGGAAGGGAGAGAGTCAGCGCTGTAAGACAAACACAACAACCATGCCTCACCGGGATTCGAACCCGAACCGATCTCGGACGAATGATCAGAATCCATTGCTTAGATCCCTGCGCCACCCGGGCGGCTCCAAGCGTTCCATACGTTTGTCGTAAACACCGAAAACAAAAAGAAAAGGAAACCATTACTGAACTTCTATTTACTAGGTACGCTAATAGCTTTGAGTTTGGAAACGTCTACTGCAGCAAACAATATCACAAACCATCGTGTTCTTGGCATCCGATTATCATTCCCCTCTGAAGCTGTATTAGATTATTATTGGTTCTCCCTGTTTCTCTTTATAGTGCTACTGACATCCTAAATAATTCATGTTCTTTTAGCTATTTCCTCTACAAAAAGATAACATCCAATTTTAGCAACCTCTTATGACTTTTGGTGAGGTAGTATATCGAACTTAATTCAAAATATTGCAGTTCATGCTGTACTGAATTTACAAGGCAATTCATGATAGAACGAATGTGTTTGTTTGTTTTTTTTTATTGGAGGGTTAACGACTACCGTGAGCAACTCAATGGGCTATAAGCAGTCGTCCGTCCCTAATTTAGGGTCACTGGTTCCAGGGAAGGGAGAGAGCCAGTGCCGTTAGACAAACACAATATCCATCCCTCACCGGGATTTGAACCCGGACCCCTTTCGGACGAATGATCAGAGGCCATCACTTAGACCACTGCGCCACCGGGGGCGGCCGAATATGTTAGGCTGATACACTAAAGATAAACGGCTGAATACAGGTAATACACTTGTAATTGCAATTTAATGCACAGTAATGAAAGTTTAAGACATTCGCCCATGAATATATAGAGGGCCGCCCCGGTGGCGCAGTGGTCTAAGCGATGGCCTCTGATCATTCGTCCGAACGGGGTCCGGGTTCGAATCCCGGTGAGGCATGGATGTTGTGTTTGTCTTACGGCACTGGCTCTCTCCCTTCCCTGGAACCAGTGACCCTAAATTAGGGACGGGTGACTGCTTATAGCCCATTGAGTTGCTCACGGTGGTCGTTAAACCTCCAATCAAAAAAAAAAAAAAAAAAAAGATAGAGGGTGTAACGTATACTCTAGATTCACTTTCCTTTTGATTTTTACTATCTCTGGTTATTTTATTTTACTATGTAAATTATCTTCTTACTGAACGAGATGTTATTTCTCCCGCTGAATGAGATCTGGCAATGAGTGTAAGTCATGACGTGGTGGTAGCCAGTATAAATAGGCGCGTTCAACGATACGTAGGGAGAGCTTTTTGTTGATGTGCGTAGAGAGAGCTGTTGTTGTACGAAGTGAGCTGTTGTTTATGTGTCAGAGAGCTGTTGTTGTATAGAGAGAGTGGTTGTTTATGTGCGTGAGAGCTTTGTTTCGTGTGTAAAGAGATCTTCGTTTATGTGAGAGCCAGAAGTTTACCAAATAAAAGATTGTTTTAGTAAGTACGTCTTTCTCAGTTCATAATTGTGTCAGATCTCTGTCTGGCTGTTAGGTTAATTTCATTAGTTGATTATTATTAACAACCAGCATAAGACTTTATTCATCTTAATTACTACTACAACATTACTAGCAGTTAAAAGCTTGTTCATTATTATTACTACTCTACTAGCAGGAAAGTTTATTCATGATATAATTAACAAACAACAAGCATTAGAAGAAGCTGAATTCATTATAATTCAGTAGCAGAAGCGATATATTCATTATAAGGGCGCTTTGTATTTAACAAAGAACAGGCGTCCGTTGTCCCACCACTGGTTGCAATCAGAGATGGTCACAGGTCACGGGTCAAAAATATTTTGCGGATCAAACGGGTCGAGTCAAGGTGCTCCTGACCCGATTTCGACCCAGTTTCATTTCCGTTTTATTTAAAAAAATAAAAAAAAATATTTTAAAGGAAAATGCGTACCGTGGAATTCTGTGCTCGATGCTAGTGTTCGTGGAGTGAAAAATTATTTGTCATACAATTCTATTGCCGCCTCTTTCTTAAGGTGGACGTCAAGTAATTTTGCTTCCTATACTTCCAATGGAAAAGCTTTTGTACACATTTCCTTCATAATTAATATGTTCCCAAGGATGAAAATGTTAACATCGATTAAAACAGCTTCATATTATAACTTGGAATGCTTAATATTTTCTAAAACATAACCATAATTATATTAAAAATCAATAACTTTTCTTTTGGTGGTGTTGAAACCAGGAAAAAGATGGCGCGACCTGTACTTTGATGACGTCAGTAGACAAATAAATGTTAGATTGCATAATTGTGGTTATGTTTTAGAAAATATTAAGTATTCCAAGTTATAACATGAAGCTATTTTAATCGATGTTGAAATTTTCATCCTTGGGAACGCATTAATTGTGAAGAAAATGTGTACAGAAGTTTTTCCATTGGAAGTATAGGAAGCAAAATTACTTGACGTCCACCTTAAAGGAACGAAGATTTCCACCGACCGACAATACGGCGCAGACGCTAGACTCGCCAATACCATATCGTAAAACAACACCACCTTTGCGTTTGTTTTCAGTGCAATTGTCTAGAGCAAAACTCAGACAAACGCCTGTCGCCAGCTTTTCGGGTGATTCACCATCTCAGACCCAGCGTGTCACATTGTAAGACTGACAGTTACTTTTCACATCGTATCTTTTGCATTGATCATATTTAGAAGTTTTCGTTTGACGTGCTAGCATCCCGTTCCGCTGCCTGTCGGATAGGAATTAATGCCTTATTTGTTACGGCATTTCCATCTCCTTAATATTTGGAGGAATTTATTGTTAAGGAGATTGAAAAAGAAGTCTCAAGCCAACAAATACTGCTTTTTGAAAACAAAAAAGGGGAAGAATGCTGGAAGTTGTTTCGTCTCATTAAGGAACCAGAATATGTTTCAAAGGAACACTAATGTTCACAAGCTTGTGATGAGTTGAAAGTTTCCCAAATGTGAATGTTGATTTCATGAGTGTTTCTTTCTTCTGAGGGGCAATGATGAAATCAACATCCACATTTTGGAAACTTTTAACTTATCAGAAACTGGTGAAAATAGGTGTTGCTGTGAAATGTATTCTAAAGCTTGATATGTTATCAAGAAAACAGAAAAAACTAAATTTAAACATACAGCAAGTTCCTTAGTTCAAACACTTTGTCTGTAGCACCATCAAAATTAAGTGGAACAGCCTTAATACCAATGCGGAATATCAATGCGGAGGGATTGCTTGAGTCTTGCAGATGTCTTTGGAAACATGTGCCAAACAGTTAGATTATGTAAAGAACGACAGTTTTAATGCGTTCTGTAAGTAAGTGAGAACATTATACGTTCCCGTAATACATGTGTATTATTTCTGTATAACCTACGTTTCCTAATGCGAAGAGACCATTTCAACGGCCTGTGTATGTTTCCACTCACAAGTAAACCACTGACTGCTTATTATGATGTTTGTGGACCGCTGACTGTACACCTTCAATACGTTTGTTCTGACACAGCAGAGAAGTTTTGCCGTTTCTGAGAAACCTGTAACTGCACGCCTAGCGCTCAGGATCATTTCTCTTCTGAAGTAGATTAACTCACGATTACGAGGGTCATACCAAAAGTTCTGCGCACGTTTTTCTAAAACGCTAGCGGATGATGCAATCGGGAAAATGATTGCGGCATGTCAAGGTCAGACTATCAGCGACGCAGTGGTGTCAGAACGACGCGCTATCATTTGCTGTGTGGACGTGGGAGGGTTTGAAAATGGAAGCGTGCAGCTCTTCAGGTCAGGTCAGTTCACAGCTTTATACCAGTGCTCGTACGTGAAAATAGAAACTCTGCGGGGAAAACCTCCTACATAGATCCTCTCTGCGTTGTAAGAAGTTTGCGTGGAAGAAACTCTTGATCGAAGCACAATTTCTTCCTGGGCACCGCGTTTTCTGGAGGACCGAAGCAGTATCGAAGGTGATCACCGCTCAGGCCGACCGCAATCGGCGACAGACAAAAAAAATCGTTCCCATTGTTGCAACACTTCTCGAAAAGAATCGCCGTTTGACAGTCGAGGAGATTGCTCATCAGGTAAATTTGTCCATGTCTGTTCATAGGATTTTGACCGACTCACTGGGGAAAAAATCGCCGCGCGCTGGGTGCCCCATCAACTCACCCCCGAGCAGAAGGCAGTCATAGTGAGCATCACACAGAATCACCTCCACAGGTTCGAAAGGGTGGGAGACACTTTCCTGAACAGAATCGTCGCAGTTGATGAGACTTGGACCCGTGATTTTGAGCGGAACTGAAGTCACAATAAGCGAAGTGAAGGCATCCAAGTTCCCCACGTCTCCTCAAAGTGTCGTCGGCAACAATCCAAAATGAAGCAAATGATGATTCTTGCGTACGATGCCCAGGTTGTTGTGGTCTCTGATCGAGTGCCGGTAGGGCAAAATGTCAACGCACAATATTATCGTGACTTTCGGAGGACAAAGTTGAGAACGCAAATTCGTCAAAATCACTCCAACTTGTTGGAAGCGGGATCGATCTTGTTGCGTGACAACGTATTGTGTCATGGTGCAGAGGCGGTGTGGGGATTTTTGTCGAAACATGGTTGGGAAACTTTATCCCACCCGCCATACAGCCCTGATCTCAGTCCACTCAACTTTGAATTGTTCCCGAAATTAAAAAATTGGCTCCGTGGCATCCCCTACGAATCGCTGGACAAACTGTGATTGGACGTGACCCGAGTAATACGACAACTGAACAAAGATGGCATACTACGGGGCATCCAGGACCTACTTCACCGCTGGCAAGCTGTCATTAGTGGCCGAGGGAAGAACATTGAACGGCAATAAGGTAAGTTTTCTCCGTTACTTCACACTTTTCCAAAATTATATGTTGTGCAGAACTTTTTTTAGAACCCCCGTATTTTCCAGGATTAAGTTATCTACCTTTCGTTCATGTCTAAATCCTTTGCACTGAGCAGTTTACAAAGCTATCTTGCCTACGTAATTGAGGAAGGACGGCACGTGTCTCATTACTATTTGATGCTCCTAATACAGTGGCACTGTGGCTATGCGTTTCTCTGCTATACTTTTTTCACTTGTATACGTAATTCTGCGCCCGTCTCGTCATTTTATTGTACTTTTCATCGCTTTTTCAATTCTGTTATGCGTACGCATAATTTACTTATACGGTTTTTGCGATTGCACGTTGAATTTTGAATTTCAAATTAACAAAAATACACGGTTCTTTCATTCTTTCATATGTGACCAGGTATGTTACAACTTTGGAAGAAATGAAACAACATTTTTGTTATACAAATTTTGAAGATGACAATCCGAGTTTTGGTGTAAATGTGACAAGGATGGTAAGTCAGATAATATACGAAAACTTGAAAATATTATCTGACTTACCATCCTTGTCATATTTACACTAAAAATCGGATGGTCATCTTCAAAATTTGTATTATATGGTGTAATCCTGTATTACTTTCATGATTTTTTTATTTTGCAGCCATGAAATAAATGATGCAAATAAAAATGTGCAAAATAACGTTCACAGTTCTGTTTTTTATCTTAATTCGTGAAATTTGAAGCAAGCAAAGACAAGTGAATATTTTATTCGGTACTAATGCTAAATCAGCTGGTGGAGGAACTGCTTTGAAAAGAGTGATGCTTATAAGTAAAGAATGTGCAGTTGGTGTATTGAATACCTGTATATAACAAAATCCTATTCGGACTTACTATCTAGCACTTCAAAGGTAAGGTTTCTTTTTTTTCCATGTAGCGAAAATATGAAATCGTACAAAATATTTTAACCTAGTTTCTCTAATGAAATGAGGATAACAAATTAATGAAAACGTCAAAATAGGCATATACTTAAGATAGCAAAGTATTCATGTATGTGTGTATGTCTTATATTATAAATTAGCGTAATATAAAATTACGAGCCCCCTTTTTTTCTTCTTTTTGGAGGTATTTAAAAGCTTAAAAAAGTACTTAATATTTTGAAATTTCTTTTATACGTTTCTAAAGCCATCCCGTAGAAAACTGCATAACCGGCTTCATTGTAATTTGATACATCAGTGAATTAAATTTTTTTCCATGAAATGCATGAAATTTTCACTTTGCGAAGTGGTAATGCCATCACAAGATGAAACCCAAGAATTATTTGCTATTATTTAATTACTACCATTGTGCAAACAGATAAATATTCATCGGGATTGAGAATATTTTGAAAAATATTTTTGCTTGCTTATGTATATAATTTATTTTGCATGATGATATAATTCTAATTATTTTCTATTTCATGAAAAAAAAACATTAAATATGTACTCTCTGTTCTTGTAGAAAAAAAGTTCGATTTTCTTTTTCTAATTTTCCACGTCATACAAATAACACAGCGTTTTTTCTTAATTTTAAAGAATAGCAGGATAATTATTTCTATAAATTCCTTAGAAACCGAAGTGGCAATATGAGTATTGTCTCCTGATTTGCCTTTCGCATTAAGTATCAAATATTGTAAGGCAACTTAATCGCATTTAGTATGAAATTATTATTGAAAAGCAACTGATTTGCCTTTTGCATTTTGCTTCAAGGTTAAAAGGCAGCTTTTGAGTTTAAAAAATACAAATTTAATATTACTCTGTAACATAATTTTGTTCTGGAAATGTTACTATCGCATTACTTACTATTACGATCATCCCAATTTTGTAAAGGAAGTTTATTGTAATCGAGCCTTACATTGTGTACTTGCTGAAAATAAAAATCGGGAAGATAGTTTCAGGGGGATATTGAAAGTTATAACGTTCACACAGTTAGAATTTTACTCGAATTAAAATGACGACAAACCTCGCTTCAGCTTATTTTTTGGAATAATTCTAAACTGAGAGTGTTTCCAATTCGAGTTCCCACGTATGAAGGAAATGTGCGCAGAAGCATGGATCACTTGTATTCAATACAGTCGGAATATTTTCCTCAAGTATGACATAATATGTTTGATAGCCGTGCACTTGATAGTTTGTGGCCACTCGTCTTACACACGTAATAATCCTGTGCGCAATCATCTCAGCTCGAATTGTCATTTGCGCCGAATTTCCTGCTTCTGATTTCCGTCTGTCTATTTGTCTTCCGCACGGCTGACATCGATCCGTAATGTCGAGACATTTTGCTCAAACATAGCGCCCAGAGTCAGCGTTAAATATCCTAAGTCGATTAAGCTGGGGCAGATGTGAGCATATCTTCAATTTCGCATGGCACAATTCTGTTCTAACGTCTTCAGGAACGCCAATGTGAATGTCAAAGGCTTGTTTTGTTTATTTTTGAAACATTGAAGGAAAATATTTTTTTTAAGATTGGAGAATCTTCTTTAGAAGAAAAGGGAAATGAATTAAAATTAATAACATTAATTAAATAGAATCAATGGAAATATTTTAGAACACTAAAGCATCAAGTATATCTTCGTCTATTAATCCTTACCTGATATATCTTGTAAATATTTACAATTTGGATTCATCTCTCATAGTATCTTCAGCTAAACGAAATCAAACTGCAGTCATACCTCTATAATATGATTATGCTGTTCTCTGAGATTCAGTTGTCAGTTCCTCAAAGAAAAAACTCCTGCTAAATTAATATTGATGCTAACATTCGATTTTACCATTGATGAACCAGATGCCACTATTGAGAGCTATCTCGGCATACAACTTGAAATTCTTACGCATCCGTCACGTGTTTTACACTTCATCTTTTGAAATTAACATTATTTATTTTACTTGTCAGGCATTCGTGTTTCTGATTCTTTAATGTTTCCCTGGACTTCCTGTAAACTTGCCTGCACTTAGGTTGAATAAATTCCCTTAGGAACTCAACACTCATTTCTTTTAGAATAGCTGAACCACTTCAAATTATTTGCCACCAAACTACTCATAACATTTTGCTTCACATTACACACTGGCCACGAATCTTCTTTCTTAACTGATCAGAACAAATTTCAGAATATATCTCTCCTGCAGGCAAGTGGCTCCTGCGTCTTTTCTACAATACTCTGTGTGAACAATCATACATCAGAAGAGGAATAATTACGCGTTCATGAACAGGAATTCCACTCACGTTTGTTATCCATTTTGGTGCTTAAAGTCCCTTTAGAAAATCTAAGAGCAGGAGAATTCACAAGTCCCTAATTTAGGCCATTGTTTCTAGGCTTCCAGAAAAAGGAGAAAGTCACCACCATAAGTTACAGCACAGTATCCATGTTTTACCCGATATTCGAAACCAGTTCAACAGTACCTAAAAGCAGCAGCCTGTTTTTAATTCTAGGCCACAATTTCCAAGAAAGGGGAGGACAGAGCGGCATCAGACGTGCACCTTCATTCACACCTCGAGCACGGGCTTATACTGGTCAACTATTTAGAAGCCTGCGCCTTGAACTATTCGAATACCAGGGCTGCCTAGACCATCATCAATTGATATTTTCGTTTCCTGTTAAGTGTTTTTATTCACTTCTCGACAAAAGAAAATGCCATGTAGGGTAGTATTTTTCAGAGCGTCATGCAAATTTGCCCGTTTGTGTCGACAGTGAATGAAACTAGGTAAGTCGGTATGGAGTATAGTAGTAAGGTTTTTAAGGCTGTAGATTTATTGGTATTAAGATGATTTTAATTTCAACTTAAATGTCCCTTGTTGACTTATTCTGGGTGAACAATCATACACTCAGTACCTGTCACCTTATCTTTTATTTCAACATCGTCCGATGCTTAATATTTTTGGTACTAATTTCTTCAGTTTTTTTTATCGGTAGCATAAGAACTGAAGAAATGTGTTTGCGAAACACAGCCCTGATTAACTCATTTTCCTGTATTAAGCTGCTCGACATTTTTGTACATTTTATTCCGCGATCGTAACCTGACCATTAGAAAAATGTTCGATTAATCCAAATAAATATGCTGGACTTCAAAATTTTATTTTGTTCTCCACGACATGAGCTTTTTCTCATTAAGGGAATTAATTGGTATATTATATAAGGCACTACAATGTAGCGTAGTTGCATCTTTTAGTAAAGTGACAAATTTTTCAGAAGAAACACAGGTCCTCTCCTATTTCATATGCAATACTGTGCTTACGTTTTATACCGCGCACATATCAAATACAAAAAATAGGACTAAGTGCTTAGAAATGAGAGATTAAAAGTAATTAATTATATTATATGTAACAAATATAGAGTTTATGCCGTTTTTCTCACCGTACTACAGGAATGTATTACATCAGTAGGGAAAACCGAATCAATCAACTATGTATCTTCCCCCTCCCCCATTCTTTACGATGGTGCCTCAACATCTGGATAGATCTGTAATGCCATTCTTGAAAAAACGTGCAGGTTTTGCTGCGAAGAAAAACCTGCACGTTTTTTATGCAGCGTTCTGCCACGGAGTGAATTCGACAGAGATCGGAACAGGTGATGGTCTGAAGAGGCGACATCTGGGGAACAGCCCGGCTGTAGAAGGATCTTCCATTTCATGCCCTGAATGGCCATTTTGGTCATGTTTGCATTGAGAAGGACACCATGGCGCCGTTGTGGCCATGGTGTCCTTCGTGCGTAGAACTTTTGTTATAACACTCGTACTCGTGAGTTAAGCGACTTAACAAGAGGAATGACGCTGAGCGTTAGGCGTGCAATTATAGGTATCTCAGAAACGCCAAAACGTCTCTGCCGTGTCTGATCTTGAAGAAAGACACCATGGCGCTGATGTGGCCGTTTCTGCTGAATTGCTCCCTCCACACGGTGGAGTTGCTCCCAATAGAGTGTAGAGTTAATGGTCCGATTCCTCGGCAGCATTTTCCAGTGAATGCCTTCCATGGCCTACCAGACACACAGCATAATTTTCGTAGGATGAAGATCACATTTCGGACGTGTTGTGGGCGTCTTGTTTGGGCTTAACCATTCTCTCCGACGCCTGAAATTCACGTACAGGCACCACTTTTCGTCTCCAGTAAACATACGTGGCAGAAAGAGTTTGTGTTGCTGAGAACATTCGCGATAACGGGCTAGCAAAGAACCACATATAGTAACAAGCTGATTCTCGTTGTCTTCTGTGAGAGTTTGACGCACACAAGACCCCGATTTCTGGACCTTCCCATACGTTCCAAGCGTCGCACCGCTGTGGCCTGATCACAGTCCATCTCAGAGGCCAATTTGGTTGTGTTTTGACGCGTATCCAAGTGGATGAGATGGTTCAAACGATCCTCATTGAAGTGAGATGGACGACCTGAGCGTGGAGCGTGGAGAGTCGTCGAGGTCAAAATTTCCACCTCGGAACCGCTCAAACCATTTGCCGGCTGTCCTCGGAGCAATAGCATCCTCCTCCATATAGACACCACAAATTTGTCGAGTAGCCTCAGAGGCTGACGATCGCTTTTTAAACTCGTAGAGGAGCAGATGTCGGAAATGCTCATTCCTTTCTACTTGACACTCCATACTTCCGTACCTGAAATCCAAAAAAAAAACATTCACCACAATCAAACAACGCAATATGCTATAGATACACGATATTACTGGCTACAGTTTGATATACAACTGGCCATCTGCACGGGCACTACTGACCGGGGAATCACTCGTGAAATAAAACGGCCTGAACTTATGCATCAACGCAATATTTGTATTTCTTTTGACAAACATATTTTTGTGGAGCATAAAATAATGCGTTCAATAAAAAGGCGAATGCGTATTTATGTTTTTCACGATGCCATTTTTCTACAAATATGGTCGACATTTTTTTCAATCGGCAAATTCCTAATTATAGTTCTTCCTACGCTCGGCTTTTGACTAGGTGGCGCATATGTATAGGGTACTCCTGTTTCGAAACGACATATTACCCAAACACTTTTTGGATCGAAAATAGATAATCAAATCCTCATGATCAATATATTTTTTGTTCTTCTTGCTTAAGGCTTTGCCCCTTAGTGTTCAGTAGCAAGTTAAAAACCTAACAAAATATCTGTCTCGGAATATATTGTAACATAAGCCTTGAAATGTTCTATTCGATTCCATGGCACAATGATATACACTACCCAGTCATTAATATCAGGGCATCTGCATTTCTACAAGTATCCTTATTTATATAAATTTAACATTCATTGATGAAGCCTTTGGCGCTTAAAATGGCTTGGAATTCTCTCCACCACCATCCTGTAAATATCAGCCTATATGTTCCACCATTCCTCGTACAGAGCAATGATCAGTTCAGCTTTGTTTGTTGGGCGATCTCTTCTTCCACGTACCCAAACACTTTCGTCCCAGATATTCTCCATTCGGTTCAACATAAGGTTCTGGGCTAGCAAACACAACTTTTCGATGTTCTCAAACCACTCTGTAAGATCGCGGAAACATAACATTGTGCGTTGATCTGCTGATGAAGGTGTGGACTTTACTCAAAGTACTACCACAACTTTGATAGTTTCAAATTTCTAGGACTCCCAGGTAGAGTTAAGCATTAATGGTTTTCTTCAAAGGGACTGATGGAACTCAGAAGAACCACGAGAAACAGCTCCATATTAACAAGCTGCCTCCACCAAACGTTATTCTCGGAATGATACAGTTAGAAAAATAGCTCCCTCAGGGCATTTGTCACACCCAGGAACGACCATCGGAATAGTTGATTGTGTATTTTGATCCATCAGTTCAAAGCACAGTATTCCATTGGTTTGCAGTCCATGATCGACGTTTCTTAAACCACGCAAATCGATGTATGGCATTAGTCGAAGTGGACAGCGGCTTTTGGATGGCTGTTCGACCATGGTAACTCTTGTCATGTCGCACACTGCACTGGTGCTTACATTTTTTCTAATCGTCTCACATAGAGTTTTCGAAATTTGAGATAATCTAAGATGGCTGAATCGGTATGAAAGGCAACGCTGAAGACATGCAGAGACTAATGAAGTGCATCGCACTAGAAATAATAGGTAAAAGACGCGATCTGACGGACTTTAATCGTGAAATGATAGTGGGTGTTCGAAGCATTGTTGCCAGCATTGGCAAAACGGCTGCACTTGTGAAATGTTCAAGGGTAGCAGTTGGTAAACCATACAGCGAGTGGATCACCAGTTTAAAAACCGAGTCTGAGCGCAAGGCGCGTTATCGTTAACATCTACTGGCTTGGAGGGATGTTTAACAACATCCCTTTAAGCCAGCTCACGACATGTGCCTTCTTTCATTGTATACGCGATGTTGACGTCAAAAAATAGGAGGTGGTCACAATAATGTGATTCGTCTGTGTATTTCCAGCAAACAAGAAGAAACGACCCCAGTTTGCTCAATAATTCGAGTGTAAATGAGTGAAAAACGGTAATGTGTCCGACGGATCACGTTTTCAACTGAACTATGGAGATCTAAGGGCGAAGATATGGAGAGAACAGCATGAAAGCATGGACCCATCTTTCATCATCACTACTCCTCAAGCTGACGGAGGCAACGTTTTGGTCTGGGGAATGTTTTCGTGAGAATGTTTGGGTCCTTTGATTCGCGTAGAGCAACGTCTGACCTTCCAAAGCTATTTAAAAATCGTTCCTCACTAAGTCCAGCCAGCTATGTCAATGGTTTATCCCAATGGAGATTGATTCTTCCACAGAACAATGCTCCTTGTCATAGTGCTCACACTGTACGCGAAAGTTTGAGTAGTATTAGGGAGACTTTTTACATGCTACTGTGGCCTCCTCAATCACCGGATCTCAATCCAATGGAGTATTTCTTGGATGAACTGTAAAGGGGCATCAGTGAGCTGGATCCAGTACCATAAAATCTTAAATAGCTGGAGGGAGCAATTCATCGCATTTGGGCTAATGTACCCCAAGCCACCTACCGATATTTAATAAAGTCAATACCAAAACGTAATCAAGCAGTATTGAGGGTAAAAGGTGGCCCAGCAACGTACTAACCAGGCGGTCATAAAAATATGGCCACACAGTGTATCTTTTACGTCTCGTTCTGTTGGTTTCGTGGTTTACCGGGTTGTGTTTTGAAACATTCAGTTCTAGTCCAGTTGCGATTTTGTACCACATCTCCAACCATCTACATAGGGATTTTCAATATCGCTGAAATGTCAAATATCCAATCCCGATTGCTCATGTGGCACCCAATTACCAATCTGCCCTACAAATCCGTTAACTCTATCGATCGACTGATGTTGCTTTCATTCACAGTTGTGCTATTGTCTCATCAAAGTCCTATGAGTTTATTTATACTGTATTTGAGTCTGTGACATAATGCTTGCATAGGACCTTATTCGCTATCGATGAATTAGTATGCAGATGTAAATGGTAGAGGAATGTACCTTCTAGAGCGTTTCTTGCCGTTATGATCCATTTTGAGCATTGGAAAATTTGTCTTTCTTTTGGAACACCTCCTGAAAACACCAGGTGGTGTTTCTCACTTATCTAGCATTCGTCATATATTTTGTAACATTTTTTACTTTGTTTTGAGTTTTAACTTTCTAAACGTTTTGTAGTGGTATGAGAGTAAAAATGCTGCTATAAAGTTTCGTAGCTAGGTTTTTTCTACCGAAGCAGGAACAGTTTATTGTTGATTTTTGTGAAGGACAGTGGACTCATTTGTGAACGCTGAAAGCGAAACCTAATTTCTGGACAGTTCTACATTAACCAAGAGATGTAATGAATGCTATTCCAAAATAGTTTTGCAATTGTTTCCCTTGAATGAAGGATATATTTTCTAAATTCCAAGGCAATCAACGGAAAATTAACAATTTGTCATAAGCCCGTAGCTTTACTGTTTGGCGTAGGCTTTCATACGTGTCAGATTTTAATTATATCTCAAAACCTGAGCAGAACGCCGTTTGAGCAAATTTTATAAAATGTTTTCTTCCTTATGGCGAACACACCATCCGTTTTCAAATAATGAAGTCTGCTGTGTTATAAATGGAATTTTAAATAATGAAACGCTCAAAAGTTCGCGAGATTTAAACCTGCGTGCTTTCATTCACGCCACTCAGCATTGAAAGTGTTCGAGAAGATTGCAGACAATGAAAAACAAACTGCACGAACCGTAGTCTGGTGTTTCAGTTAAATAATCTATCTACTTTGAAGTTAACATCAGTTGGACTGTAGCTGAACATATTTGTCTTGCTGCAAACATGTATGAAGAAGGATATGTGACTCCTTCATTGCGGGATTTTACGTCGAAGGAAGTAACACATTTAAGGAATGTAAATAACTGCAATGGACTGCAAACGAAAAATACAGCAACTGAATGACTGTAAACGTCCACAACAAACATAAAGTTCAGTTCACGGGATAGCACGAAACCCTCAAATATAAGAGCAACTGAGACAACAGGAACGCCTGCAATTAGGTGAACACTGCCAACAAAGGAAATATCCGAAAGGCGTTAATGTGATTCATAAGTCAGATAAGAGGAATTCATAAAGGCGGTACCGAACATTAATCATGAGCAGTACTTAATGACATCAAAGTCTCCGTTGAGGGGAATACATCAAAAGAGATCCAACGAAAGTCAATGATAAAACGAACATGTTAAACAACGTAGATAACTGTAGTCTGCCGTATGAAGAAAATGTCACAAAAAAGGAAGTCTTTTACATCTAGGATGTGATAAACAACCCAAATGAAAGTGATGCCCCTAATATCTCGAAAGTAATGAATGCATAGAGGCTAATAAGATTGATTCCAGAAAAGTATAGAATACGAAAATGTCTCTAGACGAGGAATGTCCCCAAATTATCGAATAAATATAACATTTCTTTTGAAAAAGCAAATATATATTAAGATAGGATTATGCACATTTCGTCCAAAAACTTTTTCAAGCCGACCATGGTTTCGCTGGGTATTTACCTAGCTTCATCATAACGAATGGCTAGCTTCATCGAAGGAAGTAACGCATTTAAGGAATGTAAATGACTACTAGGGAGAAAAAAATATTTGTGACAAAATATACGCTGTATTATCTTAATATATATACAAATTGTCACAAGACTGTAGTCTTTGAGATCAAGAGGTTTAGGATGTTGTACGGTATTTCAGGAATGACCGAAACCTAAGATTAACAAAATTACAGGTTAATGGAGATATGTTCACGAAGAGACCACATCGCGTGTTTTTTTAATAACATCATAAGCGAAACCTAAGATTAATCAAATTACAGGTTCATGGATATATTTTCACGGAGAGTATTTCTTCGAGTAATACATGAAATCCGAAAATTAACAAAATTACTGCTTGATGGAGATATATGTTCACGGAGAAACGACATCGTGTATGTCTTTGAATAATACATGGAAACCTAAAATTAACAACATTACAGCTTAATAAGGATATGTACACGGTGAGACCACATCGTGTATTTCTTTGAATAATGTTATAAGTTATTGTCACCTAGAGAGGAAAATGACCAGAAAAGAAAAATTGGAAATTGACTATGCAATTGAAAAGAAAATTTTCCAGTGAGCCATCAAAAACGCAGAAATCGTGATAAATATACATAAAGATATTTACGACACTTAGAAGAAAATTATGTTCACCGGGAAGAGCTTACAAATATATGAACAATACAAAAATTACTGCTATATTTGCGTTAGCATCAAAGACATCGAGACCAACTGAATTATATATTCACATCCATGTGCCTCAAATGGAAACCCAAAGTTTACTATTTACTTCCTCCAAACAGGATTTGGTTTTCAAATTACTGCACTGCAGCCAGATACATTCTGATAAATGTGCATGTGTCCCATCGCACGAAGAAAGCAGAAAGAACTTTACGAGCTGCATTTGAAATTTTATTAAGTACCTATCTGCTGGATATTAAACAGTGGCAAACACAGATCTGTGCCGATAGTGGCCAAAGCTATCAATAAATAACGATGTAGAGAGGTACAGTGGCTCCTGCGTTATTTAGAATCAAGAGTGGTTAAATCTTAGTCATCAAATTTGCCATCCATCGGCAACGCAACTGCAAAGGTTGAGAAATACAAGTATATTGTTTCAAATGTCACTGCTGTTAACTCTGAACAAATCTCACTCTAAGCAAGAGATGATTGGCTCAAGATTTTTTCCACCAGTCCTATTCTATTGAATTCAGCACAGTTGTTGGCATGAATGAAGAGTTTTTCTTTAATGAGTAACATCTTGCTCATTTATATTAGTTACACCCAGATAATTCGCAACCTTCGTCTGAAATGAACGTGTGTTTGGTAACTGTATCGGGTAAACTTCGCTACAATAATTGGCAGAATGGGCCAAATTGAACTGAGCTCTTTGTTTTATTTCGGCGTTTAACGATCACCATGAACAACTCCCTTAGTTCTGTAAGCAGTCACTTGTCCGTAATTTGGAGCCACCAGTTCAAGGGAAGGGTGAGAGCCACAGCTATAAGAGAAACACAGTACCAACAAAACAAAATTTTGTTATATCAAAATTTTGTTTCTTTACAGCTAAAGCCTATTTAGCTGTAAAGAAACAAAATTTTGATATAACAGCTAACAATTTTATCCATTTCCTCCGGATGCAAAATAATTCTGATAATTCATTTTACTTTTAATTCAATTCAGCTTTTGCTGTGAAAATATGCAAGTAACATGACTGTGATAAACATGTTACTTGCATATTTTCTAATGAAAAATGAAGCACTCATTAAGTGCTTGAGATTTTCATTACAATTATTGTAATCGCCGACGTGTGTTGTTGCTGTATAGTTACACATTATGTTACAAGAAGACATTACATCCAGCTTTTCTGATATGTTCAAGTGCTAAAAGCGGTGTATTTCTACTAACTTTCTGGCTGAGTATTGGCTTACGTTTTTTCAGGTTTAATCATCCATATGAACATCCAAGATGATAAGAAGACTCCCGTTCCCAATTTAGAGCCCTTGTTTCTAGGAAAGGCAGATAATGAAACAGTACGACAAGTTTAAATACTCGACTAAACGGTACTGAAACATTTGTACTCTTAGAAAAGAATTTGTTCCTTTGTACACTATTCATCTACGTGTATTATATCCCTGAGTAGTGCAATCATAATTAAAGTTTTTATACACACTTCCACACTGAAATCGCCCCACTCAGAAGAAATCGGCGTAGGAATATTCAAATCCGTAGGTGTGATTATTGGTATATATCGCCAGCAAACGTTGGAAACAATATCGCCAGCAAACGTTGGAAACAATATCGCCAGCAAACGTTGGAAACAATATCGCCAGCAAACGTTGGAAACAATATCGCCAGCAAACGTTGGAAACAATATCGCCAGCAAACGTTGGAAACAATATCGCCAGCCGATATCGGAGATATATATCACCCACGCATTGATCGTTGTATACTTCGTCAGCCAATGTCGGAGACAATAACTTCTGACAGATCGTATCGGCGCCTACCGGCATACCCGTCAAAACTGAAGGGTGAATCAAAGATTAAATGAAGCAGCCATTTCATCGACTGCTATTGATCGTAGAACACCCCTGAACTTGGCTTGGGTGATGCCGTAGGTAGTAGAGCTACTTGACTATAAGATTGGCATCATGTCATGCGACGAGTCCCGATTTTTCTTGTGTGCACACAACAGCCCAATACTCGGCAATCAAGCATGCTCGTATAACGTCATTAATTGAAAAGACGACCACCTCTGCTACGCACAATGAGAAGGTACGTGGCACATGGAAAAAGTTTTAGAGCCCATGTTTACGTTATTTCTGAGTGGTATCCCGATGCAGCTTTCCAGTAAGATAATGCTCGGCCGTGCACCGCTGATATCTTTCGTGTGTCTCTATGTGCGTATGCTTCCATGAACAGCGAGATCTTCGACCTATCGTCCATCGAGCATGTATTGACCTAATTGGGCGATGCTTGCATGTCTCTCATCGGTTGCTCGGCAATACCGATGGGTTATGGGATTAGGTAAAAATTGCACGGTCTCAGATATCCTAGGACACCATTACAGGCCGCACCATGGGTCTGATTACATTGCGCAACATGATGGTCGCACAACGTACTGACTGTTGTCTCGTTGTCAAGTCTTGTAGCATGTCAAACTGAGGCTTATCAGATCATGTATTATCCACCTCATGTTTTATGGCTCTGCTGATTTGGAGGTGGCTCAATCTCTCTGGTTGGAAAAAGTTTAGTGTCGAATAGCGTATTATTTTTGGAGGTAGAGAAGCATTCCGTCAGTGATACAAAAACGGAAGTTGTTTATTGAAATCCCCACCTGCGGAGATGAATAAAAAGAATAAACAGGAGCAAATAAATTCACATTCCAAGACATATGAAACGCCACTTTACTTCGAAAAGTCCAAGCTGAATCACAGAAGCTTCCCCATTTGTAGTAAAAATAAAGAAAGCTGGCTATCAAAATGAGCCAGTCTATGATGTGTTACGAAATACATATAACAATCACTAACGAATTGCAAACTTTCACTGGGAAGCAAGCCAAACTGTACTTCATGCTACAGACATTGATGCCAAACCTGGGTAACGACAAGTTACGCATACCACTCTTTAACATGACAGCTGCTGCTCTGTCAAATATCACAAAATAGAGCCTCTGTTAATGGCAGACTTCCTTTCTGCTTTTTTGTACTGTACACGCAACTGGGTAACATCCATTATGCTTAGCCACACCATTATGCTCAAAACGCAAGTCTGATAAATCAATTGTTGTGTGACGCAACACTTAGTCTAGAGTGTTTTCATCGTACGACATATTTACATTTTCCTGATCCTCGTCTACGTATTTGCGTTACGTTACCAACAAAAAACTCTTTTTATTCGCTCATTTTTTTTGTGTGTGCTGGCAACACGACTGCCATGGCATTAAACTATTAGAGTCACGGAAGTGGTTGGAGCGTGAGTAATATGCTGAACGTCTACATTTATTTCCCAGTGATTTTTAAGCTTTAAAATACTGTGTATCCGCATGCAACAATTGTTCAACGTGGAGTATCGATATTATCAGAAAATAAATAACTAACAAATCAGGTTATTTATACAAATTTAATCGATTTCTGCAACTCAGTTTTACTCCGAATTTTTATTTAAAAGTGGCTACATTCTGAATTTACTTGTTCTACTCTGCGACCAATTTCGATTTAGTACTCCTAAACTGTACTCACATCTCCAACTGGAATACGTTAATCGAAACTGCTGAAGCGATATTTCCAATGACTGTTTATTTGCTTCTCACATCTCTGCGTCTGTGGAAATTAATATTAATGCCCATCCATCATGTTTTTAACAATCATCCACTCCGTTTATTCCACATTTGACAATGGTTTAACTATAAAGTCTGATCGTGAACCAGCGAAAATTAGAAAGCACAAGTTTTCGTGAACACATAAAAGATGGCTCATATTTAATAGTTTAATCAGTTTGGGTAGATAGATGCCAAACCTGGTTTCTTAAATAACGAATGATCCCTTCCCTCTTGAAAAAATGTAGGAATTTATCTTTTTACATGCATTTCCCGTAATGGGATACGGATGAAATACTTAGTCATCCTCATCCTGTACCGAGCAACCTATATTTTTAATGTAAACTTTCGCCTGGAATGATGACAGGCGCAACTAGAGAATGCACACCTGTCAGCATTATGTAGCCGCCAATATATCAAATCTTCTCCCCTTCCGAAACCTTCCTGGTGATTGAAAAAAGAAATGGAAGAAAAAAAGAGCGAAAAGGAAAATTTTAGATGAGATCTTAAGAACTAACGATATGCTCACAAGTATGGAACCACCTTCCTACATCTACGTAGATATCTTTTTCTGTTCGATTTTATGCACGAGTAAAAATAATCCAAACAAGAAAGATGACAAAGAATTTTCAGTGGAAATGAGTACGTCTTTGGAATCAGTTCCGGTGCGAATAAAATTTATCAAAGTTACTCGAAGTCAGCTAGAAAAAAAGTGACCACATTTCTACAATCGATAAAACATCAAATATATACTGATATGCCAAAACACTGAGATACCTCTCTATTACCGCGTTGGTCCTCCTCGCAATAGGATAACACCTGCAACGTCACGTGGCATGGACTACACGAGCTCTTTTAGTACTGTGGAGACAGTGCACACCATGCTTCCAGAAGAGCGTTCCACAATTCCGTAATATTTGCCATTGGACGATTCCTGGCAATGACGTCAGGTTTAGCAGCATCTGAAATGTGTTCGATGGCGTTTACAGTATATCCGGCGAACGAGGGAGCAAAGTCAGGATGCCAAACTCCATGGAATGTTCCTCCAGCCACGGGCAACTGTGGAAGTGTGTGGTGGGGCGCATTGCCGTGTTGAAAGCGGTCGCACCCGTCGGAGTGGTTGCATGACATGAACGGGTGCAAATGATCCCCAAGGATGGATACGTAACTACCACCGATCAGAGCGGTCTGCAGACGTATGAGGGGTGCTAATGCGTGCCAGTTTTAAACACCCCCACACCACAACAGAGCGACCGCCGTCCTGCGCTGTCCCTTGTAGAGATACGGATTCCATTGGCTCGTGGATTTGTCGCCACACCTGAAGTCGGCCAGCTGCTCGAAACAGTTGGTACCGCGATTCTTGTGACCAGGCTACACGTCTCGAACCATCTGCGTCCAATGGCGGTGTTACCCAGATCTAGGGAGGCGCACAGTTTTATGTCTTCGGGTCAACATTGACTCCCGAGTGGGCCGTCGATTTCGGAACCCCATAGAACACAGTGAGCATTGCACACTCCGTAACTGATGTGTGGCCCCAGCATTGAATTGCGCTGTGATTATCGGCAATATTGCACGCAGAGCCGATGTTACGATGCTTGCCAGACGACCCTGTCCACGATCGCCAAAGACTTTTCTGAGGCCATAGCGGCCTCGCACTCTGAATATTTTCCCTGAGTTTGTGTAGCGTAGGTACATCCTTGAAATTGTTGACCGTGTAAAACCAGATTTTATGGTAATTTCCGAGATGGAGTGACCATCTTCAGGGTACCATCTAGCATTCCTCGTTTGAAATCGCCTATATCCTGATAAGCTGCCATCGGAACGGCGAGTGCTGCTGCTTGAGCTTGCTGCCTTCATATATACGCCGTTTGCGGACGATACCATTTCCGCATGAGTGTGGTGGCATGTAATGGAGATCGTAGCGCCCTTACATTTTTTTCGGGGGGGGGGAGACCTCAATGTACAAATAGCTACTTACGTCCTCAACCGTCGAAAACGTATGTTACGAAAATTATCAGAGACAAAAACATTTTCAAATCGAACAGTTAGAAGAAGAAATATAGAAGGAAACATGATGTAACTCTATGGCTTCAAGCGGAAAAATTTTGCATAACGGAAAAGTTGAAATAGGCCTAACGTATTCTTCTTGGCAAAACCTATGCTAAAGGAAAATAACTTTTCTTATACGTCTCCCGAAAACGCAGGTAGCGAGAAAACCTTTTGACCTTTACGACGCATAGCGGGAAAGTTGTGAATTACTTAAAGATGATAATGTTCCCCATTTTTGTTGTAGGAAATGTCTTACATGAAAAAATAAGCAATTTCTCAGTAGCGTTTCTGCTAGCGGAGATACAGCTTCAAATGAAAACACAGAAACACCACGTACCTGCAGAACTGTGAACAACAAAACTCTTCAAATAGAAAACTAAAGTTTTCCAGTATTAAAAAAGGTAAATGGTACCCGGTGCTAAAACATTTTTAAATCGCTCATTTAGAAGCAGATATATTGAGATAAACAGATAACAAATTTGCGCCCCAGAGAGGCAAAATCTATATATTCATTCTATAAGACTTTTTACTGTAAGACCAGTTGTGAGAGAACGACTGAACGTAAATATATGGTTGAGGTATCAAAATAAAGGTCTTACCATGTAGATGTGACAGTCAAAGAGAAACATGAGATTGGGGCAACGGTTCAGGCGAAGTGGATCAGCAAAGTTCTCATTTAAAGTCAATGGGAGAAGCGTGCGGTTGACTCACGCGCTGTTGAAGGCGGAGTATGGAGGGACTCAGATAGTCCAAAGTCCGAAGTCTCTCTTTTCAGCGAACCGTTGTGCAAAACAACGCTAGCAGGAATTCGTTTGAAAGTTCTTACCGGAACAGCGAACACTCGAATACCTGATTACGTTGTGCCATTGGACTGTGTGATGTATATATATGCAATTTAACATTCATTCGATCCAGTTTATTCACGTAGGTAAGACGTTTCCCATTATGTAAAGATGTAAATAAACGTTTCATATGAGTTTATTCTTTTCAAAAAAAAATAAAACAATAAAACTTATCGTCGATTCCGACGGGTTTCGTCTACCGCGGAAAAAAAAAACTATTCTTCGATTCCGACGGGTTTCGTCTACCGGATTCGAATCCCGGTGTGACATGGATGTTGTGTTTGCCTTACGCCACTGGCTATCTCCCTTCCCTGGAACCACTGATCCTAAATTAGGGTCGGGCGACTGCTTATACCCATTGAGTTGCTCACGGTGGTCGTTAAATCTTCAGGCACAAAAAAAAAAAAAAGAAAAACGCGCGCGCACACACACACACACACACACACACACACACACACCTGGACTATTGTATTTACTGAAGTGGTTGAATGAATTTGTCAATCAAATAAAGTTTACATTTGTTGTTTCATATTAGTTTATTAGTTTAAAAAAAAAAAATTACCGTCGATTCCGACGGGTTTCGTTCAGTTCTGCATTATTTTTGGAAGAAAATGCACACAAAGAGTCTTCGCACTTTATCGTATCTGACCGAAAAATAATTTTTTCAATCGGTTCTTTAGTCATCCAGATATTGCTGTAAACGGAAAGTGAACTTACGCCCTTTAGTGGTAGCGCACTTGTGCGTTAAGGAAATTGAAATTATATGAGAAGCATTTCGCACCGGAGACGCTCTCCAACAAAGTAAGAATTTTTCAAAAGTGATTCTTAGAAACAGAGAGATCGATAAAAGTAAGATATACAACTAAGCCCCTTGCAACAACGCTATGTACTGTTTTAAGCAAGAGGTACTCTCAAATGATTTTTCGAGGTGAGCGTTATCGGCCCACGAAGGAATCTTCTCCATCGAACTTTCAGAAGTTCAGATTTTGCTGCAAATGCATCAGAAGCAGAAATTAATACTTACGCCACCTGGTTGCCAAACCATTGATTACCAAACATTAAAAATTATATGCAAAACAATTCCCATCAGGAGTTGTATCCGGTGCAGAAAACATTTTCCGCATCGGACTTTTAGAAGCCTAGACATCTGGGAAAACGCAATGTACTTTTACGTCCCCTTGCGGAAAATATATGCATTACTTAAAAAACAGACTATACCTAAAATAGTCTTCGATATAAATGGCATCGAAAGGTAAAATATTTTTTTCAATCGGATGTTTAGAAGCAAATATATATGGAATAAAATACATTTTGGATTCAATATCATCCGCATTTGCGCCCTCTAGCGGAAAAGTTGTGCACCGGGAAAAAACGGAACGCGAAGATCATCATTGCTACATTTCAAGTTTCCCAATGCAAAAATAATTTTTTAAATCGAACTAACAGTTGCGGTGTTATGGTGTGCAAAGACAGACTGACGAACAGATAAAGAGATAACATAAGCAATTTTTTTACAAACGACGTACTAAAACATGGGGTTGAACATTATGATCAAGTTTTCTGATGACTGAATTGAAAGATCAGCAAAAACAATATTTACGGTAATATTATAATGTAAGTACGAATTTATGGGGCAGACATCGGATGTAGTGAAATGGTTTTCGGTCAATGGAACGCGTTCACGAAAGCTGAGTATAAAACGAAATAAAATTATTTCTCATTACTCATTTCTTCTCAAGTTTGTGAACAATATCTTTGAAAGTCTTTCTGCAAGTGATATCGTTTCGAATGTTCTATAAATTTCTGAAACATCTGAAAGATTAGGGAATTCGTAACTTTCCAACGAAATGTCAATTTCAAACTCAAATCTGTTTCTTCATCACAGATATTTCAAACTTACTCACTGCAAATAGCACAAAAATATATAATTAGAGATAATTGTACGCGTCTAAGAAAAATATCTGTCATATCTTGAGAACATGAGATCCCGAAAGCGCCCTGCAAAAACTTACCATCCCTTACAGTAATGAATAACAGATATGTTTAGCATTCTGATTTATTCAAACAGGCCTAGTTTTATATTTTGTTTTACTCCAAAATATTGCATGATAGTACAGTAGTATGTCATATATTCGTTCCCTTTAGGCGTATTTTTTAAGGATGTTTCGTCTCATGACAATGAATGAATGTGTTAACGGGGAATAACTTCTAAGCAGCAGCAATGACTTCTGTAGCTTTAAGCAGCTCCAGTTATTCTGAAATATTTTTAATTCGTACTGTTCGCTGATGTCATTGCTGCCAAACCTGAATTCCAGTGTAATAGTTGCATGGAATTTCTAGCTCTCGGTCCATTGAGATGAATAATTTGTTTTTTAGTTGGGAAGTTATTTCAAAGAACATCTGTAACCCTCAGTGACCTATGAGAGATCATTTGTTTTGTGGATCGGAAATCTCCCCTAAATTCATTTCAATATTTGTTGAAAGCTGAAGTATTCAGGGACGAAAACATTTTTGTTGAAACTTTAAAGAACGAAAGCTGTCGAACTGCCCCACAAATCAGGTGGTTCTCCAACTACTGCATATATGCGTTATACGTATTATTCCATATATTGTTTCTGCTCAGTGTCTTTGAATCAGGCATTTCTTGCTTAAATAAGAAAACAAAAGCATTTTTGTCCACTCTTGAGATTAGATAGATGAATTCTGTCGAGTTGGGTACCATGCACTGAAGATCAAAATTCTTTTCCAGCTGAACATAATTCAGACCGAACAAATGATCAGACGTGCGTGCAAATCCGAAGGAAGATACGGTAAGTCGAGATATGCACATGATTTAAGTATGGGATTAATCCGATACAGTGTTTGATGCTGTGAGGAGAACGCCTGTGCCGTAACATCGCAATGTTAAGACGTCTCGATTCCAGCTGTGATTTCTCTGGAATCGAACTTTGTACGGAATGCTTACACACAGTGCTCTCCTACCATATCGCCAGCTGTGTGCATTGGAGAAGAGACGAGATATTATTGGTCTCCGAGAATGTAGATGATCGACTTGCCGCACTACGCAGCATGTGGGCCGTAACAATCCCAGAGAGAATCAATCCTGGCAGGAGTTTTTGAAGAAAAGGAAGACTTCTCGTCGTCCTGGAACCGAAGTATGCAGGATTACCAAGCAAAGAGAAAGTGTTTGATCGGGCAAAGGGCTTCTTCCACAATCACAGGGATTCTAACGGCTACCAAAAGAGCGGTAGATATTGATTGAAGTCATCACGCCAAAAAACAGTCGCTATCTGAAATACTGGCATGACGCCCACTGCATCGTTTTCCCCTATCCAATAAACATCGTCGCTAGCGTCCCTGTAGAACATGCTCCAGTAGACTGGAAGACGGAATGGAGTCATGTGATCTTCAGCGATGTATCTGGCTTTTGTCCATTTGTTTCGAAAACGTGCTCATGCCGTTTTCGTCTCGTCATGTCTTACTGCTCCATCCGTAAACCTCAGTTGAATTTTTCCAATGATTTTGGGTGTCGCAATTTTAGTATTACAAAGTGTATAATCTAAAGTATAATTTGTGGATCTCACGCAAGTGCTTGGACATATATAGCATGAATATTTCAGATGACAAGGAGTCGTCCTTCATGAGCAATTGCGCAGGAAATTGGAAAAATTCAAAAAGAAAGCATTCAGTGGATTGCTGTTTAAAATGCAGTCATTCCTATGCACATCAACAAATAAAGTCTTATTGTAAGCGTTATTATAGATATTTAAAGTACCTAATCTTGTGTGAGGAGCTCAGCTGAAAAGATAACTAATGTAATATTCAAATATCTTTTATGGTTTCATTTTATTGTATATATTACTCAATTTTCGGTTGCAGTGATAAGTATGTACTTTTTCATTTGTTTTAAGACACGATTACAAAACGCGTGTAATGTAAATACGCAGCTGTGTCTTTGTGAGAAACAGTATCGCCATCTATGTTGACTTTTTTCACTGGGCTTGACAGGCGTAGAGCCTGAATAGCACCCACCACCTGATTCAATAAATATCGCAACGACTTTGCGATATTTATTGAATCAGGTGGTGGGTGCGCGCGCGTGTGTGTGTGTTTGTGTTTGTGTTTGTGTTGTTTGTCATACCGCCAGCTCTCAAATGATTTAGTAGTCACTCGACTCGAACTAACAAGAAGCACAAACTAAATATTTAAATCCTATTGTTTCAGCCTAAAAGATAGAATGTTGCGTCTACCTTGCAGAAAAGAGTGGTACAGACAAAGTAATGATTTCAACAGATCTACGTGATTCAATTTTTTTCAGAATTTACTAAATTAGAGCACTGCTGAATAGTTCAAATGCAACATGATCCCTGCATATCTGTGAAGCCAACTTCCAATGTTGCTTTTGTAGGAGGTCTGTCATAAGTATTATTAATAGTGGATGTCGCGTGATCTCTGGAAAATACATTCACTTTCAGGTCGTCACATGGGTCATAGTCAGTTGAGCAGCTTGGATGCTATACTGCCCGACATAGAAAATAACACACTAGATGGCATTTGTCTGAGAGCCATGCAAAATGGTGGGTATGTGCCGGCAGTTGTATTATGTAAATGACTGCATTTCCGAATCAATCACGAGGTGAGAGAGGTAAAAAGGCAAAAGTGCTCGGCGTAGCTATCTTTGGTCGGTCCTCACCTGAATGTGTGAACAACTGTATCGGAGTGATCTCGGAGGCGGTAGCACGTGTAAGGAGTGAGAATGCCTTGAAAATGTGGCGAATGAAGATGGAAGTAAATAACGTGCATCACAGTAGTGGGACTGCTGCACATAGATCGACGTCAGAACGCCTAGATCGCCGTATTAGTCGGCAAGACTTAGCAGCCAAATAACTCACAGCTGATGACTCTCGACGAGGTTTGCTTGCAGGTTTGGACATCCACGTATCAACACGGACTGCGAATCGCGGATTAACTGAGAGGCTAGTTCGCGCTCTCTCCTGACATTGCTACGATTGCCATTCATCGCACTACAACGTCGTGCAAGTCTTCAGTGGTGCCGAACCTAATATACCTGGCAGGACGATTGAAACCACGAAGCATTTCAAGGACAACTCAGCATGAATGATTGCCGATTAAGAGTCTGGAGACTACTTGATTACCGGTATGATTTTGATGCCAGCAGTGAACGTCGTACTGCACAGTCTGGTGTCATGGTTTGGAGAGTTATCAGTTTGAAGAGCCATTCTCTGCACGCACAAATAGGGGTTACAATGACAGAACGACGATACAAGAGATGAGATACTGCAGCCCGTTTTATTTCTGTATCTCAGTGGTTTCCCTGATGTCCAATTTCCACACCCTTCTACCACAAACTGCCAATATTAGCAGACAGAGTCTTCAAAGTACCCAGGAGCTGCCCTGGCCAGCGCGATCCCCAGAATTACCTCTAACAGAAACCGTGCGGTCCGTCATTGCCAGACGACTTAATACCTCTAGACAAACTTCTGGCAGTATCGAAGAACTGTGTGTACAGGTCAAGGGCGCATGTTTAACGACACCGCAGGTCTCCCAGCATGGCCGTCATGTGACCTGCTTAGTGACGGAACATTATAGTGCGTCCTCTCTCATCTACTTGTTTACATGAGTGATAAGTTATGTCTCATTTTGTGCATTCGTTCACGATGTGGAATTTTGTATGTCAGCAGTATGCATAAAGAAATATACGAGACTTTTTTAAAACCCTTAAACTCAATCACTGGTTGTGTTTTCTGGAAATATCCTTAATCGTACACTGGCTTGCAAAAATTAAAGACGAGATAGTTTTTCGAATGAAACGTCGTGCAAAAGCGCTCCACATCGACTCAAATCATTCCATAAGATTCTTAGGATGTAAGAATATGGAACAATTAACCAAAACCGTCCAAACAAGGAATCCAAAGGATACAAAGACACTTTAATGAAAAGGTAGCTTCGAGCACAACTGGACAGAACACAGAAACTTCAATGGGGCAGGCGGCTGCCAAGAAAAATCCAGTCTTTAATA
The DNA here is from genome assembly GCA_039090855.1 of Macrothele yani. Classification (NCBI taxonomy): domain Eukaryota; kingdom Metazoa; phylum Arthropoda; class Arachnida; order Araneae; family Macrothelidae; genus Macrothele; species Macrothele yani. The sequence goes on along the minus strand of CM077002.1, from coordinate 105,101,042 downwards.
GGGGATATGACTACCCCTGACGGCGTTGCAGGATTTACAACGTCTGTCCATGCTAAGGACGAGGTTGTCAAGGAGCTATTGAGGCATCGCGGACCGTTCCTCTTGTAGCGCCAATCGCAGCTGCGGTTTCGTTGTCGGCGGCTGGTGACGTGCTGCCACACGTCTCCTGAGAAAGTCCCACACGTGTTCGACTGTATGTAGGTCCGGGGACCTTGCGGGCCAATCCATGCGTTGAATATATTCACTCTCCAACAGCTCTGCGACAACCACTGTACGATGAGGTGTAGCGTTGTCGTCCATGAAGAGGAACTCAGGACCCACAGCACTTCTAAACAGACGCACGTGAGGCAGGAGAACATCGGTACAATAGCGGACACCAGTGACTGAACCTCCTTGGAAGATGTGGAGGTCAGTACGGTTACCAAGCATGATACCACCCCAAACGAGAACTCCGCCACCTCCAAACTGGCCCCTTTCGATGATGTTGGAGATGTGATTGCGTGTTTCGTGCTCTTTCCAGATGTGTATACGTCCAGAATCGCTCGTCAAACTAAATTGGCTCTCATCCGTTAAGAGAACTCAACCCCATTGCTGATGTGTCCTGTTCTTGTGTTCCTAGCACCACAGAAGCCGCTGTCTGCAATGAGCAGGCGTTAATGGCACACACCGTTCTGGTCATCGGGCAAATAGACAACCTTTGTGCAGCCTCCTGGCCACGGTAAAACGCGATAACGGACGTCCAGTTGTCTGTTGCATGTGCCTTGCGATTTCTCCCGCTGTTTGCCGTCTGTCTCTTCTCTTCTGTAGGACAATATACCGGTCGTCCGCCACCGTGGTTGCTCGTGGACGACCTCTGCTAAACTCTCGGACAGCTGTTCCTGTTGTTTGAAATGCCCTCCAAGCTCGTGAAACCATGCTGTGAGCGATCCCGAACTCCTCGGACACACTACTCACACTTCGACCTTCTTCCAACTTCCCAATGACGCGACCTCGGGTACAGTCATCCAGATGTCGTCTACTGCATTGCCTGTTGGCTATATCACACGGTGGCAGCAACTCGATGTCGTTCAAATCGATGTACACCGTGCAATAGCTTTCACCGAATTGCAGAGCGTACACCGCCCGTGTGCTTTATACCCTTCCGACATTACCCCCTCCCTACGTCATGCTGCATATATGCGCATGCCCTACCGTACCGGACCCTAGTCTATCCTCTGAGTGGTCTTTAGGAACGTTCTGACTGCTCATTCTGCTGTTAAGCTAATTTCTCCTCTTCCTGAATTTTGGCACACTACTGTACATCAGCAGATTACTTGTGTTTCTCGAGTTATTCTTCATCATGTTGTGATATGACCGTAAGTGCACATTCAAGAGTTGTATAGAAAAGTGCCGACTGAGCTTTTCCTATACTATCCTGCTGTATTACATATAAACTGTTTCGTAGCTTCCAGTAGTGATAGATATAAATAGGAGTCATGAAGTTCTGTTTTTGAAAATATGTTTCCTATCGGAAATGAAAACAAAGCAACTAAAATTTCAATCTGCCGGACCTTTATGGGAGAAACATATTTACATAGCAAAAGATTGGATCCGTTCATAGTATTAGTGCGTTCGTTATATGTAGCTTTTTTCTGTTTCATATAGCAACAATTATGTAGCTTTTCATATTTGTGTGTAGTGTTACCGGCAACATTCAAGGTAGCATATCCTTGCAATTCAACGCAGGCCCGACACTGAGCCACCGTCTTTTAGGAATCAAAGACTGTGGCTTCCTGTTGGGCCTACGTTAAATTGCAAGTCTGTGCTACTAGGGGTTTGTCTGAACAACTCTTTTCTTCAAGACCAAGACACACATTCTATACAACAAAAGGCGGAGCTTAAGCTTTCGTCCCGTAACATTTTATTGATGATTGAAGATAACATATTTTCGTCACTTTTTAGACGAATACATTCATGAAACTTTCGGAGATTGTTCACGACAAGAGTCTCTATTTCGAGTAAAGTCAGTTTCTTCTCGCGGGGTTGTTTTTCTCGGTATGCAGGCTATTGTTGAGAATGCACGAGCCACTCTAACGTTATTTGGATGATTTTCCTGTATTTTCCTAATACCTTGTCCCTCGCATCTACTTGTAATGCATTTCTTGTTCCTGTTATTGGTTAATTTTGGAGTTTAATGGACAACATGAGCAACTCTTTGGGCTGTAAGCCACCGCTTCTCCCTGATTTGGGGCCACTGGTTTCAGGAGAGAGAGAGAGAGAGAGAGAGAGAGAGCCAGCGCCTTAAGACAAACATACCACCCATTCCTCAGCAGGGGACTCGTCCTGGCCCACCTTAGGAGGCAAATCTTAACCTTCATAAATTGCTCCGAAATATTTTCTTTGTTTGACATTATTATCGAAAGTGTATTAGGCAGAATTCCATATTTTAAAGCGAAGTCTTTCTTCTTTGCATTAGGACTGTTTTCTTCTTCCTGTACTGAACGGAATTTTGCGTCAGTGGTTGAAGTTTTAAGCTTTCTCTTATACATTTTTAGTTCTTAAATAAAGCATTATAAACTCACCATACATGTAACCAAGCAGCTAATGCAACAACGTGGATACACCCGGTACGTTTGTGATCCTGAACTAACCTAACTGGTTTTGTTGCTAAGGTTACAGGACAGGTGACCCCAGATGATTTACAAAAGTGCAAGAAGTGAAACGTAGAAAGTGCGGAATACCGTGACTCCTCTCTTTCGCTCACGTCCTGGAACATCAGCGCGAGAGGCGAGAGTTTTCGTAGCATTACATTTTACGATAAACTACGCACTCTCGTTGTAGCTTCTGAGTTTTCAATACAATAATGAGGTAGAATTTCAGCAGTGGTCACATATATATATATACATATATAATTCTAAAGCATGCCGGAGTAACATGGATGCGACAGGTTCAAGACAAACAGTTGTGGAAGAAACTTTGGGAGACCTACACTGAAGTGCCAGAAAAACTGATACACCAGTCAAATACATGGTGGGCCCCATACGGGAGAGCAGGACTGCAGCAATACGGCAGGGCATGGACACCACTAGCTTCTGGAAATATGATGTAGGCAATGCACACCACACTTCCTGCTGAGCGTTCCACAATTCGGGTGTATTCCGAGGTCTCGGATTCCTGTGTTCGATAGCACGTTGCATGGCATACTAATTGTGTTCTATCACGTTCAGATCTGGGAACTTGGGTGGCAATGTCAACACCCCAAACTCAGATGAATGCTCCCCTATCCATAATGTGGGGTCCCGACACTTGTGTGGAGGTGCATTATTCTGTTGAAACAGGCCCAACCCATCAGCATGAATGCAGGACATGAACGAGTGTACCTCGTCAGAAAGGATGCGCACATAACGTTGGCCGGTCACATACATTTGTAGACGTACCAGGGGTCCCAGTGAAGTACACCTAAACACACCCCATACCATTACGGACCTCTCACGAGCCGGTACAGTTCCCTGTTGACAGGCGGGATCCATGGCTTTATAGGGTTTGCGCCGCACACGAATCCTTCCATCAGCCCGATACAGTTGGAAACGGGACTCGTCAGACCAGGCTACTTGTTTCCAGTCATCAATTGTCCAATGGCGGTGTTGCTGTGCCCAAGCGAGGTGCATAGCCATGTGTCGTGCACCCATCAAGGGGACTCAAATTTGGCATCGCGTGAAACAATTCTTGACAGCCGATGATGGTCACGTTTACCCAATGTCTTTTTACGGCCACACTAGTATCGTAGGTTGGAGGTTTTTCCGGATTTTGTGTAGTCACGGTACACCCCTGCAATGGTCGCCCGTGAAAATCCGAACTTCGTTTCTACCTCCGAAATAATATGGCCCAACTCACGAGCCCCAACTATGACACCGCGTTGAAAATCGCTTAAATATTTATTAGTTGTCATTCTCATGCCGAAAACATATCTGACAGCTAGAAAGGATGTCTATCGCTTTATATACGCACTGGCGGACCTAACTGAGTACGCGTATTTTGCATAAGCTCGTATGTACCAGTATTTCTGGCACTTCAGTGTATATCCAGCAGTGGATGGACATCCAAATGGGACAACAAGTGAAATTGATTTTATTATGTGTAACAAAAAATTCGTCATAGAAGACTGCAGTGTGCTAAACAAGTTCAACACAGGTAGTGACCATAGATTGGTGAGATGTAAGATGCACCTCAACACTAAACTTGAACGTGGCAAGCTCATAAGACAAACAAAATCTATTGACATAACCAACCTTAAAAAACACCCTAATACCTTCAAGTTGGAACTGAAGAACAGGTTCTCTGCTTTAGAAGGCCTAACATCGGAAGAAGTGGACATCTCTGAAGTTAACAGAAAAGTAACCAAAGCTCTTATGGAAACAGCAACAAAATTAGCTGGGTCTAAGAACAAGTTGCATGTAAATAAATTATCAGGAAAAACGAAAATGTTGATGCAAAAAAGAAGAGAGATGAGGACAACTAAAGAAGATGTGACTTCCAAAGTGGAATATATAGAGCTATGCAAGACAGTACGAAAAAGTATCACTGAAGACGTAAGAAAATTCAACTGTGAACTAGTGAGGAAAGCAATTGAAAACAACCAAAGCCTGAAGATAGCAAAGGGACATCTCAGTAAGGGAAGAAAACAGATTATGGCACTGAGAAAAGAAGATGGTTCTGTAACAAGAAATAGAGGCGAAATTTTGACAAGAGTGAAAGATTTCTACTCTAAATTATATGAAAGGGATGATACATGCACTCCAGACATCATGAAAGATACCAGTACCAGAGTTCCTCCAGTCCTTCCAGCAGAAGTTGCACATGCAATCAAGAACATGAAGCGGGAAAAGCTCCAGGAGAAGATGGAATTACTGTAGACATCATACAAGAAGCAAGTGGAGAAATCGAAACAGTACTTGCCCAAATTTTCACTCGATGCCTTAATGAAGGAAAAGATTCCTGAAAGGATTGGAACACCGCTACAATGATCCTGCTACATAAGAAAGGTGACATTGAGGATCTCGGAAACTACAGACCTATCAGCCTCCTATCAGTAGTTTATAAAATCTTCACTAAAGTTCTTTCACACCGCTTGAAGGTAACACTGGACATGGCTCAACCGAGAGAACAAGCTGGATTCAGGAGTGGCTACAGCACAATAGATCATATCCATGTGCTGAGAGAACTAATTGAAAGAGCGAGGGAATATGAACTTCCATTGTGCATGGCTTTTATCGATTATGAAAAAGCCTTTGATTCGGTGAAACCATCAGCAGTTACAATGGCTCTGAAAACCTGCGGTATTGAAGATGCATACATTAATATTATTAATAACATCTATGAAAATGCAATTGCAAAGATTAGGCTGTTTGAAAATACAACACATATAAAAATTGGAAAGGGAATGAGACAAGGTGACACCATATCTCCGAAGCTCTTTAATGCCACATTGGAGGGTGTTTTTCAGTCACTGAGCTGGGAAAACAAGGGGATAAAGATTAATGGAGATTATCTAACCCACCTTCGTTTTGCTGATGACGTAGTCATTTTTGCAACTAGCCCATCAGAGCTGCAGAGTATGATCCAGGAACTTGCTGACAAGAGTAAAGAAGTGGGATTAAAAATGAACTTTCAGAAGACAAAAGTGATGTTCAATGCTTTTACAAGAAATGAAGATTTATCGATTGATGGAGAAAAGCTGGAGATAGCAGATACGTACGTTTATCTTGGACAGCAGATATCAAGTGAGGGTCACATTGATGAAGAAATTAATCGGCGTACAAAACTTGCCTGGAGAGCTTTTGGAAGAAACAGCATAATTTTCAAGAGCAATATGCCATTATGTCTTAAAAGAAAAGTGTTTGATCAATGCATCCTTCCAGTGCTTACGTATGGTGCAGAGACGTGGACCTTAACTAAAAGAGACATACAAAGGCTGCAGACAACTCAAAAAGCATGGAGAGGTGCATGCTTGGTGTAACCAGGAGAGATAAGAAGAGGAACACGTGGATCCGAAAAATGACAAGAGTGGAAGACATCATGATCAGAGTTAAATCCCTGAAATGGCAATGGGCTGGACATACTGCCAGAAGGACAGATCATCGATGGACAGCCGAAATTTTAGATTGGATTCCAAGGGACAGGAAAAGACCCAGAAGAAGACCACATGGGAGATGGGTGGATGAAATTCGAAAGTATGCAGGGGTGACATGGAGGAGACTGGCACAAGACAGATCGTTGTGGAGGAAACTTGGGGAGACCTTCGTCCAGCAGTGGATTGATAATGGTTGACAATGATGATGATGATGATGATATATATATATATATATATATATGTATGTTTACTGTACAGTGATCGCTTTAACATTAATAAAGAGTTCTATTCTTCAGATTGCAGTTTCTGTCTACCTTCCTTGAAAAAAGCCATCTGATTGATGTGCGAAATCTTTGAAACGCTTATGTATATGTTCCTGCGCCCAAACGTCGTATCACTAGTATAGTTTTACTATTTTCTAGTAAACCTCATTGTTTATTGCTATTATTTAATTCTACCGTACTGTGGCCCCGTATGATCGTGAGTGACGCGAATAAATGCAATCTGTTGTACGTAAATAAATGTATATTCTCGAATCACTCGTTTTATTTCACACCTACAAAGGATCTTGGTATGCGAAAGACTCATACCATGAATTATCTACAAAGGGTATCATGATACCCTCTCAAATTTCTTTTACCTAAAGGGTCAACCTATCTTTTCTAAAATATGACTCACAACTGACCTCTAAAACTCAGAAATCTTTATGAGGGTAGAGAGAGAGTGAGAGAGAACTATGTTTTTCTACCGTCCCTTAGGGAGTGGAAAAAATCTTCTTTTAGAGGGACTTAGATGGCTTCTCTACCAAGTTGAAAAAAATAGCTGTTCAACTCGAACAGGTAACTTAAGTAATGATGCCATATTTTTTTATGATACACAACTTGGCCCACAAGCTTTGCGAGTTCAAATGCATGCATCTTCTTTATGATTTACATGTGTTTATTTTATCTCCTAAAATAGTTGATTGCATTTTAAATAATCAAGAAGATATTAAAAAAAGTCTGTTCACGCGAAAATAAGCCTGAATTGTTGTTTTGGAATCTGAGCATCACTTAATGTCATGCACCTCAGAATATTCTCAAGCAACTTATTTTCCGCGATACATTCATTTTTCCTTTGTTCCTCCCGTTAAGGGAAAACAAAAGAGTAGAAAAACTACAAGCAAAAGAAGTTATTATGCAAAAGTATGTTCAAACGGAAAGATAAAAGCGAGAAAAAAGTAAATGCCTGCAAAACACGCAAATGTGTTTTCTAAAATCATTAGAGTTTAACGTTTCATCCAAACACGTTTTTGTGAATATTTAATGTTTTTCTTGTTTCCTTTTCGTACGTTTTTTGGTGCATTCGCAAATGACTGCTTCTAGATAAAAGTAGATAAGAAGCCATGTGCTTTGGAATACGTAGTTCCGATGCTATGAAACGCAATAAAATCATTTGCTGAAATCGTTTTTTTTTTTTTTGGCTCTTTCCACTTTTTCATGAAATATACCATTGAATTTAATTTAGAAAGAAACTATAAAGTAATATTTCAAACGCGAAGGGAAAAAATAAAAAAGGTTTTTCGACAAATGCAGTGGAACAAAAATAAAATCTTCTTGAAAACCTCAAACAGCTTCGTGTGTTATACTGAATAGTAGAATCTTATTAACATTTAAAGCCGCAGTTTTGTTTTATTGATTTTTAAGGACGCATGAGAAACTTTCTATGATACTTTATTTTGTTCCTCGGAGATCTGTAATTTCTCGTACAATGCTTTTGTGCACCTTCTTTTAATGTATCTCTGTTTTGTTTTCTTTTTCAATATTAAAATCTACATTTTGTTTTGCAGTTCGTAAAATGTCGAAGCAAGTATGTTATTTGGAATTTATTTAAACTGAAACAGCATGTCAGCTAACACGATGATACGTTTTGGTGTATTTTTACATACTAATCGAACAAAAGATTTTTACTCTATTAAAAGCAGCACGATGATGAAAAAACCATACTCTAAGAAATCTGCTCCTCTTAAAAAAACAAAAAAACATCTTAAAAGTGTGAAATGGAGGCAGAAAATCACTAAAACAGATGCATGTCTGAGTTTTATCTCCGTAGATTAAATTTTGAGGAACCTGCATTATGAAATACTTCATATGACAAAACATTCTTTCTTCTTCACTGAATATATGGTTTTAGTCGCTCTCAAAATATGTGATTTACTTACTGTAAGAGATAATTTCATACCTCGCTAGTGTCCTTCAGCCTCGTGATAACGTGACCTGGTTCTTCAGTATTTATTTATTTATTTATTAATTTTTTTTAACTGGAGGTCATTCAGCCATCAATTTTTACCGCACTCAGCAAGTAATTTCCGCCACATTATTGCATTTGGTTCTCAGAGATTTTTCTCTTCTTCTTCTTAATGTTCAACTCGTGAGTGTTTCAAACATGTTTCTAATGTTTCTGATACTAACATTAAAACACGAGATAATCCATATAGAAATGAAATGCGCCTCATTGGTTTTAGTTCCTCTTTACATATAAAGTCCCCTCCACTGAACTCATCAAATTAAATATTATATAGTATGTTTCGGCATACATACTGTAATTACATTAGGCAATTATGAACTACACTTCGAGGGAAATATGATAAAGTTTCTAAATATTTAGCCAAGCCTGTATGATACGTTCTCCCCTAAAGTGTTAAATAATTGGTGTGTTGCCTGATGGCTCTGCCTTGGTTCCTTCTCCGGAACTGTGGCCTTAAATTGCTAGGAGCTTTAAGATCTGTTAATGATGGTTGAAACCTCCTCCAATAATTTTTGTACTGACATTTAAACTGTAGTTTCGTAAATATTATTGTTACAAGTAACAGAAGTTAACATAATTTCATCATATTAATGTTTGTATGCTTATAATTCACGCTGTTATAATTAATCATAGATATTTAAAAAATATGTGTATTGTTACCCACGGATTTTAACGATGGAACCCAAAAAGAAAAGTTTGGAAACGCTACACTACAGATTTTTAACTTGAGATGATTTCCGGTACTCACGCGGTAACATACGTATAGACTGTCACACGGCTAACAGTTTCCAGAAAGTACTGTATATAATTTTGGGAAGTCCCGTTTGTATCTGAATCAACAGCAGATTACTTCACGTATGTTACCTTTACTGCAGCGGCTGCTAAACTTTGTGATTTCGCAGTCTAACTCGTATATAACGAAGTTGAAAAGAGAATCAAAATTATTCGATTTATGCGAACTTCGTTATAACCGGACAGATAAAAATGGGGCTCTTTTCGGAATATTACATTATGTCAGGTTAAAATTAGACACTCGTAAACTACGTATTTACCAATTAATCAAACATAAATTATGCTAGTAATAATATGAGTGAGATCTGCAGTAAGCAAAATATTTCACTAATGTAAAAATTAAAGTAACTGTCAAAATTTTGATATTTCAGCTATTACATGTTACGTCGGATATATGAGCCAATTCTTGCTTGCTTTGTGCTTAACACGATCGTTGTTTTAAATGTTTTTCATCTTCTTCTGACGCGGTCGTTCAGATATTTTTAGAGATAAAATAAATTCTAGATAGAGTTTTAATGACAGAAAGGTGGCCAGGCGATGGGAAAAAATACAGCATTTGCCCAGGAGGTGTATGTCTAGCAAGCGTGGGAGGAGAGGACGGAGCAGAGGGTAGTAAAATGCAACTGAAACATTCTTATTTTCATGCGAACTGACCTATTTGTAAGGAGGAACCACGGGATGTGTCAACGGTAGATATTCTTTGTTTTCCAGTGGAAAAAAATAGATGAAAGCCACTCTTGTTTTGTTTGCCGATGACAATGCCGGATTTTGATACATGCTCTTTCACCACAAATCACTGTTCGTAATATGCGGATGAAATAACAAGGGCGAATACTACGAAGTTCAAGGGATCTATAAAAACTTTGATTTATGCGGAACTTCGTATTATGCGAGCTCAACTGGATTCCGTAGAAAGAGGGATCACATCACTCTCTCGGATCTTTCGAATTGCGACAAGAATCAAATAGGGACATTTGATTCAGCTATGGGTGTAACCTACAGCTTAGAGGGACTACGGACGCTGTTCAAAATCACATGCATTAATACAGCAACGACCGGCAACTAAGCGACCGACATTCGGCCGTTAAATTATATCACAGCCTCTATGCATATTATCATCGACCGTTAATGATACCTTAGCGAATTTGTTCAAGTACTCTTTCGCGTACAGCATTGTGCTTGATTTGTGTGTTAACACGGTCGGTATATTAATATGGCCATTTCTTCAAAATTGTAAAACCATCTTGGATCATAGTAGCACTCCTAGTATATTATCGCATAATAACATCCCTCAGGAGACCGCTGAAGTTGCTCTCCGAGGCATGGCGAATTTTTTACAGTCAGGCTGCTGGTAAGATCTAATCCGCGAGTAAGGGATGCGAGCCAGGTGTTCTAATCACGGCGTTATACCCTCCCAGTAGTACATAAGAGAAACATGTCTTGGTGAATTCCCTTGCTCACGCATTTTCTTCAGCAGTGCCTAGTAAGTAGACCGCATTACTCAGAGAAAAATCATTAGTCGGAGTTTTTCATGCAATGAAGCTCCAGTAAGAGATTTTCATTGTTTCTAGTCTTTTGTTGCGCAATGGTACATATAACGTCGATCAATGTGTACACAAAAGGATTTTAAAATATGTTCCGTGTCCAAACAGAATACTGAACTAATGTTCCATAGAAAATCATGCTAAATTTAAATTCAGTTCGCAAAGTATTTCATTTGTTTGCCAGCGCCACAAATCAGCTATACTTAAAATGCCGTTCATTATATATATTCGACGTACTTTATATCTATGTCTTTCAAACCTAAATTTAAAAGGAAGAACAAAAAGCAAAAAGCAGAAAACCTTGAAATTCAGTTTTAAACATTGCGCTGAATGACAACGATAACAAACAATAGTTTCTTCCCTATTTCTTTCCAAATAATTGACTGTTCAAAACTGGAAACGCAATTACGGGCTGCATTCAGCGACACGGGATGGCATGTTTAGGACTTTGCTACCTCAATTAACTTTTATCGTACTCTATGAATTTTTACCTAGAAATGAAACCGAGTCACACACACATTGATGCAAGGAAGTGATCATGAGAACCATGTTACCTCTTGTAATTATTTTACTGGATAACTGACCTTTGAAGTTTTAGCGGAAAACAGTGAAGAAGACCCTATAAAGTATGGTCCGCCAACGACATGTACGTCTGAAGTATGAGGACTCACAGCTGGGAAGAATTTCGCCCTGGATAAGGGGCAAGACCTTTGAACACCTTCGCTTTTCAGAACGTAATGCTTAATCCTTAATGAAATAAGGCATTAAAACTTAATGTAACACAGAATTTCCCAGTAATGCAACATTCAACTAACTCTTACTGTATTGTACGCTATTATCAGTGGTCTCCAAAAATGTCGCGTGAAAAAACTGAAAGTGCGAAACACTACAAATGCGTGGCTGAATAAGTGGATGTGAATATGCACTTTTGATATGAATAATAGAAAAAGCACTGACTGAATATTAAAGAATAGGAGTAATGTAAAACGTACTAAGTCGCTAATATCGTAAAGCTTAATGATGGCGACAAAGAGCTGTCAATATATCCGAGTACCCCTCAAGTAATTGGAGAGCTAAATGCTGCTGTAAAGGCTTCGATACAAATAAAATAAAAACCTTCGCAGAAGCATGATATCTAAGGTGTACAGATGAAATAATGAGGATAAGCTGCTTTTTATTGCTCGATGTCTGATTTGTGAATTGCAAATGTGGTATGGAAATATAAAAGGGAGCAAAAACAAAAGAGAATGGTATATTTTGCGTGACATACCTCACTCACTCAATGCATGACATCAGTTTCTGAGATCAACAATAGCCCTCGGCAACGCTGATGACTCAGTATGAAAAATAATGGCATCTTATGCCATGAAAACCAAACCAAAATAAAATAGATGCATTCATTTTAGTTTTGCTGCTTTCTTTAAAAATGAATATAAAACAGAAAGAAAATACAATAGTTTTACATTAAAAGAGCAGAATGCAATGCATTTTGAATATCCAGACATTATGCATCGCCTGGTGATCATCAGGCTTTTCTTTGTATTGTGACGGTCATATACGTAGTTGTGTTTTACATACGCAAGAAAGAATTGAAAATGTTTCATTTGTCGATCGGTCTTTTCTAGCTGATTGATTAAAGCGAATAAATGACAGTTCCGAAGTGGAGTATACTATAGTATGAATACTCTTTGCCAAGGCAATATCCGACTGCTTCAAACACGAGACGACGGAAAATTTTGCTATGGTATGCTTTATTAAGAACTCAAAGAATGTAGATAATTTGAATCAACTTTCTTGAAAGAAAAAGGTTGTAAAAGGTTCTTTGTTTGTTTTTAAAAAAACAAAGGACCTTTTACAACCTTTTCTGCAACGCTTGTCGAAGAGGTTGAGCAATTTAAAATGAACGACTGATCGTGTGGAAACTGAGATGCAAATATATTTCACATTTGCTCCTTTTGTCAAGAGAAAATACATTACAGGTAATGCTTTTTCAACGAGCCGGTAAGCATGACTGATTTAGTTGACAGGCATGAATGCTACAGTATTTATTCACATTAACTCAAAACACAGGCTTCTCTTGACCTAACGCAGGTTATAAATAGGCACTGAGTTCTCATTTTGTGCTGTAGAATTATAGGGTTTAACCCTTTAACGATCATAACGCCCAAAACGCCCGTACATACAAACGACCATAGCTGCCCAAAACGCCTGCCTAGAGTGAGTCAGACCTTCTATTCTTTCCTGTTCTTCAAATTTGCACGACCTATGAGGGATCAGCAGGAGTTACCGTCAGTCCCCATTGTTATTACTAAACAAAGAAGTGAAACAAAAGACAGTTTCGGGCGTTATGGAATTTAGAGTGATATCAGATTTTAGGGTAAGGGTCGTTAAAGGGTTAACACCATTAGGATGCAGCACTGTAAAAAGGCCTATAACCAAATGTAGGGTATCACTTTGGATTTCAACGTAGTTTTTCATACGTTTTTCTGTGTGAATGCAAACTGTTTAGATATGTATCAAGCTATTTAAGAAACGTCTGATAAACTCTCTCACTCTCCTCTGGACCAAAATCAGAACTAGTGGAAGTTTCAAGTTCTGTAGCGTAAAGTTAAAAGTTTTGTAGATGGCAAATCTTGAAAATCATTTCAGTTGTCTTAAGGAATTAAAATAACAGCGTCCTTGTGAACTTTCTGAATGATTCACCCAAGAAAATTACAGTGAAAGAAAAATTAACAGCATCCACCAAAACATGAATTATATTTGTTTCATTTTAATTCTCTGAAAAACTACATCTATGTGTGTTGAAGCATTCTATAAAAATTGTTAAATTACACTCTTCGACATAAAAATATTACACCACAAAATATTATCGGAGCGCCATGCAAATTGGTGTGTACGTGTCGACAGTTAGGTTGTGTCAATGATCGCAGTTTGTAACGGATCACGTAATATGTAAGATGGATTAAAAAGCTAATAGGCTCGGACGTAAATGAGCTTGGTCGTCCTCACCTGGGCATGTGGATACTGCATTAGAGTAAACTTGATGGTGACTGAACGTGAGCAAATCCAAGGATATCGGGATCCTGCCATCACAAGGCTACCTTTATCACAGGCTTCATTATAAAACTACGATGGATGGTTCCTCTCTTCCTGTGATACAAACAGTGAATCTGTTCGTGTTTAAATCAGTTAAATGTGTTTCAATCAGCTGCAGGAAAATGTGACAACAGTGGTTGGAGGAAGTTAACGAGCATCGCAAGAGTAGGACTAGTGCTCACAGGCGAACGTCCGAACGTCTCGATCGCCGCATTTGAAGGCTAGCCGTAGTAGCCACACAATCCACAGTGGTCGACATTCGACGAGGTTTACGTGCAGCTATGGACACTGTACACATCCCCGTATCGCCACGGACTATGAATCGTAGAATTAATGAGGCATATATATGCTTTGTTCAGCAATTGCGACGACTTCCACTCATCGAAGCACATCTCACGCAAGGTTGCAGTGATACCATACCAGACATGCGTGCCGGGACGAATAAAATAATATCGTGCTCAACGACGGGTCTCGCTTCGTTCTCAGCGCAGACGATCGCCAATTGAGAGTCTAGAGACGACGTGATAACCGGGATAATTTTGCTGCTATTCGCGAGCGTCATATGGCTCCTCTGCTTGGTGGTTTTGCGTTCTAACAGTTTAAACAACCTTTTACCGCTGAAACTCATAGCGGCTATAATGGCAGTGCTACCATAGGTCTATGAGGTGCTGCATTCCGTTATGTTGCTGTATCACCGTTATATCCCTGATGTCCAATTTCGCCAAGTTAACATCCGTCCGCACATTGCCAAGATCAGCAGGTACTGCTTTCAAGGTATCCAGGTAGCGCTTACAAAGTGTCCAGGTGCTTACGAAGTGTCCAGGTGCTTACGAAGTGTCCAGGTAGTGCTTACAAGGTGCCCAGGTGCCCAGGTAGTGCTTACAAGGTGCCCAGGTAGTGCTTACAAGGTGTCCAGATAGTGCTTACAAAGTATCCAGATAGTGCTTACAAAGTATCCACATAGGTGTCCGTGTGCTGCCCTGGCGAGGACGATTTCCAGACCTCTCCCTAGTAGACAACGTGTCGGAGTTCGTTGGCAGACGATATAATAGCTCTGCACGACCCCGTAGCATTGTCGATAAATCTGTGACACAGGTGAACGACGTATTGTCAGCGATTCTTAAAGACAATATCTGGGGACTTTTCCACTCAATGCCACGCCGTATTGCCGAATGTACAGCCAAAAGCGTGGTAGTCATACAGGGATTCAGGCCACATTATGCTGTCTCCTCGCCCAACGCAATCATGTAATCCCATATATATCAAATCACTTCTTTCCTACCTGTTTGTCTACATGATCACATGATTCGTAAATTTCCTGTGATTTCGTGCATTATCTCAGAGTGTGGTATTTTCTACGTCGGGTAGTGAATTTAGAACTGGAATCTAATAAAGTGTGGGCTCGCGCGTGCATTTGTGTGTGTGTGTGTGTGTGTGTGAAAGAGAGAGAGAGAGAGAGAAAGAGAGAGAAAGACAGAGAGTAACTTATTCGGATAACATATTGCACAAAACAGAAATGTAATGTGTGTTTGCGATCTTGGTGAAATCGGTAATTCTTGAATCTCAGAAGTATTTTCCCATTGATTTCTCTTAATGCACACGCTTATGATAACTCTTTCCTTTAGAAAACTTGATACACCTGATCTATTTGATATCCAAAATCAAAACATTAGCTTGTGATCCCATATGATGCCATAATAAATAATACAGCCAAATGATAGCGTCGTATTTCTGTTTTAAGTATTTTGCTGAATTTTAATTATCTGATGTTTCATTCAACGGGCTGGTTTCGAGAAATTCTGTGCAAATGTAGTCTTCCTCAACACGACAGACGAATAAATACAAATAAACCCACTGTCAATTTAATACTTCGTACAAACTAAATGCCTTGAAGTTATTCCACACATCGGTTATTTTGTGCTTTTATCCATGTGCGATTCCTCCAGATGATATTTGAGGTCGGTCGTCATTAAACACATGTGTATTCATAAAGACTTGCGTTGTTTTCGATCTGGCAAACCCTTTCCGGTTTTCAAATATTGTTTTTTAGCGCCTACACGGAAAAGTGATCCTCCACTTTTGATGACATATAAATTTGAGTGATATTTGCATTCACAATTGCAGAAATTCAAATTCTAAGAAATCCACAGCACTGCAGTTTTTAATTCGAAAAATACACCTGAAACGGTTCTTTACAAAGAGTTTGTGAAACGCATCTGAACCTTGAATTTCAGAAAACCCGATTGTTGAATTTCAGAATTGTGATACAAACACCTTGTCTGAGTAAAACGACTTACCATATGACATATCTTGTTAGTCTGTTTTTGTCCATCGCGAAAGGTAGCATTGCTTGCGGAATGTGCCAACCCTTAGAATTTATTCCAGATAGACGGCTATTGCTGATGTATGATAAACTCGCCCGTCAATGCCTCCAGAAATTAAAGATGTATTCTCTGTGAAACGTGCGTACTTCTGTGCGTACCTCTGTGTCACAGAGAAACGTACCTCTGTGCGTACACCTGTGTCACAGAGAAACGTACCTCTGTGAAACGTGCGTACCTCTGTGCGTACCCCTGTGTCACAGAGAAACGTACCTCTGTGCGTACACCTGTGTCACAGAGAAACGTACCTCTGTGAAACGTGCGTACCTCTGTACCTCTGTGAAACGTGCGTACCCGTTTGCATCTGTGAAACGTGCGTACCACTTATAAATTTTGAAAGCTAGCAAATCCCTCTTAATATTTCATGTGCTCCTTTCTACGTAACTCAGCATTCCAGAGAAACTTCATCATTATGATTTAGATACCTTTTTTACGCTTTCCAACCTTAGGTTGAAGAAGCGTATATGCTCCAGCTTTGTCCGTCCGTCTGTCGGCAAGATAACTCGCGTAAAAATGGTCCGATTTCGATGAAATTTTAGAATGTGCTAGGGTGCCTCCTGGGGACGAACCCTATTGTAAACGGACGAAATGAGTCAAAGGTCACGACATAGGGTCGGGATCCATTCCATCACCCTTATGCGTTATAACTTACGTAAAAATGCTTCGATTGATACAAAACTTTATCATGTTGTTCCGGAAGTATACTATACCGGTTCTGTTAAATATCATCGAAATGGGGTCAAAGGTCAGGACACAGGAGCGATATTTGTTCTACAGCCATTATCCTCATAGCGTGAGTAATGATTTCCGGTATGTTGGAAAGCTTATCATAATCAATGCATTGCATGATTTTACTAACTTGTTAGAATATAAAAAGTTGAAAAGTGAACGTATCTGATGTCGACTTTTGGTATGATGTTTTTGTATTAAAATATCATCGTTTATTAACACTGTAGTTATATAACAAATTATAACTTTTTCTCGGGAACATTTAGCTGAATATAAGAAAACTGGAAGTGTTTAATCCATAATTTCATCTGATATTTTTGGATTTCTCATTTATCCATGTTTTCAGCAGATGCTGGTATCAAGTTATGCTTTGTTCTTGTAACAGGTTCTACGAATATTGGGTGTATTTGATGGGAAGCAAATGACGTACGAAGGGATGCTGAAAAGTTATCGACCTAACCCACTTATTTTAAATGTAGCATTATTTTGTCACTGCAGCTCGAAAGAGTGTTCTTTTATGTTATAAAGTTCCAATTTTAAGACTAGTATCTCCATCTTTTTTTTTTCATCAGACGTTTGACGTCCTGAGCTGAACCATATCAATGCAAAGTGGCGAATTTCCGAATGTGGAACTCTGGATTGTCATGAAATTTCTGTTCCTTCAAAAAAAAAAAAAAAAACTGCGAAAAGAAAATCTTTGAGTGTATGACACAAACATTAAATGACAAGTGCCCTTTATATTACAATGTGAAGAAATGGTGTGCCAACTTTCATCGTGGAGATTTTGAGACAGAAGATGCAACAAGATCTGGTAGGCCTCTAACAGTCACAAGAACCGAAATTGTTGATCGTGTTCATGACTTGATTTTATACACTGCCGGACAATTGCTAAGGACGGATGACAATAGCAACGATAGCAACCATAAAATAGAAGGCAGGAAAATGTCGAAATTAGCATAAGTGCGGGATACAGTAAGACGTGTTGTGCGTATGCAAATTTTCGATTGCCGAACTTGTTCGTGACGTCATAGCGCTGATAAGAAATATAAAGGATTTGACGCGTATTGACCGTTGTTGCTCAAACTCAAAGTTGAAAGGGAAATAATCAATTGACGAACTTGAAATTTACAGTATGTCTTCCCGACATCACCTAGATGATTTTGCGCATGGCCGTATTATTGGCAAGATTGAAGAAGGGCGAAAAATAACAGATGTTGCCAGATAGTTCGATGTCAGCCACAGTGTTGTTTCAAGGCTTTGGAAATCATTTCAAACAAATGGAGAGTGTAGCAAACGTCACGGGGGAGGTCGTGTTCGCAGTACGACACCTGCAGAAGATCGGTACATAGTGCTATCAACAAAAAGACACCGGTGCAGCACAGCTAGTGAGGTAGCAAATCAGTTTATGGCTGCTACTGGCAAGCGGATCTCCCGAAAAACTGTCGCCAGACGTTTGCATGAAGGAGGACTATACGCCCGCCGTCCTGTTGTGTTCATCCCATTGTCCAGACGTCACCGCATCAGCCGTTTGCAACGGTGCCATCAACATCGCAATTGGACTGATAACGACTGGTCTGCTGTCCTCTTCTCAGATGAGAGTAGATGCAGTCTATCGTCTGATTGTCGACGACAACTGATCTGGCGTGATAGTGGTACTGCATATTGTCCAGCAAATATACAGGAAAGGGACCGATATCCGACATGTAGTGTCATGGTATGGGCTGGCATCATGATCAATGGCCGTACGTCCCTCTATGTGCTTCCAACTGGGACTATGACTGGCCAACGATACACTAATGATGTTCTGCTACCTCATGTTCGCATGTTCCGTGGTGCTGTCGGTGATAGATTCATTTTCATGGACGACAACGCAACATGTCATCGAACAGTCGCTGTCCAGGAGTGTCTTGAGAGCGAGGATATTCAACGCCTCGTATGGCCAGCACGTTCTGCAGATCTTAATCCCATTGAAAATGTGTGGGATGCTTTGGTGAGGAGTCTTGCTGGTCGCCAATGCCCTCCAATAAACAAGGACACCCTCATCCATGCACTGACAGAGGAATGGGATAAATTACCCCAGCAGCTGCTTGATAATGTTGTGCAAAGCATGACACGACGTGTAGAATCTTGCATCGCGCTCCATGGTGGCCATATCCCGTATTGACATTTTACGCCGGAACGCTTGCGGACGGTAATTGCATTTTTTTCACGTTTACGTATTCTGCACAAAATGGCCTGTTTGTCCCTTGAACACGTTCCAAAGCCTTCTGGATTTCAGAGCACAATAAATTGTCTTTATTGTAATGTCCTGGCATTCTGACATTATTTTATTTCACTTGGCATCCAACCACATTTACTTTTTTATGCGCTATATAACCGTTTATGATCCGTCCTTAGCAATTGTCCAGCAGTGTAATATAGGCGAATCCCGGCTAAGGCAATGGCTGAGACCCTAGAGATATCCAGGAAAAGACAATGGCTGAGACCCTGTAGATATCCAGGAAAAGACATTGGCTGAGACCCTGGAGATATCCAGGAAAAGACAATGGCTGAGACCCTGTAGATATCCAGGAAAAGACATTGGCTGAGACCCTGGAGATATCCAGGAAAAGACAATGGCTGAGACCCTGTAGATATCCAGGAAAAGACAATAGCTGAGACCCTGGAGATATCCAGTAAAAGACAATGGCTGAGACCCTGGAGATAGTCAGGAAACGTGTTGGGTTCATAATTCATGAGCACTTGGATATGCAGAAGATGTCAGCAGATTGGGTGCCCAAATGTTTGAACACCGATGAGAAACGAAAACGAATGGTCTCTTTTCCAAATCAGTTTTGCAGCATTTTGAGCGATCGGGTGATAATTGTTTTGCAGCTACTTGTCGCTGTTGATTAAACTTTGTTACATCACTACGATCCAGAGATGACACAACAGTCCCCGCAGTGGCGGCACTCGGGTTCTCCATAACCGAAGGAATTTAAGACTCAAAGGTCTACAGGGAAGGTCATGGCAACAGTTTTTCGGGATTCGGAAGGCGTT
This sequence comes from Macrothele yani, assembly GCA_039090855.1. NCBI lineage: Eukaryota > Metazoa > Arthropoda > Arachnida > Araneae > Macrothelidae > Macrothele > Macrothele yani. Next base: position 105,081,066 of record CM077002.1, on the reverse strand, counting down.
TTACTGACGGACCATCTCCCGAAGGGCCAAACAATAAATGCTGAATACCATTCCAACTTGCTGTGCTGATTAAAGTTGGCGTTGAAGGAAAAAAGGCTGAGGAAAACTGCGGAAAGGTGTTCTCCTTTTCAGGACAATGCGCCGGCTCACAAGGCTGGCAAGACACTGAAAGTTTTGAGGGATCTGGAGCTGAAGTGCATAGACTATTCAACGAAACTCACCAGACCTTACTCCATCGGACTATTTCCTGCTCTTAAAATCTAAAAGAGTTTGAAAGGGAAGCATTTATCGAATAACTCGAAGGTGATATAAGCAACAGAGCAGCATTTGAATGATCAGAATTTTTTTCGAAGGGCTAAAGAAACTCCAGAAACGCTGTGGCAAGTGTGTTGAACTTCGGAATGAATATGTGGAAATGTCTGTAAGTTTCATGGCCCTAGACCATTTCCTTCTAAGTGAGGCCGATAACTTATCGGCATCCCCTCGTAGGTTCATGATTGTATGTATAACCAATTTAATCACTAATAATGTTTCCTTGTCTAGCTCTCTTGTTTCTAATGCAAAACACAAGTTATTTTCATCCATTCATTAAGTTCTTCAGTTATCTAAAGTTCTGACAGTTTTCAATTATTCAATCAGCTGCAAGTAAATTCCTAAACAAAAATTGCAACAATACCATTAACGTATATACACATCTTTGAAAAAGATTTTGTGTGTGTTTCTTACCCAGTTTGTAAATTCCAGCCAAATAGAGATTACGTAAGTTTTGCTGAGAAGTATTTATTTCATACACCAACCTTTTAATATTAAGAAACGGAAGTTAAACGTCATGACAAACTTCAGTGGAATTAAGATGATTGAAGGAAAGACTTCAATGGAAAGAAAAGTTATTCAGTATACTGATTAAAAAAAAAGCGAAATTAATGAATTTAAAATTTTGTCTTTATCAAATGTGTCTAACAAAAAAGTTCGTATTTACCCCATAAACAAAACAAGAACGATAACGCCGAATCGTAAAGTGCAATGTGCAAGTTTTTTGAATTACACTCTACGTCAAAAAAATAGTTGCACCCAGAAGGACGTGTCGAATTGCAATGCTATTCAGGAGGAAGGTAAAGGTTACCAGGAACAATAAATGATTAAACATTGAAACCTATATGGGCAATATTCATTGAGCTACACGCCAATAAGTAGTGTCTATCAGTATGACATCGGCCGCCATGCTTGCTCACACAGCATGCCAGACGTCTAGCTATGGAGTTGTAAAGGCTCCTAATGGTGTCCTACGATAAGATATCCCATGCAGCTTGAACCTTCTCACGCAGTTCCTGCAGATTCTGCGGTAGGGGTGGAGTGTGCATACCGCATCCAATAGCATGCCACACATTTTCAATCGGCAATAGGTTTGGCAATGCGGCTGGAAATGGCAGAGTGTCAGTGCCTTGAAGGCAAGCTCTCGATACAGCAGCAGTATGCGGACGAGCGATGCCCTGTTGGAAAATCGCACAGAAAAAAGTAGGGCCACTGGTTGCAGGACTTCATTAACGTAACGTTGGGCTGCAAAACTGCCTGTAATGAACGCTAAAGGTGGTCTGGCATCGTACGCAGTTGCATCCGACACCATGACACCAGGCCTTCTGGGCGTGTGACGCTCGATAACAAACCACTCATCTTGGCGCTGATAGGTAACCTCCACACACAGATTCGTTGGTCGTCTGCTCCAAGACAAAAGTGGGACTCATCGCAGAAGATCACCCGCTGCCATTTTGAGGGCCTGCATGACAGTCTGACGCGACACCATTGCAGTCTTTGGAGACGCTGCAGTGGTATTAAGGGCGGTCGTCGTAACGGTCTGTGTGAGTTTAGTCCTACGTAGTGCAGCTGTCTGCCAATGATGCTGGCACTAATCGGACGATGCATGGAGGGTACCACTGCTCGCTGAATATACGCAATCGTGGCTGTTGGGTCACTCCGCGCAAGTCGGACACCCCGTCTGTCGCCTCTTTCCGTGGTTCGTCTATGTCTGCCAGAACCTTCCTGTCGCCAACATCGTGCTATGATGATATCGGCACGACCAGTAGGGCGCGATACGGCGATAAAACCATCCCGCTTCCCGCAGCCCGACGATGCTGACCCTGTTGAACTCCTCCAACTGCTCGTATTGCTTCCAAACTTTCCTCCACGACATATTTCACTTGCAAAGGATGTAACCAACACAACAGCAGAATTCAGCATGTCAAGCACGCGCAACGGGACGACCTTATATAGCCGGTCAGGCACAGCTCTGCGACCTCTCCTTGCTTGCGTCATATGCGCTGCCGAGTGTGATACTTGAATCATTTTCATGTGTCACGATGTCAAACCTACACACCAAGTTTCATTCCTATCGGTTGCTTCCTTCTGAGTGCCAACTACTTTTTTGGCGTACAGAGTATCTCCAACACGAAATTAATTTTTTAAAGTAGGTTTTTCGATAAAAGAAAATTAAGAGGGGAAATCAGAATACATTAACATTCGCTAGAGTGAAAACTGCGCATTATGCAACACAAGCAATGCGTGGGGTCTTTTTGGTTGTAAATGAACGAGTGGCGGAATATTTGTGGCATGGTGAAAGCATCCACCAAGAAGAAATAGCTAGCTAAGGCCATTAACGTAAAAAGTTTTTTTTTCCAAAAAATCACAAATTGTACACAAAATGTTTCGCACAGCGGTCGACATCCGAAACCCGAAGAAATAAGGAAACGCAAAATATTTATTCACGTTTTTCTCAAAAAAAAAAAAAAAAAGAAAAGAAAAACACACAGCTCCACCTAGCGGGAACGCTATGCTTAGTTTGAGAAAAGAAAATGAAACGGGAGAAAGAAAATGTTCTTCAGAGTGAACGATATCCTACCGAGAAAGGATTTTTCCAAGGAATTTAGAATCAAAGATACCCTTTCGTATATAAATGTATGCTGACGCCCTCTGTTGGCGCAATTGTGAATAATAAAAGAGCAGAAAATCTGGGTAAAATATTATTTATGGCAAAGGCTGTGTGAGTGAAGAATAGTTTTCAAGTACTATGCTAGAAGGAGAGATAGCTAGAAATGTTTTTTAAATATATGCACCTGATTGGAAAACAGCTTTTACATAGGACAATTTTTATATTTTATCATAAAAAATAACATAAAGTTCAAAAAAAATTTTCAAATAGACTTTTAAGAGCAATAAATTGAGTTGCAAACAGAAATGGACGGCAAATTCACATAGCGTCATAACTACCCACTATTAAAATAGAGAGTGAATAAAACATATTCTACGATTTAAAGGATCTCACACATTAAAGAAATTTTTCAAATCAAACATTTTGCGGCAGAAGTATCTAGAAAATGGGGTATACATTTTTCCTCCTAGCTGCTAAATTGCATATTATTTGGGGCAGGAAACGAAGAAAAAAATGTCACGGTGATCTCGGTGATTGGTATTTGACAAAAAAGAAAGCTGCAAGTATGTTGCCAACAAAAATACGTGTTTACTTCCGCTAGTGGGAAAATGTGTATTGAAAATTTGATGTTATCTGCAAAATATTTATCACAACAAGTTCTGTCCTACAAAATAAAGTATTTTTAAAGTCGTACCGCTAAAACATGGAAATCGATATGCTCCCTGGAAGAAAACAGGGGCCCTTTTATGAGAAAGGGTATATATGCTAAAAACTATTTTCATCGTGAGAGGTACCTGACTAAAAAATATTTTTAAAATTTATTTTCAGGAGTGCAGATACTGCTATAAATACACTATCTGATCCAAAGTATCCGGGCACTTTCCCATACACAAAATCAACTGTAACGGGAAATTAATTATTATCATGTTGGTCTACTCTTATCTGGTATCACAACCACCACTCGGTTGTGAAGTCTTTGTACTGGTGATTTGGTAAGTTGCAGCAGAAATTGTCTTTTATCCTGCCACTAAAGCATTATCCAAGATATCACCGATATCTAGCGGTCCGACCTGGCTTACAGTTGGCGGTCCAGTTCATTCCAGAGGTGTTCCATGGGTTTCAGATCGTGATTTGGTGCATGTCAGTCAAGTTCTTTCACAGTCATCTCATAAAAAATCCTGCGCAGACCTTTCTTTGTTGACGGGGACATTGTGCTGTTTCGTAAGGGATAGGCCTTCACTCAGCTTTTGCCATAATATTGGGAGCACAGAATTCAGCAGAATGTGATTGTCGTTAAGATTTCAGAAACCAAGACCGAAGCGACCCACACAAACCATGAAAAACAGCCGCAGGTCATGATGCTTCTACCATCAAACTGCACAGTTGACACAGAACATGTGGGGAAGGTAACGTTCATCAGTCATCCTCCAAACCCGCCCTCATTTGTCGGATGAACAGATGGTGAAGCGGTGTGCATCACTCCAGAGAACACCGTTTCACTGACGTCGAGCTTTACACCATGCTAACCGAAATTTGGTGTTGATCTTTCTGGTATTAAGCTTGTGTGTACCTGCTTGCGCCATGGAAATTAATTCCCTTCAGTGCTCGATGAACCTTTATTGTGCTAGCGTAATTTCCAGAGACATTTTGAAACTTGGTGGTGAGTGTTACAACCGCGGACAGGTGATTTTGTCTCACCACCCGCTTGAACACCCGGCGGTTCTCCTCTGTCATGTTACGTCGCTAACCAAGTCGCGATTGGGCTCTTGTAGTTACTCCTAGGAATTTACAATTCGAATAAGGTCACTTACAGTTGAGTCGAACTGATGCAGCAGTGCAGAAATTTCAGGAGCTGACTTGCTGTTGAGGGCATCACATGACCCTATCACGGTAAATGTCACAGTACTGCAAATTCAATTATTTATGCTTTTCTATTATGTTTGGCAAATCATGTTTGTCCTTTTATACCTACATGGGCCGTGGATTTGACATATATGGGCAAATCTACTAGTCAAAAGGGGTGTCCAGAAAATTTTGATAATATACACTCATTGTCAAAAGTGTAGTTACATCCAGAAGGAAGCAACCGACAAGAATGAAACTATGTTGGTAGGTTTGGCATTGTGAGACATGCAAATGATTCGAGTATCACGCTCGTCCGCGCATGTGACTCAAGAAAGGAGACATTGTAGCTCTGTGCCTGACCGGCTATATAAGGTCATCCCGTTGCGACCTTTTTCATAACGCTCTCCGTAGGACTACACGCGCGCAGACCGTTACGACGACTGCCCTTACCTCCATTGCAAAGACTGCAACGACATCGTGCCAGACTGTCATGGAGGCATTCGGAATGGCAGCGAGTGACCTTCAGTGACGAATCCCTCTTTTGTCTTGGGGGAGACGACCAACGAATCCGTGTGTGGAGGAGCCCATCAGCACCAAGATGAACAGTTTGCTATCGATCGTTACACGTCCAGAAGGCCTGGTGTCATGGTGTGGGGTGCAATTGCCTACGATGCCAGATCATGTTTGGTGTTCATTACAGCTACTTTGACAGCCCAACGCTACATTAATAAGGTCCTTCAACCAGTGGCATTACCTTTTCTTAACGCTCACTCCGGCACGATTTTCCAACAGCACAACTCTCGTCCGCATACTGCTGCTGTCTCGAGAGCTTGCGTTCAAGGCACTATCCCTCTGCCATGGCCAGCCGCATCTCCAGACCTATCGCCGATTGAAAATGTGTGGCATGCTATTGGATGGGCTATACACACTCCACCCCTATCGCACAATCTGCAGGAGCTGCGTGAGGAGATTCAAGCTGCATGGGGTGGCTTATAGCGGGACACTATTAGAAACCTGTACAACTCCGCGCCTCACGCGCGCGTAGTCGTCTTTGTGAGACTCAACCTGCCATGGGCGGACGGCATAGATGGATGGATGGATGGATGGGGTTTATATCGAAAATAGAATATGCTCTAACGACCGCAGTAGCTAAATAGTATGTTACGAAAATTAAAAAGTATGAGTAAGACATTCCCATGAACTCTGTCCGACGCACGAAGAATTTTACAAATCGAACTTTTAAGATCACAGTGAAAATGCTCCATGCTCCACAGGTGTAACAACGTGTATTATTTGAAAGAGAAGATGTGCACAAAAATTGTCTTTTTATTACAAACCATCGAAGGAACAAGAAATACTATCGAATAAAATATATTTTGAACTCTACAGCATTTGCATTTACGCCTGCTAGTAGCAAAACAATGAATGGAAAGAGACTAAAAGTGAAGGATAACCGTTCTTACAGATCAGTCCTTCGAACGCAGAAATAATTTTTTTAAATCGGACAAATTAGTGATGAGATATGGTGTCCAAGGTAGGGTGGAGGGACTGACAAAGTGATAACATAAGCACATACTCCTTTTTCTTTTTTAAAGCATACAAAAATGATGAAATTACTCTAAAACCGAGCATGTACCAAAACACATCAAGATGAAATGAGTGTTGTATATACAACATTAAAAACCAAACACATTGAAAATAAATATAATGTGATCCACAAAGTTGGTCGATTATAATCCGGAAAATAATCTCATCCACAAAGTGGAACGCAATACAAAGGACGACTTACTAGAATGAAAGGTGGGAATCATTAAAAGATATGCTGAACCATATGGTTTACAAAAAGAGCAGCAGAAAAATCAATGAAGCAGACAAAGAGTGATCAAATGAAAGCAAAATTAAGTAGATGCCGAAAATAGGTCGGTAAACATCACAGTTATTTGAAGTTGACAAAAACAAAATGTGGAAAAGGGTAAATATTTTGAAAGAGATCACGACGTATCAACACGTATGATAACTGCAGAAAGATTTTACAGGATATAATAAGAGGGAAAGGAAATGTTGGGAATACAAGCATTTGCTTACTTGCTTGTTGTTTCAGGCGGAAGTGCTTGAATGGGCAGAAGAAGATGCCAAGGTAACAGAAAATAAAAAGAAGTTTCCATTCACTAAAAATCCACAGCCAAACAAAGAACTACCATTTATTATGTGAACGAATGTGTCTTTCGTGATTGAAGATAGGAATATTGCTCATATGAATTTGGAAAACAACATAATACTTCAAATAAGTGTGATTTAGAAAACAACATAAAACTCCAAATAAGAGTGATTTAGAAAACAACATAAAACTCCAAATAAGAGTGATTTAGAAAACAACATAAAACTCCAACAAAAAGTTGTTCTATGTATGGCAAGTTACTGAAGGTATTTTTGTTTTACATCAAATATCTTACAGCAGAGATGCAAGAGTAAATAGCGATCATTAGATTGTGAGTTATTCCGATGTACAACAGGGATGTAAGTTTTCTCATTTGTCATTAAATCATAGGAATGAACTGAATAAAGCCAGTAACTTTGTGACCAATTCTGAAATAGGTAGTTCGGAAATCGACGGTTTGCTTTATGCTGAAGATTTGGTATTAATACATAATCTTAGCGTTAATTTGCAGAAGAATCTTAGCTGCACCGATAGCCGAGTGATCTGAGGCGCTGGCTTCTGACCAATCGGCTGAGATGGGTTCGGGTTCGAATACTGGATATGGCATGAGCGGTATGTTTGTCCGATGGCGCTGGGCTCTGTCCTTATCCTGAAACAAGTGGTCCTAAATTAGTGACAAGCGGTAGCCTATACCACAAAGAGTTGCTCATGGTTCTCATTAAACCCAGAAATACAACAACAACAAAAATCTTGATCAGCTGATAAGTAATAGTGGAGCCTATGGAGTGGAGGTGAATGTTGAGACATCTAAAGTTACGGTTTAACATTTAACATGCATGTAAGAAAGGAAATTTTGTAGTTCAAAAAAAACGTGCTTGCTGATGTAACAGATTTTTATTATATGGGTGTAGTAACTGATGAGGCAGGAAATCTTTATAAGATATGGAAGATTTAAATCTGTAAAGTCAGCTGCATAAGGATCTTTTCGCTAATCAGATTGGTCAAATAGCAATGTGTCAATATATAAGGTAGTTTTAGACCTATCGCTTTTTACTGTAGTGAGAGTTTGGTTGGAAAGTCGAGGTCTCACTGGGCTGTTGGATATGGGCGATATGAGACAACTAAAAGGAATAACAGAGGAAACAGGTGGATTCAGTAGTGTAAATGTTTAGTAATGCAAGTGTTGGACGTGTTCTGTTGAGGACAAAATTAATTAAAACGTGCGTAAGTGATTTGGGTGAGTGCCAAAAGGAAAAGGACATTCTGATGAATGTTGCATAACCAAACATCTGGTTTCAGACTAAGAAAAATATCTTGAGCAAGATAACAGTATTTTCTGGAATTTGCTGTAGTTGTTACTTATTGAGGTGGGGACTTGTAAGTTATGGGAACTCTATCAATGGACTGAGAGAGAAAAAGAAGTTTGTAGCTTGCTAGCAGTCATTACTACTTTGTCTTTAATTTAACTTCCTGTTCTCATATACACTGCTGGCCACCCAAAATGACACACCAAGAAGGACACGAGATAGCAAAGCCAGATTTACTGGACACATAACAACAGATACAAAGATGATACGATTGAGCTTACAGGCCCGTGCGACTTGCGGAACTCGCAGACATCAATAGTTCGTGTGGCTCCCATGGCTGACAATAACGGCCGCTGCACGCCGCGGCATCGAACGAAAGAGGCTTTGGACGTGGGCTTGGGGTATGTTAGTAGAGGCTGCTTCCACACGTTGCCACAGTTCATCAGGCGTAGCCACGGGTGGTGCTTGCCGGGCCACTCGGTTGCCAATCAGCGATCAGACGTGTTCGATGGGCGACATATCGGGAGAAAAGGCAGGCCACGGCAGCAGTGACACCTGGTGGGCCGTGAAGAATTGTTGCACGATGCGTGCCACGCGCGGGTGTGCATTGTCCTCTTGAAACGTGGCCGCTGGCAGGTCCTGCAAGTAATGGAGGACAACAGGCTCAAAAACGTCGGAGATGTAGCGGTTGCTGTTGAGTGTACCGGCGATACGTAAAAGAGGTGAGCGGGTGTCATATCCAATTGCGCCCCAAACCATAACGGAAGGCGACGGACTGGTATCGCGATGCATAATGCAGGCGTCATCAGTCTCTCGCCGTGGTGCCGCCACACGCGGATCCGACCATTGTGGTGTTGCAGACAGAAGCGGGATTCGTCGGAGAATACAATGTCATGCCATTCTGTAGTCCAGGTGCGGCGTTCAACGGCTCACTGCCGCCGCACTCGCCGGTGGTGCAACGTCACCGGTAATCGGAGCAATGGGCGCCGTGCGACAAGTCCCCGCTCCTGCAGGCGACGTTGAACGGTACGCGCTGACACTGATTGTCGCGCCACGCACCCTAATTCCTGCGCTACGTTTGTGATGTCGCGGTTCGAGCCGTCAATGCCAACCGCACAACATGCCGGTCCTCTCGTTCGGTTGTGTGCCGCGGCGGCGGCAATCGCTCACGTCGTGTCCGTCCGTCCCTCCTGCACTCACCTAATTCATAATCACCTCAGTGTGGCTGGATGTCGTCCCACACGGGCGCCGATGTCTCGGTACGATAAACCGCTGTCGCGATAAGCCACTATTCGTCCTCTGTAAAAGTCCGAAACGTGCTGGAATGACTACCGTATTCTGCGACGTGGCAAAAGAAAAAAGCTTCCCACTCACAGGTCCGGCAGCACAGCACACTTCCACTACTTACACCCCGCCTTCTGTGCACCCTTCTTATAGTGCTTTTCGGTGACGTGCCGGGTGCACGTGATTTGCATATGCCCTGCAATGCTAATAGTTTGCATGTCCTCTCGCGGGCGACGCACGCTTCGAATTTCAGGCCAATCGGATGCTTCCTTCTTGGTGTTGTATTTTGGGTGACCAGCAGTGTAGTTCGTGCTTATAAGCTAAACCTGAATCCCTTCAGATATTTAGATGTGATTCGACAATAAAAGAATGCGGAAACCATACGTCACTACAGTAGTTCGTCACAGTTCGATTAATGATCATCTTGGGGATTGTCAGCGTTCAGTTGTAGTTAATTATGCAACCAATTATTAGAAAATAGCTGATAGTTTTAAATATCAACTTTCCCACTAATTTGAATAAATAATATGTGATTGTTTTATGTTTTCGTTTTTACGGTTCCTTAGGTTCTTGCTAATGCAACATTAATAAGATAGGTATTTTTAACATAAATTTTAACTTGTTGGGGTCAATAGATACTTTAGTGGATCACCTTGCATCTTAAAAATAAAATCTAGATTCTACTTCATAAACATTGAAGGTTGATCTAAAAATATGCATCTGCAAGCGATAGGTGGAATTATATTCAAATATTTTAATGCATTCATGATTCACATCTGTCTTGAAATTCTCGCACTAAGGGACGTAATTCTTGCTTAAACGATGTCATAATTTATATTTCTCAAAGTGAAAAAAATTATTTGAACATCGGTTATCTTTAAATATAAGCACCGTAATTAAATTGGAATTATCTTTAAATATAAGCACCGTAATTCAATTGGAACCCATTCGTCGGGCCTTGACAATTTTTTCAGATGCAATCATTTTCTGCTAGGAAGCTTCACGTTATGATTGCACGTGGAAGCATATCTGAGGTTCTGAACTTTCCAATTAATATGCTCCTTTTGCATCTGGTTTCTGCAGCCATATGAAATTTTTCCGAGTCATGATGTAATATTTTCCTGCTAAGGAGTGTGATCTTAGATTCGCTTTAGCTCGATGCCAGATAAGTAGCTATAGATTGGAATGAATAAGCTCTAACCGCGATCAATATTGCCGACATAGATTTTTCTTGATGCAGCATTTCACATCTAGAAACGTGACGATGATTCTATATTTGTCAAATCAGCGATTGTGTACTACTGTTTTATATTTATGATTACATAAGCGAGTCTAAGGTCCTATTATACATTTTGTTGTACATCAGTGAGTCTAAAATCCTATCTAATATTTGCCGAATACATCAATGATCGTCAAGTTTTCGTTTTCATTAGTCGATATATCAGGGATATTGCAGCCCTATTTTTCGCTCGTTTGTCCAAAACATCGGCGATTCTAAAGTTTTGTACATTTGTCAATACAACAGCGATTTTAAACTCCTGTTATATACGAGTACAGCCATTATACTAGAAGTTCAATTTTACATTCACATATCCATCGCAAATGCAAAGCACTACCTTACATTTAACCAAAACACCAACGAACATTTACGTTTTTCAATTCATCTGCGATTGAAAAACGTTTTTCGTCCGTTTTACATTTGTCCAAAGCACGAAGTATTTGGTGGTCCCGGACGATTCGTCCAACGACGATTCGTCCAATGCCGATTCGTCCAAAGGGACAATTGATCCAATGCCGATTGGTCCAATGTCTGTTTCGTCCAATGCCGATTCATCCAATGGTACGATTCATCCAACGCCGATTCGTCCAATGGTATCATCTTACCAACGGTAAACTGTTTTATTTTCCAGAAAGGAATAAGAATTAAAATTATTCTGCTCTTTATATCGTTTTGAAAGATCATTTCCGTATATTTGGTAATTGTAAACATTTTACATAAACCTGGTAAAAGGCACTCAATGAAGCACTTCCCAATTGTTTGCAAAGCACCTAGGCGCGGGCCTTTTTAGAATATTTTAAATTTAACACCTATATATTTGGTATTTGTAAACCTTTTATAAAACCTTATAAAAGGTACTCATCGTATCATTTCTCAGCTCTCTACCAGGCACCTAGGCCGCGGGCCTTTTTAGAAGACTTTAATTTACAACCTAGGTATTTGGTATTTGTAAATTTGTTATAAAATCTAATAAAAGGCACTCATCGTATCATTTCTTAGCTCTTTACACGCACCTAGGCCTAGGCCTTTTAACACTTTTTATTCTAATGATGTCATATTCTAACGTTTAAGTAAAGTTAAAAATACTAGCATAACATTAGTAAGTTTTCTTGATAGGTAAACGTTATGAATCTGACATCGGTAAAATATTTTTTAAAAAAGTTCTAGGCCTAGGACCTATGAATTAATATTTCATGTTTAAGTAAAATCACAATGTCATTAACTTGATTTGATATGTAAACATTATTAATCTGACATCGGTAGAATATGAACTGTTAAAAAGGCCTAGGCCTTACGAATTAATATTTCGTGCCTAAGTAAAAGCTCAATATTATTAATTTGATTTGATATGTAAACGTTATGAATCTGACATCGGTAGAATTAAAACTGTTAAAAAAGCCTAGGCCTAGAGAATTAATATTTCGAGAACTAATAATAGAGAATTAATAATTAATAATTAATATTAATAATTCATAATAGAGAATTAATAATTAATATTTCGTGCTAAAGTAAATGCGAAATATTATTAATTTGATTTGATATGTAAACGTCATGAATATGACATCGCTAGAATAAAAACTGTGAAAACGCCTCTTTCCGAACCCGACCAGAACGTTTCCATTGGCCAGTTGGCGGAACTCCAATGCATGCTACAAACAGAAACGGAAAACTAGTATTTTATATTATTTAATGCAAAAGAGAAACATTGAAGTTAATTGAACGGCTCGTACATCAGTAACTTCATACGGCAGTAAGTACAGTAAAAAAAAATCTATAACCACAATATTACGCATGAAATGTAACATTATTTTGCATTCTTTGTACTACCGGCACTTTCGTATAACATCGGAGATAATATCAGAACAGCTGAGATTTCTATAACACGAGTTGCACTTTGGACAGATAGGACGTAATTGGACCAATCGTCCATTGGACGAATCGGCATTGGACCAATCGTCCCATTGGATGAATCGGCATTGGACCAATCGTACCATTGGACGAATCGTATCTTTGCACCAATTGTCCATTGGACGAATCGTATCTTTGCACCAATTGTCCATTGGACGAATCGGCATTGCACCAATCGGCATTGGACCAATCGTCGTTGGACGAATCGTACCAGACCCAGTATTTGGAAGTCCTTGTTACCTTTGTCAATACGGTAGAGTTTCCAAAACTACAACTTCAAAATTACTCTGAAACACTATTATTCCTTTCGTTTATTATTGTAGTAATGCCCACAGTTTTCAGTTCATTTTTCAGTAAAGTTGATGCGAAGTTTTAACTTTGAGTCATGCCGTTTTTAATATGAATATTAGAAATTCCAAGAAACCCCTTTCATTGCGTCTTATCATCATTTTTGTGTTATACATTCTTCTACACAGTTGGTGCATGTGTCATTAACCGTGTGTAACGATTTTGAAATTAATTATCTTGTGTCTGTCTCAGGAATTCTCCCTTTCAGCACTTCTTTTGAAAAACCAAATGGACTTTCTTATTTTGAAGATGACAATCCGATTTTTGGCGTAAATGTGACAAGGATGGTAAGTCAGATAATATCCGAAAACTTGAAAATTTTCATCGTCCTGCAGCGGGACTCGAACCCGCAATCACGGGATAGGATTATTAACCTCCAGATTAGTTAAACATGAATGCCGGTTGCTTCGACTAGCGAATCCTGTGATGGTTAAATTCAAATTGATCGAAAACTTGAAACTTGGTCGCTCTGGGTGGTGTAGTGGTTAGCATACCTAGGTGTTTTCTGGGAGACGCGGGTTCGAGTCCCGCTCCAGGCCGATGAAAATTTTCAAGTTTTCGGATATTATCTGACTTACCATCCTTGTCACATTTACGCCAAAAATCGGATTGTCATCTTCTAAATTTGTATTATATGGCGTAATCCCGTATTTCTTTCATGATTTATCTGCTTCTCCGGGCAATCACGGGATAGGATTATTAACCAACAGATTAGCTAAACATGAATGCCGGTTGCTTCGACTAGCAAATCCTGTGATGGTTAAATTCAAATTGATCGAAAACTTGAAACTTGGTCGTTCTGGGTGGTGTAGTGGTTAGCATACCTAGGCGTTTTCTGGGAGACGCGGGTTCGAGTCCCGCTCCAGGACAATGAAAATTTTCAAGTTTTCGGATATTATCTGACTTACCATCCTTGTCACATTTACGCCAAAAATCGGATTGTCATCTTCAAAATTTGTATTATATGGCGTAATCCCGTATTTCTTTCATGATTTAGACTTTCTTATATTGTCATTATGACCGCCCTTGCAGTTGTGGGCAACGTACCTCTGCACCTATTGTTCTGATTTGAAGAATTTGCTTTGCATTCCAAAGCCTTCACTATGAGAACAATGGTGATCATCGTCATCGTCCACATCGTTCTCCCAGTCTTTTGGTAATTTCGGATGGATAACTTCGCCGTTACGTCGCGCAAGAACAGATATTATTGAATCAAAAATATATTTTATTCCATGCAATTACTTCTAATAATCCGATTCAATTCATTCTTCTATTCTTTCGATACAGTTTACAACAAAATGAAGTTCCTTCTTCAAATATTTAAGAATTATCTCACTGGAAGCGTAAATGCATATCGCATTTTCCTTAATATCTCTGCTTCAAAATGTCATACTTGAGAAATTCATCTTAAGTCAAACACAGTTCGGGAGAGGAATGTTTTCGTATAAATTTTCATTTTTCGTGATGAATCAATTTGCCAACAAAACATTTAAGGGCATATTTCGGTGTCCAATATAATTGCAGCACTATCTGTGGTACTAGAAATTCTATTGATAAAAATACTGTTTTAGTCTTATATCTCTCAGGACGGAAAACGTTTTGAGCCTAATTTCTGTTCATATGTACTAATGCAAAGGTTTTTCTTCGGGTGTTGTAGATCTTGTTTTTTCTCGATATCTCAGTTCCTAACAGCCCGACATGGAAAATTATTATTTTGACGGACAGCGTTCTCTGTTAAAATTATTTTGCATAAAATATGTAATTTGTATAAATTTCCCTTTAAGGGAAGTAAATCAGTATTTACGTCTACTATAAATTTGGAGCCGTATCTACATGTATAAAATTCCGAATGAAAATTGTCAGATGATTCTCACTACGAATAAATTTTGGACGTACTTTATGCTCAAAGTAACCAATGATTTACCAGCTAACGGACACAAATGTGCGTATAATTTTTTTTTCAAATCATCCGATTTGAGATATTCTTTTGACATCGGATACCGTTCATATCGCGGAGAAATTTGAATATGCTCAAGGATTTTAGTGCACATTTCTGAAGCTAGATGGCGATTGTGTGTATTTCCCTTTTGAAAACGTATCTGCGTTTCTAAAGTTCCTACTGCAAAAAAGTTTTACTGTGCGCCAATTTTTTTATTGGAGGTTTAACGACCACCGTGAGCAACTCAATGGGCTATATGCAGTCGCCCGTCCCTTATTTAGGGTCACTGGTTCCAGGGAAGGGAGAGAGCTAGTGCCGCAAGACAAACACAACATCTATGCATTCGGGATTCGAACCCAGACGCCTTTCGGACGAATATCAGAAGACATCGCTTAGACCACTGCGCCACCAGGGCTGCGTGTGCCATTTGGTACTGTAAAGTTTCTGAACATTGTCTTGCCTAAATTATGAATGGTTTTCACGCTGTTGGTTTTATACAGTATAATATATGAACTTTTTTCGTTATCTCTGCTTATTTATAGAATTTCCATTACAAAAATTATTCCTTCGCAGCGTAGATTTCCCAATAAAAATATTTTGCAAAGTTATCTACGTTTTCATATTCATGATTCTGTCGCCGGGGGACGTTTGCTTATATATATATCTGTCTAAAACACTATCTGTGACTCAAAAAATATCTTGAGAAAATCCTTTCGTAGCAGCATGCCCTACAATATCGAGAATATTTTATCTCAATTGCATCAATCATAAAAGCTGAAGGTAGCAATCTTAAAAGCACGATAATTAAAACACTACGCAGGCTTCCGATGAAGTGAAGAACTTATTTAATTTATAAGTTAAACGACTAAAAATAAAGCCATAAGAACTTTCGGTCTTCCTAAAGACCATCATCAGATGGTAGTACTGAAGGAGCATTTTTGGTGGGGAGAAATATAAGTAACCATACCAAAAATGCTCCTTCAGTAATTCCATCTGATGATGGTCTTTACGAAGACCGAAGGTTCTAATGGCTTTATTTTTAATCTTTTAACTTATACATTAAATAGGTTCTCCATTTCATCGGAAGCCTATGTAGTGTTTTAATTATCGTGCCTTTAAGATTGCTAACTTAAGCTTTTATGATTGACTCGTTCCACACGAGAACCGGATATTTTAATATTTTATCTCAATTGCATTTCAAATAACGCATAGCTTTCCTAATAGGGAGAATAAAGTTATACCACATTTTCCTCCATATCACTTCTTGTAATTGTCCGAATCGAAAATATCTTTCATCCTCGGATATCTTCCATTATAAGGAACAGTTTTCTGCTATATGTGATTTTTCTATAGCACAATCTGTAGGCATACGTAGCTATAAGTAAGTCACTGAAAAATTATCATCGGCCGCCAACGGGAATCGAACCCAGGGTCTTCTAGTTACACGCCGGACATGCTACCACTGCACCACAGCCGCCTTGAATTCTCCAGACTCACAAGTGATTAACTGGCAAACCGCATTGCAGGCTGCTTCATGGAGCCCGCACAGTGCTGGGAATTCACCAAAGATGGAAAGCAGCAAATGAACAAAAAACAAGGAAGCGATTGAATAATTAATTCATACACTCGACGTGGATCAGGAACACCAAACAGAAGGCATCGCTCTTTCCACGTTAATTTGGTGAATTCCCAGAACTGTGCGGGGCTCCAGTAAGCAACCTGC
This sequence comes from Macrothele yani, assembly GCA_039090855.1. Taxonomy (NCBI): domain Eukaryota; kingdom Metazoa; phylum Arthropoda; class Arachnida; order Araneae; family Macrothelidae; genus Macrothele; species Macrothele yani. The sequence continues at coordinate 105,064,352 of CM077002.1, read as the reverse complement.
CATGTGGTTAGGTAGTTATTCACTTGTGAGTCTGGAGAATTCGAGGCCGCTGTGGTACAGTGGTAGCATGTCCGGCGCGTAAATTGAAGACCCTGGGTTTGATTCCCAGTGGTGGCAGATGAGCATTTTTCCGTGACGCACTGATTAACGTGAAAAGAGCGGTAACTTCTGTTTGGTGTTCCTGAAACACGTCGAGTGTAGGAATTAATAAGTAGCTATTTCAATTTGTACATGTGCTCCCAATTTTCGAAGTACGGATGAATATGTTTTATACTGGCTCAGTTTATTACGAATAATATTGCATATGTTGCGTGTTTTAAATAACGTGTAATTTTCCCACTAGAGGGTGCAATTTCTTTTTTCTGAATTTTATTATTTTTCTTAAGATCTACTTTGAAAATTCTTTTCGTGCCGGATGTGCAAATTACACCCGTAAATTGGGTGTCACCTTTCTTTTTTTAATGAGCAACTATCAATATACGCTCTTCTCAGATATAATCCACCTGCGTTAATCCAAACGTAAGCACAGGCCAACTGCTGTAGAAAATTAGTAGCTTCAAGAAAACTCGCAAGGTACCGGAAAATATAAAAAGTCCTCGACATAGATTCAGAAATCACTTTTTTGGCTTCATATTTCAACGTGGTAATTATTTTCCCTTTAACTTTTTCTTCAGTTTTTCTTTCGCGTCAACTTTTATCTGTCTGACACATAATTAGAACGCTGCATAAATATTTGCCTTATAAAAATGGCGGTGGGGGAACAAGGAAAGTTCACATAATTTCCCATGTAGCATCAAAAGGGTTACGTAAGAGCTTCTGCATCGTGTGTGCTTTCGTAAGCACTCATAAACTGATTAATGAACTTGTCCGAAATATAATACATGAAGTATGCTGTTTAATGAATTTATCTAGAAATAAATGGTGTATAACTTCATTAATTTTTTTTCTGACTTCATATGTGTGTCCTTTGTGTTGATTGGGTAAACACTCAGCTTTTATTGCTGATGGACATCAACAGCATATTTAGATTGAATTTATGAATCATGTTACGATTCTTTTTCACAGCAATACCGATCTATTTATTGTGGGGGTAAATAGAATAAAAATGACAAACGACTTAAACAAATATGATGTTTGGCCTGTCCAAACACTGTTTCTTCTTCAGAAAGGGAAGTATATCGATCCTCTGTAATCAGAAAGGTGTGATTTACACTGAAGTAGAGTAATAAGCAAGTAAGTTCTCATATCGGTCTACAGACGCACCAAAGATTTATCAGAAGAAAGAAAAAGAAGGAGCATCAAACTGCTATAAATCTATTAAACAAATTCAATAAAAATATCATCATCATCATCATCATCATTGTCAACCATTATCAATCCACTGCTGGATGAAGGTCTCCCCAAGTTTCCTCCACAATGGTCTGTCTTGTGCCAGTCTCCTCCATGTCACTCCCGCATATTTACGAATTTCATCCACCCATCTCCCATGTGGTCTTTTTCTGGGTCTTTTCCTGTCCCTTGGAATCCAATCTAAAATTTCGGCTGTCCATCTATGGTCTGTCCTTCTGGCAGTATGTCCAGCCCATTGCCATTTCAGGGATTTAACTCTCATCATGATGTCTTCCACTCTCGTCATTTTCGGATCCACGAGTTCCTCTTCTTATCTCTCTTGGTTATACCAAGCATGCACCTCTCCATACTTCTTTGAGTTGTCTGCAGCCTTTGTATGTCTCTTTTAGTTAAGGTCCACGTCTCTGCACCATACGTAAGCACTGGAAGGATGCATTGATCAAACACTTTTCTTTTAAGACATAATGGCATATTGCTCTTGAAAATTATGCTGTTTCTTCCAAAAAGCTCTCCAGGCAAGTTTTGTACGCCGATTAATTTCTTCATCAATGTGACCCTCACTTGATATCTGCTGTCCAAGATAAACGTACGTATCTGTTATCTCCAGTTTTTCTCCATCAATCGATAAATCTTCATTTCTTGTAAAAGCATTGAACATCACTTTTGTCTTCTGAAAGTTCATTTTTAATCCCACTTCTTTACTCTTGTCAGCAAGTTCCTGGATCATACTCTGCAGCTCTGATGGGGTAGTTGCAAAAATGACTATGTCATCAGCAAAACGAAGGTGGGTTAGATAATCTCCATTAATCTTTATCCCTTTGTTTTCCCAGTTCAATGATTGAAAGACATTTTCCAATGTGGCATTAAAGAGCTTCGGAGATATGGTGTCACCTTGTCTCACTCCCTTTCCAATTTTTATGTGTGTTGTATTTTCAAACAGCCGAATCTTTGCACTTGCATTTTCATAGATGTTATTAATAATATTAATGTATGCATCTTCAATACCGCAGGATTTCAGAGCCGTGGTAACTGCTGATGGTTTCACCGAATCAAAGGCTTTTTCATAATCGATAAAAGCCATGCACAATGGAAGTTCATATTCCCTCGCTCTTTCAATTAGTTCTCTCAGTACGTGGATATGATCTATTGTGCTGTAGCCACTCCTGAATCCAGCTTGTTCTCTCGGTTGAGCCATGTCCAGTGTTACCTTCAAGCGGTGTGAAAGAACTTTAGTGAAGATTTTATAAACCACTGATAGGAGGCTGATAGGTCTGTAGTTCCTGAGATCCTCAATGTCACCTTTTTTATGTAGCAGGATCATTGTAGCATTGTTCCAATCCTCAGGAATCTTCCCTTCATTAAGGCATCGAGTGAAAATTTGGGCGAGTACTGTTTCAATTTCTCCACTTGCTTCTTGTATGATGTCTATAGTAATTTCCATCTTCTCCTGGAGCTTTCCCCCGCTTCATGTTCTTGATTGCATGAGCAACTTCTGCTGGGAGGACTGGAAGAACTCTGGTACCTTTCATGATGTCTGGAGTACATGTATCATCCCTTTCATATAATTTGGAGTAGAAATCTTTCACTCTTGTCAAAATTTCGCCTCTATTTCTTGTTATAGAACCATCTTCTTTTCTCAGAGCCATAATCTGTTTTCTTCCCTTACTGAGATGTCCCTTTGCTATCTTAAGGCTTTGGTTGTTTTCAATTGCTTTCCTCACTAGCTCACAGTTGAATTTCCTTACGTCTTCAGTGATACTTTTTCGTGTTGTCTTGCATAGCTCTATATATTCCACTTTGGAAGTCACATCTTCTTTAGTTGTCCTCATCTCTCTTCTTTTTTGCATCAACATTTTGGTTTTCCTGATAATTTGTTCACATGCAACTTGTTCTTAGACTCAGCTAATTTTGTTGCTGTTTCCATAAGAGCTTTGGTTACTTTTCTGTTAACTTCCGAAATATCCACTTCTTCCGATGTTAGGCCTTCTAAAGCAGATAATCTGTTCTTCAGTTCCAACTTGAAAGTATTATGGTGTTTTTTAAGGTTGGTTATGTCAATACATTTTGTTTGTCTTATGAGCTTGCCACGTTCCAGTTTAGTGTTGAGGTGCATCTTACATCTCACCAATCTATGGTCACTACCTGTGTTGAACTTGTTCAGCACACTGCAGTCTTCGATGACGGATTTTTTGTTACACATAATAAAATCAATTTCACTTGTCGTCCCAATTGGATGTCTCCATGTCCATTTCCTGTGTGGCTTTTTCTTGAAAAAGGAGTTCAGGATGAAAAATCCTTTTGCCTCTGCAAACTCAACGAGAGTATTTCCACGCTGGTTTCTGTTGCCGTGACCGAATTTACCTACTGAAGTTTCATTCTGTTGTCGTTGCCCTATTTTTGCATTGAAATCTCCCATAATTATCTTAAAGTGCTGCTTACCTTTATTATTTAGATGACGAATTTCCTCATAAAATTCTTCAATTTCTTCTTCAGGATGACTTGTTTTGGGTGCATAAGTTTGAATAATCTGAGCCTGGTATCTTCTCGATAGTTGGATAACGAGTCGTGCAGCTCTGTCAGAGGAACTTTCAACTTCTATCACTTTATCCTTCAGTTTCTTGTTTATTATAAATCCAACACCACTAGTTCTGCCAGTATCTGTCCCACGATAGTAGAAGAGATGTCCACTTTTCAGTTCAATGAGATCTTCTCCTTTTCTCCTTACCTCACTTAGCCCAACAATGTCCCACTTGATCCTTTGTAGTTCCTCTTCCAATTCAAGAAGCCTTGAATCAGAAGATAGGGAGCGTCCGTTATGGGTAGCCAAGGTCAGCATCAAATGGCAGCCTAGTCCGGTCCTCCGGGGATTCTTAGCACCCTCTGCCTTCATGTCGCACTGGCCGCTGCCTTGGCCAGGTACATTCCAGCTGCCGGAGACTGAGGGCCAAGATTTAAGTTGTAGAGTCATTTTGGAGGTGTTTGGCCATAACTCACCACGCTGGCCAAGCGGGTTGGTGAGTGTGGGATAGCATTTCCTCTGATCCCGATGGTATAGTTATACCGCTATTGGCGGTCGTCAGAGCCCCTTTAGTGGGAACAGGATGCACCACGAGAAGGCGGGGATGACATTTGTCAAGAGAGGCTGTGATGTTACGCATCACCTGACCTAGTATCTGTTAAATTTGTTGGGTGTAATAGCCAAGAATTGTGACAAAATTAGAGTTAATTACCTTAAAATTAATTTATTTATGGAAATTAGTATCTCGCTTTTAAAATCTATGAACCTCGGAAAAAAATATTTGTCATGCCTCTTGCAAAAAAAAGAAAGGCATATTCATGTTATCTCTAGTTCCGTCTAGACGTGAACACCATATAATTGTTCATATTAGTCCGATTTCAAAATTTCCCTCTATAATGAGAAACCTGAACTGCCAGAACGATGATTCTTGCCGTTTGGCCTTTTTGCAACATACAACTTCACAGCTAGGTGACATAAGTTATTTTCTATCGAATTCAACAAATTGTTCCATATCATTTCCTACAAAAAACAAATTGAAATACTTTTTTCAGTTTTCCTCGACCCACCTGAAAACGCACATTTGGTGTACACATTTATATACACTGAAGAGCAATTGAATTAGCGATACCTATCTAGTAACGTGTAGCACCACCTTTCGTCCTGATGACGGCGGCAATTCGTCTCGGCATGGACTCGACAAGACACCGGAAGCGTTGGGAAGCCATACGGATCCACGACTCCTGAACAAGCTCTCACAGTTCACGAATATTGGATGGAGGGGGTCAGAGCCTTAAACATCTCTCTCGATGGCATCCCAGATGTACTCGATGGGATTGAGGTCAGGTGACCTAGCTGGCCAATGAAGCGAGGTCACGTCGGTGGAGTGTTCATCCAACCATTTGGATACAATTCGAGTGCGATGGCACGGTGCATTGTCTTGTTGTAGGATGAGGTCCTAAGTGGGATGTAGAAGACGCACAAACGGGAGCAAATGGTTGTCCAGGATATCCCGGTAACGTTGACCTGTGTAGGACGATGTCACACGTACCAGGAGTCCCATTTCAGTCCACGTAATCAGTCCCCAGATGAGAATGCCACCCAAACCAGCTTGAAGAGTACCCTGCTGGCAAGAAGGATCCATCGCTTCATGTGGTTTGCGCCGTACTCGTATCCTACCAACCGCATGTACTAAAGTGAATCTTGACTCATCAGTCCAGGCAACATTTTTCCACATGTCTAGGGTCCAGTGGCGATGTTCCCGCGCTCATGCTAATCTTTGCACCCTGTGATGTGCGGTCAGCAGCGGTACCCTCGTGGGCCAATGGCCCCATAGCGAGGAGATGGTTCTGGTTGGTGTGGCCGCTTACACGTTTTTCGTGGGCCGATGGCCCTATAGCGAGGAGATGGCTCTGGTTGGTGTGGCCGCTTACACGTTTTTGTGCACCAGCGTTAAATTACCGAGTGATTTCTTGCACTGGGGCTTCTCTATCCGCTGTTACAATGCGAGCTGGCTGACGATGACCCCACTCATCCACATGCTGTTGTACACGGCAGTTGGGCCATGCAGGGATGGTTTTACCGGATTCGATGTACTCACGGTGCACCCGTGACACAGTGGCTCGTTAAAATCCCAGTGCCTACACGACTTCCAAGATGGAAGGACCCATTCGTCGGGCCTTGACAATTTGCCTACGATCAAATGCGCTTAGATCATTTGTCTTACCCATACTGCGTCCGACTCTTACTGATTCCCGTCGCATCACTCCTTATATTGTCGGATCGCTGCATACGTCATGTCGTTTCCGTTTACAGGGCCGCCCACAGCGCCCCATTTGCATAACGCCAGAGGTCTCTAATTCAATTGCTCTTCAGTGTATAATATTTCTGCTTCTAAAAATCCGATTTGCGAAATAATTTTTGCTTCGGATAGATTACGAGGTTAGATATAGCCATATATGTAATGTTCAATTCTCCCTACCGAACGGATACGGCGCTAGATGTGTAACTTGGCATTTCTGTTTCCGATATAATGTCAAAAATTATTTTAGGTATAGTCACTTTTTCAAGTTACTTATAGATTCTCCGCTATTGGGAGTAAAAGTAAATTCGTTCCCCCCGGTATCTCTGCCTCTGAAACTCCGATTTGAAAAATTATTTCAGCAGCGCATACAGTTCCTGATAGGAAATATTTTGCACATAATTTCTAATTTTTGGTGTAAAATGGTTTGGCCACCAGGGGGCGTAAGTGCTAGTTTCTGCTTCTAATGTATTTCAGAAAAATCGGAGCTTCTATAATCTCAATTGAAAAAATTCTTTCGTGAATCGATACTACTCACGTCGGTAAACCTTTCCGGAATATTTTCTTCTTAAAATAATGTATTGTTTCTCCGCCAGAGGCGTAGATAAATATAATATTCGTGTCGATATCTCTGCTTCTAATGTTCCGATTTGAAAAAGTATTTCTTTGTTGGAGAGCGTTTCCGCTGCGAAATGTTTCTCATATAATTTCCAATTTTACTTAGTACACAAGTCTGCCACCAAGCACCTAAGTTCACGTTTCCATTTACAGCCATATTTGCGGTACTAAAAATCCAATTGAAAAACTTCTTTCTTCTGTCAGATACTACTAACTATGCAAACTCTGTGTGTGTGTATTTTCTTTCCCAAAATAGTACAACATTCCTCCGCTAGGGGTGCAAATTCTTACGCTGTTTTCCTTAAAATTACTGCTTTTACACGTGCGATTTAAAAAATTATTTCAACATCGGGTGCTATTTACCTTGTAAAACACTTTAGGCTAGTATATGAGGAAATTCGCTACAACAGATATGTGGAGCATTATCCTTTTTGAATAACGCAAAGATTTCCCGCTAGCTGCGCAAAAGTAGAAACCTTTTTTTTTTTTTTTCGCTATCTCTGCTCCCGGGAGACGTATTTGAAAAGTTCTTTTTCCCTTAGCATAGCTTTTTTCCATGAAGAATAATTTTCGCCTATTTTGAACTTTTCCGTTGTGCAAAATTTTTCCGCTAGCAGACGTAAACTTATATAATGTTTCCTTCTATATTTCTCCTTTTAACTGTTCGATTTGAAAATCTCTTTATCACTGGTAAATTCCTTGTACTATGAGAAACTTTTTGGTTGCCATTTGTTAGTCTTCGTAACATGATTTTTAGCCGCTGGTGGAACTAAGTAGATGTTTCTATATCTGGATGTTTTATCTATTGTTGGAACCGGTTGATTATTTTCCAAACCAGTTCCATTGACTTTGAATAGCTTTGTTAAATTTAATTCGCGTCCGAACGGATTCAAAAAACGTGCTTATTACATCCGAAAATTCGATGTCATCTTTCTTGTTAGATTTATCAATATTTTTGTAACCCTTTTAGCAGGTAATCATTGCAAAAGGATTAGTGTCAATCATCTCCCGGAATGGCCACTTTGAATTACAAAGCTAGGGGAGGGTAAACAAAGCTTTCTGATGCACGGCTTTCCTCGTTCCAGCCACGTACGGTCCACATCTTCGACAACGAATATATCCATCTGAACTACAAATGCCATCCAGAAAGTAAGTGCCGTTTCCTCATCACTCCCGCGAAAGTATCCGATTCGCTTCAGAGTTAGGCATGCATAGTTGTTTTGCGTCCTGCATTAGCCACGCCCTGACACCATTTTATGAGGTTGTGCTTATGTTAAAAGTTTGTGCTGTGCGTTAATAATGTTTAAGTTAATATAACGGCCCGTCGACTGCAAAGTCGAATCTGTGATAAGGTTTCTGAATGCGATGAATGTCAGGCCGAATAAGAATCATTTGCAAATTTTTGAAATTTACGGACAAAACGCAATGAATGCAGGAATGGTGCGAAAGTGGGTTCGATTGTTTGATGAAGGACGATGGAGTGTTCATGACTAATTGCGCAGTGGCAGGTTTTCTTTGGTTACGGAAGATGCGGAGAGAGTGAATGCAAACACTAGGGAGAAACGAAGCTTCACAATTTCTGATGTTTCAAAATCATTACTGCACGAAATCGTTTCAGAAAAGCTCCAGTACCAAAAATGGTGTTAACGTTGGTTGCCAAAGATATTGACTGAAGAGCACAAAACGAAGCATATGGGATCTGCTTTGGAATTTTTGGGGTGGTACGCGGTGGTGGGTGCCAAAAATGTTGGCAGAAGAGCACAAAACAAAACTTATGGGATCTGCTTTGGAATTTTTGGGGCGGTACGCAGAAGAAGTCGATGATATTTTAAGGCAGTTATAACGAAGTAAATTTCTCCGTCACTTTTGTTCACGCCGGGGCTCGAACCCGGGTCCCTGTTCGGGCGCCATTATAACGAAATAAATCTCTCCGACACTTTTATCCACGCCGGGGCTCGAACCCGGGTCCCGTCATTCCGGAATAAGTCACTCTACCAATTGAGCTACGCGGACGTTCGTTCTGACTGCTATCTGCCTTTATGTCGTGTGCGTCCTGCTGGGCAGGCACGTCACACAGTATAGCGACGGGAGATGAGACTTAGGTCTCTCGCATCAGACCTGAATCGCAACGGTAGTTCCAGCAATGGAAACAGTTCCCAATGGTTCGATGACGAAGATGACCTGAAGACGACTGTTGAGCGGTGGCTGAAAACCCAGGCGGTAGACTTCTATGAGGTGCGTATCCAGAAACTTGTGCCACGAGATAACAAATGCCTTAGCATCCACGGGGAATATGTTGAAAAGTAGATTAAGGTAGGTAGAAATTTATAAAAAAAAAGTATTGATCCTACCTATTTGACACGTTTGAATTAGATATCCATGTGACAGAGTGAAGAAACTGATAAGAATAAAAGATGACCAGATTTAAATGAACTATTTTCTCTTTGCTAGCTTGATAGAAGCCGAATAAATCTAGTAACATCATTCAAATGATGCCATTATTGTGACCATAATAACTAATACCCTCCCCCGTATACATTTGCGCAATCTACTGGGAAAACAACACATTTGAAAAACAGGAAATGTATGGAAGACCTTGGTGTTTGCTGCAACTTTGCACCTTTTTGCAATCCCAAGTCTCATTTCCAGATACTGAAATATGTTAAATTTATTAGTCTTATGAATGCAGCTACGGTATATAGAACGAATTCTCCCAGTTCGAGTGACTGATGTGAATATACATTGCCCCCCACGAGAAGACCAGATAGAACGGCAGTCTGTTATATGTCAAAACACTTCCTGAAAGCTTGAAAATTGATGCAAGGCACGAAAATCCTTCACTAAACTCCACAGTATTAAAGCTGTTTTTCACCTCAAATCAGAGCTCTTTCTCCCGCTCTGGAATATTAAATTCTTTAAGAATAGCCAATGAATATCCAATATGTCAGCGAAAAGAAGTTATTGCATCAACGAATATTTGTACTATTTTTCTTTTTAGGAAACCTTCCCCACAATACTAAACAGCTAACACGCATCATTCGGTTTTTAGGAGAAATTCCGCTTGTCAAACCTTTATTTCCCTGAAGCAATAAACGTTATTTCATGAACATAGTGCGAGATTAGTGGGCCATATCTGCTGAGGAGGGGTGAACTCTGCACTGATAGATGGTCTTTCATAATTCTCGAAAAAACGACGTAATAGGGCGGAACGATCTCCCTCTCTGCAATCGCCTACAGATTTTTTGCTTTTTTTATTTTCTCACCCGAACCTCCCATCCATCCATTTGTTCCGCCCTGCACTATTTTCTCCGGCGAATACCTCCATCTCTTACGACCTTTGTTCTCCTTTTTCGCCCCCAAATCACGATATTGCAGAGACCATGTTCTTTTCATTGGGTAACTTGCTGAAGGAGAAAATGTGCGTAGATATTAATCACAGCTATGTTTTCTGAATAAACAACAACCCAGCGAATTAAAAACAGTAGTACAGGCATTGCAGTTATGGAACGAGGAATGGTTATGGGTATGCTTAACTGATTTACTTCTTGCTGTTTGTTTTCCATTGGTTAGATTGGGCTCTTGATGGTTCTCGTTAGTTCCTCTCCCTTTTGTGCATTAGCTCGCGCACTCCAAAAGCTAGCATTATTCGGCAATAAAAAGTTCATTACCCATATTTCAATTATTGTGCATGTATTCTTATGAAATTTAACAAAAAATAAAAAAAATATTATCATGCGCTGTCCTGAAAACAACATCTGCAAAAGTCCGAGAATTTCGTTTTTATATTTGGTGTAAAAACGTATCTGCACACATGTTCTTAATTCATTACGTGGCAAATGGACAGAAAAAATTAAGAGATCTAACACGGATTAGTTGTTACATCTTTAGGATGATGAATAAATATTGGGAACTGAAAATATTATATGGAAAGTTTGTAATTATGTACAAGTTAACTACGAAGATTTTATGCGGTTGCGTAAAATCGGAGAATCTGAAGAAAGAAACTTCTACAAATCAAGAGCAAATATTGACCTCGACAGCTTTCTGAAGATGAATGAATCATGATTTTTATTAATTCCTTTCTTCTTTATTTTTGAGTAGGTAATCATATCTCTTCTGATTTTTTCTATCTTACCTTCAATTCAAGTTAATCCCGCAAATTTTTGAAGACATATTTTTGCTTTAAAATCGCACAACATAGATAAATCACGTGGATGAATATGAAAGATTTCACAAATCGTTCATAAACGTTTCTAGAAGAAACAAAATATCTAAAAATGGGTATCTGGTGTTGTCATAAATACAAATAAGATACTTACTATCTCATAGAAAGTATCGGGACAATTACTGATCCGCAAATTCAATGTAAGAAGAAACGAATTTATATCGAATTGAACCACCCTTTCCTGCTGTCACAGCCTCCGTTCTGTTCGAAAGGCTTTCAGCTAGTTTGCTTTATTCCTGTAGGAATCGCCTTCCAATATATGGAACAAGCGCATTGATTGGCGAGGTCGGATTGACTTGCAAACGACGTTCCATCTAGTTCATTCAAAAAGCTTTCCGTTGTTTTGAGATCTGGTCTCTGTGAAAGCCAGTCGACTTCTTCCAAAACCGTCTCATGAAAAAGTGCCTGCGTGGACCTCAATTTGTGTACTGCGGCATTGCGTTGTTAGTAACGGAAAGGGCCTTTATGAGGGCCAAAGAGTTACTTAGAATTTCATTTTATGCCACAGCGTTAAGATTCCCTGGCACTGGAAGAAGAGGGGCCAACAAAAAGATTAAAAACATCACCCGACCATTATGCCTCATCCTCCAAACTTAAGGTGGACGTTAAGTAATTTTGCTTCCTATACTTCCAATGGAAAACCTTCTGTACACATTTTCTTCACAATTAACCCGTTCTTAAAGTTGCAAATTGGAACATCGATTAAAATAGCTTCATATTATAACTTGGAATACTTAATATTTCCTAAAACATAACCATAATTATATTAAAAATCAATAACTTTTTCTTTGGTGGTGTTGAACCCAGAAAAAAGATGGCGCGACCTTGTCTTTGATGACGTCAGTAGACAAACAAATGTTGGATTGCTTAATTATGGTTATGTTTTAGGAAATATTAAGTATTCCAAGTTATAATATCAAGTGATTTCAATCGATGTTCAAATTTTCATCCTTCGGAACGCATTAATTGTGAAGAAAATGTGTACAGAAGTTTTTTTCCGTTGGAAGCATAGGAATCAATATTAATTGACGTCCACCTTAAAAGTTGGCACCACACAGTCGAACTGACAGCATTCACTTGGCATTCTTCACACCTAGACTCGTCAGCTGGAATGCAGCATGGTAAAACATGATTTATCACCCCAGAGGACGCGTTTCTACTGCTCCAGAGTCCGTTGGCGCCGGGATTTTTACCCAAGGAGGTTAGAATAGATGGCGAAAGTGCCAGCCGCTCCTCTCCTGTAGTCAAAGTGATGCCACTGGAACGTCACGATCATGACGTCACAGCCTCTGCCGCCATGTTGGGGAGACGTGTTTGACGAGTGGCAGCCAATCACAGTCTCTGCTGCCATGTTGGTGAGACGTTTGAGCACTGAATTCGTCTGCTCAAAGTGCTTCAAGTTTGTGACGTCATCTTTACTCCGTCTATTCTAACCTCCTTGTTTACACCACTTCAGTTGACGCTTAGCGTTTATCTTGCTGTTGTTAGTGTTGTGTACAGCTGTTAGATCATTGAAACCCATTGCATTTGTCTTTAGCTAACAGTTATGGTTGGCTGATAGCTGAATGTAATCTCTGAATGTAGTCTCTGAACGTAATCTCGCAGCCAACCGTAATGTCGAGAGGCATTTTTGAACTCCGTAGTTAGTGTAGGACAAACGATATTTTCGCACCAACCGGCGTAGCACTCGGCGGTCTCACTCTCTCATTTTATAATTTGCGTTTCCATTTGGAAATAACATCATTTACAGTTTATCAGGGTAGCTGCAGAAGGGTAGAAATTTGTCGAACTGACTTGTTGCTCATATGGTATCATAAGACTGTTCCACGTTGAGAGTTAATGAGTTCTGCCATACGCTGAGAGTTTACTCTTCTTGCTTCTCTATGATATTTGCCAGGCCATGAGCTTCTTTTCCTGTTGTAGTTACGTCATTGTCTATGATGTCGCGTGTAATAATACGTCATGTAGCGCACGAGAATGCTGCGTGATTTGAAGGCACGTACTGTTTCAAAAAGAACAGTAGAGAGCAGAGAGTTTGGAAGCAACGGACGAGACAGACGTACCCTGTAGTAAAGCTTATGTTTATGTAAGATGCTGTTCATTGCAGTTAGGTTAGCCATCTATTTCCTTTAGTTGTATAGTGATGTTTGATTAGGTAACTATTAAAATTCCAAGTTTCTACCTGTAATGGCTACACTATTAGCACCGTTATATATGCTACCGGAGAGTAATCAACCATGGAAATGGTCAGCAAAAAAAGAGAATGCTTTCCTCAAGGCCAAACAAGCTCTTAGAAACGCCTCTGTGCTTGTGCGCTTTGATAATGATAGAGAAGTAATTATGGCATGTGATGCAAGTTCTTATGGTCTAGGTGCTGTTTTATCACACCAGATGGACGGACCGAACGGCCGATAGCTTTTGCTTCTCGTGCACTGACAAAAGCAGAGAAGAATTATAGCCATATAGAAAAGGAAGCCATAGCTCTTGTTGTTGGAGTGATCCTTTTCAGAAACTATCTTCTGTGTCGGAAATTCACAATTGTGACAGATCACCGCACGTTAGTGAGTTTACTTTCAGAGGATAAGCCATTGTCATCTGTGGCAGCCGTTCGCATTCAACGCTGAGCTTTGACGTTGTCTTCTCATGTATGTAGAATCAAATACCGCAAGGGAAACCAAAATGGCAATGCTGATGCTTGCAGCCATTTACCTTCACCTGGACTAAGCCCCAGCTACCAGCAAAGTTGGTTCTTCTGTTGGAACAGGTTGACGATGGTCCTGTGACTTCACACCAGATTAAAACGGCTCTCTTAAATAATAATCAATTGCTATGTCGGGTAAAGCAGTACATCTTGCGTGGATGGCCGATAGATGTGCCTGTTGAACTGATAAATTTCTGGAACTGTAGAAACGAATTATCAATGGTGAATGACGTAATGCTTTGAGGATGTAGAGTGTTTATTCCCGAGCAGTACCGGAACATCATGCATAATGAGTTGCATGACGGGCATCAAGGCGTCACTGTAATCAAAGCAATGTCACACTCATCAATATGGTGGGACGGCATTGATAAAGACAGTGGCCCAGTTCCAGAACTGCAATGCCTGCCAAAGAAATACTTTCTTTCCTACTGCGAAGCAAGTGCCCTGGCCTATTCCTAAATCTCCTTGGGAGAGATTACATATTGTTCATGCAGGACCGCTCGAAGGTCAAACTTTACTGGTTATAATGGATGCCGGGTCAAAGTGGCTTCAAGTTGCGCCCGTTCCATCAACATCATCTTAAGCTACTATTGCAGTTCTTAGAACTCTATTTTCACGTTCTGGCCTACCTAAATTTATAGTAAGTGACAATAGCACATCATTTACTAGTGGTGAATTCCGTTCTTTCACGGTTTGTAATGGAATCAAGCACATACGAACTGCACCATTTCATCTAAAATCATATAGTCTGGCAGAGCGAGCTGTACGAATAGTGAACACAGCACTAAAGAAGATTTCAGGAGGCACCTTGAAGAAACGCCTGGAGCGTTTCCTGTTCAATTACCGCCGTGCACCTCTAGCCAGTACTGGCATTTCACCAGATGTGGCAATTTTAGGACGTCCTCTTAGGAGTCGACATGATTTACACTGCTAGCCTCCCAAAATGCAACAACAAGAAGGAAGCATCCGATTGGCCTGACATTCGCACCATGCGTCGCCCGCGAGAGGACATGCAAACAATTAGCATTGCGGGGCATATGCAAATCATGTGCGCCCGGCACAACACCAAGAAGCACTATACGAAGGGCACGGACCTGTGCGTGGGAAGTTTCCTGATGCTTTGTCGCACAATATGGCAGTCATTCCAGCACGTTTCGGAGTTCGACATAGGACGAATAGTGGCTTATGGCGACAGCGGTTTATCGTACTGAGACATCGGCGCGCGTGTAGGACGACATCCAGCCACAGTGAGGCGAGTATGGATTCGGTGGATGCATAAGGGACGGATGGACCGACGTGAGCGATTGCGGCATACGCGGCACATCATAGAACGAGAGGATCGGACTGTTGTGCGGCGGGCATTGACGGCTCTAACCGCCACATCACGAACACACGAACATTAGCGCAGGAATTAGGGTGTGTTGCGCAGCAACATGTGTCAGCACGTACCGTTCGACGTCGTCTGCAGGAGCGGGGACTTGTCGCACGACGCCCATTGCTCCGATTACTATTGAATTTATACCACCGGCGAGTGCTGCGGCAGTGGGCCGTTGAACGCCGCACCTGGACTACGGAATGGCACGATATTGTCTTCTCCGACACCACGATGGTCGGATCCGCGTGTGGCGGCACCGCGGCGACAGACTGTATTAGGCCTGCATTATGCATCGCCATACCGGTCCGTCGCCTGGCGTTATGGTTTGTGGCGCAATTGGATATGACACCCGCACCCCTCTGGTACGCATCGCCGGTACACTAAACAACCACCTCTAGATCTACGACGTTTTGGAGCCTGTAGTCCTCCTTTACCTGCAGGACCTGCCAGCGGCCACGTTTCAAAAGGAAAATGCGCGCCCGCACGTGGCACGCATCGTGCAACAATTCCTCACGGCCCACCATGTGTCACTGGTGCCGTGGCCCGCCTGTTCTCTCGATATGTCGCCCATCGAACACGTCTGGTCGCTGATCAGCAACTGAATGGCCCGGCTACGCCTGATGAACTGTGGCAACGTTTGGAAGCAGCCCGGACTGACATACCCCATGCCCACAACCAAAGCCTCTTTCGTTCGATGCCGTGGCGTGTGGCGTCCGTTATTGCCAGCCATGGGGGCCACACGAACTATTGATGACTACGTGTTCCGCAACTCGCACGGGCTTGTAAGCTCAATCGTTTCATCTTTGTACCTGTTGTTATGTGTCCAGTAAATCTGGCTTTGCTATATCTCGTGTCCTTCTTGGTGTTTCATTTTGGGTGGCCTACAGTGTAGTTTGCCCGGGGGAGAGTCACACCGAATTGCCACCTACTTATAGTCCTGCGGACGCTTTTAAAGCAGGGGATAAAGTTTGGGGAAGGAATTTAGGACATGGACCTGCCTCGATTCTGGATTCCGTGATCGGAACCGTGGGGAATGTCATGTTGGAGGTAAGTACGCTAAAGGAAAGTTGGTTTCGCCACCAGGACCCCGCATGGGATATTTATGGATCCTGAAAAGACCCTGCAGAAGGAATCTGGGACAATGGGAGAATATCCTTGCGCATCTGCTCCACTAGAACAGCAGCCTGACCAACAAGGCAAAGAAGTGCTGTTGGATAAAGGACAATTAACTCCGACATTACGCCGCTCAAGTCAGATTCGCAAACCTCCGGAACGTTTAATTTTGCAGTCAAAGACTTTTATCGCAGAGACTATTTAATTGTTTACATGTATTGTTTTTTTTAAGAAGAGATGGAAATGTTGCTGTTACGTCATTGTCTATGATGTCGCGTGTGATAATATGTCGTGTTGCGCACGAGAATGCTGGTGCTTTGAAGGCACGTAGTGTTTCAAAAACAACAGTAGAGGGCAGAGAGTTTGGAAGCAACGGACGAGACAGACGTACCATGTAGTAAAGCTTATGTTTATGTGAGATGCTGTTCATTGCAGTTAGGTTAACCAGCTATTTCCTATAGTTGTATAGAGATGTTTGATTAGGTAACTATTAAGATGTCGTGTCTTTAAACTTACTGCATATCTTGAGCACTATTATGTAGAAAATAGCAGCAGAAGACCACAATATTTTCGTACGTGAATGGGTCATGGCTGTGACGTTTATGTGCAAAACCACCATTTAAAATGGAGGTACGAGTACTTTTGATGATATAATGTTGTCGGCGGTCTTAAGGAATGTATCATGTTGCAAATGCTCATAAGTTCGTGTGTTGAAACAGATTGCTTGCAGAAAAAACAGTCGCTTACTGACTAACTGCTTATTACAACACTTAGACGACTGCTAACAGTCTCAAGAATTGATAAGACAAGTGATTCGAGATTTTTAAATTACAGCTTTTCAAACACCAACACAATTTCTCTTATATTAACTGTAAGAGCTTGCTGACTGCATCTGATTGTTTATCTCGTAGATTAAACTTATGCAGTGTGCAAATCAACCAGGCAACAGCAGTTAGTAAAACGTCGTCATGATAGCACACTACACAACACACTCTTTACACTTGACGCGGCTTTTAATTAACCTTTAACTCACTGTCAGTCGTTGAGAAAAGTATAAGGGGATTCGGAACAGTAATAAAATGACGTTCAGAAAGAAAATCTGATATGACAAATAACATAATATCCGTAAGAACAGAAATCCAAAACGGAAGATTATATTACAGATATACGCCGAAAATTTTAATAAATCCCTTGGAAGCATATATTTGATCTGTGAATGAAATTGGTGTTGTTTAAATGATATTGTCTGATCTCAAAAAAGAAAAAAAAAAGACAGGAGACCGTGATTACTGTACCAATGTGTGAAAATAATATTTTTGCTCGTTATCAAGCTTACTTTTTTAAGCGATGTTGTCCTTAAATTGGAAGAAATGACCCTTGCGGGATCTCGATTTCTTAACGATTTCAGTTGCACCTTCTTTTGCTGCGTGAAATAATTCCAACCAAAGATGAGCCCATGGGTGCAGCTATATTCACATTTTGGTCCTACGACTTTCTTTTCTCACGATCGAGAAACCCAAAACCAAAAAAAGAACAGTTCTTTTAGCTTTCGGGTATACAAGAATTCTTCGAAACACCTTTGAAGGTTGGGTTTTCCTTTTACAGCTTCATATTATTGTAGGGTTTGATAAAAATGGCGATAGAGAGGCTTGTGATTTAAGTAAATATTAGTCTGTACAACAACTTTGCACTTCCTAATTACGTGCTGACTTGTTGTTTTTTCATAGTAGTTAAAACTGAACATCATGAAAGGTGCTTTTGGTTTGATGTCAAAAGTGTTGTCTATGTGACACTTGATCGTTTTCTATTTTCATAATGTGCAAAGATTCCAGCTCTCACAGGCGGAAATAATTTCTGGTAGCCTTTGGGAAGCTGAGCAGACAGGAAACAAGTTTTCATGAAATAAACAGGATCTGTGGAATATATTTGAAAAGTTATACATTTGCAAAGTTTCCAGCTCTCACAGGCGGAAAGAATTTTTGGTAGCTTTTGGACAGCTGAGCAGACAGGAAACACGTCTCCATGAAATAAACCTGTTCTGTGGAATACATTTGCAAAGATTCCAGCTCTCACGGGCGGAAAGAATTTCTGGTAGCTTTTGGACAGCTGAGCAGACAGGAAACAAGTTTCCATGAAATAAACCGGTTCTGTGGAATACATTTGCAAAGATTCCAACTCTCACAGGCGGAAAGAATTTCTGGTAGCTTTTGGACAGCTGAGCAGACAGGAAACAAGTTTCCATGAAATAATCCGGTTCTGTGGAATACATTTGCAAAGTTATACATTTGCAAAGATTCCAGCTCTCACGGGCGGAAATAATTTCTGGTAGCTTTTGGACAGCTGAGCAGACAGGAAACAAGTTTCCATGAAATAAACCGGTTCTGTGGAATACATTTGCAAAGTTTCCAGCTCTCACAGGCGGAAAGAATTTCTGGTAGCTTTTGAACAGCTGAGCAGACAGGAAACATGTTTCCATGAAATAAACCTGTTCTGTGGAATACATTTGCAAAGTTTCCAGCTCTCACAGGCGGAAAAAATTTCTGGTAGCTTTTGAACAGCTGAGCAGACAGGAAACATGTTTCCATGAAATAAACCTGTTCTGGGGAATACATTTGCAAAGTTATGTCAAATAAATAAAAACAGAAAATGAGTAAAGAATACATTTTTTATCCACAACCTAAAAACAGATGCATTTACTTATTCAGTAATCATCTCCTGTTGCGGTGCTCGTTGAGTGCGCTACAGTAAGAATGAAAGTTTGTTTTTCCTTTGTAGTTCTTTAAGTAGATAAAAAGATGGGAATGCCTCAAAGTGAGGTCCGGGGAATAAGGAAAAAGCAATGGCTCCATAAAAAACCTGAGAGGTTAAAAGCATCTCATGCTAACTATGAAATATTTGATTACTACTGCTTGAGAATATTTTTTGAGTTTCCAAGGTCTCGACCAGAAAACCGGTGTCACTGTAGTAGAGAAAATCGTTATAATAATGGAATTCAAATAGAAAATTGATGCGTTGGTCACTTTTGTCATTTCGCAGTGAATTCTTTGAATGATACTGGACTTTAATGGCCTCGTTAGGAGTTTTAGTAAAATCCAAGTTTTCTGTGTTTTTTAAGTTTTATCCAAGTCTGAGTTTCCTTTACTATTCGACAAGCAAACCAAGTGGAGAAGTGAAGGTGGGGGGGTAGAAGAATGGATAACAGAGTCAAAGAAGAGATGTTCTGCCAATAATTCATTAGTAGTGGAGGGAGGGAGCCGGACTGGACATAAGGAGCACCAAAAGGAACGCACAGAAATATAAGTTTCGGGGAAATGTCTGGGAACAAAAGGAAAAAGTTCCATCTGCAGAAAAGTCGAGACAGTAAGAAATAGGCTACGGGGGAAAAGCAGAATATCGATAATAGTGTGTGAAGAAGACAGAGGAAGGGAGAATTCACGAATAAAATCAAACAGATGAAAGGATTAGAATTTCAGAGATACATCAGCAAGACCAAGGCCGCCAAACGACAGAGGAAGAGCTAAAGTAGATCGGTGAACCCAGTGAATGGTACTCCAGATGAAATTTGTAATCACGTGTTGAACATTCTTCAAAAAAACCTTCGTTGGCGAGTTGGCAATCCAGGTATGAAAAAACATCGGTAAAATAAAAGTATTGATTGAGTAAACTCGATTGAAGAAATAAAGTTTAGTTTTAAGGTAACGGAATGGAACAAGACTTCTATTGATTTTCTGAATAACCGGTGTCCAGGTTGCCGCTGTAACCGCTACCGGATAGCCCATGTAGATACCAAGCACTTTGATTATCGAATATGACCATTGAGCTCCTCATGGGCAGTCTCCTTGGGAGGTCCACGTACCGGCCCGGAATCCTGAGCATTTTGAGACATTCAAAGCAGAGTCAGAAATGGCGGCATATTCTTGGTAGGTTGAAAGCAGTACTTGAAAAGAATCAGTGGAACGGAGAAACATCGTGAGGTCATCGGCATAAGCTGTTAAGACAATATGCTGGTGTCGCTTGGTGGAGATATTTCGTGGAATGGTGGAAGAAATGCGGAAACGAAGAGCAATCAACAATGGTTCAAAAACAAGAGAAAAACGTTGACCAGACAGGGGCAACCATGCCTGATCCCGTTAGTAAGCGGAATGGTGGAAGTAGAAAAATTGGCGGTACGAACACGAAAGGAAGCGTCAGTATAGAGATTAGAAATAGCAGTAATGAAAGTAGGAGGAAAGCCAAAGTGGCGTAGAACAGTCAAATAGATAAGAATGGTTAATTGAGTCAAAAGCCTCTTTTTGGTCAAGGGAGAAAATTGCCAGAGGTTCGAAAAGCCTGGAAGCAAGGGACTAAAGGTTACGTATAGTGAGAATATTAGAGGAAATCGAGCGGGACGGAACTGTGTAAGTTTGGTCTGGGTGTATAATGTCAGAAAGAACAAGATTAAGGCGAAGGGCGAGAATTTTAGCAAATATTTTGTAATCAGTATTAAGAACCGAGATGGGTCGCCAATTAGTTAGAAAACTGAGATTACCGGATTTGGGGATAAGACGGAGAGTTACAAAAGAAAAATTAGAAGAATCAAAATATGGAGTAGAAAAAATAAAATTATAAGCAGCAACCAACAAAGGAAAAAGGACTGGAAGAAAGAATTAAAAAAAGAAGGGGAGATCATCTTCTCCCGGGGCAGATCTGTCATTAAGGTTGTAAATGGAATTTCGAATCTCGGCTGGAGAAATCGGAGAGGAAAGTTGAGTAGTGAAATGATCCGGATCATGCGGAAGATGTTGAATGGGTGGAGAACTGACTGCAGAAGAAGTCAAATTAGGGCTGAAGCGTTGTCGGTAGAAATCAAGGATGGCTTCACAAATTTTGAATTGGTCATTTGATTAGGATCCATCGGGAAGAGTAAGAAAAGTAATGGTTTTATTTTTAACAGCAGAGCGTTATAACTGGTGAAGATTATCAGTGGGGTTATCATCAAAACGGAGGGCAGCATACTTGAGTCGGGTAAGGGCAGATGAAGCAGAATAATTGTGAAAAAGACGAAGTTTAGCCTTGATTATCTCATGATTTGGCGACGTTAACGGGGTTTGAAGCAGTTCTTGATTCAAAGAAGCAAGTTCCATAGACTGAATCGTGCGACGCTGAAAAGAGTAATCCCGAGAAAGTAAAACAATTTGATTTTTCGTGGCAAGCCACAGAGCAGCTTGTTCATCGATGGAGGACAGAACAGAAACGCCATTCGAAATAATAACTTGAGTAGGCTGCTGGAACAAAAAATTGGGTCTTTCAGAAGGGAATTATCAAAAGTCCAAACATGAGGTTGTGGGGTGACGGGAATAGAAGGGAAAAATACGTGAACAACCGGCCGATGATCTGAAGAAACGCTGGGAATATGGGAAACAGAACTGATGGCAGAATGGAAAAATAAGAAACATAAAACCGATCTGTTCTAGCAGGAACACAAAAAGAAGCAGCGGTGGGGGGGGGGGGGCAAGTAAATTCTCTAGCTGTACGATAAAGTAATCTAAAAGCATCCTGAAGGTTGAAATTAGAATAATTTGAGTAGGCTGGGAAACGCGTAAATGACGAGATTCCGTGGATTCAACTCTGTCATATGAAGGATTATGAGTGTAGTTAAAATCACCCGCAAAAAGAATACTAACAGCAGGCGGAATAACCGTAAGAATAGAAGCAACATGAGTAATAAGAGAATCAACTTCAGTAGAATTTTGGGGGACATGAATATTGAGCAAATGAAAATAAACTGATTGGAGACGAAAGGAAATATATTGAAAAATACCCAGCCTTCTCTGTGACTCATGAATATCAGAGATTAAAGAAAAGAAACGAGTACGAAAGCCGATAGATGTACCACAACCAATATGGTAACGGAAATTATGAAGGAATTGATATGGCCAACGCCGCCAACAGGAGGTATTGGTGGTAGAAGAGACGTTTGTCTATTGTAACATGATTATATTCGCTTTCAAGTATCTGACATTCTCAAAACCCAGAGCATTCACTGCCAAAACAGTGAGGCCCCGGCAATTGAAAGTAACAACAGTAATTTTGTCCGCCATTACGGTGGCTGTAAGTGACTATCAACATACCGGTTGAGCACTTTTAAAACATATTTGGTGCGACGACCATATTGAACCGACCAATCTGGCAGTTCAGTATTGTCAAACAATTCATCAACAAAGGATAATTGATGAATGACTTCTGGAAAATAATTTAGATACTTTCTAATGCATGTGGATTTAATTAGAGAGCATTTTTGGACAACTATATGAAGACATCAATTCAGCAAGATTTAATGGTGAGACTGGAATTGTGGAACTTTCCAAATATGTAGGAAGTTCGAGGATCTCGTCCGGGGGAACACATCCCCCTGTGTCTTCCTCTGGCACACTCGCTGTAAGTTCAGTATCAGAAATAACAGAAGTAGTGTCCATACAGTCATCAGCATCACTAAGTAGGGTAAATCTGTTTGAAGTGGGAAAGTTTGAAGAATCGCTATCAGCTAGGGAAGAAACAGAAGAACTGCGTGAAGAAGAATTAACATTGCTGCGCCTGTTTTTACCTCTGGTTAGGGTTCGGGACCGGGTTTGTGGAGGTGAAACTGGCTGGACAGAGCGTTTAGCTGGGATAACAAAAGTAGAGGTATCTCTTAGTGGAAGGGGTGGAAAGTCAGTGTCCATGGAAACAATAGGCAGCACTTCAGTCGTTGGAGATAATGGTTACGAACCCGATTGAGGCTTTTCAAAGAAAACTTCAGTTTTGGTTCCGACCGCCGTGGGCAAAGCAGTTAAAACTGGACTGGCATCATGAGCTGGAGGGGTGTTTTTCTGTAGATTAGAAACTGGCTGGTCAGGAAATAAAGTTTCAGGATCAGGAGTTCTGGCTTGAGGATTTTCAAAACTATTACCTGCTGGAGAGGAACGTTGTGGGCATTCTGGTACTACATGCCCTTCAGCTTTGCAGTTGAAACATTGGACTCCTGGAAATAAACTGATTGTAAGTTTATGTTTATGGGAGCCAAAATCCAACAAAAGCGACGGTCTGCGTAAAAAAGTTCTTCGCTGGGAAACACTACTCGGTATTGTCGTCCCCCTCCCCTGCACGTTCGCATAGAGGGAGTCTTTCCCAACCGCTGACAGAATCTTGCTATGGCCAACAATACGGCCTATTGACCCCAAAGCAGTAATAAGGATTGAGTCCGGGACGGCAGTAGGAACTGGTAACAGCGTGACCGTGATCGGTCGCTGTATGCAAGGAATATCTGAAAGGTGAATTGGTCCAATGTCAATGCCCAAGAGTAAGATTTTTTTAACAGCAGGTCAAACCTTGAAGTGAACAATCACTCCCCTCCCATACGTATCACAGAAACAACACTTTCAGATGTAACATGTTGGCAAATAGCATCAAGGTATAATAGGAGGGGTGTCACGCAATGTAGGAAAGTATACACTTAAAAGTAAAGCATTAGAGTACCTCTTACCTTCCTCAGACATCTCTGGGAACTTTAACTGTAAGCACAGCTGCATCACAATAAATTATCATCATTGTAGAACCAGCCTTCATAGAATGCACATTAGAAGCACTATTATGACCAGCAGTAGCAGCATATGAAGAAACAGGTGGTGGGAGGGGAGTGTTTACACCAGCCCCAACACCCAAACCTTGCGGCACAGAACTATGCACAACATTAGTAGAAGCACGAGCAGTAGACATATCCACAAGCCTGACGTTGGTGGGAGCACTACCATGAGAATAAGAAGCACTTGATGATCCACATGCAGCGGAAACATTAGACGAAGACAAAACTGGAAGCTGGGCTAAAGCCATCTCAGCCTCTAGCCCTAACGAAGTTGAGTGTTGCAATTCGCAAAAGCCACAAGAGCAAAAAAAGGAACCACGTAATTGTAGTGATCCACTAACATAACTAAAGCAAAAACTCAAGAACACGAAACAATTAGTATAACACTTTAAAAAATCACGAAATCCCAAAATAATCTCGGGAGTTTCGAAAAGTGCGACTACTCAGTTATCAGAAGCCATCGCTTAGACCACTGCATCACGGGGCGGCATTTGGTTTCCGTAATTTGCTGTTTACAAATGCAGAAAAATAATTTTCGAACTATGTATATCTGCAAATACATTATAGTAAATATCCTTTTATTGGCTTAAAAAATTAAGCAAACATTTTCGTCCGGTTTTCTCTTTTCAAATGAGTTTATACTCCGGTTTCAGCCTTGAAAACGCCATCCCTTGATCAGCGATAGTTCGATAAAAATGTTTGTTTAATTCCTTATAAACTAATAGTTCCTATAGTTTGTTTTTATGTACTTAGTGTATTAACTGCTTTGATATTTATCTTAACGCAGGTAATCTTTTTGCGAATATCAGCCATTTCAGACACAGATATTTATACTAAAGCACAATGAATCTTGCATTTATTTAATCATTCAAAATTCGCTGCTGGTATTGAAATCCACTCTAACAAAACTAAGTCGCTCAGAAAATAACAAAAGACCCTGGCGAAGTAAACAAATCTACCATACATCTTTTCCTTTATTTATTTATTCGTGTGTTATATGGTATGTTACACATTTTCTCTCACTGAAATTGGGCGTCTAATTATCTGCCTTTTCTATTAAACATTTTCAGACCTAATTTATTTTAATATGTAGCAATTTATCTATTTACATCTCTAGCGTAAAAGCCTGAATTTTATTTAGTTATTGTAACTTTTGTAGAAATATGTAAACACTTAACTATTTTATGCGTTATTAAAATTTTAAAAGTTTCCAAACCACAGAAGCAAACAGCGACTCAAGAATTAGCTTTCAAAGCTGAATTCGTTTATTCTCCAGCGTATAAACTCTCGAAAATTAAACCATACTGAAATTGCAAACAATCGCATGAGATGCGCTTTATTACGCTAGCAATGGAACGGAAGATTATCAGAGATGCAAGTAATATAACCAGGTTTTACACGAGCTCTTGAAGATAAATTCAAATTTTATGGATATTGCAGGCAATTGCAGTTATTTTTAGAGTAATAAATTTCGCTTCATTCGCGAAAACGGATGCAAACGTTTGCGGTTAGTACATAAGCTGCTGTATCCAAAACCAGAATTGAATGCAATTATTTTATTTCCGGTTATGGTCGCAGGGCGATTTTCACAGTTAATCTTACTAGCGGTTTAGACGTAATGGTGTGATTTTAAAAGCTCATGGCTCATTAATATAAAGGAATACATATCTCAAACGATACATTAGCGTTCAACTTTGGGAGTTCATGTGTTAATCGGATCCCATAAAAATGGTTTTGAAGGTGACGGCTCATAAATTAATCTTCTCATTCGCATCTAAACAATGATTATGGTTATCTTTCTGAGAAGCATAAGTACCCTAGACTGGGAATACAAATGATAACAGGGAAAAAGAAATGTGCAAATTCTGAAACCACTAAAGATTTGTAAATTCTAATTGCTGCCATTTCGCTTTAATTTACAAAATAACAGCTCTGATGATTCGGAAATCAAACCTATAAGAAACGATGTGCTACTTATCATGAACATGTGCGTGAATAAATTGTAACAAAATCACACAAATTCAAAAAAAAAGTCGGCCAAAATCTGTTAGAGTGTAGTGTTATACAATAGATATGCGTGAAGTATGCAAACAATGTCCTCCACAGTTATAACCGGCCAGGTGGGCAAGCAAGCGGTCTGTTGCGCTGGCTTCTGGCCATTCGTTCGAGATCGACCAAAATTTGATTCCCGGATGAAACATGAGTGATGCAGTTGTCTGATGGCCCTGGCTTGGTCACTTCCCTGTAATAAGTTGTCCTAGGCTAAGGACGAAAGATTGCTTTTGCCCTTTGAGTTGCTCATGCACTTTAAAAAATTTTGAAATTCATGAGACAGCATCCGTGATTCCTGTCGTGAATTAACAAATATTTTTGAAATTCATCAGACATTTTCCGTGGTTCCCTTCGAAAATTAACATTTTTTTTTAATTCATGAGACACTTTCCGTGATTCCTTTTGTGAATTAACAATTTTTCTTTAAATTCATGAGACACTTTCCGTGATAACTTTCGTGCATTGACAATTTTTTTTAAATTCATGAAACACTTTCCGTACCTCCTTTCGTGAATTAACGAAACACATTTCTAATGCAATCTTTTACGTGAAATGACGGAAGGAAACCTGAATTTCACGGATTTTAAATACGCCAGGAAAATTCTGTAATTTTAAAAACCCTTCCGCAATTTCTTTTTTATGTTAACGGTAAATTCCAATTTTTTAGACGTCTTAACGGAAAATTTTGATTTTCAGAAACATTTTCGCAATTCCTTTCGTGTATTAACGGAAAATTTTGATTTTCAGAAACATTTTCGCAATTCCTTTCGTGTATTAACGGAAAAATTCCTTTCTCACTTTTTTCTGTATCCATATGATGTGAAGTTTCCTTAATAGGCGCCATTCGTGAAAATACTTGAGGTTTGATTAACTTTTAAATTTCAATCGTCTGAGAGGGATCGGCTTTTGAAGTTCTGCAGCAAGATCGGATATTGTGGATTAATTTTGATTATTGTGGCAGAGAATATTTCTTCTCCTCTCCACAATTTTGTGCACCAGCTATTTTATATTGTGTTACTGTAAGAAGCCGGATACTTAACTTATTGCACAGTGATTGTAAGACGTCTATGTAACAGTCTGTGGAATTCTAAGACAAAAGTTATTACTATCAAGAGTAAATTTTGTATTTAGGAGTTTTTTGAAATACTGTAAAACAGTACATTTCTCCTTTTTAAAGATAATTGAAAGTCATTGTGAGTTTAAAAATATCTGGAATTTCAAATATTTTATTGCTTCGAAAAATCACGATGAAGACAATACTTAATGTGTGATAAATCCTCCTACAGAAAAAATAAAATTCTTACAAACCTGTTCAAAAAATAATAAGCCCCAACAGAAAATAAAATGACAATATCAGTCGCAATAAATGACAAAAAAAAATCATCGCGCAATTAGTTTTTCTATCAACGCGATTCAGATTTCCGAGAATTTTCTGGCACAGTGGTTATGACGCGTGTTTATCTGTTGAACCAACCCAAATGATGTTGGTCCGACTCTCACCGCTGCAAAAGTATTATCTAGTGTTGAGGGCTGGAAATTCAGCGTCTTTGATTTTGCGAAATCTTTGTATAAGTACTGGAAAAACTGAAATGGACATTTTTGAAATAGACGGGATTTCTGACCGGAAAATCTGTGATAATACAGAAGTTAAAGAAAACACATGAACTTTTCCAGAAACCGAAGTTTAGTTAAAAGACGGACACTTACCGGCACCTGTGCAGCACGCTATTTTCAGAAATTTTCGGTGAATTTACTATTTTTTTTTTTTACAGTGTGGATGTCGCTAAATCCCGAAACACACAACGCATCATAAGTTTTAGTTGCTGTTTCAAATTAGCGACTACACCTTGGTTGAGTTTCAAGTCACGTGATGTGATATCGCTGTCATACTTTTGGGTTCCTGAAGCAGTTTCAATAGCAGGATCTTACCCACTGGGAAAGTTGATCTTACGCCTTGCCAGCGACCCAGTAGTAGACTGAGATGGCGGTTTCTCACCATTCACTCAGGATGTGCTTGGGTTCGAATCCCGGATGATGCATGGGAAGTATGTTCCTCTTACGGCAGTGGCTCTGTCGCTTTCGTGGAAGCCGTGGTCTTAAATTAGGAACAAACTGCTACTAATACCCTGTAAAAACTAAGTGGTGTGAATTCACGGAATATTTCTGAAAATAACGTGTAGCAAAGTTGCCGGTAGGTGTTCCACTTTTAATAACATTTCCGTTTTCAAAAGTTCCCGTATTTTTTTTTCACTTCCTTGTTTTCACAGTTTTTATGTAATCAGAAATTCAATTTATTTCAGAAAAGTTCGGTTTTTTTCGTATTTATACAAAAATTTCGCAAAACCGAAGACGGAATTTTTTCAGCCCTTACTCCAGAAGTTCCTTTCGCAGCGTTGGGGATCGAACCGACGGCGTTTGGGGTGGCTTAATAGATAATGCGAGACTTAATCACTGAGCCAAGAAGACTCGGGAATCTGAATCACTTTCATGGTAAAATTAATTGCGCTATGATGAAAATCTTCCAAATACGTGGAGACAATGTAAATAAACAAAGTCATCGCTCTTTCCCACGGTTTTCTTTAATTAACACACAGCAACTGACTGTTGTGTGTTAATTAAAACCTGTGATTTTTTTTCGGTTGCTGTGTGTTAATTAAAGAAAAACGTGGAAAGAGCAACGACTTTGTCTATTTACATTGCGCTATGAAGTCTTTTTTTTTTTTTTTGTCATTAATGCGAGTGATTTAGTCATTTAATTTTTCTGTTGCAGCTTAATATCTTTTAATAGGTTTGTAATAAATTTATTTTTTCTGCAGGAGTACTAATCACAAATAAAGTGTTATTTTCTTCGTGATTTTTCGAAGCAACAGAATGATTTGGAACTTCAGATCTTTTTAAACTGACAATGGGTTTCAATTATCTTTAAAAAAAGGTGAAATGTACTGTTTTATAGTATTTCACAAAGCTCTTAAATAAAAATGTATTATTGATATCTATTAGGTATGCAACTTAATTCTCGGCCCCTAACCGCAAGCGACCATAGAACGTCAGTTTTGCGAAATTTATGTATAAATACGGAAAAAGCGAACTTTTCTGAAATACGCTGTGCGCCAAAAAAGCTGATTGCAGCGCCATCCAACAGCTTCCTAGGCAACCGTAACCGCTCACAGCTGTAGTGACAGAAGGGACGAAAGTTGCCGTTGAAAGCAATGTCGTTCAAGAAGCAACATTTGAGGCACTGCCTCCTGTTCGCGTTTCAGCTGAAAAAAGTGCCGCGGAAGCTCAGCAAATGATTTGTGCTGCTTTGGGTGAGGCTGCTGTGTCCTACAATACGTGTAAGAAGTCGTTCCAGCGGTTTAAGTAGGGAAATTGCGATCTCCGTGATGCAGAACGTCCGGGACAGCCACAAAAAGTTGACGATGATGAACTGAAACAACTGTTGGACGCGGATCCTTCTCGCACACACTCAGAGCTCTCCCAGGAACTCGGAGTAAGCTTGGACGGATTCACAAGGAGGGCTGTTGGGTGCCCCACCAACTCCTAGCTGCGAACAAGTCTAGGCGATACGATGTTCCTGTGTCCTTGCTCTCCAGATTCAAGAAGAAGGATTTCCTCCACGAGATTTTGAATTGTGATGAGAAGTGGTTCCTCTACGATCAACCTAAGCGGCGCAAATCGTGGTTTTATTCAGGTCAGCCTACCAACCAGTACCGCCAAACCGAATATCCATACCAGGAAGTTGTTGCTATGTATATTGTGGGATCAGTGAGGTGTCGTACACTATGAGTCGCTCAAACCTGGTGAAAACGGTCAATGCTGAGCGTTATTGTGAGCAACTCATTCGTGTGAGTGACGCAATGGAGGCCCCGCACGGGGATAACTGGTTTTCCAGTTATTTGGGGAGCGGCGCCCCCACGGCCCGAGCTGACCTTGTGACGGTTTTTTGCTTTTTTGTTTTTGTGCTTTCACGTTACCGCAGGGACAGCTGTTCATCCAGCTGATGGGGAGTAGCGACCCCACGGCCCTAGCCGACTTGTTATGTTTGATTCCTCCCATTAGAACTTTGTGTTGCCACCACCTTGACAGCACCCGCCTCAGTTGTTGGTTGCTGAGGTTGTGATTATGCGCCAGCCCTTTCCTTTCCTCTGGCTTTCTCTCCTTTCCTGTTTTTACTTTCTTCTCCACTACCTGTTCTTCTTTTCTACTCCATTTTCTACTCGACTTGCTTCTCCATTTTCTGTTCCTCTCTTGTTTTTCCGGGCTGGTTTGCTAGACCTACCTGCACGTTTGCCGTGTGCGGTGACCCGTAAGGTGGAAAAGGGGATGCTGGAGGCTGAGGTTTCTGGTGGCCAGGTTGTTGTTGTCGCCAGTCGCCAACACTCCTCTTTGCCCCCTGCTTCACCCTAAACGGGCGGCTAGGAACTAACCCACTCCTAGTCAATCGGCTTGTTGTTTCGTACAACAGGGTGAGTTTGGGGATAGTGCGGGCATGCCAAAGGGGTGTTACCGAGACCTGGGAAAGTCTCGGTACTCGCTGAGCGCATGTCTGACCTATCAACATGCTATATCCGTTGCTTAACCCTAGAGTCGTGTCCTGCGTCCAATTGGGCTTGCGGACCTCCGGCTCTCCCCTGTTGGGCTCGGTTGTGGGCGGGGAAATCGGCGGACGAACTTTTCAATTCTATTTATGGATAACAAAAACATTTCCCAAGAACTTCAAACAAAGCGGCCCATTGAGGAAGGGTCACCCTCCCAACAAGAAACCTACACCTGATTCTGCCAATGTTCGGTTCTTTTGCATCCACTCCTTGGACGCTTCAAACCCATTAAACACCAGAAGCCCCTTCTGGATAAATAAAGCATTGCAATCAATTGCCAGCTCTCCTAAGAGCGTTAAGAAGCTCCAATCTGGAGATCTTCTTGTCGAGATGTCGAGTCCCAGATATGCTACAGTGCTTTTAAACACCACCTCTTTTTTAGATTGTCCAGTAAAAGTTACCCCTCACGGCTACCTCAATTCCTCACGAGGTGTTATCTCTTCTCAAGACCTTCTGGAGTGCAGTGACCAAGAACTTCTGGAGGAACTGAAAGACCAGCAAGTGAGTGGAGTCCGGCGCATCCTATTTCGGCGAAATGGCCAATCTGTCCCATCTCGAAACGTCATACTGACCTTTAACACCCCATCCCTGCCAACATCAATCAAGGCAGGGTATCTACACCTTGAAGTGCGCCCCTTCATACCAAGTCCTCTACGATGCTTCAAATGCCAAGCATATGGTCACTCCCAGCAGTCTTGCAGGAGCACTGCCCGGTGTGGGCGTTGTACTGCAACAGACCATACTTTGCAAGATTGCCATGCCGAAGCCGAGCTGTGCTTCAACTGCAAGGGATCTCATGCAGCATCATCGAGAGACTGTCCAAAGTGGAAAGAGGAAAAAGAGATCCAACGCATTAAGACCGTTGAGGGAATCTCCTACCCAGAGGCCAGAAGAAAGGTCGCCCCAAACCAATCAAATCGGCGATCCTATGCATCAGCGGTTGTTGCAAGGACTACAGTCGGTACCCAGACTGATAGCCAAATCCCAGTGAATTGTCCCTACAAGCTAGACGACATCATAGCTGCTGGTCTGGCAGCACTACAATCCCGAGCTAGGGACGCGAAAGCTCCAACAACCACTGTGCCTAAACCTGCTGCAACTAACACCAGCACCACCGGAACTTCAACAACCACTGTGCCTAAACCTGCTGCAACTAACACCAGCACCACCGGAACTTCAACAACCACTGTGCCTAAACCTGCTGCAACTAACACCAGCACCACCGGAACTTCAACAACCACTGTGCCTAAACCTGCTGCAACTAACACCAGCACCACCGGAACTTCAACAACCCCAGGAGGAAAGAGAAAGGAAAAAGAAAAGGAGAAGAAATCCCCAAACTCCCATCATAAGAACCAGGATCGGGCAAGATCATCTGCGACACAGGAACCAAAATACCGCCCCATTTTACCACCAGAGACTACAGGGCGTCGGACAAAACAGTCCCAAGCGCAAATGGACATTGCAGACGAAATGATGGAATCGGACAACTTTTAGTTGTCCCAGTTTTTCTCGGGTTTTGTTTTTCGTTTTTTCTTTTTCTCATTCACCACAATTCAAACCATGGATCAAATCGTTCAGTGGAACTGTCGAGGCTTTCGGACAAGACATGACGACGTGAAACATCTGCTTTCGTCATACTCTCCGGTGTGCCTTTGCCTCCAGGAGACAAAACTTAAACCATCAGACCTCCTTTCAGTTCGAGGCTACAGTGCATTTCGGAAAGATAATGTTTCAGGAGATATTGCTTGCGGGGGAGTTGCCATCCTTGTCCCCCACAATGTTCCAGTTTCTCCCGTTGTGGTCTCAACATCTTTACAAGCCGTTGCGGTGCGTATCTCCATGCCTGTGCCTCTAACCGTTTGCAGCATCTATCTGCCGCCGGATGAGGACGTGAGCGTGTCCGTTCTTGAGAGCTTAGTTGGGCAGCTGCCGTCACCTGCTCTTGTTCTGGGTGACTTCAATGCTCATAATCCATTGTGGGTAGTGTCAGAACAGACACACGAGGCCGTAGGATCGAATCTCTTCTTTCCTCGACCTCTTTGTGCCTGTTTAACACCGGTGCTGACACTTACTTCCACGAGCCTACACGAAGTTTCAGTGCAATCGATTTATCTTTGGGTCAACCATCGGTTATGGCCGACTGGTCGTGGACGGTGTGTGACGACCTCCATGGAAGCGACCATTTCCCAATTGTACTTAGGTATAATGTGAGCGTACCATCTTCTGCCTCCCGCCCTCCTCGTTGGAGGATGGATCGTGCCAAGTGGGAGGTCTTCACACCGTCCGCAATGATATCTTTTGCCATGGTGACCCGGGGGTCAATTGACGCAGCTGTTACTGATGTCACAACGTGTATCATTCAGGCAGCAGATCTCTCTATCCCAAAAACATCAACGACGCTCCCAAGACGTCCGAAGCCTTGGTGGAACCCTGATTGCGCAGCGGCTAGGAGAGTTCAACATAAGGCCTGGTGTACTTTTCGGCGTTATCCGACCGATGCTAATCTTGTTAAATTTAAAAGAGCATAATCTTACGCTCGGTTGGTGCGTCGACGAAGCAAGAGGGAGTCTTGGATGAAGTACGTTTCATCTATCAATTCACGTGCCAGTTCAAAAACTGTTTGGGAAAAAATTCGTAAGATCCGGGGAAACTATAGTTCCCGCCAAATTTCAATTCTTGAGAATAACGGCTGCACGTATGCTGAAGTTGGGGAGATTGTGGATTGCTTGGGCGAAGCGTTTGCCTCAATTTCTAGTTCTCAGGCGTATCTCCCGCCCTTTCAGAGGATTAAAACAACCGCGGAACGCCAGAAATTCTCCTTTGCGCCTTTTTATAACACTGAGTATAACTCCCCTTCAGCATGGTTGAATTACGGGTGGCTCTGCATCGGTCCGGCGCAACATCTGTCGGTCCCGACGACATCCACTATGACATGATTCGTCATCTCTCGCAGTCGTCTCTCGAGAATCTGTTAGTGCTTTTCAACCGCATTTGGTTGGAGCACAGTTTCCCGGACTCTTGGCGAAGAGCTTTTGTTTTACCTTTTCCCAAGCCTGGCAAAGACCCCAAGTCTCCCTCTAGTTATCGGCCAATTGCCCTCACTAGCTGTCTGTGCAAAATCCTTGAACGAATGGTTAATTCCCGGCTAATTTATTTTCTTGAAGAACATCGAATACTGTCTCCATCACAAAGCGGCTTCCGTCGTCATCGTTCAGCTCCTGACCATCTCCTGCTCCTTGAGACGTCTGTTCGTGAGGCGTTCGTACGTAGGCAGCACCTGGTGTCTGTATTTTTTGACATCGAAAAAGCTTACGATAGAGCGTGGCGTCACGGTATCCTCCGTGACCTCCACGAGAGTGGGTTGCGGGGAAACCTGCCAACCTTCATTGCCAACTTTCTTCGTAACCGTGTGTTCCAGGTGCGCCTGGGCATACAACGCTGTCCGCCTTTTCCATCAAGAACAAGGCGTTCCTCAAGGCAGCATTCTTTCGGTGACTCTGTTCATCCTCCGCATTAATTGTTTACTCAAAAAATCTTCCTCCTACGGTTTCGGCTACCATTTATGTTGACGACCTTCACATCTTCTGTTCGTCATCCAGCATGCATTTCGTTGAAAGGCAGCTGCAGTCTGCAATTACCCAGATTGTTAAAGTGGCTAACAATAATGGGTTTGTTCTTTCTCCCGACAAGACAGCCTGTGTCCATTTCTGCCGGAGGCGTGGCCTCCATCCTGATCCAGAGCTCTATTTGGACCGTGCAGCCATTCCAGTTTTGCCGGAAACCAAGTTCCTTGGTTTGACCGTTGACCGTGCTCTCACCTTTCGCTCGCACGTTCGACGGCTAAGGACTTCCTGTCTGAGAGCCTTGTCAATCCTTAAGATCCTTGCCTCAGCCTCCTGGGGTGCAGACAGGACTTCTTTGTTCCGTATTTACCATTCTCTCATTCGGTCTAAGCTGGATTATGGCTGTATGGTGTATGGCTCTGCGCGTCCTACCGTTCTCCGGCCGTTGGATACCATCCACCATCAAGCGCTGCGTCTTTGTACGGGAGCATTTCGCACGTCACCCATTCCCAGCCTTTATGCCGACGCGAACGAACCGTCGCTTCATTTACGCCGTCTGCAGCTGTCTCTTCAGTTTTACCTGAAACTTAAATCACTCACAGACCATCCTTTATACGATGCAGTTTTTCATCCCCAGCATGCTCGTTTGTTCGAGATCCGTCCCTCGTGCATTCGAACCTTCGGTCTTCGTATGGCGGCCGTAGCTCGTGATGCAGGGCTCGACTTGTCACTCGTTGGAGAGACCAGGGGCTTTGAGGATCCCCCATGGCATCCTCTTGGTGTCATGGTTGATACCAGCTTTACATCTTTTGACAAGTCCTCAACCCCTGCGTCAGTGTACCAGCAGCTCTTCGCTGAACACCGTTACGTCAATGCAGACTTTATTCCTGTTTTCACCGATGGATCTAAGGCGGCTGGTGTTGTTGGATCCGCCGCCGTCTGCGTTGACGAAGTTTCTGTTGCCCGCATTCCTCCTGAGGCCACGGTGTTTTCGGCGGAGATGCATGCTGTGTATCTTGCACTTGTTCACGTGCAGTCGAGCTCTCATCAGCGTGCTATTGTGTACACTGATTCGTTGAGTGTTGTGCAATCTTTGTCATCTTTGGATTTCACCGGCCACCCCCTTCTTTTTACCGTACGGAGACTTCTTCGTTCTTTGTTCGATGCTGATGTCCAGATTCGGTTCTGCTGGATTCCTGGGCATGTTGGGATCCCAGGGAACGAGTCTGCTGATGCTGCTGCTAGATCTGCCTCCTCTTTGGTTGTCACACCGTTGCCACTGTTCCACCGTGATTTTCGCTTTCTTGTTCACGATCATATCAGACGAACGTGGCGGGGTCTGTGGGACCAACAGGTGGAGAATAAACTGCACCGTGTTAAACCCATCCTTGGAGTCTGGAAATCATCGTGTCGCCGGAACCGTAGGGAAGAAGTTGTTCTTGCGCGTCTCCGCATTGGGCATTGTCGCTTCACGCATAGCTATTTGCTGTGTGGCGACGCTGCCCCAATGTGTGAGGCGTGCGACTGTTTACTCACCATCTCTCATGTTTTATGTAGTTGTGTTCGGTTTTGTAATAATCGGTTTCACTATTTTCAGTCTCATCTGCTGGACGAGGACGCAGCTACGCTTCAAAAAACTTTTGGGCGACCACTGCGACACTTTCGCAGTATTTTCCTTTTTAAAACAGATTAACTTTTTAAAACTTATATAAAAAAAAAAAAAAAAAAAAAAAAAAAAAAAGTTATATAATAAATATAATAGTAAACTAATAAAGTTATATATAAACCTAATTAACTAACTAGTCTTCACATCTTTCATCATCCTCTTTTCTAACTTTTACTAAGCCCGTCTGCTCTTAATCATTCTCCACGCTTTTAAAAATCTTTAGCTGATAGTTCTGTGTCTGGCGCTCTTTGGCCAAACCTGGCCCTTGCGCCACTAAAATCAACTAACTAACTAACTAACTGACGCAATGGAGGCGAAAAGGCCATGCACAGGCCAAGGCAGAACGTCGGTCCTGTTGCTTCAGGATAACGCGCGTCCTCACACCGCGAAAGCGACTTTAAACACGATTACCGACCTGGGATGGGAGATTTTGTCTCACCCGACGTATTCTCCAGACTTCGCCCTGTCGGATTATCACCTCTTTCGCTCCCTGCAACATCACCTGAGTGATACGCAATTCACTTCTGTCGAGGAGGTCCACGCAAGTATTGATGACTTTATCAACTCAAAACAACCCTCTTTTTTCCGCAGTGGCATTCGGCAGCTCCCTGAGCGATGGCTCAAATATATCCAACACGACGGGGATTATTTTCCTGATTAGGTACGTATTCGATTTGCTATAGATTGCTGTCAACGTGTCGTGCCTGTGGCCTAGAATTAAGTTGCACACCTAATATAATAGCTTCTGCCCTAATGGTTCTACAGACTGATACCTAGACATCGTACAATCACCAGTACAATAAGTCAAGTACCCGCTTCCTTACAGTAACAGAATATGCAATAGCTGGTACACAAAATTGAGGTGCGGAAAACTATCCTGTGCAACAATAACAAAAATTCAGGCGGTATGGGATCCACTATATCCGATCCCGTTGCAGAACTTCAAAATTAGATCCTTCGACGAACGATTTAAATTTAACAGTTAATCCAGTCTCAAATTTTTTCACAAATTTCTCCTGTTAACGGAAATTTTTTCGTCATACTGTATTGATAAGAAAAAAGTGAGAACGAAGTTTCTCCATCAATATGCAAAAGGAACTGTGGAAGGGTTTCTGAAAATTCAAAATTTTCCTGGCGTACTAATAATCCATGAAATTGAGGTTTTATTCCTTCATTTCACGGATATCGTTGTATCAAAAATATGCTTCATCAATTCACGAAAGGAAACACGGAAAGTTGCTCGTGAATTTCAGAATTTCTTTTGCGGTGTAGACCTACCAGCTGCTCATAGTCTTCGTTAAACACCACCGCCCCGCTGGCGCAGTGGTGTTAGCGGTGGCTTCTGATCATTCGCCAACGGAGGGGTCTGGGTTCGAATCCCGGTAAGGCAATAATATTTGTGATTTGTCTTTCGACACTAGCTCTCTATGTTACTTGGTCAGCAGTGGCTTTCTCTGTGTTACTTGCTCATTTGGCATACTATATATCATGTTCGCTATGAAGATTTTAATACACTCAACGTGGACTAGGAACATCAAAGAGAAGTCGTCGCTCTTTCCACGTTTTTAAGTGAGTAACGGGAAAATTCTCATCGGCCGCCACCGGGAATCAAGCCCAGGGTCATCCAGTTATGCGCCTGACATGCTACCACTGGACCACAGCGGCCTCGAATGTTTCAGACTCGCATACGACTAACGGCGAAACCACATGGCAGGTTGCTTCTTGGAGCCTCGCTTATGGCTGGGGATTCACCATAGATGGAAAGCAACAACTGAACAAATAACTAGGCGAATGAATGATTAATACACACAACTGACGTGGATTAGGAACATCAAACACAAGTTATAAACGTGGAAAGAGCGATGACTTCTGTTTGATGTTCCTAATCCACGTGAATTGTTTGTATTTGTTATTCATTCGCCTAGTTATTTGTTCAGTTGCTGCTTTCCATCTTTGGCGAATCCCCAGCATTGCGCGGGGCTACAGAAGCAACCTGCCATGTGGTTTGGCAGTTAGTCGTATGTGAGTCTGGAAAACTCGGGGCCGCTGTGGTGCAGTGGTAGCATGTCCGGCGCGTAAATGGAAGATCCTGAGTTCGATTCCCGGTGGCGGCCGATGAGAATTTTTCCGTGACTCACTTATAAACGTGGAAAGAGCGATGACTTCTGTTTGACGCTATGTAGTTTGTTGATGTAAACTGAAGGTACTGTCTATGGCTGCCTGACAATATTGTACGACTATGTCTGGTTATCCTCTCACTGTATCTGTACCACCAGATCCAAATTAAAAAAAAACCTCGAAACGAAATAAACTAATAATAAAAAATCAGGAGTCCAACTTCTGTTTTTCAGTGATATTCCTTGAGGAAAATGAATCAATGTTATTGGTGCATACTAAATCAATCGGCATAAGCTAGCTTCGAGGAAAGGAACGTGGTGAAAGGGGGTTGTGGTGGAAGGGAAGGGGGTGTGATGAATAGTGCTCCTTTGGCCCTCCTGAAATTGCGTTCCGCTGATGATACATAACATTCCAAGGTCATAAATCCTTAAGAAAGATCTTTTGTGTGTATGGACGTACATATATCATTCGTGGCCATGGAACGTGAGGTGGTTTGGCTGCATGCGCGTTTATTTGCATACCGCAAATATGGTTTTAATGTTGTGGCTGATTGTATCGCAGACTATACTTTACAAGTTCTTTTGCAGTGCAGTTATATTGTCACTGCGGAGTAACAGCTTGAAATGTTACCAACTTCAATAACTTCCATTCGGCGAAATATTAAACTCTGCAGGTATTGCTCTTATCGTAAATTTGTTAGTCTTGTTTACAAATACCTGTTCAATTGGTAAACGGTGCCAGAAAGGTGACACTGTTACAATTTTTTTCTGGAGTGAAACGGCCACCACGAGCAACTCGGAGGGATGTAAGCAGCTACTCGTCCCTAATTTGGGACCACTGCTCCCAGAAGAAGAGAGGGCCAATTCCAAACAAACGCAACACCCATGCCTCATCGACGATTCGAATCCCGGCTCATTCTGGACGAATGACCAGAAGTCAATGCGTCAGACCTTTCAGCGACCAGGGTGTTTGCCATGTTATTATGTATACAGTCTGTAACACATATACACGGCTGGCCACCCGAAGTGCAACACCAAGAAGGACACAAGATAGCAAAGCCAGACTTACTAGACACATAACAACAGTTACAAAGATGAAACGATTGAGCTTACAGGCCCGTGCGACTTGCGGAACACGCAGACATTCAGAGTCCGTGTGGCCTCCATGGCTGGCAATAACGGCCGCTACACGCCGCGCCATCGAAAGAAAGAGGCTCTGGATGTGGGTTTGGGGTATGTCGGTGCAGGCTGCTTCCACACGTTGCCACAGTTCATCAGGCGTAGCCGCGGGTGGTGCTTGCCGGGCCACTCGGTTACCGATCAGCGACCAGACGTGTTCGATGGGTTACATATCGGGAGAATAAGCGGGCCACGGCAGCAGTGACACCTGATGGGCCGTGAAGAAATGCTGCACGATGCGTGCCACGTTCGGGCGCGCATTGTCCTGTTGAAACGTGGCCGCTGGCAGGTCCTGCAGGTAAGGGAGGACTACAGGCTTCAAAACGTTGAAGATGTAGTGGTGGCTGTTGAGTGTACTGTCGATGGGTACCAGAGAGGTGCGGGTGTCATATTCAATTGCGCACGAAACCATAACGCCAGGCGACGGACCGCTATGGCGATGCATTATGCAGACGTCATAAAGTCTCTCGCCGCGGTGCTGCCACACGCAGACCCGACCATCGCGATGTTGCAGGCAGAAGCGGGATTCGTCGGAGAAGTCAATGTCGTGGCATTCGGTAGTCCAGGTGCGGCGTTCAATGGCCCACTGCCACCGCACTCGCCGGTGGTGTAACGTCGATGGTAATCGGAGCAATGGGCGCCGTGCGACAAGTCCCCGCTCCTACAGACGACGTCGAACGGTACGTGCTGACACAGGTTGTTGCGCAACACACCCTAATTCCTGCGCTAATGTTCGTGATGTGGCGGTGCGAGCCGTCAATGCTCGCCGCACAACATGCCGGTCCTCTCGTTCGGTGGTGTGCCGAGACTGCGGCAATCGTTCACGTTGGTCCGTCCGTCTCTAATGCACCCACCGAACCCATACTCGCTTCACTGTGCCTGGATGTCGTCCCACACGTGCGCCGATGTCTCGGTACGATAACCCGCTGTCGCGATAAGCCACTATTCGTCCTCTGTCGAACTCCGAAACGTGCTGGAATAACTGCCGTATTCTGCGACAAGGCATCAGGAAGCTTCCCACGCACAGGTCCGGCAGCACAACACACTTCCATTACTTACACCCCGCCTTCTGTGCACCCTTCTTATAGTTCTTCTCGGTGGCGTGCCGGGCAGACATGATTTGCATATGCCCTGCAATGCTGATCGGTTACATGTCCTCTCGCGGGCGACGCACGCTGCGAATTTCAGGCCAATCGGATGCTTCCTTCTTGGTGTTGCATTTTGGGTGGCCAGCGGTGTATATGGAAGTTTGAGGTGCAGCTAATGAGTGAAACAAAATTTTTTTTTCATGAAAATTTCTGGATGATCTCCTATATCGTTCAACATTTGTTTTACCATAATTTCGGCAAATACAAGTATCACAGAAATGTCTAGCAGTCCTCAGTAACTGACTTTCTAGCTGTCTTTAGGTGACTCACCTCAATGATTTTGAGCACGAGGAAATGAAAGCAGTCTATTCATTTCATTTGGTAAATATCTGCTACATATGCACACATGCAGCAAAGTCATATAGGATTGATGTAGCAATTGACTGCCGCCACTTACACTTAAATGGCTCCTACAAAATGCCAGTCTGACACAAAATTACGTTTACGACTCTAAGCTGCTCTTTTTAACAGTGGTTACCTCACGTTGATGCCCGACATTATTTTTCAGTTTTAAATGTCACTAAGCACGCTCTTTCGAAAAGCTGTCCATTAGTTTTATTTGTTTTATCTGTAGCTGTTATTCAATATAAATTATATATTTGGCATCGCTAAATTTTTATATCATACCGTGCCGATATGCGCTGAAGCCGAACGACGGTGAAATCGAACGTGGCATAAATAGACCGTGTCGGAATGATAGAAGAGGCTAAAGAAATGGAAGATCTGGATGACAACGAACCTCCGAGCAGATTAGTTTCCGGATGGGGTGGTATGCAATGGCATACTTTTCAGA
Source organism: Macrothele yani (assembly GCA_039090855.1). Classification (NCBI taxonomy): domain Eukaryota; kingdom Metazoa; phylum Arthropoda; class Arachnida; order Araneae; family Macrothelidae; genus Macrothele; species Macrothele yani. Next base: position 105,023,434 of record CM077002.1, on the reverse strand, counting down.
ACAGACAGAAACGCAGACGGTAACACCCATCAATCAATCACTACAGAAGAAAAAGTCCCTGCAATCAATTTACTCTAAGCTTTCCCTTTATCACAGTTTTGTCATTATGTATTGTCACTATACCATCAAGGTATTTTTCTTTATATTGAATCCAGAATTTTCATCAAAATTCCTCGCTTCGTATTCGCACTGCGATATGAGAAAAAGTATCACTGTCTTCGTAAGAGCGTTGGTCTGAATTTAATTTTCGAACGAATGTATACCCCTGAAATCATTTAACGAACATTGGTTGCTCAGAGTGTTTCACTACAAGCTGAAGGTTTTGACCTGACAAATTGTAAACTGTACATTTGGGTTTCTAATATCTCAGCTGCTCTTATCAGAACGATGTACACTCAATGGACAAAACATCAGATATATTTACCTAATAGTGTTTTGGTCCTCCGTTAGGGCGAACAACAGCCTGTACTTGCCGAGACATCGACTCTACAAAATGCCGGAGAGTTTCCAGAGGTAATGCCAGCTATGTCTTTTGCAGCATTTTCCCCAACTCTGCCCAAGACGTCTGTCCAGGATCCATGCATATGATGTCCTGCTCCAGGACATTGGGGGCTACTGGATGATTTTAAACTCAGATGAATGTTCCTCGAGCCATGCTTGGGTGGTTTGCGGATTTGGGGTGGCGCATTGCCTACTTGAAAAACCCATCGGTCACAGGACGCGTGAAGGCCATGAAGGTGACCAGCCAGCATGTGCTGGCAGCGCCCAGCAGTTAAAGACCTCTCCAGACACATTAAGGGACCTAACGTGTCCAATGAGAAGTCTCCCCAAACCATCATAGAGCCACTATCGCCTTGAACAGAGCCGCTTGGCACAAAGGAGCCATTGCACAAAATGCTTATGAAAAGAGTAGCATTTCCAGATAGGTGTTTTTACAGTAAGAAGAAGTATACGTTTTAAAATTTTAATGTCTAAAAAATGCAAATGATCAGAAACCTTATGAAGTTGTGCACTGAAACGCGCCCGTTGTTCCTAAGTGTTCAAAATTTCAAGATGAACATTCTGTAAAATATTTGAAGCCAAAAAAATGATTTAGTGAGGAAAGACATGCTATTATTGAGAGCTTCAAAACCCAAACGGCGTACGTTTGTGATTCTAGTAATGGGTTACAACGTCAAAATATTATCTTTAAATATTTATGTGCAGTGTACTGCATTGTTTCTACACGACCAATTGGCACACAGTTCAACTTTTCCTTATTAGTGTTTCTGAAATAATTTAAACTTTGACTTAAAATATTGAATTCAAACGTCACACATACACAACATTCACATACACTGCTGGCCACCCAAAATGCAACACCAAGAAGGAAGCATCCGATTGGCCTGAAATTCGCAGCATGCGTCGCCCGCGAGCGGACATACAAACGATTAGCATTGCAGGGCATATGCAAATCTTGTGCGCCTGGCACTCCACCGAGAAACACTATAAGAAGGGTGAACAGAAGGCGGGGTGTAAGTAGTGGAAGTGTGTTGTGCTGCCGGACCTGTGCGTGAGAAGCTTCCTGTTGCCTCGTCGCAGAATACGGCAGTCATTCCAGCACGATTCGGAGTTCGACAGAGACAAATAGTGGCTTATCACGACAGCGGTTTATCCTACCGAGACATCGGCGCCCGTATGGGACGACATCCAGCCACAGTGAGGCGAGTATGGATTCGGTGGGTGCAGGAGGGACGGACGGACCAACGTGAGCGATTACAGCAGCAGCGGCACACCACCAAAGGAGAGAACCGGCATGTTGTACGGCGGGCATTGACGGCTCGCACCGCCACATCACGAATGTTAGCGCAGAAAGGAGGGTGTGTTGCGCAACAACCTTTGTCAGCACGTACCGTTCGACAACGTCTGCAGGAGCGGGGACTCGTCGCACAGCGCCCATTGCTCCGATTACCATTGACGCTACACCACCGGCGAGTGCGACGGCAGCGGACCGTTGAACGCAGCATCTGGACTACGGAATGGCACGACATTGGCTTCTCCAACGAATCCCGCTTCAGTCTGCAACACCACGATGGTCGGATCGTCGTGTGGTAGCACCGCGGCGAGAGACTGTATGACACCTGCATTATGCATCGCCATCCCGGTCTGTCGCCTGGCGTTATGGTTTGGGGCGCTATTGGATATGTCACCCGCACCCCTCTGGTACGCATCGCCGGTACACTCAACAGCCACCGCCACATCTCCGATGTTTTTGAGCATGTAGTCCTCCCTTACTCGCAGGACATGCCAGCGCCATGTTTCAACAGGACAATGATCGCCCGCACGGGGCACGCATCGTGCAAGAATTCTTCACGGCCCACCATGTGTCACTGCTGCCGTGGCCCGCCTGTTCTTCTGATGTGTAGCCCATCGATCACGTCTGGTCGTTGATCGGCAACCAAGTGGACCGTTAAGCACCACCCGTGGCTACGCCTGATGAACTGTGACAACGTGTGGAAGCAGAGTGGACCGACATACCCCAAGCCTACATCCAAAGCTTCTTTCGTTCGATGGTGCGGCGTGTAGCGGCCGTTATTTCCAACCATGGGGGCCACACGAACTATTGATATCTGCGTGTTCCGCAAGTCGCACGGGCCTGTAAGCTCAATCGTTTCATCTTTGTTTCTGTTGTTATGTGTCCTGGAAATCTGGCTTTGCTACCTCGTGTCTTTTTTTGGTGTTGCATTTTGGGTGGCCAGCAGTGTATATAATACCTGGGTTGAAGCTTCCTCAGTCAGTATTTCGTTTCGTCTCAAGGTGGAAAAAGCAAAGGATTTACCTGATTTCGGCAAAGACCAGATCGTTATGGCTAGACGCCTTAGTAAGAGCATCTCCGAAACAGGAACGCTGGAAGATTGCTCACGCTGTTAAGTATGAGCATGAGCATGAGAATATGTAGAGGATTTTAGGTAGGGAGTGTCTGACCCCAGGTCTTAAACAGCCCTTAGAAATAAGAAGCTATGAGATTTCGGCTAGAGTGCCAGATAGGAATGTGACACGGAAGCGAATTAGAAAGGGGAAGAAAGAAGCCCTTATTTATGACCGGGTGGCCAGTACCCGGGGTCCGACGGCTTAACGTGCCCATCCGACGCACGTCGGATATTTAGAGAATCGAGCGTTCGTACCTGCCTGGGATGGAACCTGATGTCCTTTCCGTGGCAGTCACGAAAGTTGCCCACTAGGCCACCCGCGGCCCAACGCTATTAAGAAGTTAGTACCTGTCATGGATGGTCCGAAACAGGTGTCACTTAGACTATCAAAAAGGCGTGGGCAGGCCACGGCTCATTGATTCCAGTAGTTAGTAGAGACTATCTTGTATTGTCCGCAACAACAGGATGGCTGCAGTGGCTGGCCTTACCCATAATGACAAAGGGCCCAATGTGTCATAACACACAGTTCATCTTACGCTCTTGAATATGGCTATCCGCACCCGCAGACCCATTCGTATGGCTATGCTCATAGTCGTCGACCGTCGTCAACGCTTGCAGATGGTACGTATTCATCGACATTGGACTAAAGAAGACTGGAAGAGGGTCTCATGGTGAGACGAATCCCCTCTTCTGTAAGCTTTCTGAACTAGATGCGCTGTGGGACGATCCAAGCGTCTTAACGGAGTGTGATGACCTGGGGAATATTTTCTTGAAGAACGCTTGGACCCATTATTCCTGTAGAGCAAACACTGATAGCTGTCACGTACCTGAACATCGGGTTCGAATCCGACTCCCCTCTATGGCGAATGTATTCCCAGGCGAAGGTGGTGTCTTTCCGCAAGACAATGCTCCGTGCCTCCATGCCATACTGCGAAGAAGGTTCAGGAATGTTCCCAAGAACATGAAGAGGTCCTCCCCGTTGTCGCAGTGTTCTAAGCGCTGGCGTCTGACGATTCTTCCGTGATGGGTCCGTGTTCGAATCCCGCTGAGGCATGGATGTTATGTTTGTCTTACGGCATTGGCTCACGCTCTCTCATCCCTGGAGACAGTGGTCCTACCTTTTGGACGGTCAACTGCTGATAGACAGCCGAGTTCTTCACGGTGGTCGTTAAAAGCCCAACTAAAAAAGAAAGACCATGAAGAGGAATTCCATTTATTGGCATGACCCCCAAATTCGCCGGACGAGCATTTGTGGTTTGAGTTGAAGAAACGAGTACGTAATTAACGGGAATCTGGCAGCGAGAGGAGAATCTACATCTGGCGGTGAGAGGAAGAATATCCCGCAGGTTCCCGTAATTTATGGGAACTGCGGGATCTTCTGTTGCTGTCATGGTGCCAGATATTAAGAGACACTTACCAATATCTCGTTGAATCTATGCCTAATCGAGTGAGAGCTCTTTTGGTGGCGAGAGGAGGACCTATATCATACACTGCAGGACAATTGCTAAGGACGGATCATAAACGGCTATATAGCGCATAAAAAAGTAAGTGTGGTTGGATGCCAAGAGAAATAAAATAATGTCAGAATGCCAGGACATTACAAGAAGGACAATTTATTGTGCTCTGAAATCCAGAAGGCTTTGGGACGTGTTCAAGGGACAAACAGGCCATTTTGTGCAGAATACGTAAACGTAAAAAAAATGCAATTACCGTCCGCAGGCGTTCCGGCGTAAGATGTCAATACGGGATATGGCCACCATGGAGGGCGATGCGAGATTCCACACGTCGTGTCATGCTTTGCACAACATTATCAAGCAGCTGTTGGGGTAGTTTATCCCATTTCTCTGTCAGTGCACGAGTGAGGATATCCTTGTTTATTGGAGGGCATTGGCGACCAGCAAGATTCCTCCCCAAAGCATCCCACACATTATCAATGGGATTCAGATCTGGAGAACGAGCTGGCCATACGAGGCGTTGAATATCCTCGCTCTCAAGACAATCCTGGACAGCGACTGTTCAATTACATGTTGCGTTGTCGTCCATGAAAATGAAGCTATCACCGACAGCACCACGGAACATGCGAACATGAGGTAGCAGAACATTATTAATGTATCGTTGGCCAGTCATAGTCCCAGTTGGAAGAACATAGATAGACGTACGGCCTTTGATCATGATGCCAGCCCATACCATGACACTACATGTCGGATATCGGTCCCTTTCCTGTATGTTTGCTGGACAATATGCAGTACCACTATCACGCCAGATCAGTTGTCGTCGACAATCAGACGATAGACTGTATCTACTCTCATCTGAGAAGAGGACAGCAGACCAGTCGTTATCAGTCCAATTGCGATGTTGATGGCACCATTGCAAACGGGTGGTACGGTGACGTCTGGACAATGGAATGCACACAACAGGACGGCTGGCGTATAGTCCTCCTTCATGCAAACGTCTGGCGACAGTTTTTCGGGAGATCCGGTTGCCAGTAGCAGCCATAAACTGATTGGCTACCTCACTAGCTGTGCTGCGCCGGTGTTATTTTGTTCATAGGACTATGTACCGATCTTCTGCAGGTGTCGTACTGCGAACACGACCTCCCCCGTGACGTTTGCTACACTCTCCATTTGTTTGAAATGATTTCCAAAGCCTTGAAACAGCACTGTGGCTGACGTCGAACTCCCTGGCAACATCTGTTATTTTTCGCCCTTCTTCTATCTTGCCAATAAAACGGCCACGCGTAAAATCATCTAGGTGATGTCTGGAAGACATACTGAAAATTGCAAGTTCGTCAATTGATTCTTTCCCTTTCAACTTTGCGTTTGAACAACAACGGTCAATACGCGTCAAATCCTTTATATCTCTTATCAGCGCTATGAGGTCACGAACAAGTTCGGCAATCCAAAATTTGCATACGCACAACACGTCTTACTGTATCCCGCACTTATGCTAATTTCCACATTTTCCTGCCTTCCATTTTATGGTTGCTATCGTTGCTATTGGCATCCGTCCTTAGCAATTGTCCGGCAGTGTATTAGGTGCATGTTTTATTACGCTTTCCAACCGTAGGTTGAAGAAGCGTATATGCTCCAGCTCTGTCCGTCCCTCTGTCTGTCCGTCCGTCTGTCCACAAGATAACTCGCGTAAAAACAGTTCGATTTCGATGAAATTTTAGTATGTGGTAGGGGACCACCTGGGGACGAATCCTATTGAAAATGGGCAAAATGGGCTCAAAGGTCAGGACATAGGATCGGGATCCATTCCATCGCTCTTATGAGTTATAACTTATGTACAAATGCTTCGATTGCAACAAAACTTTATCATGTTGTTCCGGAAGTACACTTTACGGCTTCTGTTGAATATAATCGAAATGGGGTCAAAGGTCAGGTCATAGGAGCGAGATTTATTCTACAGCCATTATCCTCATAACTTGAGTAATGACTTGAGTAATGATTTCTGGTATGTTGGAAAGCGTAACATAATCAATGCATTGCATGATTTTACTAACTTGTTCAATGCTTTGGCTGATCGGTATATTCTGGCCCAAGCCGTAGTGCATTTTTGTGATATATTCGCACTTTTTTTTCACGTAATGTCAAAAACTGACTATTATATAAAAAAAAACTTGCAGAAATTTGGTGGCCTCTTTGCACTGTCACAATACCCTCAAGAAGAATTTGCGAAATAGGCTCCATTTTAGAGGTATAGGACATTGAGTTTGCTGTTTCACCTTCAGTTTAATATTTTATATGAAATGACAAATTAAAAGAAATTCATCTTCTCTAAGATCTATGCTTTTCAAACATATTACTACTTTCCGTGCTTTCCCAATTTATTTTAACATTTTTATTCGGTTAAACAATACTTCGGCAACGCAGAGCTTTTCTTCAAAGCATGTTCTGACAGTGCCTGTATTGAAACTTACTTTAAGGAATTTACGATATCAAAAATTCCATGACGATAATTCATGGAAATTTGAAAGGACTAACTTTACCTTAAAAAGTGATACAGACATGTACAGATCTAAGATTTATTTAGTGTAGTATCGGACAAATTTGGAAAAAGGCTACCATGGCGCATTGATCTAAATACTGGCCATTGACTGCTTGTCGTCGGAGTCCCGGCAGTTAGGGGCCAGTCAGGACCTCTTATATTCTCTAATGCTTTTCACAATGGTCGCTAAGGTGGATGTCAAGTAATTTTACTTCCTATACTTCCAATGGAAAAACCTCGGTACATATTTTCTTCACAATTAACGCGTTCCAAAGAATGAAAATTTGAACATCCATTAAAATAACTTCATAATATAACTTGGAATACTTAATATTTTCTAAAACATGACCATAATTATATCAAAAATCAATAACTTTTCCTTTGGTGGTGTTGAAACCAGAAAAAAGATGGTGCGACATGTACCTTGATGAAGTCAGTAGACAAAGAAATGTTGGATTGCATAATTGCATAATGTTCAAATTTTCATCCTTGGAAACGCGTTAATTTTGAAGAAAATGTGTACAGAAGTTTTCCCATTGGAGGTATAGGAAGCAAAATTACTTGAGGTCCACCTTAAACCCCAAAATAAAGGGTTTACAGACAAATTATCTTTGACTTGTAAATTTTAACGAAAAGATTTTACACGATATTCGTATTCGACATACCGTAAGAACAGGAAATTATTTAGCGTTTGAGCCTATTTCGTTTTCAAGCTTTAGAGCATCCAATTAGGTACTAGGTAACGTAAAATTCACAGAGGTTGTTTGCACATTTTTAGAAAGTTTTTGATAAGAAATTACAGAAAATAAAAGAAGTTCAAGGAACTGAAACTAGTAACAGCGTGTTACATGAATACGATAGAAACATCTGTTGCCGTTAAATTCTCGTCTGCTAAGAAAATGGCGCACGTAAACAAACTGTGGTTAGAAGGTTATACTGTATTTTTTTCTATTTACGAAGAGAAACATTCGTATTCTGTAATTAAAAAACCTTGTGAATATCATAGAATTAGCACTTCTAAATGTAAATATGCAATATTATTAATAATAAAGGGACAAATCGTCAAGCATTGCTTTGTAAAGGAAAAATATCACCAAACAAATATTCAAAAAACGTACGTACTTTTACGACTATTTCAAAAGTAAGGTCTCTCCTTTTAAAAGAGAATCCAACAACCCAAAAAGCAATCGCTAAGTCGTTAAAAATCTCTGTATCAAAGGTAAACAAGGTAATAAACAAATATTTGAATCTGAAAAAGGAAAAACAAAAATCATAATGCTCACCGCCTTTTGCCAATGCACGTGGCTGAGCGCAGAACACAGTGTAGACTTCTTTATGAAAATCACTTAGCCGGAGACAGATGGAAATTTATTGTGACTGTTGATGAAGCATGGATCTACCTAAACGACTGTAAAAATAAGAACGATTTACTATCGCAAAACAGCAGAAAAAGACTTACAAACTTGGTTCCAAGAAACCAAAGAAAGTTTCAGTAAAGGATTCATGATTGTTAGCGGCATAATTCAACAGTAATTAATTTCGTGCATCAGAGATCCTAGTTACATTTATTTTACCGTCTATACACGATGAAAATTTTGAATCTAAATATTCAAATCCGAAAAAGATCTTAAAACCACCTGCAACCAGATAAATATCTTTATTTGATCATTCACACACTACTAGATCTTTCAAAACGCCAAGCGTTTCATCTTCAGGTATTAACTGATCAACAAAAAATCAGAAACTTTATGTTTATATTACAGCAGTTCAAAAAAACGGGTGACGTATTTTATAAACATTCGCGTGATGTCAATAGCGCGTGAGTTGTTGCTGAGTATCATACAACTGCAAGTGTTATTGGCTCGTACATTAACAAGTCAAAAGAAAGTCTTAGCGAGTATTATTATTGGGTTTGACTTCGCCGAAATAATGTTGTCCATGGAGTCGGGATCGTGATGGGTTGGTCCTCGTTGCAACACTTTTTATCATATTCGTAAATAAACAGACTTTCCATAAGCAGAAGGGATCTTCTAGTGTTAGTTGTTGCCAATATTTTAGATTCATTCCATACCGGGGTGTGCGTTCCTTTGTTTACTGTTCTAGATAACGCAGATTCTTCAGAGTGAATTTTAACGGCATACTTATGTTCAGAGAGTCTTGTGTGCAAGGTTCGCAGTGTAGATCCTATATACGCTGTTTCTTCATGCTCATCATTCGGCTTCATTGGTATAAGGTAAACGCCATGTTGATGTTGTATTGCAATGGGGTCTCTATCATTTTTGACTATTGAAAAGATGTTTTTGGTGCGTTCACCAAATTTTATGTGGTTCCTTTTACAAGCATTGAGAAGCCTTGTTGTTATGCCGGGTATATAGTCCACTGTACCGACAAACCTGTTTGATAATGTGGTTCGGATTAAGGTTGTGCTGGAGGAGTGTTGTAGTTTGTTGACTATACGGTAGATGGTTTCTTTAGAGTATCCATTTTTTATGGCTATATTTAATATGTGATCCAATTCTTTATTGCATGCATCTATGCTTGATGAATGTGAGAACGCTCTTTTAACCAAAAATTGAAAACTGGACAGCTTATGGCTCATGGGGTGAGCTGAATTACTTGGGATGATAATCGTTTGGGAGGTTGTTTTTTGGTACACAGAGTACGTTATGTTATGAGTATCTTGATTACTTTGTAACATAAAATCTAGATACGGCAGCTTATGGTCCTGTTCATACTCAGTAGTGAAACTGATGGATGGATATTGTGAAGAAAAAGCATCAACAAACTGTGTTAACAGGTCTCGTCCATGTGTCCAGAAAATTAAAATATCATCGATGTGCCTAATATATAAGCTTGGTTTGTGTGGTGCCGATAGCAAGACAACATTTTCCAGCTCTTGCATCAGTATTTCGGCTAGGATACATGATAAAGGGGAACCCATTGGAGCTCCTTCTGTTTGGCGATATGTGATACCTTCGTATCGGAAATACGTGCGCTTTTGGATCAGTCTAAGGGCATTGAGCACTGATTGGGTTTCTTGTGCCGAAATGTTTGTCATATTTTTGAGTCGTGATTCAATAATAGAGTGCACCACTGTGACTGGAACGTTCGGGTATAAGGATATGACGTCTAATGACACCATTAGGAAAGGTAGGTTGCCAGATCTGTATGATTTGATGTAGTCCAAGGCTTGGTTAGTGCTGGAGATTGAGTACTGTGAACCTCTGATTAGAGGGGATAGGAATTGCGTTAACGCCTTCTCTAGATGTCTCGTTGGGTTGGAGTGCGCAGAAGCGAGTGGTCGGAGAGGGTGTCCATCTTTATGTATTTTAAGCTTGCCAAATAACTCAGGTACTCTTGGTCCAGTGACTGTATACATGGCATTCTTTATTGAACTTGGTAGAGAGCTATGATTCTTTAATTGAGCTACTGCAGATAAGGTAGCTGCTGTTGGATCTGAATTTAGAATAGTGTGCGGGATTTTATGGATCGCTTCAAGCATTTTTGCTACGTAATCGTTTTTGTTCATGATGACTATTTTTGAGCTTTGTCTGCTGTAGTAATAGCTAAGGCTTTATTATCATGTAGTAATTTCAGTTCACGAATTTCATTCCTGTAATGGTGTTGCTCTGAAGAAAGATGCTGCGTGTCAAGATCTTTGATGGCCCTAGCTATATTATGCCGAACGTAGTTACGTTCATCCTCTGGGAGCTGGACGATGATATTTTCAATTTGTGGAATGTTTCTGAATTTATTGATGGATTGGGTTGGGTAAGCAAATTTCGGTCCACGTTTTAGCGCTTTCTGTTGTGTATCATTTAATATTACATTACTATAATTGACGAAAGGTAATTCATCATTTGTGGTTTTCACCGTCGTTGTGTCATAAGCTTTTGAATCTATTTTCTTTGCCACCAGCATTCTCAGTTTTTTTAATATGTCTGGCTGTTATACGCTCAGCAATGGTGGTTTTAAGATCTTTTTCGGATTTGAATATTTAGATTCAAAATTTTCATCGTGTATAGACGGTAAAATAAATGTAACTAGGATTCATGATTGTTGTTGATTTCTTGTTCAATGGGAAATTAAAGTTAAGAAAAGTTGAATACAATGTTAAGTCAATTCTAGAAATTAGCAAAATAATATTTTAAGTCGAATATATATTTACAGAGAAAATAGCACACCTTTATCCACAGTGCCTTCAAAGAATAGAACTCCACCAGGATAAGGCTACTAATCATACATCCAAATCTTCCACTCTATTTCTTGAAAAAATGAAAAACAAAGAGACGGGTTATCAAGTGTACACCTTTTGATCATATTCCTTTGATGTCCCGTGGGGTGTCATCAATGGACTATTGTGCCTTCGGACTGCTAAAGAGAGTTCCTTCTAAACGCAGACCTAAACAAATGATTGGACTGTTGAAGGCAGTGGACAGGAGAAAATTAAGTACAACGGACAATTTTCAGAAATGCCCTGTTATCTTGGAAATCTAGATGTAGGTTTATATCCAGAGAAAGGACTATCAGATAGAACATTTAAGAAAGAAATAATTTTAATTTAAACATTAATTATATTGCTGGAAAATTGTTCTAAAAATGTTGGAACATCCTCTGTAGTTACAGATCTTGGAAACTGTATGTGACATTAACCCACAAGGAGTTTTTTGATTACTATTATCTTCTATGTTTACTCACAGTATTTAACCACACGTCTCCGACTGGAATAGTTACTGACATAACTCCCAAACTAAAAAAATTCAGCCTTCTCCATTGTATACAATATTTCCAATACTGATTTTACATAGGCCTGTTTAAGTAACCGATATCAAGCCTTTGTTAGCAATATGGGATGCGATAAAAATTGCTTTTCAGCAATGATTAGGATGCTACCAGGAGTGCCTCAATAGCTTAGAAAAATAATAATTTTGGAGCTAAGTTTAAGTTAACAGCAAAATAGCAGAATATTTCATCATAGCCAAGAGACAAAGAAATGTGAGACAAACTCTTAGCGATGCAAGCATAAAATGATTTAGGTTTTTATCACTGTCAGAATAGTCACTGTACTAACTTACACGACAGGGTTATGTTTGAGTACCGAAAAATAGATGGCTGTTCTGATTTTTTTCTAGGTTTCGACTTTTCGCTTTTAGGCTGCAGCTTTCAAATATCAGATAAGGTGCCCTTCTCGAAAGATGCATTTTTACGCGCCAGGAAACTACCAAAAAAATATTTACGTTTCTGAAACGTTATTCATATTATCACTGAATTCTTGACTTTAAACGGAACATTTTTCAACCGGATCTTCTGTTTTTCCACGAAAGCAAAAGATCCGTAAATAACATATTACAATTTCAACTTAAAGATTTTGAAATTATAATATAAAGTGTAATATCCATTTATTTGTTATATGAACATCGTTTATTTCGTGATCACTTTTTAGTCTTTAGAAAGAGAATTTTACACGTATTGCTGTTTATCGACTCGCTTAATCTTTAATCTTCCTTTCTCCGTATCAAGTGATTGTAAGCTTTTCGAAATTCTTCACTATTTGGAGATTGTTCTTGGTCGTGATTATAGCTATCAAATCTCATACATTCTTAAATAAGGAACTTGAACGTCTAACATAAAAGCAGCGCATGTAAAGATGAGTTGACCGAAGCCAAATAATACCACAGTCAGAATTTTAAAGATAATCATCACAGTCATGTCTTTTTACTCTGTACATAAATGAATCACCCCGAAAGCTTTTACAAAAAGACACGAGTTAAGTTTCTATTTAGATTAGCCGGTTTAAAAGAAACATGGGTTCAATTTTTCCCCTGAGGAGCAGGAGAGACCGTATTGACGAGATGAGTGAGAACTTATACACAACGGTGGGGTGTGTTTATTTTCCTTTGCCTTATGGAAGGGAAACGAGGTCTGCAAAGCTGCTTTCTGCCTGTTCGAGAGTCTAAACCGGATAGACGAAAATAGTATGCTTCCGTGTATTTTGGCTCGTCAAACGTCCACTGTATGAACTGTTAAAATAGAAAGCAGTTGATCTGATACATGTGTCATCAATATGGTTTCTTCCTGAATAACCGAGATAGTACCTTCTTTCTGCTAAGTGCGTGTTCATCTTCCTAAACTACATAGAAAAAGATGAACAATGTCCTACATTAGCAAACGAAGTGTCACGTAGTTTTAGCAGACAAACAGAACGCAGAAAAAGAAAATGGATTCTCTGCAGTAATTAATTAATCCCCATTGAATTACACTCAACTGATGCAAAACTTTCGAGAGCAATTCCCACAAGCATTTTAGTCTAAAATCTGGCACACGTTGGTGACATCAGATACTTTTATTGAAGTGAAACAGTTTCGCATTTAGAAATTTTCCTGCAAAAAACTATGCTGACATCGTCGACCTGAATACATTCCTAAATCATATTGCTCGTTATTTGTACGAGCACATTGAGCTTTCGAGTACTAGTAAGCAGTTTTAATGCAAGACAAAAATAATAATTATGGTTAAAATTACTTCTTCAAGAACTTGATTTTTCAGATGCTTCATAAAATCCAGAGATTCCACCAAATACAATATCTGTACATACAAGATACAAAACTATGGATACTTAGTGCCCGAAATAAAAATAAAAATAATTTAAGAAACTTTTTTTTTAGAAAAAAATTCAAATCTTTAAAAGAATTTTATCTAAATAAGATTGAATTGCACTTTAATTACAAAAGAGAAAAATCATGAACTTTTATTTCCAGAATCGTAACCATGGATTTTCATGAAAATGATGAGAATCACGATTTGGGTAATAATTCTAAACGTAAAATTTTGTGACCCTCCTAATCCAGTTAATTTCTTCCATCGTTAGCCTGGAATTTCATTTAAAATCACATTGTTAGCAGCATCGTCGATATTAAATCAGTTCGGGTTTTAAAATGGGCATTATTTTAAACACATGAGATCATAAATATTCAAGGAGCACTTATAGCCTATTAAATCCGCTTGTTTTTGTGGTGTAATATGCATCAAGATTCCCTAAACTTTCACTCTCCTCTAGGAAGGTTTTTCAAGGGAATGGTAGACATAAAATTTATGGCTACATTTCATGTCTACCGTTGGTTTGAAAAATCCTCCCAACGGAGAGCGAAAACTTGGCGAATCTTTATACGTATTACACCTCAAAAGAAACGGATTTAGCACGCTATAAGAGTGCTCGAGTTTTAAAAATGGGCATTGTCGCAAGCTTCGTTGATTTCATTAACCTCTAATCAGTTCCGGACAACTTTTTTCTGGTAACACAGACGTGAGAAATGCTAGTAAACGGTAATGTTGTAACCAATCATATGTATTTTTTAAATGTCATGCAACTGCGGAGCAGGTTTCATGGAAATCTCGAGCAAAGGTTCTCCAGAGAAAAAATTGGCTAAATTTGCTAAGTGCAAGAGCTTAAAATATACACTATATTGACAAAAGTCACTGGGTACCCCTTCAAAAGCAAATGAAGGGATCCACTGCGTTGTTAAGACGCGCAGAACAGCTGCAAACGGTATAAAAGCAAGATAGCTGCTGTCCGCGATAATATCGCACGTTGAGTGAAAATGTCGCGGCGGGAGAGAACTGACTCTGAGAAAAGAAAGAATTTTGGGTGTTGTATTGGTGGGTTGTTCATAAGAGAAACCGAAATGCGTTTAAACATACCCAAGTCAACTGATTTGGATTTACTGAATAAGTGGAAGACACATGACGTGCCTGAAGCATCAAAACGTACCTGCAGAGCAAAAAAAATCAGTGATAGAAGACGTCGAAGCCTGAGGAGAGTCGTTACAGCTAATCGAGAGAGTACTGCACAAGACCTCAGTGTACAGGTGAGTAAAAATTCTGGAACCTCGGTATGTACACGTACCATTCGCAGATAACTTCATTCCATGGGTTACCGTGGTCGTGCGGTTGCTCATAAGCCTTCCATCTCCACTCGGAATGCTACTCGTTGTTTAGCATGGTGTAAAAAATATTTATCGTGGACCGTAGATCAATGGAAATGGGTCCTATGGACTTATGAATCCAGATGTACAATCCATCAGTCTGATGGTCGTGTGTGGGTATGGCGGCAGCCGGAGGAACGCTATTTACCACAGTGTACTGTTCCTACGGTCAAGGTTGGAGCTGGCAGTGTACTCGTGTGGCGCTGTTTTTCATGGTATGGTCCCGGACCATTGGTTATCGTGAACGAACCTGTTGAACACCACGTCTACTTCGGTATTCTGGACAATTATGCCCTACCAACTGTGTCACAATACTATGGAACCGAGCCTTGTTGGTACCAGCAGGATAATGCACAGAGACATAAAGCAAGGATTGTTACGTCATGGTGAGACAATAATTTCGCATCGTGTGTGGACTGGCCAGCACATAGCCCTGATCTTATTCCCATAGAGCACCTATGGGATGAATTAGAGCGCCGCCTAAGTAGTTTGAAACCAAGACCTACTACTAAGCAACAGTTAGCGGTAGCATTATGTACTGAATGGAAGCGCATACCTATCACTGTGTTCCAAAACCTTGTCGAAAAGACATGTCTCGAAGGGTCAGTGCATGTATTAAGGCCAAAGGTGGACCGACACCGTGCTTATGTGTGTCGATAAATGCTGTGCTGCGTTTCTATTCTTGGTGTCCGGTGACTTTTAGCAATATAGTGTATATAATAGACATTTCATCAGTCCCTTTTGGAAAGCTTTCAATTGCACACAAAAAGTTAATTTTATTCTAGAACCATATAGGAGCCTGGTTCATATTCACAAAATAGAGAGATCCAAAATACAGTTCTTACAAAATGAGTGTCATCTTACACACAAGATAAGGGTAGCTTCTATACCTTAATTTATTTTTTTAACAGTGGCACTTGTGGTCGCTTTGTAATGTTCTAAATGCATAGACATAAGGCGACATCAGAATCAAAGCCTGGAAACAATGTACGATTCCGGTCTTTTTGAAGATGGAGGGCTCATGAAGTGTGCAAGTTACTTTTATGCGCTTTTATACTTTTCATCGCTTTTTAGGATGTCACTGGAAGAAAATATGCGTTCTTATATTATCACGTTATGTATCAGTTCTTCTGTTTCCATACGCGAAACATAACTTGGATTTGAAAAAAAAATTTTGTACTAGAAAGTGGCAAAAGAACGGATGATAATTTATACAACTTAAAAACTCTACCACGCAAAGTTTTCTGGGTAGATGGCATAAATGTGTTTTTATGCTTCGTGAGATACCATTGCTTCTAAATGTAGGTGTGAGAGCGAAAGTACTGGTTACGTGCCGTGGCCTCGCCTCCTACTTATGACTCGGAGGCGTCAACGTTATAGGTGCTTCTCACAGAAACAAGGAAACGTTTCTGTTTCTCGGAAACGCCCTAAACTCTATTCGGGCGAACAAACGAAGGCTTCCGCACTTTGCTATGAAATCTGTGATCCGGGAAGGCGGATCGAAACAGCTGAACGAACAGAATAATAATCACAACTTAGATATAAGGATATCGAGATGATTTATCAATACAACACAAACATTTGCTAAATAATCAGTTAGGTTCCGACGGCAGTGGATTAATTTTCCTCTAACCTCGGATTTCACTAAGGCGTAGACCTGACGTTCATGTGCCCATGAAATCTAAGAGAACCACTTCCGAAGAAAAATATCTAAGTCCTAGCTTTCGGCGTTGACGTTCTAGAGAGAATCTACCTACTATTACGTAGATCTGTATCTCAGAGAATACTATTATAAGTATTCTCAGAGATACAGATCAAACATTTTTAAAACATTTCTGAAATTCACGAGCCACTTTCTGTCATTTCTTTCGTGAAGTAACGAAGTATATATCTGTTACAACCTTTTCCGTGAAATGACAAAAAGAAACCGGAATTTTACGGATTTTTCGTACCACCGGAAAAATTTCTGTAGAGGAATATTTATTGAGCAAGCAGGATTCACGGACTGCGACCTGTTTCGCTGCAACCGAACAATCTATCTCTCTAAAGATAGTGAGCTGGCTAATCTCACCTAGAGCCTCGGACCTTCGTCTAACAGGGGCGTCCGTCTGCTCACAAAAACAAGGAAAACGCTTCGCGTCCCCTTACCGGAGAACTACTCTCTCCGCTAGACGAAAGCAGACTAACTAACAGGTTCTTTCTAAGAGACCTGATCTCCTCGCCTACTCCGCGCTACGCATGCGCCAAGCCCCCGGCGCAGACCTGCTGACGTGGTGTTCTGTCCTTTGCCACGTGTACCTCATTTGACGTCCCGTGCCGACTAAATCCCTGGTTTCGGTGTGGCGTACTTAACTGATTGGTTTTAATCCCCCCATTCGTGTCTCTGCGGTCCGTCAGATCTATCCATTAGGAAGTGCCTCTTTGAGAAAGTAATCCTACCGCCAAAGTACATTCTTACAATAACACAATATACATTATTGTATCTACAGAAAGGTGGATGGCTTTTTTACCAGACTTTTAGGAGTCTGTGCAACGCTGACAATGTACAGCCAAGGTCGCGGTATCATTGAAGATGTTATCCGTTCGTTGGAAATGCCTCCTCCTTTCTCAGGCGTGAGAAAACTTAGGTTCTTTGTCTGTGGCTCTCGACATCAGAAAAAATGTTCTCTAACATTCTGTCGCCTTCTTGGGCTTTGTACTGCTTTACTTTTCTTTGTGAAAAAGTAACATAATGTCCAGTTCATTATATTTTAACATAATTATTATGTCCGTTCTTACAGTAAGAATGGAAAAATTCTTCTTATATAACTGGAACTATGAGTACCACTTTCCCCAATTTCCTGTTCTGCACCCTAAGCAGTTTTGAAACCTGATTGCGTAAATGTAAATCTCTGCTTGGTGAAGCAACAATAAATTCAAATATGTTGCTATACCTCCGTTTCTACAAGTCCGATTTTAAAATTATTTTTGTATTCCATAGGTCTAATTACGACCAGTGTTGCCTGAGTTTTTTTTTTCAAATGTATTTATACTTTTTCTGATACGTACCTGTAATTTAACCGTTGTTTTGAGAGTCTGTGTTCTGATGTGAATTTGGTTTCCTCTTGGTAAACGTTTTTCTGACTTAACGACACATTATTCCTCCCGATGAGTTTTTCAGAGTAGGAAATCTGACAATAGGTCAAAGGTCAAATTTCAATAAGAATATTGTTGATGTGCATATACGATATGTTTTGCATTAGGTGAAGACAGATAAAAGATTGCATGAGCGATAGCTATTTTACGAAGAGATATATAGGTGGTGATTGATTTTTGCAATTTGTTATACACTGAGTGGCTAAATTATTATGACCTCCCGATTAATACGTTGTTTGGCAACCTTCTGCATTTAAAATTGTTTGAATTCGTCTTGGTATGGACTCTATCAAATGTCGGTAAGTGGTGTGGGGTATATTAGCCCAAATGCGATGAATTGCACCCTCTAGCTCTTGAAGAACGTATGGCAGCTGATCCAGCTGTCTGATTTTCCTCTTCACGTCCTTTCACAAAGGCTCCTTTGGATTGCGATCCGTTAATTGAGAACACTAACTAAGCAAGGAAAAGTCGCCGTGATGCTTCTCAAGCCATTGACGTACTATGTGAGCATTATGACATGGTGCATTGTCCCTCTGGATAAACCATTTCTATGGGATAAACCATCAACATAACCGGGTGAACTAAGTTGGCAAGGATATTTAAATGATTTTGGGCGGTCGGACGTTTCTCCGCAAGAATTAAAGGGCCCAAACACTCCCACGAAACACTCCCCTGACAATAACGTTGCCTCCGCCATTTTGAAGAGTAGTGACGATGCAAGATGCGTTCATGTTTTCGTGTTGCTGTTTCTATATCCCCGCACTTCCATTTGCATGATATAGTTGATAACGTGATTCGTCGACATTAGCCTTTTCCACTCGTTTAGTGTCCAATTCTTGTGTTCTTGAGCGAATTGGAGGCGTTGCTTCTTGTTCGCTACAGATGCCAATGGCTTGCAAACAGGCCGTCTGCATTTCATACGATGTAATGTGCGGCCAGCTGTAAGTAGAAAGGCCATCGGACTTAGTCCCTGATTCAGATTATCTGTAATCTGGCGAAGTGCTGCTCTTCTGTCGGACTAAATAAGTATACCTACTCTCCGCTGAGCTCGAACATTCAGTAGCCACTTTTAACCATTTTTTTGTGCGCAATGCACTTTATTATTCTTTGCCTGCCTTCAGCATTCCCTATTATAACGAAGTAAATTTCTCCGTCATTTTTCTCCACGCCGGGGCTTGAACCCGGGTCCCCTCATTTCGGAATAAGTCACTCTACCAATTGAGCTACTCGGACGTTCGTTCTGACTGCTATCTGCCTTTATGTCGTGTGCGTCCTGCTGGCAGGTACGTCACATCTCCCCCCTTCCGAAAGAGGGGCGGAGGCATGGCCCACGGGTCAGCCATCCGCTGTAAAATGTGCACTTGAGAACTCCCAGTCATTCTGATGTGTGGAATGCAACGTCACACACTTTTTTATTTCGAAGCGCTGGAGAAGGGATTCTTTTATTTTTCCTAACTCGCGGTGTGGAAAGAACATCACACCATTGCGAGATTTTGAACGGCCGGGTATTCCGGAAAGTTCGGGCGCCATTATAACGAAGTAAATTTCTCCGTCATTTTTGTCCACGCCGGGGCTCGAACCAGGGTCCCCTCATTTCGGAATAAGTCTCTCTACCAATTGAGCTACGTGGACGTTCGTTATCGCTGCTACCTGCCTTTATACCGTGTGCTTCCTGCTGGGCAGGCACGTCACATCTCCCCCACCCGAGAGAGGGCCGGGCGCATGGCCCACGGATCAGCCGTGACCATGAATCGTCGTAGGCTACCATCCGCTGAAGAACGTATTCTTGAGAACTCCCAGTCAATCTAGTATGTGGAATGCAACATCACACATTTTTATTTTTCAAAGCGCTGGGGAAAGGATTCTCTTATTTTTCCTTTCTCGTGGTGTGGAAAGAACATCACACCATTGCGAGATCTTGAACGGCCGGGACATCCGAAAGTTCGGGCACCATTATAACGAAGTAAATATGCCTACTCTCCGCTCAGATTGAGCATTCAGTAGCCGCTTTTAACCATTTTTTTGTGCGCAATGCACTTCATTATTCTTTGCCTGCCTTCAGCATTCCCTATTATAACGAAGTAAATTTCTCCGTCATTTTTGTCAACGCCGGGACTCGAACCTGGGTCCCCTCATTCCGCAATAAGTCACTCTACCAATTGTGGTACGCAGGCGTTCGTTCTGACAGCTATCTGCCTTTATGTCGTGTGCGTCCTGCTGGCAGGTACGTCATATCTCCCCCCCCGAAAGAGGGCCGGGGTCATGGCCCACGGGTCTGCCATCCGCTGTAGAATGTGCACTTGAGAACTATCAGTCATTCTGATGTGTGGAATGCAACGTCACAAACTTTTTTTTTCGGAGCGCTGGAGAAGGGATTTTCTCATTTTTCCTATCTTGCGGTGTGGAAAGAACATCACACCATTGCGAGATTTTGTACGGCCGGGTCATCCGGAAAGTTCGGGCGCCATTATAACGAAGTAAATTTCTCCGTCATTTTTGTCCACGCCGGGACTCGAACCCGGGTCCCCTCATTCCGGAATAGGTTTCTCTACCAATTGAGCTACGCGGACGTTCGTTATCGCTGCTATCTGCCTTTATATCGTGTGCGTCCTGCTGGGCAGGCACGTCACACAGTATAGCGACGGGAGCCGTGACCATGAATCGTCGTAGGCTACCACCCGCTGAAGAACGTGCTCTTGAGAACTCCCAGGCAATCTAGTGTGTGGAATGCAACATCACACATTTTTATTTTTTGAAGCGCTGGGGAAAGGATTCTCTTATTTTTATTTCTCGCGGTGTGGAAAGAACATACCATCATTGCGAGATCTTGAACGGCCGGGTCATCCGGAAAGTTCGGGCGTCATTATAACGAAGTAAATTTTTTCCGTCATTTTTGTCCACGCCGGGGCTCAACCCCGGGTCCCCTCATTTCGTAATTAGTCTCTCTACTAATTGAGCTACGTGGACGTTCGTTTTCGCTGATATCTGCCTTTATACCGTGTGCGTCCTGCTGGGCAGGCACGTCACATCTCCCCCACCCAAAAGAGGGCCGGGCAAATGGCCCACGGGTCAGCCGTGACCATGAATCGTCGTAGGCTACCATCCGCTGAAGAACATACTCTTCAGAACTCTCAGTCAATCTAGTGTGTAGAATGCAACATCACACATTTTTATTTTACGAAGAGCTGGGGAAAGGATTCTCTTATTTTTATTTCTCTTGGTGTGGAAAGAACATCCCATCATTGCGTGATCTTGAACGGCCATTTCATCCGGAAAGTTCGGGCGCCATTATAACGAAGTAAATTTCTCCGTCATTTTTGTCCACGCCGGGACTCGAACCCTGGTCCCCTCATTCCGGAATAAGTCACTCTACCAATTGAGCTACGCGGACGTTCGTTCTGACTGCTATCTGCCTTTATGTCGTGTGCGTCCTGCTGGCAGGTACGTCACACTATATATACCGATTTATCCATCTTGCTTCAGAACCATTTGCGGGATAGCTGCTTTGCATAAAATTATCTGGTAGTCATAAAAACATAGTCACTCAGTTTATTGCTAGCTAATACCATAGTCCGAAATGCTGGATTTATCGTCGTAGTATTTGTGAATTATATTCACCTTATTGATGTGCCATATCTGATAAAAATGAAGGGACATTGACTTAATAAGTAATGATTCTGCTGAAATTTGTACCCTATACTGTAAAAAAAAAAAAAAGTGCTGTGAATTCAGGGAAAATTTCTGAAAATAACGTGCAGCAAAGTTACCAGTAGTTGTCCGTGTTTTTCAGAAATGTCCGTATTTAAAAGTTCCCGTCTATTTTAACCCGTATTTTCACAGATTTTCCGTAGTCAGAAATTTCGTTTATATCAGAAAAAAAAAACAAAAAAAAACATATAAGGTAAAACGAACAAGTTTGTCCGGGTCCCCTCACTCCGGAGTAAGTCGCCTACGCGGGCACGTGCCTCACTGATATCTGCCTTTATCTCATGTGCTTCCTGCGCTGCAGGCACATTACATCTGACCCCCCCCCCTCCTCCCCCGAAAGAGGACCGGGACCATGTATCGCTGTATGCAGTCATCCCATGAAGAACGTGCATTTTAGAAATCCCAGACATTTGGTGTGTGGAACGTAACATCCCACTGATTTACTTTTTGAAGCATTGAAGAAAGGATTCTCATTTTTCCTGTTTCGCCGTGTGGAAAGAACATTACATCATTGCGAGAAACTTAACAGCAAGGTCATCCTGGAAGTTCGGGAGCCAATATAACGAACCATTTTGTCCGCGTCGGACATCGGACTCAGGTCCCCTCACTTCGGAGTAAGTCGCTCTTCCAACTGAGCTACGCTGACACGTGCTCCCACTGCTATCTGCCTTTATCTCACGTGTGTTCTGCGATGCAGGCCCGCCACACAGGTTTTTCCGTATTTAACCCTACCTTACCAATGTGCGGATGTATACGCTTGTCGCCAATCCGGACTCATTTTGCCCACAACATTTGTTTATTTAGGTTTCGATGTCATCCCGATTGTACATCTTTTCCGATTTCAATTTTGCCTGAAACGAACAGATTGGTATTATTCTAATAACGGCACTTATTGCCAGTCCGGAGTCAAAGTGCCTCCCCATTGGCATTCAAGGGTTAAACTGAAATTCCGTAAAATCAACGGCCCTGCATTTCCCAGCCCTTACAGCATATAACCCTTTCGCTGCGTCAGGATCCTACTCCCCGCTGTTGCTTGGGTTGGTTTAACAGCTAACACTACGCCTTTAACCACTGAACCACACACGCTGGGAAATCTGAATCGCGTACAAAGTAAAACAAATCGAGCGACGATGATTTTATTTTATTTTTATTTTTTATTTTTTTTTTTTGTGTCATCAATGCAAGGGATTTAGTCATTTTATTTTCTGTTGGAGCTGATTAGTTTCCTGAATAGATTTGTAATGATTTTTTTCTGTAGGATTACTTTTTACAAATTAAGCATTTTCAATCGTGATTTTTCGAAGCAACGAAATGCTTTGCATCTTGATTTTTATAAATTGACAATTACATTCAGTTATATTTTAAAAAAGTTAAATGTAATAGCATTATTTCACTAAAAAGAACCTCCTAAATATAAAATTTACTCTTGATAGCTATAACAGCTTTTGCCTTAAGCTGTCCAAAGGCTGATACATATACATCGTATAATCATCTGTACAGTAATCACTCGGTTTCTTACAGTAACGGAATATATAATAAATAGCTGGTGCACAAAACAGGGAAGAAGAGAAGAAATATCCTGTACCACAATGAACACATTTTATGCCATATGCTATTCACAGTATCCGATCTCGCTACGGAACTTCAATTCGACAGACGATTGAAATTTAAGAGTTAACGAAACCACCAGTGTTCTCACCAGTCGCTCCTCCTATTACCGGTAATTTCTCGTCATATTGGTACGAAAAAGTGAGAACGGAGTTTTTCCGTTAATATACTAAAGGCATTGCGAAAAGGTTTCTGAAAATTCAGAATTTTCTGTTAACACCTCTAAAACGATACTTTACCGTCAGTATCAGTGAGAAACTGCCGAAACGTTTCTGAAAATTCAGACTTTTCCGGTGGTACGAAAAATTCGTAAAATTCAGGGGTTTTTTTGTCATTTCACGGAAAAGGTCGTAACAGAAATATGCTTCGTTAATTCACGAAAGAAATGACGAAAAGTGTCTCGTGAATTTCAGAAAATGTTTTACAGTGTAATTTCTCTAATTTAAAGTGTATAATTATACATTGTGCAAATATTTATTGAGGTTTCAGCTTATACAAGCAACGGTACGAATTAACGCACAAGGGTTAAACAAATAAGCTGAAGTCATTAAATAACTTAAAACTTTGAAACCGATATTTCTAGATATTAACACTTATTATTTTATACTCCTCTAAATCATTTTACCCGATTGAAATATCAAGTCCTGAAGAACTGTATCGCAGTACAGGCTTGCCATAATGTAAATCACACAGTTCTGAAAATTCGTTTAAAAGATTTAGTTTTTGCTGAAATGTTTTCTGCCTCTCATACTGCTCCGGAATCGATCACAGAGACAGACAGATTTCCAGTATTTTTACAAAACGGTACGCTAAGATAGGCAGACAGGAGAGCAGGCAATCTTTCATAATGTAAAAAAAAGTCAAAGAAAGCCGCATGATTTAAATAGTTTCAACTACTTTACCTTGAGGAGGCAAACAAATTAGTAACCAGATAATTTTACTACATCACGAAAGGGTATCGAGATTAATAATTATTTACGCATGGCTGCATGGCTTTGTGTGAGAAAAAATTGACTTTGAGAATTCTGCACTAACAGTTTTTCCACTTTCGAATGGTTCTCCATATATTTTTCCTCTTTAGAAAAGTTCTGTAAATATGAGCTGTGCCGTTGTGTAAGTAAATGCCTAGACGCACGGCACTGCGTGCTTTAAGCTACGTATTGCTGGTATGATGTAATGTTCTATCATTCCGAAACGAAGACATCGAATAAGGAATTACAGTATTCTCTCTGTGACTCATGAACTTCTAGCTGGAATTTACCGTAAACAGAACTTTCAGCTGCAGTTTGCCTACTCGTTTACTCTCGACAATCTTCATCTTACACATAATGGAATACAGTTCGCTTCCAAAGCGCCTTAAGAGGGTGAACGTCTTTTACGAACATTTCTCGCTCATTACATTACGCTTAAAATGGGAATTCTTAGTAGCAACTCAATTAAATTGCTGAACCATGTTTCTGAAACACAAATTCCTACCCATCTTTAAAGTATCAGGCGAGTTTCTGGTCAAAATGTTCTCTGTGAAAGTGGTTCTCATTATATAAACTCTAAATATAGTGTAACATACAACTTAGTGTCATTTAGCACACGTGCTGCTGTTTGTTAATACAAAGATTCACACTGAGTCATTATCTCCAGTTATATAGAAAACTTGGGAACCCAGTTCCTAAAAGCAAATGAATAGGAGCTCTAACCATTCGACTATTAGAAGAGAAATACTAAAATTTTTCTGCAAAACTGACTACAGCTTAAACGTCAATAAACGTTGTAAGTAAAATTCATTCGAGATTATTAGCAATTGTATTCAGTGTAAATATGTACTTTTAATATGATTCATAGGATTTGTCACCGGTAGGTAATCCATCGTAGGTGTTTTATTTGATTCAAAAATTATAACGAAGTAAATTTCTCCGTCATTTTTATTCGCGCCGGGGCTCGAACCCGGATCCCCTCATTCCGGAATAAGTCACTCTACCAATTGAGCTACGCGGACGTTTTTATTCTGATTCCTATCTGCCTTTATGTCGTGTGCGTCCTTCGGGAAGGTACGTCACATCTCCTGGTACGTTATATCATCTCCCCTTATTTTTATTTTTTTTTCGAAGGGCTGGAGAAAGGATTCTCTTATTTTTCCTATCTCGCGGTGTGGAAATAACATCACACCAATGCG
Source organism: Macrothele yani (assembly GCA_039090855.1). Lineage (NCBI taxonomy): Eukaryota > Metazoa > Arthropoda > Arachnida > Araneae > Macrothelidae > Macrothele > Macrothele yani. Next base: position 104,997,932 of record CM077002.1, on the reverse strand, counting down.
AGATTTTAAACGGTCGGGTCATCCGGATAGTTCGGGCGCCATTATAACGAAGTAAATTTCTCCGTCATTTTTATCCGCTCCGGGGCTCGAACCCGGATCCCCTCATTCCGGAATAAGTCACTCTACCAATTGAGCTACGCGGACGTTTTTATTCTGATTCCTATCTGCCTTTATGTCGTGTGCGTCCTTCGGGCAGGTACGTCACATCTCCTGGTACGTTACAAAATTTAGAAAGAGAACATGAAACCGAAAAAGACAAAAGTTTATTGTAAAGCAAAATACAAGTATATCGTTAAATATTTTTTCTTTATTGTTTCATGGTTTTGATCAAATAAAGAAATAGATGGACCGCAAGGCACATTTCACGCACTTTCAAAACTCCTTAAATGGGTGAACTTTAAGAGACAGATTGATTGAGAGAGAAAGAGAGAGATTCAGAAAGGTACAGAGAAAAATTTGGGAAGAGCTAGATAGACGGCATTAAGGGGAAAAAAGATGATAAGAAGAACTGTCGCGACAGAGATGGGGAGAGAAGGATTGAGAGAGACATGACGAACCAGATTATGTGGAAAGTTATGAGAAAGTGAGAGAAAGACAAGTAGAAAGGGAAGATCAGTTGAGAAAGAAATATAGTTAAAAGCAGACAGATAGAAAGGACCAGATGACTAGAGATGAATAGAAGAAGAGAGAAAGTGAATGTCAGAGAGAGAGAGAGAGAGAGAGAGAGAGAGAGACAGAGAGAGATGGAATATAGCAGAAACAGAAACAGAAATAAAATAGCAAGAGATAGTAAGAGGAAAGACAAGCACATAGACAATGCTTGTCTTTCTTCAAAAAAGGCAGTGCTTGAAAGACAGTGCTCGTCCTTTCTCATGGTCAGAAACGCATGGACAGGGTGTGGAAATGTTAGCATGCAAAAGGAGAATGAAAATTAGCAAAAAAACGAAATTAAATGAGTGAAGAAAGAGGAAGCATGTGGAAGACGGAAAGTATATAAGGGACAGAATGTGAGGGAGAGCCGGTGAAAGCAAGAAAGTCAGAGAGCTGACGAACAATAGATAATTAATCGGACAAATAACGAGGTAGAATTTATTTGGGAAATCTTGAGAGAAAGAGAGTATGTGAGGGGAAAAAATAGGTTTATAAGCAGATGGAAATGTTGTAAGTGAAATATGTAAAAAAAGAGGTGGTGAAGAAAAAGAGAAAATAAGGAAATGGCTAACTGGAGACATTTTCTGAAAGTAGATAGACAGTAAGAGAAAAAGGTATAGACAATGAGAGAGAGTACGCAAAATAATTTGAAGAGGGATAGTTGGTAAGAAAATGAACAACAGATTTTTTCAGACTGATAGAGAGACATTAATGGCTAGTGGAACAGAGAATGCTGAGCAACAGAAAGGGTTTGAGACTAAGACATATGATGAGAGACATATGGAAGCACAGTTGAATGAGAGAAAGTGAAGAATGCGTGATGCAAAAAGTAGAGAGAAAAACGGTAAGAAAGGAAAATGTAAAGAGTGAGAAAAGAATTATGAAAATATTATCGGTACTGTTTCGTATTTCTCTGAATGAAAGGTTAGCTAGTTTCTGATTCGTAAACAAGAAAGACATTTTGAGAGAAGCAAGGTTTTCTTTTAAATTGAAATGTTTTACACTGCTCACTCTACCAGCATTTACAGAAGATTTGAACGCGTGGCAAACTTTATAACCATTACCTTGTGTAACACAAGACATTCCGAAACAAATCTCTACCAATATATTGGAAAGTATTTCTGTGTCCCGAAAGATCCTCGGCACACGGTTGTTTTGTAGCATAAAAGTAAATGGCAAATTTTATTTCTGGAGTTTGAATGATACCTACTTTTGTAGTTCCTTACTATATTATATGTCCGCAAACTGTCTACATTCTTTGAAAAGTTCAGTCTTGATTTCGCATATGCCAACACCCTTCGGCAAAGAAAGAATCCGTGTGATCTTTCTACAGTATAGCAATCACAACAAAAAGGCATGGAGATCACTCTTGTACCTTGTTGGAGGCTTTGGTTGCCTGGGGATTTCTCAGTGAAATGGGACGTCGACCTCTTCTTGTTTCCGGCGTGTTTGCTACGGATATTGGTCGTTTTCGGAGAATGGAGAGGAGGAACAGGGTGTGCAAGCATGAATGGCAGATGCTCATCAGAGCAAGACGACTCGCGGGATGGTCGCAGCACCGCTATGCGGAAGAAGCACTTTACCATGCTTACGTAAAGAATTCATTTTGGAAACTAGATAGCAGCGATCACAGCTCTTCTTAGGAGTCGACACAATGTGGTGGAAAAATACATCGATTTCTTCATTAAATCTTACAGAAAGGTACGGCGCTAAAAACGTAAAATAAGAAAGGTTTTTAAGAGTAGCAGGAGCAAGCTCTCATTAATTGAAAATCACTAGGAGTGATCGATTGTGACAAAAGTTAAAAAATGGACTTTTTTTGGTGTATCTAAATGGAACATTTGAAAATTTAAATTAATTAAATAAGAAGCGCATAAAATTTTGGTGATACTTATTGAAGAATAATAACGAAAAAAAAATTCAAAAAGGAAATATTAAACAAATAAAGATGTACAATAAATAACGTCTCATTCTGATTGAGGAATGCCGAAAGTTACCAATCATGTGCTTGGTAAAGAGAAATATAATACCAACATAATCCTTGAAGTCCAGCATTTAGAAAGCTAGATGCTATAGCAGGTTACATATGTATTTAAATCATGTTCAGATAAAAGTAAGGTGTACCTCTTGAAGAAATAGGTCAGTCTGTATTCTGATAAATGCAATTCTAAAATAAATCCGGATAACAGGACGTTCACTAACATTAGAACTGATAATAAAAAATTATTGCCTTCATTGATGCACCTCTTTATAAGTAAAAGCATATTATCGTTATTGATACAAATCTACATAATTGAAAAAAGATATCTTCATTCATGCATTTCAGTATAATTATAAACATGTTATATTCATTTAATTCATACAGTTATCGATAGTTGAAACCATACCTTCATTGATACACATCTCCATAGTTAAAATCATGGAATCTTAATTAATGCAAATTAAAAACATGCTGCCTTCATTAATGCATTTCTCCATGATTAAAAACATGTTATCGACATTTATTCATGTCTCAATATCTTTCGATTTCTCTGACTCGCCCGATCCATCAGTTGTGGTATTTCTTATTTGGAAATCCAAACTTCTTCTCTTTCTCTGAAAACATAGCATTCGTTTTTTTAGATTTCATAGATAGCTCGTGTCAACGAACAATACTAAACTGCACATAATCACTACCCCCATAATTTTAAATGGTGCTTTTTGAAACGTCTTTGCGTTGCATTGGTTAAAACAGCTGAGACAGCAATCCTCAGGGGAAATTTTGCTCATCGAAAATTCTAAGATTTAGATATTATATGGACGAACGACGATTCATGATGGTCTGAAAAATTATTACGTATGCAATATCACATATGTAACAGTGATTCAGCTGATCGTGATGTGATTGTTAGGAGACCGCAATAATTTTATTTACACTGTCCACCATACACGCAGCATAACTTTGCGCGGATACAGCACTGGTGTGAGTAGTTGAGTCACTGGTGGACAACCAATCTCTGGAACGTTTTGGGATGCTGTACTGGACCCAACTCTCATCAAATGAGAGTACCGTATACAAAAAATGGCTCCTTGTCAGAAACCTACGATTTCGTTCCAGCTCTTTTTCGAGGGGAAGGGGTGTATATGCAACGTACCGCTCAGATAACGTAAGAGACAAAACGGTAAGTTGCAGTGATAAGCCAAGGGAGGTGTAGTTCAGTCGGGAGAATAACCGGCTCAGGAACGAGAATACGAGGATTCCAATTACACCACCAGCAAAATATATATATATATATATATATATACACTGGCGGAAATTGAAAAAAGAACACCAAGAAGACGTCTGATACCAACGAAATTTATACAGCATAATAACGGAATACAGAGAATAACGTGATCAAAACATTATGGCAAAATACAGCTGTATTTGCTGGTAAACTGAAAAATAACATTTCCATGTTGAATGGTTAGTACGAGGTTGAACCGCCATGAACTGCGTCACACTGTGCAATTCTGACATGGAGTCTGTCGTACAGATGTTGGATGTAAGTTTGGGGGTTTGAGTTCCAAGCATCCTCAACCTGGACGTTTAAATGGGGGATGGTCGTGGCTGGCCGTGGAGACCGGATACGTCGTTGTCCCATAAAATCCCACACGTGCTCAATGTGGGCAGAAATCCTGTGAACATGCAGGCCATGGAAGTTGTCTCACACCCTGAAGTGCATGTTGCGTTGCACGTGTAGTGTGTGGGCGTGCGTTTTCTTGCTGGAAAACACCACGACGAACCGACCTTACAAATGGCACAACAACGGGCTGAATGATGTTGTTGATGAAGGAAGTGTTGTTTAACGTACCCGGTACAAACACTAGTTGTTTACGGGAGTGATCGCTGACCGCTTCCCAGACCAGGAGACCAGGTGTAGGCCCTGTGTGTCGCTGGCGGACGCAAGAAGGGTGGAGACTCTTCCCTGTGCGTCTGCGAACACGCATACGGCCATCGGAGGCTCCCAAGCAGAATCTGCTTTCATCGCTAAACACGACAGATCGCCATTGCGTTCTCCAGTGCAGACGTTGGCGACACTACTGCAACCGTTCCTAACGGTGAGCTGGAGTCAGAGGTAGACATGCCAGAGGCACACGTGCACGTATTCCTGCATCCAGTAGACGGTTGCCGATTGTTCATGTAGTCACCTCAGGTGCAACGGCAGCTGTGATTTGCGTCGCAGGAGATGTTCTCAACGCCGCTCTTCTTATGCGTCGATCGGTCCGTTCATCAGTCGGTCTGCGACTCCCGGTTCCACGTCTTCTCGTGTGGGAATGTTCCTCGGACCATCTACGCCACCATCGTACCACCACCGATACTTCCCATTCATTTCACTCCGCAATACGAAGATATGACCCCCGGCCTCCCGGAGTCCGACTAGACGACCTCGCTCAAAGTCCGATAACTGCTGAAATTGTGCACGTCTTCCATGTCCGGGCATTGCAGCTTCTTCAGGGTCTTTGCACGTGTCCGTACGCCGACGACTGATTATATTCACTTCGCAGTACTCCTTAAATACCACCGACGATAATTTGCATATTGTGCCGTGCTGTGGCGTAAGCGCTCACCGGTTGGTCCCGAAATTAATATCACACCTACGTACACTCGACCCCATTAACATATGTAAATTTCATGATCGTCCGCCAATTCCCTCTTGGTGTTCTTTTTTCACTTTCCTCCAGTGTATATATATATATATATATATATATATTTACACCATCTCGGACGAATCACAAGAAGATAACGGTTAGACCACTGCACCATCGGGGCGGCAAACCCGAATTCTTTAAGTAACGCAAAGTTTCTATTTTTTCAAAATATGTTATATGATATTTACTTTTAGTTGGTACATAGCGAAATACCTTCAGACAATACTTAAACTTTTTAACGTTTTAATGAAGCGCTATTCGAAGTCCGCACAACTTTTTACTCTGCATTAACCCTTTAACGACTATGACACAAAAATGTTTTAGCACTACAAATATCATAACGCCCGTAACTGTCTCTTGTTTCACTTCTTTGTTAAATAACAACAATAGTGACTGAGGCTGACTCCTGCTGATTTGTCATAGGTAAAGAACATTTGAAGAACAGGTAGGGGCAGGAAACCTGACTCACTTTAGACACGAGTTTCGGGCGGCAATGGACGTTTGTATGTATGGGCGTTTTGGGCGTTATGGTCGTTAAAGGGTTAAATCTGCGGGCAGGTGAATTTGCCTCAAATTTTGGCACTTCTTTTCATACATTTCTGTAAAACGTTTTAATATTATTTGCATATATCGAAATTAGTGCAATGGGCTTTTGTCGTACCACAATAAGGTAACTAACTATTATAGTACGACAAACTCTGAATTTAAAATTGCATGATATATCAATTTCAGGCCAAGAAAGATTTGATATATTTCAATATTGATGAGAAAACAGGTGAAATTCAAAATTTTTCCAACGGCTATGATCTGGAAGAATCGCATGGAAATATATATTTTCCTCTGATCGATAGCTTCAGTTTTAAAATTGGGCTTATTGTTCGTGTGATTTAACAGGTAAATGATGTTGATTTCAGAAGTTTCTGGATACAAATTTTCAAGTACAACTACGTCTTTTGTAAACAACTATGATAGAAAACACTTATGGTCAAGGGGTCAACTAGACACAATCGTTCAAAAGTAGTAGTTACATTTAACGAATATTCAAATTATCAGTACTAAAGTCAATAACACAGAATACGCCACGTTAAATGTTTGTGCTTTATTTTAAAAAAGACCATGTGCAAATTTATGTTTTTCATATAGAACGTTCCAGTGCATCAGTATTCTAACTTTTCGGGCTCAACAAGGTACTTCTCGTGACACAATATCGCCGTAGTTCCCGTTCTAGAACAAAATTTAATAAAGCGACTAATTTCGTAAGAAATTTTATTCCAAACGTGAAATTCAACTTTGTAAACATACTCTATTTTTACGAATGCCGAGTTCGTGAAATATATTTCAATGAAATGCGCAGTGAGCTTAATAATACATATTTAGACCAGTATGAAATGCATCTTCGCTCCTGAATTCTATCACTTTGATACAAAACATGATTGCCATTTTACTTGCATTTGTAATTAACAATCTCTTCGCAACTTTCGAAAAATTCGATATGTGCAGGATTTTCAAATGACATTCTTGAAGATGATATTGACTGAGGCCGAGTTCGTGAAATCAACTTCCACAATCAACTTCTACGTGGATAAAATAATATACTGACACGCTACTGTCAAATCTTCAGTATATTTCAATGGAATATTAGTTCGCCTGAGAGTTATTATATTTCTTATTTTCCCAATTTTTGCTCTGAAAAGTGAAATGTTCTAAAAATTGAGATAGTTTGCTTTCATCGAATGCCAAAACTGAATTTGAGAAAAAAATGGAATTTGCGCAATTCCACCGGACTGTTTAAAGACTTACTAAAATGTCCTACTCAGGTACTCAACTGGAAACCTCTGATCCGAGGGGATTAGCAGTTCATTATTTGAGAAGAACAAATTAACCTAAACGAGACTACTGGCACATCGGAGCACTCTTCTTTGTATTAAAGTTTCAAAATACAGTCTGGCTGAAATGACGAGAGATGGTGTTTTTCCTGCGTAACAACTGCAGAGATACCTAAAATACCAATGATCTTTCATCAAAACGGTAGGAAACAACAAGCTCGGATCTGCTTATGTAAGCTCTGGATTTCTTTTGCTTTATGAATAAAACTTAAAGCAAACAAAGATTATTTTCCAGTTACTACATTGTAGTTCCTAAATCTCCTCGTCATTGTCTCTTAACATATTGTTTTCCAATGAAAGTTCCAGTAATCACTGATCTGCAAATTAGGAAACCTCATTATCGCAAAGCGTTTTCAAAGGTTTTTATGGCTCACATCAAACACGGGATACTCTTACATTCCCAGTAAATCTAAATATGATCACTGCCTGGCCTTCTAACTGCATAACTATTTGGAGCCATCCCAATGTTACGGTTTTACGTTTCATTGGCCAAAAGTATTTTAAAAACTAATTACGCTACGAAACATTCTTAAATGAGCAATGTGCCAGTTCATTTATTTTTTCTGCTGCATCTGCAAGAAATCCTAAATTCTTTATATATAACGCACTTTAAAGTAATGAATCTAATTATACATTAACGTTATTATAAATGTACCAGGCTGTGAATAATACTAAAGAGACGCATGTAGCAACGAACAGTTTCCTTTCTGGGTTATTTCTAGGGTTTTGGTGACATGAAACATCACATTTCGCACCCCCGCCATTTCGCGCGATTTCGGTGAAATTCAATTGTGTTTTCGCTAATGATCTGTTCATAAGCGTGGTTTTCAAGTGAGCAATCTTTGGACATACGTTGTACATTGACGATTTTTTTATCGCATATTTCCTTTTTCATTTTCCTTCCGTTCCCCCAAACCCCGGGGAAGGGGGTCAACTTTTGCATTCCGTGGTAGCTCATCTTCATTAATTAACATTGGTTTTTTTTCACCTCAATAGCTTCGTCTGATCACGAGATATTCCACTGTAAAATGAATCGTGGGACACCCTGTATATACCATTTGTAGATTATCAAAAGGTTTTTGAGTCATCGCAACCATGTTAAAAATGCCTTTGAAATCCTGTAGTATTGAAAATGAATACGTTTATATCATTCAAACATATATAAAAATGCAAGGTCAAAGTGTCCAATGTTCGGTGACAAAGCACCTATAAAATTTGGAAAGGGAGTGAGACAAGGTGATACCACATCTCCCAGACTCCTCACTGCCGCGTTCCAGAATGTCTTTCAATCATCAGATTCTGAAAACATAGAAATAATGATTAGTTGAGATGATTTAACACCCCAAAGTTTTGTTGATGGCTTTGCAATTTTTGCAAATACCCCACAGAGCCTCAAATCGTGATTCAGGAATTTGTGGTGAGAACAAAGTTGATTAAAATAGAAGTTATAGAAAACAAAATTGGTATACTATGCATGCTAAACAAGAACTGAAGGACTATTAGTTGATGGACAAAGTTAGAAGGAACTGATGCCTATATTTACTTTGTACACATCGGAGAGAAATACACTGGCGGAAAGTGAAAAAAGAGCACCAAGAAGGAGACGTCTGATATCAACGAAATTTATACAGCATAATAACGGAATACAGAGGATAACGTGATAAAAAAATTATGGCAAAATACAGCTGTATTTGCTGGTAAACTGAAGAATAACATTTCCATTTAACATGGTTAGTACCAGGTTGAACCACCATGAACTGCGTCACATTGTGCAATTATGGCATGGAGGCTGTCGTACAGATGTTGGATGTAAGTTTGAGGTATTGAGTTCCAAGCATCCTCAACCTGGACGCGTAAATTGAGGATGGTCGTGGCTGGCCGTAGAGACCGGATAAGTCGTTGTCCCATAAAATCCCACACGTGCTCAATGGGGCAGAACTCCGGTGAACATGCAGGCCATGGAAGTTGTCTCACACCCTGAAGTGCATGTTGCGTTGCACGTGTCGTGTGTGGGCGTGCGTTTTCTTGCTGGAAAACACCACGATGAACCGACCTTACAAATGGCACAACAACGGGCTGAATGATGTTGTTGATGAAGGAGGTGTTGTTTAACGTACCCGGTACAAACACTAGTTGTTTACGGAAGTGATCGCTGACCGCTCCCCACACCAGGAGACCAGGTGTAGGCCCTGTGTGTCGCTGGCGGACGCAAGAAGGGTGGAGACGCTTCCCTGTGCGTCTGCGAACACGCATACGGAAATCGGAGGCTCCCAAGCAGAATCTGCTTTCATCGCTAAACACGACAGATCGCCATTGCGTTCTCCAGTGCAGACGTTGGCGACACCACTACAGCCGTTCCTGACGGTGGGATGGAGTCAGAGGTACACATGCCGGCGGCACACGTGCACGTAGTCCTGCATCCAGTAGACGTTTGCGGATTGTTCGCACAGTCACCTCAGGTGCAACGGCAGCTGTGATTTGCGTCGCAGTGGATGTTCTGCTTGACAACGCCGCTCTTCTTATGCGTCGATCGGTCCGCTCATCAGTCCGTCTGTGACTCCCGGTTCCATGTCTTCTCGTGTGGGAATGTTCCTCGGACCATCTACGCACCATCGTACCACCATCGATACTTCCCGTCCAATTCGCTCCGCAATACGACGATATGACCACCCTGCCTTGCGGAGTCCGACTAGACGACCTCGCTCAAAGTCCGACAACTGCTGAAATCGTACGCGTCTTTCATGTCCAGGCATTGCAGCTTCTTCAGGGTCTTCGCACGTGTCCGTACGCCGACGACTGATTACTTTCACTTCGCCATACTCCTTAAATACCACCGACGATAATTTGCATATTATGTCGTGCTGTGGGTCGTAAGCGCTCACTGGTTGGTCCTGAAATTAACATCACACCTACGTACACTCGAACCCATTAACATATGTAAATTTCATGATCGTCCGCCAATTACTTCTTGGTGTTCTTTTTTCACTTTCCGCCAGTGTATAATAGGCGAGTAAAATTTGTCCGGAGTGCATGTGGAACAAAGAGTACAATTTTCAAGGGTAATTTTTCTTGAAGTATGAAAAGAGTATTTAATCAGTGCATTGTTGAAATTCGGGCTTCTGCATCAGAGACTAACTGAAAAAGAAATGCCGAGGATACCGAAAACTCAAAGAAGCCTGGAGATATAAATGTTTCGTGTGAAGATGAGACACAGAGGAAAGAACTCATGAATCAGGAAAAAGACAGAAATTGATGACATACATTATATTGACAAATCGCTGGACACCTAGAGGAGAAACACAACAAAGCCTTTAATGACATACATTAATACGGTGTCGGTCCACCTTTGGCCTTAATGCATGCACTGACCCTTCGAGACATATCTTGAACAAGGTTTTGGAACACAGCAATAGGCATGAGCTTCCATTCAATACACATAATGCTGCCGCTAACTGTTGCTTAGTTGTAGGCCTTGGTTCCAAACTTCTTATGCAGAGATCTAATTCCTCCCATAGGTGCTCTATGGAATTAAAATCAGGGCTATTTGCTGGCCAGTCCACACACGGTACGGAATTATCGTCGAACCACGCCGTAACAGTCCTTGCTTTATGGCTCGTACATTATCCCCCTGGTACCAACAAGGTTTGGTTCCAGAGTATTGCCACATAGTTGGTAGGGCATAATAATCCAGAATATCGAGCTAGACGTGTTGATTAACAGGTTTGTCCAAGATAACCAATAGGCCGGGACCATACCACGAAAAACACCGCCACACTAGTACACTTCCTGCTCCAAACTTGACTGTCAGAGCAGTACACTGTGGTAAATAGCTCCCCCCCCGACTACCGCCATACCCACACACGGCCATCACACTGAGGGATCGTACATCTGGATTCATCAGTCCATAGAAGGCGTTTCCATTGATCTACGGTCCACGATAAATGTTCTTTACACCATGCTAAACGACGAGTAGCATTCCGAGTGGAGATGAAAGGTTTATGAGAAGCCGCACGACAACGGTAACCGATAGAATGAAGTTCTCGGCGAATGGTACGTGTACATACCGAGGTTCCAGAATTTTTACTCACCTGTACACTGAGGTCTTGTGCGGTACTCCGTCGATTAGCTCTTGTAACGTACCAGGAGATGTGACGTACCTGCCAGAAGGACGCACACGACATAAAGGCAGATAGGAATCAGAATAAAACGTCAGCGTAGCTCAATTGGTAGAGCAACTTATTCCGGAATGAGGGGGCCCGGGTTCGAATCCTGGCGCGGAAAAAAAATGACTGAGAAATTTACTTCGTTATATTCTAACGACTCTCCTGAGGCTTCAACATCCGCTATCACTGATTTTCTTTGGTCTGCCGGTACGTTTTGCTGCTTTAGGCACCCCATGTGTCTTCCACGTATTCAGTACATCCAAAGCAGTTGACTTAGGTATGTCTAAACGACTCTCGGTTTCTCTTATAAACAACCTAGTAATATAACACCCAACAATCTTTCCCTTCTCAAAGTCAGTTCTCTCCCGCCACGACATTTTCACTCAACCTCACAGTGCGATATGATCGCGGTCAGCTTCAGGCTTGTTTTTATATTGTCTGCAGCTCTACCGTGCATTTTAATAATGCAACAGATCCGTTCATTTGCTTTTGAAGGGGTGTCCGGTGACTTTTGTCAATATAGTGTACATATGTATTCGTTAAGTATCAGATTGCAAAGAAAGTTTCCTGAAAAAGCGTGCTTGGCGTGGGTAATGCAAGATACTGCGAGCCTGCGGTGACGTAAACACCCATATCGAATATTTGTGGCTTGAGTTGGAGAAAAGGGTACAATGTACGGGATCTGTCGGATCTTCTGTCGGAGTAATGGTTCCAAACATCAAGATACACCTACCAACATTTCGTTGAATCTTCTACCTCATCGTGTAAGAGCTCTTTTGGCGGCATGAGGAGGACCTACATAATTTAAGGTAGGTGGTTTTAATGTTTTGGCTGATCGGTATATGTACATATATATATATATTAAGAATAAAGACACTCAAAAGGTACCATTATTCTTAATTCAGAAAGTAGCTTCGTGTACCTGCTTCACTCTCTTGTTCTGAAGTGGGTAATGTATTTTCATCAGAAAAACAGTGAATTTATATTAAAAAATTTACCTTCAATTAAAAAGTCTGATTCTAAACCTAAATCTATTCATTAGTGGTTTAAATGGCCACTGAGTAGATGTTTGTGTAAGGGAATTATCCAAAGTTACCAATTTTTGTCTTAAATAAATTGATCTTTCGTGTGATTTTTGCTCAATGTGGCAAACAAGAAAACTTTTGGAGAAAGCAATAGGTAATCTCCACGCATTTTAGAACATTGAATCCCTTAATGGAACGGAAAAAAAACTATATATGGTGTTCAAGAAGAGGGGTTTAGACGAACAAATCGTTTAATAAAAACTTGTCGAGGAAAATAAATTTTTATGTATGGTGTAATACTGTAATTGGAAGGATCAGTAGACAAGCAGAGTAATTTTACGGGACAAGGGATACATAATAACTTGTGAAATACATGCGACATGTTGGTTTTCGAAATACGAATGCCCTTAAATATTGTATTTCTCTCATTTAAAGGTTTTTCATTTTTTCTGCACATTAAAAAGCTATTCAGAAATTTCCTCTACAATGCAAATGTGATTATCCTTATGAAATTCGAAATACATAAATATGTATTTGCCAGTTCTTTTAAATTTGATGTACTCGTGTTTTTAAACTACAATGCTACAGTCCCATCAATTTCCCAAAATTCCCTAAATAAACATTTTTTGTTCCTAACTAAATAAATCATAAAACTTTGTTTCAGAATCAAAGTAATTTATTAAAATTGTGCACTTTCATGAAAGTAAGTAATCAGGCTGAAATATCTTAAACTATGAATTCATAGGTATTCGATACAGATTTCCAGAGAAAATGGATTCCTGTTAGATTGATCACTTGAAATCATATTTTGGGGAATTTCAGGAATTAACTTAGCTAATTGGAAATCTACAAGACCGTGCAAAAATATCCTGCATTTCTTGTAGATTAGATGACATTTATATCGATTTTGTGAACGACTCGCAACTCCATATTAAGCGAAATTCTGTTTTAAGTGAGATGAGCTGTCATATTGATGGATTGTTCCAATTTTCCATTAAATGAAGTACAGACTTTATTGCCAAATAACTTTCAAAAAGGGAAAGCAAGGAAGTGCAATCCGCGAAAAAGTTTTTGTTCTAGCATGCATTGCATTCTCTTCTTTCTCCAAAAGGAAGAAAAACTATATTCTTTTGGTATTACATTTTCATCCTTGCGGTTAATAAATAGAAATAAGTTCGTATTTATCCTTGCAGATAATTTAAGGGTTTCAACTTTTGTACACAAAATAAACAAAAATTAATTCTTTTTTCTGCTGTATGATTAGCGCCACAGTCAGTTGAAATCTCTGTTGCTGGTATTCCTTTTCCATTTAGCTCCCTCGTGCGTCACATTGCTCCTTACATTCTTTTCCTTTTATCCTTCCGTGTCTACTTATGTCTTATTTACGTACCTCCTGGCAGAACCTTGTTCAAGAATCTACGTCTGACGGACCAATAACCTATCTTCTCAGAGTTGTTCTCTCATTTTATTGTTACTCACTTATTCTCATTCATAATTCTGCTCTTCTCAGTGAGACTGAATATGTATCTCACTATCTTCATTTTTCTAGCATTTACCATATTATCCATACATCTTCCCATTACCGAAGTCTCACAGCACAGTACGAGATTTCTAGTTATATTACACTATCCGAAGCCTAACCTTTTTTCTTTTCCAGCAGTCAGTTGTATCACCTGGCGTTTTTCTACAGTTCAGTATCTTGCCGCCCTCAGAACTCATTTCTCCTTTCGCAAATCTATCTCCCTAAGTAATAAATCTTCCAACTTTTCTTTCTCTACCGTCTTCCGTGTCACAGGCAAAAATTGAAATCCGAATGAAAACCATTGTGTAACGGGTTTCTTAATTAATAAAGATAATGAAAAGTAATATAAATATAGCAAAGGTAACAAAACGTCTGTGGCGCCAGGAGCACAAGAACGGGACACATCAGCGATGGGATTGAGTTCTCTTTACGGTTGAGAACCCATTTAGTCTGACGAGCGATTCTGGATGTATACACATCTGGAGAGAGCGGGGAACACGCAATCACACCTCCAACATCATCGAAAGGGACCGGTTGGGAGGTGACGGAGTTCTCGTTTGGGGTGATATCATGCTCGGTAGCCGTACTGACCTGCGCATCTTCCAAGTAGGTGCAGTCACTGGTGTCCGCTATTGTACCGAGGTTCTCCTGCCTCACCTGCCTCTGTTTAGAGGTACTGTGGGTCCTGATTTCCTCTTCATGGACGACAACGCTATACCTCATCATACAGTGGCTGTCGCAGAGCTGTTGGAGAGTGAAGATATTCAACGCATGGGTTGGCCCGCAAGATCCCCGGATCTAAATCCAATCGAACACGTGTGGGACCTTCTCGGAAGACGCTTGACAGCATGTCACATGCCGCCAGCAACGATTCTGCTGCTGCGATTGGCGCTACAAGAGGAATCGGCCGCGATGCCTCAACAGCTCCTTGACAACCTCGTCCTCAGCATGGACAGACGTTGTAAATCCTGCAACGCCGTCAGGGGTGATCATATTACCTACTAAAGACTGGAGTTTTCTTGACAGCCGCTTGTCACATGGACGTTTCTATCTTCTGTCCAGTTATGCTCGAAGCTACCTTTTCCATAAAGTGCCTTTGTATCCTTTGGATTCCTTGTTTGGACGGTTTTGCTCACTTGTCCCATATTCTTACATCTTGGGGATCTTATGGTATGATTTGAGTCTATGTGGAGCACTTCTGCACGACGTTACATTCGAAAAACCGTCTCGTCCTTAATTTTTGTACGCCAGTGTAGAAAGGAAAAAAGAAAGGGAGGAAACATTTTAAATATGCCACTATATACCGAAATCAAGAAGCTTGATAATGGTGATATGCTATCCAAAATAAATAACAACGTATGCGGTTTTAAGCGGCTCAGAGTAATATCCACACAGAAAGTTACACGGTAGGTAAAACGAAAACGTTTCGGCCACACTGTTGTTTCTACTCTTTTCAAAGTAGAAACAACATTCGGCTTCTTTCTTTCAGAAAAGCATACAGCGTAGATGTTCACAAATATACACTGGTCACAAAAAGTTAGGAATATTGCAATTTCGAAGGGAAAACATTGTGATATGCAAATTTAGCGGCTACTGGAGATCGATTATCAGCGTGGGTAGCTAGATTATATGGAAATTAGGATCATGACACAGAACATCACGTGGCGTGAGGGCTCTGATAAAGCACCAAGCTCCACTTGGTCTAGACGTTTGCTGAATGTATTGCTTTCAATGTATAATTAACGTGAGACGATGCCCAGATGACACTGAAGCATTGACAACAGAAATAGAATTGTTGGCACATTACAGGATTCTGTAAGGCAGATGGTTGTGGCAGTTTCTTCAGGAGTTCTTCGACTACGAGCTGCTTCTGGTGTCACAGTATATACTCAAACGGAACAAACCCCGTCTTCACGAGTACGGACTCAGAGTAAGAAGGTCACTGATATGTACAGCACTGACTTAAGCCTACCGTCGTCAAAGATAAAACAGGGTCCAACAGTACCTCTCATAGAATACAGAGTGGCACCCTGTACTTTTCACAGACGATTCCTGTTTAACTCTTTATCCTGGTACTCGACGAGGGCACGTGTCGAGAAGATCAGGTGCACGAATGCAACCACACAATGTCCGGTCGGTCCACCCTTACCAGCGCCAGTCACTTCTGGTCTTAGCAGTTTAATTCCAGTACTTCCTTGTATATTTGTCAAGGCAACATGAATGCCTCAGTGTACCGAAACGAGATCATTGTGGCACTGTTTCATGCTGATCTTGGATATGCATTATTTTACCTCTATGGAAATACAACCAGTCATCGTGCTTTGAACATGCTTCAGGTGCTGGAAAATCATGGGATTCAAACGTTAGAGATGCCTCCGTGGTCTACTGACCTCAACGCTGTTAAAATCATTTGGGAACCTTTACAGAGACGTCTGGATAACCACGTTCCATGCCCCAGTACATTGGTAGACATCCGCAGGGTGTAGCCTGTAGTGTGAAACGATCTGCCCCAAACACTAATCAGTAATATCATTGCAAGTATGCCTCGTACGCGTCAAGACGTTCTTCGACAGAGAGGTGGTGTTACTGGGTGCTGAAATCCAGAGGTATGAATATTCTCCGAATTTACCATTTTGTCTACAATACAGTGCTACTTTGTTGTGCGTAGAAATTGAACAATACATTGTTTTTGTAAATGTACTCTTCATCGTTTGGGTTACGTACCCTCACTGATGTTATTTCACTGCGTGTTACTTGAGTCAGATACATACTTCCTTCATCTCATGCAATATCCATAATTCCTACGTTTTCTGCTCAGTGTATATTTGCGCCACCTAGTGGTAACATTGTGAGGCAGAAAATAGTAGATAATGCGTGAATGACATTTGACATGCAGTTACCGTAGTCGTAAAAAACATTGCTCCCAATATCTCTTTTAGGATCAGTAATACATACGTTTCACGTAAAGAGCAGAAAAAATCAGCTTAGTCCTAGCACAAGCGAAAAATACGAGAAAAACCGTAATCGCCATTTCTTTAATAAAGGGGTTTGACGTCCACCGTGTGCAACTCAACATACTATAAATCAGTCGTCTTTCCAAATACAGGAACAAAGTGTCTAGGAAAGGGAGAAAGCTAACAGGTTAGACAAACAAAACAGCCACGTCTCACTGGGACTGTTTTGTTTTGATTGAGGGGTAAGCAACTCAGTGGGATATGAGCAGTCGCCTATTCCAGTTTAGGGCCACTGGTTCCAGGGAAGGGAGACATCCAGCTCCGTAAGACAATTACAACGTCCATGCCTCACCGGGATTCGAACCCCGGACCTATCTTGAACGAATGATCAAGAGCCATCACTCAGACCTGCACCACCGTGGCGCCTTGTAGTTTGAGAAGGCCTTCTTTGTTTAAAAATGGTTCACATGCCGGAAGAGCTGATAATCAGTGAGTTCAAAGTCTGGGGAATATACAGTTGAATCAGAATAATATGACTACCCCCGGAACCGCAGTGTACCCGCCCAAGCGAATCACAGAGTGCACGTGACAAGGTCTACCACACGGAGATATAGGCGGCCGGCCAGGACAGATGAGCCATAGGGCGTTACGTGAGTACAATGTGCATATGTACTTATTTGACGGACGTTCAAAATGGAATGATCATCGGCAAACTCGCAAAGGGTGGAAGCATCTCCGAAACAGCAGACTTCGTGGGCTATTCGCGAGGTGCTGTAGTAAGGGTGTACCAAAAATGGACAGCTGGTGGCACACAGAGTACCTCCCGACGTCATAATTGTGGAGATCCAAAGGCCATCGACCCCAGAGGAGAAAGTCGCCTTCGTCGACTGGTAAAGGGCAATCGATGCGCACAGTGCAGCAGTTGACCAAGCAAATGAACGCTGGCGCACGCAGGTACGTGTCCCCTATAACAGTAGATTGAAACCTGTTACGCATGGGTGTCCGGAGTCGACGTTTCGTAAAGGTGCCTATGTTAACCCAGGCCCATCGGCAACGACCTCTGTACTTTGCAGTGGACTACCGTCATTTGACAGTGGAAAAGTAGAGAAAGATAGCCTTCTCCGACGAATCGTGGTTCCTATTCCACTGCAGTGACGAGAGGTGGCGTATATGGTATCAGACACACGAGAACCAACATCTGGAAATGCTTGTCGGCCAAGTACAGGCCTGCGGTGGCAGTGTGCATGTCTGGTGGAAATTTTCCTGTAGTAACCTGGGACCACTGGTACCACTGGATGGGTCCCTGAAAGCCAATGGCTACCTTCTCATCCATGCTGACCACATTCATCCCTTCATGTTGGGCGTTTACCCTGGTGGTGATCGTATCTCCCAACACGACAGTATGTGAGTGCCACATCGCTAGGGGGCTGCATGACTGGTTCCAAGAACACTACAGAAATGTCTCCGTTCTCCGTTGGCCAGAAAAATCGCCCGACTTCCATCCTATAGAAGACTTTTGGGAATATTTAAATCTACAGGTTCGTAGTGCCCACCCACAGTTACGTCATCTCCGGGACCTCCGTGCTCTGCTACAGTCGGAATGGGCACGTGCGCTCCGGGAAACCTTCCAGGGCTTCATTGCATCCATGCTACGCCGTCTCGCAGCTATCATCAGGGCCAAGGGTGGTTATTCCCATTGTTAGGTAGGTAGTCTTATAATTCTAATACGACCGTGCATGTAGGGTGAAGTAATAGGAAATGACTCATACAACGCATATATCAGATATATACCACCAACGTAACGAATTCTATTTTTAGACGACACCATTTTTTGGAGGAGCGGAACAGCCGAAAATAAGCAGTTCATCTGCACCAACCCAATACACAGCCATTTTTTGGAGTAGCCCATCAGCCGAAAATAAGCAGTTCATATGCACCAACCCAATACACAGCCATTTTTTGGAGGAGCCCATCAGCCGAAAATAAGCTGTTCATCTGCACCAACCCAATACACAGCCATTTTTTTGGAGGAGTGGAACAGCCGAAAATAAGCAGTTCATCTGCACCAACCCAATACACAGCACAATGATTTTCTGTTCTGTAATGGAGTTTCTTCACGAGCCACGTGCACTTACAATTATTCCTCGAAATCTGTTATATTCTGTTTGGAAAGAGAATTCCACTGTTAAAGATATTTTGCCTTATTAGTTTCGCCGCTCCGGTTGGGCCATGGCATAAAATCAAAGCTAGCTTCTGACCATTCGTCCGATCTGAGTCCGGATTCCAATTCCAGTGAGGCATGGATGATGAGTTTATCTTACGGCATTGGCTCTTTACCCTCCCTGGAATCAGTGACCCTAAATTAGAGACAGGTTACTGCTAATAGTCCATCGAGTTGCTCATGAAGGTCCATAAACTTTCAAACAAACAAACAATTTAGGTTTCAAGGCTACCAAAGATCATTTTCACTTGTAACGCACCAACTGACTCACAATTACATAGACAAAATCAAAACTTTTTCTACGGTAAAAATGAAGCATAGAATTTAAATGCTCGTACCTTAAAATCTGGAACGTGGTTGTTTAAATCCAAAATAATTACGACAGGTTGGAAATTTGCTTTGCAAGGAGGCTTTTATAATTTTGTTCTTTTATTTTTCAGACAGGAACGGCTTCATTTGATTTTCCTTCTATCCATTGCGATAGAAGCCTGGGAAGCGGGAGTGGAATAAGTGATCTATGAAACGTTTCAGGTCATCAGCAAAGTTTTTTCTCAGCGAGAAAATTGGACAAAAACCGGAAGAGATGAAAGGCTGACGGGCCAGGGTCCCGAAAATAATGAGGGTGGGACAATATCTCTCATTCCAGCTCGTGCAAATTCTGCTGTGTCCGTAAAGCGACATCGGGACGAGCGTTATCCCTGTGAAAAAGAAAACTCATGGCGATTAATAAACGTTGGGCGCTTTTCTTGCAATGCAGTATGGAGATAGGCCAAGTCTTGGATGTAAGCATTCCCTGTGATGGTATTGTTCCGCGGTAAGAGTTCATAGTGAATCACACCGCGACAATCCCACCAGAAACTCAGCATCACCTTTAGTTCATGAAGGGGTCACTTAGCGACTTTCTGTGAGGTGATATACGGGTTCAGACATATTCCGTACACCAGTGTCACATTTCCTGTACCAGTCATTGCACGTACTCTATCCGATAATATCGTCACCAAGAGCGTTTTCCAATTTTCCAAGTGCTTCCGTAATTTTCACGCCATTCAAATATTCATAGAGCAATATTACATATCACACCTTCCTCCGATATCGCCATCATATCGTCGCCACGTGCAACTAATCTTTACCACAACACCGTACGCCCTGTCCTTAGAATCTATTATTTCGCGCACATCGCTCTGGGATGTTTACGTCACCGTAGGGCCGCAGTGACTTGCATTACACACAAAACATACAATTTTTTTCCGGAAACTTTCTTTATAACCTGATAAAATAAGGATATTCTTCAGCGTAAGCATGTCAACAAAGTTCCTGCCATGACGACCATGTGTTTTTTACGCTTTCCAACCGTAGGTTGAAGAAGCGCATGTGCTCCAGCTTTGTCCGTCTATCTGCCCGTCCGCACAATAACTCGCGTAAAAACGGTTCGATTTCGATGAAATTTTAGTATGGGGTAGGAGACCACTTGCGGACGTACCCTATTGAAAATGGACGAAATGGGGTAAAGAGTCAGGACATAGGAGCGGGATCCATTCCATTGCCCTTATGCTTCATAACTTGCGTAAATATGGTTCGATTTCAATGAAATTTTAGTATGTGGTGGGGGACCACACGGGAACGCCCCTATTGAAAATTGATGAACTGGGGTCAAAGGTCAGGACATGGGAGCAGGATACATTGCATTGAACGCATGCGTCATAATTTACGTAAAAGTGCATCGATTACGACAAAACTTTATCATGTTGTTTCGGAGGTATACTGAACCGGTCCTGTTGAATGTCATCGAAGTGCGGTCAAAGGTCAGGACACAGGAGTAAAATTTATTTCACAGCCATTATCCTCATAACTTGAATAAAAATGCTTCTATTGCGACAAAACTTCAGTATGTTGTTCCAGTGATATACCGAACCGGTTCTGTTGAATATCATCGAAATGGGGTCAAATTTCAAGGCACAGGAGGGACATTTATTCCACTGTCATTATCCTCATAACTTGAGTAATAACTTGAGTAATGATTTCTGGTATGTTGGAAAGCGTATCATAATCAAAGCATTGCATGATTGTACTAACTTGTTCAATATTCTTATGTCCAGAATATTACGCAATTGCATGCAGGTTCGGGCTAAAATTCAAAAAATAGATTCATGCTGCAAATAAAAGACACCTCCATTTTTTTTACAAAGGTCCTATATTGTTTATTTCATATTACTTACAACTAGCAGATATGTGTTTTACTATTGAAAGAGTAAATGATTTTATCAATCTTCCGAAAGGCTGAAGTGTTTTCTTCATCGAATAGCAATGCACATTTGTTTGGTTGATTTGGAATACGGGAACGTTGAAATTACGTCTATGGCTCACCCCAAATCCAGGTGAGCCATGGACGGTGTGTTTGTCTATCGTTACTGGTTCTCACATTTCTCTGGAACTAGTGTCCATGTGGGTCGCTAAACTCTTAAATAAAATAAGAAACGTACCGATACAAGCGAACCACATTCGGAAGGTAATGCACAAAATACGTCTGTTGCAAGCAATTCCTAAATTACGTTGTTGTTGCTAAAGCATGAAAGACAGGGAAACGGAAATCACCGGAAAAATCGTCGATTTGATCCGAAAAAGTTTGCAATGAATATTTCCATTATAAATTTACTCTCGAAATGTTACATTGTACTATCTTTGGATGTAGGCCTGACGAATCAAAATGTTGGTAATCGTAAGTAAATGAAGCTCAAATTGGTGAAAGTTTATGTGAAATCCAATGATCTTGTAGTTTACCATAAAATATCTTAGTGATAAGCTCACGAAGAAAACGTATTCCAGTGATTTAGAGTTTCAGATCGTTGCAGCAAGATCTGTTTCGTTTTGCGACATTGGGCAATACACCTGAGGATTAGGGGATAGAAACAGCTCATGAATGGAAATCAGCAAAAAGCCTAAAAGAAATAAAATGCATGAAGAACTAAATCCGACAAAGAAAAGTATAGCAGGAAAAACTCTTGGAAACGATGGAGTGTCAGCTGAAATCTCAGGGCTCAAGAAGGATCGTATAATGTTGAGATCCCAAACAACGCCGAAAAGATCTTAACATATATATTTCGCTATGCAGTTTACATAGTTCGATTATACTGCCGAAGCTCACGATTGCATCGTAAACTAGAACGGCGACAAAGTTTACAATCGATTACAAATAACTTTTTCCTGGATGTCTGGGATGAAGTAGGATAAATAGAAGCCAGCTTGTTTTCTTTATGTCGACATACTGGCATATGTATCATAAGAAATCAAATACATATCACAAATGTTTCAGAATATTTGCAGTAAAAACATGAAACTGGGTAACCGATCGTGTATTGCAATCTTATATTTTAAATGTGGGTCACGCGAAAACAACATTTAAAATTTCGCTATTTATTTACAAATCTAAAGCATATACCTTTCTTGTCTGATTTTTTTAAATTTTTACCTGGGATCTAATACAGACCACAAAATATGCACTAACTAAGAACTTTATCGAGTATGAAAGACACTTTGCTCAGGAATTACTGAAATTTAAGGAAATGTACGAGAGGATTTCCACAGCAACCCGAATAGAACTCAACGAAATACAAATCTTTTGGATCTAATACATTTGAACTTCACAAAACATTAAAATCTTATCTTCGAAAGTTGATTGTTCATGCGCTTTATATCAAAGGATCAAGAAGAACATCCCCAGGAAGATACAAAAGCAATGGCCCCAAACAGTCTGGTGTAATGAAAACATGGTTTCGAAAAACAACCTAAGATTAAAAATGATTAATAATCTAGGACTGTATAATTGCATTCTACTTCAAAAAGGAAAAATCATATTCACTATAAGAAAATATTTACTTTTTCTACTATTATATTTTACAGTTTCCACCATTTATGAAGAGAATTACGTGCTAGGAAAATCAAGAAAATCTTGGTCATACGGGACAAATTAAAGGGTTTTTCCTACAATGATAAGGGGCACTTATGTAAACAGAAATTCAAATTCGTTCTTTAAATGTTAATAATAAGTTGACGATGCATCTCTATTCTAAACTCAGCATTTATTTTTGAAAGTCTTCAATAAAAGAAATTTCTATGTATACATTCGACAGAGAGAAATACTGCTTCATAGTAGAAAAGTAAATCTTCCAAAAATAGTATCTTATTTCTATTAATATCATTTAATACAGCATGAAATATATTGCAGGAAGGTGAAGCAAAAACATAATTAAAAATTGCAGTTGCATGTATGAGATTTATACCGTAGCAACAACTTGTTAAGAAAGGAAAGTGATCACACGTGTGAAGTGATTCAATGTTTATTTTACCTTTTAATTCATATTAGAGTGTACTGAAGGCACATTTTAATAAGGTGTTGCAGCTCCTCCAGCAGCAATACAAGCTTCAAATCGTGCATGCAATTGGTCGTACAAATGCTGAGTATCACGCTTGGGGATAGCATTCAATGAACTTCCAACTCAGACGCGTAATTCAGAGATGGTCGCTGCCTGCCGGGGTCCGCAGTAGAGTCTTTGTCCGATCCAGTTCCAGATATGCTCGATTGGATACAAATCCGGAGAGCGTGCTGGCCCATGGAGTTGATGCACAGCCTGAAGAGAATGTTGAATTACACGGGCGGAAAGTGGGTGGGCGCTATCCTGCTGGAATATCGCATCGGGGAACGCACTCAAAAATGGCAGGACAACCAGCTGCACGATGTCGCTAGCGTAAGTACTGCTATTCAGTGTACTCCGTATAAACACAAGACACGTACGAGAGTGATAGCTAACCGCTCCCTACACCACGGTGCCAGGTTTGGGGCTTGTGTATCGTTGGCGGATCCATGATTGAATAAGCCGCTCACCTTGTGACCTTTTGACGCGTGCACGACCGTCAGACGCTCCCAAGCAGAATCGGCTTTCATCACTAAAGACCACTGACCGCCATTCTTCCCTCCAATGACCTCGTTTTTGACACTCCCGCAAACGTGCTCGACGGTGACCTGGGGTCTTGGTCAGTGGTAACCTTGCCAGCGGCACGCGTGCCCGTATTCCTGCTTCTAACAAACGATTCCGTATCGTTCTGGTAGACACCCTTGGTATGACAGAGGAATATATTTGTGACTCTGTAGCCGTCCGCTCTGCCAACGCCACCCTCCTGATACGCCGATCCTCTCGTGCGATGGTAACTTTGTGTTACCTGGAACCATGTCTGAGAGTGTTCGAATGCTCCTCTGACCACCGACACCCCAATCTTACCACGGCCGATACCTCTCGTCCCACTCGGTCCGCAATTTGACGGAAGGACCAATCTTTTCCACGCAGACCCACTATACGGCCTCGCTCGAACTCCAATAATAAGTGAACAAATGTTGCGCGCCTGCCTTGTCCAGGCATGGTAGCTTCTTCAATTAGCACTGAACAACACGACACCAGACGAATGACTTCCTTCTGCACGCCCTAGTTCTTAAATACCCGCTGCATACATCTGCATGTTGTCGTTCCCAGTGACGTCATTATTTCATCCAATGGCATTCAAACTTGGATCACAGTTTCTTCTGCCCTTAACAATTAACATATTATAATGTGACATTCCTACCCGCATTCTTTCTGGGTGTTTTTTTTTTCACTTTCCGGCAGTGCATATCGTTTCAAAAGAATATTAATATAGCATATACGTCTTCTTACACAAGGGCAACACATTTTCAAAAGGTACGGTTTTTAATGAAATAAGTTAGTTATACTACCTGAATGAAAACGAAGAACACAAAATCAAAAAGAAGTCGCATCGGCTTTGCCATTTCGTCGTGACAACCCTGCGGCTAAATGCATAAATAACGAGCAGTAAAGTAAAGAAAACAAGTCAGCTTCGGAGGAAACGTGAAAGACACGGCAACCTCTTTTGATACCACCAGTGGTCTGTTTACAAGTGGATGCGTAAGGAGAAAAAAACATAAAATTCATTAAAACATCTGCCTGCTAGTTCTTGATTTACACTCATTGTCATAAAAACCCGCGAACCAAGAAAAACCCCTTGCGATTAACACAAAACTTGGAAAATAGCTACGGGGAGTGCAGACATGCATATGATTAATGTTTCGCGCGATTCCGCATGTCCGGTCGTCCAAGACCGGCGCTGCAAGCGACATACTGGTGGCTTATAAATCGCCGCGCAGGGGACTCAACTTTAGTTCCGAAGTGCACGCTAAGAGTCAGGTAAGATCCCTGAGCGATAGATATGCCGAAGAGCCGCCATAAATGTGTGCACGGGCAACTGATGGAGTTTGAAAGAAACGGTATCGTCAGCATGAGAGAAGCAGGGTGGCCGGCGTGCCCAATCGGCGGCCATTTTGGCCGGTCTGAGAGTACGGGGAGACCGTGTTGGGAGCAATGGACACGGGAAGGCACCCTGACACGCCGGACTGGATCTGACCCAGACACACCACCAGCAGAGAGGACCATGGGATCGTGAGAGCGGCACGCACAGATGCAACGACGTCCTTGTCCGATATCCAGAGACATGTGGCGGCGGCTGTATAAGGGACTCCTGTGTCCACCAGAACCATTTCCAGACACCTGGCAGAGGCGAATCTGCTCTCTCGACGGCTTTTCAATTTTCCGCCATTAACATCTGACAATCATCAGCGCCGATTGCAGTGGTGTCAGCAGCGAGCAACGTGGAATGCTACAGACTGGCGACGTATAGTGTTCAGCGACCAATCCCGCTTCTGTATGGGAACGGGTGACCACCGTGTCAGAATGTGTAGGACCTCAGGTGAGAGCTACATTCCCAACCTCACTGTACAGCGGTACCCGTCTCGAGCTGCAGGCGTGATGGTTTGGTGAGTCATCACGTATGACAGTCGTACTTCCCTCGCAGTGTTCCGAGGGACGTTGGCAGCCCAGTGCTACGTACAGGAAATCAAGCGGGTCCACGTTCTGCCGTTCATGGCGGGGCGGGCCGGGCCGGAGCCACTTTGCAACAAGATATAGCCCGTCTCCAAACGGCTCGGGTTTTCCAGGACTGTCTACGTCATGCTTTGATGCTTTTGTGCCCTGCCAGATCGCCTGATCTTTCGCCCATCGAGCACGCGTGGGACCAGATGGGACGCCATCTTTTTCTATGTCCCAATGTTCGTTATTTAGAGCGTCAGTTGTAGGATGTGTGGGCCAATCTGTCACAGGATAATATACGGCGTCTCTTTGACACCATGCCGGACCATATGACTGCATGTATCCGAGCACGAGGCTGTCCGACGTGGTACTAACGCTGATCGGAATGTGAACTGTTTGTCTGCGGGAAATCGTTCTGCAGCTGTGATATTGTAATCACTTCTGCCCTTGGTATGTACCATCTCACTACTAAAATATCATTTCAATCAGACGCCTCCTTCTTGGTGCGCGAATTCTAATGACAATGAGTGTATCTTTGTTTCGCGGTTTAGCGTCCGTTATGAGCGATTCTAAGGGCTAACTAAAACTGATTAAAAATCTATCTCTACTATAATTACACCGAATAAAGGAAAGGTTCCTAATTTGGGGCCGTTGGTTCCAAGGAAGGGGTAGAGCCAGTGCCCTAAGACAAGCACACAACCCAAGCTTCATCCAGGACACGAACTTAGACATAACTCTGACGAATCGTTAGAAACCTCAGCCTCTGGCTACGCGGCCTATTTCTCATTTTTGTTATAGTGTTTTACTAAGAATGTGTGTTGTGGAACACACATGTGATTTTCCCAAGCTAATGGAGTACAGATTTATGATGTTGTATACTGTAATGTTATTGTTGTCATTGGATTACACTTCAGTTAATTTAATTTGAAGGTTAGGTTCGCTTCCGTAAAATGTATGACTTGCGTACGCATCAGCTATGAGGCTAGATTCTCTGCAAATCATAAATTGTAACTTCAGACTTCCAAGTCGTTGTTCCGCATAGCTACTTCTTTGTGTAGCAAAAACTTTTATTAAACATATAGATAATATTTTCAGTTAACGGCTAGAGTTTCACAGACTACAAGATTCACTTGCAATCCTTTTATTATAATCTAGACACGTCAGTAATCACTGAAACATCAGAAATAATAACATTTGAGGTATCCACACAGAGATTCAGCTCGTTTATTATGCAACAAACCAACTTGCAGTCGGAAATAAACGTAAGCAGTCGTATGCAAGAATTATCTTGGTCTTTGACAAGAATAATCTCCAATGATTACAGTAACAATACTACAAACAGAGCAGGGCTCATAAAAAGTGCTCGCTAACATTACTCTCGAAAATTTCGAACAGCAGCCCTTATCTCTAACTTCGGCATACGCCATTGACTTCTGACCTATTGTTAGAGTTGCCAAACGCCAATTCGTCGAGAGGAAAAATGTGGCGTTCATGCTGCAAAACGTTTAACAAGAAATAAAATACGTTGGAAGACAGGCACTAAAAAGGAAGGCTAAATTAAAGTATATGTCACAATGCAAAAAAAAAATCGTTTAAGTACACAATAAATAAATTTTAATGAAATGAAGAAAAATACTTGCACAGATAAATCTAATGTTACTTAAAATTTCTTTTGAACCTCTCGCTAAATTATAAATATTAATGCATTACTGAAGACGGAAATCAAGGACATTTGAATTGAACTTCGTATAAAAGCTAAAGTACGATTTTGTTAAAATAATACACGTGTCTAAAAACAACAGTTATGAAATGATCTCATCTGCTTGCATAAGATGGTAGAGATTCGTTTTAGCTTGTGTTCAATCCAGTCTGGTGAAGAGAGTTTAATGCTCTTCAGGAGAGCAAACGAGAGGACAGGAAAATGTTTAACATTTATTGATGCTTTTCATTCATCCATACGGTCAGCTTTAGATATCCCATAGAAAACTAAGAAGATTCAGTTTTGTAAGAAAGAGGAATTTCGTTCTGCACCTCTTCTCATAGCTGAAGTTTATCCCATTCTTCAGCCTTCTTAGAAAAACCTATTTGGTTGCTTAACAAGAAAGTCGCTTACTTCTAAAACAAAGAATGACCGGTGTTCGATTTCTTCTAAAATTTTGTGTTTAACTAAATAAGGTCAACGATTTTTCAACATTAGAGATCAATCTGCAGAGTTGTTTAAAATATTTTGTTCTATGTCTAGTCATAGTATTTTATCCCTTAGTAGTCTTTCCCATTTTTTTAAAGGATGCTTTATCGTCTTTCCCGTTTCTCCCGTCTGTGATGTATTCACTCTACTCCATCAAAATCTTGTCATTTCCGTTTTCTCTTTTTTGATTGCGGCTCCCACATCACGCTAGATCTACGCTGCTTCTGGCACTGGAAGAACACCAGGTAAAATAAGATAAGCGATTATCAAGGGATACACCAACGAGCAAATGCATTTTAAGAAAAGCTTTGGAGCTTAAAATGTCGCTTAGTTTTATTTTTCCTCGGGAATAGTGCTTTCCTTCTATTTTATTTTCCAAACAAATATGATTTTAAGACCTTTTCCAGTTCCCTCCTTGTAAATATAAGGACTGTAAAACTCTATCGCGATAAAGAACAATTCATTGTGCAGTGAATTCGGTCATTTTCTGTAATTCCAGATTGTCTTTTCAAATTACATTTTTTAAAGGGAAGAGACTTCGTTAAAAAGCGAGATGCAGAGTACAGTGTTACAGGTGTTACATTATGTAAATTACTTTGGAGTTGAAGAATTATTTTACGACATCAGAATGTATGTTCAAGAAACTTAAAGATTAACAAATTTTAGAAATTGGTAAGAAATTCAATTTCAATACTACAAAATATGGTTAAAATTAGACAACGGTATATCTTAGGAAAACCTTATAATTCTATAAGCCAAGATTGCAATGTTTTTTCAGAGATCGTACGTTTTTCATGAATTCATATGTGATATATGTGTATGCTCTGATTTAACGTTCATTTTCTGTTCCTGTTAGCTTACGTAAATAATAAATAATGGTTATTTACATTTTATTAGAATGCCTGTTGCTTCGACTAGCGAATACAGCAGTGGTAATAATCAAAGTAATCGGAAATTTGAGGCTTGGTCGTCCTGGGTGGTGTAGTGGTTAGCATACTCGGGCGCTGTACTCAAGCATACTCGGACGCTATACTCAAGCATACTCGGGCGCTATGCTCTATCATACTGAGGCGCTAAACTCTTGCGTACTCGGGCGCTACACGATTGCATGCTCGGGCGCTATACTCAAGCATACTCGGGCGCCATACTCTACCATACTAGGGCGCTATACTCGTACATACTCGAGCGCTATACTCAAACATACCGAGCCGCTATACTCTTGCATACTCGGGCGCTATACTCTACCATACTGGGGCGCTATACTCTACCATACTGGAGAGCTATACTCTTTCATAGTCGGGCGCTCTCATCTTGCCTACTCGGGTGCTATCCGGGAGACGCGGTTTCGATTCCCGCTCCAGGACCACCAAATTTTCAAGTTTTTGGATATTTTTTGACTTACCATTCATGTCATATTTACACCGATAAACGTTTTCACAAATTCCAGATTTGTATTAATGGTTATTTTCTTTAAGAAGTTTGCATTTTCTTTCTCGCTTAATTTTGGTTTGGCAGCCTGAAATTAAGACAAAGGTGAATGACGTATATTAACGAGACTGAAAAGAGTCATGTTTGCGATTGTATCAGGGCTCTTGTTAGAAGTCGTCTATTGTGTGAGATTGTTTTACGTGTAATTGCTTTGGAGATATACTATATTGACAAAAGTCACAGAACACCTAGAAGAGAAACACAACATAGCATTTATTGACATACATTCGTACGGTGTCGGTCCACCTTTGGCTTCAATGCATGCACTTACCCCTCGAGACATGCTTTTGACAAAGTTTTGGAACACAGCGATAGGTATGCGCTTCCATTCAGTATATAATGCTGCCGCTAACTGTTGCTTAGTAGTAGGCCTTGATTCCAAACTTCTTATGCGGCGCTCTAATTCAGCCCATAGGTGCTCTATGGGATTAAGATCAGGGCTCTGTGCTGGCCAGTCCACATATGATACCAAATTACCGTCAAACTACGCCGTAACAGTCGTTGCTTTATGGCTCGGTGCATGATTCTGCTGATACCAACAAGGCTGGGTTCCATAATATTGTCACAGAGTTGGTAGGGCATAATTGTCCAGAATATCGGTAACCAATGGGCCGAGACTATTCCACGGAAAACACCCCCATTCGAGTATATTGCCAGCTCCAAACTTGACCGTAGGAACAGTACACTGCGGTAAATCACGTTCCCCCGGCTGCCGCCATACCCACACACGGCCATAAGACTGATGGATCGTGTATTTGGATTCATCAGTCCATAGGACCCGTTTCGATTAATCTACGATCCACGATAAATGTTCTTTACACCATGCTAAACGACGAGTAGCTTTCCGAGTGGAGATGAAAGGCTTATGAGCAGCCGCACGACCACGGTTACGCATGGAATGTAGTTATCTGGGAATGGTACGTGTACATACCGAGGTTCCAGCATTTTTACTCACCTATACACTGAGGTCTTGTGCAGCACTCCGTCAATTAGCTGTAACAACTCTCCTGTGACTTCGACGTCTTCTATCACTGATTTTGTTTGGTCTGCCGGTACGTTTTGCTGCTTTAGGCACGCCATGTGTCTTCCACTTATTCAGTGCATCCAAAACAATTGACTTGGGTATGTTTAAACGCCTCTCGGTTTCTCTTATGGACAACCCACTAATATAACACCCAACAATATCTCCTTTCTCAAAGTCAGTTCTCTCCCGCCGCTACATTTTCACTCAACTTCACAGTGCGATATGATCGCGGTCAGATGCAGGCTTGTTTTTATACCGCTTTCAGCTGTACCGCGCATCTTAACAACGCAGCGGATCCGTTCATTTTTTTGAAGGGGTGTCCGGGGACGTTTGTCCCGATAGTGTAGGTTGAGGGAGCTGGGAAAGATTTTTACGATAGGTGCTATTTAAGTTTGATTTAATCGCGCACGCTAATGTTACACTTCTTTAATATTAAAGTCTTAAATTATATTTGAGTTTGTAAGGCTTGAACAATATTCTTTACATTGAGAATCTATTGTATTTCAATGTCGAAGTACTAGAGGCTTACGTACGAAGTGAATTCTGTTTGGTGATGTGCTGAATTTAATATTTGCCACTGACCAATAAATGATTGATTTTAAGTATCCCTGACTGTTATGGCGGTAAACTCTACTCAGCACTTAGGCATTTCTGTGTTATATATTTTAAGCTATCCGGAGCACAACTTAGCCTTTGAGGAATGTTACTCAAAGAAGAGTGTTTACATTGAAGTATGCTAGTGTTCCGGTGTAACAGGAAATGAATGGATACCTTCAACCAGTGCCACTGAAAACATTACACAGGGACACATTTCTCAGGATTTTGAAATAACTATTTTTGTTTAGTGCAAATTTGCCGACTGATGTAAGCTTGCTTTTAAGTGTCAAAGTGCTATAATTTTTCATTCTCACTGCCTTTCATTTATTATCAGGACTGATATCAGTAACCAGTAGTGAAAGAAAAATTACACGGAGCTCTGATTAATGCCCATTCATCGAGGGTATGTTAGATAGAATATTTAATAACTGTTAAGCTAAAAATAATAAAATATGGATGACATTAATGACGATTTGTGAGTGTTTAGAATATAGAGCTGTCATCAATAGACATTACTAGGGGAGTGTGAAGTAAAGCTGATCTAGTTTTCATTAACAATCATTTAGATGTAATTCGAATTATCATTTACGTGTAATTCGAATTATGGTCAGCTACAAAGTATTTTATGTCTTTGAAATTTTACGAACTTCATGCCCAAGTCTTGCTTAAATTGCAATTTCCAGATACATGAAAGGAATTA
This sequence comes from Macrothele yani, assembly GCA_039090855.1. NCBI lineage: Eukaryota > Metazoa > Arthropoda > Arachnida > Araneae > Macrothelidae > Macrothele > Macrothele yani. The sequence goes on along the minus strand of CM077002.1, from coordinate 104,965,934 downwards.
CACAATGTTATGATTTACTTTCTTTAGTAAAATCATAGATTTCGTAATCTACAGATCTTTCGCGGAGGTTGCCCTTATTACATTCGTGTCCACTTAGTCTACTCCATGTGTTTAATGTCGCATTTTGGAAACATATGAAAATATAAAGGTACGTACGATAAGAAAATGGCTAACGAAACACCACATATATTGAAAGGATTAAACGAGCCGATGGGATAGAGTGACTTGTTATGGTCGAACCAAGAACATTGTAGATTTAAAAGCAAATAAATCGACTGATTGCTAAGCTAAGGTTTGAATCATTGTATTGTGAGTTACAATTTGATCCTTTTTAAATATTGCTATGTATGGGCAGAAAAGAGATGTGTTATGAGATTTTCAATGCATATTTGAATGAAAAAATTCCGAGTCCCTTTCTTTGTGAGTTCATCCAAGGAGTTTAATGAATATAATAGAAAAAATGATTAGTGAAGAAGTGCTCCCGTAAAAGTTTGCATTTCCTGTAATAGTTAATACTTCATAGCTGATTTGTAGGATAAACCCATCTATCGTTTGTGGAACATATGGTAAGAGATTCAAGATTGGTGTTAGTAAGACTTATGATGTCTGTTAGCGGAGCTACAACAGAGACTGTTTAGAAATAGAAAGGAGAAAGCCAAAGGACACGATGTCCCCTAAGGAAGGAGAGAATGAGAAAAAAAATCAACCGGCAATAATCATGCTTTTGTGTTATTCTCCCTGAATGTGATCTCCCACCTTCAAAGGATCGGTCGCAGGCGCTTCTCGGTTTCATCTCACCGCCTATGACACTGACGATAAAATCCCTTATCAGTCTGCCTCCTAATAAGCAAGTATTACCTGCATTATGACATTATCTGATTACAAAGCGAACGAGCGTATCGTGTTAGTTTATGTGACCAAACTGTTTCTGGAGAATATCGAAAACTACCATTAATTCAAGTGTCGCGAAATAAGGGAGAAAATACTGAAGAGTAATGATGATGAACTGATGTACGTCGCAGAAAGTATAATTAATAACCACATAACTACCAAACAGTAGTGCATGTAGAAGCGAAGATAAATGCCGCTCAAGCAGCTCCTTTCAGAAAGAGAACAAGTTTCATTTTTACTTCATGATTATTATATATATATACAAACACATATGCGAGCTGTGATGAAAAACCTGCTGAAGATCATTAAAGGTAACAAAAAAGAAAGGAAAAGAGAACACGCTAATTTTTTTATCATGCACAAATAAAGTCAGAAACCAAGACCCACATTTGCTTTCCTATTTGGGTCCAAGATTACTCTCGTGATTTCTTTTTAACTGAGCAGTTCATATTTATTGATCAGCACTGGTCACGTGTGCCTTCCGCTAGAATTCACACGTTGCTCGCGTCCGGTGATGGAAATTCTTTTTTTCATTTTTGTTTAATTATTTTTGTTTCGCTGACATACACTGAAGTGCCAGAAAAACTGCTACACCAGTCTAATACTTGGTAGGTCCCCCACGGGAGCGCAGGACTGCAGAAATACGACGACGCATGACTTCACTAGCTTCTGGAAATATGCTGTAGGCAATGCACACCATACTTCCTGCAGAGCGTTCCACAATTTGGGTGTTTTCCGAGGTCTCGGATTCTTGTGTTCGATGGCGCGTTGCATGGCATCCCAAATGTGATTTATCACGTTCAGATCTGGGAAATTGAGTGGGAATGGCAACACCCCAAACTCAGATGAATGCTGCTTTAACGATAATGTGGCGTCCCGGCACTTGTGTGGTAGTGCATTATCCTGTTGGAACAGGCCCAACCCATCAGCATGAATGCAGAACATGAACGGGTGTACCTCGTCAGAAAGGATGCACACATAGCGTTGGCCGGTCACAGATGTTTGTAGACGTACCAGAGGTCCCAGTGAAGTCCAGCTAAACACACCCCATACCATTACGGACCCCCACCAGCCGGTACAGTTGCCTGTTGACAGGCGGGATCCATGGCTTCATGGGGTTTGCGCCACACACGAACCCTTCCATCTTCCCGATACATTTGGAAACGCGACTCGTCAGACCAGGCTACTTGTTTCCAGTTATCAAGTGTCCAGTGATGGTGTTGCCGTGCACAAGCGAGGCGCATAGCTCTGAGTGGTGCACCCATCAAGGAGACTCGAGTTGGGCGTTGGCTCCCAAAGCCCATATCTTGCCAGGTACGTTGCACAGTGCGGACGCTGATGCTTGTTGAGGCTCCAGCATTGAATTCCGATGATACCTGCGTGAGTGTTGCACGCCTATCCCATTAAACGATTCTTGACAGCTGACGATAGTAACGTTCACCCAATGTCTTTTTACGGCCACACTGGTAACGTAGGTATTCTTGTAGCCACAGTACACCCTTGCAATGGTCGTGCGTGAAAATCCGAACTTCGTTTCTACCTCCGAAATACTATGGCCCACCTCACGAGCGCCAACTATGACACCGCGTTGAAAATCGCTTAAATCGTTATTGCTTGTCATGCTTATGCAGAAAACAGCTCTGAAAACTGGCAAGGATGTCTATCGCTTTATATACGCATTTATATACGCAGCAACCGAGTACGCGCATAGGTGACGTTGCTATATATTTTGCATAAGCTCGTCTGATCCCGTTTTTCTGGCACTACAGTGTATATTTTCAAGAACTCATTTCATTGTTGGTTGTTTTTTTTACTAGAAAAATCTGGCGTAAGTGCCATTTTAGGCCAATGCAGGGCGAAACTGAAAATATACAAAAACAGAACAGCGATTCTGTCCGTGGTGACTTATAAATTACAACCCAATGGAAAACTAATCAGCCTCCAAAATTTGCAACGCATGACTTATGGACATATATTTTATGTATACTTTTAACACAGTGTAAAAAAGATAAAAAAATTTGATGTTAGCGGAGACACAATATGTTGGAAAACGGCCATATGGAACAAAATAAAATCTCTGTTGTTACTTACAAAACGTAATCTAGAAATACAATCTCCAAACATCGCGCAGATAGAGGAACATCTGGAATAAGAGGAATTCTGAGCAGGATTTAATAATTAGGTAATTCTTTGTTTTCAGTTTTTCCTCGTTTTCGTAGAATCTACTAAAAACCTTACAGTGGTCACAGTAGCTAGTTGATGGTGGAATGAAGTGAGTGTACACACAGAGAACATATTGTTGTTTTTACCATTTTGGTAGACCAGAATTGCAAAGCCAAAATGGTGTTCGCTGACATGCGGACGTAATTCGCGTGTTATTGCGCGAATGGTGTTTAATGCACATTCAGAATATTCCCCATCTAATATACGAAAAAAGGCAAAATAAGCAAAATGAAATAGATCAAATTTCAGAATTATTTTTAATCAAATATAGAATTATTTTACTGTTAGGTCTTTTCATCGTGTTCCTTCTTTAATATCCTTTCAATAATTCACACTCTGCACGAGATGTAATAGCACTTTTTTCCAACGCAATATTACTTAACTTTCTCTGCACGTTCCCCTAGTGGTTGTTTTTAAAATCCTGGGAGGTATTTTGGGAGACTCAGGAAAACTGGTGCAATGAGAAAACATTCTGATATATTTAAGTAATACATATATCATTTCGCAATGAAATGGCTGGAAAATATCGATTTAAAGTGTAGCTGCGTGTAATTCATGTGTAAGATGAAATAACAGAAGCATTTCGTTTTCCAACAATATATTGGTTCGTAATAGGAAAACCGTTTCGCTGTCATGAAACTATGAAATTAGAAACTGAATTAAAAACAAATCAGTAGAAAAGTTAATTCATGATTTAGTTTTTCATTTGTCAAACTTCAAAGACAAATTAATGGCATTTCTTCAAACTTGAGAAAGTTGAAATGAGATTTCATTTGGTGCCCGCATGTTATTTTTCTCTCAAACGAATATGTGAGCTTTTCAATTACTTTCCACTTCTTATTATCGACAGTCTACATGAATTTATAGAAAACATCTTTGCACAATAAAAATGTATTCAGAGGAAACATAAGTGCTGTTCGTAAACCGAAAATCATTTAGTAGTATGGTTTTTCATGCATATGTTGCCCAGAGGTTGAGAAAGTGGAGTCAACCTCTACCTTCCTTGAATCAGATTTTGGTGTTCTGCGCTGTGGTTATCAGCCATTTTGTTCTTCGTTAGCGTAAAGACAGCACTTGTATGTTACAAATGGAAGACTGCTGAGCACTTTGCATGTGGGCTAAAATACTCAGACGAAGAGAAAGGAAAAAACACTTCGTTTTTATGACACAGAGATGCGAGGATATCTTAGGTAAAAGGAGACAATGCACTATGCCATTTGGAAAAGAACAAACTGGACATAAATGTAAATTTTTTGTGCTTTTAAATTGGAAACGAAATCACAAAAGTGTAAAATAGCAGTTATTATAAATGCGTTCGTTAGTAGATTTAGATAGGGCAAATAAATCACTGGGACTGAAATAGCTAATTTGAGCATGCGTGATGCTATATTCAATGAACCTTTAAACTAAACAACTCACTGATAGAACAATAAAATGGACTTCTTCCTGGTTTTTCGTCTAAATTCAAGAAGTGATTGCCGCCCAGGTGGCGTAGTGGTCTAAGCGATAGCTATTGATCATTCGTCTGAGATGGGTCCGGGTTTGAATACCAGTGAGGCATGGGTGTTGTGTTTGTCTGACGGAACTGGCTCTCTCCCTTCTTTGGAACCAGTGACTCCTAAATTAGGGACGGGCGAGACTGCTTACAGCCCACTGAGTTGCTCACGGTGGTAGTTAACCCCCCCCCCCCCAAAAAAAAAAGAACCTATTTCTTTCACCATATTCACCTTTTCATTTTTTTTTTTTTGCTAAAAAATACGTTTTTGTAAATCATACGTAGGTCAAGCAGCATTTCGACTTCGATATCTTTTGTTCTCGCGTACATGGAGAGCGACAACGAGTTAGAGAAAGTTCTACTTCTTGTTCACTGAACAGCATGGTTACCACTGATAATACACTCTGCCATTGTGACGAATAGTAGAGCGTGGTATATAACCTTATCTATCTATCTCTATATATCTGGGGTTTTTTTGTTCTAGTATTTAACAAGCACTATGAACATTTCTGAAGGCTATAAGAAGTCGACAATCCCTTGACCAGAAAGTAATGGTTTCAGGGAAGGGAAAAAGTCAGCATCGTATGAGAATTATGAGAATTATACCACACATGACGCATCCGGGACCCAAGTCAGAGCCCAGTCGAACAACTACTCAGAAATCTTCTTCTCTGTTCACCTGGGAACCGGGGACATCTATCTATCTAGCTAGCTATGTATCATTTATCTTGTGTGGTCGTGCAGAGCTGCGGAATTTCACTGAGGGGCTGAATGAAGAAACGGACCTTTAAATGATGAACTTGCATCCATCCATATGATCAAGAAATGCCAGGATTATTTTTTTTTCAAAAGATTTACGCAGTATTTCTGAGAATTCCAAATATTTGACCCGTTCCTTATTTCGAGATAATGGATCTTCGCCATGAGAACATCCATCACTAATCCCGGCTACACAAACACTTTTTCAGATCATTTCAGTCTCCCCGGCGGCGCAGTGGTCTAAGCGATGGCTTCTGATCATTCGTCCGAGTAAGGTCCGGGTTCGAAACCGGTGAGGCATGGATGTTGTGTTTGTCTTACGGCACTGGCTCTCTCCCTTTCCTGGAGTCAGTGGTCCTAAATTAGGGACGGGCGACTGCTCATAGCCCAGTGAGTTGCTCAGTTGCTCTCTGTGGTCGTTAAACCCCGAATAAAAAAAAATATAATTTCATAACAGTTTAGGTTTGTCGGAACTGCTGTGTCCTATGTAACGCTATGGTTAGGCTATTCTAGCAGATATCGGAGGGTTCAATCCTCAAACTTCGACACTGCACTTTTGGAATATTTTGAGGAGTTGCTAAATGGATGATAATTAGTTCTTGAATCTTTACACAATAAAAATAATGAGCTTCAGCAATTTCCATCGTGATTTGAGGCTTGTTTCATCGAAAGAGGATTTCTATTTTTCTATAAAAAGTACGAAACGATGCTCATAAGTCTTTCATATGAATTTCGTGAAATGTGAAAATAAATGGACCAGTCTGTATACCACATGATAAATGAATCTAATGCATTTCAAAATGCAGCTGTTAGTACAAAAGGAGTAGAAAGTTTTATTTCATTAAGGTTGAAATCTGAGCAATTCAAACCTGCAACGTGAACTGGAGCCAACTATCCACATTCAAAATCATATCGCTACTAAAAGTTTCGTTTGAATTAATCGAGATGCTTTCCTTTGCCAAAATTTCTTGGGAAATCTTTACACTTTGGCAATGTGCCATTAAAGAATAAGCACATCGCTTTTTTTTCGCTGCATTACGTTTTTGTACGTCTGTAGCATTGGTTTCCGTACTGAAGAGTAAACCTAATATGACGCCAGGGCAAAGCCAATAAAAGCGAAGGTAAAATTTCTCAGAAGTTTCGAACTTTTGCTGGAAAAGCATATAGCAGGAAGTCGTATATTGAAGGAACTGCTCTAAGGAATAAAAGCTGAATTACTTTCCAGTAAGAAGAAAATCTTTGGGGGCTGGGGAAAAAACTCAAAAGAAAACATATTTGTCTTTTAAAGCATTGAAGCGAGTATATGATTCCTGAGAATTACCTTTATTTGTTATGAGGAATGAAAAGATAATTCACGTTCCGCTAGTCAATTTAGTAAAATATACCTTATGTGTTAGAGATTATCGAAAAAAATGCATCAATAGATAAATATTATCTTGTCCGTCGAAAAGGTAATACCATTTCATACTGTTTATTCACTTTCTAAAACGAATTACTCATTTGCTTTAAATTAGAAACATGTGAATAAATTGTATCTCTGAAAATAAACTGTAAATTATTTCAGTTCTCTGAATGTCCTGTGTTTATACCTGTTTTGAGTATTAACACATTTAACACAACTATGAATCATGGACTATTGATTGCATGTAACTTTTGTTTTAAAACATGCTTATAATCTAAGTGAAATCCACAGTATTACCATTATAACAATTTTTCATTCACCTAATTTTTAAACTCCTTGAATTCTGACACTCTCTAGGTTTCGTATTGACCAGACATTTTGAAAAAAATGTCAGGACGGAAAAATATGTAATTTATTTTTTAAATTGCAGCTAACCCAGTGCAAGCTTCAAAACGATTTCTTTGTCCTACTTTTGAATACTGTTACGGATCATGAAAACCTTTAGTATTAGTGCATTTGTGATAGTTTTAACGAGTTAATTCTCTGGGGGAATGAATACTGTTTCTTGAGTACTCACATGAAAATGGAAGTTCTTCGACTTTCTTTGCTAGGTATCAGGACGAGGCAAATGTTCGTACCGTTTCGAGCTACACATGATGTTGCATCTCCATTCCTGTGTGAAACGCATGGCATGCTTGCTGGGTACCTCGATGAAGTGCGAAGCGCGTGGCATTCTTGCTGGGTACCGCGATGAAGTGCGAAGCGCCTGGCATGATAGCTGGGTACCGCGATGAAGTGAGAAGCGCGTGGCATGCTTGCTGGGTACCGCAATGAAGTGTGAAACGCGTGGCATGCTTGCTGGGTACCGCGATAAAGAGCGAAGCGCATGGTATGCATGCCGGTTACCGCGATGAAGTGCGAAGCGCGTGGCATGCTTGCTGGGTACAGCGATGAAGTGCGAAGCACAAGGCTTATGACATTCATTCGGCACGGAGACACAATGCGTTATAAGATGTACAAAAGATGGAAAAAACGTGCTGTTCGATAATGGCTGCCATACGACCTACTGATCCAGGCCACATTATACTGTATCCTCGCTTATTACGTACATTCACATAATCCTTATCGAATTAAATCACATCTTTTGTGTCTCATGCGAGGAATATTTTGTCTCATTTAGTGCATTCTTTCATAGTGGGGCATTTTCTAAGTTGAGCAGTGTAACTTGAAATTCCAGGGAAATTTCAAGGCAAAAAAAGTGTTCGTAACGAAAACAAGAAGTCTCGCACACCTTTGGTAATTGTGCTAAACGATGAGAGCATCCGTAGCTAAAATTTCAAGTAGGGGTAATTGGGGAAAATCCTTTTCAATTTCTGCAAAGCATTTCTTCGATTTGGCTACGAGAAACAGACATCTGGTCGAAAAAGAAATACGGATATTATCTATCAAATATATAAAATGCTTTCACCAGAGAAGTGAAATGCACAGAGGGACGTGTGAAGCTTGGATTTCAAAAAATTGATTCGAAACGGAAGTATATTTGTGATTCAAAAGATAATATATTTCGACATTTTTTGAGAAGGTATGTACAACGACATGTGAAAATAAGCATCTGTGCCAGTTAAACGGAACATATGACCACAAAGGTGGCACACCATTATAAGGATAATCCCTCAATGTTAATAGCAGAGTCTGCATTTTTGCATCATTTACTTCCAGCGGTTGGATGACAATTTAATCGTAGCACTGTAGAAAAAGCATCGAGCAAGATTTATTTTCATTTTTGTTCAGTAAGTGCATTGATCGCTATTCTCACGTTGCAAGTAATTATGTCCCTTGCTTACGGGATAATGTATGAAAGCCACAGAACAAGACGATTTTATTTAAATTTCCGTCCTGTGAGCCGAAAATGTTCAGTGAGTTCTGAGATTTATTTCAGCCTATTTTGTTCTCCAACAGCATGAGAGAACCTCAGGTAGTTTCAAGTTAGTCCCAGAAAGCCACCTGTGGACATTTGTTTTGTACACGTTTTAGTTAAAGAAGTTAGAAATATATGGAAACGCTTGAATACACAGTCGAAACCGTATATAACAAAGTTGAAAGGACAGTTACAACATTCTATATATATTTAAACTTCGTTATAACCTAACAGATCGAAAAAAGAAATGTTTGGCATATCATTTTGCGTCAGTTTAGAAATCGTCAATTAGAAAATGTTTATCATTCAATCAAAGGTAAATAATACTTTTAAAGTAAAAATTATAGCTAGCAATAAAATTATGATTGAGATCCAACGTGCAAAACATTTAATTAATGAAAAAATTAAAGTATTTGAAATTTCAGCTCTTACGACTGTTTCTCTGTTTGTGGCTTATGCTGGAAATATGAGTGCAGATGTCCGTGCATTTCCGGGTGACAATTGAGGAGAGGAATAGGTAAATGGGAATGTTGCCGGAGAAGAAACGGAAAATAACAATACATGTCCATTACCCATTTCTTTCACCCTCCAAGTCATCGCTGCATTCGAAAGATCAGTGCTGCTTCAATTTCCTGTGTGTTTTGTAGTTAACAGCAATCAGTCTCACGTGGCCGTCAGCTTGAATAAACTTAAAAGATTTAAACAATTAACTATAGTATCAGTGCAGTTAATAAAATACATCTTTGAAATATAACCAATTGTTATGAATATACCAATCAAAGGTGTTTGATTGGATTGATGTCTGGCGAAACTGGAGGCCACGGCAATACCTTGATGTTTTCATGCTGTTCCGGGAACCATTCTCGAGCATTCTGGTGGCAAAATGGCGTGTCGCATTATCCTGCTAAAAGAAGACACTACTAGAGGAGAATGCGTTGCCAAGAGAGAATGTACCTGGTCTGCAATGAAGTTTAGGTAGGTGGTTGACTACACAATTTTTTTACACATGAATGACTGGACTCAGGGTTTCTGGGCAAAATATTTTCCAAAGCAGTGTGCTCCCTCCACTGGTTTATTTTTGTCCCATGGTGCATCTTGGTGGGAACACTTCCCTAGGTAAACGACGTGACACGTGCGCCCGGCCGTCCATATGGTGCAGCAGGAACCGTGACTCATCGGAACAGACGAGCTTCTTCTAAACATTCAAGGTCCAATTTTGATGCTCGAGTGGGCATTCTACGGGTTTTCGACGATGAACCTAGGTTAGTATGGGCACTCGGAGCGAATATGAAAGAAAGAGAGACACACACACACACGCGCACAGAGAGAGAGAGAGAGAGAGAGAGAGAGAGAGAGAGAGAGAGAGAGAGAGAGAGAGAGAGAGAGAAAGGAGAGGACAATGTACTGAGCGTAAGATATCGGAAAGTACAAATAATGTAATCAAAATTGTATATAAAATAAGACGAAAGTATTTGAGGACATATCCTCTTATCGAAACAAACAGGAACGGGAAAAAGGTGGTACAGAACTTCCATCAAAGTACTGGGATATGGAAAAAATGAAAGTAACGCTAAAATAGAAAATTTTTAAGAATATGTTACCTTGCTAAATAGAATAAACAATTAAGTACAGGGAAACCAGAAGTTTGATAAATACAGACAAAATATTTTATTTGAGGAAAAGCAAGAAATTATATCACATGATTAAGTAACTTTTATGGTATATTTTTCTTTTTCTTTTCTTTTTCTTGAGTCATGATTTAAAGTAATTCGGAAATATTTCTAACAAATATGACTCACTGGGACAAAATCTTGAATTACGAATCTGTTGAAAGAACAGCTCGCAGCATCCAAGAACCTGTGAAATGCCCCTGCATTATTTAAGCAGGAGAGGACGCATCTTCGGGAGCAAATTAACATCGTAAAATGGAGTGCAGGAAAGTGTAACTTAATTGATCACGTCCCAACGGCTGCGAATGATTTATGAATGCTACCGCGTAGTTTCTCATGGTTGAAATTTTTCAGCTGTTTGTTGCATTATATTTTCGACCCTGTAAAGACTTCTTTTAACACCAGAATAAATTCCATGGGTACTGATGTTATCAGTAACTAGTTACAATTTTAACATTTTTTTTCACTTTTTATTACATCTCATAGTGTTTCGATATGAACTGACAGTTCATTGGGAATTCACACAACCATTAAATGCATTATTCTGTTTACCGCCTAAGACAGAGCATTTCTATTTGGACTTCTAAAATCCTCACTAAATAATATAGAGGCTCCGATCCACATCGAATTGTTAATTTTTTTTTCTGTTGTTCGTTCTACAAGAAATTACTCACACCCGCTGAATTTTTGTTTGTTACGCACGTATTTACATATTTTTTACCCAATGGACAAATAGCGCTGCTCCGTGAAAAAGTGTTATTTCCCTAATGGGAATATTAAAAATAGTACTTTTCTGCCTTTTGGAAAAAGAAGCATATGCTTTTCTTTTCAGATGCCTATTTTTAATTTTTATAGCGGCAATACATGCTGTAGTCCATTTCTAGGTTTCTCGTATTTGTGTTTTTTTTTTGGAGGAGGGATTGAAAAATCTCTTTACGATTGCATTCGGTAAATCACACTTAAGACTTTTCAGTTTTCATATTGTACACTTAGCACACTGAGTTGGAGAGAATTGTATCGTATTCTTAGAAGAAGTGCATCACTGTATATCATTTAAGGCGATTTCTCCTCTTTTTCAGAGATTTCTTGGATTCCAGACACTCTTCAATAATGCATAATTCTTTTTATTTTTTTTAACGTCAAACGCACGCGCATCTAAAGTAACCAATACCTAAAGCGGCAGTATTTTATCTTAAGAAACATTTCTCTTATTTTAGTAGCGGTGCTTTTTATTTTAGGCGAAATATGTCATTATGTCATTTATCATTTTTAATGTAAGTGTCAAATTTTTCACCGCGGCGTAAATTTAATGTCTTATGAATCATCTTTTTATAAAACAAAATCGTCCTTTCTTCTAAGCTACAAACGTGATCAAAATTTTCCACCTGTTCCCATGTTAGACGACACTTTGACAAGAAGCATTTTCTGTATATTCTTGGTCTTAATATATTCCACAACTTGTTTCGGTATGACTAGAATTCTTCCAAGAAAATCTATTTCAGAAACGTTAGATTTTTAAGTTAGATAATCTTTAACAGCTGCAAATGCAGAATAATTTAATTACCGGGTGGTTAAAATAATACGTTTTCCTATTCTGCAGCTGCAACGAATGGGGTTAGCTTCGCAGAAATTGGTAGTTATTAATGAGGCCATGCAGTGTCATTAATAACTACTAAAGTCCGTTTGGATTTCATTCAGAAGGAACAAGCGCTGTTAGTCAGGCAATACTAAGATAAACGGGAATGCCGAATTGCGAGAGCATCACCGTTTTAAGTTTGCTGAGAAAATCCCTGATGTCAGTGGCGTAAAGGAAGATTACCATCTCCATTAAGAAGTTTGTAGAAAATTATGTAAGAAGTTTGTAGAAAATTATGTGCTTGGTGTGGCACTGAGAACAGGACTGCCACCAATTGCGTAAAACATGGCGGATGAGAGCTGACACCTTGTGCGGTAAGTCCCGTTCGGTAAATAAACACTATCAGGCTGGATTTACTAAAGTTGTAAATTCCATGAGCAACGACATTCAAAGGGCCACGGCGGCGTATTGCGCAATGATGCTCATACGAGATTCATATTGTGCAGGAACAGCAATCCCGTGACTCGCAAAAGCGCACCGACTTCGCTCTTCTGCGTTGATGAGGACAGAGGTGAACAACACGTGGATATGTGTGTATGTGTATGAGTGTGTGGGTTGTCATCTTCAGTGGCGCCATAATAACACAGGAGTGTGGCATAAATGTGTCACCTACGTCCCGTGTGAATGCACGGATCTTCCAGTCAGCGTGCAGGACTGTATGGTGTATCCACGCTCCAGAATTCAGGATTGATTGTTTGAGGAATATACACCTAAGAGTATCTTAACCGAACAGAAGTCATAGCTCTTTCCACGTTAATAAGTGAGTCACCGAAAAATTCTCATCGGTCGCCACCGCGAATCGAACCCAGGGTCTTCCAGTTACGCGCCGGACATGCTATTACTGTACCATAGCGGCCTTGTTATTCTCCAGACTTACAAGTGATTAACTGCCAAACCACATGGCAGGTTACTTCATAGAGCCCCGCACAGTGCTGGGGATTCACTAAAGATGGAAAGCAGCAACTGGACAAATAACTAGGAGGATATCACTTGTGAGTCTGGAGAATTCGAGGCCACTGTGATGCAGTGGTAGCATGTCCGGTGCGTAACTGGAAGACCTTGGGTTCGATTTCCGGTGGCGGCCAATGAGAATTTTCCCGTGACTGGCTTATTAACGTGGAAAGAGCAGTGACTTCTGTTTGGTGTTCCTGATCCTCGTCGAGTGTATGAATTAAAGTATCTTAACCGGTTCCCGTTACTGTAATTTTCTCCTTCATCACATGAATCCTACTTCGCAGGAACTACCAATGTCTGTACACCATGCGCTGTTTCTGAGAAACTATGCAGCGTGGTATGTGAGTAGCCAGGTGAAGCAGTTTCAGCATACAACGTTGAGCGATAAGCACCTAATTTCATGAGACTTTCCTAAGGTTTGGCCACCACTCTTACCAGAATTTAATATACATGATTTCTGCCTATGGGAATATCTCAAGGACAGGATATATCATGACGTCGTGCAGTAGTGTGCAGCTTGCTGATTTGAAGGCCAGCGTTACACGGGAAGAGACCAACATCCGTAATGGCATGATGCAAGCAACAGTGGCCCATTCAATTCTTCGCTTCCAGTGCATCGTGTGCACTGATATCCTGCATTATCTGTACCAGACACCTGCGTGAAACCAAGAAGCATCGCTCCGGCATGTGTGCCTTTTCTTCTTGTGTTTTAACGGCCAATTTTCTCAATTGGGGTGACAGTTGAAAGTACGTATTTTTTTCTCGAAATCGCTTCTGTAAATTCTCATTTACCTACCTACCAATCTTTTCGCTACGCTATTTCCATTCGTTACCGTTTCAGAGACTCCGGTATAGAAAAACTTCTTTATAAACCGGTACACAGTGTGTTCTCACTTATCGTTTACGTGCATGATCAGCGGCCCTATTGTCGACCATTTTCAGCCGTATCCTCATTTTTTGAAGCTCTAATTCGTTTACAAGAAAGCATGGACACCCCGCAGCTGTTGTTTGATAATCTAAGTAAGTGCAGAGCATGAGAGTTAAAAATTATTTTATTCCTGCTTTTTCAAAGCGTCATGATTCTATTCTTACACGATTTTCTTGAATATTACGACCTTCAAATATTTAGATCAAAGACAATTAAGTTACTTTCGAGTACTTTTACGCCTGTGATAAAAACAAAATCAGCACATGTGAATATCATGGTTTCGAATGAAGTGATCTACTCTCCATTTGAATAAGTGAAAACCGGCGTTATGGTTATACAATGCTTGCCAAATTTTGAACTGAATGTGAACGTGGATGTTTCCAGAACAAAACTATTGCTAAATATATTTCAGTTGAATGACATTCTTCTAGTTAGGAAGGTGGACTTTCAAATACCCCTTTTTTTCTCGCAAGCTTCATGTTTAATAGCAAATTTCAAGCAAGAATCAGCACGGATACGTGATTGCACGCAGCAAGCTATAATTAGCAGTATTATTAGTTGATATGTTAAGTGAACTGCAGTTTGTTTTACTCATATCGAGGTCACTTGCTAACATCATTATTTACAATCATTTAGAAATGTTTTAACTTACCCACCCTACTGGCGAGACATTACTCAAAGAAACCCATGAAATGATTTCGCAGCTATGTTATTTTACTTGTGAATGAAATACATATTCAAATTGAAGCCAGTCAGAAATTTCTTTTCTCTCTATATATATATATACATATGCATTGAAACAATTCCTGTGCAAGCAACAAACACCAAACGTATTCCTATATCATCGGCTTGGTCTGAATTGATGAAAGAAGAGTTTTTCTTTCTACGTAGAATTTTATCAAATGTTTTTCCTTTGAAAACTAGGACCTCCAACTCAATCTTTCTTTAATTGAATTTCGCGAGGCTTTATTTTTCGCCTTCAGTAACAGTTGCTCTCTTGAGCTTTGTATAAACATGGGAAAATGTTATATTAACTTAGTTCGCCGCTGCCTTTGGACTTTTAGAATGAAATGCGTAATTCAGATGCAGAACCCTTTATGTCGCCCACACGGCATAAATTTAATTTTGTGAAAAGCACCTTCACACATCAAGTCGAGAAGACCCACCACGAGCCATTTTATTTACTTTGTAAACAAAGGAAGAGAAAGCTCTCGTTCCTTTTTCACCGAGAGTCTAACCCAGTGAAACATTCCATTGTCATCGAATTTTTTTCCCTCTAAAAACATCCTTTGAAAAGAATGTCATTTATTCCGCATTTTATGTTACGAGCAAGTGACAACAGCCATTTTCTTTTGACCTTTAGCTGAATGCACCATCTTTGTGCGTACATTTTAAGTACTCGGAAGTCAAGCTAAATGAAAATCCTGATTTCATTCTACGTATTCTTCCTTTTTAAAATATCCCTTAAAAGCAATAAAATGAAATATTTTACATGCTAAGCGTCTTTCCCGACGTAACCAAAGTAAATCCCAAAGTATAAAATTTCGATGTAGCGAAAATGGGTGACTCTGTGTCATTGCCAATACCATAGTTAAAATGTGATCATGCTGCAAACTGTCCCATGAAGTGGCGCAACGTTAGTTAATTTCATTGTTACTGAAATACATATTTTACTAAACTATCGCCGAACATTATTTCATCACGTTTGACATGAAGGTAACAATATCTCATTGCTATCTGCGTAAATTAAGAGAACCTCATAATAAATCTAGAATTCCATTACAAAAATGCACTTTGAAGCTATCCAAGCCGCCCCTGTGGCTCAGTGGTCTAAGCGATGGCGTCTGATCATTCGCTGGAAAGGGGTCCGGGTTCGAATCCCGTGAGGCATGGATCCCTTCCTTGGAACCAGTGACCTTAAATTAGAGACGGTTGACTGCTTCTAGCCCATTGAGTTTCTCACGATGGTCGTTAAACCTCCAATCAAAAAAAAAACAGCTATGCAATGTATAAGTCGTAGCAAAATTTGGTTTCCTCTCTTTCCCTGAGAAAAGTTACCTGCTATTGACGAGAGCTTTAAAATGATGTTCAACACGATGGGAAGTAACCCTGTAGATATCCAAGACCGAAAGTTACCAATCCCCCACATTAACATACATGCGATTCAACTTCTCTTTCTATCTTGAGGTGATATCTTAGCTTGAGCATGCGCAGATAGACTTTCGTAGTTACATCACATCTCATGGGTGTCTGGGTGGTTTCTTACTTTCGTCTAAATCTCAATAATATGTAATAGTAACGTTGTGTTTGATAAACTGAACGTCGAAAATCTTACCGTTTCAGAGACTCCGGAGCAGTTTAGCCACCGCCACAGTTTAGTACATACTTACTTGTATGACTCCATATCTTCTTCCATTGGTTTTACGAAAAGAACATTCATTAATCCACCAACTTAAGTACCGTTTAATTTCGGAAAAAATAAATCTTAACGTTTCTTGTTGTAATTTAATTCCACTTACAAGGGAATCCTTTCAACTGTCACTCTCCAAAATTGAAGAAACATGGCCAGGAGATAGTACTAAGGGCAAAAACCAATAGGAGTATTTCCGTTTCGGTACAAATCAACTGACAAAGGTGAACGAGTGGTCTAAAAGTGGCAGTAGAGCACAAGTGGGAAAAATCATCTAATATGTGTTGTGGTGCGTGATAACTAACCCCAAATACACTGACGGGAAAAAAATCCCAACACCACGAAAAAATAGTTGTAGAGGAATGAAATGGCGGCAATACATTTGTATAGGTAACATATTTAATCGATTAAGGTTTCAAGATCACAGCTTATTGTAAGCGCGAGAAGAGCCATTTTAAATGTGAAATGCTGGTACATTAATTACCGGTGTAACCGCCAGAATGTTGAATGCAAGCACGCAAACGTTCATGCATTGTGTCGTACAGGTGATGGATGTCAGTTTGTGGGATGGAGTTCCATGCCTGTTGCACTTAGTCGGTCAATACAGGGACCGTTAATGCTGGTTGGGGGTGACGCTGGAGTTATCGTCCAATGATGTCCCATACGTGCTCGATTGGTGAAAGATCCGGTGATCTAGCAGGCCACTGCAACATGTCGACACTCTGTAGAGCATGTTGGGTTACAACAGTGGTATGCGGGCGAGCGTTATCCTGTTGGAAAACACCCCTGGAGTGCTGTTCATGAATGGCAGCACAACAGGTTGAATCACCAGACCGACGTACAACTGTGCCGTCAGGGTGCGTGGGATAACCACGAGAGTGCTCCTGCTGTCATAGGAAATTGCTCCCCAGACCATAACTCCAGGTGTAGGTCCAGTGTGTCTCGGCCGCAGACAGGTTGTTTGCAGGCGCTCACCTGGCCTCCTTCTAACCAACACACGGCCATCACTGGAACCCAGGCAGAACCGGTTTTCATCAGAAAACATAACGGATCTCCACTTGTCCTCCAATGAGCTCTAGCTTGACCCCACTGACGTCGCAAACGGCAGTGGTTTGGAGTAAGTGGAATGAACGCTACAGGGCGTCTGGCTCGGAGCTGTCCTTCAAGTAACCGATTTGTAACAGTTTGTTGTGTCACTGTGGTGGCAAGTGCAGCTCGAATTGCTGCCGCAGACGCGGTACGATGTGCCACGGCCATACACCGTACACGGCGGTCTTCCTTCTCAGTAGTGCCACTTGGCCGGCCGGAAACCGGTCTTTTTGAGGCAGTACCTTCCCTTGACCACCGCTGCCAACAATCATGCACAGTGGCTACATTCCTGCCAAGTCGTTCTGCAATATTGCGGAAAGAAAATCCACCTTCTCGTAGCCCTATTACACGACCTCGTTCAAACTCCGTGAGCTGTTGATAATGGCTTCTTCGTCTTCTTAAAGCCATTCTTGACTAACATCAACACACTACGTCGAATCTCAACGATAACTAACGCTCACGAACGTCACAGCGCGTATTTACAGCAAACCTGCTTTGCATGTTCCGAGGGGCGCTACTAGCGCCACACGTATGCGCCGAGCGCGAAATTTGCATAGACGTCATCTTACAGATGTACTCTCACCGCCTACCAACTGTCGTTTATCTAACACAACCCCTTCTTGGTGTTGGGATTTTTTTTCCGTCAGTGTATATCCGCTATGTCCCCATTTTTGGCGAAATAAATCTATCTTTCGTCGTTGCAGGTGCAGTTATGAAGGAGAGTCGTGGTATATGTTTATAAGCTGACAAGGTAAAATCACTTCCATAAGCTCTTCTCTGACTCAGGAATACATTTAACTTGATACCAGCAATATTTTTGAGAAATAATATGCTATAGTGTAACTCACACGGATGAAATATTATATGCACGGGGAATCATACATATATATTTTATGAAATATCATATATCATGTCGTAAATTTTTCATATTGCCAAGCAACAAATTTTAAAGCGCGCCGCGTTTCGTGACAAGCAATATACATGGTACCAGATATAGAGACGAAGGGAATCAATCAATAACAGCTTATGAAATAAGTTAGAGAGAAATACAAGGTACATGCTCAGAAATGGTTAACGAATTATTACCTTAATGGCAATAAAAATTCCTCGCAACAAATATCGTATGACTAATAACTCAGCGAAGATTGCAATTCTGCCAATACTCTCGCGAAGTTTCTGGATCTCTCCGAGTGGTTACGTGAAACGGGGCTTATTGCTTCAATCATTCATTTTCGTGAATGAATCAAGAGGTTGTACTACAACCTACCACCGATCTACTATGAAAGATGAAGAATAATTGGCGTGCTGATTTTTTCCGTCTCTTGTGGTTTGCTCAAGTCTCCTTTTCTCAGGTGAACTGAAGCAGCACGATTAATCGAAACATTTCCTGAGCAAGAGCCTGAAAGTTTAAAAGACCAAAACAGGACCAAACGGATGAAGAATGACAAGTGGATATAAGTCAGTACAGAGCACCGTCGCTGCTAATACTATTTAATAAGACACACACATTGGTTTCCTTAAATCATCATCATCATTGTCAACCATTATCAATCCACTGCTGGAAGAAGGTCTCCCCAAGTTTCCTCCACAACGGTCTGTCTTGTGCCAGTCTCCTCCATGTCACTCCCGCATACTTTCGAATTTCATCCACCCATCTTCCATGTGGTCTTCTTCTGGGTCTTTTCCTGTCCCTTGGAATCCAATCTAAAATTTCGGCTGTCCATCGATGGTCTGTTCTTCTGGCAGTATGTCCAGCCCATTGCCATTTCAGGGATTTAACTCTGATCATGATGTCTTCCACTCTCGTCATTTTTCGGATCCACGAGTTCCTCTTCTTATCTCTCCTGGTTACACCAAGCATGCATCTCTCCATGCTTCTTTGAGTTGTCTGCAGCCTTTGTATGTCTCTTTTAGCTAAGGTCCACGTCTCTGCACCATACGTAAGCACTGGAAGGATGCATTGATCAAACACTTTTCTTTTAAGACATAATGGCATATTGCTCTTGAAAATTATGCTGTTTCTTCCAAAAGCTCTCCAGGCAAGTTTTGTACGCCGATTAATTTCTTCACCAATGTGACCCTCACTTGATATCTGCTGTCCAAGATAAACGTACGTGTCTGTTATCTCCAGCTTTTCTCCATCAATCGATAAATCTTCATTTCTTGCAAAAGCATTGTACATCACTTTTGTCTTCTGAAAGTTCATTTTTAATCCCACTTCTTTACTCTTGTCAGCAAGTTCCTGGATCATACTCTGTAGCTCTGATGGGGTAGTTGCAAAAATGACTATGTCATCAGCAAAACGAAGGTGGGTTAGATAATCTCCATTAATCTTTATCCCTTTGTTTTCCCAGTTCAATGATTGAAAGACATTTTCCAATGTGGCATTAAAGAGCTTCGGAGATATGGTGTCACCTTGTCTCACTCCTTTTCCAATTTTTATGTGTGTTGTATTTTCAAACAGCCGAATCTTTGCACTTGCATTTTCATAGATGTTATTAATAATATTAATGTATGCATCTTCAATACCGCAGGATTTCAGAGCCATTGCAACTGCTGATGGTTTCACCGAATCAAAGGCTTTTTCATAATCGATAAAAGCCATGCACAATGGAAGTTCATATTCCCTCGCTCTTTCAATTAGTTCTCTCAGTACGTGGATATGATCTATTGTGCTGTAGCCACTCCTGAATCCAGCTTGTTTGAGCCATGTCCAGTGTCACCTTCAAACGGTGTGAAAGAACTTTTAGTGAAGATTTTATAAACCACTGATAGGAGGCTGATAGGTCTGTAGTTCCTGAGATCCTCAATGTCACCTTTTTTATGTAGCAAGATCATTGTAGCGTTGTTCCAATCATCAGGAATTTTCCCTTCATTAAGGCATCGAGTGAAAATTTGGGCGAGTACTGTTTCGATTTCTCCACTTGCTTCTTGTATGATGTCTACAGTAATTCCATCTTCTCCTGGAGCTTTTCCCCGCTTCATGTTCTTGATTGCATGTGCAACTTCTGCTGGAAGGACTGGAAGAACTCTGGTACTGGTACCTTTCATGATGTCTGGAGTACATGTATCATCCCTTTCATATAATTTGGAGTAGAAATCTTTCACTCTTGTCAAAATTTCGCCTCTATTTCTTGTTACAGAACCATCTTCTTTTCTCAGTGCCATAATCTGTTTTTTCCCCTTACTGAGATGTCCCTTTGCTATCTTTAGGCTTTGGTTTTTTTCAATTGCTTTCCTTACTAGTTCACAGTTGAATTTCCTTACGTCTTCAGTGATACTTTTTCGTACTGTCTTGCATAGCTCTATATATTCCACTTTGGAAGTCACATCTTTAGTTGTCCTCATCACTCTTCTTTTTGCATCAACATTTTGGTTTTTCCTGATAATTTGTTCACATGCAATTTGTTCTTAGACCCAGCTAATTTTGTTGCTGTTTCCATAAGAGCTTTGGTTACTTTTCTGTTAACTTCAGAAATATCCACTTCTTCCGATGTTAGGCCTTCTAAAGCAGAGAATCTGTTCTTCAGTTCCAACTTGAAGGTATTATGGTGTTTTTTAAGGTTGGTTATGTCAATACATTTTGTTTGTCTTATGAGCTTGCTACGTTCGAGTTTAGTGTTGAGGTTCATCTTACATCTCACCAATCTATGGTCACTGCCTGTGTTGAACTTGTTTAGCACACTGCAGTCTTCTATGACGAATTTTTTGTTACACATAATAAAATCAATTTCACTTGTCGTCCCATTTGGATGTCTCCATGTCCATTTCCTGTGTGGCTTTTTCTTGAAAAAGGAGTTCAAAATGAAAAACCCTTCTGCCTCTGCAAACTCTACGAGAGTATTTCCAAGCTGGTTTCTGTTGCCGTGACCGAATTTACCTACTGAAGTTTCATTCTGTTGCCGTTGCCCTATTTTTGCATTGAAATCTCCCATAATTATCTTCAAGTGCTGCTTACCTTTATTATTTAGATCACGAATTTCCTCATAAAATTCTTCAATTTCTTCTTCAGCATGACTTGTGGTGGGTGCATAAGTTTGAATAATCTGAGCCTGGTATCTTCTCGAGAGTTGGATAACGAGTCGTGCAGCTCTGTCAGAGGAACTTTCAACTTCTACCACTTTATCCTTCAGTTTCTTGTTTATTATAAATCCAACACCACTAGTTCTGCCAGTATCTGTCCCACGATAGTAGAAGAGATGTCCACTTTTCAGTTCAATGAGATCTTCTCCTTTTCTCCTTACCTCACTTAGCCCGACGATGTCCCAAATACTATCATATAAAATTCCTTATATACTATCATATAAAAAGTATCCGGACAATTTCCTACTCACAAATTCCCAGTAATAGAAAAATATTAATATTGAATCGGTCCCACTTTTGCTGCTATCACGGAATTATTTTTCATGACAGTCTTTAGCCATCAACGACTTCTGCATGTCCTAGTTCCGCATGTAAGCCTTATGTTCATTCAATCCGTAAGGCAATTCCTGTCCTATATATAAATCATTGCCATAAAAATCCGCGCACCAAGAAGGAAGCGTCGGATTGGAATGAGATTTTAGTAGTGAGATGGTACATACCAAAAGCAGAAGTGATTACAATATCACAGCAGCAGGACGATATCCCACGGACATACGGTACACATTCCGATCAGCATTAGTACCACGTCGGACCGTGACCTGCTAGGATACATGCGGTGATACGGTCTGGCCTGGTGTCAAAGAAACGCCGTATTTTATCCTTGGACAGATTGGCCTACACTTCTCGCAACTGGCCCTCTAAATCACGAACACTGGGACATGGAAAAAGCTGGCATCCCATCTGGTTCCTCACGTGCTCGATGGGAGAGAGATCAGGCGATCTGGCAGGCCACATAAGCGTCGAAGCATGACGTAGACACTCCTGGGAAACCAGATCCGTATGCAGACAGACGACGTTATCTTGTTGGAAAATGGCTCCGGGCCGCCTTGACACGAAAGGCAGCACATGGGGCCGCAGTATCTTCTATACGTAGCGCTGGGCTGTCAAGGTCCCTCGGATCACTGCGAGTGAAGTCCGGCTGTCATACGCGATGGCTCCCCAGAACATCACATCTGCAGGTCGGGACGTGTGCGGCTGTACAGTGAAGTTTGGATTGTAGCGCTCACCTGCAGTCCACTCTGAAACAGTGGTCGTCCGTTCCCATACAGAATCGGGATTCGTCGCTGAAAACTATACGTCACCAGTCCGTAGCATTTCACGTTGCTCGCTACTGACACCACTGTAATCGATGCCGACGATAGTCAGTTGTTAATGTCGGAAAACGTAAGGGCCATCGAGAGTGCAGATTCGCCTCTGCCAGGCGTCTTGGAATGGTTCTGTCGGACACATGTGTCTCTTGTACAGCCGCTGCATGTCTCCGGATATTGTACAAAACGTCGTTGCATGTGTGCATGCCGTTCTCACGATCACATGGTACGTACGTTCTTCTGGTAATGTATCTGGGTCGTCCAGAGCTAGTCCGCCGTGTCTGGGTGCATTCCCGTGTCCCTTGCTGCCAACACGATCGCACCGTACTGATTCACCGGTCCAAATGGCGGCCGAATCGGGCCGCATGCCACCCTCCCTCTCTCATCCAGACGATATGGCCTCGTTCAAACTCCGTCAGTTTCCCATAAGCACATCTACAGCGGCTCCTCGACATGTCTGTCTGTGATGACGTGAGAAAAATGGGGAGATTTTAGGGTCGGAAAGGTGAAAAATAAATACAAGCTGGGAGATGGGATGCCATTTCTTGTCAGCGGGAGGGAGGATGGCGATGGGTCGGCCATGTTGTATGTGCCAGTGGAAGAAAAGAAAAAAAACAACAAAATCCTTTCCTCAGTGAATTCTGCGGGGAGGAGGGGCTTGACACAGGCGCGACCCTGAGATGTCATGGAAAGTGTTGCTGGGCGCTGGACATTGAGAAAAGCCACATGGCCCAGCCACTCAGAATTCTGGCACGCCATTGGAAGAGAGCAGTCTCCAGGCTTGAGAAAAGTTGTTGAGGCGCAAAAAGTCACAACGGACTTTCTCTCTCTTGGGTCTCTGTGATCAAGGAAGACGCTTCTTTTTCTCCGGAATAGCGGTGTGGAATATGGAATCCAGCCGTTACTAATGCTGTTCCACTGAGGTGGAGCAGCACTGTAGCAGAACCAACCTGAGGGTTTGGTTAGACGAATGATTTTCGAATACCTGCAGGTTATTTAGGGATATAATATTCAGGCTGCGGTCTGAAGCGAATAAAAGTTCACCCTCCATCTGTGTTTCGGAAAAGGTTGTGTGACTGTGTATCCCTACAGGAACTTTGACATTTTATCTCATCCTCTCATCCAGAACTGTGTTGCTAAGGAAATCCAGAACTGTGTTGCTAATGAAATCCAGAACTGTGTTGCTAATGAAATCCAGAACTGTGTTGCTAATGAAATCCAGTACTGTGTTGCTAATGAAATCCAGAACTGTGTACTGGTTACTGAATCTCATCCGCTGAAAAGTATGGAGACCACAACATGAAGATGTATTAATACTTGAATATTCTTATGCCAATCAAGATTGTAAATAAAACCGTGTACAGGTTGTAATTGTTTAGCAGCTCTGTATCATCTAACTCACAGATCCTTCACTATGCCTCGAACGAGCGGCTAAGTCAGATACGGTGATCGGTTCATATAAGGTAAGGAATCGATCTGGTGGCAGCTACTAAAAAAAAAATATTTCGCAACGTGCAATACTACCTTGCACTAGAAACGACGGACACCCGACGAAACAACAAACAAAAATCACCACAAATGAAAATTGGTGGCAGCGGTGGGATAGAATTTAGAAGAGATCTGTAAAAAAAAATAGCTGAGCAGGAAAAAGGACGAAGACTCCGGCCCTCAGAACGCCGACGAGGGGAGAGCCAGCAAAAGCGAATCAAGTTTCGTGGAAAGGACGGAAGACGGAGTCAGCAGCAAGCCAGCCAGAGAGCAGAGGTCAAGAAGCAGGACGTTCCTTCCCAACCACAGAGCAGAGAGCAGCGCCGAAGGGAACACGCCTCAATGGAGAATCGTGCGACCTCCCCCTCACTCTGCAGTGCCGTGAAAGAAATGCCTTAAGGAATCCGCAGCCAGTGTGAAGTGAAATTCTCACCCTCTCGTGTTAACGAGATTAGCACCCTCGCACGAAAGCGTAGGAGTGCATATTAAAGAATACAAAACGCAAGTACTGTAGTTTACAATATATTTAAACTAACCGTGTGAGACTGATCAAGAACAGAATAGGGACACACAAAACAAAAAACAGAATTTTTCACGAACTTATAGTAATGTACACTGCATGAAAAAAAATGCAAACACAGGTGGAGAGGTTTAAATAAAACAGGGTTTTAATATTAATGTGTATAGGAAAACTGTTGATAGATATAAGTTGAGGTTTTTGGAATGGAAGTATATCAAAAAATACATTAAGGATAGAACTTTGGAATGGAAGGATTATTTCTCAGAATATATATGTAAGCATAGAATTGAAAAAAAGATAGTATAAGTGAATAGGAAATTAGTTCTACAGATCCAATAAAATTGAACATCATGGGAGATCAGTACGCAAGCTTTACCATGAAAGACCTCAGACAGGAATGTCAGGTACGAGGGATAGACTCTAAGAAAAGATCTAGACAAGAGCTAATTACCGATATAATTGAGAGAGACCGTCAGGAAGAACTCAGTGCTAGAGAACATGCAGCTGACAGTGAAAGAGCCCATACTATCGCATTTAGCGAGATTAATAGGAAAGATAGACAGTATGAGTTAGAAATCAGAAGATTAGAGATTGAGTCGAAAAAACAAGACATCGAGGCTTTACGACTGCGGTTGGCCTTAAGAGAGATTGGTGGATCTCAAGAGACAGGTGGGACAGATAACTATTCTCACAGACCCTTAAATAGTTATGGGGGCGTGATCAGAAAATTCTCGGAAGCGGAGGACGAGATGGATAGTTATCTAACGGAGTTCACCAAGATAAGTACATCGCTAGGTATTCCTCGATTGAAATGGTCAGCGTTGTTAATTCCCAGATTATCTTCACGTGGAGCAAGCGTCATCCATTCTATGGGAGCAAATGAGGTACAGGATTTTGAGAAATTGCAGGAAAATTTGTGAAGGGAATAAAATTACCCCGGAAAAGTACAGAGTATCATTTAGGAATTTCAGTAAAGGAAAGAACCAAACCTACCATCAGTATGGAGTAAGATTAAAAGAGTTGTTAGAGAAGTTGTTGACAGGTGTTCAAGTAGAAAATAGCAATGAAGCATTAAAAAGTGTAATACTGTTTGAGCAATTTTACTCTATGGTTAGTGAGCCCGTTAAAATCTATATCAAGGATAACAAGCCTGAAACTTTTGAAGAGGCAATAAAGCTAGCTGACAGGTACGTAGAGGCTCGGGAAAAACAGTATGTCCCAGTTCGTCAGAATTCCCGGCCAGGGAAAGGATTTTTTCATCAGGAGAAAAGGCAACAGGAAAGCGATGGAAAAGTGGTCCGGAACGGAGCAGATGCCCCAGGGAATAGCATACAAATCAGGTGCTACCTGTGTGGGAAAATTGGGCACAAATCTTTTGAATGTAGAGGGAGCAAGGATAGGAGAGTAGCACGTAAACAAGGTGAAAGTCGAGAGACGACTGTCAAAGACAGAGGAGGGACCAATAGACAAAGTTATCAGCCAAACAGAGAAAAATCTCCGACAATGTTATGTTCCACTACCAGTTCTATATGGGCAACGCCTGAATCTAGCTTCGGACCGTACTTAGGGAAGGCCAACCTAAATGGAGAAACACTCTGCACATTACGTGACACAGGATCATGTATCTCCCTGATTAAGTGCAGTAACGTTCCGCCAGGAGCAGTGACAGGAAAAAAGGTAACAGTTTACCCTGTGACTGGTGACAGGAAAAAAGGTAACAGTTTACCCTGTGACTGGTGACAGACAGGAATTGGAGATAGCACGGGTGACTATAGAGGTGAATAGGAAATTAAGGACACATGACTTTGCGATAGTAAATGACATCCCTTGGAACATAATTCTTGGGAATGACTGGGATGCACCAGATGGAAAACGGTGTAGCGAAATTAGTGAGAAAGATGATCAAGCAAGAAGGGAACCGGACAAGAGTGGGAGAGACAGAAGTAATGGTATAGTTGAAAAGGTAAAGGATAAAGGAAAACGCGTTGACAGTGCAGATAAGGAAAGTACTCCTAGCACAGACATAGACAGTGCAGATAAGGAAAGTACTCCTAGCACAGACATAGACAGTGCACCACAAAAAGAAATGTGGAATACTGACTCGGAGAATGTTAAGGGAACAAGAAGAAAGAGATAAAGGGAACGAGGTTGAACGACAGCAGGTAGAAGAAATGGATAGTGGGAGATCACCCCAACCACTGATAGAAGATAGGGAAAGTGAACTTGAGATTGAAAGTAATGAAAGGGACGGAGTAGTTGAAAGTGATAAGAGCTTACCTCAGATATTCACGTCTGAAGAATTTAGTCGAGCACAGAAAGAGGATGAAAGTTTAAGCAATATATGGAAAAGATGTGAGGGTTCTGAGCCGAATGAAGAGGTATCGTCATACTTTATGGTACAGAAGGACTTCTTGAAACGAGTATATAAGGACAAGAGAAAACAAGACATAGTACTTCAGTTAGTAGTGCCCAAAGCGTATGGAAAAAGAATTTTGGAAACAGCACACCACTTACCCATATCTGGTCATCTAGGAGTGAAGAAAACAACTGATAGGGTGTTAAGGAATTTTTATTGGCCAGAGATATTCAAGGAAATAGCTGAGTACGTCAGTTCATGCCCACAGTGCCAATTCGTAAGAAAGCAAGGAGATCATGCACCAAGCAAACTCCAACCTTTGCCTATCATTGAGGAACCGTTTGCTCGGGTATCGGTAGACCTAGTTGGTCCCTTGAACATAATCAACTCAGGCAACAGATATGCAGTGGTCATAGTAGACCATGCAAGTAGATACCCGGATGCCAGAGCGTTAGAGACAATAGAGGCTGAGGAGGTATTTAATGCTCTTATTGACATGTTTTCACATGTCGGCTTTCCTAAAGAGATCCTCTCAGACCAAGGAAAGCAATTCACCTGTAGATTAACCCAGGAATTATGGGCACAGTTAGGCGTTATGCCACTTTTCTCAAGTATATATCACCCTCAGGGAAATGGTCTTGTCGAGCGATATATAGTAAAGTTAAAATCCTTACTCAAACGGGTAAGCCAGGATAGCCCCGACGACTGGGACAGGATGTTGCCCTACGTCTTGTTTGGTTGCAGAGAAGTCCCCCAGGCGAGCACAGGTCTCTTGCCATTCGAACTAATTTTTGGGCACAATGTTCGAGGACCTCTGGATCTGCTAAGGGAGAAAATTGAAAAATCAGAAAGTGAGAGAGTAGAAATTCTGGATTATATTCATAAGGTAAATAGAAGTTTGAAAAAAGGGCTAACTTTAGCCCAGGAAAATTTGTCGCTGGCTCAGATCAAACAGGCAAAATGCTATGATTAGAAGGCCAGGATTATGAAACTGTGTGAGGGAGATGAAGTCCTAGTGCTCACTCCTAATAGGAAGAGAGCAATGCAAGTTGAATGGGAAGGTCCATTTAAAATGCTTGGCAGGAAAGCAGAAAACACTTATGTCATAGATGTCGGAGAGGAGGACCCTTGCCCTAGGGTATACCACACAAATATGCTGAAAAATTTTAACCGTAGGAGTCAGACAGTAAGCAACGTGTGTTACGGGTTTGCTGATGGAGAGGAGGAAATTGTAACTGAGTTACCGGATCTTACTAGCAGGGAAGCACAAGGAACAGTAGAAGTGCTTATAGTTGGAGACAATATCTCGGAAGCTCAGAGGGAAGAGTTAGTAGCTATGCTAAGATAATATGAGCATATCTTGACAGAGATACCGCGAAGGACCAATGTTGTGACTCATGACATTGAGCTACTCGATGACACTCCAGTTAAGGGTAAACCGTATCGGGTCAGCAAGGAAAAGAAAGAGCGTATTGATAAGGAGATAGAGAAGATGTTGGAAATGGGAGTAATTGAGGAAAGTAGAAGCCCTTTTGCAGCACCAGTTGTGCTTGTGCCGAAGAAAGATGGAAGCATGAGGTTTTGCGTCAATTACAAAAAACTCAATGCCATTACCAAAGGAGATGCTTTCCCTACACCGAACGTGGACGAGTTAGTCCACGGTCTGCACACTTGCAATTATTTGACTAAGCTCGACATGACAAAAGGGTACTGGCAAGTGAAGCTAACAGACAGAGCAAAAGAGCGAAGTGCATTCACCACAACTGACAAACTATATCAATTTGTAGTGATGCCTTTTGGGTTAAAGAACAGCCCCCCCCCCCCCCGCCTACACTTATTTGAGATTAATGTCGAAAGTATTACATGGAACGGAGGATTTTGCGAAATGCTACGTGGATGATATCGTTGTGTACAGCCGTACTTGGGATCAGCATTTACAGCACATACAATCAGTGTTGAGAAAGCTCGACAAAGCGGGTTTAACAGTTAACCCACGGAAGAGTGAATTTGGAAATGCTGGTGTCAATTACTTAGGGTTTCATGTGGGACCGAATGGAATCACTCCTGAGGAGGCCCGAGTCCACAAGATTTGTACATGGCCTCGCCCAATCACAAATAAGGATATCAGGGCATTTCTAGGAATTACGGGGTATTATCGAAAATTCATTCCCCAGTATGCAGACATTTCCAGTGCATTGGCAGACACACTGATAAAGAAGAAACCTGACAAAGTTGAGTGGAGTGAGGAGTGCGAGAAGTCGTTCTCGACTCTGAAATCAAAGTTAACAGAAGACAGTATGCTCAAGTGTTTTGACCCGTCTAAAGACACATTCGTGCAGACAGATGCAAGCGGATTTGGGCTAGGAGCTGTGCTGAGTCAGCGAGGAACAAATGGGGAAGAACACCCAGTGGCATACTTGAGTCGGAAACTGAATGATGTTGAGAAAAGGTACTCTACAATTGAGAAGCAGACTTTAGCTGTTGTTTGGGCAATAGAGAAGCTCAAACCATATTTAAACTTTAGGCCCTTTGTCGTGATAAGCGACCACAACCCATTGGTTTGGCTTGAACACATCAAAGATAAAAATCTGAAGTTGATGCGATGGTCCCTGTACTTGCAGAAATATAATTTCACCGTGCAGTACAAACCAGGAGCCAAACATGGAAATGCAGATAGTTTGTCTAGACGTGTGTACATATAGGAGAATGGGAGTACTGGTAACTCAATAGTATTGTATTCATATATAGTAGTGTTAGTAAATGTGTTAGTGTTATGTAATCATATTTGTCCATAATAGGGTGCTCACATATATGTAGCTAGGACCTAAACGTGTAAATAATGATCATTCAGTGTAGAACATTTTTGTCAATTAGTACTAGATAGAATAATGTATAACCTACAGGCGAGCAGGTATCAGAATACAGCGGTGTCAGATCAGGAACAAAGGGCACACATTAGAATAGTGCAATGAGACAGAGGACACAGGGGACTGGTTTCTTGTCAGCCGGCGCTTAAAAAAGAAACAGTCGTATAAGCTTGGGAGGGAGGACTGTGATGACGTGAGAAAAATTGGGAGATTGTAGGGTCGGAAAGGTGAAAAATAAATGCAAGCTGGGAGATGGGACGCCATTTCTTGTCAGCGAGAGGGAGGATGGCGATGGGTCCGCCATGTTGTATGTGCCAGTGGAAGAAAAGAAAAAAACAACAATATCCTTTCCTCAGTGAATTCTGCGGGGAGGAGGGGCTTGAAACAGGCGCGACCCTGAGATGTCATGGAAAGTGTTGCTGGGCGCTGGACATTGAGAAAAGCCACATGGCCCAGCCACTCAGAATTCTGGCACGCCATTGGAAGAGAGCAGTCTCCAGGCACGAGAAAAATTGTAGAGGCGCGAAAAGTCACAACGGTCTTTCTCTCTCTTGGGTCTCTGAACGTGATCAAGAAAGACGCTTCTTTTTCTCAGGGATAGCGGTGTGGAATATGGAATCCAGCAGTTACTAATGCTGTTCTACTGAGGTGGAGTAGCACTGTAGCAGGACCAACCTGAGGGTTTGGTTATACGAATGATGTTCGAATACCTGCGGGTTATTTAGGGATATATTATTCAGGCTGTGGTCTGAAGAGATTAAAAGTTCACCCTCCATCTGTGTTTCGGAAAAGGTTGTGTGACTGTGTATCCCTACAGGAACTTTGACATTGTATCTCATGCTCTCATCCAGAACTGTGTTGCTAATCTCATCCAGAACTGTGTTGCTAATCTCATCCAGAACTGTGTTGCTAATCTCATCCAGAACTGTGTTGCTAATGAAATCCAGAACTGTGTACTGGTTACTGAATCTCATCCGCTCAAAAGTATGGAGACCACAACATGAAGATGTATTAATACTTGAATATTCTTATGCCAACCAAGATTGTAAATAAAACCGTGTACAGGTTGTAATTGTTTAGCAGCTCTGTATCATCTAACTCACAGATCCTTCACCATGCCTCGAACGAGCGGCTAAGTCAGATACGGTGATCGGTTCATATAAGGTAAGGAATCGATCTGGTGGCAGCTACTAAAAAAAAAATATTTCGCAACGTGCAATACTACCTTGCACTGCAAACGACGGACACCTGACGAAACAACAAACAGAAATCACCACACTATCTCTCAGGTAACTCACCTGACTATTATCATGCATTTCGGCACGAATGTGGACTCCCCTACGGGGATCCTTATAAACCTCAAGGATTGCGATTGCAGCGCCGGTCTTAAACGCGCGGGCATGAGGAATTGCACGAAACTTTAATCATTTGCATGTCTGTTTGTTTGTTTTTTTTGGATTGGAGGTTTAACGACCACCGTGAGCAACTCAATGGGCTATAAGCAGTCGCCCGTCCCTAATTTAGGGTCACTGGTTCCAGGGAAAGGAGAGGGCCAGTGCCGAAAGACAAACACAACATCCATGCCTTACCGGGATTCGAACCCGGACCCCTTCGGACGAATGATCAGAGGCCATCGCTTAGACCACTGCGCCACCGGGGCGGCTTTGCATGTCTGTCCTCCCCGTAGCTATTTGCCTAGTTTAGCGTTAATTGCATGGTTTTTTCTTGGTGCGCGGATTTTTATGACAATGAGTAGTCTTTTGTACACATGCTCGTGGGATTTGATACATTCCTGACAAACCTATATCTTTAACATGGTGCTTTGATCCAAAAACACTTTATTTTGTTTATCTTGCAAAGCAACGTCCTGGGAAAATTGAACAATGGCAAAATTCTTTCGTAATAGACACACAATAGTAGTTAACGTGAAGATAGGCATCGGTTCCCGAATTTTGTTTTAAAGCGTTGTCTGTAATGGGACGATTGTAACCTCTCTGTGCTGCAGTACGTTTAGGAAGACAGAGAAAGGAACATATAGGATATAGAACTGCTATTAGACGCAAGGATTTTAGAAAATTTCGGAAACCGCAGGGTGTCTCCTATGTTAAATGTTATTTGTGAGTCCATTGCGAAACGATTTTACCATTGTTCCATATTTCCATCATCTTGCCTTCAAATATTCTCAAAACTTTTAATTTTCAAGTGATGTTGAAACCCATAAATAAAATGAATTTTTTTTGGATAAAAGGACTATGTTAAAATATAAGTACATGTTACATATATCACTATGCTGTTCTCTGAGATTCAGAGGTTAGCTCCACAAAGTAACACAAACTACCAGTTAAATTTTTAATTGATTATTTACTTACTGTTGCCGTATCAAACTTCTCCATTTACTGCGATATTGACACACACAACTTGGGTTTCACCGACATCCATCTCACGACGTAGACAAGACCTTCTATACTTCATACTCATAATCATTTTCTCATGCAGACACTCCTGAATCGGATTTTCCCATAATTTCCTTGACCTTCCTCTGCCTTTCTCTCCTTTCACTAGGGCTAAAAAACATTTCTTAGTAAGAATCTCATCACTCTTTCTTTCAACATATCCAAACCACCGAAGCATATTATTCACCATCTGTTCTTACTTTTCGCGTTCCATTCGCGTTCCATTTCAATTTCAGTAATTAGAGGTATTTATATCTAACTTCTTACCTCTTCCGTGAGTCAGTACACTGGCCTTCCTGCAGTAAGGAACTTCTTTATCCAACATCTATGCACACGGTCGAATACACAAGAACGTCATATTCCAAGACAGTTGCACATCAAAGGTATACTACTAATTTATTACAGATCTTTTTATACGAATTAGATGTAAATACACAAACACTCACGCACACTGAAGATTTCGTTCTTTTTCTTTCGCGTCATAAGTCTTAATATCAGTTCTTACATTACGACCTCTGCCGTATTATCTGTTCCGCCCTTTCCATACGTTCTCACATGTCAGCCATCTTCTCACATCTGACGTTGGCCGCCTCCGCTGCGCCCTCTGTCCGTGAAGTCCCAACATCCTCCGGCCCCAAAGAATTGGGTTCAGTCTTTTCTGAGTCCAGCTCTAGAGGGTAAATGTGTTGTACTGGTCTTTTGATCAATGTTCCATTAGGTAGTCTCACTGTACATGAACGTACCTTTCCGTCACGTCCCACATGAACTTGGCTAATGATACCGGTTTTCCACATCAGTTTAGGTAATCTTTCATCTTTTACATGAACTGTGGAATCCGTTTTCACCTCTAAACCCCTTTTTGCAATGTTCAACTGGTGGACTGATTTCAATTCCAGAAGATATTCTTGTCGCCATCAATTCTAGCCTAGGTAAGGATAGTTTCTTTAAGGGTTCTACTCTTGCGCCTTTGAAATCACATTTCCTAAATTTATTTCATCTTTGGTTTCATATCTCAAATATATCACTGCACCATAAGCCTTTTGACTCGCATCTGTGAAACAATGCAACTTGATATTTCTCAATTCCTTTTCTTCGATGTCTCCGAAATAATATCTTGGTATGTAAACATTTTCCATCTGTGATAACTCTGTGCACCAATCTTTCCAATTTTTCTCTAGTTCTATGGACAATTCTGCATCCCAATTTGCACCCGATTTCCAAACATTTTGCAAGATAATTCTGCCTCTTCTTGTAAATGGACTTAAAAAACCAATCGGGTCATATAGACGACTAACAGTCTTCAGAACTTCTCTTTTGCATACCTTGTCTTTACTCTTTCTCATATATGCAATCACTTCAGAAACGTCTATTCTTATAACATCCTTTTCTCTATCCCATGGGTATCCCAAAACTTTATTGCTTGCAGCGCATTGAATATCATTTTCTTCATTATTCCACAATTGCTGAAGGGATTCGCTGTTTGTTCTCCATTTTCTCATGTCAAAGTTCCCCTCATTCAAAATACATCTAACGTCTCTTGATAGTATCATTGCTTCATTTTCATCTGTTGCTCCTCCAATTAAATCGTCCACATATAGACAATTCCTCAGTATCTTGTATGCATCCTCATACTGTTGTTTATATTTGT
Source organism: Macrothele yani (assembly GCA_039090855.1). NCBI lineage: Eukaryota > Metazoa > Arthropoda > Arachnida > Araneae > Macrothelidae > Macrothele > Macrothele yani. The sequence continues at coordinate 104,931,996 of CM077002.1, read as the reverse complement.
CTATGTGAACTCTTAGCGTTGCAGCCAGCATAAATGGGCTTGACGTCGCACCAAATATGACTCTAGTCATTCGTAGTATTTTTACTTTGAGGGAGTCGCTGTCATCTATTTCCTCATCAATCCACAAAAATCTAACTGTATCTCGGTCTTCTTTGGCAAGAGCAATCTGTAAAAATGCCTGTTGAATGTCAGCTGTAAATGCGACCTTATTGTTAAAGAATCTGAACAAGAAATCCAGCACATCGGGATTTAGGTTTGGCCCTGCGAGTAAACAATCATTTAATGATGAACAGCTCTCGGCATGAGATGACGCATCAAATACTACGCGTAATTTAGTGGTATCCTTGTTCCATTCCCGTTTAGTGTATGGCGTTCCATTCGCGTTCCATTTCAATTTCAGTAATTAGAGGTATTTATATCTAACTTCTTACTTCTTCCGTGAGTCAGTACACTGGCCCTCCTGCAGTCGGGAACTTCTTTATCCAACATCTATGCACACGGTGGAATACACAAGAACATCATATTCCAAGACAGTTGCACATCAAAGGTATACTACTAATTTATTGTAGATCATTTTATACGAATTAGATGTAAATACACAAACACTCACACACACTGAAGATTTCGTTATTTTTCTTTCGCGTCATAAGTCTTAATATCAGTTCTTACATTACGACCTCTGCCGTATTATCTGTTCCGCCCTTTTCACACGTCCTCACATGTCCGCCATCTTCTCACATCTGACGTTGGCCGCCTCCGCTGCGCCCTTTGTCCGTGAAGTCCCAACACCATCTTGCTAACAACATTTTGCTTCATATTACACAACTGTAACAAATCTTCATTCCTCACATGATCAGAACGTGTCAAGCCCCGTAAGTAACGCATTTCTCCAGCACACAAAAGAGTCCTATATTTTTTCTGTAGAACCCAGGTTTCACTGCCATACATCAAAGTAGGAGCAATTACATTTTCATACATAGCCACGCGGAACACTCTTGAGAACCAATCATTCCTGTGAAAACCTCCGAAAGCAGCTATGACTTTCAATGAATAATTCACTCGCTTATTAATTTCACCATCCAATATGTTCTCTCTGTCATACATGCTTCCTAAATATACAAACTCATTCACCTGGTCAGTCACTCGTCATTTAGACTCATATTATATTCAGTACTAAAAGTTCCTCGCTGAAAAACCATGAGTTTGTTTTTTCCTTATTTATACTCAGTTTGAATTTCATGCAAACTTCGTACATCCGGGACAACATATTCTGCAGTTCACGTTTGCTCTTTACCAACAAGATTGTCTAATCAGCATAGAGAAATCTGCACACACGGATATCACCAAGACATAAACCAGTACTGTTCATCTTGGCATAACAAATGCACGCATCCGTAAATACTGTATATTAAACAGCCATGGTGACATTTCGTATGGTCATAAACCAGTACTGTCCATCTTGACATCACACATGCACGCATCCGTAAATACTGTATATTAAACAGCCATGGTGACATTGCGCAACCTTGTCTGAGTCATGCACCAATAGAAAATCATTTTGATAAAACACCACTCACTTGTACACAAGTTCTACTACCTGAATACATGGCTTTTACACTATTAAGTAGACTCCCACAAACACCATATTCATTCAATACCTTCCACAAAAGTGTCCTATTTATCCGGTCGTTAGCTATCTCTAAATCTATGAAGGCAGCATGAACTTTCTTACCAATAGCCACATACGTTTCAATCATCATGCGTAAATTCCAGGGGGATTTCCCAAATCCTATGTTCACGTGGCCTTTTGTATATATGACAAACTTGCGTTACCGATTGAATAAACACAAGATTTGCAGTGGGTGTAAAAAGTATATGCACATACAGTTTTTGGTCCATGGCAGGTATAAATGTTCATATAAGTAAGATCACATACCACCAGAATAGTCAAAGTATGAGAAGAAAGAACTCCCACGGGGAAAATCTCGAACAAATAGCATATAGGCGGGGTTCGCTCAGAAGAACGCATGTTTTAGAAAACAGAAAGTATTTGCACATCTCTGTTGTGTACGTAGTTTATACGAATGATTAATATCTAGTATGTTATCTATTAGAGTCAAAATTCATGGAATAGACACGATTTTTAGTTGTGGCAGTAGCTATTCTGGCCTATTAACTCTTGATGATTTGCTCCAGCTCATTCCTTTCAGATATATGATGTTTTCGAATTGTGAATTCCGAGAGGTGCCGCAAATGTTCAATAACATTTACATCAGGTGACTGGGTAGGTGTCACTATCGTCTACTGACATTATTGAGCAGCCATTTTTGAGTAATTTTAGCGGTATGTTTGAAATCGTTTTCCTGTTGGAAATAATAAGTCTTTTTAATCCTCAGTTTTCGGAACCTACCAGGTAAATTACGCCACAAAATATCGATATAGTAACTGGCATTCATAGTGCTTTTAATGAAGTCTAATTTGTCAACACTAGAATAAGACATGCACCCTCACACCATAACATGACCTACATCATGTTTGACCGTCGGTGAAATGTTCTTTTGTGTCAGCTCTGTATTCAGAAGACGCCAAATCGTGTTACGGCCGTCTGACCCAAAAAGGTTGAATTTGTTCTCATCCGTGATAGTACGTTCTTCCAAAAGTCAATAGGTTTATTTACATGTCATTCAGCAAAGAACGGGCGCTTCTTTCTGTTAAATTCACTTGTATATGACTTTTTCTTGGTACTCGACCATGATAATCAACAAGACGTAAAACATTTCGTACGGTAAAAGCACGCACATGCTTACCTGTTGTATCCGACAGGAGTTGATGGCTTCCGTGACACTTGTGCAATAATTATTCGACCATGTCTGTCGGGTTACGTGTTCGGGCGGCCCCTACGATGTATATTGGCCGTAGTTCCGAGAGCTTCATATCTCTTAATGACATAAGGGACGGTAGAAAAGCATTTCCCTACTTCTTTACTCATGTCACGCTAACTTTTACCTTCAAAACGCAGTGATCCGAAAAGTTTCCGCAGAACATCAGATAACGCATTCACTTTCGGAGACACTAGTTTAACGGCAGTACTAGTCTCCAACACCATCGAACATGGGCATTAAAGAGTTAGTTGCTCGGGAACTCACGTGACCTAAACTTCTCGACGTCTGATTAGTTAAATCCCATACATTTGCTTCTTCTACGTAACTCAGAGATGTGCAAATAATCTCTGTTCTCTAAAATATGCGACTCCTTGAGATAATCCCGCCTATATGCTATTTCTTCGAGATTTTCCCCGGCTGTCATTCCTTCTTCACATAGATTGACTTTTGTGGTGATATGTGATCTTACCTATGTGAATACTTCCTCTGGCAATTGGCAAAAAACTGTGTGTTCAAATACTTTTTACATCCATTGTAAATCTTGTGTTCGTTCAATAGATAACTCAAAGTTCTTTGGGTCTGTCTTATCTCAAATCCTATGTGCATGTGGCCTTTCATATACATATACGAAAGGCCACAAGCACATAGAATCCGATAAATTCCACAGGAACTTATATCTTTAACATGGTCCTTTGATCCTAAAAAGGTCATTTTGTTAATGGATTTCAAAAATTAAAATTATGAGAATCTTTGAAGGCAAGGTCATGGAAAAATGGAACAATTGGAATATCTTCTCGCAATAAACGCATAAATAGTATTTAACGTGGAGGCACTTTTCGATTTCCGGAATTTTCTAAGAGCCCAGTGTATATTAGAAGTGCTACCTCGTATATCTTCTATGTTCTGCACTTTGTCTTCCTGAACGTATTGCAGCACAGAGAGGTTACAAATCTCCCATTATAGATAAGGCTTTCAAACAAACCGGGAACCGAAGCCTGTATGCACGTTAATCACTGTTGTGCGTATTTTTCTAAAACATTTTGCCATTGTTTCATTTTATAAATGGAACAATGGCAGAATTCTAATTCGTAATTAAAAACATTCTCCACATTTATATTGTCCGTTTTTTTTATAATCAAAAAATAGGTGTACATTTTTCGCAAGGAGATATACAAGAAAGGATTACGAAACAATCGCATGAGTGTTAAGAAAATACTACTTGGAATAATGCAAATTTTGGAAATAAAGCATGACTGTTAGAAAATACTACTTGGAATAAGGTTTATATATTGTGGCGTTGATTTTAACAGACTCCGTTCTAAGCGAATCGTTCTTAATGAAAAAAAAAGTATAAATAAAAAGAAAATGTTTTTTTTTCAGAGCGTATATGAAGCCTAAAAAATTCTACTAGTAGACAGCAATAGCATATATGTTACATGCTTCAGTTAAGAACATAAAAATATATCTTCGAAATTTATACATCTCTCTCTTAGTTCACAAAAGGACAATGGAAATGCTGCCGATAGTGCAATAAATGTTTTCAATTTTTAAGCATGTATAAAATTTTGCCTTACAAAATTAGATATCAGAATAGCTCTGCGGAAAATAATTTTTTCTGTTCGTTTGATTTAAATTCTCAAACTGTATAGGGCCTTTTATAAATGCTTTATGCTGCCAACCTAATGCCCTTTGGAGATTTTGTGATGCCTATGGAGAAATCTATGTGAATTCTTTCATTTACTCATTTCTAGATATTCATAAATATAAATTCACCTCAAAATGTGCTAAAGGTTCAGTCACGATATGCACTTAGCATAATAAAGACGAGCGAAAATCAAGAAACAGGCTAAATAAGATTTCCAGTCAAAGGCAACGATGTATTTATTATAACATGTCGCGAAGAAAGAAAATATTATTAGCAGCTAAATAAAGTGTAATCACAGGAGTAAAATAGCAAGCACAAAAATCCATGGAACAATTCGGTAAAATTGATCAAGTAAACTTCAGTAAGACATTCTCATTTCTGTGAATTTCTCCGCTGTTTTTAGAAACGCAAATGTTTTGTAACGGATGCGATATATGCTATGACTGTGCATAAGGTACAGAAAACACCAGGTAAGAAATGTCTTTAATTTATCTAGGAAGATATTTATTTTTAATACTATGTCAGAACGGCTCTTGTGAAAACAGTATCCATATTTCAGTGATTTATTTATTCATGCTTATTTTCACGTACCGCTAAATATTATTCTCTTATGATGCATTAGGCTATGCAAAATATAATTCTAAACAGATAGTAGTAGTGTAAGATATATTCCTTTTCTTTTGCCTCGGTAGAAACACAGGCATAAACTTCATCATGAAAGAAGAAGAGACGCGTTGCGAAAGAATCATTTCATGCTTCGGTAACGACACACACACTCCTACGAGCAGCACATCTTGCGATATGTGACAGTTCCTGACCTTCTTCTTACGATCCAGGGATAAAAAACAATAAACATCGAGAAGAATCTATATGTGTGCTGACAACCAGAAGAAAAAAAAAGCTCAACGAATTATTTTCCTGATGAAAGGTACCTATCGGAGTAGGAAGAAATGAAAGCTCCTGGGATCAAGTCTTCAGTCATGTCGAAAAGAAATTGAAAAAATCTTCTTTTACTTGCAAAACACTTTGTAAAATGAATGTTTGCAATACAGCTCAGAAACCGGCACAGTTTCAAAGAAATTTAAAATCGGATGGTGCCAGTTTCTGCACTGAAATGTTTTTCCATTTTACAGACAGGTTGTAGTTTTGTTATAAAAACATAAAATGAACTGATATCAAAGTGTTGAATTAAGCATTTTAGTACAAAATGCTTTAATTCAACACTTTGATATCAGTTTATTTTATCGTTTTCATATTTAAAGAAAAAAAGTCTTAGTAAGGCTGTTCACATCATGAGAGATTTAAATAATACGTTACGTCGTCCTTTATTCGCATTTCTTTCATTTTCAAAGCGTCCCAATAGGGAAAACGCTGAAATGGAGCATAAAATATAAAGACGATCAATGAATGAAATATCAGTGAAATACGGGATTACACCATTGTACAATACAAATTTGGAAGATGTGATTCCGTTAATTGATGTAAACATGACATGGATGTTAATTCAGAAAATATCCGAAAACTTGCAAATGTCTTCATCCTGGAGCGCGAATCGAACTCGCGTCTCCCGGATAGCGCCCGATATGCTAACCACTACACAACCCAAAAAGACCAAGTTTCAAGTTTCCGATTAATTTGAAAACCGTCATGGGATTCGCTAGTCAAAGCAACCGGCATTCCTTAATAGCGAACCTGGAAGTTTTTATTCATTCCCATGATTGCCCGAAGGCAAGTTTCAAATAAATCGGAAACTTGAAACTTGGTCGTTCTATGTGGTGTAGCGGTTAGCATAGAGGAGAAGGTCCAAATATTGGCTAGGGTCTAAATACGGGGTAGTGGCAGCACAGAGTTTGATTGTTGCTGTAACCTGGTGGAAATCATGTAAAACGGTGCCTGAGAACATACGACGTGTACGTGATTAGTTGGTCGTCAACAGGCGAGCGATCGATACGCAGTACTTGATAAGTGTCATTTTGCCTATTGCATCTTTCGACACGTATGTATATTCTGTTTTATGTACAACACTCCGTTAACTTTAAAGCTATTTCAGTATGGTCACAACATGAAATATATCTTGAGCTTGTTTTAGCATAGATATTTCACTCAATAGCAATGTACGGTACTGGCTCCCAACCCTCAAATAATTCGTATGCAATGGGTCTAAATACAGGCTACCCGGTGGGGTCTAAATATGGGATAGCCTATGTTTGGACCACCTGTAGGATAACGTGAAACAAAAAGCCACAATTATGTTCTTTTCCGTTTCAGAATGCCCAGAACGACTGCAAAATATATTTCAAAGGGTAAAAGAAGGCAGTGGAAAGAAAAGGATATGGAGCAAGCAATTGCAGCTGTTCGGGAAAATAAGATGAAGGCTCTGAAAGCAGTCAAGACTTTTAGTGTACATCGTACAACACATCAAACGTTAAGCAAAAAAACTAGATCTCAGTCTAGCTGAAGTAAGTCGTACTAAATTAGGGAGAAACCCTTATTTGGGGGAACAAATCAAAGAAGAGCTGTTATCATACTTACTTCTGTTGGAGCAAAATTTCTATGGGTGTACTAGGGGTGATTTGCGACGGATGGAGTATCAGTTAGCAGTTCGAAATAATATACAAACGCAGTTTGAATTTAATGAAACTGGTAGATGTTGGATTGATCTTTTTCTGAACCGGCATAAAGCTCGTTAATCTCTTCGCAAACTTTATGGAACATCTTTTGCGAGAGCACTGGGCTTCAAGAAGGAAAATTTTCAGAAATGTTTTACACTTTTGGAAGAACCGTACGACAAACACAGATTCACAGCTGACAGGATCTACAACGTCGGCGAGACTGGACTTTCCATTGTTCAAAGTAAAGTCCGTTATGTCATCGGTAGAAAAGGGAAAACACAGATAACAGCCTTAACGTCTACAGAACGGGATTCTACAGTGACATTCATTGTCTAAATGAGTGCCTCTGGACTGTTCGTCCCTCTCTTCGTTATTTTCCCCGGTACGAACATGTCCCAAGTGATAATGAAAGGAAGTCCTCCAGGTTCGAATGGAAGAGCTCACTGTTCGGGATGGGTGCAAAATTATCGTTCCACCGAGTGGCTTCGTCACTTTATTGAAAACGTCGGCCCTAAAGAAGAGGCACCCGTTTTACTTATCTTAAACGGACACTAGAGTCATATGCGAAATGTTGATATCATCGACATGGCTAGAACACACCATGTGACTATTATTTCACTTCCTCCACATTCAACACACAAACTCTAGCTTTTAGACAAGACCTTTATGGGTCCACTGAAAGCGTTTTACAGTGAGGAAATAAGACGGTGGCTCCTACATTTCAACAGACCTGTAACAGCATATGGCATTATGGAGCTGTGCCAAAAGGCTTACCTGCGAGTCCAGAGTGGAGAGATTGCAGTGAAAGGATTCAGGTAAACTGGGATATTTCCATTGAACAAGAACATTTTCTCTGGAGCTGATTTCATAGTTTCTACGATAGATGTAACACGACCCCACAGACCCCAGATCATACTCTGACAGTAGCTTCGACTTCCTCTGCCTAGCAAACATTTCATGCCTGCCCTATAACGACTCAGCACGTTCTGCCTGGAACCGCAATGCATGTCACTCCTTTTGACATTGCTTCAATTCCTACCATTAAGAAGAAAGTTACCAATCGAAGTCGCAAAGCAGCGGGGACCTTTGTTATCACTGAAGAACCCTACGAAGCAGCATTGTCTGCCAACAACGCCAGAAAAAGTGAAATGTAGACCTACTCATCAATATAAATGATCCGCTGCTTCAAAAGCTCCAACTGCAGGTTTGGTGTCAACTAGTGAAACAGCGCCTACTATAGGAATACGGTCTTCAAAACGAAAACGACTCTAATCGGAATCATTAAATGATTTTGGCCATGTAGATCCTCTTCTGGATGACAGTGACAGCGACGTTGAAATACCACAAGGAGACTATCCTAACGACAAGGATGCGAGACTATCCTATCGACAAGGACGCGAGCTGCATATTTTGCGGTGAACCCTTCTCTGGAAACTAAAGGGTGAACTACGGGTGATGTGTGTACAATGCAATATGAGGGCGCAGAGTGATTGTGCAGGTGCCGGATAGTATCATTACATCTGCGACGTTTGTAAATAGACCTTAAACATCGAAGGATAGTATCCTTTTTCCAGCAATTTGATTTGTTTACATATTTAAAATGACAAATATGTGAGTGCTTTTTATGTTCAAAACAGCAGATGTTTGGACCATCAAGTTCATTTTGTTATTCAAATGTATTCTGACGCATTTATTTGCATTAAAAAAGGTTTCCCTCAATTTTTTTGCTATTTTTGTACCTATTTTTATGGATATTTTGAGGGTAGCCCATATTTTAACCATACTTTCAAAAGTCATCGTTTTGCCTCTCATTGTAAAACCTTCATTTCTAACACAACCGATATTTTTAGCAATTGCATCAATCCGATACCACACGGGAAACAAGTATCCGATATATTGTAATGTGTTTAATCTAAAAAATCTTTCACAGGTATGCCTGTAGGTCCTCAAATGAAAGTGGTAGCCCATATTTAGACCTTCTCATCTACTCGGGGGCAATCCGAGAAATGCGAGTTCGGTTGCAGCTCCAGAACCACGAAATTTTCAAGTTTTCGGATACTGAACTTAACATCCATGTCATATTTACGCCAATTAACGGATTTACATCTTCCGAATTTGTATTAAAAAGAAGATATTTCCTGCTTGAGTCATTTTATTTATCACAGCACTACAATTATCAAAGCCTACGACCCTTCTCTACAATTGTTTGACAAAATGCGCCGCATTATTCTAGAAATATGAGGGCTGGCTGCACTGCATTAATGAGCAACAATGTTTTAAAAATTGCGAGCTGTAATGATTGAAAATAAAAAGTAAGACTCCTTAATCTACGTACCTTGGTGTGTTTTCCTACAGAATCCCCGTTTCTTTGGACATTTTTTCCATCGTTCTGGCGACCTAAAGACAATCACGCGGAAGAACTCTCCATTTGCGCGAAGACACTGATGTACAGTTTGCTGTATTACTTCCGTGCTCTGGTAGTGCTGGCCACGCATATGTTCCTTTAAGAAGTAAAAAACAAGTTAGTAAAATCATGCAATGCATTGATTATAATACGCTTTCCAACATACCAGAAATCATTACTCAAGTTATGAGAAAAATGGCTGTGGAATAAATCTCGGTCCTGTGCCCTGACCCTTGATCCCATATCGATGATATTCAACATAACTGGTTCGATATACTTCTGAAATAACAAGATAAAGATTTGTCGCAATCGAAGCATTTTTACGTAAGTTATGATGCATAAGGGCTATGGAATATATCCCGCTCCTGCGTCCTAACCTTTTACCCCATTTCGCCCATTTTGAATAGAATTCGTCCCCAGGCAGGCCTCTACAACATGCTCACATTTCATCCAAATCGAAGTGTTTTTACGTAAGTTATGACGCATAATGGGAATGGAAGTAATTCCGCTCCTATGTCCTGACCTTTGACCCCATTTCGCCCATTTTCAACAGAGTTTGTGGCCAGGTAGTCTCCTACCACATACTAAAATTTCATCGAAATCGAACCTTTTTTACGTTAGTTTTGACGCATAACAGCAGTGGAATGTATCCCGCTCCTATGTACTGACTCCCCCCTCATTTCGTCCACTTTGAATGAGGTTCCTTCCCAGGTGATACATTACCAGATACTAAAATTTCATCGAAATCGAACGATTGTTACGCGAGTTATCGTACGGACGGACATAAGCAAAGAATTCGTGACGTAGTGAAGCAGATGGGAATCGCGACCATCTGCTGGCAAGAGTATGACGTCATAAAATTTTAATAGTATCCACACACAACGCGTGACGTAACGAGACAGATGGCGTGACCGCGTGCCAACATTCTCAAACGCGAGATTGTAACGTCATAAGATTTCTAAGCATTGGAAACATTAATGGAACGACGCCATGACACAAAGAACGTTATAATTCGGGGTGGTTATTTAACCCACTAAACGAATTCTCCTAAAATCGAGATCAAGCTAAATCGATTTCTAGTACCAGAAAACGGTAGGTTAACGACTTTCATCAAAATTCTTAGAGCCGTTTTCAAAAAAAAAAATACATACATACATACCAGAATTGCTACTTTAATGTGGACGTCAAGTAATTTTGCTTCCTATACTTCCAATGGAAAAACTTCTGTACACATTTTCTTCACAATTAATACGTTCCCAAGAATGAAAATTTGAACATCGATTAAAATAGCTTCATTTCATAACTTGGAATACTTAATATTTTCTAAACCATAACCGTAATTATGCAATCCAACATTTACTTCTCCACTGACGTCATCAAAGTACAGGTCGCGCCATCTTTTTTCTGGTTTCAACCCCACCAAAGGAAACGTTATTGTTTTTTAATATAATTATGGTTATGTTTTAGAAAATGTTAAGTTATTTTAATCGATGTTCAAATTTCCATGCTTGGGAACACACTAATTGTGAAGGAAATATGTACAAAAGGTTTTCCGTTGGAAATATAGGAAGCAAAATTACTTGACCTCCACCTTAATAGTGTGGAATAAGGGCGATGGAATGGATCCCGATCCTATGTCCTGACCTTTGAAATCCATTTTTCCCATATTCAATAGGGTTCCTCTCCAGGTGGTCGCCTACCACATACTAAAATTTCATCGAAATCGAACCATTTTTACGCACCTTATGACGCATAAGGGCAATGGAATGCATCCCGCTCCTATGTCCTGACCTTTGACTCCACTTCACCCATTTTCAATAGGATTCGTCCCCAGGTGGTCCCCTACCACATATTAAAATTTCATCGAAATCGGACCATTTTTACTTAAGCTATCGGGCCAAAAGACGGACGGAAAAAGCTGGAGTATATACGCTTCTTCAACCTACGGTTGGAAAGCGTAACAAAATTATATCGGAGGGTTACAGATCAGGTCTGTAAGTACGGTGAGGTGAGATTTCCCATCAGAATTTCTGAATTGTTTTACAAGATGAAACGAACAGATTGGAGCCTAGCGTTGTTGTGCTGGAGGATGACTTCCTTTCCCGGCCGTTTTTCAGGCAATGCATGGCGGAGGCTGGAAAGTGTGTTACAAAATTTAAGAAATTGTGCGAGAAATGTTCCTCATAATGGAATACATCAGAAGAAAAAGAGTTATAGAGAGAAATATTACATAGTTTTATGTTTCCTAGAGTGAAAACTGTGCTTTATTTAAAGAAAGAAATAGGTGCAAATTATAATTTCTCCATAACAGTTAGTCTCCTACCAAACTAAAGTCGAAATATTTTTTTTTCGAAACGATTATTAAAATCGAATAAACTATTTCAAATAAAAATATACGTTGGCGTGCCCTGGCGGAAAATTTTTGAATAATAGAAAAACAGAATATATACGAATCTTATTCTTCATAGAAAGGGCTATGCTAGGGGAAACAGAATTTTTCAAATGTGTCTTCTGGAAGGAGAGATAACGAGTAAAAATTTTTGAAACTTACTCCCCTGGCTGAAGGACCCTGTATTATTTCAAAATGATAATGTTCCCAATATCTAATTTTTGCGAATGACAAAGAATAATGCTAGAAAAGTTTTAACAGGATATTTACAAGCGGAGTGAAGATACAGTAGCAAATTGGAATGCACGGTTAAGCCCTGTACCGAAAGAACTGTGCATTATGAAAATTTCAGAAACATATCCAAAATCCTTCCAGCTGGTAACGATATCCAATGTAAAATGCGTATGTTTCATATCGGACCTTTCAGCGAAGGAACATAGAGAACAATATGTTATGCATTTGATAATTTCATCATATAAACATTTAATAGCTCTAAAATTGTGCATTACGTCGAGCACGAAACGATCCCGTAATGTTTTACTTCGAAACCCATATCTGAAAGAAAAATATTTTTTTCGAAACGTAGTAATAGGTGCACACGGAGATACGATGTCCACAAGCGAATGAACGGAAGAACATCACAGTGATTCCATAAACACTTTCTCTTCTTTTCAAAAGACGTACTAAAATCAAATAGTTAAGAAGCTTATCAAGTTACTGAATCTAAACTCATTAATGTTATAGATTTATCTGTTAGCCGTATATGTTTTATGGGTGGATGAAGTGTATGGCGTTACGCTTCTTTTCATTTTTTTTCGAGTAATAGCATTATCTTTACATATAAGACTTTGAAAGTATTTTAACTGTGTGTACTTGTGAGAACATGGGCACATCGCTATCAAATCGTTAAGAAAATAACAGAAACTGGCATTCTTCCATAATGAGCTGTCGTCACAATCAGTTACGCCGAATTCCACCTCTCAGTAAACGAAAGTCTTTTGCTATTACTTCAGAATTAGAAACTGTGGGGCTGTCTTATATTTTACTTTTAAAAGAAACGTTTACCGAAAGCTTGTCAGGTGAGTGGTTCAGTTTAATCACTATGCGGCGGGGTCTTCAGCATAATGATATACGAGGCTTTGAAAGTCACCCTGCATGTTTATACAACCGTAAAATTTTAACGATTTATAGGTATATAATTGGTGTCGCAATTTATTTAATGCTAACTGACATCACGCATTTAGCTTTGCTTGCAAGAACAGTCAGCATTTGGTTCCCTTAATTATTGTATGCCAGTCAACAGTTATATCATTTTTAGCAAAGTCTTTTGTAAAAAAGGATGGTGCTTATATTACCGGTTTGCCCTTCCGTCCGACCGTCTGTAGACACGATATCACTGCAACTATTAGTCTGATTTGAAAAATTCTTTTGAACCGCAAAACTTCAAAAGTGAGAATGATGATCACTGCATTCCTTTTTCTACAGACGCAGAACTTCGCCGCTCGAGAGCGTAGATGAAGATGATATCGAATTCAAAATGCACTTTATTTCATATGTTTGTTTCTAATATCCGATTGAAAATTTTTTCGATGCCATTTATGTTGAAGATTATTTTAGGCACAGTTTCTTTTTTAAGTAATGCATAGATTTTCCTCGAGGGAGCCTGAAGATAAAGTGCGTTTTCACCGACATCCCTGCTTCTAAAAGTCCTACATATCTGCTTCTAAAAGTCCGGCATCTCTGCTTCTAAAAGTCTGATTCTTCCTGTATCGGAAACAGCACCCCATGGCAAATATGCAAATAATTTGCACATCACTTCTAATTTTTGGTAAGGAATGGTTTGGCTAATAGTGAGTATGTGGTTTTTTTTTTTTTTACTTTTTTCTGAGGTATTTGTAGCAAAATCTCAGCTTCTGAAAACTCAATTGAAAAACGTTTTTCTTGAACCGATACCGTTCAGGTCGAAAGCCATTTTGAGGATATATCCAGCTTAAAATGTTGCACAGTTTTTCCGCCAGGTGGTGTAGATGCATATCTTATTTTTGTCGATATCACTGCTTCTAAGAGACTGATTTAAAAAAGATTTCTTTGTTGGAGAGCATTTCCGGTGCGAAATGTTTTACATACAGTTAAAAATTTTCAAGTAAAGTATACATTTTCCGCTTGGCCTGTAAATGCAAATTGCGTTTTTCCGGATATTTCTGCTTCTAATCCGATTTGAAAAATTCTAGCTGCACCGGAAACAGATCCTGATGGGAAATATTTTTATTGTAATTTCTAATTTTTTGTAAAAAATGGTTTGGCCACCAGTGGGCATAAGTGGCCTATTTCTGCTTCTGATGTATTTGCAGCAAAATCTAAGCTTCTGAAAACTCTATTGAAAAATTTCTTTCGTTGACCGATATCGCTCACATCAGAAAATCTTTTCGAATACTTTCTTCTTAAAATAATGCTTAGTTTCTTCGATAGGGGGCGTAGAACTATATCTTAATTTAGTCGATACCTCTGCGTGTACAAGTCCGATTTGAATTTTTTTTTCTTTGCTGAAGACTGTTTCCGGTGTGAAATGTTTCTCATTAAATTTCAAATGTTTTTTAACGCACAAGTTCGCCACTAGTGGGCAAACTTGTGTTTACAGTAATATTCTTCTGTTTACAGTAATATTTGCGGGACTAAAAACCCGATATGAAAAATTCTTTTTCGGTCAGATACTACTAACTATGAAAACTCTTTGTATGTACTTTCTTCCAAAAACAATTACGCACAATTTCGCCGCTACGGTGCCCCAATGTTTAATCTGTTTTTCTCAATATCTCTGCTTCTAAATGAGCGATTAAAAAACATTCAACACCGAATGGCATTATCATTGTGGAATACTTTAGGTTAGTATTTGAGGAGTTTTATAGTTCATAGTTATGTCGTTCGGTGGTATCTATGTGCCTCTGTTTGTATGCTTTTCAGCCAGTGATGGAAGTAAGTAGCTCAAACTATTTCTGGATGTTTTATCGATTGTAGAAATTTGGTTAATTTTTTTAGCCCGTTGCACTGACTTTGATAAACCTAATTCGCGTCAGAAAGTAATTAAAAGACGTGCCCATTATAACCGGGAATTTGGTGTCATCGTTCTTGTTGATTTTTATACTGGCAATCAAAGAAATGCTTTATACAAGGGGAAGTTTTTGGAAGAAGGGGAAGTGTGTATCCTCTTTCTGTGTTAACAACTCACGCGACTTAAAAACTCGAAACGTGTTATTTACTTTCCGGATGCTGGTCTGTTTCTAAGGACTGCAACAGACATCGTTATGTGAAAGAAAATACTGAAGACAATAGAAGGTTATAAATAGAATTAAATTCTGCTAATCCTAATCGGATACTATTTCTGGATGTTTTATCGATTGTAGAATCGCTTGATTTGAGAAGCCTAGTGATCAGAGGCGTTTGCTTCTAGCCATTCATTCACCCGAGGTAGGCCCGGCTTCGACTCTCTGATGAGGCTTAGGTGCTGTGCTTATCTAATGTCGCTGACTGAGTCCTTTTCCTGCAGACAATGGTCCTATGTTAGTGATAATCGACTTCTTACAGCGCTAGCAGTTCATAATAGCGATCGTTTAACACCCAAACGAAAAAATAAATGATTTGGGGCAGCCCTGGTAGCCGAGTGGTCAAAGGAACGGGCTTCTTGCTAGTCGTACGAGGTGTTCCCAGCTGGAATCCCGGATTAAGCATGGAGGACTTTGCCGCTCGATGTTGCTGTTGCTGGTGCTGTTCCCACTTCCCAGAGAACCAAGGCCCTAATTTTGAGAACGGTGCTACCCTATTACCCTGGGCCCGCATTTCAACCATTAAAATTTAAAAGAAAAGTATAGATAAATTATGGCTTGGATTAAATAAAACAAAACCCGCGCTCCTACATCTCAAAATTCATAAACCTTGTAAAACGCATACAGCTAGAATCCGCATCTCTGTTTTTATTTTAAAGATGAATTCTTCCATATACTTATCGCTGAAAATTGTGGAGCATCTGAAACGTTGATGCAGACGAAACTGTATCTATCACGCGCGAAGCTAATTTGATAAACGATAGAGCCATAGAACAACCACTTCTGCATGAACCCATACCGACTGTTAAAACAGAATAATTAAATTCTCGTTAGCAATAAAGGAAAAAAAATGTACCGAAGAAAACCTCTGAATAGAGCAAAAGTCAGAGGAGATATAATTCCAAAGTAATGTGTGAAATAAAATAAAGCAGGACTATTCCCTTATGTAAGTAAAATATTTGTGAAACCGCCTGCATTTGTTAAGAGTGTCTGTAAAAAAATGGAATTAAAAAAGCCGTGTTTCCAAATACGCAATAAGTGAATTAAGAGCGCTTTGAACACGTTTAAGATTTAACCAAATTTACATTGGGGTTATACGTAAAACACAAAAAAAATATTTGTTATAAAAAAGAACTGCGACATTTTCTGATCTGGCATAATTCTGAT
This sequence comes from Macrothele yani, assembly GCA_039090855.1. Lineage (NCBI taxonomy): Eukaryota > Metazoa > Arthropoda > Arachnida > Araneae > Macrothelidae > Macrothele > Macrothele yani. The sequence continues at coordinate 104,915,577 of CM077002.1, read as the reverse complement.
CTTTCTAACGCATCACAGCGCTGAAGAGGATTTGCAAGAAAGTGATTACGTAAAAGTTGAAATGCAAAGTGTAGTGCAATATTGGATGACTAGAATATAACTATAATTAATGTACTTTAATGACTGTTATATATCTATGTATAATGCATTAATGACGAATACATCTGCGATTTTTAGTATGGTGTGTGCCATACTAAAGTTTTGGAACAACTCAAAGTCTGATAATGTCGTATACAGTTAAACTGAATGCATTTAATTATAAATGCATCCAGTTTAGCTGTATCAAAAATGAAAACCTTCACTATGGAGAAACTGCTTCATTTCTGAATTACTAGTAAGTTGAAACGAATTATTGAAAGATGGAATAGGGCAGTCATGAATTGGAAGAAATTTGAAGATCTATGCCATAACATTATTACCGTCTACTTAAGTGGGTGTTAGGCTGCCTTTCCATTGGTTTCAAACGCTACTTAGAGCTTGGATACCACATTATGCGCGATTCTAAACACACTGGCAACATCACTGACATTGCGGTATTCATCCAACTTCCGTATAATTCTTCCCCGCGTGAGACTGCGGACTTCTAGGCCATTATAACTGCGGCCTTTTGAGTGAATCCAAATTTGCCGCCCGGTGGAGCAGTGGTCTGCGCGATAGATTCTGATCATTCGTCCGAAAGGGGTCCGGGTTCGAATCCCGGTGAAGCATGGATGTGGTCTTATGGCACTGGCTCTCTCCCTTCCCTGGAACCAGTGACCCTAAATTAGAGACGGGCGACTGCTTGTAACCCATTAAGTCGCTCACGGTGGTCGTTAAACCTCCAATTAAAAAAGAATCCAGATTTTGCAGAACAAATCCTTTTATTTTTATTAATATGTTTTTTTTGTCTTTTATTATTTTTATTTTAATATTAAAATGACCGTATTTAAAATACTAAAGAGTAAAAGAAGATTTAACGAAATAATGTTTCCCGACTGGGGGCCACAAATAAGACATTAGTAAGTCGTAAGGGCTATTTTGATACCTGCTACGCTCATGATATCGTTCTATGGCCACTAAAAAACTACAGATGCAATTGACCGAGCTCTAGAAGGTGATATTTTAAAGTCTTTATTTGGCGCTAAGGAAGATCCATTTGGAATACGTAAAAATGCAATAGGATACCCACGCCTTCGGCAACATGCACGAAAAATGCTTTCTTGCTTTTCAACCACTTATTGCGGCGAATCTGCGTTCTCCTACTTAACCCAAATCAAGTCTCCCTTTAGGTCACAAATAAGGGATACCCATCTAGAGGAACAACTAGAAGTGCGGACCTCCACGTTGCAACTAAATATTTAAATGCATTCCAACAAAAAGCAGTCATTAAAAAGTAATTAAAGGTTAGTTAACTTTAAAACTAGCATTTCTTTTTCATTGTTAGAAGCTAGTTAGCGCATATTAAGATTTTTACAAAATAATGTACATTTTGAAGTACATCTAATTAAAGTTTCTTGAATGCGGCCTTGTTAGATTTTACATTAACTTAATGCGGCCTTCCAAAATGAGAAGGTTCTACACGTCTGATCTACGTAGATGATGTCTTTGAGACATAACGTAAATTACACGTTCGTACCTTTAAGACTTCACTTCCAGATTTTCCCTCCAAACACATTATAGCCTACTGCGTCTTTTTCTCTATTATCAATTTAAGTGATACCACGTGAACTCTGTGAGCACGATTCAACATTTTGCATGTGCACTGGCCTTCTCCTGAACTTCGCCAGTTACGCAAATTCCACAAGCTGTTGCGTTTGTTTTTTTGTTTGTAACCTTTCGAAATAGTGTTCATCCTTAGTCTTTGGACAACAGTGTATCATTGCAGCAGTTTATCGGTTTTCTCTTGATCTCAGTATTGTGTCTAGCTTTGTTTTCCACAGAGTCAGATTTTATCTCTCTTCAATGTACTAAATCAAGAAAAAAAAAAAAAAGACTCTCTTCCGAGTTAGACGTTATATAACTTTTCTCTCCTTGTATAGCACAGTTCCAAGGTTACACAGAATCAAATGCCCGCCATTACAGAAGAGTAAAATGTATAATCGTAATGTATTTTCGGTTTTGCTATGAGGAACGTTTTGTATAAAATTTACGAGCTTGCGTGTCATTCATTTATGCTACTTGTGAGCGTAATTAGCTCACAAATAGCATAAATGAATGAAGTTTTGCTCACAAGTAAGAAAACTTCAATTAGATATACTTCAAAATATACTGCGGATGTTTTATTGAGTCTTCATGTTTCAAGACTTTGTTAACTCACAAGTTTGCCACTAGAGGGCATACAATTACGTTCCCATTTGCAGCATATTTACAGCAATATCTTCACCTCTAAATACCCAATTGGAAACATCATTTTTCGATCAGATATAACGAACCACGAAAACAATGCGCGTTTTTTATATACAATTTCCCCGCTGGGGGTGCAACTGTTCAACGTTGTTTTTTTGTACATATCCCTGCCTCTAAAAGTCCAATTCAAACAATTCTTTTAACACTGGATGCCATTTACGTTTTGGATTACTTTGCTTATACTTGTGAGATTTTGTTATTGAAAATTCTGGTGCTAGGTGGTGTTAGTGTGTATTTCTGTTTGTAGCAGTTCCTCTACTTCTAAAAATCCTTTTATAAATTTTCTTTTTGTTTGCTGTATGCCGTGTTCGCTACAGTAAAGATGTGGAATATTACCCTCTTAAAATAATGCACAGTTTCCCCGCTAGGGAGCATTAATGTCAAAACCACTTTTTGGGTATCTCTTCTTCCCGGGGACGTATTTGAAAAAATACGTTTTCTTTTTTGCTACAAAGAACAGTATGCGCATATCTTCTACTTTTCCATTACTCAAAATTATTTTACTAGGAGGAATAAATTTATTTCATAGTGTTTTCTGTATCTCTCTTTCTAACCGTTCCATTTGAGAATCTCTTTGTCTCTCATATCTTCCTTCAGCTATCAGAAACGTTTCGTTCACAGTTTGTTAACTTTCGTAACATACTTTTCAGCCGCTATTGGGAGGATGTAACCATTTCTATTTCTAGGTGTTCTATCGATTATAGATATCCGGTTGCCTTTATTCCTTTTTTGTTTCTCTTTTCTACTTCTTTTTTTGTAACGAGTTCCGTGAACTAAGAATTACTTTGAAATATTTTATTCGTGTCGGAAATATTCAAAACATATGCTCATTGCAACCTAAATTCGGTGCCATCTTTCTTTTTTGCAACTGGTTCTAATGTCTTTGAAGAACATCGCTCATTTAATTAATGTGCGATTTTTCAACTACGAGGACAAAATGGGTACTGCTTCTTGCTGACCTTTTTTCTTTTGCTAAAAATCCGCCTTAAGAAATTCTTGATCCGTCTGAAACAAATCACGTGCTAAATACGATAGATAATTCGATGATATTGCTTTTTTAACAAAATGTGTCGGTGCTCTCCAGAGAATTAAAACACTGTTTACTCTCACAAGAATAATTTGACAGTAACTGTTCTTATTGTTTTCCATCTAGTTTTTCTTAGCTTTCTTGCATAAAATACGTAGTGTGCACATAGTACTTTTTCTTAACTTGACTATTTTTATGGATTTACGCTTACTTTTTACTTAATAAAATTAAGGCCGGACGTATCTACGCAGCCGTGTTAATGCATGTACCCCCCTCCCCCGCTGAAATTCCCTAGCTCGGATATTTACTCTCAGTGGATGAGAAAGTTTGTGAAAGACGCTTCCAACTATATGCATGACTGAAATCTCAACGCGTAACTCTGAGCTAGCGTAAAGAAAATAGAAGGGTTTTGAAATACTGCGTTTCTGTGCTTTCGAAAAATAAAACATTCCTTTGTGTTCTGTCGTATTTTGACTTCTCCTTGCGAGATCGATATCACAGATTCCCATAAGGAAGACTAAAGGATGGGTCGCTTGCAGTTTTCTTTTTTTTTTTTTCATTCTTCTGGCGTCGACATTCAGAAATACATGGAATATTACGAAATCCAAGATCATATATTCGGCAAAGGAATTCCATTCTTGGTATCGACGTCTGCATTCTGATTTCTTTGATTTCAACGTTGCTGTCATATTGGCTGAGAATCTTTGCATCTTTAAAGAAGGGGAAAAAATGAGCCAAAGAAAAGAAATGAAACTCACGGTGACTGATAGGGTATTTATACCAAAACATTTAGGTAAATGCGGGAAAGTTTTGGGAAGAAATAATTTTAGTCATTATTCTTAAAATTATGCAATCTGATCTAAAAGCATCCATGCTGAACTTAGCTCTCTGATAAATCGTTACTCACGAAATGTTTCAGACATCAGTGTATATCTTTGCATAATCGTGCATGCTCAAACTCAAACCAAAACAACACTATAGGGCTGTCTCGAATGATTTCTTGTAATCTGCCAAAAGCCAGTGTCGTCTGATGTGGCACTATTTGTTACCCCAGTGTTATTCATAAAACGTAGAACGACAGTGTATTAATAGTTTAAAAAAAACTGCTTTGAAAATGCAGCTACAGTAACTTATAAAATTATGAAAATCGCTCAATACCTCGTAGACATACAGAGGTTCCAGTTAATTAGATACATTAGACATGGTGACATAAATGGCTCACTCCGAATCGTAAGGTGTCGCGTAAGTATGGTAAGTTATGTGGTATGAATCAGGCTAACCAGATTCATGAGCTTCAGTTAGAGTTAGTTTCAAGGTCGGAAAGGGAAAAACCAGGGAGTGACCTTGAATGTCGCGTGATAGCTTCTTCCAGGCGTGCTGGTTTGAGCATCCCCCTAACTGCTGTTTTCCTGCACTGTAGAACAGCCGTGATAGTTGTGATCGGCAAAACATTCCCAGCAATTGTCGGTCCTGTGGACGAAGACAGCCGGTGTATCGGATAATCAAATGAGATTGGCAAGAATCGTGCAGGTGAAGAAATGGTCCTCAACCTAGTAAATGCCTGCAGAATACAATATTGCTGTCCCAAGGGTCATCTCAGAAATCACCTCGGACCACGTTATGAATACACCACAAAAGTCGAAGACCATGTCGTCAACCTCATTGGTCTCGTTTAAACTCTCATCAAGAGCATTCATTCTGCATCCACTGCTGAAAGTAGGTCTCCAAGTCTCTTCCATAGTTCTATGCTTTGAGCAATTCTCTTCCATGGCACTTTGGATCCACGCATATCTCACGAGGTCTTCTTCTAGATCTTTTCTAGTCCCTGGATAATCCGTTTAGCATTTCATCTGCCCAACATTGTTCAATTGATTAGCAATAACTCCAGTTCATTGACACTTGAGGGTGTTTACTTTGATCATGGCATTAGCAGCTTTTGTCATTTTTGGAATCCATGGGTTCGTTTCTCTACATTTCTGTTTTATACAAAGCATTAATCTGTCCATGCTTGTAATCAGGCTTTCTGTGCCTTGTTAATTAAGCTTCATGTTCTGTTCCACAATTAAGCACTGGAAGGTTGCACTGATCAAAAACATTTCTTTTAAGACATAACGATTAATTTTTCTTGATAATTGCATTGTTCCTTCCAAATGCACTCCAGCCAAGTTTTATAAGCCTATAATTTCCTCCTTCGATGTGGCCCTCGCATGATATCTATTGTTCAAGGTAGATGTAGGTAGTATCAGCTGCTTCTACATTTTACCCATAATCCTCTAAATCTTCAGTTCTTGAAAAAAATTGCACATCAGTTTTGTTCTCTGGAAGCCCATTTTGAATTCCACCTCATTACTCTTATCTGCAAGTTACGGATCCCACACTAGAGCTCTGGGGAACTACCAGCAAAATTGACGATGCCTTAAGGTACATGCAAGTAGGTTAATCTATCTCAATTAATATTTATTCCATTTTCTTCTCGGTACAGTGATTGAAAAACACACTGCAGAGTGGCCGTGAACAGCATAGAATATATGGTTTCACCTTGTCTCACTCCCTTTCCAATTTTCATACACGCTGTGTCTTTGCACAGCCGTATCTTTACTCGAAGATGATTTCAATGATACTAACGTGTACATCTTAAATACTGCAGGATTTCAACGACATTATAACTAAAATAGTAAAACTATGAACGTAATTCGATTTATTGGCGTAAAAATCGAAATAAAAGATTCCAAACTTTTGCACATCAACCAGATGGCTTTTTCAAGCAAGGAAGAAAAGCTGCAATCTGAACAACAGAACGTTTCAACAATTTGAACGCGTCGATATCACGAATAAATGCAAATGTAATTTTCATTCAAAGACATGAGGCGTGCAGTTGATGACACGCGCTATCTTAGAAGTAAAAAAGCGTTACTTCGCCCAACTGAGCAGCATATATTGTGCATCACCACCCCACGGACTACCACCTGGTAGTCCGTCGGATGATGATGGAAAATATATGACGAGAACGACGTATTTTCATACGGTTTCACGGACAGGAGAGTCTCCCGTTTTTCCTCGATAATATCAATTATATTCATGCTACTAACAGTTTCACTATGGAGCGTGAACACAATAATTCGTTACCTTTTCTAGATGTTTTACCGAGAAAATCGCCTGGGAACCGACTTTGTACACAAGTCTACTATATATCTACGTTAGTAACCGGCTAGACGATCCGGAACTCATTCTGCCCATAAGAATACAAAACAGCTATCTTCTACAAATTTTGAAGATGACAATCCGATTTTTGGCGTAAATGTGACAAGGATGGGAAGTCAGATAATATTTGAAAACTTGAAAATTTTCATCGTCCTGGAGCGGGACTCGAACCCGCGTCTCCCAGAAAACGCCTAGGTATGCTAACCACTACACCACCCAGAACGACCAAGTTTCAAGTTTCCGATCAATTTGAATTTAACCATCACAGGATTCGCTAGTCGAAGCAACCGGCATTCATGTTTAGCGAATCTGGAGGTTAATAATCCTATCCCGTGATTGCCCGGAGAAGCAGATAAATCATGAAAGAAATACGGGATTACGCCATATAATACAAATTTTGAAGATGACAATCCGATTTTTGGCGTAAATGTGACAAGGATGGTAAGTCAGATAATATTTGAAAACTTGAAAATTTTCATCGTCCTGGAGCGGGACTCGAACCCGCGTCTCCCTAGGTTAGCATACCTAGGCGTTTTCTGGGAGACGCGGGTTCGAGTCCCGCTCCAGGACGATGAAAATTTTCACGTGGCGTTGTCCGGGTGGCGCAGTGATCTATAATCGCTGTCCTCCGTCCATTCGTCCGTGATGGGCCATGGTTCTCGGATCCCGGTGATTAGCGGGCTTTGGTTTTGTCTACTGGCACTGGCTCTCTCCTTTCCTTGGGACTAATGGCCCTGTCTAATGGCACTGGCTCTCTCCTTTCCTTGGGACTAATGGCCCTGTCTAATGGCACTGGCTCTCTCCTTTCCTTGGGACTAGTGGCCCTGTGTAATCGCATGTACTAACAGGGTTTCTTTAATTACTTTTTTTCTTTTCATCGTCACGTAAAGTGTGTTTCATGGTAACGAAGGCACAAGAATTTGATTCCTTCAGCTCCAGGGAAAAAACCTCTTTACATTGAAGTGCCAAAAAAAAAAACAAAAAAAAAAAAACAACAACTGGGACACCTCTCTAATACCGCGTTAGTTCTCCTCGCAATAGGTTAACCGCAGCACCGCGACGGTACACGGACTCCATAAGCTCTCTGTAGTATTGTAGAGACAGTACACATCATGCTTCTTGAAGACCGTGACACAATTCCGTAACATTTGCTGGTACAGGATTCCTGGCATTGACGGCAGGTTGAACAGCATCCCAGATGTGTTCGTTGGCGTTTAAATTCAGCGAACGAGAAAACAAATCCGGATGCCAAACCCCGTGGAATGTTTCTCCAGCTATAATGGGGCGACTGTGGAAGTGTGCAGTGGCGCATTGTCGTGTTGAAAGAGGTTGCACCCGTCGAAACGGGTGCAAAAAATCCCAATGATGGTTACGTACCCTTCAGCGGTCAGGGCGGTCTGCAGAAGTATGAGGGGATCCTAATGCGTACCTCCTGAAAACACCCCACACCATAAAAGAGCCACATCCGTCCTGCACTGTCCCTTGTAGGCATTCAGGATCCGTTGCCTCGTAGGATTGTCGCCACACCCTTAGTCGGCCATCCTCCGGAAACAGTTGGTACTGCAATTCGTCAGATCAAGCTGCACGTTACCAGTCGTTTTGAATTGGTGGTGTTTCAAGCCCAGGCGAAGTGGACAGTTTTACGTCGTCGTGTCAACAATGACAATCGGGTGGGCTTTCGGCTCCCGAACCCCATTCAACACGGGTAACATTGGTGGGCTGTCGGCTCCCGAACCCCATTGAACACGGGTAACATTATTAGGATGTCGGCTCCCGAATCCCATTGAACACGGGTAGCAGTGCATTGAATTGCGCTGTGATTTGCAACATTGCTGCAAAGTTACGACGCGTGCCAGATGCCGTTCTTCACGATCGTATAGGGCTTTTCGACTGCCACACCTGTCTCACACTCTAGATTTCCTTCCTGAGTTTGTGTAGTCCAAGTACACCCTTGAAATTGTGAAATTGTTGACCGTGCAAATCCAAATTTGGTGGTAATTTCCGAGATGGAGTTACTTATTTCCCACACACCGACTACCATCATCATCATCATCATTGCCAACCATTATCAATTCACTGCTGGACGAAGGTCTCTCCAAGCCACTACCACAACGGTCTGTCTTGTGCCAGTCTCCTCCATGTTACTCCCGCATACTTTCGAATTTCATCCACCCATCTCCCATGTGGTCTTCTTCTGGGTCTTTTCCTGTCCCTTGGAATCCAATCTAAAATTTCGGATGTCCACCGATGATCTGTCCTTCTGGCAGTATGTCCAGCCCATTGCCATTTCAGGGATTTAACTCTGATCATGATGTCTTCCACTCTTGTCATTTTTCGGATCCACGAGTTCCTCTTCTTATCTCTCCTGGTTACACCAAGTATGCACCTCTCCATGCCTCTTTGAGTTGTCTGCAGCCTTTGTATGTCTCTTTTAGTTAAGGTCCACGTCTCTGCACCATACGTAAGCACTGGAAGGATGCATTGATCAAACACTTTTCTTTTAAGACATAATGGCATATTGCTCTTGAAAATTATGCTGTTTCTTCCAAAAGCTCTCCAGGCAAGTTTTGTACGCCGATTAATTTCTTCACCAATGTGACCCTCACTTGATATCTGCTGTCCAAGATAAACGTACGTGTCTGTTATCTCCAGCTTTTCTCCATCAATCGATAAATCTTTATTTCTTGCAAAAGCATTGTACATCACTTTTGTCTTCTGAAAGTTCATTTTTAATCCCACTTCTTTACTCTTGTCAGCAAGTTCCTGGATCATACTCTACAGCTCTGATCGGGTAGTTGCTAAATGACTACATCATCAGCAAAACGAGGGGAGTCAGATAATCTTCATTAATATGTATCCCTTTGTTTTCCTAGTTCAATGATTGAAAGATATTTTCCAATGTGGCATTAAAGAGCTTGGGAGATATGGTGTCACCTTGTCTCACTCCCTTTCCAATTTTTATGTGTGCTGTACTCTCAAACAGTCGAATCTTATCACTTGCATTTTCATAGATGTTGTTAATAATATTAATTTATGCGTCTTCAATACCGCACGATTTCAAAGCCATTGTAACTGCTGATGGTTTCACTGAATCAAAGGCCTTTTCAGATCGCTTATATCTTTAGATTCCGCCCGCTGAACTTCGAATGCTACTATTTGAGCTTACGAAGATATCTGCCTCTCTACTATATATCAAAGTTGGACAGGAATGCATTACAAAGTAATGGGAATACAGATTACAATTAACAAGTATGGTTTGCAAAAGGTAATGGAAGTAATCTGTAATGCATTACAACGAAGAGGATATAATTCAATTATTTAATAATGCTATTCAAATACAATGGAATTATTTGGTAATGAAATTACACAATTTGAAAATAAGAATTACATACTAATCTCTCTATTCTAAAAAAAAGTAACTGTCGCCGCTGTTTTAGAAATTTCGCTACACTCTTGCTTTCATAGCTCGCAGCGCAAAACGTATTGAACACAAAAATATGAAATTTACATCGTTTGTAGAGAATTGTTTGGAGAACACCGTGAAATAAACCGTTTCTTGATTCTAGCAAAACTTCAAGAGCTATTGTATTTCAAAGTTAAGGTAAGCAAAAAAGTGCGCTATCACGTCGCGTTCCGGACACGCTAGCAGCAACAGAAGCACGAAACTTTGTGGGCATGTAGTGCGATGACCGAATGTTTGCACCTCGTCGCCCTTTTTTTTGAATTTTGATTTAGTTTACGAGAAATTAAATTTCTAAATTTCACAAAATTCTCTATTTTGCGGTGGGATCCATTTAAAATAAAAAACGGATGTATGGCAAACTATAAATCATAACGCATTGCAATATTTACAGCATAAACGTACAACTATCATCCCTTCTTTTTCAAAAAAAATTATAAAGAAAAAGTCATTTTCTGATTTTTTAAGCAATATTTAAAAACACAAAGAAAAGAAGCGAACGGCTTGTCTGTCTTCACCAAAACCACAGAGAAGCGTTCTGGTCCCGTGATCTGCTGCCATGGTAACGCAGAGAATTTCTCATGCATTTGTTTTGTTGGTAAAGCTATCTCTGTTGTTTAAGGTGGACGTCAAGTAATTTTACTTCCTATACTTCCAATGGAAAGACTTCTGTACACATTATCTTCACAATTAATGCGTTCCCATTAAAATAGCTCCATTTTATAACTTGGAATACTTAATATTTTCTAAATCATAACCATAATTATGCAATCCAACATTTGTTTGTCTACTGACGTCAACAAAGAACAGGTCGCGCCATCTTTGTTTTGGACAATTAATGCGTTCCCAAGGATGAAAATTTGAACATCGATTAAAATAGCTTCATTTTTTAACTTGGAATACTTAATATTTTCTGAAACATAACCATAATTATGTAATCCAACATTTTTTTGTCTACTGACGTCATTAAAATACAGGTCGCGCCATCTTTTTTCTGGTTCCAACACCACCAAAGGAAAAGTTATTGATTTTTTATATAATTATGTTTATGTTTTAGAAAATATTAAGTATTCCAAGTTACTGTATAACAAGAAGTTATTTTAATCGATGTTCAAATTTTCATCCTTGGGAACACAATAACTGTGAAGGAAATGTGTACAAAAGTTTTTCCATTTGAAGTATAGGAAGCAAAATTACTTGACGTTCACCTTAACGGTTTAGCATAACGGTTTATGGTTTACGGTTATGCTTTATGGACCGCTTTTGTTTTTCTTAGTGGTAAATTTAGTAAGTGCTATAAGTTCAAACGACAAAAGTCCGACCTTCCAAAAATTAACGACAGTAATAAAAACTCTGAAATTTTGGAATAACAAGACTTATTTGCTTAGACATGCAATAAAAATTGAAATTTATATGAATTTTCCTGTTTTTATTTTATGTGATATACTTGGAGATCGGGCTGCAGGGCCCGAGCACTACTCTGGAAAGGAGCGTAGCGAGCCCAGAGGCGAAGCCCCTAGTAGTTTAAAGAAATGTACGTGTGCTAAAAGCTTTTGTATAGAAAAGTCGACATAGTAGCACAGACAGAGACCGAAGTGTCGTGTAGAATGTTCGAGAAGCAGCAAGAATGGGTTAGACGTTTGTAGAATGTCCGAGAAGCAGCAAGAATGGGTTAGACGTTTGTAGAATGTTCGAGAAGCAGCAAGAATGGGTTAGACGTTTGTAGAATGTTCGAGAAGCAGCAAGAATGGATTAGACGTTTGTAGAATGTTCCAGAATGATCTCGCAGTGGGAAGTTGGAAAGCTTTATGTAAATCAAGAATATTCCAAAAGCTTCAGGTCCTGTCGTTATGTATATATAAAGGAGTCAGTCGCTCGCTAGTCCAGTGTTCGTACCGGACAAGTAATGAACAACAACATTTGAGAAGTAGGACAAAAATGTCAAGAGTTCGCAAATTTCTGTAATATTCGGCAGTGCACCCTCAGTTGCTGAACTGTGATGAGTGTAGTGCTAATATGTGCTTGTGGCTATAGTGGGGGAATAATTTTGGACAGTGAAAAGTATGTAATGGACGAGAATACTGTACTGGACGTGGACGAAATCAGTATATCTAACCGAAATAAACATTCCATTCGCACTTACTTCATATGTATTATTTCGTTCAAATCACTTTACTTGCAGCGAAGACAGGGCAATTGCTCAGGTCATACACGTACAATCTCCAATATCTACAAACACGCATTTGAGGTCCGAGGGTGGAAGAATTGTCAAATAACCTACACAACGTGTAAGGGTGCACTGGTTGCTGGTTTATTCACGTTGTATTGTTACCCATAAGCTATATTGATTAATTACCATCATATAGTTAACCATTAACCATTACGATTATAATGGATAACTGCTGCATGTCATTACATTTACCATGTAATTCTAATGACCAGTTCACCATTATCATGTAATGGTAACGCTAAGTTCTTGTTCCCATTTCCATTACGCTGTAATGCATTACCGATTAATTCAATTGCGAGTTTGCCCAACTTTGCTATATATACGTCTTTTGCGGACGACAGCATTTACCGCATGGGTATGGTGGTATGTAATGGAAATGATAGCGCCCTTCCCCGTTTTTTGGTTCCTCAGTGTATGTATACACTGAGATGCAACGTTGTCATGATCATCTACCTAGACTGTGTTGCGCTGCTCCTGTGCTGCATAACAGCAGAAATTCGCCGCAGCATGGGAAATGGCAGATGCCCGAAGCATCGTGCAAAAATTTTGTAATTTTGGGAAATGATCAAATCGCGCTGTACTGGTGATAACATCAGGCCCAATAGTCACTCATACGGTCTGTGTGGTCTGAGGCAATAGTGATTTGTGCTCTGAGCAGACTCATTTGTACAGCTCTCCTGTCACGTTCTGATAACTTTGAAGGTTTACCTAGTCGTTTCTTGGAAGAAATTGTGCCAGTGAGCATCCGTTTGCATATTATATCACCAGCGGTCGAATTTGAGCTGTTCAGTGCAGCTGAAATGTCACTCACGGAGCCATTGCTCATGTGAGCATGCCATTATCAATTCACACTAGAAATCAATTAATTCTGCTAGTCGAGGCACCTTGCATTCATACTCGGACTTTTGTGTTATCATAGCCCTACGACGTGGTTTTTGAGTAAATCCTAATTCATTGACAATAGAGGAGTGTCCGGATATTAATGACAGGGCAGTGTAAATATGTACAGAAGTACAGACATATATTTAAAGAATTTTAATACCGAATTCTGAAGCAAACAGGGTGTGTAGTGTGTGACGTGCCTGCTCCGCAAGACTCACGTGACATAAAGGCAGATAGCAGTGTGAACACTTGCCAGTGTTTCATAGTAGATAACAGCAGGTTCGAATCCTGGCATAAAAATGATGGAGAAATTTATTTCGTCGTATTGGCGCCCGAAATTCAAGGATGACCTGGCTAATAGGTTTCTCGCAATGGTGTGATGTTCTTTCAACACCGTGAGGCAGGAAAAATGAGAATCTCTTCTTCAGTGCTTCGAAAGAATAATTCAGTGTGATGTTACGTTCCACACACCAATTGTCTGGGATTTCTCAAATGAACGTACTTCAGCGGATGGTCCCGGCTGACCATTGGACCTCGCCCCCGGCCCTCTTTTGGGCGCGGGGAGGTGTGAGGTGTCTGCGCCGCAGGACGCACATGACATCAAGGCAGATAGCAGTAAAAGCAGTCGCCAGTGTTGTATAGTGGATAACGCTCGGAGGTCCGGTGCCGAGAGTAACAGGTTCGAATACTGCCCTAGCATAAAAATGATGGAGAAATGTACTTCGTCATAAGTGTTTAACTACAATGCACTGTGTTAAACCGCATATGAAAATCCTCTAGCGGGACGGTTTTTCTTAAGTCGCAATGAAAAATTCATCAATCGTTACTTTCAAGATTACACTTTAACGTAATGCATTCCGTTTCATCTTAATTTATGTTTGAAAACGTACATTCAAATTGATGCTGAAAGCATTGTGCGTTTTTATAAACGTCTTTCAAAAGAAAAGAAAAACTTTAACAAGTCCAGAGACCTGAAAATACTATTCAATCTGCATTTGGTTTTGTTAATACTTTAGTGGGGTTTTTACGTTACAATTAAGGTTTCGAAGAAGTGAGTAGCTGAATTTCAGATCCAAACATTTTTGGAAGCAAATTTATGTACCCAGGGATAAATATAATTCCATTTTATGACAGAAACAGTGCAGTAAAAAAACTGCGTTGAACTCACACGCTCACATTACTCAACCCCTTTTGTTCTGATGTTTTCTTCTCGTTACCACTAAACTGCCATCTATTTACTGTATAAATTTAGGAAGATAAACATTGCATAATATCGCATCAAGCGAACAAAGTTCTCAAAACAAAAATATGACATCTTAAATATTCTTCGTTTCATTGCTCCGGAAAACTGAAACGAAACACCCGTTTAATTGGATTGTCGAAGGGTTCTCCTTTATCGCCTTCACATCTACGATAATTAAAGGTCTGTCCCTCATAATCATTCTAGGTTTAAACCTTAACCGTAAAAGATTTGTTCTTCTAATTACTTTGTCGCCTGGACTTGTGAAGTCCTGCTCAGAATTAAACGTTGTAATCAAAGGAGACAATGCAACCTTTTCAGGAAATGCGCAGATGATAACAAAGAGAGAGATTTGTTTTCTTTTTCTGGTTCGCTTTTTCTATAAATGTTGAATTCGATTAAGTACTTTCTGTTCCATGGGGACTACTTAGAACACTAACGACTCGGCGAAAAGTTTTACCTCTACATGCAATTCATAATTACTCAGAAGCAATTAAACGAGCGACCATAATTAAAGCAGGAAATTTAGGGAGAAAAAATAAAGGAGGGAAAAGAACGTCCCGCACTCCATTCTAAGACTTCAGTTTGCAAAACTTTTATTGGAAAATAATTTTATTCTGATAATTTCTACGAGATTTCAAGTCAGAGAGAAAAATTTCTTATTAAAATGCCCGAGGTTATGTGCTTTCTGGTAAAAAAAGTATGAAAATGAACATTTTTCCAACTTTCCTTTTATCAACAAACTTAATGCCCACGACATCACTTCATCTAATCATCTCATATTAGTTTTACAGACTTTTTTGCGTAATATAATCGAGAACAGCAATCCATACTCATAAATACGATTAATTTCCTCTTTTTACCCTTTCTTATTTTTTCTTCC
The DNA here is from genome assembly GCA_039090855.1 of Macrothele yani. Classification (NCBI taxonomy): domain Eukaryota; kingdom Metazoa; phylum Arthropoda; class Arachnida; order Araneae; family Macrothelidae; genus Macrothele; species Macrothele yani. The sequence continues at coordinate 104,900,269 of CM077002.1, read as the reverse complement.
GATTTTACAAGTTTCACGAATATCAGATCAGATCATTTGTAGAGGATTTTAGGAAGGGAGTGTCTGACCCCAGGTTTTAAACAACTCTTAGAAATAGGAAGCTAAGAGATTTGGGCTAGATGCCCGATAGGAAAGTGACAGGGAAGCGAAGTAGAAAGGGGGAGGAAAACGCCCTTATTTATTACCGGGGAAGAAAACGCCCTTATTTATTACCGGGGAGCAGTACCCGGGGTCCGACAGTTTAAGTGCCTATCCGACGCACGGCGGACATTCAGTGGTTCGAGCGTTCGTACCTGCCTAGGATCGAACCTGACTTCCTCCGTGGAAGCCACGAACGTTGACCACTAGGCCATCCGCTGCCCGTTTCACGATTATGTTGAAGGTACTGCGTATAAATGCTTACGCTAGCTATCACGATGAAACTGATAATCCTCATATTGTAGAACGAAACGTTTTCGCTGGAATGCCTATATTTTAGCTACTTGCCAACACAAAGTTGTTTTCTTCCTTTTTTTCTTTATTTTGAAATATAACCTACGGATTCATGCAAAAAAGTAATGATCACAGGTAATTTAGTTTCTTTGCTTGTCTGCGATCAACATGCTGGTATCAGCATTTTTACCGTTCTCTCGTTTGTTTTTCAGAGTATCTTGCATCTGTGCATTGTAATGACGTCAACAAAAGTTTCAGTTACATGTCTTATATAGTTTATGTTTCATGTGGAAAAATTAAAAAGAGATGTAATATCATAGTATCGAAATAAATAAGAAGTACTTAGAGTGTTTGCATATTCAGATGACATTTTAATACTGGGGTATTTTCGTAAGGCAGTTTCTCAGAATTCTTACAAACTTATAAAGGCAACCCAATCTATGTGCCTTTATTATTTATCAAGAAAAAAAAAAGAGTTCCTGTTTACATCAAAATTCAGCTGACCTCATAGTTAGGGACAACACCTTGGAGAAGGTACGTCAGTTGAGATGCATCAATAGCAAAACCAATATGCATCAGGAAATTACTGAATGGCTGCTAGTTCTAATACGTTTATCCTCGGTATTATAAAGAAGTTAGTAAAATCATGCAATGCATTGATTATAATACGCTTTCCAACATACCAGAAATCATTACTCAAGTTATGAGGATAATGGCGGTGGAATAAATCTCGCTCCTGTGCCCTGACCTTTGCTCCCATTTCGATTATATTTAACAGCACCGGTTCAATGTACCTCCGAAATAACATGATAAAGTTTTGTCGCAATGGACGCATTTTACGTAAGTTATGATGCATAAGGGCTATGGAATAGATTCCGCTCCTGTGTCCTAACCTTTGACTCAATTTCGCCCATTTTCAATAGGATTCGTCCCCAGGCAGGCCCCTATAGCATACTAACATTTCATCGAAATCGAAGCATTTTTACGTAAGTTATGACGCATAATGGCGATGGAAATAATTTCGCTCCTATGTCCTGACCTTTGACCCTATTTCGCCCATTTTCAATAGGGTTTGTCCCCGAGTGGTCCCCTATCACATACTAAAATTTTATCGAAATCGAACCTTTTTTTACGTTAGTTATGACGCATAAGATCAGTGGAATGGATCCCGCTCCTATGTCCTAACCTTGACCCCATTTCGTTCACTTTCAATAGGGTTCCTTCCCAGGTGATCCCCTTTCACATACTGAAGGTTCATCGAAATCAAACGATTTTTACGCGAGTTATCGTGCGGACGGACATACGCAAACAACGTGTGACGTAATGAGGCGGATGGGAGTCGCGACCATCTGCTAGCAAGAGTGTGACGTCATAAAACTTTAATAGGATCCACACGCAATGCGTGACGTAGTGAGACAGATGGCGTGACCGCGTGCCAACATCTGTAGCGTGAGATTGGACGTCATAAGGTCGTCTCCAGGTGGTCCCCTACCACATAATAAAATTTCATCGAAATGGAAACATTTATACGCACGTTATGACGCATAAACGCAATGGAATGCATTCCGCTCCTATGTCCTGATCTTTGACCCCACGTCACCCATTTTCAATAGGTTTCATTCCTAGGTGGTCCCCTGCAATATACTAAAATTTCATCAATTTCGACCCATATTTACGCAAGTTAGGACGCATAAGGACAATGGAATGGATCACGCTTCTATGCCATGACTTTTGACCCCACTTCACCCATTTTCAACAAGGTTCGTCCCCAGGTGGTCCCCTACCACATACTAAAATTTCATCGAAATCGAACCATTTTTACGCGAGTTATCGTGCCGACAGACGGACGGACGGACGGACGGACGGACAAAGCTGGAGCATATACGCTTCTTCAACCTACGGTTGGAAAGCGTAAAAATGATCAAAAGAAATATTATACACTAGGTGAAATCCCGTTAATAATGACGGGGAGAAATAAGATAAGTAATTTTATAATAACCAAGTATTATTTTTGTTTGTGATCTACAAATCGGGGAAGTATGTCCAATTAACATTACAACAATAAAAAAAATATATATTGGTTGAGGTAGGGATTCGATAATTAAAACAGGCAAGCGCTCGCATTTTCCCAGTGTTAGTTCGCCGCTTACACTGTGAAAATGTGAGCGATGAAATATCTGATGAAATATCATAAAGAAATAACAGCAGCTAGCAGCAATATTTCCGACGCTGCTTTTTTTATTTATGAAATCGTTAGAAATGAAGCCTTGTCAGTGGTTTCTGTTCTTCGATACCCCTCAAAAATGCATAATGGCCCTAAACCGCATTGTTTCATTTACTGAAAAAAAAAAAAAAGAATCATGTAGATGGCAAGCAACAACGTTCACTTGTTCCTGCTGTTGTCAGAGAGAACAAAACCGTTAAAATAGTAAAAACATTTTCGGAAACTTACAATTGCCCAGTTGCAAATGTAAAAATGTTATGGTAGTTCATGTGTAGCAGCACAAACAGTACTTTTCTTTTCCTTTTTTCTTTCTTTTTCATTTTTCTGCAAATATAAGTAAAATAATACCTGGTTATATTCTGTGAAAAATATTTAGTTATATTCTAATAATTTCGTGGCTTAAGGAAAATAAAAGTTTCCAAATCATATTTCTTCTACAGACGCATAAAATAATAATAACACACTGTTACCTACTGTATTGGAACTCTCAATTTTTAAACTTAAATGAGAAAAGAAACTGTTTTAACAATCTAAAATAATCACTTCAGGCTCGCAAAGGTAATGTTAAAAGAAAATTTTATATGATAGGAATCTAAATAAAAAATTCTGTGTGTCGTTTATTAACGGCAAAGTAGAATCAAAATTCCTGATGTAACTTTTTCCTGTTTCTAAAGAGCTGATCAAACGATTTTAATCGTGTGACGTAACACATCTCTGACTTCATGTCAGAATAATTTGAATGAGAAGAAGACGTCACACCAGCAGCTGCGAAAAATCGGTCTTTGTTGCTATGATGGCGAAAAAAAGTGATATACGGGTGCGCTGTGCGCGTGTACTGTTTCGCAACAAAATGAGACAAACATTCAAACGTTGACCCAAAGGAAATTATATTGTTTTACATAAGCTACACGCTGAGACGATAGAAATCGTGGGGTTCAGGGTTCCTGGGTAACACAATGCTGTCACCCTTCTCGCTAGAGAACAAACGCACCACTTGGCAGGTATACAGGTAGGCGGACATCACTGCACTCACGTAAACGGTAAAACGATGTCAGTATGGATTAATGTCGTTAGTTAAGAGTTTGAAATTGGGATGATAGTGGGTGTTCGACGCATGGGTTACTATCGCGGTGCTGGTACAAGAATTGCAGCATCCCAGTTCGACAATAACAAGAGTGTATCCGGAAGATATACACCATTTCTGGAATATCATCGTATTGTGAGAAGCTTTGTGTATTTGGAAAGGTGGTGGATGAACGTGACAGTCGACCTCTATCTGGCCTAGTTGCAACTAGCAAGAGAGCAAGAGTAGCACAAATCAACACAGACTTCAACCAAGGAGGTACTAAAAACGTCCCTACCAATAGGATGGCCGGCTAAACGCCACTCCGTAAACAATTTATACCGGGTGACCCAAAAGTAAGAGAAAATTGGAAAAACCAATAATTCGCAAAGTATTTACAGTAATCAGATGCGGTTTCACAGAAATGCACAGATAGACGTGTGATTTTTTGTGTATAATGCAGAAATTTAATACCAGGATAGTTACATTTCTGACCACCAACTGGCGCTGTAGGTGTCCGAGATCGACTTATCGACAGTATTTAAACAGAATCTCTGACTGTTTTATCAGTGTGAGTTCTGTAATTACCATCTGATGCCCGGTGCGTGGACCCGTCCTGCGGGTACAGTGAGTTATCAGTGCTGTGTGATTCATTCGGTTGTATGTAAAGTTCCTGCTGTTGGTGAACACGGCGAGCTGCATGTTAAAGGGAACAATGGGTGCCAGGTAAGTTGCTACTGCTACGCATAAGCATGTTGTATTTACGTGATAAAGCACTGTTAGTTAAACTGTTTTATCAGAACTCGCAAAGTGCAAATGCAGCATCGCGCTCTTTTCGTTCAATTCGGGGTGTGAGACGCGGAAAGTGGCCAATGTCTTGTTCGGCACCGAAGCAGATGATAAAAAAGTTTGAGGACACGAACACTTTGGCAGCAAGTCCAAGAAGCGGGAGACCCCGAACATCTGGTGCAATCTTGTCTGAGGTCGAACATGAAGCCGACACCTCATCGACAGCTTCAGCACATGGAGAATGCAGTGCCCGCGAAGCTTTACGACGAACTGGCGTTCCCTATGGAACTGTGTGAAGATCACTACGGATCATCCTTAAGAGATATCCCTAGAGAATTCAACACGTGCACGAACTGCAACCCGCCGATTTCAAGAAGCGGCGAAATTTTGCGAATTGGGTGTTTCAGCGCATTGAAAACGATGTGGACTGGCTCTTAACGGTCCTGTGTGCTGATGAAGCTGAATTCACACTTCATGGAAGGGTAAACACACAGAACTTCCACATTTGGGATACAGAGAACCCACATGCAGTTGTGCAAAACCCCTATCATCAGCCAAAAGTTACCGTGTGGTGCGGTTTCACATCTTCTTTCGTTATTGGCCCGTTTTTCTTTGAGGAAATTCATAGCTCTGGTTTTCAAACCGTTACTCTCACATGTGATCGATATGCAGCGCTGTTAAGAAACAGCATTATACCACATTTGCAAGAGAGGAAAGCACTCCATACTGTCACATTCATGCAAGATGGAGCACCGCCGCACATTGCTGCTCCAGTTAAGCAACTTCTATGGTCATCTTTGAAGAGAACCGTGTCCTAAGTCGCTCCTTTCCTCACGAGTGATCTCCCAGGTCTCTGGACCTTACACCTTGAGATTTTTGGTTCTGGGGCTACTTGAAGTCAAAGGTGTACATAGAACGGCCAACTTCATTGGCCACATTGAAGGACTCGATCCGGCATCATGTTTCTGCAATACCACCTGACATGCTGTTTAATGCTGTGCACAATGTTATACCTCATCTGACGGCTGTGCTCATGAATGATGTTCACCACATTGAACATTTGTAATCATGTCTTCGGTGTGAACTGTACTACACCACAACTACAACTACGCAATCACCTGTGGCGCCATCTGGCGATTGAAAATGTAACTATTCTGGTATTAAATTTCTGCATTATGAAAAAAAAAGAAAACAAAAAAAAAACACGTCTTTCTGTGCATTTCGGTGAAAACCGCATCTGATTACTGTAAATACTTTGCGAACTATTGTTTTTTCAAATTTTCTGTTACTTTTGGATCACCCGGTATTTTTTAATTGTTTAGGATTTAACGACTACCGTGAGCCACCCTGATGGTTATAAGTATTCGGATGTTCCTAATTTGAGAGAACCAGGTCCGGAAGAAAAGTACATAATGTGCCTCACCCATCATTCGATTTAAATCCATTTTGGGACCAATGATCAAAAGACAACACTTCGTACTATTCGGCCACAGGAGAGATATCTCATAATGTAGATCAGGTTCTTCCATCTTTGCTGTCAGTGTTTCCAAAGCAAGGTGCGGTATTCTAATAGGACCACGCGGTCCGTTTTAAAACCCTGTATCGTTCAAGTGTTGTTCGGGCAACACGGCGTTGACTCCCATGAACGCCCATACTACAGACATAAGCAAAAGTAAATATATCTGGGGTGACATAGATAGGCAGCTGCCGCGCATGGGCTCTCTACCACGGGTATTGCGTGGGTTATGGGCACACTTACTAGGACAGCAGTGAACATCTAGGAACTTCTATCGTCCATGCGGCGTCACATGGATGCAGTAATGGCGACTGTTTACGGAGGACTACACAATATACTAGCTCGGTGATCATAATGTTTTCCTACTAGTGTGTCTTTCCGTCGACGAACCCTTATTTCTGATTAGAATGCAATTTAAAGTAGTACTGTGTTTTTGAGTTAGTGTAAAAGAGTGATCACTAAGAATGTGAAAACTGTAAACGATTTTTTTTTTTTTTTTTTTCGGTACGAGATATTTTTTTTAGGATCCTTTACAGTCTTCCAAAGCAAATTACACCAAAAATTCCCATCAAATTATTTACCATATCGGCAGCAATTGTGGTTCAAGCTCATCCGTGATTACCATTTTTCCACGTCTCTGAAGACGTAAGAAATTATTCACTCACGTGCTTTGATTTTCCAAGTAACAGCTTTATCTACACGATCGTAGAAATGGATTCCATATTCTGGTGCAGGCTAAATTCAAGTGCAAGCTCGGGATTTTATGATGACTTCAGCTTCAAAGCAATACTTAACATGGAATTGTTTTCTTTACGTGCAAACCTCTTATCCCAACATTAGTGCGTCGCCTCTCTCCTGAGGTTGTATCGGTCATTTGAGACGAGTTCCGATTAAGTCTATCAGGTTATGCATTTACTTATACCCTTGGCACGAAATTTCAAAGACACTTTTATGAAGATATGTGAACTATATAAATAAATATCATTTGGGAAAAACACTAGATAAACAGATCTTCAGTATACAAAAATCTCCACTTCTTTTTTTGTAAAGCAACACTATGTACCACTGAAGTGGCGCATGAGTCAAAACGGCAAGTTGTGGCGATAAGCCTTACCGGCATAGTTCAATCGGCAGAACAGCCATTCCGAAGCACGGCGGAGGGATTTGAAACGCAGAACAGCCGTTTAAAATCCCACCACCGCTAAAAGTGCAATTTTGCAGTGGTCTAAGCGATGGTCTCTGATCATTCTTCCAAAAGGGGTCCGGGTTCGAATCTCGGTGAGGCACGAATGTTGTGTTTGTCTTACGGTACTGGCTCTCTCCCTTCCTTGGAACCAGTGACCCTAAATTAGGGGCGGGCGACTGCTCATAACCCATTGAGTTGCTCACGGTGGTCGTTAAACCTCCAATCTCAAAAAAAAAAAAAAAAAGAGCAATTTTTTTAAACGGTGCGATCGTGTCAATTATTAAGATTTTAGTTGTGCGTAGGACCTATAGAGTATGTGAATTTGCTCGAATGTTATTGTATGCTGACAGATCTTGGAATACCATAAATAAATTTTTGCCTGAAGAAAGCATGAAAAAATATGTATGACCAATTTTTAAAAGGTGTGAAAATCGAAACATTGATGCGAGAAATCTTTGCCGCGAGAAGTTTGATGTACAAGATACCTGGCAGAGGATGGCCTAAATCTGTGAAAAGGAAAATCCTTTGAAAAAGGAAAACGCAGAAGATAACGATGATAAAGATTATAAAGGGTCATAACACGGTATGACTTCCAGGTGTTTCGACACGGTAATAACACAGCTGGAGATACATTAAAAGATGATGCCGTTCACTAGGTGAAGGCACAGCAAGAAAAAAGAAGCTTTAGAAAATGTCGGTAATATAATGTCTGTCTTGGGACTACGCAATAAAGTTCTGCTTTGTAGAAGACATACGGTAGAGAAAGCATTCAAAATTAATTCTGTTGATCATAAAAATATTAAGCAGCTTACAGATGCTAAGCCGTCAATGATATCGCTTTAATTCTTAGATATCTTTAAGAAAGTTGGATGTCAATGAGGCGATGACGTAAAACTGCTGACGAATAAATTCCCGAGGGCAAAATAGAAACGATTATGATACAGATTATAAAAGAACATTACACCTTACGGCTTATAGAAGTTCGGAAGCAATAATATGGCTGAAGGTTGAATAAAAGGTGATGGTCATACTGCAATAAAAAAGGGAAATTTTCATTTTAACAGGTAATCTTTAGTCTCTTGTCTATTTTATAGATGCCATTAGAAACCCACAGAGACATTTAACTAAAAAAATGGTGGAAAGAATACATACAGTGAATGATGACACATACGCAAATAAATTTTAACTAATGTCTGCAAAAGGAGAAACTTTGTAGCCTTGCTCGGGGTTTGCTTTTTCTTTAACATTTCGTACCTTCGTAATTCTTCTTTTGTCTGTAAGGAGCACTGCTTAAAATTATCAGACATTACAATATTCATTCTACCGTGCGGAGTTGTAGTGCATCGCAATTACCTCGTCATGCAGTACAGCAATACTATCATTTCGGGTCAAATGTTTTTCTGCATTTACGGTATTTGAGTGAAAGTCTGAAGATCAAAGTAAGCGTTGCCGCTTTCTCAGAACACGACTGGCAGCAAGGAAAGCTTTAAGTTGGCCCTGATAAAGACGGCTATATGCTTTACAGCGGAACACCAGTATATGATTAATAAGCATTATTGTGCATAAAACTTCAAACGAAAGTATTCATATTTTGTGACGTCTTTCTCTCACAATGTTTATCATCAGTGTTGCATTCTCCATATGCACCAGTCTTTCGCCTCGCGGGTCTCCTCCAGCCGCCTCCGTGTAAACTCATTTGCGTAGATTCTCGTCCTTTCAGTATGCATCTCGTCCTTCAGTATGCATTCGAAGAATAATTCAGATGGAAAGGGATATGGCCAACCAAAGCGCGAATAATACATTTTCGAATAGTGCACTTACAAAGTTCTGTGAGCAAAGCGTGCGTAGAAGCTATGTTTGAAATTGTGCCTGTGTGTTTTGTGGATTTGCTTAGAAATCAGTACAATATGAGAAGTTAATTGCTTAGCTGTTTGAAAGGATTGTACGTGGATGAGTTGCAGTAGGCGTCAAAGAAGGCAGGATTAAAGTCATGTAGTAAGTTAGTATTGTAATGTATCCGTTTTTATGGGTGTATCGATTTCCAAAGTGGTCAAATTATACCTATAACATCTTCAAATAATAGCAGTAAATGTGCAAAGCGATTTGAAGACATTATTACAGATTTTGTAATTAAAAATACAATATTCTTGTATGGTAAATTTTCTCAATATAAAAAAGACTGATATTCGTGAGATTCTGCCTTTGTTTTTATACACGGTACCTATCCTTGTGAAATCTATAGTTTTCCATGAAGATATTTTTTACAGTTCTATCACACAAACGTAAAACGACGTCGAAAAGGTGCAAACCATTTCCCATTGCCAGGTATTATAGAAAGGACACGCAGTTTATAAAAAATGAATCATCTCGTGTGCTAACTTCAGTCTCCTAATCATCAATGTTCAGTACAATTTTTGGTTTTGGGAGTATGTTTGGGAATAATCAAGCGCAAATTTGGCAGATTCACATAGAGTATCGCTAGTTTGATTTTAAACACCGTTGAAGTTAGGAATTTATCACAAAAATTCTAGAAACAACAAGAAACTGCAAAACACGTTTCATGGATACGTCAATGCCGTGTCGACAGACAAACATTAACACCCTTTTATTTCAAATATACAATAAATTACTCCCATCAAGGGAAAACATGTGTACTAGGAAAAGTGAAGTGTGTCTGTGTACTTAGGAAAACGTTTCCTCAATCTGTTTGTTGAATGTTAAAATGTGCTGACAAAGACTTGTAAAACAATGTAAATTTAATACCTGATACACACTATCGAATTTCTACGATGACAAGCTGGAAAATGCATGCGAGGAATTTTCGGAATAGTGACCTGTATTCGATAAAGATTTTTCCTTTTTTACTTAGTTATTTTATTTGTAAAAGGACAGACGAGGAGAACAAATGACAAGTGGAAGATGTCTAATTCATTGTGCTTTGCAACTAATGGCATTAGCTGCAAAGCACAATGATTTATACACGTCCCACTGTGCTTAATTCAGACAGAAAGTATTCATAATTTTATGAAAACAGTAATACGAACAACTGCAAATGCATTGTTTCTCAATATTTAAAGAATAAGTGATTACTTTTGCTCAAAAGTTCACGTATTATTATTTCAAAAGTAAAATGTCATCCACGTAATGGAAACGAAATATATGCATAAGGATTTCACCTTATAATGGCATTAGCTGATAGTTCCCAGGAAAATTACTTTCTTGGAAAGTGGATTGCTGCTTACACGCGGTTACGTCTTGATATTAGTACAGTATAAAAACTTACGCTGCAAAGTGGTTCTAAGTGTTTTGTGCGTAGACGCACATTAACTATGGTTAACAGAAAACGTATGAGAGAAGTGGTAGGATGTATCTGCTGGTCTAGAATTGATAGAAGGCTTCTGAATAAATACTAACGTTACGTATTCGCTAAAAAAATTCTAGAACAGCGTGATCTTTGCGAAACAACAAATAAGATATGCTTAGAAATCTTAAGATTAATACCTCAAAATATGACAAATATGCAATTCATTAAAGGACTGTCTGGTGAATACCTTATATGCTGTAATCGTGGATGCACTCGACCATCTTCTGGAATGCATGATAAATTGTACACGTGCTGTAATTTGGGCAAAAATACATACAACCCGGTATTGAATAAAAATGTATTTCAAAAGCCGGTATATGTATTATACATACATATAAACACAATTTCATTTTAACTACCTCCATTTGAATTTAACTGAGAAACTCCAGATGGAAGAACAAATGGAAATAAAAAATAACAAGAAAAATGACACCGAATTTTCGGGTGTAATAAGCAAGTATTTTAAATCCGTTCTGACGCAAAATAAATTTATCAAAGCTATTCAAAGCCAATGGAACCAGTATGGAAAACAATAGATGTGACGAAAGAAAGAAGATTTTCCATCGGGTTTTTAATCTCTCAGATATTGCTGTAAACGGAATCGTGAGCTTACGAACTCTTAGAAATATAGATATGGACAAAAATAAGAAGTGATTTCACGTCCCCTAGTGGGAAAGCCATGCATTATTTTAGGAAGAAAGTATTCTCAAAAGGTGTGTCCATATAAGCAGTATCGGTCCAAGAAAAACAAATAGTCGAGTTTTCAGGAGCCCAGATTTTGCTAAAAATACATCAGAAGCAGAAATTAACACTTATGACCCCTGGTGGCCAAACCATTCTTTACCAAACATTAGAAATTATGTGAAAAATATTTTCCATCAGGTCTTGTATGCGATACAGGAAGAATTTTTCAAATCGGAGTTTTAGGAGCAGAAATAACGCAGAAAACGCAATTTACCTTTGTGTCCCCTAGAGGAAAGCCTATGATTTACTTGTAAATTTTGAATTTATAGGAAAAACATTTCGCATCGGAAACACTATCCAAAAACGAAGGAATTTTTCAAATCGGACTCTTAGAAGTAGAGATATTGACAAAAATAAGGTATACATCTACGCCCCCTGGCGTAGAAACCATGCATTATTTCAAGAAGAAAATTTTCCTAAAAAGTCTGTCGACATGAGTAGTATCGGTCAACAAACGACTTTTTTTTCAATCGAGATTTTAGAAGCTCATATTTTGCTGCAAATACGTCAGAAGCGAAAATTAAGACTTACGCCATTTGGTGGCCAAATCATTTTTTACAAAAATTATAAATTATGTGCAAACGATTTCCCATCAGGAGCTGTATGCGGTGCAGAAAGAATTTTTCAAATTGGAGATTTAGAAGCAGATATATTGGAGGGAAACGCAATTTACATTTATGCCCCCTAGCGGAAAGTGTATGAATTACTTGAAAATTTTGAAATTATATGAAAATCTCCACTGGAAACATTATCCAACAAAGAAGGAATTTTTCAAATCGGACTCCTAGAAGTAGAGATATTCACCAAAACATCTACGACCCCTAGCGGACAAACTGTGGAATTTTTTTAGGAAAAAAGTATTCCAAATAGGTTTTTCGATGTGAGTGGCATCAGTCCACAAACAAATTTTTTCAATCGATATTTTAGAAGCTCAGATTTTATGGCAAATACATCAGAAGCAAAAATTGAAACTTACGCCCTCTGGTGGCCAAAATATTATTTCCCAAAAATTTGAAATTATATGCAAAAGATTTCCCATCAGGAGGTGTATGCGCTGAAGAAAACGTTTTTCAAATCGGATTTTTAGAAGAAGAGTTATCGGGAAAAATGTAATTTACTTTTACGCTCCCTAGCGGATAATCTATGAGTAATTTGAAAAAGTAACTGTAGCTAAAATATTCTTCGACATAAATGGAATCTAAAGATCAAATAATATTTTGAATCGGATGTTTAGAAGCACATATGTAGAATAAAACGTATTTTTGAATTCGACACCATCTGCATTTACACCCTCTAGCAGCGAAATTGTACATCGTAAAATAAAACGAAATAAATGATCATCATTTGCATATTTCAAGCTTCCTAATTCAAAAAGAATGTTTTCAATCGGACTAATAGTTGCAGAGATACCGTGGGTACATGCGGACGGACGGACAAACCGATTACATAAGCACGATCTTTTTTTACAAAAGACGTGCTAAAAAAGGAAGTTTTATCCCACGGTATATATTGGCAGAAAATGAGAATAATAGGATGCTGATGAAATAGGAATTGAATGAGTCAACATTAGCAAGTTACCATTAAGAGATACACTGAGTGATCACTGAATTATGACCATCTACCTTATACTTTGTTGGTCCTCCTTCGCTATCAGTACAACAGCTATCTCGCCTGGCATCGATTCAATACGATGCCGGAAGCAGTTGGAAGGTATGGCCAACTAAGCTGTACGTAATGCGGCCTTCAATGCAGGTATGGAGGTTATTGATGTATCCAAACACCTGATATGCCGTTCCATAGTGTCCCACAAGTGTTCTATGGGATCGATATCGGGGGAGGTCGGAGTTCAATCGGTAGTCTGGAAGTCTGAACTGTGTTCCTCAAATCATTCCTGCACGACATTGGACCCGTGGCTTGGCGCGTTTTAATCTTGGAAGACACCGTCGCCATTCGGGGGAAAAAGCGCAAAAGTGCTGGGCGTTCAGAATCAGCAAGCAATTCGCGATAGTGGGCACCAGTCATACGTTGTTCCATATGCACCAGAGGTCCAAGTTCCTGATAGGTAAATACATATGTCCCACACCATACAACCGCCTTCACCTGTTTTCGCTCAGGAGCGGATGCAAGATAGATCGAGTGCCCCATATTGTTTGTGACAAATACGTACACGACCATAAATGGAGTGGAATGTAAAACACGCTACTCGTCAGACCAGCACACTTTGTTTCAGTCATCCGGCATCAAGCTTGCATGATCTTTGCACCAGGCGAGCCTTTTGCGTCGATGATCCGTGCTTAGGAGAAGATGCCTCGTCAGGGTTGTCTGCTGTTATAGCACATACGTGTAAGCGTGCGACGAATGGCCAGCACAGGTACTGTTTTGTATTGACCTTTGTTCTATTGGGTAGTCAACTGTTGAACAGTGCTGCGTCTGATGACCTTTACGAAGTCATTGTCTGATGACCTTTACAGACCCGGAACACATGGGTCCGACATTTCATATATTTACTACGTCGATATATATATAATACGTCGGTCGACTGATTGCGCCCTCTTGAAAATCCCGTGGTCAACGTGTCGCATCCATTTTTCATACGGGTTTTCATAGTTCAGTGATCACTCGATGTAAGGGGCAGACAGAACAAGATATTAACAAAAATAATAGAAGAGTAGTCGGTTTTATGATTCTATTTACCCTTCGAATCAGTCCTCTCTCAAATGATCAGCGATAGAAAGCCTATGTTGAAATATATTTTCTCAGATCCTAAGGGAATCATTCACAATACAAAAGGAATGAACGTTCTCTGATTAAAGAATTGCTTTCTACGCACTTCCGAACAGGGAAGAGCTTTTGCTGTTATGAATTTGTTCTGAGATGCACACTTTTTTTTTCGCCCAGCCAAACCAAAAATAATTATAATTTACTTATCAATACGAACAAAATTTCTGATATTCTCTCATGACGAAAGCGCGTATCGTAGAATTATGGAAAACCAATCCGAATAATTAAATATGCCGCCTGTAATATATTTTACAACATATCTTCTGATAATTAAGTATTGCCGCCCCGGTGGCGCAGTGATCTAAGCGATGGCTTCTGATCATTCGTTCGAGATGGGTACAGGTTCGAATCCCGGTGAGACATGGATGTTGTGTTTGTCTTAAAGCACTGGCTCTCTCCCTTCTCTGGAACCAGTAACCCAAAATTAGGGACGGGCGACTGCTTAGAGCCCATTGAGTTGCTCATGTTGGTCTTTAAACCCCCAATCGCCGCCCCGGTGGCGCAGTGGTCTAAGCGATGGTCTCTGATTTTTCGTACAAAAGAGGTTCGGGTTCGAATCCCGTTGAGGCATGGATGTTGTGTTTGTTTACGGCACTGGCTCGCTCCCTTCGCTGGAACCAGTGACCCTAAATTAGGGACGGGCAACTGAGTTCAGTTGGTCATGGTGGTCCTTAAACCCCCAATCGCCGCCCCGAGTGGCCCAATGGTCTAAGGGATGGCCTCTGATCATTCGTCCAAAAGGGGTCCGGCTTCGAATCCCGTGAGGCATGGATGTTTTATTTGTCTTACGTCTCTGGCTCCTTCCTTCCCTGGAGTCAGTGGTCCAAAATTAGGGACGGGCGACTGCTTATAGCCCATTGAGTTGCTCACGGTGGTCGTTAAACCTCCAATAAAAATTAAAAAAAACAATAAAGAAAAAAAATTAAAAATTAAGGGTTCCGTTTCCCTAGGAATCTGAACTGTTTACAATTTTTCGAAAGACATACATGTATTTTGTTATACTTTTTCTTTTAATTGAAAATTTAATTTCCACGGTGAGCAACTCGATGTTGCTGGTCCCTAATATTTCCACGGTAAGCAGTCGCCCTGCCCGAATTTAAGGCCGCTGGTTCCAGGGAAGGAAGAGAGCCAGTGCAAAAAGACAAACACAACATCCATGCCTCAATGTCCAACAATCTTTTAAGTAGAGGAAGGTGATACTGACAATACATTTGCGAGGAGTCCCCATCGATGCGTGGAAGCAGAAAATAATGTATAAAATTTTTCAATGAATGTAAAAAAGGGGATGACTTCTGAGCAACGGTCCGCAACACATTTTCCTGACAAATTCAGATAATGTGCAGAAAGGGAATATACTCAGCAAACTGGTTCTTCTCCTTGATGAGAACCTGAAGTCCATTGTATTTCCCCACTCATGTTAGTGGCATCATCGTAGTTCTGACTTTTACAATCTGATGTGAATCCCACTTTCTTTTAAGAAGTACAAACAGCTATCGACAATCTGTGCAGAGCTAAGTCCTTCCATTTCTAGCAATTTAAATAATATTTTAAGTCCAGGGAGTAAGACATGTCGCTCAATCAAAATAAGTTAGTGAACGTTTGCCTAATCTGCTGTTGAATCCAGTGAGTCTGAATAATACTTGCACCTGTTAATTTCATTGATTATTTCGTCAAACATCCTGGCCCCAATCAGATTGATGAACTCTTCGCACACGTCTTTAGACATATGAGTTATGACCTTTTCCTTTGTTGCCGTGAGTATGTATGTGCTGGGGCAGGAAGAGGTCGAACTTGGCCAGTAGCTCTAACAGTCCAAGGTAATTACCATTTCGATGAGAACCAACAGTTTTATCACTTCCACGGAAAGAAATACCTTGTTGTGATAAAAAGTTCACAACTTCTTCTACACGCTCAAATACCTTTCGTCAGTACTGTTGTTTATTTTTCATCTGATTGGCAAGTGCAGAATCAACACACTCACTCTTTTTCTTTTGTGCTAACATCGCAACCACCATTCTGTCAAATGTTGCCATTCTTTCAGTTATTAAAAATTTTATTCGGCAAACTTAGATAGGAAATGCAAGCCCATTACTTCGCAAGGGTAGCAAAACAAGTGGCCCTTGCTTGGTGAATAGGAGCCAAATTCTCTCCTGTTTACCTTTGTAAGTTTTTGAAATCTAGTAGAGTAAGACTTTTGATAAAACTGCCTTTTATTTTCGCTTTCGTGGAAAGATGGGGAGATCAACTTCAGGCATGTCACTATGTTGCGTCTGAAAGAAAGTAGTCAACGTCGGAATTTTGGACACAGCCCGTAGTTTCTTTTTTTAATTATTCCTCCTTAGCTTTCCTTTCAGCACAACCCGAAAGGCGATGGCGCCCAATATCTCACTCACGACTTGTCATCTTAATTCTGTAGTAGAAGAAAACCATTCACAATGTTAGAAAGGTAAAATTAAAACGAGAATATTTTATAACCATTTTACATAATTATATACAGTTTCTTATTGAAATCAAAAAACGTGTTCACAATAAGTCCATCTTGTAATAATATATCTATAGAAGAACAATTTCTGAAAACCAGCGTACCAGTATGCACCTCAGCATGGGGCCGTAACACGTGCTTCTAGGTTAAAGCGGCCCTGCCGGGGGTGTAAAATTACACCACGTTTTCAGCTCTTATTCTAAATATTCAATTTGAAAAATGCTTTTTTCTCGAATATCTGCGACTATGAAGAATATTTTGTTTACGTTTTCTGTTTTTTTGTAAAACTCATTCTACCATTGTCGAGCGGGAGTTCATATTTTTACTTGAAAAAGAAATTTCGCTCTAAAAGTCCTGAGGAAAAG
The DNA here is from genome assembly GCA_039090855.1 of Macrothele yani. Taxonomy (NCBI): domain Eukaryota; kingdom Metazoa; phylum Arthropoda; class Arachnida; order Araneae; family Macrothelidae; genus Macrothele; species Macrothele yani. Next base: position 104,883,323 of record CM077002.1, on the reverse strand, counting down.
GTTTTTTGTACAATACTGAGGAAATACTCAAGAAACGCATATAGCGTATTAAATCCGTTTATTTTTATGGTGTAATAAGCACAGAGATTCTCCAAGCTTTCGCACGCCACTGGGAGGCGTTTTCAAGGCAATGGTAGACATAAAATGTCTACTATTTATGTAAATGTCTACCGTCATTTTATGTCTACCATTGCCTTGAAAAAGCCTCCCAGTGGAGTGCGAAAGCTTGGCGAATCTCTGTGCTTATTACACCATAAAAATAAACGGATTTAATACGCTATATGCGTTTCTTCAGTATTCACATTGTGGTGTATTAAAAATAACAATACTGAGGAAATTGTCTATTTAAAAGAAAGGCACAGCTTCTATTCTTCGAAGTGGGTAAATTCACATTCTTTTTTCAACTGCTTTTAAACAACAGAACATATAGAAACAAAAACATGCCTTTAGAAATTATGTTTAATGATATGAATCAAAACACGACTTTAAAGAACAGAACATGTTTACACATGAAGTCAAAGCTTTGCTTATAAAATATAGATTGAAAGATTACCTTCTGCATGGCCTATGACAAAATAAATCATCCTATGAAAAAGATTTAAACAACACATGACCTTCTTCTAATAGTGCACATTTTTCGTTTAGAGGGGGATCAAGTGTTCACTTCTATGTGAGCCTTTATTTTCACTTCTATAAGTTCCATCAAAATAAAATTGTTTCCCTCAGACTGATTTCTTTGTGAATAACATTTTGCATAAATTTTATTCTACCGTGGTTTAGTTGTATGTTAGGGACACAGATCGATATTTCTATTGCAACTGTTTGTATTCGTTTAAAGACATGTTTTGATCAAATAATTTAATTTATGACCATCAAATATTCATGTGACAATAAATACTTGATGATCATAGCATTTCATATCATCACGCTTTAGGTTTATTCAAAAACGATACAAGGTACATTGTTTAATTTGGATGTTGTCTTTCCCATTTGCTTTAAGATATGGAAACTCATAGTTGCCTACCCCGCCATAATCCCGGTACGGCTTTAGCTGAAAGTCCTTTCCATTTTTTCATATAAATCTGAAGAAATTATCAGTTGGAATCAGAGATGGAGGTGCGCTGTCCCCTCACCTTCCGTTCTAATATGCCGTTTATACTCGCTTACGTACACGTCACGGCCCACAAAATTTGCATACACCACACAAGTCGATTTCTTATAAAAAGTTGTATAAGCGATTGAAGAGGACTATGTGCAAAATCTGTGTTTGCCCTGTGAGGTGCAATGATAAGACTTCTTTATGTCTCAGAGAGCTCTATATAACTTATTGCAGTGGAGACAGATATAGAAAGATTAGAAGCAGAAAAGTCTCAAGATGAAGTGGCCTGATGATTAAATGTTGATCAATCCGTTCCGTTGCCTCTGGAAATAATTTCAGGACACTAAAAGCACCCGAAGAAAACCTGGGCAAGGACCCCAGAGGTCTATTTCTGTTCAACAACACTGAGAAAAACGCTTTGTTAATTCTGGAAAAAAATTGTTGAATCAATCAAACAATTTTGTCAATATGCAGTCAACAAAAATGTTTGTTCTAATGTTTTTTTGTTGAGTCAACAAAAATGTTTGTTGAATTTGCAAATGTATTTTGCTGGAAATTATTGTTGATTCAACAAAACTTATTGTTATCATGACAAAAAGTTTTGTTCATTTAAAAAATGCCTAGGTCGATTTTTGGGAATTTGTTTGATCCAACAATATGTATTGTTATCGTGATAAAACGTTTAGTTGAATTAACAAAATATAGCCAACGAAGTAAATTTGTGTTGCCAACAAAACCATTCCGATAAAGTTTTGCTAAAGCATCAAAATAAATCCACAAAACAGCTCAACAAAACTATTTGATTGTTTTAAACAAACTTTTTTCTTATTAAAGAATGCTTTTTGCCCGTTAGGTGCAATACTCAACATGGCACGTTAAGTGGGCCAGATGCTCATTGCTGCAACTGGGGGGACTGTATATCGACATACGGTATACCGAAGATTGTATAAGAGGTACCTGTATTCAAGACAGCCTGCTTCCTTTTTGGTCTTCAGCGTATCCCAACAATAGAGCTTGATTCGACAGGTGTCGTCAATATGTTAATTGGACCCACCAAGAAGGGCACGCGTGCTCTTTATTGATGACTACGGATTCTGTTTGTAACTAGATTCCCAGCAAACATTGATATGGAGAGAACGTAGGATACAATACGCTGAGAAAAATGTTGTTTGAAAAAACGAAATAGTTTTGTTGAGCTATTTTGTCGATTTATTTTGTTGCTTTAGCCAAACTCCATCGGAAATGTTTCGTTGGCAACACAGAATTATTTCGTTGGCTATATTTTGTTAATTCAACCAAACGATTTATCACGATAACAATACATATTGTTGGATCAAACAAATTCCCAAAGATCGACGTAGGCATTTTGTTAAATGAACAAAACGTTTTGGCATGATATCAACACGTTTTGTTGAATCAACAATAATTTTCAGCAAAATACATTTGTAAATTGAACAAACGTTTTTGTTGACTGCATATCGACAAAATGTTTTGGTTGATTTAACATTTCTTTTGCTAATTAACAAAACTTTTTTCTCAGTGTATCAGCCGATGAACGCTCGAATAATGGTTTGGGCCGTAATATCTGCCTAAACGGTTGTTCGACTCCCCACGTAACAACCAGGAAAAACCGTCGAGGTCTAACCGATGCCGGATATCGCAACTACATTCAGGATCCTAATGTTCTTTTTTTAGAGCAACAGATGCTCTCGCTTTCATTTTAATGGACGCCAACAGTCGACCTTAAAGGGTTTTGCTGTTTAATGGATATCTTGAAAGCGAATACATTGCACGTATGGTCCACAGGCACGGTAATCAGGTCTTCATCCGATGGCGCATGTTTGGGACACATTAGCTCTACAAATTGCTGCACGCTCCCCCTCCTCCTACATCTCTACAAGATTTAAGGTGTGTTCTTTTGAAAGAATGGGACTTAATCCCACAGTACACCGTTATTCAAAGCATAGTTCTGCGCTGTAAAGTTTGCATTGCCCATTGTGGTTATCACATACCGTTTGAGGACTCTGATATAATTTCTTGCTGATTTATATGATATCGTTTAATGCCTTATTCACTGATTTTTTTCTAAGGCCCGAAATTTGAGCGCTTTTGTATGTACATCTTAATTCTTTTGTGTTCACAAGCGTGAAACACTGTACCACAGAGCATGCATAGAGTTCCTTTCCATATGTTCACTAGTTTGTCAGTTATCCTCTGTTAACTAGGTGTTTCTGGTTGTTACTTTAATTTTGAGAACCATCGTATATTTGCGGAATAGAGAAAGAATATTTTGCATATGAACAGCAATGAGTGTAATTCAATTACTGTAGCGTGGAAAAACAGCAGCATTCCTTTCTTCCTAAATCGGAGTTATAAGAAAACTGTTGCCGTCATGAATAATAAATTCCTGGGAGATGCTATATTTGTACCACAACATTTTGCAAAATACATCTGAGACATAATATGAGATAGCAGTCATCTGTTCTGAGTTACAACTGCATGAAGAAATCACAAGAAATGCTCTATGTGTTGTGTTGCCTTCTTCCCAGTTAGAATCCCTGAAAACTTCTGCTGCACGAAATCCAAAAAATCGATGCAATTTATAATGGATAATACGTGTGCTCCGCTGATTCTCGGGAAATGCATGTTACCAAAAGGGAACCAATCACAAATATTTCTTTCCCTTTTTTCGTGATGCACTTTATGTCAACACACTAGTAATGAATGAAACAAATTCGTTGTGCTTTGGAAGATGTTTCTCTCAGAAGGTGGAAACAATAATCCCCATGACAGTGTGCTATCAGCAAGCATGTTGAGATTTTAAACAGTTCCACGACATTAACCTATTCGTTGCGTCGTTCATAGTAATATGAAGAATATACATATGATCACAATTTGTTATGCTAACAAAAACAGCCAACTTTTCATAACGGTGTACGCATTAATCGATTTCAGTATTCCGGTTGTGTGCACCAAAAACCATTTGAACCGGTAATTCATCTATGAAATTTATGCGTGTTTGGATTCAAAGTTATGGTGTTTTTATAACATCAAATTTAGTTTTATAAACGTGGAACATGTATATTCTCGAGAATTGGACGTACCAGGACATTTTAGAATTGCCAGATTTTTAAGTGATTTCATATCTTAAATTTGGTCTTGCATACTTAGAAATATTATCAGAATATTAAATGACACCTGCATAGTACTTTGTAAACTTTTCGATAATTGATGTATGTAAAAAAATGAATGCGATTTCTTATGTCACAATATTTTTGGCAAACCTGAGAGAAGAAAATGTTTTCACGCTTCTCAGGAGAATGAAGGGCGATCTGTAAACTTCTGAAATATGACGAAAATAAAAAATTTTCATAGCTCACCTAATAGTCCTCTATTCACTTCGAAATATTTGCAATTGACCCCAAAGAGAACAGCCGTTTGCATAATATAGAAAATGCAGAGATCCCCACATTGTTAGAACAAACCGGTTATTCTGTAGCTAATTTACCTGATGTGATTTTATCTCTGAGTCTCCAGCTACCAGAAATTATGTTTTAGCACAATGTTACCGAACACTTTACTGCAGTAACGAAAACCATTTAGAACATTGTTTTCTAAGAGAAGGTTACATGCTACCGGTGGCCGAGTGGTCTGAAGAACTGGCTTCTAAAAATGTGTCTGGGCTGGACCCTGTCTCGTGACCCGTATGAATAATGGCTGGCCCATTTTACTTAGATCGCCGCCTCTCTTCCTTCCCTGGAGCCACGTACTGTGAATTGTGAACAATCGAGTGCCCACAGCCATATGCGTTGCTCATGGTGGCCATTAAACTACAGAATAAAACTTTTAAAAAGAAGGGAATGTAATGCCGTTTATGCTTCTCAGTCAAACGTTTTGAAAAATGGAATGTCCCATTTCCGGAACTTTTTAGTCTTACAAATCGTTCCCAATTCTGAGGTGTCCGGCCCTTTTAAATCTTAAAATTATCTTCCTCTGAGTATGTACGTGGTATAATGTACTTTCTTTATTTTTGTTCCAATGAAATGTCTTCTCCATGGGGAGGTTATAATATACCTCTTCTTTAAAATGCAGCTTAACACTATTCCTGATTTTTTAAAATCATTTATTCAAAAAGTGTAAATTTTTCTGTTCACATTTATGTTCCCTATTGTGCTTAGTCACAAAACGCTCATTCTAGCAGAAAAGCATACTGTTATGCAGACATTTTCTGCGTTTTTGAACAGCACCTCTGCTTTCAACAGATTCAAGAAGCAATTTATTAGATCGCTCAGAACATTTCAATGCTGCAACTACAAACCGTATCCTTACCGCCACGCAGCAGTAATACATCTTCCGTACTGTAAATAACAGGACGATATTTGCCCGAATGAAAATCACTGCGGATCCGTTCGGAAATATTAGAACGATGAAACCTGAACTCCAATAATGCTTCAAAATGACCGTGAATTTTTCTAATGCACACTTTGTCCAAAAGAGGTACTGACTCACCTGTCACCAGTGACGCTTATAATGTTACAAAGGAGGTACTGACACACCTGTCACCAGTGACTCTTAAAATGTTACAAAGGATGTACTGACTCACCTGTCACCAATGACTCTTAAAATGTTACAAAGGAGGACTGACTCACCTGAAACCAGTGACTTAAAATGTTACAAAGGAGGTTCTGACTCATATGTCACCAGTGACTCTTAAAATATTACAACGGAGGTACTGACTCACCTGTCACCAGTGACTCTTAAAATGTTACAAATGAGGTGCTGACTCACCTGTCACCAGTGACTCTTAATATGTTACAAATGAGGTACTGACTCACCTGTCACCAGTGACTCTTAAAATTTTACAAAAGAGGTACTGACTCACTTGTCACAGTGACTCTTAAAATGTTACAAATGATTAATGCAATAAAATATTCGTGCTGTAAATCAACGAAATAAAAGAACATTGCCTTAGATGCACGATTAGAACTTGCAAGAGAAAATAAAGTGTTTATTAAAAGTTAAAAAGTTAAAAACACCATGAGATCTTTCGTGGCTGCTACAGCCACATCTTCAGATGGAAAGACCAGAGTGCTCGGAACCCGACAGTTGAATACAGGAGCAAACCACAGGTCGTTGCCACTACATCCGAAGAAATACCTGATAACAGAGGGAAAACACAATCATATTAAGGCTACATATATACATAACTTAAAGTTCATGATTTCTATTGTTAAACAATAATCTCCATGGTTGATGTAGGATGGCAGAAAGCTCATCATTACAACAAATATTAAAGTTTTGAAAAATATACATACTTTCGGTAAGTAGTAATGAGGTTCTGGAGGGTGGAACCGCAAGGATGGTAGTCTCGATCCAAGTGGGAGAGTGGGAGCCTTTATTGACTAAGCGAGAGAGGGCTGTAAATTGTGAACAGATTTTCACACTGTACTTATGTTCAGAGAGTCTAGTTTTTCATCTTCTTGAGGTCATGCCAATATAAATACAGTCGTTATCATCGTTCTCTTTCGCTTTAAGGGGAATGCAGTACACTCCGTACTTATCAAACATATTAACACTGTCTCGATCTTTTTTAACCCTAGCGAGGATGTTCTGACTTCGAGTGCCAAACGACAAATTATAGCGGTGGCACACATTTTTCAGGATATCAGCACATTGTGGTACGTAATCCATGGCTCCAACGAATTTGGTGGAGTGACTCGCCCTTGTTAGAGTTGTGAATGCCCATCTTTGAACCTTCCCCAAGATGCGATCAACATGCGTTTTATCATAGCCATGTGCAAGAGCAAGATTATAAATCCTCTGCAACTCAGTCCTACGTTGATGAAAAGAAGAAGAATGGGAAATGGATCGACGGACAAGGAAGTTGATGAAAGCTAATTTGTGTCTAATGGTATGAGCTGAAGAGTACGGAATCAAATAAGGGACAAAAGATGGTTTTCGGTAAACAGAATACTGTAAAGTGTTGGAGGAGGGGTCCCTCTCCAGAAGAAAATCTAAGAACGGAAGAGAAAAATTAATTTCAACTTCAACTGAGAATTTGACAGAAAGATAGAAGGAAGACATAGTATCTGCAAGGCGATTAAGTTCCTCAATGGACCCTGGCCAAAAAGAAATGAGGACATCATCAACATACCTTAGGTACAGAAGAAGCCGCACAATAGGATCAAAGAGGGCATGGGATTCAATGTCCTGAAGGATTAACTCAGCTAAAAGGTGTGAGAGTGGGGATCCCATTGGGGCACCTTCTAGTTGACGATACATATTGTATCGTATATTTATCAAAACTTTAATATTTGTTGTAATGGTGAACTTTCTGCCATCTTACATCAACCGTGGATAATATTGTTTAACAATAGAAATCATGAACATTAAGTTATGTATATATGTAGCCTTAATATGATTGTGTTTTCCCTCTGTTATCGGGTATTTCTTCGGATTTAGTGGCAACGACCTGTTTTTTGCTCCTGTATTTAACTGTCGGGTTCCGAGCACTCGGGTCTTTCCATCTGAAGATGTGGCTGTAGCAGCCACGAAAGATCTCATGGTATTTTTAACTTTTTAATTTTTAATTTAATAAACACTTTATTTTCTTCTGCAAGTTCTAATCGTGCATCTAAGGCAAAGGCAAAGTTCTTGTATTTCGTTGCTACAAATGAGGTACTGACTCACCTGTCACCAATGACTCTTAAAATGTTACAAATGAGGTACTGACTTACCTGTCACCAGTGACTCTTAAAATGTTACAAAAGAGGTACTGACTCACCTGTCATCCAGTGACTCTTCCATCAGCACTGCATAACGAGACTACAGCGGGAAGTCCTTAGCAGAGGTTAAGGCCACACCGCATGGCGATGCATTTGCATCAGTGTATCATGCTTTCCTTCTAGTGGTTTAGAAGTTCTTGGTAATAATTTTCCCACTCCTTCTGGGAATCCCTGAAAGGTGTTAGAGTGCTTTCGGGTTCGGAATTTCTTCCAGAAGCACGTCTTCCTAGAGCATCGCAAGCATGTTCGACTATATTGATATCATTGTAACTATCCGGTTACTCTATCCGACGGATATCCTCAGTAGCTAATCCTTCATCCATAACTGTAGTATGGTGATGTCCGAAATTTTCGCTTACGAAAATGAAATATGCATCCCCATCACCGCGCACCAGAAGAACGTGGCAAAGAATTACATCATAGTCGTTTGATCCGTCACTTTAGAGTTCCCTACGTTCGTTGAACACGATATCGGCCATACAATGGTACCGCGTCCACCATATCTTTCCTGTTCAGCGATGTTCTTAGCTTCATACGCAGTGCAAGGTTCCCTCCAGATCAGTTGTCGCTTGTAATCCGACAAAAGAATAAAGCGGTTTCCATAAGTGAACACTATCTTGCCCTTTGATCTTGAGACCATTCAACGTAAGACATAAACCACAGATGGCGAGATGTCCTATACTCCCTGGATGGTGGTAGGCAACGTAAAAGATTCTGGACGTATAATTATGCTTAATTTGGAAGTATTGACACAGTTTTGGGCAAATTTCATACAACTGTGCTTGGTAAAAGACGATAACACAACTGGTCGTCTGTACTTTTTCGAATCCGTTTTGCAGTTATGGCGAACTAGCGTTCATTTTGATAGCTTGTACTGCGGAGACGACCTCCAACAAAAGATCTGGCAGATGTGCTGTGTCTCCTAAACGGAGATCAAATCCATGACACAGTGCCCTGTGCAACTCCAGACTTTCAGGCGACATCGCTCACAATTCGTCTTTCTTCTAGATTGCCGATAATGCAGACTCAAGTAAAATCATTTATATGATATCTGAGAGGCACGCTTTTGTGACCTAAAACACGAAGTTTTTCGCTCAGTCGTTGAAACACATGAAAAGCAGAATTTACTCACATGAGACACGACTTAGCCTCCCACCTTTCTGCTTACATATACCTTCGGCAGTTTCTGAGTTCTCACAGGAAATTTGCCTAAATGCTTGGCACCGTAAAATTCCTGCATACGTCACACCGCATTCGTGTGCATAAATTAGTAATAGCCCCATGACGCTCTGTGATCATCAGATTTTGTGTTCCTCTTTACGTTTTGGACAGCAGCGTAGATATCAAATAGGTTTGTGACATGGACGTCCAAAATTTGAAGCTTACTTGCGAAATTGCAATTACGAGTTTTCACTCTCTTGTAGTATAAATACTTCAGAAAAAGCTCATACAGATGTTTTTACATCTGGTGGACTGCCAGAAACCTGTGATGAATTCAGTTTGCAACATTTCTGAAGTTACGTTCTTACAATGTCAAGCCACTTAAAGTCATACCTCTGAAAGTGAAAGTACCGTTGACGCAAAGAGAAAACTCTTAACATTCATATCTTAATCGATTTGAAGATCTCTCTGCATGCTTTTAAACTAATAACACGGGAAGAAGTAGTGAAGTGTATTGTACGTTAATAAATTCGCTTTTCTCCTTTCTCACATAATATTCAGAAAGATGGAATTTTTCCAGGTCAGGGCGCTCTGCCAAGATAAATTGCAATAAGTCATGTAAAGGAGCAAAGACAAGGCTTGATGAAATTCCAGATGTTACAAAGTATCGGAATAAAGTAACTGAATAGAAAGTACTTTGGACAGTAGTTCTCGAAAGTAATAAAATAACTGCGGTTTCTCATGGAGGTGAGTATATTCCGTGGCATGATGCCAGCAAAATTTATTATATAAGGTATAATATTCAAGATAATTTAATCATCACTTCGTTTCTTCGTTTATCAGAAAAACACATTTTTTTCTGCTGTGAATTATAACGAAAAACAATTTGTATACATATTTTAATCAATTAACTCTTACATAAGGAATCATGGTACCGGTAACATGTAAATTTAAAATTATATTCTGGTATGTAAAAATTATAGAACTTATTAAATGTCTTAAAACAAGGAAAGATGTCGTTTTACTGAAACAAAATGCGTCGCTGACGGAAGAACAATTTTTGGAAGCAAAATATTGACGCATATCAGAGATTGAAGAACCACAAGTTCAATAAGCACGACATTCATTTTCCGTAGAGTGTTTGCAAAGAGCCATTGTAAAGTGTTGTCCTTACCATTATGAATGACCAGTTTTTGCAAAGCACTAAAACTGTCCTCCGACAAGTAATTTTCACAAAAGATAATTAAAGACACTCTCAACCACCAACAAATCTAGTAATTAGAAGCTCAGGTGTCAGCCACGAACTTTTATATCACATTCTGACAGAAATTCCTCTACTTAGAAAAAGGTTTCAAGCACTTACTGTCCTTGTAAAGGTACTTGACACAAAATAAATTCTGATGGACACTCCTTGAATTAAGTGTCTATTTGCTTCAAAATCTTTGTAATCTTATGATGATTAAAAATCGATGTTCCCATCTGTTTTCACGGATCTCAGCAACATGAAGACATAGCGTTTTGAAAAATAATCACATCAATTTCATATTTTTTGCGTTATAAACTTTTTTTCATTAATATTTAATGTGCATTCTCCTCGTAATTCACAGGATTGTCTCAGAAAGAAAGTTTTACGCTGTTTAACATCCTATGATACTTTCAAAGTAGGAAGAGAAAAATTCAAAAATAGGTGTGACAGTTACTTGAAGAGTTCATGATAATATCTTGAGAACACATTTGACGATCACATGTGGTCAGTCCTTGGTGAACTACATTCTAATAATTCAGAAGCAATTTTTTTTATTATATTGGTCTAAATATCGCAGAACAAATATAAATTCTAAGACAAGACGACTTTCTGTTTAAACAATGGCAACTATAAATCTTGTGATTTATAAAAAGAGACATGAACTCTTTAACGGGCTGCCTTTTTTGTAGTTTTCATTATATACTACATTATAAGAAACGTAGGAAATTCCATGTATAATTATTGGAAAATATGATATACAGTACTCCGTAAAAATCTGAGGACATAACTTATGTTACGAAGGTGGAATCGGCTGGAATAGGTTTTGCATTCACGGCATAATATTCAAGGGCAAGGGGGATTTTCTAATTTTGGTTGAGAGACCCGAACCCACACCGCTATGAGTCTTTTTTACAAGTGAAAGAGAATATAAGAGAGTTAGGATCAGGTTGCACTGATAGAATAGCACGAAAGAAAAGTATGGAAATATTAGAGCACAAGGAGTAAACGGTTTCCCGTTAAGTAGTGAAGTTGTAAGCTGCACTACATAATTACCTGCAACAACAAGCCTTTCCGAGCGACATTTCTCTCCGCAGAAAAATTCCCGGTACACCGCTGCCACAGATGAGTACAGGGGGAAAGGAAGGGAAGGACGCTGGAAAGGGGGAACCTGAAATTAAAAAAAAAACATCACACACAGAATAAGTTTCCCAGACGAAAATTGACGTTCAACACCGGATAAAACAAAACTGGCCGTTTGCTCAGTGTTCCTCTCGGGTCCGCTATTTGCTTCGTTACTCAGCAGCCAATGAGAGAAAAGATTTTTCCCCATTGGTTTCAAATTTTTTCTCAGGTTTACTTATGCCGATTCTTGCCTGACATGTCAGAGTAACCATAGCTGAGGTGGTGTGAACACAAGATTACACCGATTGAGGTTTAAGTTACTCATTTTGAGTAAACAACAGAAAAAAAAGGCCACAATCAGGGTTATTATTCTTTATTCTTTATTTAAGGAGCTAGTAGTATAAGGGCCAATCATTTTTCCCTCGCTACATGTCTGCACATTTCTGAGCAACAGCGGAAAAAGTTAAGTACAGTTTTTTTTTTTTTTTTTTTTTTTTTTTTTAGTCAGAACTAAGGCGTAAGAAAAAAAATTAATGTAAAAGACATGACAAACAACACCTTGTTAGTTAGGGGAGAGATATTTTGTGCAAAAAGATAAATCTTCAATGCAATATTTTGCTCGGCCCTTAAAAGGGCCGTTTTTTTCCCCCAAAACTATATTCAATTCTTGCTTTCTTCCCATGCGTGAAGAATACCTTCAGTCTAGTCCCAGTTATTTCTAATTTTTTTGGAAGTATAACTGTGAACTGGATTCTTTTCAGGAATTTTATTTCAAAAATAGTTAATAACCAAATCACGAAAACCGAAGAAAAGATCTGAATGGAAGAAATTTCCCACATGAGATTTTCAATGAATTAAAAGATTCGTTATTCACAAATGCAAATGTATGCTTCTTAGAGATGAATAATGTTTGCATAAAAATATATTTTCGCATTAAGTTCAGCAAAATTATAAGCATTCTAATTCTCGCTTATATAATTTTAAAAATATATGTGTATCGTACAGGACAGACTTTATCAACTTCAAGTTCCCACGTCGTTACAACCTCAAACGCAGCAGGCAAAAATGTGAATCATATGAAAAGATTTTGAAAAATTCAAAAATTCGAGTATTTGTGACCAAGAAACAGAAAATCATATATCATAAATCTTTGAAAAAATCGTTGCATTGCATTTCATGGCAGTTCTATTTAATTTTCACTAAAAGCGTATCTTATGTAATATGATGGATTTTTTAATTCTTCTTTTTATGAAAAATGAATATTAATTACGTATCAATATTTCAAAAAAACAACTGTGTTCTTATTAGCTGAATTTGCTGTAATAACAGCACAGCAACGAAATATTGGGTTAGAAAGAAAATAATGTCTGCAAATGCGAGGCAACAGAAAAATTCCAATTACCATATATACAAGTATAAATCAGGTCAAAACATAGTTGCCATCGTTTGCCACGTCCTATTCCCATCGTCTAGGCAGCTGGTGGATACCTTCCCTGTAGAATTGTCACGGATTGGATGCAAAGAAGTGAGTAAGTGCGCGTTCGACATCGTTCCGGTTGGTGAACAGCTCTCAATCCAGGAAGTACTGCAACGACCGCAAAAGGTGGCAGTGGCTTGGGAGCACTGTCTGTGGAATAGGCTGGGTGCAGCAGCAACTCTCAGACTAGGTCTCCGATCTTGTGACAGATCACCCGTGCTGTGTGAGATCTTGCTTTATATTACTGTAGGAGGACGCCCGTGCGGTTAAGCGATGCAGGTCGCTACGACGCAAGCGATGCGTGCAGATCGTCGAGCTGGCGGCAGTACACATCGGCGGTGATAGTGGTGTTGTCCGTCAGCAGCTCAAACAAACACGACACTACGCATCATACCAAACAGACAAAAGGATCTTTCGTGGATGGAAGCCGGATTTGGTAGTCGACATGGGCTTCTGTTTTGGGTCCAACCACTGTTTCTGGGCACTGACATTGTCATACGGGACCCATTTCTCGTCATCTGTCACAATACAGTCCAAGAACGCATCAACAAGGTCACGTGCAAGCAGGGAAACGCATGCACTCATGTGATTTGCTTTCTGCTCAACTGTGAGTTGATGGGGCAACCAAACTGTCCTCTTGTACACTTTCCCATGTTGACACAGACGAATGATAATGCTCGTGTGGGGAGTCTCTAGCTGTTCCGCCAACTCCCTTGTGGCCACACGTGGGTAGGTCTCCCCTAAGGTATTCAAGCATGTCCATATCCACTACTGCGGGTCTTCCGGCTTTGGGACGGTCTGACATGTCAAACTTTCCCTCTAGAAACCTGTCGAACCAAAGACAGCACTCACGATGTGACATGGCATTGGGGTACACATTGGTAATGATTCTTACAGCACTTGCTGAGGTGCTGCCCAGAAGAAACTCATACAGCATGCCATGGCGGATGTGCTCCTTGTCCACTTCTATATTGGCTGACACTTGCACTTTTCGCGTTCTGACGGCTAACTGCCACTGACGTAAGCCACCTACCTACTGATGTATTGCCGGTGTCCTGCGCAGCCTCAGTAGCCAACGATTCTTACAGCACTAGCGGAGGTGCAACCGCTACGAGTCTCAGTGGCCAATGCGTGCCGTGGCCGGGGCTTCGACTTCTAGTACCTCTTCATCGGACATCAGTTCCTTTCCAACTCATATATGAAAGAGCTTTATCATTCTCCAATGACAAAGCTGAATTAAAACGAGATAAAAAGGTTGCTATCCAAATTCCTTTAAAACATTTATAGCTAGCCATTTACTTAAGACGAGCCAGGAACGAATCAAGATCACATCTGCGGAGATTGTTTCAACGACAAACTCTCATTCATTCAGAAATACAGACCCACGGTTTACTTTATATTTTCATTCCTTTTGTTAATTTACTTCAGCAGCAAACGTTTCTCACTGTCAAAAATAAAAGAAAAAAAAAGAAATTCAAAATATAACAAGAAAGATGACACCGAATTTTTGGGTGTAATAAGCACGTCTTTTGAATCCGTTCTGACGCAAATTAAATTTATCAAAGCTATTCAAAGACAATAGAACCGATATGGAAAACAATAGTATCTGACGGAAGAAAGAAGTTTTTCAATCGGGTTTTTTATTCCTCAGATATTGCTGTAAACGGAATCATGAGCTTACGCCCTTTGGTTGCAGACTTGTGCGTTAAGAAAAACATGAATTTATATGACAAACATTTCGCACTGGAAACACTCTCCAACACAGACAGAATTTTTCAAATCGGGCTCTTAGAAACAGAGATATCGACAAAAATAACATGTGACTTTACATCCCCTGGTGGGAAAACCATGCATTAGTTTAGAAAGAAAATATTCTCAAAAGGTTTTTCCATATGAGCGGTATCGGTCCAAGAAAAAACAAATTTTGTCGAGTTTTCAAGAGCCCAGATTTTGCTACCACTACATCAGAAGCAGAAATTAACACTTATGCCTCCTAGTGGCCAAACCATTTTTACAAAAATTAGAAATTATGTGCAAACGATTTCCAATTAGGAGCTGTATGCGGTGCAGAAAGAATTTTTCAAATCGAAGATTTAGAAGCAGAGATATAGGGGTAAAAGCAATTTACCTCTACGCCCACAAACGGAAAGTCTATGAATTACTTGAAATTTTTGAAATTATATGAAAAACATGTCACACTGGAAACACTATCCAACGAAGAAGGATTTTTTCAAATCGGACTTCTAGAAGTAGAGATATTGATAAAAATAAGATTTACATTTACGCCCCCTGGCGGACAAACTGTAAAATATTTTAAGAAGAAAATATTCCGAAAATGTTTATCGATGTGAGTCCAGGAAAGATTTTTTTCAATCGATATTTTAGAATCTCATATTTTATGGCAAACACATCAGAAGCAAAAATTAACACTTACCTGTTGGCTAAAGTATTCTTTACCAAAAATTTAAAATTATATGCGAAAGATTTTCCATCACGAGGTGTATCCGCTGATTTTTTTTTTTCAAATCGGATTTTTAGAAGCAGAGTTATCGGGAAAAATGTAATTTACTTTTACGCCATCTAGCGGAAAACCTATGCGTTATTTGAAAAAGTAACTATATCTAAAATACTCTTCGACATAAATGGAATCGAAAGATAAAAGTATTTTTTCAATCGGATGTTTAGAAGCAAATATGTGGAATAAAACGTATTTTTGAATTCGACATCATCTGCAACATCTGCATCAGCGGCGAAATTTTACATCGTAAAAACAATAAAAATAAAGGATCATCATTCACATATTTCAACTTCCCAATGCAAAAAGAATTTTTCAAATCGGACCAATAGTTGCAGAGATATCGTGGGTACAGACGGACGGACGGACAAACCGGTAACATAAGCACGATCTTCTTTTACAAAAGACGTGCTAAAAAATGGGAGAAGGGAAAGAAAATTAAAATCTCTTAAAATATAAAAACTTAAATCGCATGATCATAATTCCTTTGTTGAGAAAAACGAGAAAGGCTGGAGTAAAACAACTCCCGACTAGCAGGATAAAAATTATATTTATTTATTTTTTAATTTACAATTCTGGTTCCATTCTGTAGATCCGCGCAATGATATCGATAGTTAACTCTTCTTACTATGGCCTAGGAAGTTAACTCTTCTTACTATGGCCAATATCTAAACCTCTCTTCCTCACTAAAAAAACAACAGACCTCAGATTCCAGCCAATAAAACTTCTGCTCACACACATGCATCCCAAAACCACTTACGCCCCCTGGTGGCTACTAACCGAAAAACAATAAACCAAAAGAAGTTGATAGCTTTCTCTCTCTTTCGCACAGGTATTTCTCCTTAGAATTGTTTTACATCACGCAGAGGGATGTAAAACAATTCTAAGGAGAAATACCTGTTAACTAAAGTTTCCGATGATAACTCTTCTGTAATCAATTAACCACATGGATATTTTTGAACAGCAGCTTAGCAGTCCATAGTCACTTGACAAACGACAAACAGAGTTTCATCCGTCTGCACAGCTACGCCTTCAACACCGACTCTCTGTTTCAGTTTACTTCCTCTTTTTTATTTTATTTAGGTAGTATCCTTTTACAATTTACATTTCTTAAAAAAAAAAAAAAAAAAAGTAAAAGGATTTGTCTCTACTCTGAGCCTTAACAGCAACACGTCCGGTGCCCACGTGGAAGAGAATCATTGGCGCAGCTGTTTCTACAGATTCACCTCGAGAAGTCCTTTTTTTGAGCAATTCCTCGTTCGTGCTGTATCTTTAAATTTTGCTTTTGAAAAAAACGTGCAATATACGAATAAAAAACGAAAAGTAGTTATATTTGCGCCGAAATATACAAAAGTTGTTTTCCTAAACCACCGAAAAGTTCTGAGAATTCCTAACCACCGAAAAGTTCTGAGAATTTACAACAAAGTCAATTTTTCATGAGGCGGGCTTCCTTGTTCTGCAGTAGGATGAGCCTCCTCTATATCCCTGCTAGTTACATCCCTGAAATGAGTGCTGCATAACTGCCGTGCCTCAAAGAAACGCACAAATTCTTGGATGCAGTCTTACCCTCATATGAAAGTGCTAATGCCAGATAGATGTTCTATATGTAAATGCCATGTTCTTAATGTCAACAGTTTCGTATCCAAAATTGGATACGAAACTGTTGCATTCCAGATAGGAGACACATTCTTGTACGTTTTATTTCTCCAAATGAAGAAACAACAGTTAAGTAGATTTTCTGCCTCAAAAAATGTAAAACATTCTGAGAAGCTGTCCTCTCAAAAAAGCAGAGATCAGTTCTGGATATTTGTCCTAGCTCCTAGGTAGATTCACTTTATCGGGGGAATTAGACGAAAACGTATGGCATTTAATTTCATCTAGTACCCCAGATGGTATCTAGTTTTGTTTAATATTCAATTTTATGAACAATGATACACAGGTTCATCCAGTAATCCAAGCACGGCCGCCCCGGTGGCGCAGTGGTCTAAGCGATGGCCTCTGATCATTCGTCCGAACGGGGTCCGGGTTCGAATCCCGGTGTGGCATGGATGTTGTGTTTGTCTTACGGCACTGGCTCTCTCCCTTCCCTGGAACCAGTGACCCTAAATTAGGGACGGGCGACTGCTTATAGCCCATTGAGTTGCTCACGGTGGTCGTTAAACCTCCAATAAAAAAAAATCCAAGCAAGTCTAGTTTCGTCTAGTAATAAAAATGAATCTAGTTTACTTTAGTACTTTGAATACTATAATGCTTCACACTAAATGAAGGTTCGATTGATGTAGTAAGATGATTTCATCCAACGATTCAAAAAATCTGAGTGTAACGGCTAACCTGTTACAAGAGGTATTCAAGTTTGCTTCGCAACTTCCGGTGAAGCAGTATTCAAAGCTCTGGCCATTCGTCTTAAGTTGGGTTCAGGTTCGAATCCCAGTGAAGCATGGATGTTCTGTTTGTCTTACGTCACTGGCTCTCTCTCCCTAACTAAAACCAGCAGCCCTAAATTAGTGACGGACGAATGATTAAAGCTCATCGAATTGCTCGCGGTAGTCGTTAAACCCTCAGACAAAAAAATATTTTATTCTGAGTTAAGTCGGTGCTCTTGGAAACACACGTAGATGTTGAGCAATTATATAATTAGAGATCTTCATAAAAAAAGGTTCGCATTTTTCGGCAAAATACACTACAAGGTAACTTAGATTTTGGATAACATTCAAGTTTCCACCGAATGAACAGCAATTTCTGAAATTCCAGTACAATTCGTGCCGTAACAGTTGCTAACCGAGAAAAACTTGTCTCTCTTTGCTCGTCTGCCTTTGAAATATTGAAAACGCACGTAGTACGTACCAACATGCCTCGTATGATAACCTCATATTTTTTTGCCGTATTTTGGTGCGAAAAAGTAAGAGACGAGTATTATATGAAGATTAAATTTAAATATGAAATAAGAACAATGAATTTTCCCTCGTAGTCAAAAGAATAATTTTGATATTCACCTGTAATCGAAGAGAATGCTTCATACGCCACTAGCGAGCTCAAATGCTACGATACATAGCAAATTATTAATCTGAGGTACGGAGGTTGGACATTTACTACTTACACCTCAAAATCGAGAAGTAATAGCGAAGCACGGTTATTTCCTTGCATCAAACACGGTTTTTCAGGAAGCGTATTCCAAGCATTGTCGCATGACAGAGAAGACACCCACATTTTCCAAGAATCACTTTAAATTGCTGTTAAGTGTAAATGGATCTGGTGATCATAAAACAAAAAAAAACTCCATATGATTTATCACCCCGAAGCACACAAATTGTTTTTCTAAAAAGCAGCTTCCTGTGGTCTGGCTGTCTAACAGAAACTAATAATATAAAGTAGCTGTGCTTGAATCTTACTTTTCCAATGAACTCCATCGTGAGCTGAAATCTTATCCATAAAGCATAATTTTTCCCTTTAAAATTCTTCTCCCTCATAATGCATTTGCACATGCCCCCAGCGTAGATGCTGTTGATGAGAGCTCTAATGTGTGAACGTCCTGTCATCAAACGTAACATTCCATATTCAACCTATGAATCAAGATTTAAAAGTTTTTACCTCCGGATACTTTTAATCAGATGGTTACCGATATCGATGGTACAGGTGAACTATAAATGAAAGACTCATGGAAGAAAGTTAACTTCAAAAAACCGACTGACTACGTTGCAAATACATGGGTAGCAGTTTCGGGAAGTGATCTTTACAAAAGAATTATCCTGATGTCACCGACTCTTAAATCTTCAATTCTGAAGTTGAGCTTTACAGTTCAATGCGTGACATCGTTGACATTGCAAGGACAATTGGATCGGAAGAGATACATAAGGCGAAATTGGATGAGTTGTTTCGATCTCACACTGGAGAACTTGTCAATAACGATCTTTCTTTCTTTGATTGGGGGTTTAACGACCACCGTGTTCAACTCAATAGGCTATAAAGTAGTTGCCCGTCCCTTACTTAGGGATACTGCTTCCAGATAAGTGAGAAAGCCAGTGCCGTAAGACAAACACAACATTCATGCCTCACTGGGATTCGAACCTGAACCCATCGCGGACGAATGATCAGAGGCCATCGCTTAAACCACTGCGCCACCGGGGCGGTAACCGATAAGGATAATCTTGAACAAGAACAAGACTTAAATGATGATCAACCCTCTGTTGTTAAACCTGTCGGGCACTTTACAGCAAAACACATAAAGTGTTGAATTTCAAGCACTGCACTGCTATTAGCATCACAGAAAAGAATGATCCCAACAGGGTGAGAAAAACCAGAGTAACTTCGTGAAGCATAAATCAACTTGAAAACGTTAAAACGCTATAAGCTTTCGGTAACAAAAAAAAAAAGAAAAAAAAAAAAGAAATTTGGGAAAGCATTTTGTTAGTACGTCACAAGGAGCAAAAATGTCAACGACAGAAAGAAAAATGTCTTGTCTTGAAATTGAAGCTTGGCACTCTTCCGTTGTCATTAACGTTATGCCTCGGTTATTCTACATTATTCGAACATTTTTCCGAATCCATTTCTTTTTATTTTACTCATGAAAAATATTATTTTCCAAAAAAAGGTTGTGTACAACTTGTTATCCTCCGAGTAATAATATTAGATTTGTGCATAACTTTGTAGCGTTTTTATAGTCAAACAGATACCATACTTACACAAGCAGGATGCAATTAGTCATTCGTCGAAATATGTTTGTTTTTCTGCATCTCCTTCGGCCGTTTGCTACGCTGCTTATCCTCCACGCTGCAATCACCACTTCTAAATTTCACAAACCACTTACAAAATGCACTTTCACCAATAGCGTTTCTTTCCTAGGCCAAATAAATCAAATATTTTGCTTCGATAGAGATCTTCCTGCGATTAATCATTAACAACACACAGTTATGAAAATGTAACTTGTCGGTCGCTATGTCCCAGCTCAACTAACATCACGTACTGGCTTTCCGACAATACGTGTCGTTCGACGTAGTGTTACTACCTTGGGCCCCAAAGCACGAAATTCTAAAGAAAATTCAATAGTTTCGCTTTTACAGCCAGCTACATGGAACACTGGAAATACAGGTAATGCTATTCCCACTCCCCCATTTTAGTAAGTTTGAATGCTTCAGCCACCTGTTGCATTAAGCCCATAATAAACTTACTTACGTTAAGGGAAGAAAGCCGTCGGAAGCTAAGCGTAGAGTTTACATACTATTATTTTCCCCTTTTTGGTAAGTCTGAATACTTCACCCACCAGTTGAGTTAAGTCTAAAACAAACTTAATTACGTTAAAGAAAAAATTCCACCGGAAACTTATGCGACGACCTAACATATTATTTGTTTTCCTTTTCAGTAAGTCTTAATGCTTCAACAACCAGCTTACTCAAGCCCGAAACAAATTTACTTACGTTAAAGGAAGAATGCCGCCGGAAGCCTATGCGTAGAGCTAACATTCTATGTTTTTCCTTTTTGGTAAGTCTGAGTGCTTTACCCCATTGCTGAATAAAGCCCAAAACAAACTTAATTACGTTAAAGGAAAAATGCCGTCGGAAACGTATGCCTAGACTTAATATATTTTTCTTTTAATTTTCAGTGCGTCGGAATGCTTCAACAACCAATAGAATTAAGCCCAAAACAAACTTACGTTAAAGGAAGAATGCCAACGGGAACTTATGCGTAGACCTAACATATTAATTTCGCCCCCCCTTTTACCGTAAGTTTGAGTGCTTCAACCAACTGTTGAATTAAGTCCAAAGCAAAGCTACATGAAAGGAAGAATTCTGCCCGAAACGTATGCGTGCATGGAGCACCCAGGATTTTGACAAGGGGCGGGGGGTCCAGAAAATATATTGTAGAAAAAAAATTGTGTGTGTGTGTGTGTGTGTGTGTGTGTACTATAGTTAAATACTGACACTACAAATATTATCATGGATTCGACACTTACCTAATACTTCGTTGAACCTCCTGGGTCGGAGACTTGAAATTTACAAAATGACTTTAAGGTCAGAAAGTAACACTTACACCTAACACCACGTTAGCAGTTTTTCTATCCTTCTATCTGTACGTCCGTCTTTTTTTGAGAAATTTCTTGTCAATCGTTGGAGATAGATTTGAAATTTTGTGGATGATTTTTACGGACTGCACATAACTGTCACACACCATGTTTGCACTTTGTGTGTCTGTTCGTTCTTCCGTCTATCCTATGTTTTCGATGAATATTTAGGGAGCAGTTTGATATGAAAACAAAAACATTTCTGGATAGCCATTAGGAACCTGAAGTAACTCTGTCAGAAGGGCAAGGGATCAGAGGTCACCGCATCCTTCAGCAAGGTCACAGGCTCTTTTACCGAGCCGATGTATCAACAGTGTTACACATCCCCTAGCGCCGATTCCCAGACCGATTAAAGCAACAGCATAACTAAGATACCGCGAACGTCACTTGCCCACTCCCACACCTACACGTAGACGTACAACAAACACTCAGATCCTAGCTGAAGCTCATGTTTTCCCAGGACGAACTCTTCTCAAGGAGAACTGAAAGAATATACACTGAAGAGCAATTGAATTAGAAATACCTGTCTAGTAACGTGTAGCACTACCTTTCGCCCTGATGACGGCGGCGATTCGTCTCGGCATGGACTCGGCAAGACACCGGAAGCGTTGGGAAGCCATACGGATCCACGACCCCTGAGCAAGCTCTCACAGTTCACGAAGATTTGATGGAGGGGGGCAGAGCCTCGAACATCTCTCTCGATGGTATCCCAAATGTGCTCGATGGAATTGAGGTCAGGTGACCTAGCTGGCCAAGGAAGCGAGGTCACGTCGTTGGAGTGTTCATCCAACCATTTTGATACAATTCGGGAGCGATGGCACGGTGCATTGTCTTGTTGCAGAATGAGGTCCCCAGTGGGATGTTGAAGACGCACAAATGGGACCAAATGGTCGTCCAGGATATCCCGGTACCGTTGACCTGTGAGGGACGATGTCACACGTACCAGGGGTCACATTTCAGTCCACGTATACAGTCCCCAGACGAGAATGCCACCCCCACCAGCTTAAAGAGTACCCTGCTGGCAAGAAGGATCCATCGCTTCATGTGGTTTGCGCCGTACTCGTATCCTGCCATCCGCATGTACCAACGTGAATCTCGACTCATCAGTCCAGGCAACATATTTCCACATGTCTAGGGTCCAGTGGCGATGTTCCCGCGCCCATGCTAATCTTTGCACCCTGTGATGTGCGGTCAGCAGCGGTACCCTCGTGGGACGATGGCTTCTGTACCCCATAGCGAGGAGATGGTTCTGGATGGTGTGGCTGCTTACACGTTTTTGTGCACCAGCGTTAAATTGCCGAGTGATTTCTTACACTGTGACCCGTTTATCAGTTGTTAGAATGCGAGCTGGCCGACGATGACCCCACTCATTCACACGCTGTTGTACACGGCAGTTGGCCCTTGCAGGGAAGGTTTAACCGGATTCGATGTACTCACGTTGCACCCGTGACACAGTGGCTCGTAAAAATCGCAGTGCCTGCACGATTTCCGAGATGGAGTGACACATTCGTCGGGCCCCGACAATTTGCCCACGATCAAATGCGCTTATATCCTTCCTCTTACCCATACTGCTTCCGACTCTTACTGATTCCCGTCGCATCACTCTTTATATTGTCGGATAGCTGCATACGTCATGTCGTTTCCTTTTACAGGGCCACCCACACCGCCACATTTGCATAACGCCAACTGTTTCTAATTCAATTGCTCATTAGTGTAGATGCTTTAACTTTTTTTTCTTAATTTAAAGAACATATCTTGGGTGTGCTATGTATTATTTTTGTAATAGCACAAAATCTTTATCATTTCTATTATTTTTAAATGGGGTTCGGACCCGTTGGATCCCTCCCGTCGGTACCCCACTGTACGCGTGGACTTAACTTTTTTTTTTTTCCTTTTTGGTAAGTCTGAATGCTTCAACCTATAATAGAATTAAGCCCAAAACAAAATTACTTAAGCTAAAGGAAGAATGCCAGCAACAGTTATTTCATAATATTTTGCTTTAACGACTTGAAAAAAGGATATTAATCATCTTCTTACAAAAGGATGATAAATTATCCTTTTGGCAGAAGTACATATGAAGTCTGTTATTTTCTGAGTCAAAGTACATATACTCACAAATTATTTCCCTTTTAAGCAAGGATAAAAAATTGTGTGGTTTTGAAAGGAGTAAAGCTGTTGCATAATGTAAGTTCCCACAAAAGGGGGAAAGAAAGTAATATATTCGAAGATAAACTCTGATCAAATACCGAGGTTCCACGGGAAAGCAATATTTTTTCTTATGTATTTTACAATACTGCATTCTTCCCATTCACTTCGGCATTCCAACATTGGAATGACTTCGTAGGTAAATCACAAAAAGCAAAATTATCTGAAAATGACGGAAGGCGAAATTTTGTTATTATGAAATCGAAGTTTCGCGCTCTTCGATAGTCACTAGTGTAATGCTTCTGTTACTTCACATTCTTCACACATTTTGTCAAATCCAATTTCTTTATTTTACGCCTCGAATTTAGAATTCCCATTTTACCGAATTTACATCTCAGAAATTCCATTTCCTATATAAACCACAAGCATCAGGTAAATATTCTTTCTTTTTCATACGTACAAATCCTTCCTTTGCAGTATTGCTTTTTATGCATGAGGTCTTCCAAAGCAGCAACAAAAGAAACAAATAAAAAGGATGGAGGTGGAGGAAAAGATAAGAACCTTGTTTTCCGACATATCGAAAAACCGTTTTTATGTGTTTTTCAGAATATTTTTCAGCCAAATACGCATTACGTGTGCAAAAAGAAGAGTTGTTTATATGTAAATTGGCAACGATCGGTGTTGCCAAACGACAGCAGAAAAATTTATGCGCACAAATTTCAGAATACGTTCTCCTGATCAAGCATGCCATGCGGAGTGATACTTATTTTATTTTGATTCCCGTAATCTGTTCTCCCGGCTTCAACGTATAAAAGTGTCGGAAGAGATTTTGAAAGTCATGTTTGATGGCATTTTGGAGACCATAAATTTTCGTCGCCCACAAAATCAAACAATAATGTGAGCGACATGAGTGATTGATTAAGCTTTTATACGCTTCCCTAAAGTTTCGTTTGCGTCTGCTAAAACAACGAAAGCAAAACGTTTCAAAGCACATTATTTTATGTTGACTGGTTTCCTCATGGAAGAGAAGTGGTTTAGAATCCCACGAAAATCAAAATGTACGTAACCCAAAGGCGTGGAAAATTTTCTAACAAAACACTAGAGCTACCAAACTTAGGAACTACCTGTAGAAATAAATTCAACAATAGAATAGCAATCCGATGCTTTTCTTAAAACCTTTCTGCTACGGAGAAAATTGCAGGTCCACTGTCTTTTGTAGGCTGGACCGGATTTCAGTCCATGCGCGTGCCTACGACATGCTAATTTGTATATCTCATTTGTATGTGGCTACTTTACATAGTTGTTTTTATATTTATGAGACACCTAAAATTACACTATTTCACTTTGTGGTGTTCTTTTCACACAATCTGGTCATCGAAGCGTTTGTTGTAGGGTTATGTCTAATTAGGTACCACTTCAGCTTCCTACCTATATTCACATTGCGTTCACGGCGCAAAGTAGACTGTCTCTATATTTATGCGATGCACCTTATGTAGTATTTGACTAGGTGGCCAAACCATGGACGAAATCCATTTCGCAAGTCTATAAGAATAATAGTTTTTAAACGAGCTAAACTTTAAGTTGTATGCTTTAAATATGTTGCTTGAGAGTAACATTTATCGTGGGAACTGTTTATAAGATATCTCGATCTATTTCTAGCTGTTAAGATGCAGAGCGCTGTATATCAGACCTGCAGAACACGTATTTCTCGGGCAATATTTTACCCTGGGAACAATAATAAAAGAACTATTGATTTGTATTTATTGTTTAAATCAGATTCGCAAAATTTACCTCCTGAAGCCGTCCTGAAGACACTGCAGTTCGGTGAATCATTGCTCAAATCACACCCAATCAGCGAGTGGCTCCAAAACAGAAAGTTGCCTCGTGAGAAACCATTAAGAAAGCGCATTTTAAAATTTAAAATTTAGTTAACGATTAATGGTGAGTATTTTATTAGTAAAAAAGCCAAAAAAAAACATTTTTCTGTAAAACCTGTAGTCCAAATGTCTTGTGTTTTCTTTTTGTGGGAATACGATATATTCCTCTCGAAAATATTTCATTGAAAGTGGCTGGGTTTTTTTTTTTTTTTTGGTTGTTTCCTTGAGAGTGGTTTTTTCGACAGAAAAATGTGAAAAATGCCTGGCGTTTTCAACTGGTAAGCGTTAGGATGACCACATGAGCCTGGAGGACAAACTTTAAACTTTTCCGTCAATATCAACATAGCTGTTGAAAGAGATAATGATTTCTACTAAATTTATTAATGATGCGCAGATGATTGTATTGTGTTTGATGTGCTTAAATGCTGCGTCACTCTGACCTGTGAACAAATTTATATCAGCATGTTACATTGTTAATTGATCTTGAAATATAACACGTACAATATTTTTAATGTCGACTACGACGATTCTTTAAGATACAAATTAAGAGAGATATGCGTTTACACTGTATAAAAATGCATAATTTCAAAACGTTTGTCTTTCATGACCTTATTGCTGAGGAAGTAAAATACTACATTAACTATCCTGAAAGCCGTACATTCGGGGATGTCAGAGCATTTCTGTGGTTTACATGAGTGTCACAAAAACATTTATAGTTAATTTCGTTATTTATATACCTTTCAAATCATTAGGCTTCAGAAAATCAGCCATTTTCACACTTCGAAACGTAAAAAGAAGCAGTTATTTCAGTTTCTTTCAACCTTTTGAAATGAAGGGCATTTAACGACCGCTATGAGCAACTCTTCTCTTAGGGATATGGCCAGTCCCCTGTTTCTGATTTAAGTGCATTGGTTCCAGGGAAAGGGCTGTAGAACGAGCAACCACGCATGCCTCATCAGAGTCTCGAGCCCTTAAGAGCAGTTCCTCTAACCACTCGGTCACCGTGACGGTCAGTTTCTCCTCTTCTTCGTTTCTTTTAGTACTTGAGCTCATTTTACGACTGTTTCCGTTTTCTCATAAGTTTCGTAGTCCTCTTACTTTTTATTTATCCACTCCTTATTTTTCGTGTTTCCGTTTATTCTCATCCCCTACATTTTTCTAATCTTTAAATTTTTGTGCTTATAGGATTTAACTGATATCTGCTTATTACCTTTCAATTATTATTAAATTATTGCATCATTCTTATTCATATTTATTTATCTGAAGGGTCACTGCGTCATCTAATTTATTCTTTATTTTTAGACGGTCCCCTAAAAAATAAAATGTATTTGAAAACGTACGCTGATGTAATTGAATGAATACCATTAGTGAACGATAGCTTGACTCCTTCAGTAATATAAAAATCGTTTGCATCAATGTCGAGCTCCTAATAAAAACTCGGAAAATACAAATTAACTAAATATATTTCGGTTGAGGTTTTACGGCAGAAGAATAGGAAATTTGGTTTCTCTTTTGCAATATCCACTACTTCTACTCGAAATGAAATTCTGTGACGTATATTCTAGAATAACTTCCCTTTTTTAGTTTCTTTCCCTATGTAAATCTTGAGTTTATTCTCAGTATTCTTCACGCTTAGCGAAATATTTTTTCTCTCAAATGAATACGTTTGGCAACACAATTGAAGTTGAATGCACGTGACGTATACTTGTTATGAGATAAGAACAAGAGACAAAAGGCGACGACTGATCTGTTGTAAGGGAGGTGTTGATAAGAGCGATTATTGAGAGCGATTATAGAGAGCGATTACTACGAGCGTTGTACCGTCGAGAGAGTTGTATGAGAACGTTGTATTATGAACTGATGAATACTAAAAAGAGTGGTGTGATAAATATGTGGAGAGTGTAGTGCATTCCATCGTGAATAAAGGACATTTTCCGTAAGTTGACTTCTGTTTATTTGTTTTGTCTGGCCGTTAAGGTTTCTTTCATTTATGGAACTATTTCCTAGTGTATTGATGTGTTTAAAATAGCGTGGAAGTAAGTCAAGACTTCCTTTTCGCTACAAGTCTCAAAAGAGCGATAACGTAGGAGAAATAAGTGCATTTATTAATCCAACCAATTGCGAATTGAAGGTGCGGGTGTAGTCATCAAGTTAAATTAAGTTTCCCCCCTACTTTAATAAAATAGCGCTACACTCAACTGAGCGAAACTCCATCTTCCTACTACACCAGTAATTAGCAGCAATAAGGAGATGCTAAGAAAACTCAAACTGCAGAAATTCCCGTTGCAAAAAATTTATTTCCCTACCATTTAATGCCTCCATTTTATAATAACTATCTTCGGTTATATATAATTGTTATTTGGCATTCCGTTACAGGAGATTTCACTTATATCGATTTCGGGAAAATAATGGAGAGTTCACAAAAGTTAAGGTCAGTAGGATTTAAAGATTATGTTCACACTCACTAATGACACAGACCTGGACAGTGAATTATTAAGTAAAACTTGCTACTCTTAAGTATTGAAGAAGTTTCCTGTCATGTCTTCGTAGGAGTCTGTAGCTTGACATCAGCTAAGAATTTTTACTTTTTTTTATCACGGCCCACGGATCATCTATCTTTGTTTGCTCTGAAGTAATGGAATAAGATATGGCAAGGATTTCACGTTTCTTTATCCATGTAGAGATATCAATCTTGTGGGACCTACAGTGAGGACAAAAAATAGACACGCCCCAAAAAATCATACGCGAACCGCGAAAGCACGTATTCAAATACCTCTTGCTCAGACATGCAAATTACTAAAGTTTTACCTCCACTGAAAGTCCATATTGTTCAAGAGCTCATTTGAATCGCACACCCAGGGCCTATATAAGGGCTCTCAGACTCTCGCTGTCAACATTCTAGTCTTGCTATCTATCGGAAGCTCCGTAAGTTGACATTGTAAGTTGACATTCTATCGGAAGCTCCGTAAGTTGACTTCATTTGCTGCTTGTCATGTCTCAACGACGCTGTAGCAGACCTTATGAATAACTGAGCACATTTGAAAGGGATCACGTCGTGCGACTGCTGAAAGTCGGCTGGTCGTGCCAACAAATCGCGTACGACCTGAGCGGTAGTAATGCAGTTCTGAAACGGTGTTGGCAATAGTGGGTACGTTAAAGCACGCATACCCGGCGAGAAGGTTTTTTTTCGGCCGAGGCAGACAGCAGAGCAAGATGGTCATCTCGTAATCCTACAAGTCTTTTCTAACGTAAATTCTAAAATATAAAAATAAAGTGAGCAAGATGCGGCCTCCATACTGCATCCTCTATCATTCCGCAATATTGCGAGACGACTTGCAGATCTGGATCAGATCTCCATTCTCGTCGCCATTTAACTGCAGTATACTGGCTGTTACGACTAAAATGGTGTCTTGCTCAGGCATCATGGCAGGCCACGGAAAGGCGTCACTTTTACCCACACATTTTGCATTTACTTTGAAGCGTATGACCACAGCATTCGCATATAGAAGAGGTCAGGGCAGCGCTCATAACAGCACTCAGTTGTGGAGCGTCACATAGCCAGCAATATACATGGCTCGCCACCCAAAATGCAACACCAAGAAGGAAGCATCCGATTGGCCTGAAATTCGCAGCATGCGTAGCGCACGGGAGGACATGCAAACGATTAGCATTGCAGGACATATGCAAATCATGTGTAAGCCCGGTACGCCACCGAGAAGCACTATAAGAAGGGTGCACAGAAGGCGAGGTTTAAGTAGTGGAAGTGTGTTGTGCTGCCGGATAATAGTGTGTTGTACTGCCGGATAATAGTGTGTTGTGCTGCCGGATAATAGTGTGTTGTGTGTTGTGCTGTCGCAGAAACGGCAGTCATTCCAGCACGTTTCGGAGTTCGACAGAGGACGAATAGTGGCTTATCGCGACAGCGGTTTATCGTACCGAGACATCGGCGCCCGTGTGGGATGACATCGAGCCACAGTGAGGCGAGTATGGATTCGGTGGGTGCAGGAGGGACGGACTGACCGACGTGAGCGATTGCCGCAGCCACGGCACACCACCAAACAAGAGGACCGGCATGCTATTCGGCGGGCATTAACGGCTCGCAGCGCCTCATCACGAACGTTAGCGCAGGAATTAGGGTGTGTTGCGCCACAACCTGTGTCAGCACGTGCCGTTCGACGTCGTCTGCAGGAGCGGGTACTTGTCGCATGGCGCCCATTGCTCCAATTACCATTGACGTTACACAAGCGGCGAGTGTGGTGGCAGTGGGCCGTTGAATGCCGCAACTGGACTACGGAATGGCACGGCATTGTCTTCTCCGACGAATCCTACTTCTGCCTGCAACACAGCGATGGTTGTATCCGCGTGTGGCGGCACTGCGGCGAGAGAATGTATAGACGCCTGCATTATGCATCGTCATACCGGTCCGTCGCCTGGCGTTATGGTTTGGAGCGCAATTGGATATGACACCCTCCCCCTTTGGTACGCATCGCCGGTACACTCAACAGCCACCTCTACATGTCCAACGTTTTGGAGCCTGTAGTCCCAGGGCTAGAGAATAAGGAAGAGCGGGCTCACCAGGCAGTCAAAAGCAAGTCGCTTTGCTGGGGAGGACGTGACGTCACTTCGAGTACACTGACGATTTGGGATGCTGCCTTCGAAGGCAGAAGTCATAGCTGTCGGCATAAGCTGAATGCCTTCGCACGTATATTCTTTTTACACAACTGAGAACGTTATATATCGTAGCAAGTAACGTTTTTGTTTATTTTATCGGAAGGAGTAAATAATAGAAGAGAGAAAAATTATTAACGTACCTGTATAGCTAAGAAGGAGGAAGATATTCACCAGGTTTAGATATTGATAGCGTCGTGTTACGTTTTTTAACGGCAGAATTTATCCATTTGGTTTTCTTTTGATTTGATTTTCTTTCCTACACTAAATCTTTGTTGCGATTAATATACCGAATTCTGATAAATGTTCGTACTCGGCAATATATTTCCACAGCTTCTTTGCAGGTATCTGGAAATATCTCTTCTATTACAGTTTTTAAATTTCAAATTATGTCTTTCTCTCGGGAAATCTCTGTCCCGTGAATTGACTTAAAAATTATTTTAAATTGATCTATCGTTTTCATCCATTTTGGAGAAGGCACCGTTAATCCCCCGAGTGATAAAGTTTTAATCCATTGAGCAGATGGAAAATCTTCGGCATTTCTAGAAATTGTTTTGAGGGAGGGATCTTTATCGCGTAAGCGATAGGCAATATAACCTGCGACATAACTCAGAGCTTGTTTTTAGGCATTAAATTGCTCATCTTGAACTGTTTTAAGTATGTCGTCGTCCCAATCTTGCGGCCATGGTTCATTGCAAATATTTTTTCTAAAGCTTCTAAATCATCTGCGTTTATTTCTCCAGATACTTCATCAAGAATTTCTTGATTATCAGCTGCAGTGAAAGCTTCCTTTAGTAGCTCTGCTGTCAAATATGTTTGGAGCGTTTTACCTTCTTGAATCTCTGTATTAACTTTTTTGGACAAATTAGGCAATTTATTTGCCAGCAATATGTGTTTTAAACTACTAATAAATTCCGTAGGTGAGGGATGGTCATAAAAAGCACCTATGCCTCTTATTTGACTAAATAAACTCTCCAGGGCATCTTGAGTCAAACGAGTAGTTAAAATGTAAAGGATTCCATGAGCGTTAAATCCTAGTAGAGACCGAGAAGAGAAAAAATTGATACAAGAATGCCTTTTTGGAAAGGCCGCATATGTTTTCTCCCCATTACTCTGAGATTCAATATTTCTGACTTCATTTTGTTCAGAATTTCCTTTTGTTGTATAAAAAGGGGGTTAATACTAAAACCTGCTTTTAGAGGTTTGCTTTTGTTAGGGTGTGGGTAATTGCTATTCATAATGTCAAACAATGAATCTACTAAATTGAAGAAAACTGCAGCGCTTTTATGCTCTATCAGATATTTGATACCCTTTGCAGTGGTAGCTGAAAACAAAGTTTTTGCTGGTCCTACTTTTTGTCTCTCGTTCTCTTTGATTGCTATATAGCACGGCAGCAATTTAGGACACAGCTTTATCTCTCCAGAAACCTTCTCGAAAACTTCTTTGATGATGCCAATTTGGAGCACAGATCCGTCCCACAAGACAAGTCCATGGTCAATGAAATGACTGCGTAAAATGTTTAAATAGTGACGAGGGTCTGCAAAATTCCAAATCTTAGAACTATCGTCTAGCGGATGGTTGAAAAATGATTTTTCGGGAGACATTAATAGTTCCTTCCACAAGGTCATCATCATCATCATCATCATTGTCAACCATTATCAATCCACTGCTGGACGAAGGTCTCCCCAAGTTTCCTCCACAACGGTCTGTCTTGTGCCAGTCTCCTCCATGTCACCCCTGCATACTTTCGAATTTCATCCACCCATCTCCCATGTGGTCTTCTTCTGGGTCTTTTCCTGTCCCTTGGAATCCAATCTAAAATTTCGGCTGTCCATCGATGATCTGTCCTTCTGGCAGTATGTCCAGCCCATTGCCATTTCAGGGATTTAACTCTGATCATGATGTCTTCCACTCTAGTCATTTTTCGGATCCACGAGTTCTTCTTCTTATCTCTCCTGGTTACACCAAGCATGCACCTCTCCATGCTTCTTTGAGTTGTCTGCAGCCTTTGTATGTCTCTTTTAGTTAAGGTCCACGTCTCTGCACCATACGTAAGCACTGGAAGGATGCATTGATCAAACACTTTTCTTTTAAGACATAATGGCATATTGCTCTTGAAAATTATGCTGTTTCTTCCAAAAGCTCTCCAGGCAAGTTTTGTACGCCGATTAATTTCTTCATCAATGTGACCCTCACTTGATATCTGCTGTCCAAGATAAACGTACGTGTCTGTTATCTCCAGCTTTTCTCCATCAATCGATAAATCTTCATTTCTTGTAAAAGCATTGAACATCACTTTTGTCTTCTGAAAGTTCATTTTTAATCCCACTTCTTTACTCTTGTCAGCAAGTTCCTGGATCATACTCTGCAGCTCTGATGGGGTAGTTGCAAAAATGACTACGTCATCAGCAAAACGAAGGTGGGTTAGATAATCTCCATTAATCTTTATCCCCTTGTTTTCCCAGCTCAGCGACTGAAAAACACCCTCCAATGTGGCATTAAAGAGCTTCGGAGATATGTTGTCACCTTGTCTCACTCCCTTTCCAATTTTTACGTGTGTTGTATTTTCAAACAGCCTAATCTTTGCACTTGCATTTTCATAGATGTTATTAATAATATTAATGTATGCATCTTCAATACCGCAGGTTTTCAGAGCCATTGTAACTGCTGATGGTTTCACCGAATCAAAGGCTTTTTCATAATCGATAAAAGCCATGCACAATGGAAGTTCATATTCCCTCGCTCTTTCAATTAGTTCTCTCAGCACGTGGATATGATCTATTGTGCTGTAGCCACTCCTGAATCCAGCTTGTTCTCTCGGTTGAGCCGTGTCCAGTGTTACCTTCAAGCGGTGTGAAAGAACTTTAGTGAAGATTTTATAAACTACTGATAGGAGGCTGATAGGTCTGTAGTTTCCGAGATCCTCAATGTCACCTTTCTTATGTAGCAGGATCATTGTAGCGGTGTTCCAATCCTCAGGAATCTTTCCTTCATTAAGGCATCGAGTGAAAATTTGGGCGAGTACTGTTTCAATTTCTCCACTTGCTTCTTGTATGATGTCTACAGTAATTCCATCTTCTCCTGGAGCTTTTCCTCGCTTCATGTTCTTGATTGCATGTGCAACTTCTGCTGGAAGGACTGGAGGAACTCTGGTACTGGTATCTTTCATGATGTCTGGAGTGCATATATCATCCCTTTCATATAATTTGGAGTAGAAATCTTTCACTCTTGTCAAAATTTCGCCTCTATTTCTTGTTACAGAACCATCTTCTTTTCTCAGTGCCATAATCTGTTTTCTTCCCTTACTGAGATGTCCCTTTGCTATCTTTAGGCTTTGGTTGTTTTCAATTGCTTTCCTCACTAGTTCACAGTTGAATTTCCTTACGTCTTCAGTGATACTTTTTCTTACTGTCTTGCATAGCTCTATATATTCCACTTTGGAAGTCACATCTTCTTTAGTTGTCCTCATCTCTCTTCTTTTTTGCATCAACATTTTGGTTTTTACCACAAGGTCATACAGCCACCTAAATCTGAAACAATCGCTTTTACTATAATTCCTGTTTTTTCAAGGTTTACAATTATTTCAAACAGAAGTTTTTTATTCATTGTACGTTGAAATTCAAAATACACGGGTTGTTTCCAGGAAGACAATATTCCTCTAGCCAAAAAAAAAACTAGCATCGTTAAGTACGGACCTAAAATCTGGTCCATTCCTGTATCGTAACACACTTTACTATCAACGTGTACTTCATCAAAGCTTAAGACGTAAACTTTGTCATTTTCGGAAAGGGTTTCGCTATTTTTCCGCATAAGGAGCAAAACATTATGCAGAATTCCGGGATGACAACTAAATTTAGAACACCATCGCTTTAACGTGCTAGCACTTGGCAAAGGAATGCCAATTTTATAATAGCTCTAGTTACTATTCCTCTAGATATATCTTCTTCTGTCCATTTGTTAATAATTTTTTGTGTTGCGGAAAACTTTATTTGTGTTGGTGTAAAAATTTTCCTGAGGTTCATTTCCATCTGCTCAAGCATTTTATTTTTCATATTAGTTTTTGACAGGGCTTTTCGTATTTGCACAATTT
This sequence comes from Macrothele yani, assembly GCA_039090855.1. Classification (NCBI taxonomy): domain Eukaryota; kingdom Metazoa; phylum Arthropoda; class Arachnida; order Araneae; family Macrothelidae; genus Macrothele; species Macrothele yani. Next base: position 104,849,083 of record CM077002.1, on the reverse strand, counting down.
CTTTTCCCTTATTTCGTATGCTGATATTCTTTTGACGCAAAACTCGAACAGTATTTTTGTGTTTGCTTTACAAGCTACGTATTTCTCGTTCCAGTATGTCAAGCTTCTCGGTGAGAATTTTGTTCTGACTTCTAACCTCTGAGCAAGACGTGCACTGAACTGATGCACACTTTTCTTTTGAATATCCATTGTCAGAATTGCAAGCAACTTCATCAACGTGTAACCTTTCAGCACTTGACTCCGGAGTTCGATCCAATGCCCTTATACGGATACCTCTCTTAATTCTTCTATGTTCTCGGCTTGTATGTGGTGTTGATTTTTCATTCGGTAAATTCAAACTGGGAACAGCTGTGGGTTTCAGAATTTTCATTTCGGGAAGCCCAAGAAAGCGATTTCGCATATCATCTTTGTAGTCTGAATTTTGGAAATGATCATTACATATTCTTGCACTTCCAACTTTAAACTTGTCAGCACGCTTGCACTTAACAATCCATTCTTTTATCACATTAACATTTGAAGGGAAAACATGGTAAATAACGCCACGTTCTTTTGTCTTCTTATGCGTATTTGTAGAATTAGCGACAACACGGGATGAAGGCATATTGCGTATACTTTGAATGAAAAAAAAAATAAAAAAAACACGCTAAATATTAGTTAAAATTAAACTTACATCAGTAAAAAACAGACGTTAATGAACAACTACATAAACCACTACAAGTAAATGGAGAGCAACAGAAATAGACTGCACAGAACGACTGGAATGTCACCATACTCCGGCCCTTGGTTGGTACAGGGGTCACCGAGTGTCCTCGCAGTGACGCCACAGCGCCTTCCAATTGCCCCTCGGTCGGAGCATGAAACTGAGACCGCAAGACAAAAGGATGAGCCAGCCCTTCCTTATTCTCTAGCCCTGCTGTAGTCCTCCCTTACCGGCAGGACCTTCCAGGGGCCACGTTTCAACGGGACAATGCGCACCTGCACGTGGCACGCGTCGGGCAACAATTGTTCACGTCCCAACAGTGTCACTGCTGCCGTGAACCGCCTGTTCTCTCGATATGTCGCCCACCGAACACGTCTGGTCGCTGATCGGCAACCGAGTGTCCCGGCAAGCACCAACCGCGGCTACGCCTGATGAACTGTGGCAACGTGTGGAAACAGCCTGGATCGACATACCCCAAGCCTACTTCCAAAGCCTCTTTCGTTCGATGCCGCGGCGTGTAGCGGCCGTAATTGCCAGCCATGGGGGCCACACGAACTATTTATGTCTACGTCTTCCGCAAGTCGCACGGGTCTGTAAGCTCAATCGTTTCATCTTTGTATCTGTTGTTATGTGTCCAGTAAATCTGGCTTGGCTATCTCGTGTCTTCTTGGTGTTGCATTTTGGGTGGCCAGCAGTGTAAGTCAAGGAGCCATCTGTTATTCAGCTGAACACACATAGGCGTGGTAACAGGTTAAGATGAGCTTAACAGTTACTTTCCTGTCACAGTGACAACGATGACAGTTCCACGGAAGTAATGGTGACATTAAACGGGGGCAAAACTACCATTTACGATAGCGGTGATAGAACTGTAAAGAATCTGGAATTGCGAATCACCGTCTTACTTATAACAGTGACAAAATCACTGTTTACGGCCGGTTGACCTAGAAGTAACGTGACAACAGTTACCATTTGGTTTGTAAGAATCACAAAACCACTGTTAAAATCGTCTAACTTTAAATTCATTGTTTACGAGCCAACGCACCGCGTGAGCCGAAACAGAAACTATACTAAGCATCGGAAAAGGAGGAGACGGAAAAAAAGCTCGACGTCCATGATGAGACGGAAAAAAATAGCGACCTCCATGATGTTTCAACAGAAATAGAAACAAATAATTTAGACATGGCAACCAAAACTATGGTATCGTAATAATGATTATGGACACCAAACGATGCTAAGACATGGCTAATGGTGACATTCTTATCAGTAAATTTCGAGCTGTTGCTTTTTGTCCCTGGTCGTAACGGTGACAGGGATTTTACAGTAACGGTGACAAAGCAACAATAACGTAATTATCGACCCATCTGCGATACGTTCAATAAATACTGCGACGCATCGTCTTGCCTTTCATTCCACGTCTTCCAGGAGCCATTTACCAGTTGGGTAATGTCCGGCCACACACGATTCGCTTCTCCCGGAGGACATCTGTAGTGTCAAAGGTTTTCCTTGACCAGCCGGATCCCTGGATCTTTCTCCTTGCTAGCATGTCTGGGATATTCTGGAACGTCAGCTGCAGGCATCATAGAATAGCGAGATTCTTCTGCAACAGTTACAGGAGGACCCTTGACACAGTCTGACGCAGGATAAATTATAATTATATTTCACTTCATGACATGCCGTTTATCAGCGTGCGTCGAAACTGTAAGTGGATTTACAAGGTACCAATTTGTAAAACTAATGCAACGACTCTTTTGAAATAAAGAGTGCTATTGCAGTGGTATTGTAAGCACTTCATCTTCTTCTACACATTTAACATGCTAAGTTTCATTATCATGAGACACTTTCTTTCAAGTTCGTCGATTTCATTCTAAGAGTGTAGTTTTCGTCTGTGATATGTTTGAGTCATCACTACATGTTCTGAAATAACATACTATACTGTGCAAATTAATTGGGACAAAGTAAAAAATCACTCTTTTTTTCCAAAACTATGCCTTTATATCATTCTATGCCTTGATATACACTCATAAGTATCTGTATTAGTATGAAGTATGTCCTCCTTTAGCAGAAATGACTTCTTGAATTCGTTTTGGCATTGACTTCACTAATTGAGTGCACATATTTTTGACTTCATAATCGTGGAACCACACTTTTATAGCATTCGTTATCATGCGTTCTTTGGTTGTACAGTCCATTTTACCTAAACGTATCTTCAAAATATTCCGCAAGTTTTCTATGGAATTTAAGTCTGGTGAATTTCCAGGCCAATCAAGCAAATAAATTTGATATTCCAGCATGAAATTCTTGACCAATTTCGAATTGTGACATGGGGCCAAGTCATGTTGAAATGTCCCGTCAAAAGTTTGCAAGAATGGAACAATTCTACGTTGTAATATTTCTACGTACTTGGCTGAATTCATCATACCTTGAACAGGGACTAAGCTTCAAGTGTCATTTCATGTGAAAAACCCCAAATCATCTGTTTCAGCGGGTTTGTTTGACATGCTCAGGTCTTAAGGGTTCACAGTTGCTTCGTCGAACGACACTTGCTTGGTAACCCTGCATAAATCACTGAAAATTACCTTTTTCCAGTCGTCAGCAGTCCATGATTTATATTTTTTAGCCCATGCTAAACGTTTTATCTTCATTTTCGCATCCAAATATTGTTTTTTCGTTGGTCATCTTGCCTTCCGGTCAACTTCCAGAAGCCTACGGCGTACAGTTGAATCACTAACATCACAACCACTAGCCAATAAATATCTTTGAAGGTCGGTGCTTGTTTTTGTTTTTTTTTTTACTATTTCTGATTAGATATTTATCGGTTCGTGGAGTTGTTTTTCGTTTTCTTAAACATTTACCTCTCCTTTTTGGAGACGATGATCCAGATGCATTGTATCGCGTAAGCAGTCTTGATACACTTGATTTGCCTACACCAACTGCAGAAGCGATATCTCTCACTGTCATAGAAGTGTGATCCTTCAGAGCAATTATTTTTGCACACTTCCTTGGGGAAATATTCATTTTTCAATACACGAAAGCAACACGTACTCACAGAGAGCAAAAACTAACATCCACCTGTCACACACGAAAGCTCACAACTGAAGCTGAAGTGTCCCAATTTCCTGTGTAAAACCGGCCAAACCACATTCTTACTAACAAGTTCTAACAGTCACACCACCTCACAGCTGATAAAACCGGTTTACGTGGGTTTCCGACATCAACTGGCGATCACATTACAATTCCGAGAATAAAATAGCTTGTCCCAATTAATTTGCACGGTATAGTACTTACTATAGAAAACCGCTTTAGATCGGTGGAGAGTAAGAAAAATGAAACTGGCTTAAAATCAATTTTTAATATGTGCTTCTGTATGGAAAAAATGCGCCTATTTCTGCTCGTGCGAAACAAAACGTAAGTAGACGGTATTAATTATGTAAGTTCCAAACGTAAAATTGAATTCAATCGAGCTTGGACGTAGCTGACTTCGGATAGCCCTGGAGAGCAGTTCCAACCCACGATTACTGAATTATGTTCTCAAAAAGTATCTTTAAACATTCGCATTGAATGTTTTAATCTGAATGAGATAAAATGTAGAGAAAGAGATTCATGCTCCTTTGAGTCTTCTGCCATTTCGAGAGATTTGAGGAGCGACAGACGTTACGTTATTCCTGTAACATAGACCAAAAACTGTAGGGTTTTGGTGTGTACGTTGAAGTTCAACAGTGGAAAGTGGGGCTACCTAACTACCTGCAGAAGGGTTTAATGACTTTTGTGCTCCAATGAGCAGCACAGATGTATCTCACATGCTCACGTGATTCCGTTCAGAATTTACCTGTCTTTTTCAGATTTTTATCCACCTACAAGATCTCCCTTCACACCTAGTTGCATACCCACTTGGTCTTCACTACATCAGCCAATCGCGCAGATTGTAATATCGAAAAGTGTTGAAGTGTTACGGTAGATTGCTGGATGGCAGTTTCTAAGAAATTGGAAAACTTTTTAATACATGCGGACCAATAACGTTATATCTTTTTATGCGGAAGTTTGTTTCCAATAATTTACGAATGTCACATTAAATTATTCCTCATTTATGGAGATGTTTTGAAGTAGTGCATGATCATAGACAGACAGGTAAATGAAATGAAATTTGGATAGTAGATGACACTTAAATACTTGGTTGTTCGAAGTTCTCACTACAATGGCTGTTAAAAATGTTAAATTCTTTCAAAATATTCTAACTATGTGCAATTTTTCAAGGATTATGGACTAAGTTCTTCAAAGATGGAATTTTGTTTTTTTAATTTATCAAAAATACTAGAAATGTTTAAAATATGAAATTACGGCTACTGTTTAAGATAATTTGTATTTTATATTGACCAAACGAAAAATATCTTCTGTCACAAGGGCTTAAATAAATAGTGTGCAGTAAAATTCTCATTGTGTGAACAATTTATAATACAACGGGTATTCTTTGGCGTATCCTTTTTGTTTTAAGGTTGGGAAAATTTACAAAATACTTCCTGCAACATCCTTTCTTATAAACAAAGAACCTTAAAGAATACATCAATACATTTCAAAACGAGTTTCTCATATCTTTTTTATTTACAATATAAATGCTATTAATTTAGCCTAAGGCAATAAAAAAGAAATGAAATCTTGGAACTGAAAGTGAATTAAACTCCGCGACTCTTCTTGATGGCCCAAGGTAAAAATAAAGGAATGTAGCTATAATGCTAAAATGAATAAATATAATTTTTTTATGCCCAAGCTTACGAAAATGATTTTATTTGAAAATATATGAATGAACCAGAAAATGCTAGTATTTGGACCTGCATGCGTATGCTCCTGCTAAGCAAAGCATTTGTGCTGAAAGAGAAAGTACTTACTTGCAATTCAGTACCGCCATTTGCCCAGGATTCCAACACGAAATGAGATACCTTTGAAACTACACTGCTGGCCACCCAAAAGGCAACACCAAGAAAGACACGAGATAGCAAAGCCAGATTTACTGGACACATAACAACAGATACAAAGATGAAACGATTGAGCTTACAGGCCCGTGCGACTTGCGGAAGACGTAGACATCAATAGTTCATGTGGACCCCATGGCTGGCAATAACGGCCGCTACACGCCGCGCCATCGAACGAAAGAGGCTTTGGATGTAGGCTTGGGGTATGTCGAGCCAGGCTGTTTCCAAACGTTGCCACAGTTCATCAGGCGTAGCCGCGGGTGGTGCTAGCCGGGCCACTCGGTTGCAGATCAGCGACCAGACGTGTTCGATGGGCGACATATCGGGAGAACAGGCAGGCCACGGCAGCTATGACACCTGGTGGGCCGTGAAGAATTGTTGCACGATGCGTTCCACGTGCGGGCGCGCATTGTCATGTTTAAACGTGGCCGCTGGAATGTCCTGCAGGTAAGGGAGGACTACAGGCTCCAAAACGTCGGAGACGTAGCGGCGGCTGTTGAGTGTACCGGCGATGCGTACCAGAGAGGTGCGGGTGTCATATCCAATTGCGCCCCAAACCATAACGCCAGGCGACGGACCGGTATGGCGATACATAATGCAGGCGCCATATTGTCTCTCGCCGTGGTGCCGCCACACGCCGAACGGACCATCGTGGTGTTGCAGGCAGAAGCGGGATTCGTCGGAGAAGACAATGTCGTGCCATTCCGTAGTCCAGGTGCGGCGTTCAACGGCCCACTGCCGCCGAACTCGCTGAAAGTGTAACGTCAACAGTAATCGGAGCAATTGGCGCCGTGCGACAAGTCCACGCTCCTGCAGACAACGTCGAACGGTACGTGCTGACACAGGTTGTTGCGAAACACACCCTAATTCCTTCGCTAACATATGTGATGTGGCGGTGCGAGCCGTCCATGCCCGCCGCACAACATGCCAGTCCTCTCGTTCAGTGGTGTGCTGCGGCTGCGTCAATCGCTCACGTCGGTCCGTCCGCCCCTCCTGCACCCACCAAATCCATACTTGCCTCATTGTGGCTGGATGTCGTCCCACACGGGCGCCGATGTCTCGGTACAATAAACCGATGTCGTAATAAGCCACTATTCGTCCTCTGTCGAACTCCGAAACGTGCTGGAATGACTGCCGTGTTCTGCGACGAGGCATCAGGAAGCTTCGCACGCACAGGTCCGGCAGCACAACACACTTCCACTACTTACACCTCGCCTTCTGTGCACCCCTTTTATAGTGCTTCTCGGTGGCGTGCTGGGTGCACATAATTTGCATATGCCCTGCAATGCAAATCGTTTGCATGTCGTCTCGCGTGCGACGCATGCTGCGAATTTCAGGCCAATCAGATGCTTCCTTCTTGGTGTTGTCTTTTGGGTGGCCAGCAGTGTATTTAAAAATTTTCAAGAAAGCGATTTACCCAGAAAACTGATCATCTGATCTCCTTTCAGAATTTCCTACTTTTTCAGTATCTGAAAATTTGCTCAATATACGCTGAGGTGCCAAAGGTCATGGGATACGTACCTAGTATCGTGTAGGACCTCCTCTAATCAGGCAAAGTGCAGCAACTCGACATGGCATCGATTCTACAAGTGGCCGGAAAACTTCTAGAGAGATATGGGGTCATGCCGTCTGAATAGCAGCCCATAGTTTCCTGGTACTTTTAGGTACAGGATCTTGGGTGCGAATATTCCTTTCCATCACGTCCCATAAGTGATGTATTAGGTTTATCTCGGGCGAACGTGGTGGCCACACCATCCGCACGAACTGTCCAGAATGCTCCTCGAACCAATTTTGATCAATTTGGTCCCGATGTCATTGTGCATTGTCCGCCTGGAAAATCCCATCGTTGATGGGGTACATGAAGTCCATGAAGGGCTGGGAAGGCTCACCCAGGAGAGCAGTGATAACCGGTTAATGACCTGTTTACATGTACCAGATGATCCAAACCTTGTCAGATAAATACACTTCACACATGAATGGAACCACCACCAGTTTGCACAGTGCGTTGTTGACAGCTTGGTCCATGGTCTCATGGGGTCTGCGCCACACCTGAACCCTACCATCAGCTCGTAAAAATAGGAAGCGTGAATCATCGGACCACGCCACATGTTGCCAGTCTTTTAGGGTCCAATTACCGTGGTCACGAGCCCATGTGAGGCGCTTTGTCCGATGTCGTCGTGTTGACAAAGGCACTAGGTGTGTCTTCTGTTCCCATATTCCGTGGACCCTGAATTACGCTGCACTGACCTGATGGATGTGTCTCTGGTACCTCCTGCATCGATTGTGGATGTTATTTGAGCTAGTGTTGCTTGTCTGTTAGCGGGTACAATCCTTGTCAGACGCCGCTGGTCACGGTCATTCACCACCCTCGTGGTTGGCCACCGCGCTGTCCATAGTGGGTGGTAATGCCTTCCATGTGGTATTCTCGTTACACACGTGACACCATTGATCGTGTAGTTTCGATGTTCGCACAACTTCTGAAATTGAATGTCGCATCCGTCTAGCTCACACTAACATGTCTCTTTCAAACTCCGATAGTTTACGTCGGTTTGCCATTATCCTACTGGCGGTTGTTCAACCTGACTCACAAGATTACACATCGCAACTGATTAAAAAAAATGTGGCGTGCGTCGTAGCCTTTATCCCATGACTTTTGGCACTTCAGTGTATATATCAGCTATCAACATTTTGTAACTTCACAAATTCTTCTAAAGTGCCTGGCAAAGGGATCTGCTGAAAATAATCATTTTAGTTTTCGCTAATATTAGGGATTTTATTTTTTAAAAAAACCTATTCCCTATATTCAGAAAGAAATGATAATAAGAGAAGAAAGCTGGTTAATGAGCACGGGTGCTGCACCTGCGCGCGCATGGTGTAGGCTCTTTAAGAACTGGTAATCTTTCTTCACATCTGACGTCCATTTTATATGACTGCGTCATTTATTCTTTATACTCAACGAATGGGACGGAGAGCAGTGACAGAAAATAATACACATGTTCGTTTTCGTTTGTTAGATAATAGTGTTAATGGAGTTTATTAAAACATCAAGCAGTGGTAGAACGTACTTGCTACGTTGCAAGTTCCTTTACAAGACAAATAGCAAGGCATTATTATAATTCATGAAAAATAAGTAAGTTTATTTTTATCAAATTTTGCAATCTAAGTCAAGCACACCGCTGAGTAATCTTCAGTTAAAGTATTTTGTTTTCGCTGAAGGTCACGCAGGCAAAAATACTACACTAAGTGCTCTCGAACACACAAAAGCATGAGCAAACTGCAACTCCTTGTAACGAAGACCGCGTTTAGCGTCAAAAATAACGAACTGCGCGAAAGAAAATAATTAGAACCTCCATTGAAACTTGATTAAGAGTGATTATAACGAAATAAGGGTTTCCTAAATGAGCTCTGTTTCTGGAATAGTTTTCCTAACGGCCTCTAAAAGCAGCGATGCGAAGAAGCGCTTCATGGACATTTTTCCTCTTCTTCAAACACAACTACATCGATTTAACATTATTTTAATAACGAACGGGTTTTTCTTTCACTTAGCACTTCTGAGTGAATTTAACAAAATTTTAAAGAACAGGAGGTCACAAAGGAAAAGTGAAGGAAATATTAATAGTGGAAAAAGAGAGAAAGAGGAAGAGGCCATTAGTTCTCTCTCTCCCTTTTTTCTCTGAACGTCCGTTAACATTGCCCAGCTTTAGTTCCGTCGGCGCACCGTTAAGTTCTCCAGACATGAAGAATCAGATCTTTGCTCTGATATCAGTTCTCCGTAGATTCTGTTTTTATTTTTCTCGGTCGTTTGGTATCATGATATAAAAGCTCTGATTTGGATTAAAAATATATCAAGGATACGGGCCTATACATTCTAACAAGAGTAGGGAACAATTAAAAGCAGAGTTTTTTCTTCTTTTACAGAGTATTTACGTTGGAACAAGTTCTGTGAATGGACTTCGTGAATTGTGTGATGTATGCTGAGTGTTATACCTACTAATCCTTCCATTTTCATTGACATTCTCTTGAGAAAATTTTGGTTACCTCTTGTTATGTTTTCTGTACGTAAATTAACGCGGAATACCCAAGAGTTCATATCTTTTCTTCAGACTGGAAACCGTCGCGTTAAGCAGACTGGGATAAAATAGAACTCCGGGGCCCGACAGGTCACAGTCGCGGATTTCGGATTAGTCACTCGAGATGTGTAAGAATTCGAGTCCTGTATGAGGCGTGGTTGGTGTGCTTGTTGGATGGCATTGCCTCTGTCCATTGCCTGAAGACGGAGATCTTAATTTGGGGCGGGCGACGGCTTATAGCCTTTGGAGTTGCTCGCGGTGTTCAATAAACCCCGAAACAACATATAAAATAAAAGAGGACGTGAATCTGAACATGTATGTTTTGTTGAATGTGAGAGATATCAACGAGATACAAAAGATGGAATAACCAGGCTATTGTTATGTTTAAAGTTATCACTGAAAGTTCAATTTGTTAGATTAGTGCACTATTGGTTGTTTGGTGTGTGGCCTGTGAAATGTCTTTGATAATCACTTGATGGTGCACACTGTTGGATACTTGAATTATTTTCTTTATAACGAAGTAAATTTCTCCGTCATTTTTGGTCTACGCCGGGATTCGAACCCGAGCCGCTTATTCCGGAACAAGTCGCTCTACCAACTGAGCTACGCAGACATTTGTTCTGATTCCTATCTGCCTTTATGTCGTGTGCGTCCTGCTGGCAGGTACGTCACATCTCCATTATAACGAAGTAAATTTCTCCGTCATTTTTGGTCTACGCCGGGATTCGAACACGTGGCCGCTTATTCCGGAACAAGTCGCTCTACCAACTGAGCTACGCAGACATTTGTTCTGATTCCTATCTGCCTTTATGTCGTGTGCGTCCTGCTGGCAGGTACGCCACATCTTGTAAGTCGTCATCTTATCACCATTATTTTTAAGTATAAAAAAACGAACTCGAAGATGTCTAACAGTTCTGGTAGATTCAAATCCAGGTTCGTTCTTTAAATATGCAAAGAATATTATACATGGAAATTAATCTTTCTGCTTTTGAACATTAGGGAATATTTAACTAAACCCTCACTGTAAAAAAATCTGCGGAACGTTACACAAAAAAGGGGCAGCTTAGCTGCCTCAACATTTTTGAAAACGTTATGCAAGAAATCCTGACAAACGTTCCACACATTTTTAAAGAAATCTGAAACTTTGTCCCGGGATGATTTTGTGGAACGTTCCACAATGAGGAGAGGAACGTTTTCAAAAAAAATAATCAACCTTCGACACATTATTGAAACATTTTGTCCCAGGGTGTCAGCATCATTATGAGGAATGTTCCACAATAAACTTGAAAACATTTCGCAAAAGCGGAAAGCCTCCTGTGGAACCTTTTCAACAAATTTTAGGAACTTTACACATGCTACTGAAAAATCTCGAAACAGGCTGGCAGCCTGATTTTGAGGAACGTTCCACAGTAAACAAGGAAAAGTTCCAGAAACGTTTGAATCCTTCAGGGAACAAAAATGCGAAACATTTCTAACAAATTTGAACAAGGATTTGCATAATATATCTGAAACATAATTCTGTATAAAAATGTTCTTGAAATTTTCGTTTGCACCAGGACAGATAAGTTTTTACCGTTTACAAAAATCACTCTTAGCATTTCAAAAATGAACTCCAATAAGGGCAATTCATGATGTACTAGTTAATTCTTGATAAACATGGGTAATGTAGTAACAGCCTCTGCTGAATCTTATGCTTACTGAATGAAGAAAGGTAAGGATAATTTACTCATGAGTTTTCTCAAGTTTGAAAAGAGAAATTATAAGAAAGAAATATTCATGAAAAAACATTGGTCTTGACAAATGTTAATTGTGTGTTACACATAGATACTGCATCTGTTGTAGAGAATGCACCGTCACAAACAAATGTATTCGAGGGTATTCTACTTATGGCACAAAAAAAAAACAATTTTCAGTTTACCCAGGCTTGACTGAAAAATCAATAAATTTTACATTCGAGACACTTTAAATTTATATAGTACGGTGCCTTATTAAGACTTTAATTGCGCACTGAACACATTATAGAGGATAGAACTTATCCTGTATCATTTGCTACACCCAGTTAGAACTTATAGAACTTATCATGTATCCTTCCACACCCAGTTAGAACTTATAGAACTTATCATGTATTCTTCCACACCCAGTTAGAACTTATATCCCTGCAGTGCTCATCAAAAGTGATGACTTAATTTTTAACAAATGGCCAGTAAATCAGCTTAATTTCATGTGCAATGTTTACACTCGAGGGGGGGGCACAACTTAATTTTGAAATATAATTGTGGGAATCACGCATCTAAACTCAGTATACGTTAATCAAAGTTAAAGAAACAGTAAACTAAAACAAATGTTTTTGAAAATACGAATTTCTGCTGTCATGTTATGCAGGTGACGGGAAGATGCTCATAGAGCCAACACTTGTTTCCCTACGGCCATTGGAGGCTGAGTAAACAGCCAACAAAGTTTCTGATGATGACGTCACACTAGACAAACGGTCAGTCAGACCACTTCTTCCACCAGCGGCATCTGTGTACTCAGCGCGGTAGGGTTGTGAGGAAATGTACGAAGTAATTAGTGTCAGGAATTTCTCTACTTGTGTTGCACGTGTCCTGTTCGTCAGTAATCAAACTTTCTGCTGCAATTTACACAACTGGAATTAATTTTGAGTAGTTTACAGATTTCGCTAAAGCTCTTAGTTTACAATCACTCAGTAGCACTACTTTTTACAAAGTGGTGAAACTTTTAGTTGGGCCAATAATTAAGTTTACATGGCACAGTATGAAAAATAAAAATTACTTATGATTTCAAATTATGCGATACCGAAATTTGGGGGAGTGGAGACGGACAGTTTGATTCGCCAAGTTTTTGCGCCAAATACTGTATATATTCCATTATGGATATTAGCAGGGAAAATATTGCTTGTATTGTCGTTTAAAAAGGTGTTTTTGATGGCGACTTGGAAAAGAATGCGTGCGATTTATTACACTCAGGCCTCTTTGAAGAAATAAAGATATCAGTTTTTTTATCAGATAGTCATAGAAGCATTCGTGCCCTCATGAAGAAAAGATCTCCCCAAATTAATCATCAGTTTGATGTGTGGCACATAGCCAAAAGTTTGACTGAAAATCTAAAATCTGCTGAAAAGAAAGCTCCTTTATTAGAAGCATGGCGGTCCAGTATAACCAACCATTTATGGTGGTCAGCTCAAACGTCTAATGGAGATCCTGAACTACTGGTAGAAAAATTTCTATCTGTGGCTAATGTGCCATACAGTAATAACAGTAGAAATAACAGTTAGATAAACTGCCTTTTTATCTACCTGTTATTTCAAGATCATGTTCAACTATTGCGATGTTTCTAGTTTGTGTGTGTGGGGGGGGGTCATTAATGGCTTTGCACTTGGGCTACGAGAAATACTCATAAAGTTGTTTCTCCCATGAAAATAGGAGAAACTAAGAAAAAAACAATGAAATATGCACTTAGTTCAACGAAAAATGCCTTTTATATATTCGCATATAGACAGCAGCTGACAAATCTTTAGTGACAGTGAAAGTTAATCGAAATAGTCTGGATCATTTCCAGAGCAACAAACAAAACCCGAATACTGTTCATTAGATCCAGGGAAACATTCTCTAATTTAACTCACAACGCAAGAAGGGATTACTTTTCTGATTGTTCGCCCTACAGGTATCCAGGCATTCACCCACTATACGAATTGTTTGTATGCAACGTGTCGCCAGAGTTTACTACATATAAGTTCATATTTTTTTCTCGTTTTTTTTCTGCCCGAAAAATCATTTGATAACGATTTGCCTGTAAGGTGTGGATGTTTAAAATAACACCGTCCAATGATTCGCGGTTTATTACCCATTGGGCACTACCTTTTATTTTCATCATATCTAGTTGCAACACAAACACTCAGCGTCTGTTGACATTCTCTTGCAGTTATCAGATTGGCACCAGTCAAGATTACCTTTTCTACCCCCGAATTTGTTTTCACATTCCTTTTTAAACATTCGTACTGTACCGGCAGAATATCGTGGTTCAAATAAACAAGGATTTACACCAGCCATTTTACAGATTGATAGGATTGACTGCACTGCGTAGAACGGTAAACAGCACCGACTGGAGCCCTCCGCATGCTGGTTTTCTCTTGTCTAGTGTGGCGTCACTGCTGGTTTTTAAAAACGCCCTAGCGGGATAACTACTTACGATAAAGCAATTCTGATTGCATCAGCTTTCATGTCTCTTTCGATATTACATTTTTGCGCAGAAAAAAATAAATGCCCGAAATGAGTTTACTGTTCCTTTAAATGACATGGAAGCGAGACCCCAAATAGTTGCAGGGGCAGAAAAATGAAGTAATGAACGTATAGATGTGTTCCGACAATTCAAAAGCAAATAAGCAATATATCACTTAAAAAATTACTGCTGGAGATAAAAGTCCTAGGTGTAGCTAGTAGTGCCACCACAGTTTGTAGAGGAAGTTGACCGTCGCTTGTTGCGATCTCCCCATAAGTAATTGGTGAATTTGACGCAAGTAAGGTCATCTCATTCAACCATTCACAGGGCTGACAGAGGTTGGAAGTTACAATCATACAAAGTCAGGATACTGCAAGAGGTGTGCCCGTTGGATGTAGACATACATGATCACTATGGCCGTTTGTTCGTGAAGTTCACATGCAACAGTGTCATAATGCTGTACACATTTCTTGCAGAAAAGACCTGGTTTCATTTAAATGGGGCAAAACTTCTAAATCAAAAAGTCCATAGGCTTTTGAAAATCGCCAGGAAGCACACCAGGCTGTTTCCAAAGAGAGAACTGTGAAACCATCTTGTTTCCGAGTCTACTGTGACCTTAGATATAAACGCAAACATTGTTCAACAGTTTGTGGCTTTGTTGCATAAGGATGAACGCTACTGTTGGTGATAGCTAATGAAACAACGAGGCACACATTAAATGAATCCATGGCGATACTGCTGGACTTATTCCAGAATTCACTCGTGTTTTAATATGTGGCCACCGTGCTCTTTCTGGACTTACCTCTTCCAGATTTCTTCCTGTGAGTGGAATCTAAAGGAGACAGTGTACAAAGATTGCCTTCATACACTGTCGCCTCAACCATTAATTTAACTATGCATTTGTAAAGAAAGAAAACTACACTAATGGGAATACTTTAGGTTACAATGAAAGTCTTGGATTTAATCAATAATATCAATCATTAAAAAAAACAGAGATGCATTTAATACAAAATACCTGACTTTTTTCAGTTTCTGAAAGATACACACTAAAATCTTAACTTGTGACATACGCGTAGTGCAGTGAAAATGAAAACACTGTAAAGCTTTGAACTAATGGTCCGCGAAGACTACCAGCAAACTCCAAAGAAAATATTTGAATCTCGCATGTAAGAACTAAACTTCGCCTCAGCATATTTGCTTACAATTCACATTTAGTTGAGATATAATTACAACATTCATCTAATAAAGCATGAAATTCTCAAAATGACTAGAAAATTATAGAATACTAAAACGCGGATATGACCATTACATAGGAATTCACTATGTGACTTTAATCAAACCATCACAAATTTCTGAGATCTCCTCCCCCAAGAAGATATCCCAATATAAGACATTCAATATTTTTTTCACTTTTTTAAACTGAGTGCAAGAACAAGAAATGAAAACGTGAGTAACTTAGAAGCATGAAAACTGATCTTTAGGATTTTCTCCTCAATCGGGCTTCTTCCTCCCCCGCTTCCTGCTTTCAACTTGTACATTGAGAAACAGATAAAAAATGTAGTAAAAACTTTACTACTCATACATCAAAATTTATATTATGTAACCAAGGTTCCTCGTCTATTCAGTATGCTTTAAACATACACATAAATAATGCCATTAGCTGTTCCGTACGAGCTTACAAAACAACTTTAGTTGTACATTTTTTGCTTTCGTTAGGGAAGGGGGAACTACTCTGGCACGGTTTTAATCTTAAATTGTATACCTAACGGACATTTATTCAATAACACTCAAACGTTCCAGGCGTCCTAATTTTTTTAGAAAACAAGTACACGATTACACAGACTCTTGGCGGGATCGTTTAGACATTAGGCTTAACGGTCAGCAATTTTGTACGAACACAAAACGCAATTAATCTAAAGCTAGGGTGAGACATTTTAAAATTGTGTAGAACATGAATTAATTTGTCTTTTGTTAACCGAAATAAAAAATGCTAACCTTGAGTTCCACACCGAATCTACGTCGCCACAATTCAGAATCCACGTCGCCACGATTCAGAATCCACGACACCACAATTCAGAATCCACGTCACCACAATTCAGAATCCACGTCGCCACAATTCAGAATCCACGTCACCACAATTCAGAATCCACGTCGCCACAAAGCACAACATGCTACGATGACAAGCAAACACAACTTTAGAGCTTCACGGTGCATGCCCTAAATTTGAGACAGATGTCACGCAGCAAGCGAATAGCGATAAAATTCTGAAACATTACACCGATGTTGAAAACATTACACATTTCTTAGAAAAATACTCGTGCACATTTAATTAAATTCCGAAACGTTACACGGAACACCGAAACGTTGCACGGAACTCCGAAACGTTACACGGAACTCTGAAACGCTACACAACCTGAGAAAAATTTACGCATGCGCATTGAACAAATTTCGGGCATTGTAGAATGTTTCACCAAACTCCGAAACATATTACACAAAGGCTTGAGTTTTGCCATATTCCACAGAACTTAAAAAAAAAAATGTGTGAACTTATTCAAATAATCTCCAAAGCGTTACACAGCTTTCTAACCGTGCTCATCGCTCAAGCTTATTATCTGAAGTTATTAACTTCACCGAGGAGATATTATTGCAATAGTTCCCTTAGTGTTCGAAATTAAGCATTTGCGGTGACTTAAACCACGGCCGTCTAGAAAATCAAGGCCATGACGTTAAATTGATGAGTTCCCTCTTTTAGCGACGTCACGCGGAAACCAAGCCTTCCTATTGGTTTCCAAATCTGTTGTGTGTGACGTCAGACACGACACCGACGTATCACTCCGTTTAACGTGAGAGTGACGTCACAAACGGAGAGAAATTAGTTCCGAAATGTCGGGACCTTGTGTTTTCCAGATGACCTTACTTAAACTCAAAAACGTTATCACGATTTTGAGT
This sequence comes from Macrothele yani, assembly GCA_039090855.1. Classification (NCBI taxonomy): domain Eukaryota; kingdom Metazoa; phylum Arthropoda; class Arachnida; order Araneae; family Macrothelidae; genus Macrothele; species Macrothele yani. Next base: position 104,832,164 of record CM077002.1, on the reverse strand, counting down.
CTGTCAGCTCATCCTAAATGCACATGTTTACGAAACGGTAAGTTTCACCAACATTTTCTTAGGATTGCGTGTAGTTCTTTTTTTTTTTTTTTGAATTACGTTTTTTTACGCAACTTTGAATCATTGACAATAATTCCAAGGAATGTACTTTACTCGGTCTGCTAAGAAGAAATCTCTGATTTTGTTGTTTCCGTTAAAATCAAACAAAAGAACATAAAGTAATTTCTTTTGCGCGTCATGAGAATTACTGGCCTCCATAGCAACTTTAAAATATTCATAAATTGTCTAGCATGTTTAAAAATTATTTACTTATTTCGACAAATCCTTAAAGGATTGTTATAGGTATTATGTTTCAAGAACTGCAATGTTTTAGGAAGCTGATGGAAAGACATGCCAAAAGAAGCCAGTGTGGGTTGCCTGTTTTCCTTCCAAACATTGATATCAGTAAAATTTAATGAATTTCAAATGTTTTGCAGACATACATATAACGTAATGAATCCTATCATCATTTGAAGTCTACGTAATTCACAGGAATGATCTTGATGCAAAGATAATCGTCGTGTACGTCACTTGCATCTCAGAAAGATACATTTACACAGTATGCTTAGTAAACTTCAACCACCCCTATACAAAGTGAGTAATATACGATTTCTGCGTAAATAAGAGAAGGGCGTGGCCTATATGCTAAACTGGGTAAATTTAAGAAGTTACTGGTTCTGTTGAGAGCAAAATTACGGACGTGATGGGTAAAACCAAGGATTTATCAGTTTACAAAATGCCAAATTGTGAGCGCCCGAAGGGTTGATGCTTGTGGATTTTTCGAGGGTCTTCAAAACTACTACACTTGTGGATTTTTTGAGGGTCTTCAAAACTAGTACACTTGTGGATTTTTCGAGGGTCTTCAAAACGAGTACACTTGTGGATTTTTCGAGGGTCGATTTTGAAGATGCCTTCGTGTTTTCTGGTTAAAACACAAATGCACTCGTAATCGGGTGCTAGGTTTGATGCCAAAACAGCGAAGAAACCTTTCTGTGACACAATTGAATAGAAAGGCAAAAAGAAGGATTCCAGGTCAATCAGTGCTGTTCAGTTTTGCGGTTGGCTGCCCAATACAATATGAGTCAGCCCGAAAGTAAATCCTGTGCGACTATGTGTCGTACACTGGCATGAATAGCCTACAAGAGTAGCAACTCTAGATGCCACCACCTTCTAACAATAGTCCATCGAAGTAAACGACTGTTCTCTTGCTCCCAGCAGCATGCAGGTTGGACGATAGGTGAATAGAAGCAGGTGTGCGTCCGATAAATCACGATATGTACTCCATTATAGCTACAGTCGAGTTCTTATTTGGCATCAGCAGCATGAGGCTATAGGTCCCTGATACATGGCATCGGTAACCCGACCGGTGGGGTCGGTTGAGTCATATGAGACATGTTTAGCTGGCATGGACTTGGAATCGGGGTTCCTGTTGGCAAATGTACGGGTGCCTCTGCTACGACTACTGCTTGAAAGCAATTTAAACTCCAGAGCAGTGTATCTACAGCAAGAAGGGTTCTTTCAGTATTATAATGCCCCATGTCATCCGGTCTGCCTTGTGCAGGAATGGTTCGAAGCTCATTTTGCTGATATGAAACATCCCGAATGCCACCCAAACGAGCCTGATCTCAACCAAACTTAACATGTGTGGTGTGTTGTGGAATGGCACTTGAGACATCCAAGACACATCACCCTTTCTATACCAGAAATGTGGACCGTAATGCAACCAGCTTGGCTGCAGATACCAACAGAACTGTTCAGACACCTCTTGGAGTCAATGCCACTTCGGGTAGTTGTCATTTTCCAGGCGGAAGAAGGATCATGCATTATTAAGTAGGTGGCTGAAATTCACTGATCACTCAGCATATATAATGGAAATTTTAGTTTTGTTTTTGATATCTGTACTTCAAACTAAATTTAGCAATATCCGAGCCACAGTTATAACACGGCAACAGTTCTTTTAATGTATATTTTGTTTTCCCAAAAAGACATGTGCAGGCAGGAATAATTTTTTTGCAAAGACGTTAGTAAATATGAGCAAATCATCGTCATTGATGTTTTACTACTGCACTCTAGTTAACGAACTGCCACTTTCACATTTTTGAAAATGGGCTGGAAGACAGAAGGGTTTCAATGCACACCATTCATTTAGCCAAATTCGTAGAATGTATTGCTTCCTTCATGTATACGTCATAACAAATTTAGTGACACGCAACATTTAATAACTACATATATGCTGAACTTCATTTCTCTCCTGGACCGCAATTAGGAATTAACTTCCTCGTGTGTTTCACAGCTGCCTGTGAGATTCGACCACAGTTTCAATCCGATTAAATTTTAATTTCATAACTTTTAGCAAATGCAACCTTAAACAGGTTTCGTGCCAAAAGAACGAAATAAAATGCGTCATTTGCCACAACAAAATATAAGTGTGATTTCCATAATTTATATATCTATACCCATAGCCACAACACCTGCTGAAAACGTTTTCGTACAGCAATGCTTTCTTGTTCAATGAATATTTTACTCGAACTCTGTTCTTGCCCACAGACTGGCGATAAACCTACATGAAGTTGTAGATTTCAAATTGCTTACAATACAGGTAGGTTAAAGACACTTAATTGAGCTCAAAAATTTCTCTTTGCTGAGGACTATATAAAACGTCCTCTTTGTTGATACTACAATAAATTACAGGTCAGAATTAATTGCATATGAACAAATTTTTGTGAAAAAGTTTCGGTTGTTCAAAGTCCATGAAACCCCTTGGACAACCGAAAAAGTTTCGGTTGTTCAAAGTCCATGAAACCCCTTGGACAACCGAAAAAGTTCGGTTTTTTTAACGTTTTTGAAAAACCTTTATTCGCACTTTCGTGTAAGAATAAGTAACTCGGCACAATGTTTGTGGTAACAGACCATCGATAAATACTGTATACTATTTTTCTACTTTTTATGAAAGATTTTTATTGATTTCTGCAGAAATAAATAGAGATCAAAATATAGATTGAAACTAAAATAATAAACCACAGGAAAGTCACAGAAATATATATATTTTTTTGAAAGACGGTAAAGGTAAATGTTGTTCCCACGTTTTGAAATATATCATTTTGCTCACAGAAAAGCAACTGAAAGTCCCTGTTATGGAAAACATACATTTGAGATTCACCAAAATAATTGTTTCTCCATAAGTTTATGCCCTCGCTTAAAAGAACATCTCTATAATGCATTCTTCTTTATTTCTTATTTTTGTTATTATGTTGTAAGTCATATGAGTATTTGAAATTCACATAATCCACAACACTAAGTTTATAAGCTTGTTCTATTTCTAAGGTAAAGTAAAACTGTATTAATCAGAAATTTGATTTTGGAAAATATGAGTTTTAAATTTTACATTTAAAATAAGCATACTTATTAACAAAGTTTCTGTCAGGGATACTTTTGAGACTTTCCGCCACTATTATTCCAGTCCAATTTTATCACCCTCCTTGGATATCGAAACAGAAAAGTCAGATTTATCCAGAGACAGTGTTCACAATTTAATTTATATTTTAGACTTCAAGCCTAACGAAATTGTACACAAGGTTACTAAAATTTAAGAACAACTTACCTCTAAAAAGACTGTGTGATAAGCATGTGTTTTGGAGTTTAATGTTTTTATTTTCAGTATTTGCCAGAATATCTGCAATTTTTATGTTCATCTATCCAACTGGAAAATAGGTAGAACATATTTAAAAAAATTCACACATAGTAACATCCAAGAAAGATTACAACACTAAATGAAATGCGCATAACATTTGTCAGTTTGCTTGTTTCGGGGTTTGACGAGCACCATGAGCAACACAAAGGGATTCAAAGTTGTCCGTCCCCAATTTAGTGCCACTATTTCCAAGGAACGAATAGAGGTAATACCGTCAAGGACTGCACATATGAGGGACTCCACTTTAGGCCCATCACGGAAGAGTGGCTAGAGTCTAGCAACTCATATCAGTCATCCATCAGGATGGAAATGCTGCGATTATGACACGGGTCGTATCTTTGCAGTCCGGATACCCGGAAACCGTGTTGGGGAACACTTGGTCCGAGACGTTACCTAGGTAGGATATCGCAGTGAGTGTGCTCAACGGAAACGATGGGACTTAATGATGTCCATGGCAACAATCCCAGTACCATTACACCGCCGTTACCGGCCACTTTATGTCCAACATACAATTTGGTAATAGCTTCATACCAGCACGGCGTGGATTACGGACTCGACTATCAGCGTATTTGTGATGGAACTCATTAATTAAGTCCAATTTCCAGTCACTGTACTCTCGTGCTTACAGCAAGCGGAGCTGTCAATAATATTCGATCAATTAAAGTATAACTGCTATCAACAGCAGCAATACTATTATTCACGTATATTCTTGTACATGTATGCAGGATGAAGCAGTTAGGTCCAAATAATGACGTAAAGTATATACAGAATGAACGTTAATGTAAAACACTGACCTTATTCCCAGCAATTTAGGACTATTATATATGTAGATATATTCTGCCACAGTGGTAAAGTATCTGCACAATAGAACGGACGACGACCTGTTTAAACTAAATCCTAATTAGTCTACCTGCCTGAACAGAAGATTCACAGAGTGTAATATTACGATATAGAGTGTAATATTACACCATATGCTGTGTTGCATTTGGGATTAAATTTATATATTCGTTCAATTATGGAACATAAATCGGGTAGCCTGCTGAATAAGCCCACTCGCAACAACGTCCCATGGATTGTTCTCTCAAAAACATTTCTCTGTCTGCCTTTGAGAGAGAACATTATACGTCTGTTGTCATGGAAAGCATATGCCAACTGGCTTTCATCTTTACTATCAATTTGTGGTAGTCTCCCTCTTCCTAAAATTTATGGTGATGTTTATATCCTTTTCAGGACCATTTCTACCATACCTTCACTACGACGGCTTTCGAAGAACCAGTAAAGCTTGCCGTTAATGATATTCTGGTCCTCTGCGTACCTCACGCACGTAATCATTCCCCTTTAATATTTGTTCAACACCCAAGAATACATTTTTCTTCACACACGCTACATACTAGTAAAGTGGCATTCGATGCCTATGCAGTCTCCTCTAGACATTTCATACCAGTCTGTGACATCACTGCTACATGCTGTGAGATGTGTCCATTTATGGTGACAGGGATTTTCATAATGATCTGGCTAGTGATTGCGCATACAGATTGTTTCCTAGCCGATTTCCTCCGGCTCTCAACATCACCATCAATTAATTTTGAATCGGGGAAATAAACAGATGTTTACCGTTCAGAATGAAACCACTGATGTCTCATGAGGTTAACAAATACCTTTGAAATTGGTAAAGTTCCGGCGGATATTCATTTCGGATGCTGATACCTCTGCGTATCACGCACGCTAACCAACGGTCGTGTTAACGTGTTTCGAGCTAGTAACAGCTGAATATGAAATAACCACTCAAATTGGGAGCGGTGGGATATAATTCTTGTAATGCAGTCAACTCTGGGCAAATAAACCGACGTCTCAGTGATTTAAGCTAAACAGGAAAATCGACTTCCTAAATTGTCGTGATTAAACACACCGCGTTCATTACTATGAAATTTGACAAACTTTACTCCCACTTCTAGGAAATATTTATACACAGTGACATTTTCTTCTTTTGTACATTAAATGTTTTTGGTTATTTTGCTTCTCACAGAACTGCTGAAGCAGCAAGCATGCACAGAAACGCTGCTACAGTTTTTGTAGCTTTTGAGCCTGATAACAACTTGATATCTTGTGATGCAACCCAAATGAAGCCACTAAATGAAACACTTTTCGTTATTTTTGTCGTAGACACTGACGTCACACCGTGGTCAGTCGAAAGTACGACTAAGTTTTGGACATATGCTTGTGAAAAAGGTCGTTTTAAATATACACTGACGGAAAAAAATCCCAACAACAAGAAGGGTTGTGTTAGATAAACGACAGTTGGTAGGCGGTGAGAGTACATCTGTAAGATAACGTCTATGCAAATTTCGCGCTCGGCGCATACGTGTGGCGCTAGTAGCGCCCCTCGGAACATGCATAGCAGGTTTGCTGTTAATACGCGCTGTAACGTTCGTGAGCGTTAGTTATCGTTGAGATTCGACGTAGGGTGTTGATGTTAGTCACGAATGCCTTTAAGAAGACGAAGAAGCCATTATCAACAGTTCACGGAGTTTAAACGAGGTCTTGTAATAGGGCTACGAGAAGGTGGATTTTCTTTCCGCAATATTGAAGAACGACTTGGCAGGAATGTAGCCACTGTGCATGATTGTTGGCAGCGGTGGTCAAGGGAAGATACTGCGTCAAAAAGACCGGTTTCCGGCCGACCACGTAGCACTACTGAGAGGGAAGACCGCCGCGTACGGCGTATGGCCGTGGCGCATCGTACCGCGTCTGCGGCAGCAATTCGAGCTGCAGTTGCCACCACAGTGACACAACGAACTGTTACAAATCGGTTACTTGAAGGGCAGCTCCGAGCCAGAAGCCCTGTAGCGTGCATTCCACTTACTCCAAACCACTGCCGTTTGCGACGTCAGTGGTGTCAAGCTAGAGCTCATTGGAGGACGGAGTGGAGATCTGTTGTGTTTTACGATAAAAGCCGGTTCTGCCTGGGTGCCAGTGATGGCTGTGTGTTGATTAGAAGGAGGTCAGGTGAGCGCCTGCAATCAACCTGTCTGCGGCCGAGACACACTGGACCTACACCTGGAGTTATGGCCTGGGGAGCAATTTCCTATGACAGCAGGAGCACTCTCGTGGTTTTCCCACGCACCCTGACGGCACAGTTGTACGTCGGTCTGGTGATTCAACCTGTTGTGCTGCCATTCATGAAAAGCATTCCAATGGGTGTTTTCCAACGGGATAACGCTCGCCCGCATACCGCTGTTATAACCCAGCATGCTCTACAGAGTGTCGACATGTTGCCGTGGCCTGCTAGATCACCATATCTTTCACCAATCGAGCACGTATGGGACATCATTGGACGACAACTCCAGCGTCACCCCCAACCAGCATTAACCGTCCTTGTATTGACCGACCAAGTGCAACAGGCATGGAACTGCATCCCACAAACTGACATCCAGCACCTGTACGACACAATGCATGAACGTTTGCGTGCTTGCATTCAACATTCTGGCGGTTACACCGGTTATTAATGTACCAGCATTTCACATTTAAAATGGCTCTTCTCGCGCTTACAATAAGCTGTGATCTTGAAACCTTAATCGATTAAGTATGTTACCTATACAAATGTATTGCCGCCATTTCATTCCTCTACAACTATTTTTTCGTGGTGTTGGGATTTTTTTTTCCGTCAGTGTATATAAATCGAAAACATCCTTTATTTTTAATGATAATGACATCAATGACATAATGCTGTTACTTACATGAAACAATAATTTTACTGAATTTCAACAATATTTTAATGATTATATGTATATCTCTGATACAGCAACAATATTATTGAAACTGTATTATTATTGCAGTAATATCTTTCATGAAAAATCGTGTATACATTTCTCCTGATATAAGGTGGTATTTTATAGGAGAAGAATTGGTATAACATAACTTCATTTTTTAGACTGAAATGCGTACTGATGTTTAAAAAAAGATTTAAAATTTTGTTTTACAAATCACTTAATTTAGTATATTTTTGGAACGGCTAAAAGTTTGAGAAAATCCCTAAATTAGTGTATGTGAAGCTGGAATTATTTATCAGAACGTATTCAATTTTTTCTGCGTTAAAAAATGTATTCATTAAATCAACGTTTTATGATGCATCAATAACGAGGCCGCTAATGGTCTGCACTGTGAGTAAGGAAGATTTTAAGAAAATGGAAATGTTTTTTTGAGACGAGCTTTTTATGACCATCATGTATAAATAACCATAAATTAGATACATTGTTCTGCTATACTCCCAGAAATTTTGTTTTTTAGTTTGAGCAAGACTTAACATTAAGCTCGGCAGAACGAATGCTGGAAAAAAATCCCATTCCGTAGATGTACTACATGAAAGTAATTTTTTCGAAGAAAAATCCTTTGTTCTTTGAAAACTTTCCTATTTTCAGAGCAAGTATTCTTTTCGAAGAAAAATGTAAACGCAATGCTGTTGAAAACTTTTCTACATCATTAATCTTATCTCTCAACGAAATTTCATTTTCTTTGCAGCCAATGGTTAATTACCAACACGAAGATTTCCAGTCTCATTGCCTGGAATTTTAAAACAAGATCACGCATGCTGTGAAACATTCCGAGCGAAATAAAAAACAATATCTCGCATCTGCATTCATTTATTTATTAACCAAGTATTCAGTGCAGTAATAGTTTGACGTTATAAAAGGAACCGTTAGAGGGCGTTGCTCATGTATTCTTTTGTCCGATGTTTGAAGAAACGCATAATATTTTAAGTACAAACACTGTGGATCGTATAGCAGTCGTCACTATAAACGTAAATAAAATAGCCGCATTTTAGCCACTAAGAAACCATTCCGAAAAGGGCTAAATAAAAGAGGCCATCAAACTGGAATAGCGGGCACCCCATTGGAACATTTGTTTATGTGCTGGCTTCTGACCATTTGTCCGAGATCGAACCAGATTCGAATCCCGGTTAGTCAAGGTTGAAATTTTGTGTTATAAATCCTTTAATTTGTCTTTCCGCACCAGCTTTCTCCCTATGCTAGAATCAGTGGCTCTAAATTAAAGGCGGGCGACTGCTTATAGCCCATCGAGTTGCTCACAGTGGTTTATAAACCCCCAAACAAACGAAAAATCGGGGGTTGGGAGAATGTCATTTTACAAAATTATTAGTGTACTACCCCACTAACCGGCTCGTAAGAATTAACTTGCGGTTAGCAAAATGAGTTGACATTAGCTCAAACATACACATTCGCTTTCTCAGAAGTGATGCTAACGCGACTGGAACAAGTCAACCTGCGAAGGGAAAGCATGGCTTTTATCTTAGCTTTGTTAATCAAACTGGTCCTTCAAGGGGATGATCAACCCTAATCATTTCTGGCTAATTTCCTGCTAAAACGGCTGTAACAATCTCGATGAACCTGAGAAAACAGAGAGATGCTTCAGTCACTTCTTCTCAGGGGCATGGTGTCAGCCACAGATGAACTAAGTTTTCCACATCATGCCTTGGTCGTGCGGCAGAGAAAAGAGGATTACAGGGTGAGTCAAAAGTCGCAAGACACCCTTTTATTTCAGAAACGGGAGGGAAAATGAAATCTCTGAATACTCCAGCAAAGAATCGGTGAGGGGGGCCTATATTTTAGGCTATTACCGGAACATGGCAGCCATCTTGAAATCCACCATATTTGATCAAGGTCAAATTTTTCAAAAGGTGAGGGAGTAATGTTCCATATCAAACAAGACCAGAATTTTCTCAAAAATTGATTGCCGTAATCAGATTTGACATAGGTGTTCTGGTTCACAAGTTATCAACACAGAAGTTTGAAACAACAACCTCTAAAGTATCCTGTGATGTGCCGCTGTTTGATGTGTTCAATGTGTTCAATGTGTTTTCCCTGTTGCTGAACACAGAGATAAAGGCGCTTGATACTGTCGTTACGCACCTGCACGAGAATATCGGGGAAAATGTGGTTACAGGCCTCCAGGATGCGTTGTTGAAGGAGGTGTTCTTCGAAAAGTTTCTCAGCATACACAAGGTATTTCAGATGACCCCACAAATAAACGTCAAGTGGTGTGAGATCGGGGGATCTGTGTGGCAATTCCACAGGACCACCCCGGCCAATCAAATGACCAGGGAATTGAACATCTAGCCATTAACGAACAACTGCTTCGTAGTGTGGTGAGCCCCATTGTGTTGGTAATAACAAGGGAAACTGCCATCTTCATTCAGAAGGAAAGGGAACACTGTTTCATGTAGCATTTCCAGGTAGCGCTGCGAATTTAGGTTATTGTCGTTGAAAATGGTCTGATCCCATGAGTCTTTCATATTCCACACCACACCATAACCTTTACGTTACCATAGGCGTTGAATGGTTCCGTCCAGTGAGGGTTCCTGTCACTCCAGTACCTGTGGTTCTGACGGTTAACCTCAGCACTGACATAAAATTTGTCCTCGTGACTGAACAAAATGCTTGTGAGAAGGAGAGATTCCGTTGATTTTAATCTAAAGCCCAGGTGCAGAACTCGACACGTCTATCAGGGTCATCCTCTGATACTTGCTGCATGCTGCATCTGGATCTTGAACAGATGCCAGTGAGCGGTGGGAAGAATCCATACAATAGCTGACTGACAGATGTGAAAATCCTCTAAATACGTGGCGTCTGTTGAATAAATAAATCCATCGTTCTTTTCACGTTAAGCAACGCTGTTCGTTGCTTAACGAAGAAAGAGTAATAGATTTATTTATTTACTGACTGATACCATATTCTGCTGTCATGTGCTACGTTATGTACTCGTTGTTAATTATGCCAAGACCATTGTTGGGGTTTAGTCGTCGGTAGCAGTTTTGGGCTGACCACTACGTGACTAGTCGTCCGCAGTCCCAGTTTCTTGGAATTTGGATATCAGTTATGCGACAGTGCTGTGTGAAATTGGTGGTCTGAGTGTCTGTTGTTAAAGTCTGCGGCTATGGTACGGCAGCTGCGTTCCCCAGACATTAGGATCACCTCAGCCCTCTCTCCTTTCGCCAATGCCAACTTCAGTTATCTGCAACAAAGGATGGTTAATTCAAATTTCTGTGCTGATAACATGTGAACCACAACACCTACGTCGAATCTGATTACGATAATCAGTTTCTGAGAAAATCCTGGTCTTGTTTGATATGCCACATGACCTCCTTACCATTTGAAAAACTTGACCTTGATCCATTATGGCGGATTTCAAGCTGGCGGCCATGTTCCGGAAATAGACTAAACATTAGGCCCCCTCCCCGATTCTTTGCTGGGGTATTCAGCTATTTCATTTTTCCTCCCGTTCCTGAAAAACTAGGGTGTCCTGCGTCTTCTGACTCACGCGCTGTAGAAGCGCGCTGTTATCCCAAGTCAAAGCTTTATGTACGGAAATGTTGAGATGTGAACTTTTATGCTTAGAAAGCGCAGAAAATTTTAGGCACCATTTAGTTTAGGTGCATCCATCGGTAAAAGGGTTAACTACATTTCAAAATACACTCATGAGACATAATGTTGTGACCATGTCCCTCACAGTTTGGTGAACTGCATTTTGCCGAAATAAACATTTGCGCCAGCTTGTCATCCATCCCAGTAGGCTATCCACGACGTACTCAGGTATACTGTACCAAAGAGAATGCTGCCTTCTACTGCGTATAGTAAATTCTCGATAGGATTGAAATCGGATAAATTTTCTGGTAAGTGGAGCAAACAAAATATTTAGTAATGATCTTCGAACTATTCCTACACAATGCGGACCTTGTGAAAAGGTGCTAAAGCTTTCTGAAAGAGTCCACTGCCATCTGGATAAATTACAACCTGTAGAGTTATATTTAGTCCGAAACAGTAACTAGCTAAGATTTGAAGCTAAGAGTGTGTTCAATGGGAAACAGGACACTTATTGATGTGTGAGATAACTCCCTATGTCATGGCATCGTTTGTGTCAGTTCAAACGTGAAGTCTGGTTTGCTTGTTCTCAATCGAATATAGACCAGTTCATCGCCATGTTGGGGCTGGAACTAAAATTATTGGAGCCGGTGGTTATTTTCTAGTCTCTCACTGTCTGATCACCGTGCTGTCATTCAAACTACAGGCGGAGCTGCTGATAAGAGTAGGTCAACATGAGCACTTGTACGAGTCGCCGACTCCTTATGCCGATCGACGACAGTGTCCGTTGGATTGTGTGCTCTTAAACGTTTCTCTGTGAGCCGTGATTTTAATCTTCATTTTAGGGATCATGGGCCATCTGTTACCTCGGAAAGCACTGGTCCATTGGCCTACACCTCCGATCTCAATCTAAGATAATCTATCCTTTCCGTAACTTTGGGTGGGTGAATGCTTTTCTATGCATTATTCTTCAAACAGTTTCATGATGGCGACTCTGTACCACAAAACAGCTCTTGCTGTTGCAGAAATGCTGGAACCCGCTTTCCTCTCGCTGATAAAAATTCCCCGTTCGAACTTCGATTAATCATTCCATCTCCTCATTGTAGGAGAAACTAATACGTCCCATCCATGCTGTCAATGTACCCTGAAGTTACAAATTATTAGGAATACCCAATATCAATCAGACGCGAGTCGTCCTCACTTAAGTACGCAACTATGACGTTGAGATGGTTTATAAAAGTATTTACAATTTAGGCAAAGCACTCAGACGTGTACGTTGTGTAGATATAGGCAATATAGGAAAGACATAATGAGAGTGAGCCTTACGGGTCATGTGCAAGCGCCTCAGAAATAGTAAATATTCTAGGCTACGCAAAAACAACTATATCGAGAGTGTGCAATGAGTGGCGCGCAAATAACTAAACAAGCCGGTGGGAGGAAACAAGTGGTCTTTTGAGGGGAACAGTTGCTAGAGAAAGTTGTAAACAGTAATAAACGAGCTCCGTTGCGTCAAGTAGCCACAGAGTACAACAGAGTTATTGACAGGAGAAATGTGGCATACATAGCCTGCCGCACATCACCGCGAATAAGCTATATCGGAAAACTTCCCCTTCGTATACCTTTTGTCTCCGCTAAACCAAGAAATTCTTCTGAAGTGAACAAGGAAGCACCAAAACTAAAGGGTTTTGGTGACCATTCGACCTTTTTTCAGTCATTTAGGACAGGAAAAAGGTCGAGTGGTCTGACAAATCACGTTTTCAGGTAATTAACACATATGGACGTGCCAGAATATGGGGTCAGCAGCACGAATTTGTGGATCCCTGCTACCTAAAGTTAACTGTACTAGCTAGAGGAGAGGGTGTAATAGTCCGTGTTGTGTTATTATTGCGGGAATTGCATTCCTATGGAACAGTATTCGGATGCCACGAGGTATATTAAGAACACGTCAGAGCAGACATATGCATACATGTGCTATATCTTTCCTTACGGAAAGGGCTACTTCCGTTAGGATAATGCGTCATGCCACAGGGCTCAGATCGTCACCTAGTGGCTCCAGCAACTTCAAGGTGCTAAAATTGACCCACAGTTCCCAGCTCTTAACCCAATTGAACACCTGTTGAATGAGATTCAGAGAGCCATTCGTGATGGATACCTTCCTCTAGCGAACATTTTGCAACTGACAGATGTCGCCACATCTATTTGGCTGAACATATCTGTAGAAGAATATCAACACCTCGTTGAATCCATTCCACATCGAATCTAGGTTCACTGAATGGACACCGGCGCACAATTAGATAGGTGTTCCTTATAATTTGCTACTTCAACACATATTCCGCGTTTTTCGGTGACGTTACTGCTTTGTGCTGTGGGATGCTTCACTTCATACATACCAGACAATTATGTCTGTAATGATCTACTTCATGAGAGGTTGTTGAAGAATGTATTCAGTTGCTCTCTAAATCTGAAGATTCTGTCGAAGACTTCAGAAAAATTATGGAGATGTGATTTTATATTAGATCTGATAAAAAAAAATCTATTATTTCAGCCCAACGTGCTGTAGATAAAACACTGCGTTAAACACATATGTAGGTGCACGTCTCTAAACGGACAAGTTTACACCAGAGAAGGATGAAAAACGTCCGATACATTTAGTTTTGCAGTTCGTTCCCCGAACGACCTGGTTGGCTTTACAGTTTTATCGAGATGATCATTTTTCGGAAGTGTTGCTTGCATCGCATAAAACTTTAATCATTGTGTTCATCTGACCCAATATTGCAATGACTAACTTATTATTAACTAACTTATTTTATTACTGCGATCATATTGACACGTCAGAATTCCACACACAATTAATTCCCCCTTAAATACGCTATATTTGATGAAAAAAATTATCATTTCGACCATTATTTGAAATTCAACATTTCATTAAGATTATAAAAGTCATACTAGCTGATTCGTTAGTTACAGAGCTTAGTTTTTTTTTCCTTAATTATGTTAGAAAAATACATGCAGATCTTGGAATATGAATATAATGTTGTATAATTCGTCTATGCAAGGAACAATTTTGACCAGAATTTTATTAAGCAATTGCTCATGAAATGACTTGATTATTTTAAACTTTGCTACTCAGAAATATTCGAAAAATGCGGATTCCAGATCGAAATTAGATACGCCTGAAGATAAACGGAAAGTTGTTCATTAAACTTCATGCTCTCATCGCAATTGCTGCACGTGTAGAAAGTGCCACATTGCCTTTGCTCAAGAACGGTTTTATTACGGCGCCGGAAATGGCCCCCATCAAGAAATACCGGATGTTATTTAAGAATGCGAGGAACTGTTTTATTGAAGTTCCATGTGGTTGTTATCAGTCGCATCTTGACCCAGATGTTCCTACTGTAGTACGAATTCGAAAGCATATCTAGAAAACAATGTGCTGCACGTAAAGATTTTAAAATGTTTTGATGAAACTGTGTTCACAGAAACCTCTTTTTTAACATATTTAAAGAGACTGTTAAAACAAATCAATGAAAATAAGCAACTTTGAAGGAGCATAACAAATAAACAAAAATGTTTTTATTCACATGCATTTCCATATGTCAAGATTTCTGTCGCCCCGCTGGCCTAGTAGTTTGAGGTTTTGGCGTCGGATCATTCGCCCGTGTAGGAACCAGGCTCAAGTCCCGGATGAAGCCTGCATAATGTGCTTTTCTTTCGGCTCTGTCTTCTAGATATTTGATGTTTCCATTCCCTGGAGCCAGTGACCCCAAATAGGAACAGGTTACTACTTATAGCCCAACTACTTGATTGTGGTGGGCCATCCCACCAAAAAAAATAAAAGTATTTCTTTATTTCATTATTTATGGTGTGTTTTACTTATCTCCTATGCAATATTATAGCGTACTTTATTTATTTCTAGGCAAGGTTTTCGAAACCAAAGATGCACATATCATGTTTACCGAAATGTTTGCCAGAACCAGGCCCCCTCCCCCAACACACACACACACACAATAAAAAATGAATTAGGAGCTATCTTTATGATTTATGTTGCATGTCTTTTACACTGCCTCTCTTTTTATAAACTCCACTCAAATATTCGTGCTTTTTCAATGAGATTACGTATGTAGATGAGCTTTCCCACGGAAATACTTCTTATTTTACTAATTCTTTTAATTCAGACCTGAAAAAAATTTAAAAACAAGATACTGATTCAAAAACATCTCTGAAATCATAAGATGATCCTGTATTTTACAAAAACATTGAGATCGTCGTTAATGATACATTGAGATCGTCGTTATGAACCGAGGTTAATAACCACAGTACGTCCAGAAACATCCTATGCCACATTTGTGAAACTGAAAATTCATCTTATTAAAATTTAATTTGTTTTGAATATCCGATTGATTTTTGAAAAATTTGTTAACGTTCCGAAACATTTCTCACTGTACAAAATAATTTACTTTGAAAAACCGTGTTCGGTAAAAAAAATTATAAAGGAAGTACCTACCCTCCAGATATTAATAATTTTTTTAGGCTAAACATTATTATTAAATTTTGTTACATTTTGGAATCAAAGTGAACAGTTAAATATTTTCAGCTACATATTCATTTCCTGGTATGCTTTTGTTTTGACAAAAGCAGTGATTTCTCAGAAAATCAGATAAACAGAGGAAGATATTGCTTGTAGGGCAAAGAAAGTGCACTATTATTTACTTTAACCGATAGGAGTAGGAGATTGATAAGTATATTTTACCCTATAGGAGAAGCGTTATATACAGGCATATGCATGCATCTGTACAGTGAAATATCGTCTTCCCTTTTATGAAGTATTTTGGCAAGAAGTTATTTATCAAGCCTACAAATAAAGATCTTTGATTCGTTACCAGTGTTGTTTCGTTGGGTAAATCCTACTCCATAAAAGCTAACACATTTGTGATAACAGCACTTGATACATCTAAAGAGCATGTGAGAAAATATTGTTTTGAATAGTTTTTTAAATGTGCTACGGGTATTTTTTGCAGGCATTCGTTTCTCAACACCAGTAAAGATTGTTGACCAAATCCATGCAACACTTGCAGCGTTCTTTATTACTTGAAACGTGTATTTGTGGCTTTTGAGAACAAACACTACGCACAAATTTGGAAGATATGAATCCGTTTATTGGTGTAAATATGACATGGATGTTAAGTCAGATAATATCCGACAACTTGAACATTTCGTCTTCCTGGAGCGGGAGACACGAGTACGGTTTCCGCTCCAGGAAGACGAATTTTTCAAGTTTTGGGATATTGTCTGACATAACATCCATGTCATATTTACACCAATAAATGGATTCACATCTTCTAAATCTGCATTGTACATTGGTGTAATCCCGTATTTGATTAATTGAAACACTACGTAACTTTTTTATTCACTCACTCGAAGTGTAACAAAATGACTCAAATAAAGTTTCAGAAAGGCTTACTTACAATTCCGTTTTTATTCCGTCAGTATCGCATGATCACTTCACTCTGGTACTCCAACACTCCTGAGGAACTAATTCATAACAGTACTAATATTTTAAAGCTTATTACCGCTAATTAGTAACGGCAGAAAACTAGATTATATAAACTTCAACACTAAATATATAACAACACAACTCGAACACGCAGACTTCAAGTAAACACCACTTCCCCATAATGGAACTTCCACGATTACGACATCACACCACAAATTTTGCTGCTTGTTTCAACATTACATAGCTCGTTCTTATCATGTGAACATACACATCATTTACTCTGACCTTAAGACTCTTGCCAACATACATTCTGCGAGTAAGAAAATATAACGTTAAGGTTAAAACGCTTAAAGAGAATGAACTAACAATTTACATAGAGAAAGAAACTAAAAATGGAAATTAAATTAGATTATACGTTGTAAAATACGAACTTCCACGCACAAAAGTGCGGAATGATACATTGACATTTAATGACTTGAGCTTGTGGTGAGTGATGTGGGGAGTTGCGAGAGAGATATTGAAGGAGTAGGACATGCCGAGCTTTGGCTAAGACAACAAGTTCAGTTTGTAGCGCGAAGTGTATTCCAGTTTATGTTTTTGTGTAAAGAAATAAATGTTTTGTGTTGTGATCGAGTGTCTGTGATGTTACAGACGAAAGATAGAATTGGAGGCACCTGTGAGATTCGAACTACGAAAGACAGGAAGTGGAGGCGCCGGTGAGATGGGATTGCGCAACTTCAGCGGCATTTTTTATGACCGTGGGAATCGATGAATTGGAAGATCTTCAAGCGTGCGAAAGAACCAACGCGACAGGGATATTTTTTTTTCCTCTTTGTGTTGGGAAGAACAAAGGATGGTGACTGTTGTTTGTTTTTCGAAATTAGTTGTTCCGTATCAGATTTACACCACATTAGATGTTTATGTAAGTACTGTTTTTGTTGTGTTCTTAGAGAATTATCCAAAGGAATGAAATATCAAAGCAAGTTTTTTAGAAGTTTCCGGGCATGGAATTAAATAGAAGGAAATAATTTCTGTCAAGAAATAGTACATTCAGATCAACTGTTTGAGCCTAGATTATAGGTAAATGTAAAATATGGTTGTAAACAATTTCTGTGAACGTATACACATAAACGATAATAGAAGGAAATAATTTCTGTCAAGAAATAGTACATTCAGATCAACTGTTTGAGCCTAGATTATAGGTAAATGTAGAATATTGTTGTAAACAATTTCTGTGAACGTATACACATATACGATAATAGAAGGAAATAATTTCTGTCAAGAAATAGTACATTCAGAGCAACTGTTTGAGCCAAGAGTATTGGTAAATGTAGAATATTGTTGTAAACAATTTCTGTGAACGTATACACATATACGATAATAAATAAATATTGGGTACACAATATTTAGCTCGAAAAGAAGAACTTCTGCAGTTGGCGGAAGAATTGGGTATAGAAGTTATGCCAAATCTCAAAATTTTGGAATTAAAAAATAAAATTGTCAACTTTGAAGGTTATGAAGAGGATTTCGTGAAAGAACTTTTGGCAGGTATAAAAGAGCGTAGAGAAACAGAAAGACAAATGGAATTGGAGCTTGAAAAACGTAGACAAACAGAAAAACAAATGGAATTTGAGCTTGAAAAACTCAGAACAGAAGCTGGACGTCAGCCGCTGGGAGGTAGTTTGGAGCAAAATGGAAATTCTCATAAACCGAGATTAGAACTTCGTCATTCGATGAAAACATTAGACCCAAAAGACAGTGATATAAGTATTTACTTAGTTTTATTTGAAAGGCAAGCACAACAAGCAGAAATAAAAAGGGAAGATTGGGTCACGAATTTGATAGGACTTTTGCCCTACGAAATATCACAATTGATTGCCAGAGAAAATGTGGAAGATGCTAAAAACTATGAATCTGTTAAAAGGTTACTTCTTAAAAGATACAAGTTAAGTCAAGAGAAATTTAGATTAAAATTTGTACAACACATGCGTACATCAGAGAAGACCTGGAGAGATTTCGCCTTCGAGTTAGAAAATTATTTTAATGAATGGATTTCAGGACTTAAAATAGGCAATTTTGAAGGGCTAAAAAAATTAATGATCGTCGGTCAATTGCAGAGGAGAGTGCCTATAGAAATAAGGGAGCATTTTATTGATAAATGGTCAAATATTGTCTCACCTTCAGATTTGGCTGATATGGTGGACAATAATGAAAGTGTAAGAGGAGGAGCCAAGAAAAATTCGTCGAATGAATTTTGTGCTTCAAAGAAAATGCATGGCAGTGAGAAAAAACTAGAGATAACTATGATCGGGGAAATTTTATGAAAAATGGATTTTATAACAAAAATTATGTTAAGTCAAATGTAGGACAAGGGTGGTTAAAACGGAATGTATCTCAGAATGAAGAAAAGTATGATCGCAGATGGAAGATTCAATGTTATGAGTGTGCATCTTATGATCACATTCGACCTCAGTGTCCAAAGCTAAAACCACAGAACTCAGGAAGCGTAAATAGAATCAGAGAGGAAACAGAAGGGGATCTCTTGGCACCCTATACCTTTGAAGGAAAAATAAATGGAGTTACCATGCCTATTCTCCGGGATACAGGTTCATCAGTTGATATCATTTGTCAAGAGTATGTGTCGCTAGGTGAGTTTACTGGAGAACATGTGTGGGTACAGCATCTTCTGGATGAACAAAAGGTTTGTTTACCATTGGCAGAAGTTGAACTAGAATGTGAATTAGGTCATATTGTAACTAAGGCTGCAGTGATTAGGAAGTCGCTAGATCAAGGTAGATATTTACTTGGAAATAAGACTGCCGCTTTGTTAAAAAAATTGATATGGAGTGGCCACTTAATTCAGAACAGGTAAATGTTGTAATTACTCGGTATCAAGAATAACAGAAACGAAACAACGAAGAGAGAAATTCAGTAAAAATTGATTCAGGGAAGAAAGAAAAACAAGCCCTTGAAGGAGAGGCTGTGGGTTCCGAAGAATCAGATGAATTAGAAGAAAAAATTCTGCCATTGAGGCATGATAAAGATAAAGCCATATTAGAGTTGGTAAAAATGGATTCAAAATGTTTCATGGAAGATGAACGGCAAAGTTTGGAATTGAAAAAAATTCTAAAAGAAATAGAGAAAACAGATTTTAAAAAGGCAAATGGTTATGCTGTACTAAGAAATGGGATGTTGGTGAAGAAGAAGATCAACAAGATTGGCGAAGAGGGAGATCTTATTGTTGTTCCAGAACAATATAGAGAACAAATAAAAAACATGTGTCATGGGGGAACTTCGGGGCATTTAGGAGTGACAAAAACCAAATACAGACTAGAGAAGTGTTTTTATTGGCCTAACTGTTATAAAGACATTGAAGAATTTGTAAAATCTTGTGATTCATGCCAACGTGCTGGAAAAGCTGGGGTCAAAAAGAAAGCACCTTTAAAAATAGTTGCAATTATTCCTGAATTTTTTACAAAAATCAACGTTGATGCCTGTGGGCCTTTGCCCGAGACTTTAAGCGGAAATAGATACATAATTACAGCTATGTGTTTGTCGTCCAAATATCCAGATGCAGTACCAGTACCAGACTTAGGATCCAAGTCGGTAGTTGACGCTTTGTTACACATTTTTAGCCGCATGGGATTTCCGAAAGAAATTCAAACTGATCAAGGAGCCAGTTTTGTAAGCATTTTGACACTAGAATTTCTGAAGCGGTTTGGAATAAAAGTTACTCATAGTTCTGTATATCATCCCCAAAGTAATCCGGTAGAACGATTCCATCGAACTATTAAAAGGATGTTGAGAGTTTTATGTCTTGAATCTGCTCCGGATTGGGAGAAACAGTTACCGGCGGCGCTGTTTGCTTTGAGAACTGTGACACATCAAAGCACAGGGTTTACTCCTGCTGAATTGGTGCATGGAAAAAATTTGAGGACGCCAATGACACTATTGTATGAAAAATGGATGGGTCATCCTGAAGAAGAAAACTATGTCACTGAATATGTATTTGAGTTAATAAATAGGATGAAAAGATGTCAAGAACTTGCCATTAAAAACATGGAAGTGGCTCAATTGAAAAGAAAATATTGGTATGACAGAAATGCGGTAAAACGTAAATTTCAAGAAGGAGATTTAGTATTGGTTTTTGTTACCTGCAGGCCAAATAAGTTAGAGAAACAGTGGAAAGGACCAGGGAAAATTGAGAAAAAAATTTCTGAGACTAATTATGTAGTAAGCTTTGAAGGTAAAAAGGTAAAGCATCAAGTATATCACATTAACATGCTGAAACCATACCATAAACGACCAGAATTTGTGAACTTATTGCCCGTTTGTGAAAATGGTGAAATGGATTTAGAGATTAAATTTCCGCAAGTTGAAAAAGCTCCCAATATATTTAACTTCTCTGATATCGAGGAGAACAGTAAACTTCGAGAGCGCCTAAGTGGCCAACAAATTCAGGAACTGAAAAAACTATTATGTTAACACTTGAAAATGTTTTCTAATATTCCAGGAAAGACTCATTTGGTCGAACATGATATCGAGCTAGCTAGTAATGCTATGGTAAGAGTTAAGCCTTATAGAATGTCGCCCAGGCAGATAAATATTCTTAAAGCCGAGATAGATAAAATGCTGCAGTACAAGATTATAGCAGTTATTGAATCAGACTATACATCACCCATGATTTTGGTAGAAGTACCCGGAAGAGATCCACGCCCATGTATTGACTACAGGCGATTGAATGAAGTGACAAGGATCCAGTTCTATCCATTGCCTAACATAGAAGAAAGAGTCGAAAAGGTTTCTGGAGCGAAGTATATTACAGTATTAGATTTAACAAAAGGGTACTGGCAAATTCCATTAAGTGCTAGAGCTCAACGATTTGCAGTGTTTGAGACTACTTTTTGAACGTATCGGCCTTTAAAGATGCCATTTTGGCCTTAATAACGCACCTTATTTCTTTAGCAAAATGATATCGGAACTTTTGAGAGGCTGCGAAGAGTTTGCCGTACCATATCTAGATGATGTTGCCATTTTTTCCGAAAACTGGGGGGATCATTTGATACATCTTGAAGAAGTGCTACAGAGGTTGCAGAGGGCTTCCTTGACCATAAAACCTTCCAAATGTAAGTTTGCTCAAGATCACGTCCTGTATTTGGGTCATATTGTTGGACAAGGATATCGAAAACCAGCGGATCGAAAGGTTCAGGATATACAAAATTTTCCTACGCCAAAGAACAAGACGCAAGTAAGATCTTTCTTAGGCCTGGCGGGATATTACAGCATATATATTCCAATGTTTTCTTCGATAGCAGCTCCCTTGACAGACATCTTGAAGGGTAAAAATCGTAAAGAGGAAATTATATGGTCAGAACAATGTGAGAAAACTTTTGTGGAACTAAAAAAATCTTTGTCTAGTTTTCCTGTTCTGTATGCCCCTGACTATTAACGTAGATTTATTCTACAAACTGATGCTTCAGATCAAGGAATGAGAGTCCTCCTCTCGCAAGAACAAGAAGATGGCACTGAACATCCTGCACTCTATCTAAGCAGAAAACTTTCGACAGCAGAGAAGACATACAGTACCAGTGAAAGAGAATGTGCCGCCATTATATTTGCTGTACAGAAACTTAAATGCTATCTGGATGGTCAAAATTTCCTCATACAAACTGATCATAACCCTCTCGTTTGGTTACGCACCAACGCAAGTTCAAATGCTCGTCTGATGAGATGGGCCCTTGCTTTACAAGCATATGATTTTGTTATAATTCATCGATCGGGAACTATGCACAAAAATGCAGATGGACTGAGCAGAGTTCCAACTTTAGATGATCCACCTTGATCATGCTATGTGTCTGCTAGTGAAAACATTTTTTTTTTGGTTGTGGTATATAATACATAGAAATTGTTGGAAAACACGTAAAGTTGATTGTTAAATTAACTCATATATTTCTCTTTGTAAGTGGATTATGACTCATTATGTGAACTATGACTATTGTATTGTAAAATGACAAGAACGTTTTACCACTGGAAAAAGTTTCTCTGGAGTGAGGAGGGGTTGTAAAATACGAACTTCCACGCACAAAAGTGCGGAATGATACATTGACATTTAATGACTTGAGCGTGTGGTGAGTGATGTGGGGAGTAGCGTGAGAGATATTGAAGGAGGAGGACATGCCGAGCTTTGGCTAAGACAACAAGTTCAGTTTGTACCGCGGAGTGTATTCCAGTTTATGTTTTTGTGTAAAGTAATAAATGTTTTGTGTTGTGATCGAGTGTCTGTGATGTTACAACGTCATACACTGTGAGCAGCAATAGGAATACAATTAAAGGATTATATCGTTCCCGTAAAACGATTTCCTGAGCGAACGATTGGCATCACATGGATATGAAATTAGAATTTCGGAAAAGGTTTAACCTGGTATTATATGATTTTTTCTCCTTGGATAGGAGTTATTTGAATAATATGATATCTTCTTCTCACTGATAAAGAGAGAGAGAATAAGTTTCCCCACATGTGCGAAATTTAGAACACCTAAAGATTTATGACGAACAGGTTAAACATTTTCTGTTGAATTCCCACGTAAATGAAAATATTAAAAAATCTCATGAAGACGGAGATCCACTTGGTCAAGTAACGGACAATCTGCAAATGGTGTACAAGATATCCTTGTTTTGCGATATAGATACGTTCAACAAAATTAGCCCTTAAACCGAAACAACGAATAGAGAGAATGAGTTCCGTGAAACAGCGTTCATTTCTTATACGATGTAATTCAGGGCTTCTCAAAGTGGGGGTTTCAAGAAATAGAGGCTAAGGTTCTCTTTCACATTACATCCCTTCGTCAATGTTGCTGAACATCTAGTCACCCCAAAATCAAGCAGTGGATCTTCCGCCTATGCACTTTCAGTGTGGAACCAAAAATTGCTTGTTTGCATTTTTAAGTAATTTAACACCATGTACAATAGTCACCTCTTCTTTTTTGCTTGATGCTGGCGTCAGATGTTGAAAGAACTTGATGCATGTGACGCGATATATTCCACGCACGAGATTCTACAAAGCATGAGGGAACAATTGACGTCAAAGATTTTGAAGATGATAATCCGTTTTTTGGTGTAAATATGACGAGAATGGTAAGTCAGATAATATCAGAAAACTTGAAAATTTCGTTGTCCTTGACTTGGACTGGAACCCACGTCTCCCAAATAGCGCCCGGATATGCTAACCACTACACCACCCAGGACTACTACATTGAAATAGCACTCTGATAATGTCCCACGATATGAATCACAGACTGAGAAAGAGAAAACAAAATGTCCTAGGAGTCAACCCAAGGAGGTTATATTACTGAAGACATCACTGACTCTGCCGCCATAGGTCACAGCTAATCTGTGTTGTGACGTCACAAGCAGGCAAAAGTGAACTAAATTATAGCGTTGATGAAACAGTAAGCTTGTGTATCATTGATAAAGATTATTGAATTACTAATTTTATCTGTTTATACGCTTAGAAGCTTTTGTTCCATTGGTTTCCGAGCAGCTTCTCTTCTGAGGCTGCGTCGTGCCGGCTCATGACGTCATTTGCAGCACAGACGGTGACTTATGGCGGCCAATGCTGCGTGGATAGGAGTGGTGTCTCCAGTAATATAACCTCCTTGAGTCTACCCTTGCAAACATCTTTATTTTTTGTGGATTGAGAAATTCATGGATGTCAATTTCCGATTGAGAAAACATTTTAATATTTGAAGCAACAGGTTCCATGTTTCACATATTTGCATTTCGCCTCAACTACCACCTGTCAGATAATACCGACAACACGGTCTCTCATCTCACCACCGGATAAACAGCAACTGTTTTCTTACTTTTTTTCTTCGCTTCACGTTGTTTGTTTCTCATCACGGGTAACTGCCTAGCAACACGTTAAGTTAAATGCGTCGGAAGAAATGATTGGTCAGTTCCTATCTGGAGCATTTCCACTGCATCCCATAATACACAGTGCGTCAAAGAATTTTTAAGACTGGCGCTACACTTCAGCCTACGGCGCCACGAGTGTAATTGCAAATGCGTTATAAACCGTGACCATCTGCTTGCTTTCTGCCAAAAGTACTGCGCAGTTGTTAAAGTAATTCAAACGAAACGGCCGTTCATTAGAGAAGTAAAGTTTTTTTCATGTTGAATTTTTAAGATGGAACAAAGGTCTGTTATTAAATTTAACGCAAAGCTTCGTAAATGTGCCTCGGAAACGTACCAAATGATGAAACAAGTTTACGGTGAGTTTTGTTTAAGTAGATCAATTGTTTTCCTGCGGCACAAACGTTTTTTGGACGGAAGAAATGAGCTAGAAGATTATAAGCATATCGGAAGATCAAGTTCATCTAGGACACCTGAGATTATTGAAAAAGTGCGTGATTTCGGAGCAAACAATCGATGCGCGTCATTAAGAATGATGAAATAGTCTTTAAACATCAACAAATCGATTGTTACAGGTGATGAAACATGGTGTTTTCAACATGTTCCTGAAACAAAGCGACAAAGTGCGGAATAGAAGTCAAAAAACTCACCACAAGCCAAAAAAAAACAAGAAAAGTTCCATCGAAAATCAAAACAATGCTCATTACATTCTTCGATAGTAAGGGTATTATCCACAAAGAATCTGTTCCAAGTGGACAAACAATTACTGGCGAGTTTTATTTAAATGTTTTGAGGCGTTTGATGAGCAGAATTCGTCGCATTCGTCCAGAATATCGGGATGAAAACAGTTGGTGTTTGTTGCACGATAATGCACCCAGTCACACCTCACTTCTTGTTCGTAGATGTTTGGCGAAAAATAACGTCTGTGTGCTGAAACATCCACCGTATTCGCCTGATTTAGCACCCTGCGACTTTTCTTTATTCCGAAAACTTAAAAAGACGTTAAAAGGGTGTTATTTTGATGATATTTTGACCATACAAACAGCTTCGACGCGTGCATTGCAGGCAATTCCGCAAAGTGAACTGGAACAGGCATTCGTATTGAAGCCGGAGGGACTTATTTTGAATAACAAACCAAAACAAATAATAATTTCTTGTTTCTATTTCATTTTAGAGACACAGTCTTAAAAATTCTTTGCCACACTGTGTATGTTTGCCATGCTTCTCGTCTGCTCATTACGTACAATTTAAATTGGTGCCTTGTTTTTCTAATGACGCTACGGTACGACTTAAGGGTGACATTTGGTGATTTTTCTCCCTATACTTCCAATGGAAAAAATTGGACCCTATTTCCTCAGCAAAGAAATATTTCCGATACATAACAATTGGCCCAGTAATAAAAAAAAACATCCTAACTTTTATTGTGCAGTCTGTGTTTCTTGCAAAAACTTTTCCTGAACTATATTAAATATCAATAACTGTAGCGGTTAGGAAGAGTGTGCCACCTGTAAGCAAGTGTCAATTTTTTGCAAAAAAAAAAAACATGGATTCTACAATTTAACTTAGTAGTTTTATTATCAGTGGGCTAATTTTGATACGTATATGAGAAATCTTTTTCGCTTAGGAAATATGGTCGATTTTTTTTTCATTATAAGCATCAGAAGCAAAACCACTAGACGTCCACTTTAAGAAACATGCTAACCATTTTCTACCCATCTTTGTCTTTCTTAATTGGAGGTTTAACGATCACCGTGAGCAACTCAATGGGCTATAAGCAGTCGCCCGTCCCTATTTTAGGGCCACTGGTTTTAGGGAAGGGAGAGAGCCAGTGCCGTAAGACAAACACAACATCTGTGCCTCACCGTTATTCGAACCTAGACCCATTTTCGACGAATGATCTTAGACCACCGCGCCACCGCAGCGGCTCTTCGTCTTTCTGTTAAAACATGAAAATGCAGTGACAAACTTGGTGCTGAGTGAAAACGCTCCTGCTTGGAATAACTTTGCGGAAATTGAATGAAAATTTGTAGTAACCTGAAGAATTTCGTTTCCTCTCTCAATGCTCACGTTATAAAAAAATCAATCGCTAATTCAGAAATTTAAGTCATTCAGGATTTTAAGAATTGCGCAAGTTATACCCAAAACAGGTCTTCCACGTGCTGCCAAGTGGTTTTATCCTGAGAAGAAAGTTTTTCTTTCACACGCTAAGCGGCTAAGATTTTCTTGGGATCTTCTCCATCTGCTTGAGAAAAACGAAACAGAGAGAGAGAGAGGGAGAGAGCAGGGAAAATAGAGGACAAGCGCCGTAGAGAAACGCAAACGTTCCATTTCCATAATTGCTTCTTATCCATTTTGTGGAACTTTAAAAGTGACGAAATGTTTCATGCGCTAATCAAACTACCAGAATATTTTGGAAAACTGTGGTTTCTAATTATTGGAAAAGGGCAAAGGTCGCGTTCTTTAATGAGTTCGGTCGATATCTTGATCACGAAAATGACGACATCGTCACCCCTAATCGCAATTCAAATTTCCCACAAATAAAGGAGGGCGAGTGAAGAGGAATCACGCGTCGCGAAGACAGGCGGAATTCGAAGCAGCCTGACCGACACGCTCGCTGGAAATTGCTCACAAAGTAATTTAAAGTAATTAAATGCAATGAAGATTTGAGAAAACAGGGAATTCTGGAGATTAATGCCAAACCGGGATTACTCGGGCAAATATGTGGAGCAAATTAAAACCGTGTTCTGTCCCTAGGATTGCTCTTCTGTACTCAATAGGGATATTTATCGAATGCTTAATTAATTCGGCAAAATAATATTGGCACGCTGACCCAACATGATTCCCGACTTTATCGCGTCAATAAAGGATCATGGGACTCAGCGCAAATCATTCATTATGCAGAGATTATGGACATAGCTCATTTGAATTTCGAATCTAACGTGAAACAAGGCAAACGGCTCGATTCTCTGAATAAATGCATACTGCATGAAAACTGAAGTTAATTAATTAATTTATTTCTTTATTTGTTGATTTACTAATTTATTTATTGCAGCTGATAAATCAGGATTTTAAATGTACTTTTATTGTCATTCAATTTATTTTAGATTTCATGCAGTACCCTGTGATTGATGTGAGTTGGAAAAAAATAGCGTTCGTTTTAATTTGAAAATGAACTGCAAGGAAATCAATATTGTTCGTATTTCATGAAAGCGCTCTTAAATTTAATTTTTTATCTCAACACTTAGTGAGGATAAGCTTATTCATCTGCTTTTAAATCCTGAGCTTCCTTGAAAATTTGTGAAATTCATACATATTTCGTTCTTTACTTCTCGGCACTTTTAGTACGTCTTTTGTAAAAAAGATCATGCTTATGTTATCGGTTTGTCCGTCCGTCCGTCCTTCTGTACCCACGATATCTCTGAAACTATGAGTCCGATTTGAAAAATTCTTTTTGCATTGGGAAGCTTGAAATATGCGAATGATGATCCCTTATTTCGTTTTTTTTTTCGATGTATAATTTCGCCGCTAGAGGGCGTAAATGCAGATGATGTCGAATTCAAAAATACGTTTTATTCCACATATTTGCTTCTAAACATCAGATTGAAAACATTATTTTATCTTTAGATTCCATTTATGTCGAAATGTATTTCAGATATAGTTACTTTTTTCAAATTACGCATAGATTTTTCCGCTAGAGGGCGTAAAATTAAATTGCATTTTCCCCGATAATTCTCCTTCTAAAACTCCGATTTGGAAAAAAATTATTCAGCGGATACACCTCCTGATGGAAAATATATTGCATATAATTTCTAATTTTTGGTAAAGAATACTTTGGCCACCAGGGGGCGTAAGCGATCATTTTTGCTTCTGATGTATTTCCCATAAAATCTCAGCTTCTAAAATATCGATTGAAAACATTCTTTCGTGGACAAAAAATTCTTGCCACTCACATCGATAAACCTTTTCGGAAATTTTCTTCTTAAAATATTGCACAGTTTCCTCGCCAGGAGGCGTAGATGTATATCTTATTTTTATCAATATATCTACTTCTAGGAGTCCGATTTGAAAAATTCCTTCTTTGTTGAATAGTGTTTTCAGTGTGACATGGTTTTCATATAATTTCAAAATTTTTAAGTAATTCATACACTTTCCGCTAAAGGGCGTAAAGGTAAATTGCTTTCCCCTATATCTCTGCTTCTAAATTTCTGATTTGAAAAATTCTTTCTGCACCGGATACAGCTCCTGATGGGAAATCCTTTGCATATAATTTCTAATTTTTGTAAAAAATGTTTTAGCCACCAGCTGACGCAAGTCCTAATTGCAGCTTCTGATGTATTTGCAGCAAAATATGAGCTTTTAAAATCTCGATTGCAAAAAACGACTTTTGTTGACCGATACTACTCATGTCGACAATCCTTTTAGGAACATTTTGTTCTGGAAATAATGCATGGTTTCTGCGCCATGTGGCGTAGATGTATATTTTATTTTTGTCAATATCTCAACTTCTAAAAGTCCAATTTGAAAAATTCCTTCTTTGTTGGATAGTGTTTCCAATGCGAAATGTTTTTCCTACAAATTCAAAATTTTCAAGTAAATCATAGACTTTCCGCTAGGGCGCCCATAGGTAAATTGCGTTTTCTGCTCCAAAAACTCCGATTTGAAAAATTCTTCTTGGTATCGCATACAAGACCTGATGGGAAATATTCTCGCAATAATTTCTAATGTTTGCTAAAGAATGGTTTAGCCACCAGGTGACATAAGTGTTGATTTTTGCTCCTGATGTATTTGTAGCAAAATCTGGGATCCTGAAAAATCGACTAAATGTTTTTTTCTTGGACCGATACCGCTCATATGGATAAACCTTTTGAGAACACTTTCTTCCTAAAATATTGGATGATTTTCCCACCAGGGGGCGTAAAGTTACATCTTATTTTTGTCGATATCTCCGTTTCTAAGAGTCCGATTTGAAACATTCGTTCTGTGTTGGAGAGCGTTTCCGATGCGAAATGTTTCTCATATAAATTCATATTTTTCTTAACGCATAAGTCTGCAACAAGAGGGCGTAAGCTCACGATTCCGTTTCTTATCTGAGGGATTAAAAACCCGATTAAAAAACTTCTTTCTTCTGTCAGATACTATTGTTTTCCATACCGGTTCCATTGAGTTTGAATAGCTTTGATAAATTTAATTTGCGTCAGAACGGATTTAAAAGACGTGCTTATTACACCCGTAAATTCGGTGTCATCTTTCTTGTTGATTATCATAAAAGCTCTCGTGCCCTTTGAGAGTTATCTTATGCTTATAAAGTAAAATACGTCAGATTCCGGTTAAGTGGACCACAGGGTAATCTGGGCAGCCGTTTATTTAGGGCAATTCTGGGAGAACAGAAAAAATCAAGAACACAATCAAGATTTCCCTCGCTTATTTGGGCCACTACGCTGCTTTTTCGGGACAGAGACAGTACATTGCGCACCTGTGGTGAGTGGCGTAGAGAACTTTGCTTTAGTCAGTCAGTGCCAAACCGCACAATAACGAAGACGCATGTTTCGACAGCGTAACAATTCTGCTTCCCCTGACTGCTAGATAACGTCTGGTAAATTGCGAGAGGAATGGGCAATGCGTGGACAGCAGGGGAAATCCCCAAATCGGAGAAGATAAGGCAAGGATCAAGATGTTGAGGGGGCACACAATCAATGGTTCTGTGTTGAAACTGAACAGGGTGTGAATGTTCCAATGTTGAAAGCTAAATCAGATGAGTTTGTTAAAAAGCTGGGATACATGAATTTTAAAGCAATGGATGGTTGGCAATCTCGATGGAAATCTAGGCACGAAATTAAATTTAACAAAGCACACGGCAAGAGGGACAGTTCTGATGTTGCGAGTGTTGAACGATAGGAAATCCAACTGACTTGCTTCGAGTTGCTCCAGAAATATAGTGCAGATGACATCTTCAATGCTGATGAAACAGGTTTACTTTACTGTGGAAAGCTTACTGGCAAACATGCAACACTATCGGGTTCAAAAAAGGAAATGAATCGCGAAATTGTGTTGCGCTGCTCAAACACGTTATGAAATGATAAGCAGAAGCTGTTGTTTATTGAGGAAAACGCTATGTCTCGATGCTTTAAAGGGCTTAGAAAACACAGAAAGAATACATTGATGGCTTCTGATATTTTTCAGAAATGGAGTTGGGATGTGGAATTGCAACGGAAGTCAAGAAAAAGTTTGCTGCTTCGGGACAACTGCGCCATGCACACACATTTAAATTGCCGCCTGAAAATATTCAACTGGAATTTCTTTCTGCTAACATGACATCTTTAATAAAACCACTGGATATGTGCGTCATAAAAACATTGAAGACATTGTATCGCCGAAGTTTGGTACATCATATTCTTGAAGCAAATGAAGAAAATCTCATATCATCTTCAAAAGCTAAAGAAATCCGTATAAAGGTTACCATTTTATAAACAGTGCAATTTGTCACCGACAATTTGCGAAATGTACGCAGCAAAACTATTCAGAACAGCTCTGCTGGATGTGAATTTTAGAACTCCCACCAGGAGATGCCAGACACGGCCGATACTGTAAATTAAACAATTTTGGAACTTCAGCAAGCCATAAACTACAAATAATTTACATAAATGAGAGCAGTCTTCAATATCATGATGAAAATGAAGATTATGTGGATGCAATTGCTCAACAACTTGCAGCAAAATACCTAGAGGGATTAGAAGACCAGGAAAGTGATGAAGATGGTACACCTGAACATGAGCGAGTGACTGACTAGGGAGACAGGAAATATTTTTTGCGGATTTCCGACGCCATTTTATTCCAGAAGGCAGTAGTTTATCTGCACTTATTTTGTTCATTTACACTCTTCAAAGAGAACACGTCAAGGTACCCTTAATAAATTTGTCCAAAACATAAATTGTTAGGGACTAACTGCTTGTATGGCAGATACGTACATATGTGCATTTACATTAGGATTGCTTTTTGCGCAAATTATTATTTAATATTTGTACCGAAATTCATTTAAATGCATATGTTCATGGGTACTTTTTACTCAGTAAATCGTAGTTTTAAACCCATTTGGTTCTGCTTTGAGGCAAAAGTATAAGTACACTATACAAAACATATTCGTACATCACATTGGTTTAGGACAAATGGCTTTATTAACTCATTTAGTTGTTAGTCAGTCCACCTTTTACATGTATGACAGAGGCAACACGTCGAGGCATACCATCAAGCAATTTCCAGTAGGTCTAGATAGGAATGGCTGGCCTCCAAAGCTGCTGCCCGAGTGGAGAGGGAAGATGGTCGTCGTGGTCGATTTCATATCCGTTGCTCCAGTTCATCCCAGAGGTGTTCTATGGGATTAAGATCAGAAATTTTGAGCAGACCAGTCTTACATTCCACCCCATTTTTAAAAAAAAACAGTCCTTCACACGTCCCGTGCAGTGTGGCAGGGAGCTCGATCGTTTTGGAGGAGACAACGATCATTTCTATAATAATGTTATATTGTTGGTTTGGCAAAATTATCCATAACGTCGAGGTGCACTTCAGAGTTCATGACTTGTGGTATAATAACCAACGGGCCGGGTGCCATCCACGAAATACAACTCCATGGAACCTCCTCTGAACTCAACAGTTGGAAAAACACAGTCCGGCGAAAATCGTTCGCAGAGCTGTCGCCAAAATCTAAACACGCTCATCAGATTGAAAGAGTGGAAATCGTGACTCACCACTCCAAAAAGCAGATTTCCAGTCGTCCACGGGCCAGGAACGACGGGAGACACACATAGGCGTAACCACTGGGGGGGGGGGGGGTTAGAACCCCCGGATTTTCGGAGTCGGGGATCCTCATATATATATGTATATATATATAGAGAGAGAGAGCTGCACGACTTGTTATCCAACTCTCAAAAAGATACCAGGCTCAGATTATTCAAACTTATGCACCCACCACAAGTCATCCTGAAGAAGAAATTGAAGAATTTTATGAGGAAATTTGTCATCTAAATAATAAAGGTAAGCAGCACTTGAAAATAATTATGGGAGATTTCAATGCAAAAATAGGGCAACGGCAACAGAATGAAACTTCAGTAGGTAAATTCGGTCACGGCAACAGAAACCAGCGTGGAAATACTCTCGTTGAGTTTGCAGAGGCAGAAGGGTTTTTCATCTTGAACTCCTTCTTCAAGAAAAAGCCACACAGGAAATGGACATGGAGACATCCAAATGGGACGACAAGTGAAATTGATTTTATTATGTGTAACAAAAAATTCGTCATAGAAGACTGCAGTGTGCTAAAGAAGTTCAACACAGGTAGTGACCATAGATTGGTGAGATGTAAGATGCACCTCACCACTAAACTTGAACGTGGCAAGCTCATAAGACAAACAAAATCTATTGACATAAGCAACCTTAAAAAACACCATAATACCTTCAAGTTGGAACTGAAGAACAGGTTCTCTGCTTTAGAAGGCCTAACATCGGAAGAAGTGGATATTTCTGAAGTTAACAGAAAAGTAACCAAAGCTCTTATGGAAACAGCAACAAAATTAGCTGGGTCTAAGAACAAATTGCATGTGAACAAATTATCAGGAAAAACCAAAATGTTGATGCAAAAAAGAAGAGTGATGAGGACAACTAAAGAAGATGTGACTTCCAAAGTGGAATATATAGAGCTATGCGAGACAGAACGAAAAAGTATCACTGAAGACGTAAGAAAATTCAACTGTGAACTAGTGAGGAAAGCAATTCAAAACAACCAAAGCCTAAAGATAGCAAAGGGACATCTCAGTAAGGGAAGAAAACAGATTATGGCACTGAGAAAAGAAGATGGTTCTGTAACAAGAAATAGAGGCGAAATTTTGACAAGAGTGAAAGATTTCTACTCCAAATTATATGAAAGGGATGATACATGCACTCCAGACATCATGAAAGATACAACTACCAGAGTTCCTCCAGTCCTTCCAGCAGAAGTTGCACATGCAATCAAGAACATGAAGCGGGGTAAAGCTCCAGGAGAAGATGGAATTACTGTAGACATCATACAAGAAGCAAGTGGAGAAATCGAAACAGTACTCGCCCAAATTTTCACTCGATGCCTTAATGAAGGAAAGATTCCTGAGGATTGGAACACCGCTACAATGATCCTGCTACATAAGAAAGGTGACATTGAGGATCTTGGAAACTACAGACCTATCAGCCTCCTATCAGTAGTTTATAAAATCTTCACTAAAGTTCTTTCACACCGCTTGAAGGTAACACTGGACATGGCTCAACCGAGAGAACAAGCTGGATTCAGGAGTGGCTACAGCACAATAGATCATATCCACGTGCTGAGAGAACTAATTGAAAGAGCGAGGGAATATGAACTTCCATTGTGCATGGCTTTTATCGATTATGAAAAAGCCTTTGATTCGGTGAAACCATCAGCAGTTACAATGGCTCTGAAAACCTGCGGTATTGAAGATGCATACATTAATATTATTAATAACATCTATGAAAATGCAAGTGCAAAGATTCGGCTGTTTGAAAATACAACACACGTAAAAATTGGAAAGGGAGTGAGACAAGGTGACACCATATCTCCGAAGCTCTTTAATGCCACATTGGAGGGTGTTTTTCAGTCGCTGAGCTGGGAAAACAAGGGGATAAAGATTAATGGAGATTATCTAACCCACCTTCGTTTTGCTGATGACGTAGTCATTTTTGCAACTACCCCATCAGAGCTGCTGAGTATGATCCAGGAACTTGCTGACAAGAGTAAAGAAGTGGGATTAAAAATGAACTTTCAGAAGACAAAAGTGATGTTCAATGCTTTTACACGAAATGAAGATTTATCGATTGATGGAGAAAAGCTGGAGATAACAGACACGTACGTTTATCTTGGACAGCAGATATCAAGTGAGGGTCACATTGATGAAGAAATTAATCGGCGTACAAAACTTGCCTGGAGAGCTTTTGGAAGAAACAGCATAGTTTTCAAGAGCAATATGCCATTATGTCTTAAAAGAAAAGTGTTTGATCAATGCATCCTTCCAGTGCTTACGTATGGTGCAGAGACGTGGACCTTAACTAAAAGAGACATACAAAGGCTGCAGACAACTCAAAACAGCATGGAGAGGTGCATACTTGGTGTAACCAGGAGAGATAAGAAGAAGAACTCGTGGATCCGAAAAATGACAAGAGTGGAAGACATCATGATCAGAGTTAAATCCCTGAAATGGCAATGGGCTGGACATACTGCCAGAAGGACAGATCATCGATGGACAGCCGAAATTTTAGATTGGATTCCAAGGGACAGGAAAAGACCCAGAAGAAGACCACATGGGAGATGGGTGGATGAAATTCGAAAGTATGCAGGGGTGACATGGAGGAGACTGGCACAAGACAGACCGTTGTGGAGGAAACTTGGGGAGACCTTCGTCCAGTAGTGGATTGATAATGGTTGACAATGAAGATGATGATGATGATATATATATATATGATGTGTGTATGTGTGATCGGACCCCCTCCTTCTCCAGATTTTGAAACATGGTTACGCCACTGGAGACACACCACTCCAAACGGCGTTTCGCATGCACGGTAATGATACGTGGCTTGTGTGCCGCTGTTTTACCGTAATGACCCACACTGAGGAACTCTCTGCGGGTAGTTATGGTACTAACCAAGCCATTATAACCATTTCCTACTTCAGAAGCAATGGTAACGGCTGAGGAAAAAATGGATTTCTTAACATTGGTTACCATGGCCCTTGTGTCACGTTCCGCCGGTTTGTGCAGCCTTCCTGCAAGTATTATTGCTGTAGTTGCATCGTCCTGCTTGTATCTCTTTAAGACATCACTTACACTCGATTTTGGTATGTATAAAAGTAAATTTCTCCGTAATTTTTGGTCCACGCCGGGGATCGAACCCGAGTCCCCTCATTCCGGAATAAGTCACTCTACCAATTGAGCTACGCGGACGTTCGTTCCGACTGCTATCTGCCTTTATGTCGTGTGCGTCCTGCTGGGCAGGCACGTCACATATGTTTAGTTTAACTGCAATACTCCGTGTACAAACTTTGCTCAAATGATATCCTAAGACCAGCCCACACTCAAACTCGGAAAGTTCGCGTCCGCGCGGAATATCCGCTTTAAAGTTATTGATAACACGACAGAACAGGTCAGCTTTATAAACGCATATCCCCACTCACATCGCACCTTCCTACGTAACCGACCTTTGAACTCAGACAAATATTTGGTAGTGTCCGAATACTTTTGGTAATATAATGTACGTTTGACAATTTACTCTCGCAGCCACCAAACAAGTCTTGCATTACTTATCTCTTTTATATGTAATATAGCACAGGGTAATCAGAGCATTACATGTTGTGCTCCGTACATATAGCTCTCCATTCATTCAGAATATATCTCTTACTTACATAGCTCCCTTTATTACTCTAATCTTTTATTTACCGTTGATTGAACTTGGACCGACTGTCATTATCCCAACTTTGAAAAGCTAGTCGAGAGAACTAATGTGCTTTTAAGTGAGAAAATGTTTAAAGAGGAGAAACTAAATTTACACGAGAACACAGAAACTCAAAAACAAGGTTAAAATAAAGGAGTATGTTATAATATGCAAACGTGTTGTTGTTTAGAAGAGCAAAAGCGTTCCTGTGCATGACTATTTTTCTTGAACAAATAGTAGTTATCCTAGCTACCAGTTTTGGAATCCCAGGAAATATTGTGTATCAAAGGCTTAGTCCAGTATTTCTTTGCTGAGAGAAACTATTTTGGCATCTATATCACACTTGCTAAATATATCTAGTAAGTGTAAAGGGAAGAAAAATAGAACGATGGACACCCATGGATCTTATGCCAACAAATTATATTTCCCTCTACAGAAGAACTATATTTTTATCAGATCGCCTATGCCATTGGTCCAAAAATTGGCAACTTCCACATCTTTCCGTTTAAGTTTTGTAGAATAAAATGTCATTACAAAAAATCCTTCCAACTTAAAAATACCGTGAGTGTTTAGAAGCTGAGTCATTGTTCTGCACGCTTGTGAAAAAATCAGCTAAAAAGGGTTTTCCTTCACAATAACCTTTTAAGCCGCGCTTGATCTCCTTCTCTCAATAAGCAAGTCTGTAAGGCTCTAGTTTCATTAATCTCCTCACGGGAGTTCAACAAAAAAATTAGAAGCTCTGAAAACTGTCAAACAAGAAAATGACATTATTCTCTCCGTCTCTGTACTACTCTCTTGAATGCCTATCACCAACACCATCTTGATTGAGACTAATTAATAACATCATTCTTTCCTAGTCATGCACAATGAAATAACGAAAGCGTCCTTTTCCTTAGAGTTATTCCGCATGTAATCTACCCAGCATTACGGATCATTAACTAAACACGAAGTAAAAAGGTGTTTGGGCGGTAGAATCGATCTATCACCCCAAGTCCATTTTGACACAGTAAACCAATTTCTCAAACATTCCAAAAAAGGGATGTTGCTTATAGGTTTTTATTTATGTTTTTCTTCCTTTTTTATCGTAAAACAACCGCTCAGTGGAATGAGGCTACTGAACTACGGTAAACGGCACCTGAACGAACGATTTCTCCTTGGCTGTGTTCCAACGATAGAAGAGGGAGCAGTTATAAAACGGAGCAGCCTGGCTTTGGTTCCCGGCTTTCAAGACTGTAGGCAGAAATTCTTTCGAGGCCATCAATACCCGGCCAGCACCATTGCAACGAATGATGACTTCTCTCTCTAACTCAATTTGTTGTTCTTCATCAGTTGCTATGGAAATAGGCGCAATGAACAAGGCAGGCGAGTTGCACTGCTACTGCGTCTGTTTCAGTCTGATATTACTGCATGGTTCTTTCTCTGCTTTGTTCTTCGAATACTCCTAACGAGGCTGAATCACCATCAAGATGCAATGATCGAATAGCACCACATTAACAACCGGTTTGCCTCCAAACAATTTGAAAAAATCGATGCAAATGAACATTCAGCGTTCTTTCGCTGACTCGATAGTTTTGAGAAATTTTTATGAAGATTTAGTTATTACAGGTAGAGATGCTAAAGTAAAAACATGAGATTTTACTTATTCACTTATTCTTAGTTACTTATTCACTTATTCGTGCATTTACTAATTCCCTTATTCTTAGCTGCAGCTCTTTTTTGTAATCAATATTCTATGCGATCAGCGGAAATCTATGAGAACTCCATGTATCGGGTTCACGAAACAAAAAAAATAAGACGAGCCGTTCCTATAAACCGTTAGCACTTTCTCATATGTTTTTAAGAAATCTCTGGAATTTATAGAAGCTGCGATTGTGAATAAAAATTTATCCGAGATAAAAACTCCGCAAGCTAAATTTACAAAAAGAAGATTTTGCTAAGTTTCCAAACAGAGCTTTAGCTTACTGATAGAATATATAATTCCATATCTTTTACTTATGTCTCAAACATTCTCGGGGAAAGTCTGCTAGTATGCCTTTTTGGCGTTAAAGGTCTTTTAAGCGTATTTTTATGAATCTTTTATGTACAAGATGGTAAAGTGTTCTTTTATGAATATTTTATGAACAAGATGAAAAACTGTCCTTTCATGAACGAGTTGCCTTGTCGTCCGTAGTCTTTCGCAGCTTAGTCACTTTTCAGTTTGCGTAAGTGTACACATATATGGCCACATCTGCGACATTTGAATGAGTTATTCGAAACATTAAGGAAGTTGCGTTCATGATTTGTTTCATGGTCGCTAAGATTTAAGAACACATGATATGTTTCAAACTGATTGTGAAAATATTCTTGTTGCAGGACATAAACGTACCTATATTTTTCACAATCGAAAGGTAATCGAAAAGATAGAAAACCTTTTCGAAAACGAGCAAAATACAGTTTTACAGAAATATCCGAAAGTTTTCCCTGAAGGACAACAAAGTAGTCATAACGCAGTTTCCCTTTAAAATCATGGCAATGTAATCATTTTGTGGGTCGGAGTAACGGTGTTTAGCGTTCCACCTACACATAAGTTTCTTTTCGGCATTCCAAAATTACTACAAAATCTTAGGGAGTAACTTGACACTGTCGAGAAGAAATTTGTGAAGTTCTCCATGAATACTAATATCAGCATAAATCTGTATGAAGATTTAGAATATTATTTCTAGGGCAGGACAAAACCAGAACAGCAGAGTAAAGCGTCAAGCACGTTTCAACGCAGACTTTAGCTGAGGTTCATAAGGAACGAAGCCATTAACTGCATTTGTGTGTGTGTGTGTGTGTGTGTGTGCAATGATGATATCGGTCCGTATCATATGGTTACTCAGACCCTCCACGCGATATTAGAGTTGCGCAAGCGGAAAAATGAATACGCTAATAATTCTTCGCTAAAAAACTGGAAATCAGAGGCTTCATTATTTTGGGCAGAATTGCCTATAATAAACATTTTATTCCTTTTCTGGTGAGTAAAACTCAGCATTTCAGCAGAACGAAGTCTACAGTAGAAGCACAAAGTATGTCAAATCTACGTGGATGATAGTGATATCGATACTTTTCGGCTTTTGAGAAAGGATATAATTTAGGGTTCTGTGTAGCTGGATTGCCATCGTGTAGATGTATTTATTAGATTCAACCATGTGTTTACCAATAATTCTACTCAATAAAAGAATTTCGGTAATATAGGTCAACGATTTATGTTTCACCACTTTTTATCATAAATTTAAAAGGGAGTTTCCAAAAAGTTTTCAAGACATACATCGCTAGGTAAAATAGCAAAGTTGAGTTATTTTCAACAGACATGTGGACATATTGCTTAAAATTCGACAAAATTTCGTCACACTTCAAAACTGCCACAATGATTTCAGAAAATACCAAATTGACCCGAGGTTGGAATACTAGCTGCGGGATGAAACACTGTATGATCATCTCTCAGAATAGCACAAAGGCAAAGCGGCACAATCCATTCTTAGGTGGAAAGTATCGTTCTCCTGCAATGCGCCTGTGCACTTCGAGGAAGAGTTTTCTACCTTGAAGGTAAAATTAGAAATGCCTTGTTAGGAAAACCAAAGCATGGTATACGTGGTTGTAATAAAGTAGTGAATGTGCTGACTCCACCTATGGGTCGACTAGTCGGCACTCTAATCGGATGGTTGTTATCTTCCTGAAAAATCAATTAATCTAACAACTGAGCAGCGACATATCTCACGCTGAAGTATGAACGTCATCATGCGTCTTCTTCTGGGACATAGTTGTTGCGAGTGCCAAACCAAGTAGAGACCTGTGTGCCCACTCAGTGAATTGCTGTACCCAATGCAACAGCACAAACATATCATTCTTTCTCAGTGATGTCTGTTATATAGAGTTATTGCAAATTAGTTGTTCAAAAAGAGATATTAATAACTTCTGAAATAGAAAAAGTTAGTTTTGTTTTTTGTTTCCGGATTTAACGGCTACCGTGAGCAATTCCAACTGCTGTAAGCGGTCGCCCATCCCAAATTTAAGATCTCTGCTTCTAGAAAGAGAGATAGACAGTGCCGTAAAGCAAACAACACAGCACTCATGTTACATCCAGAACTCAAACTCTGCCTCACTCGCACGAACTACCAGAAAGCAACGCTTAAACTTCTCAGCCACTGGGATGATAAAATAGTGAGTCTCCAGTGAAGCAACTTAACAATAACTTTCAATCACAAATGTTCAATGTTCCGTCCTTTCGTCTCTCCACAAGTATCTCACCCGTAAGAGATTCCTCCACAAATCCGCCAAACATATCTGCATCCCTTTTTCACGCTTTCCAACCGTAGGTTGAAGAAGCGTATATGCTCCAGCTTTGTCCGTCCGTCCGTTCGTCTTTCGGCAGGATAACTCGCGTAAAAACGATTCGATTTCGATAAAATTTTAGTATGTGGAAGGGGTCCAACAGCGAACGAACCCTATTGAAAATGGACGAAATGGGGTCAAAGATCACGGCATGGGAGCGGGA
This sequence comes from Macrothele yani, assembly GCA_039090855.1. Taxonomy (NCBI): domain Eukaryota; kingdom Metazoa; phylum Arthropoda; class Arachnida; order Araneae; family Macrothelidae; genus Macrothele; species Macrothele yani. The sequence continues at coordinate 104,791,677 of CM077002.1, read as the reverse complement.
TCCATTCCGTTGCCCTTATGCATCATAACTTGCGTAAATATGGTTCGATGTCGCTGAAAGTTTAGTATATTGTAGGGGACCACCTGCTGACGATCCCTATTGAAAATGGGACAAATGGGCTCAAAGGTCAGGACATAGGATCGGGATCCAATTCATCGCCCTTATCCCATACTATTAAGGTGGACGTCAAGTAATTTTGCTTCCTACACTTCCAATGGAAAAACTTTTGTACACATTTCCTTCACAATTAGCGTGCTCCCAATAATGGAATTTTGAACATCGATTAAAATAACTTCGTATTATAACTTGGAATACTTAACATTTTCTAAAACATAACCTTAATTTTATTAAAAAAAATAACGTTTCCTTTGGTGTTGTTGAAACCAGAAAAAAGATGGCGCTACCTGTACTTTGATGACGTCAATAGACAAATAAATGTTGGATTGCATAATTATGGTTATGTTTTAGAAAATATAAAGTATTCCAAGTTTTAAAATGAAGCTATTTTAATCGATGTTCAAATTTTCATCCTTGGGAACGCATTAATTGTGAAGAAATTGTGTACAGAAGTTTTTCCATTGGAAGTGTAGGAAGCAAAATTACTTGACGTCCACCTTAAAGGAGCAATTCTTGTATATATGTAAATTTTATTTTGAAAAAGGCTCTACGGATTTTGATGAAAGTCGTTAACCTACCATTTTCTGGTACTAGAAATCGATTTAGCTTGATCTCGACTTTAGTAAAATTCGTTTAGTGGGTTAAAAAACACCCCGAATAACCACATTTTTAGTGTCATGCCGTCGTTCTATTAATGTTACATATGCTTAGAAATCTCATGACGTCACAATCTCGCGACTGAGATATTGGCTCGTGGTCACGCCATCTGTTTCATTACGTCACGCGTTGTGTGTAGATCCTATTAAAGTTTTATGACGTCACACTCTTTCGAGCAGATGATCGCGATTCCCATCTGCCTCATTACGACACGCGTTGTGTGCGTATGTCCGTCCGTGCGATAACACACGTAAAAATCGTTCGATTTCGATGACATTTTAGTATGTGGTAGTGGAACACCTGGGAAGAAACCCTATTGAAAGTGAACGAAATGGGGTCAAAGGTCAGGACATAGGAGCAGGATCCATTCCACTCCTGTTAAGCGTCATAACTAACGTAAAAAAGGTTCGATTTCGATGAAATTTCAGTATGTGATAGGGAATCACCTGGGGACAAAACCTTTTGAAAATGGGCTAAATGGGGTCAAAGGTCAGGACATACGAGCGGAATCACTTTCATCGCCATTATGCGTCATAACTTACATAAAAATGCTTCGATTTGATTGAAATGTTAGTATGTTGTAGGGACCTGCCTGGGGGGAGGGACGAATCGTTTTGAAAATGGGCGAAACGGAGTCAAAGGTTAGGACATAGGAGCGGGATCTATTCCATAGCCTTACAAAGTAAGACATGACTCTACCTCTAAGAAACAACATTCAAGCTTGGTAAAAGCGGCTTACTAACACGGAAAATGTGGCACATGTGAATAAGGGACTAGGACGATTCTCCGCTTAAGATGCGGTTGTGAAAACTGGGAAACACGTGGATTAAAGAAGCCCCAGAAAATGTCATGCACATAATAATCGAGGAGTGCGTACCCCACAGCCAACGTTAGGGATGATATTGCATAAACGATTATCCTTTAAATTCTTGTTAGTCGCAACTAGACGGAAAACAATATGTGTTTTGTTTGCTCCGAGAACGAAAAAAGATGAACTCCTCAATATGATATGTTTACTGATATCACGTTTCATTTGAGTGGTAAAGTCGACAGCCAGAACAACAGAGTATAAGTAATGCATTGAACTCGAGTACGAGCAGCCTTAATGTGATAATGAATGTTTTTTGTACGATGACTGTTACTAAAATATACCGCCTTTTTATTTTCCCATGAAGCCACTATTGCGGGTATGGTGTTTCGGACATTCTATGAATTTTCCCGATACCACAACTACAGAAGGATATGAATAGAGTGTCATGACGGAGGCACAGTAGTCTAAGCTCTGGCTTCTGATCATTCGTTCGAAGTGGGTCCGGGTTCAAATCCGGGTGAGGCATGGATGTTGTGTTTGTCTTACGGCGCTGTCTCTCCCATTTTCCTTGAGCCAGTGTCCTTAAATTAGGGATGGGTGACTACTTACAGCCCATTGAGTTGCTCACAGTGGTAGTTAAACCCCAACCAAAAAAGGAAAATATGAACCGAGAAGATTACGCACATGTAAGATTACGCTCATTACGAAAATTACAACTGCCTGGCTTCACTAGCATGGTGAAGCCAGACATTTTCTTTTTAAGGAAGTGCCCTTTTGGATTGGTAAAAGCGGGAGATCTCTTGAATAAGGAAAAGAAGTTATATTTAACATTTGTGATTGGAGCTTGCAGTTACGTGGCATCTTTGGAACTCACTGTTTGCATTTGCTGTTTTGCGCCCATATGTTATTCAAGTCCTTTTGCTTTCCTAATTTGTGATAACTCTATAATGAAATGTCTCTTTTAATAATTTTCCGCCTTTCGTTAATATTCCGGTCAAATATCACTGTACAGAAACGTCGGTCCTCCATCTATTTGGTCCCACATCCTACCTGTTCCCACATGTGTTCGATGGGCGAGAGATCAGGCGATCTGGAAGGCCACTGAAGCGTCAAAGCATGTCATATGCAGCCCTGGGAAACCCTAGCCGTATGCAGCTGGACGGGCGTTATCTTGTACGAAAATGGCTCCGGGCCGCCCTGCCAGGAATGGCAGCACATGGGGCATCAGGATCTCCCGTATGTAGTGCTGGGCTATCAAAGTCGGTCGGATCACTACGAGGGAAGTCCGGATGTCATACGCAATGACTCCCCAGACCATCACGACGGCGGTCCAGAACGTGTGCCGCTGTACAGTGAGGTTGGGATTTTAGCGCTCACCTGGGGTCCTCCATACTCTGAGACGTTGGTCGTCCATTCCCATACAGAAGTGAGATTCGCCGCTGAAACCCATACGTCGGATGTCCGTAGCATCTCGCGTTGCTCTCTGCTGACATCACTGCAATCGACGATGACAATGGTCAGGTGTTACTGGCGGAAAACATAAGGGCGATCGAGAGAGCAGATTCGCCTACACCAAGAGTCTGGAAATGGTTCTGGCAGACACAGGAGACCCTTGTACAGTTGCCAAATGTCTCTGGATATCGGAAAAAACGTCGTTGGATCTGTGCTTGCCGCTCTCACGATCCCACGGTTCTTTTTGCTGGTGGTGAGTCTGGGTCGTCCATAACCAATGCTCTGTGACTGGGTGCCTTCCATTGTCCATTGCTCCCAACACGACCGCACCGTTCTGGCCCAAATGGCGGCCTATTCGGCTCGGCCGACAACACTGCCTCTCTCATTCCGACGATATGGCCTCGTTCAAACTCCGTCAGTTGCCCGTACGCACATCTACCGCGGCTCCTTGGCATTCCTGTCGCTCAGGAATCTCACCTGACTCTGGCACGAATGTGGAGTCCCCTGCATGGGGCCTTATAAGCCACAAGGATTGCGATTGTAGTGCCGGTCTTGGACGCGCGGTCATGCGGAATCGCACAAAACTAATCATTTGCATGTCTGCCCTCCCCGTAGTTATTCGCCGAGTTTCGCGTTAATCGCAGGGCTTTTTCTTGGTGCGCGGATTTTTATGGCAATGAATGTATGTAGTTTAACACAGACTCCAACACCGTGTGGAGTTTGTGTGAAAGTGCATACGTGCTGTAATTTGGGCTGAAGTAGTCCCAACGCCATATTAAGCAAAGTCTCTGATTAGGTGACCGGTATGTACAGAAATATGATGTCCAACGAGATAGTAACATTAAATCAACGTTATCACACGTTCTCGATCGACTCTTGGGTGAAGATTTTGATAAGTTTCTTCTTTATAATATTTTATTTCGAAGTTTAACAGCCACCGTAAGAAGCCCGTAGTGGTATATCTCTGTAGCCTGTCCGTAATTTGAGTTACTGGTTACCGGTAAGGGAGCGGGCTAGTGCCGTAAGATAAGTGCACCAACTATGCCTCACCTTCCTGGGCCATTTCGAACAAATAGTGAGAAAACAACGCCTACACCCACTCGGCTACCGGGGCTTTTCCAAGTCTATTCCACAACATCCTGTCTACAGGCATTTCCTTCCATGTCACCCCGGCATGTTTTTGATTTTATCTAGCTATCTCCACAGGTTCATACTGCGGTCTTTTCGTCTTCCTTGGTTTTCAGTCTACTGTTTAGTTGCCCAACGGTGGTCAGTTCTCCTTTTAGTATCTCCAGCCCATTGCATTTGTGGGTCTTTACTTTGATCACGATATTATCAATTCTTGTCATCTTTCTAATCCGTGTGTTGCTTTTCCTATATTTCTTAGTTGCACCAAGGATGCATCTCACCATGCCTCTTTAAGTTGTCCGCAGCCTCATTACGTCTTTGTAGTTACTGTTAATTCAACATAGTAACACTTTAGTGATGCTTAAGTTTAAGAGTGAGCATAAAGTAACGTTAATTTCAGAGTAAATAATATTATTTACGATTTTACGGCTCATTTAAGCATTCAGTCTAAATATTACAGTTGTTGCTTCGCATATGATATCCTTCGAAAATGATACATTTTCCCCAAATCTACAGCAGATTAAAAACTGCACCAAGATAAGATACAGGTCTTAAATAGTGCAACAATTCGCGAACAGCATTTTTATCTTCCTCGTTTTTCAGAAAGTAGTATTCTCCCAAGTGAATAGCTTCAAAACCATTGTTAAATTTAAACGCAGTTTCTCTCAAAACGTATGTAGAGTCTTCAAAGTCAGTTCCTTGCCTCGTGCGAGCGCTGTTTATATCCGTTGTCGTTGTAGTCGGCGTTTCACAGCGCTGTTCATAATGAATGTTTAGTCTTCGCCGTTGAAAATTACTTCTTCGTTTTCTATGAAGAAGAGTCATTATATTCCTCATACATTGAAATAAACTGTCTGTGAATTTCAGTGGGAAAAGCGTGATGCGGACCCAATAAACGGGTCACATATCTCACTCCGTCTAACAACATTGTTTCATGATTCATTGTGTCTACGTCCTCACATATATGCTCAAAGATATGCCTTCGGCTGTACCTGTGGTGCAGTGGTAAAAGTACTGGCTTCTGACCATTCGTACCAGATAAGTCCGAGTTCGAATCATGATAAGGCACTAGTGTTGTATTTTTCTTACGGCACTGGCTCTTTCCCTACCTTGAAACCAGAGTTGCTCACTGTGAGAGACCATTGGGTTGCTCACGGTGGTCGTTAATCCCTCTCCCACACACAAAAAAGGTATGACTTCAAGGATGTTTGGCCTAAACGGAAATGCATCAGCTCTCCTATAACGCCGGATGCGTTTTTTATGCTTTCCAACCGTAGGTTGAAGAAGCGTATATGCTCCTGCTTTGTCCGTCTGTCTGTCGGCACGATAACTCGGGTAAATATGGTTCGATTTCAGTGAAATTTTAGTATGTGGTACGGAATCACCAGGGAACGAACCCTATTGAAAATGGGCGAAATGGGGAAAAATGTCAGGACATAGGAGCGGGATTCATTCCATTGCCCTTATGCGTCACAACTTGACTAAAAATGTTTCGATTGCGACAAACCTTTATCATGTTGTTCCGGAGGTATACTAAACCGGTTCGGTTGAATATCATCGAAATGGGATCAATGGGATCAAAGCACAGGAGCGAGATTTATTCCACAGCCATATCTTCATAACTTGAGTAATGATTTCTGGTATGTTGGAATGCGTATCATAATCAATGCATTGAATGATTTTACTAACTTGTTAAATGATTCACAAGCACCACCGGTTTAGACTAAGCGGGTTGTTCACTACCGGACATTTGGTTGCAGCCCCGGCGGCACAAGGATCTAAGCGCTGGCTTTTGAGCATTCGTCGGAAAAGGGTCCGGGTTCAAATCCCGGTGAGGCATGAATGTTGTGTTTGTCTTACGGTCCTAAATTAAGGACGGGAGACTGCTTATATCCCATTGAGTTGCTCATGGTGATCGTTAAACCTCCAATAAAACGGAAAAGAACATTTTGTTTACGGCATATCTAATGCGAGGGATGTTACTAAAACACTCAGAAACATCTTTCATTCGTACTACTGTTAAATAGCAAAAGCCGGAAAGATAATTTTGGAAGAAGTTCCGTTGTAAAGCTCGTTTAGTTGGGTTGTGATGTAAAGCGCGTTTGATGCTTTTCTCTCACTTTTGGATAACATGTCAGGCTCGAGTAATTTAGCTGGAAATATTTGTTCTATATTTATATGACAGATATTTTTATTGTTTTGCGTTGTGGTGTCATCTGTCTTTATTTATTTGAACAGTAAGTGGCCGAAGATTCTGTTGCTTGTAGCAGACGTTTGCATTTTAGCAAGAAATTCGAACTTTGGCGTCCTAATGAGTGTCCGAAGAACACTCACTCAGATTAGCTGAGATTTACTAACGCAACAACTTTTTTTATTTTATTTCAGTGTTTAATGACCACAATGAACACTTCTAAGGACTATAAGAAGTCGCAAATCCCTTATTTGGCGCAACTGGTTCCAGGAAATTTGGAAGTCAGCGCCGCAAGAGGAGCACATACCACATAACAAAGTTAGGCCGGATCCATCTCAGACAACTAGCCAAAAACCAGCGTCTTTGACCACTCGGTCAGCTATAAGGCAATAACAGTCTTTTCAGATTTACCTTCAGGTACACTCTGACCGATTCATTTCACGCCGTATTTGATGCGAAATAGTTCGCACAACCGTTCAACAACATCGCTAATTTAGAATAGTTGTCTCAATCGGCTTATAATGCTAAAAGTATTAGTCACGTTTTTGAAAAGATTTCTAAAATAAATTACTGATTTGTTTTAAGTGGGAAATACAGTGCTGAATACATATTTTCAGCCGCTGTGTACTGTAGGGTATGTTATTCAAATATTAGGAATATTCCTACAAACGTTAATCATATATTATTAGTTCTCCGTAAAATATTTCTGCCCCGAGACGCATTTTCTCTAAAATACGACTCATTTTCAGCTGGGATTTTTTTGTTTTCTTTTTTTGGCAAGAATACTTAGAATTCAAACATTAGGAACATTTCTAAAGGAATCGTGTCTCAACCGTTCTAGAAAAGACAGATGAAGTTTAGCACTGGCTGCATCTTTGAGTTCTTTCTATGAAAGAAAATTCAATCTGAGTTTTCACTAATTGAGTAAAAGACATCTTTCACGGAAAGCCGCTTTTCCATTCCGAGAAAATGAAGGCAAAAAATGGAAGGAGGCATCGAGATCCTCAACTCAAAAGCAAGCTATTTTTATTTCGTCTGAAATTCTTTCTTTTAGGATATGGAGAATATGTAAACCACGTAAAAGATTCAAATTATGGCAAGTCCGAAATAGGGGCGCTTATACGGAACAATACTGTCCTTTTTTGAGAATTTCGTTACAAAGGAAGTAGTAAACGACAAGAGTTAATAGAATTCGTTCCAAAAGCAAAGCTCATTTCACACTTTTACTCTCTTCGCTTTCCTTTTTATCTGAATCACATCAAGATGCTGCACACGTAGAATTAACTGTCATATACAGTATAAGAGAAAGCATTTAAATAGAACGCAATCCCAAGTAGTTTCCTGGAAGGGACAGATGCAAATGTTTTTCATTCCCTCTATTTGCCTTTAATAACAGCTAGGCATGTTTATTTTTGTAACAAGAAACGCAGTTCTTTGAGCACACGAATGTCAGGAAATTGTACATTTTGAGGTTAGAGTAATTGAAAGAAACTCCTCTCTCACCTTTGCATCTTGCCAACTGTCCAGCATCAGCATGGCAACCATGTTGAAAAACTGAATTTCGGTGCTTGTCATTTTCATATATGTGTATTTGTTTTAAATCTAACTAAAACTTACTGCTTATTATCAGTTTTAATAATTAGAAAGTTCATTCCACTCTAACTCAGATTCAGCTTTAACAAAAAAGACGTTTTATAAATATGAATATTACATAAAAAAACTAAAATTACAGTGCGTGTTTTGTTCCTTAGGTTGGTTTACTGTTACCTACTCAACCTCAGCAATAAGGGCAAGTCGAACACTGTGGGGTTCAATAATATTAGTTAGCTACAGCGCCGTGTGATCAAATGAAATACAGATTAGAATGTTTCAGAGAAAATAATCTTTATTACCCATAAATTGCAATTTGTATGAATATGACCTAATTTCATCAGGAATTTTTACATGACCCATATAGCAGCATCAATATACTAATGGTCACGATTTTTGTTAGTTTCTCTTTTTAAGTCCTTGAGAAAATTGAAGTGAACGTCATATTGGTGACCAATTTTGAGTATGTAATTTTTTAATTAGTTTTACACTTGTAGTTAATTTATTACTCAATTTTCTTAGTTAATTATTCACAGGGGGTAAAAAATAATCAACTAAATCTGAAAGTTTGAAATTAAAGTCCAGGGTCAAAAGGATCAACAATTTACGTGAAACTTCAACTAGTTTGTTTTTCAGACTTGACGTAGCAACGAATAGAAAATAGAAGCCACAAAAACGCTTTATTTTCCAGTTGACAGTCACAAATCGTGCATTATCAGGTTATAACAATAACAAGCTCATATTATTTTAGCAAACATAACAATTTCCACTGTTGTTGTTTTTTTTTTTTTTTTTGATTGGAGGTTTAACGACCGCCGTGAGCAACTCAATGGGCTATAAGCAGTCGCCCGTCCCTAATTTAGGGTCACTGGTTCCAGGGAAGGGAGAGAGCCAGTGCCGTAAGACAAACACAACATCCATACCTGACCGGGATTCGAACCCGGACCCCTTATGGGCGAATGATCAGAGGCTAACGCCTCAGACCACTGCGCCACCGGGGCGGCCAATTTCCACTGTACAGTATATCACTAATTTCTCTTTTCACACGCTTTTCAACACTATCGATATGGCTTTTCATTTTCATTTGATTTACGGTCAGCGCTGCTGAAACGTACAAGTTGTTTTAAAAAATGTAGCGTGTCGTTCAGTATGAAAATTTCCAACATTGGAGTAACGAAATTTACATAAGAAACAGAAACTCAAAGATAAGGTTAATTTCGAGATTTTCGTCACAAGCATTTTTTCCATATATATACACATATCGGCCACTGAATTAGAAATTTTTATTCAATACCGAATTGGGTATTCTTTAGCCCGATTACAGCACGCATGCGGTTTGCATTCCACAAGGTATTGGAATGCATCTACGTCTACAGCCTACCAGGCGTTCATCAGACAATTTATTCACTGGCACAGATTTGACGAAAGAGAACTTTGCTTACGGATCTGTTTTTCTAACATGTCCCACACAGTCTCACTAGGGTTCAAATCCGGTATTTGTGGTTGCATGGAAGATGGCCACCACAAAGCCAGGATCTGAACCCCATTAAATCTAGTTACTGATATCAGCGACATTAATTCCGGCCACTGAATTAATTAAATTAGGGTGCTTATATCCAATACGTTAATTCCGGATCAGAACCCCGTTAGATCTAGTTGCTGCGTACATTAACCCCATTAAACTTAGTTTCCGATTAAGTTGGCAACTAGATTTAAGTGACAAGTTAAACTGAAAGTTCTACAGACATTTACCCAAAACGTTTTACAAGCATTTTAAATAGACAGTGTGAGAAAAATAGAAAGAAATGTACTTTAAATGCATGCAGATGGAGTAGAGCCAAACATGTTGCAGATAGTCCAAATAGATACTATGTGCATGTGATAAAGAAGACGCATTAATGTGGAAAACACTGTAGAGAAAACGATCGTGACTCAGATAAACAGATGCTTTTGTAGAAATATGTGAAACCTAAAATATTCATGAAAACAAAAGACGATTCTCAGAAGCTTTGTGGCCACCAGAAGAATAACATAATTTCTGCCAGCAAATGAGAGTATTTGAGGGCCATTTGCTTCTTGTCACTTTGCTGAAAACCCATTTATGTTTCTCAATCAATAATTCGAATTATTTAGGTTTTTGTTGTCAAAAAAGTGCTAGAACGCAGCTAATCAATGTTTTTTCTTCTTTTCAGGTGAGTAAGAAAGATTTGTTGGTAACGATTTTCTACTTCTCTGCGATTACAAGTGAGGTAAATATTTCCTTTTGTTATTGAAGTTGCAAGTTTTGCTTCTGTTCATGAGGAAAACACAAAGCAGATAACGATAAAACCAGTAATTTTACATTGACACGTGAATATACTATTTAACAACCTTATGTGGGGTTATTACAATTTCATCATTCAAAAACAAATTGTTTCTAGTGTTTCTCTATTAATTAAAAGCAGAGTAATTGTAAGAATGTAACACATATTTCCTAAAACTAACTTATTCAAATTTTCGTAGAATTTATTACTGCTTCCTATTCTTGATCCTGCGCTCCTTGTAAAGTATATATCACAGAAACTTTTGCGTGTCACAATCACCAAGTTGACCGCCGTAAAATTTATGTTTGGCCGCTCCGGGTGCTTTTTTCATTCCAAGAAAAAAGAACATACGATTTCAATTCCATCTTTCGAAAAGAAGATGTAATATGTCGCTTATCTTTCCGGCCATCCGCTTGTATGTACACTCACAGATAATGAAATTTGCACACCAAGGAGGAAGCATCGGATTCAACTTAAATTTTATGGACGTAATGATACAGATGGATGATACACATGATGGCAAAAACAGAGCTGCAGGACAATTACAGAGGAATCTGCGGTACGCAGTCTAGTCATCTTCAATAGCGCGTCGCACCGCCTCGTGCGGTGATACATGCTGCAATGCGGTCCGCCATGGAGCAGAACAGATGCCTGTTGTTGTCCTGCGGCAGACTGGACCACGCGTGTTGGGCGGTGTGCTCCAAATCCCGGATAGTGCGGCACGGCGGCAGCTGGCGTTTCAACTGGTCCCAAATATGGTAGATAGGGGACATGTCCGAGAAGCTGGCAGGCCATGGAAGTGTCTGGACATGACGTAGACAGTCCTGGGTAACCCGAGACCTGTGCGGGCGAGCATTATCCTGCTGGTATAGCACACCTGGAATCGCGGGCAGGAATTGGAGCACATAGGGCCGTATGATCTCATCCATATACCGCTGCCCGTCAGTGATCCAGGTACCACTAATAAAGGTGATAGGCTATCGTAGGCTATGGCTGCACAGACCATAATGCCTGCAGCGGGAAAGGTGTGGCGCTCGATAGCGAGGTTGGAATTGTGCCGTTGACCCGGTGATCTCCACACTAGGACACGATAATCATCTATCCCTAACACGAAGCGGAACTCATCGCTTAACACCACACGTCGCCAGTGTGTGGCGTTCCACGTCACACTGGCCTGGCACCACTGCACACGGAGCCGGCGATGTTCCGGTGTTAATGGCAGCACACGTAAGTGGCGCTGGGATCGCTGATTCGCTTCCGCGAAGCATTGGGAAATGGTTTGTGTGCACACAGGAGCCGTTGCATCTGCCTGTATAGTGCACCGAGTCCCCGTGGAATCCGTTCGTGCCTGGCGCATGATCCGTCGGTCCTCTCTACCGGTGGTCCTCCTGGTCCGTCCGGATCCGCTCCGCCGTGTGGCAGTGCCGTCACGTGTTAACTGCTCCCAACACAGTCGGACGGTATAGTCAAAACGATTCACGTGGCGGGCCATATGTCGCGCCGACCACCCTGCGGTTTTCAGCCCGATGATCACGTATCTCTTAAAGTCCGTAAGTTGCGTAAATCGATGCCTCTGGCGTCTACTCCGCATTCTTGTCACTTTGTACTCTTGCTTGCGTCGGCCGGTGCTTTTCGCTTTCATGGGGCGTCGACTACACGCCGGTTTATAAGGCTGCCTGTTCATGCTTGCAGCACCACCACAGGGAGTGCGGTCATGCGAAATATCACCAAACGGGGATCATCGGCACACCAGCATGCACTCTAGCTATTTGCAAATACGTTTCGCGGTTGTAGCATGTTTTCTTCTAGGTGCGCAAATTTCATTGTCCGTGAGTGTATGTTTTCTTCCATGTGGAAAGTCGGTTTGAAAAATATTTGTTTTTTTCTAAATGATGAGGATAATGATTACCACAATTAGAATTTCTGAAATAAATAATTTTTTCGTTCGGCGGCAAAACATAGTTTTATGCTGTGTACGATTATTTCCCTTTTAATCATCAGATTACGAAAACTTATTTCCTCCTTCTTTGTGTCCGATAATTGAACTGTAGATAAAACTGTCCATATCTTTCTTTCTTTTTCGAGATGGACTGTTTTACAGCTAATTACCATAAATGTGTTTCTACGAAATGGTGTGAATGTAAATTTCTGTTTGACTCAATATCTTTGCTTCTAAAAGAAATATCGATTTGAAAAAAAACATGCTTTGCTTGCCATAGTTGTATCTGCGGTTAAAACTCGTCATACATTTTCAGCGTTTCTTGATGTAAACGACGGGATGCTCATAAGTCTTTGGCTTTCCTACATTCCTTTTTCCTCCGCAAGTGACACATATGAGGGTCATTTCAAAATGTTTGCACACTGTGGGTTATATCGTAAAAAATGAATTTATTACACAACATACCTTTACAGGGATTCGAAGTAATCTCCATGTTTCTTTATGATAGCACCCCAACGCTTGGGCAAATCTTGTATTCCAATCAGGACACCTCCATTGTTGAGGCGTCGGATTACTCGGGTCATCTGATTAGGAACATCCTGAATCGTACTGAATCATTTCCTGCGGAGTGTCTCCTTCAGTTTTGAGAACAAGTCATAGTTTGGTGGGCTCATATCAGGACTGTATGGCGCGTGGGGAAGCAACTCTCATCCATACTTTTCCAGAATGCCTCTTATTATACGGGCAACATGCTGCCTCTTGTCTTGCAAAATGATGACCTCAGCTTCGAGTATGTCGGGCCTTCTTTGGCGAAACGTCGGGCGTAAAACATTTTGCAGAGACCTTCTGTAATATTCCGCTGTTACCATGGTCCCCTCGGGTACTCTGTCTGCTGCTATCACTCCGACCTTGTCATAGGCCATAATCATTATCAGCTTAACCTTCGATTGTTCGCGGCGGAATATTTTCTGTCGAGGTGATTCTGGATGTTTCCACTCAGCGAACTGAGATTTCAGTTCTGGTTCGAAATCTCGTATCGAGATTTCGTCTATAGCAACAATTCTGAACAAACACTGCTCGCCTTCTGTCTCGTACCGCTGAAGCAATTCTTCTACAATACCTTTGCGAAGTGCTTGCTGCTCTTGACTAAGGTTATAAAGAACCCATTTGGCAGCCACTTTTCTCTTCTGTAATTTTGCAGTTAGGATTCTGAAAACCGAAGCGGTAGACATGTTTACTTCATATGCAATCTCTTCACATATTTTCTGTCTATCTTCTTCCAAAATGCTGCTGACGGTAACCACAGAAGGATCGTCCGTTGTAGTTGATGGCCGGACACTTCTTAGGTCGCCTTCGATGCTTTCCCGACCTTGGCGGAAACGAAAAGTCCACCGTGACACTGTACTACGATCCACTACATTAACTTCACAAACTTTGTACAAAGCTTTATGAATTTCGGTAGGGAGTTTCCTTGCAAAGTTTCAATTGTAATGTAGGATCGCCGGTCGCTACGCGAGATCTGACCTAACGCAATTTCTTCCTGCATTTATAGGCAGAATTTTTCGGAACAGAAACAACTTAGCCTGCAAACGTAGGCACGACTTTGTTTGTATACTGAAGTCTGAACCATAACTGGCGCAACGATTGGAGCGATTGCATCATCTTACGGGCAGCGCCTGCGCAGTGTGCAAAACTTTTGAAATGACCTACGTATGCTACATGTAAGTACATGAAGTCAAGCCTTGATGATCCGCCACCGTTTGCTATAACACATCGTGATGTTACATCAAGATTTGCGTTATATCACATTTGCCAATTATTTTTATGTAACCCAAATTTTATTAATTATCTTTCATCGAAAATCATAATTACGTTAGAAATATTTCTCTTCGAAAAAATTATGTTATATGTTGTGTACTTGTGTAATTTGTTTGTACTTGTATGTTGTGTTACGTTCCTAAGTGTTTATCGACAGAAAATTAATAGGCTTGTACAAAAACCATTTTGCATACTTTGGTTTTTAAAAAAAACTTGTCCATTTTTATTTGTGTTTTAGATTTCAACACTATGATTTCAAGAGCACAACCTAATTTAACAACAAATTCGTTTGAAATATTGCCATACTGCCGGTTGTCTTCAAAGAATATTTTTAAAATTAAAAGACACTGATTCGCATCTTTGACTGAATCAAAAAATTTAACATTAATATTTTCCACAATTGAATCTCGGTCCCAAAAAACGGGAAGGGAATTCTCTCACAGCTTACAAGTGGCAATATGTTAAGTATGTTTTGCGTTGGGAAAGGCAGGTTGATGAAGTGAGATAAATTGGCGGTTGGCGGATGCCAAGGGTTTGGCATCCGCCAACCAAGAATCACGGGACGTTTTATACAGAGCACGTCTTTTCAGACCTAAGGGGTGGCGTTATGGAAGAGACGCGGCAGTGGCGTGCCTAAGGGAGAAGGGTTGGGGTGTTAAATCCCGCCTCCCAAAATTTTGAACCTTTCGATATTTCAAGAACGCGATTTTAAAATTCAAAAATTCAAAGTTTTGATAGTATTTGAAAATGTTTTCATGCCTTATGGCTACAATTCAACGTGTTTTCTCTATGAAGACGAGGAAACGGTAAGGAGCCAAGGACGAGAATGTCCCATTTCAATGAAAAGCAAATGCATGAGTATACTGAACAAGCATCACTTCACATCCGTCGAGAATTCTGTGTCGAAAGGCAATACCAAATTTGAGTTCCATGACCTATTTCAGATTATTCTAAAACACGCTGAAATGCACGGAGTTTTGATTAAAATACCAAGAATCACATCAAAACAAAACTAACGCTGTAACATAAACACAGAAACCTCAGAACACTATTACAGGATTTCAATTTATGTGCCATTTTTAGACATGTTTATTACTGCTTTAGAAAATACTATATTGACAAATGTCACCGGACACCATTTCAAAAGCAAATGAACGGATCCCCTGTGTTTTTAAGATGTGCGGTACAGCTACAAACGGTATAAAAACAAGCCTGCAGCTTACCGCGATCATATTGCACTGTGAGGTTGAGTGAAAATTTCGCGGCGCGAGCGAACTGACTTTGAGAAAGGAAAGCTTTTAAGGTGTTGTATTAGTGGGTCGTCCATAAGAGAAACCGAGAGACGTTTAAACATACGCAAGTGAACTATTTTCGATGAACTGAATAAGTGGAACACACATGGCGAGCCTGAAGCAGCAAAACTTACCGGCAGACCAATGAAAAGTAGTGATAGAGGAAGTCTCAGATAGTCGAAGCCTCAGGAGAGTCTTTACAGCTAGTCGACGGAGTATTGCACAAGACCTCCGTGTGCAGGTGAGTAAAAATGCTGGAACCTCTGTATATACACGTACCATTCGCAGAGAACTTAATATCATGGGTTGCCGTGATCGTGCGGCTGCTCATAAAACTTTCATCTCCACTCGGAATGCTACTCGTCGTTTAGCATGGTGTAAATGACATTTATTGTGAACCATATATCTGTGGAAACGGGTCCTATGGACTGTTGAATCTAGATACATGATCCATCAGCCTGATGGCCGTGTTTGGGATATGGCGGCAACCGGTAGAACGGTATTTACCACAGTGTACTGTTTCTACGGTAAAGTTTGAAGCTGTTAGTGTACTCGTGTGGGGTGTTTTTTGTGGTATGGTCCCGACCCATTGGTTGTCGTGGGCAAACCTGTTAACCAGCACTTCTAGCTTGATATTGTGTACAATTATGCCCCGCCAACTCTGTGGCAATACTATGGAACCGAGCCTTGTTGGTACCAGTAGGATAATGTACCTAGCCATAAAGGAAGGACTGTTACGGCCTGGTTTGACAATAATTCCGTATGGTGTGTGGACTGACCAGCACAGAGCTTTGTTTTTAATCCCATAAAGCACCTATGGGTAGAATTAGAGCGTCGCATAAGAAGTTTGGAACCAAGGCTTACTACAAACCAAGAGTTAGCAGCAGCATTATGTACTGAATAGAAGCGCATACCTATCGCTGTGTTCCAAGACCTTGTCGAAAGCATGTCTCGAAGCGTCAGTCAATGCATTAAGACCAAATATGGACCGACACCGTACTAATATATATGTCAATAAATGCTATGTTGTGTTTCTCTTCTAGGTGTCCGGTGACGTTTGTCAATATAGTGTATATTCTAGTCACTTTTTCCAACAAATCCCAACATCCTACCATCTTCTCAAGACATTGGTGGGTTTAAAACATTAACTGAATTTTATATAGGTGACTTGAATGGTTCGCAAGATCTAATCGTAGAATTGAAACTGTGGTACAGCAGAATCGCCAGCAAAGAAAAGGAGCACTAGCCAAGAGATGCATGAAGTGCTTTAAAACTGAACTGCAGTTAGGTGTTACCCAAGATTAAAATATTATTTCCCATACTAGGTACTCTACCAGTGACAACTTCAGAAAGTGAGCTTTCGGTTTCAACACTGCATCTCTTAAAACACGTATCTACGTAATACCTTTTAAAACCTGAGATTCAATGGGTTAGCATTACTTCACGTTCATAAAGAATGCACACCAAAATCTGAAGTAGGTTTAGAAGAACTAGCCAAACAACCCAGAAGGCTAGAAATAGGACTCAAGTAATAGTAAGTAAAAGTAACATAAGCGTTGAATCAAATCAAACAATATTTGTCGAAATGAGTGTCGACAGTGTCAGAGATTGTTAGTCTTACTGTACAATGAAAACAAGGGACTTTGTTCAAATGGAGAATGTTTCACTAGAAGGTAAATTTTTTTTTCGTTCTAGAATTACTTGTATCTTTTAACCATTTAACAGTAAGAAGTGCTGTATTCTTGTTTTCTGCACAGATAAATAGCAAAATATAAGTGGTCAACCATTATGTGGTGATAAGAGTATACAGGGGATAGATAAAAATATGGAAACACCTCGTAAAAGAAGCAATTCCATGCCTAATATGGTGTAGGACCCCTTTTGCATTCAAGACGGCCTGTATTCTCCTGGAAATGGACAAATATAAGTGTTGGATGGTGGACAATGGGATGTTATACCATTCTTCTTGCAACATGCCTTCAAGTTCCTGTGAATATGATGGAGGCGGATAGTGCGGTCGAACCTTGTTCTACAAAACGGCCCATATAGGGGCTCTATTATATTGAGGTTTGGCGATTGAAAGGGCCAAGGAAGATGGGAAGCCTCATCAGCATGCTCAGGAAACCATGATTGATATGTGAGCTGTATAAATTGGGGCCTCATCGTCTTGATAAATGGCATCGCCTGCAAGAAACACTGTTTGTACCATGGGATGGACTTGGTGCCTCAAAATTCATAAATAGTCATTGGCAGTGACACGACCTCACAAGTTAATAATGGGGCAGGCAGAATACCATGACATGGCTGCCCAAACCATGACAGACTTGCCACCATGCTTCATTGGTAATAATAAGGTTATAATGGGGCCCGCAGAATATCATGACATGGCTGCCCAAACCATGACAAACTTGCCACCATGCTTTACTGTCGGCAAAAGACAAGCCGGATCGTAAGTTTGGGCAGGTGTTCGCCACACGCAAACTCGCCCACAGGTAGGAGACAGTGTAAAGGTCGATTCATCGGACCAGATGACAGTCTTCCATTGCTCAGCAGTCCCCGTTTTATGAGCGTTGCACCACTCTTTCCTGCGTGCTGCATTCACGTAATAAACCAGTTGTTTTCCGATTGTAGCTCGTTCCATGCATATGGTATTCTGTTCGCAGTGTTTTTGTACAGACAGGGTTTGAAATCACTTTATTCAGCTCAGCAGTAACTTTTGCGCCTGTTGTCTTCTTATTTCTTGTCACAATCCTCCGCAATGTTCTTCTCTCTCTCTCTCTGTCATTCAAAGCACATTTTTGCCCAAGCTGGTGTTTATCCGATGATGTTTTTCTGGAAGCACAATTTGCGGTCATAACTTTCGCTACAGTACCTCGCGATTCACAAAATAAATTTGCTACTTTGGTCACGGAATCACCCACTATACGGGCTCCAACAATTTGTTCTCTTTGAAAATCTGTAAGCTCCGACATAATTCACTTGCAACTCAAAGATTTATTTCTAGACAGCAACTGTGGCTACCTGCTAGTTTGACACGTTTCGTAGCACACATTCACTATCAAGACCTCCGGCGCCATCTACATTTTCACGTGGAAAACGCTGGTCGTTTTACCCACACCTTTTACCAGCTGTTTTCATATTTTTGTCCATCTTTGTAGGTAATAGTATTAATCATAATTTCCAACAATATTTATTTGAATATTATTGCGAAAATGTTGAATACGTTTTAAAAATGCACTCATAACACATTTAGTTGTGCAAAAAATAAATTTTATAACCCTTCCTCCCCGAAAAGGATTTCTGGGCATGTCACTGAGTGGCAGTGAATCGAGGAGCGATACGTCAAGGGTTGAGTATGTCCTGTAAAATTTTTGACCTTTTGAGCGTGTTGCGGCATGAATAACGATTTGATCTGCAGATCTGAAATAAAAATCGTACCCTCTGGAGCAGAGTTCACATGGAAGGAGAGGAGAAAATAAATTCATTTCCTGTGCATGAATGGGAAGATAGCCAAAGAAATTCAAGTGAAGTAACTAAGACTTTGTGAGATCAGTATCCATCCCTTTCCACAGCTTAAAAAAGCTTGGTCGCCAAATTTAAGAAAGGACATTTGAGCAATGAAGATCAAGACGCCTTCCTGGGTGGTCTTCATCATTCAAAAAATATAGATGCTATCCGTAACATTATTTTCAAAGACCAAAGAATCTCTGAAGGAAATATAGAAGAGATTCTGGGGCTGTAGCGTAAACATATTGAATCTGTGACGTTCTGATCATGAAGTTTTTAGGTATTTTATACGATTGGTTACCAATCGAATCAAAATGTCTGGTTTCGAATCAGAACAGTCAACGGATTGCAGCAGCTAAGCTACTGTAGCAGCGTTTTGAGCAGGATACAGGCAGTTTCTTGGAACCATTGGTAACCACGGAAAAAATGCGGATACATAACAATGAAAACCATATTACATGCAGTTTCTTTTTCAAACATTGCACTGTTTCGCTTGGACGTGTAAATATTTATTGCATTTTTCCCGGTATTTCAGCTTTTAATTATCCAATTCGTAATTTTTTTTTTTTTTTTTTGCGGAAGACGTATTTCACGGTAAATAATATTCTGCATCTAATTTCAAATATTTCGTAACGCCCAATGTCGGCACTAGAAGCCGTAAGTGCTTGTTTTTGTTTCTGATATATTTGCAGCTGAATCAGCAATCCAACTTATTCCAAAGAAAAAATTCTTTTTCGATTGTATACCACTTACTGCATAATGCATTTTGCTTGTGTTTCAAGCTCAAAATCATTAGCAATTTCTTTAAGCATAATAGATATATATATTATTTTTTTCGATACCACTGCTTTTATTAGCCCAATTTGAACATTATTCTGGTGTCTAAGAGCTTGCATGCTTGCATGGTGAAAATATTTGTCCATAACTTCTCATTTATTCTAAAATATGCCACCAGTGAGCAAAATTCGCAATCGCTCCTCAAAACGACAAACTTTCGCGCTCTTATTTTTATTATTGTTTTTTAGTTTATTAGTGTAAATAATTTTAGAAAATTGATCTAATTTTGCTTATTAATTATTTTCACTTCGGTTTTTAAGGTTATTAGTGAGTTTAATTTTTCAAAAAAATGATCTATTTCTCATAATGATGCGTTAGCTAAGGGTGCGCTTGTCTTCGGTTTCAGTTGATGACGTCATTGACGCCCATTTTGATGCAGGGCATTTTCAGGCGCACGGTGTTCAACAGTTGCAGATGGTTTAGGTATTTGGTTTTGATTCCCACCATCGCTGAAAATTCAGCTTCATAGATACGGAGTTCTCAAAGAGAGCAACACCTTCAAAACTTCCGTAGAAGAGTTGGATAAGTTCATTTAACAGGAAGCCAGAACTGTGTCAATTTTTTATGGTTGAAATTCATATTTGACGAGGTGTATCTTGACAGATCGAGGAGACCGTTGTCGATATCCCGGTAGTCAGGTCTATAAATGCAAACGTTCAGGAGGTTCTCGAGTTAGATGCCTGCTGTGATCGTTAGATGGTAATATTGAGCAGTGGCTGGTTTCCTATCAGCTCTGCGCTGCTTCCAATAGATGGTAAAACTAGTATGCTGTACCACGGGTTGTTTATCTTGGTTCGGAAGGCACCACAGGCACGAACTCATATTACGCATCTCATCCCCACCCCTTTTTATTTTTTTACTTTTTCATGATTTTCTATTTTCAAATAATAACAAAATTTTCACATTTCACAAACTTTCCAAGGTTCACCGAAAGTCGCCCCGCTTCCTACACTCTGTGATACGCTGATCAAAACAGAACTCTTAAAAGTTTTAAAATAGCAAATTTATTCACGTAAAGTGAAAAGCTTACCAGTTTTTTTCAGGATACAAATGTAAAGGACCACGTATACCGGCATTCTCACTAAAGTGATTGACTAATGTACAATACAAATATATAACTTACATCATCACGCTTCGTAAACACGCTGGAAGTATCAACAAAAAGCAAAGGCTGACACTTTTACGAAAAAATTAAAATCTCGTTACCAATCGTTGTAAAATTGTAAACAATAAGTGCCACCTTGCTGAAGCTTAAGGACAGGAGATGTTATACAGTGCTCCACAGAAGTATAGGTCCACCATGTTTTGTCGATATGTGATATCCTACAGTAATCGCTTATGAAAGATGTAGGAACATTCATTACTATACGCACCAGACTTCGCAAATCGACCTGTTGGACGTCATGAGTGTTGACTACCATTGAACACCACGAGCTCCCCAGCCACCACGTAAATATAGGTCCAGATGTCAGGTAGCTGTTAGAACGGTATTGCATACATTCCAACGACAATTTCCTGTAAAGTTGAACCATGTCGCGCGGTGTGCAATTGTCTGAACTCAAAAAATGTTTAATTGAAGTTTATCATCGGTGTGAAAAGGTGTTAGGGAAATTGCACGAGTGATTGGGAGATCTCATAACGTTGTTGGCAATTTCCTGCGTAATACGGCAACATACGGGACGGTTAAACGTTCTGGAGGTCTTTGAATCCTATCTGCAAAGGATAAACGCAGCATTGTCAGAGCAGCATCGAATTATTCGTTATCTACGACGGAGATACGACGGAGGTGCAACCTCAAAGTCTCATCGAAAACCGTTCGGCGGGTTATAAAGTCGAACCCTCACATTGTTCGAGCAAAATTGCAGAAAGTAACGTATTTGTAGCACATTCACAAACAGAGACGACTGGGATTTGCTTGTAAAAACATGGCCAGATTTTGAAGCAAGGCAAGACAGTTTTCTCTCATTTTCATTGAATTAATTTTTTTGCTGATTCCAGTGTGTAATTATTGATATATGTATCTCTATGTCGTATTCAATGATGAGAAAAAGTTCAAACTAGACTGTCCGGATGGATTTAATTCCTACTGGTATGATTTGAGGAAAGAGCCAAAGTTCTTGTCTAACAGAAGTTTTGGAGGGGGAGTTGCATGATTTGGGAAGCCTTCATTGCTTGTGGAACTGTTTCCTTGGAGTTTGCGTAAACCAAAATGAACAGCGCTTCATATCAAGCTATTCATTAAAACAAACACAACCTTTTCCCGTATTTACGCAGGTTTCGCCGAAATTGTCCCATTTATCAGCAAAACAACGCAGAAATCCACGTCAGCAACAGCACTAAACAATGGTTAGCGGCTCAGAACGTGGAGGTACTGGACGGTCCAGCATGTTCTCCAGACTGTAACCCCATTACCCTATCGAAAATGTTTTGGGACTCCTCTTTCGCAAAATCTTTGCAAATAACGTGACTTACGATTCTGTTGCAGAATCACAGCGAGCTATTCAGAATGCATGGACTAATTTGGACCATACCACCCTCGAAACCCTTGCTAACAGTATGAAACACAGAATATTCAGTCTCATTCAAACAAATGGTGGTCCCATTAATTATTAGTGTGCATGGATCTATATTTATGTGTAAGACCACATATGGTCTTTTTTTCATTTTTCGTTCATAAAACAGTAAAACAGAATTGTTTATTGCAGTTGTTAAACTTCGTTGCAGTTTATGCGTCTGTGTGATGGAAAAAACTAGTAATTGCATAAAAAATGCTCTCCGTGTGCCTGGTTTGAGGTGCATTATGGTGGACCTATTTTTCTGTGGAGCGCTGTACATCTTTGCTGTGGCAGTTTATCTTCAGTTATCGAACGATGAACTGAAAGACGAGAACGAATTCCCGCTTTTATTGTCCACCCGGAGCGAAAGAAAGATAAACTGCCACTCTTTGTTGCTGGTATATCCAAATGATCAATATTTCAAAGGAATGTGCTTTTAAGGAACATTTTTAGGAATTGGAATAAAATAAGATCTGGCCTATCCATGACTCAAGCGACAAGGTTGTAATGGATTGCTTAAGCGTAATTCTATTCATTCCTTTAAGAAAATGTCCATTATAATATCGAATGCTTTAAATGTTCATACGCACGTATTCAACATAAGTAATTGTTAAAATACAGATAATTTATCTCGTTCTGACTACTGATTATTACGATACTTTTAGCGATTTCTCTACAACTATTGTTGATGCAAGCTTTCGTGGAAAATGCATGAAATTCCAAATTGATTCCTACACACACGTCTAAAAAAGCTCGACAAAGATCTGTGCTCTTCAGCAAACTATCGATTCAAAAGGTTAAATTATAATACACGTTCATTTAGGAAGTATTCTTATGTCAACGCTATGGTGCAAATTCGGATTTATGTGTCATTATCCACACACACACACTGTCGCTATAAACCGGATTATTGGAAATACGAATAACACTGTAAGCCCAACAGATCGACAGCCAAATTTAACCTTTCCGCCGCCATTGCAATTAGTATGTACCTACTAGATTTGTCGCAAAATCCGTCTATCATCAAATAACTTCAATTGATGTGAGGTAATCGTTTGTTACGCCTTTCATGTTACTGCATAGTTAGTAAGGTTATTTGAACTTGTGGCTTCTTGTCAAAAAAAGTTAAATAAATGCCTATTAATTAAATTCTTCTTATACTCTGCATTAATTTTTTTGCGATTTGTATGTATGAATTAGTTTTATTTTGTAATACTTACCTATGTACTAATAAAATTGTTAATACTCACCTATATGGACGCTGGGAGTTTTTTTGGGATACTTACCTCTATACTAATAAAATTGTTAATGCTATATACCTATATACTAATAAAATTGTTAATGCTTACCTATATACTAATAAAATTGTTAATGCTTACCTATATACTAATAAAATTGTTAATGCTTACCTATATACTGTACTAATAAAATTGCTACTGTATTATTAAAAATATGTTCACTAAAGAAATACAGTACAATATTTTTATTACTCTTGGTAATTCAAACTCCTCATCCAATAGTTAGTATGGATTATACGATGTATATGTACACTGAGTTTGCTTTGAATTAGGAACACTTCCAGTTTTACAAATCTGGAGCGATGACGAAGTACCACGTGAAATCAACGTCACTTGAATTTACTATGAATTGTGCACACCTATCTTCGGTACGTAATTAGTAAACGTTTGGCAGTAGTCCGGAAAAGTGGCGACGTAAGCCAATTCGACCGCGACCAGGTAGTTAGGGCCCGGAGAGCTCGTGCCCATATTTCCGAAACAGCTGCACTTGTTTGCTACTCCCGTACTGCTGGATCAAGACTGTACCAGGACTGAACTAAGCATGCACTGACATCCAGCACAAAGGCTCACATTGGTCAGCCACGCGCGGTTGATCCTAGAGGTAAGAATCGGGTGTCACGACTTGTATCCTAGCAACGACGTGCAACATACACCCAGCTCAAACATGACGACAACAGCGGTGCAGTTGAACTTACACTATATCGACAGAAGTTACCGAACACCCCTTCAAAAGCAAATCAATGGATCTCTCGTTGTTAAGATGCGCGGTATAGCTGCAAACTGTATATAAACAAGCCTGCAGCTGACTGCGATCATATCGCCCTGTGAGGTTAGGTGAAAATGTCACGGCGGGAGAGAACGGACTTTGAGAAAGGAAAAATTGTTGGGTGTTATATTAGTGGGTTGCCCATAAAAGAAACCAAAAGTCCTTTAAACATACGCAAGTCAACTGTATTCAATGTGCTGAGTAAGTGGAACACGCATGGCGAGCCTGAAGAAGCAAAACGTACCGGCAGACCAAAGAAAAACAGTGATAGAGGACGTCGAAGCCTCAGGCTCAGCGGTCACGTTCATGCGAGTTCCGTATATATTGGTTTGTGTTGTGTGATATTAGTGTTTCTTCCTTACCTGTTTGTCGTCGTCGATTCGTGAAAGTCCAGTGATTATTTTAAGACTACTCCCGAGCGGGTGAGTTTTTTTCTTTTGCTAATATCAGTTTATTTACGTTCGACCTTGAAGGTCGGCAATGTACACTTCATCAAATATGCAAGTGGCGACTTCCGGCTGAGAGAGGCGGAGCCCAGCCCTCGCTTCCCGTGGTCCATCATCATCATCATCATCATTTCCGACTGATGTCAGCGTCCCAGCGCTATCTTCCCTAGCTAGCACTGATGCACTACCCTCTCCGAGTGGTGCGTTCGGTAGCTTTTCGGGTGTCAATCCGTTGACTTCCCCAGCTACGTCAACCCTTTCAGCTTCTGCTCCAGTTGATGAAGCCATGGATATTACTGGTGGTGAAGTTGGGATTGGGATTGGAGGTTAACGACCACCGTGAGCATCTCAATGGGCTATAAGCAGTCGCCCGTCTCTAATTTAGGGTCACTGGTTCCAGGGAAGGGAGAGAGCCAGTGCCGTAAGACAAACACAACATCCATGCCTCACCGGGATTCGAACCCGGGCCCCTTACGGACGAATGATCAGAGGCCATCGCTTAGACCACTGCGCCAGCGGGGCGGCTTACTGGTGATGAAGTCTCTTCCAGTTCTTCTGTGCCCGTTCAGTCGCCTGCCACGTATTCTAAGGTTGCAGCCTCTTCTACTCCTCGACAGCTTTCCAAGGATCTGTATGCAAGCGCTCAAGTTTTGCACACTTATATTTATCGTGCTGGAAACAACATTCTTCTTGAAATTCCAGCAGGCTCGCCAGCCGCGACTGCTTTCTTTGAAAACCTGGCTAAGGGAGTTAGTTTTGAGGCTCTCCCAGATACACTGATGCGGATCTATGCCGATGCCCTTTAAAGCCTGTTCCCCCAGATGCCATTTCGCATATATTCTGGCGGGGCCGGACGGTTGTCGTTTATCTTGCCAAAGTTGAATATGCCAAGTCTGTCCTGACGACAGGCCTAACCATTGGAGATCGCCAACTTACTCCAGAACCAGTGGCCCAACAGTCAGTAAATGTTTCCTTTTACCCTGTACCCCCAGAGGTGACTGACGTCATGTTATATGCCGTGCTTTCATCTCTGGGGCGAGTCGTTGGAGGGATTCAAACACACTTAGCTGCAAAGAACGACCCGATGCATGATACCATCCGTGGAGCCCGTCGAGTTGCACGTGTCGTTTTTCCTTCTCAAGAAGCTATTGCTCAGCTCCCAACTCACTTCACAGTTAAGTGTGATGGTCAGACTCGCCAAATTGATCTTTTGACTGAATTCCATTGCAGTCAGTGCAAGGAAGTTGGACATTTCTACAAAGAGTGTCCTATTGCACGGCCATCAACTGGTTCTTCTGTACCACGGATGGATACTCACTACACCCCTGTTGGTGCCTCATCACTATCTTCGGCACATGCTGATCCTCTTCACATAGAGATCTCTTCTAAGTCGACTGCCTTACCACCACCTGCTTCTGTAGAGCATTATCCTGAATTACCACCGACATCGCATTTCCTTGCTCCTGCACACCCTGGCGACATTACTGATGCTGATGGAGGGATGTTGTCTGATACTGAAACTTCCAATGCGGACACCGACACCGCTTACCAGAGCGTCAGTGACCACACCTTAAGTGATGGGTCGGACGCGACCTCTAGGTCTCGCACTGACAAAAGAGAAGCCCCCAAAGCCCCCGACGATTCCTCCAAGCGGCGGAAGCCTCAAGGGAAATCGCCACTTTCTACTCGATCCCGTACGTCGGCTTCTCGCCTGAAAAATTGTGATTTGTCTTCGAACCCTGAAGACTTTATTTTACCTTATGAGGATTTTCTTGCAAGACTGCAACAACATGTATTTCCGTCGACTCCTTTATTATATCCGGAGTTATATGACGTTTTCTGTTGGAAATCGTTGCCTGGGGGATTCCCTCCTTTTGTCCAGGCACATACGGCTCAGCTTCCGGCTGTGACTGCGCAGTTGACGGAGTTGGACTGCATCTATCAAGCGCTTCGTGGTCCGTCTTTTAATGATGCTGCTGCTGTGAAAATGATGCATCGTCGATACACTAATCTTCGAGACCACTTGCATAAAGTGCTCACTCCACCTTCTGATTTGGCGCTTTCACGGTGACGACCTTCAACTGTCGCGTATTTGCGACCCCTGATGTGAATGCCCTTGTCTATGAGGATCTTGCGGCGGATGCCAGTGATGTCCTCCTCCTTCAAGAGACTCGATGTTCAACTTATACGCCGACACACAGATGGCGGTCGTGGCCTTACGCATTCTACCATGCGTACCGCCAATCTAGGTCTGGTGGCATTGCCGTCGGTGTACACCGTCGTTTAATGCACCGTATATCTTCTATTTCTGTCAATAACTATAATCAGAATTATTGCAATGCCTTACTTTCTGTGTTGATACTGTAACTTTTCATGTGTTTAATATGTATATACCAACTGAAGAATCATTTGTTGATCCACTTTTTCGGAGTCTACGTGCAGCGATTGCTGCGATTCCCTCCGGGGATTTTTTCATCATTGGAGGTTATTTTAACTGCATGGTGCAGCCCTCTGTAGACCGCTATTAGTCGCACGGAGAACACCGTGCGAATCTTGTCTCCAAGTTAACACAGTTTATTGCTGATTTTCAGCTCGTTGACTCTTTACGACAGCTAAATCCTCAAACCAATTCATTTACTTGGTGCAATTCCCCGAAGCAGTTTTCTGCTGCCGCTTGATTGGACAGTATTTATGTTGTCTCTTCTTCGATTCCCACTATTACTTCGGCACGGCACCTCCCTACAGTGTCCTCCGATCATAGCGCCGTGTCTCTATCTGTTTGTGTCTCCCTATCACCACCTTCGGCTCGTCGTGGATGGAGTTTTGATGATACAATTTTACAAGATCGGTCTTTCTGCGATACAGTTGAGCAGTTCCTTGCTGTTAGGAAACCTCTGCTAGCTACTACTCCGAGTGCCCTGCGCCTGTGGCTCGACATTAAACAAGACCTTCTATTATTGGTACGACGCCTTTCATTTTCCATCACTACCACTCGTGCGATGGCGATCAGCAATCTTCGGGGTTTACTTTCTTCGTTACAAATGTCGGATCCACAGTATTCAGTAGTTAACGATGAACTACACGCTCACCTACAACCGCTTGCCCAACAAGCTGTGCGTCGACTTCGACTTCTGCATCTATCTCCATCGACACAAGCCTTTGAAGTTCTTTCCAAGATGGAATCTTCGAGACGAGCGTCAACCTCACTTCGACATCTTCGCCTTCCTAACGGCTCCACCACGTTCGACACATCTCTTATTTGCTCCCAAGTCCGTCACTTCTTTCAGGAGAAGTTCCGAGCAGTCGCGCAGGTTACTGATCTTTCTTCTTCTCCCTTTCTCTCTTCTCTCCCTCAGGTCCCGCCTTCTCTCTGTGCTCCCCTCACTACTGAGTTTTCTTTGCCTGAACTTCGAGAGGCGTTTTCCTCCCTGAACTCCCGTGCCTCCCCGGGACCTGATGGTCTTCCGCTGTCCTTCTACCGTGCTTTTCTTCCGTCCCTTCTACCTTTTCTTTCTGCTGGTTTTTCTTGTGCTCTTTCTTCTTCTGCGCTTCCGCCGGAATTTACAGTTGCTCATGTCATCCTCCTGCCAAAGAAGGGGGACCTCCTGAATCTGACAAATTGGCGCCCTATCTCCATCCTTAATATTGATTATAAATTTTTCACGAAACTCCTTTCTCGACGTCTTAACTCTGTCCTTTCGTTTCTTATTTCTCCCGACCAGTCATACACTGTGCCCGGTCGGTCTATTGCTAACAACATTTCCTTTCTTCTTAATCTCAATTTTCTTGCTCGCAAACATTCAGAACCCCTAGCCCTATTTAACATTGATCAACAGTCTGCTTTTGATAACGTTTCCCATGGCTATCTCTCTGCTGTTCAAAAACATTTTGGCTTTCCTTCTCCTTTTGTCTCTCTTCTTCTCAGTCTTTATCGGGGCGCTCATTTTCATGTTCGGGCGGCCTGATTTTTGACGGCACCCATCCCTTTCCAACGAGGAATCCGGCAGGGTAGCCCCCCCTCAGGGCAACTCTTTGCCCTCGCATTCGAACCTTTTTTGATTGCCAGCAGTTCATCTCTTCTTTCTGCATTGCCGTTGACCGTTTCTAGCACTAGGCATCACTGTTTCGTTGTTTCAGCCTATGCAGATGACGCCACTTTCTGTCTCCGACGAGATGAACAGTTTGATATTCTACACTCCACGTATCAACAGTATGCAGCTCTCTCTGGTGCGTCCTTGAATGTGCTCAAGAGCACCGGGTTGTAGTGTGGGTCTTGGATGGGTCGCACCGATGCCCCATGGGGTGCGGTGTGGTCCTCCTCGACCCAGAAAATTCTTGGCGCCCAGAGTGGACATCCATTCACTTCTGGAATTATTACCTGGAATAGACTCCTTCCTCGATTACAACGCTCAGCTGTGTTTTGGCGATTCACGCATTCTTCCGCATCTTACATTCAGAGAGCGCAAATTGTCCAGCGATACCTTCTATCTCAATGCTTGTTTTCTTGGAACTCATCGGTGTTTACCTCGGATCGTCTCTCTACTATCAACAGCATCTTTACTTCCGTGATTTGGTCAGCAAAGCATTGGGTTGCTGCTACGACTCTCACTCTTCCAGCTTCTTTGGGAGGAATTCGCCTACCCGATGTACGCCTTTACTACCGAGTCTTTCGCATCGTTTTATTCCTTCGCCTTCTTCTCACTCCTTCTCCATCACTCTGCTCTACGTTTGATATTCTTATCTCTCTCCGAGATCCATCCTTTTCTTTTCTCTTATATCTTCGGATGGACTCTTATCCTTCTTATTTTAATCAATTTCCACCCTCATTACTCAAGCTCTAGCGTTCTTCCGCTCACTTCCACTTCTTCGCGCAACTCCCTCTAGTACTCGTGCTCTTCTTGCCGAACAACTTTTCTTTTCGACTCTGATTCACCCTCCTGATCAACCCTACTTCATCTTCCCTCCTTGGGTCCGCTCTGGAATCTTAACTGTTCAAGCTTTAGTTACTGCTGACCTTTCCTGGAAGCCCCTTTCCTCTCTCTTCCCCGCTTCTACTCCCCTACTGGAGGAAGATTATGATCTCCTTCGTTCTACTCTCTGTTCTCTCTTCCCTTCCCTTGTTTCTGATTCTCTCTATTCCTTTCTTCCTTCCTCTTCGTGCCTCTGTTGCCCCCATTTCTTCTTTTTCCACCGGTTCGATCTATACTCTTCTTAGCAAACCCCTCGCTATTGCCCACCCACTCCCGGATGTTTCTTCTTCGCTTTCTTTGACAATCTGGTCTGCATCTTCTTCGCCGCTCTCCTCCCCGCTGGAGCTCAACCTTCAATGGCGGTTTCTCCACCCTCGCCTTCCCGTTCCTTCCTCTCTCTTTCGTATGTCTATTTCTTCTACTTCACTCTGTATTTTTTGTGGTTCTGAAGGCGATGTTCCACACGTTTATTGTCACTGTCCCATTCTGCTACCTCTGCTTCATACTGCTTTTCGTCTTGCTGGCATTATTTGTTCCAGGGATCTTCCTTTCCAATCATATCCATGGCTACTTCTAACTAAGCATCCTCCAACTAAACTTCCGGATGCTTCTGCCTACCTATTCGTCCTTGTGAAGCACGTTATTCATCTTTACCGCCTTTCTATACGATCACGTTCTGCCACACCTAGCATCGTTTCTGCAGGTGCAGCTCTGCGGAAGATCTTTCGGAATCGCAACTTGGCTCGTCTCCGGCTGGAGTACTTTGCAGCGTCCACCCCTCAATCTCTGGTGTCCTTCCGGTCTGCCTGGGCGCAGGAAACCGGGTGGTTCCGAGTTGACGGGTCGACGCTGTATCTTTCGTGTTAATTGCTTTGTGCTTCCTCCTCTTACTTTTCCATGTGCCTTTTGGGACACAGTGTATATTTGTAATTATATTTTGTTATTTTGTTGGATCTGCATTTCTTTGTGTCTGTTCTCTCAAATGGCAGGTTATGTAGTTGTCCACCGTGGCGTGCCTTTGTTGGCATAGGTTTTGCGAATTGTTAACTAATGTGACTCGTTTTCTTTTGTTTCGGTACAGGTTTGTACCCGAGTCTAAGCTGCATGTACCACTTTCTTTTTTCATTTTCTTCCTGGTGTTTTATGATATATATGTACCATATCTTATGGTCACCTTATGGCTGTCAATTGGCGTGAAATTGTTGGTTGCCTGTAATTGTATGCTGTTGTAACCTATCTTCATTGTACATAATTTCTGATATTGTCACTTTTTTTCGTACCTTGGTTAGCCATGTACCCTGTTTATTGTAAATTGTTCGTCCATTGCTTCTTTTTCCCTACTGTTATCTGAGACAGCGAAGTTCTGTTCTCTATGCTTGCAATTTATATAGCATACGCATTGGGTATACTGAAGTTTTACATAGTTCCTGTTCACTGGATCAATGTACAGTGTATTATATATTGTTATGCAACGATTAACAGCGCTTGCTGGTTCGTACCTCTCACTCGAATGTTCTGTTTCCCTGTGTACCCAGTGTACTTATTCCTTGTTTTTCTTTCCATTCATGTAATGTTTGGCTTATCACAGGGTTTATGTTCGAGCCCGAAGTTCCCGGACTCTCGTTCCCCTGTTGTATTTGTGTTATGTGAACGTGACCTCGCTGCACACTTTTCACGCTCTTCGTTCTGTTTGAGTTGGTGAAAGTTCATTGACCTGTAAATACTGTATCATTTTATACGATTTTCTTTTTCATGCTTTCGCCGGTTTACGCGAGCGTTGTACTTTTTTTTTTTTTTTTTTGCACTCGCTTGCGGTGTTCATCTCGGATAAGCTGATAATGTGTACCGTGCTGTTCATGCCTTGTTCTTGTTATTGTGTTTCTTGAATTTGTACAATTTTTTCTGTTTTCTTGTATGTATACAGTGTACTTTTCTTCGGCATTTCGGTTGATACTAGTTCCTTTGTGATTCTTTGATCCTTGGTTGAGTCCAGGGTCACTATAAATTTTGTATCAATGTTAATTTTTGTGAATTGAGCTTACCATCAAGTGTGAGTTGTAATTTTTATTGTTCTGTTTTTGTTTAGTTGGCGCTTGCCATTCTCCTGTAGTGCGTATTATGTAACTTACCGTAATCTGCATAATTTCTCTGGTACTGTGCTTGCTGTCATTATCAACTATCTCTCACGCGTATTTTTCCTGTTCACAGTGCACCGTGCTATTTGTAATTATTGTTTGTTTTGTATCCCCGATGTGCCCCGGGGGTTTTGCACTTGCGTTTTTGGCGTTTTGTATTGTATCTTCAAACCTCGTGCGATTTCTGTTCGAGTCGGTGTCATTGGGCTCACATTTATTTGTACCGTTTTTCGAATTGTGCATGATGCTATGTTGTTCCTTTATGTTTTACCCTCTATGTTCTTGAGTGGTGATGCCCGTTCACTTGTAGATCAGTTTTCTCATTGTTTAGCGTCACTCAGTGTGGCACGCCTTAATCTTGTCTTCAGAATAACTCACTTGAGTAATATTCGTGTGAATTTTACCGGGTTTGTTGCGCACTGTTGGTGTATAGTAAATTAGGCGTTCCTCGATTACATCCTGACTATTGCCAGTGCCAATTGTAATTGCTTTCGTGTACTTTGCTGTCTCTGTGTATCGTGTATTTTACCACCTTGTTGTGGTTTTTAGCATTTTTCATATTAACTTGACCGGCGTAGCCGCATTCATCTGTTGATAATGTCATTACTTTCATTCATTGTTTAATTACTGTTTTTTTCCCACTTTGTGGTGCGCCTGAATTATTTTATGCCTAAGAGTTCAATAAAATTTGTTAATACTCAGGAGAGTCGTTACAGCTAATCGACGGAGTACTGCACAAGACCTCAGTGTACAGGTGAGTAACAATGCTAAAACCTCGGTAAGTACACGTTCCATTCGCAGAGAACTTCATTCCATGGATTACCGTGGCCGTGCGGCTACTCCTAAGCCTTTCATCTCCACTCGGAATGGTACTCGTCGTTTAAGCATGGTGTAAAGAGCATTTATTGTGGACCATAGATCAATGGAAACGGGTCCTATGGACTGATGAATCCTGATACACGATCCATCAGTCTGATTGCCGTGTGTGGGAATGGCGGCAGCCGGGAGAACGCTATTTACCACAGTGTACTGTTCCTACGGTTAAGTTTGGAGCTGGCAGTGTACTCGTGTAGCGGTGTTTTTAGTGGTAAGGTCCCGACCCATTGGTTATTGTGGACAAACCTGTTAACCAGCACGTCTACCTTGTTAATCTGGACAATTATGCACTATCAACACTGTGGCAATACTACGGAACCGAGCCTTGTTGGTACCAGCAAAATAATGCACCGAGCCATAAAGCAAGGACTATTACGGCGTGGTTTGACAATAATTCCGTATCGTGTACGGACTGGCCAGCACAAGGCCCTGATCTTAATCCCATAGAGCACCTATGGGATGAATTAGAGTGCCACATTAGAAGTTTGGAACCATGGCATACTATTAAGCAACAGTTAGCGGCAGCATTATGTACTGAATGGAAGCGCTTTCCTATCGCTGTGTTCCAAAATCTTGTCTAAAGCATGTCTTGAAGTTTCAGTGCATGCATTAAGGCCAAAGATGGACAGATATCGTACCAATGTATGTCAATAAATGCTATGTTGTGTTTCTCTTATAGGTGTTCGGTGACTTTTGTCAATACAGTGTGGTTCCACATGCAGCATGCGCCGTACCTTGCTTCGCCTAGAGTTCCACAGCCGGCGACCAACGAGGGTTCCTATGGTGACACCCAGTCATCGCAAACAACGTCTCACATGGGCCAAAAAAACGTCGACAATGGACATTCAACAGATAAAAGAAGGTCGTCTGGAGTGATGAGTCCCGTTTCCTGCGGCATCATGCTAATGGCCGAGTTCGGATACTGCGTAAATAGCATGAAACCCTATGCCGTGGTTGCACAGTTGGAGTTCAGTTGGCCGGTGGAGGTGGTGTTATGGTCTGGGGAGCTTTTTCTTGGCAAGTCATAGGCCCGTTGATTATGATTCCACAAACACTGAATGGTGAAAGCTGCATGGGCTTGTTAGCCAACCATCTCCATCCATATCTTCATGAGGTTTACCAGGACTGCAGTACTATCTTTCAGTAGGACAACGCACCGTGTCATAAGGCTGGTATAACTACTGAGTGGTTGGAGAAACTCGACATCAAAATCGCAACATTGCCCTAGCTCACAAACTGCCCTGACTGTAACCCAAATTAACATTCATTAGCTATGCTATAACGGGGTGTGGGAACTGCTACTCCTACTCCACGGAATGTGTGTGAACTGACAAAGCTGCTGCAGCGGACATGCGTCATGTTACGCGTGAAGGATGTTCGACACCTTGTAGAACCTATTCCTAGGTGTCTGCGAGCAGTGATTGCACAGAAAGGTGGACCTTAGGTAAGTGTTTCTGATGCAAAGCTAACTCAGTGTATATATCCTTGTGTATGTGTTCTGGATCTCTTTCTGCGCCTTGCATTCGAGTCTAATTTTCAATTGTCCAAGAGCCAGTTCTTCTATAAATAGGTTCACCTCGCTACCTGGGGTGAACCTATTACACCATGGTCCAGGTTGATAACACTATGATCAAAGTTGAGAGCTTTAAGGTGGACGTCTAGTAATTTTGCTTCCTGTACTTCCAATGGAAAAAAAACGTCTGTACACATTTTCTTCATAATTAATGCGTTCCCAAGGATGAAAATTTGATTATCGATTAAAATAACTTCATTTTATAACGTGGAATACTTACTATTTTCTAAAACACAACCATAATTATGCAATCCAACATTTGTTTGTCTACTGACGTCATCAACGTACAGGTTCAGCCATCTTTTTTCTGGTTTCAACACCACCAAAGAAAAAGTTATTGATTTTTTATATAATTATGGTTATGTTTTAGAAAATATTAAGTATTGCAAGTTATAATATGAAGTAATATTAATCGATGTTCAGATTTTCATCCTTGGGAACGCGTTAATTATGAAGAAAATATGTACCGAAGTTTTTCCATTTGAAGTATAGGAAGCAAATCCGGCGTGCATCCCTCCATGCTTCTTTGGGTTGTTCGATGCCCCAGTATGTGATTTTCAGTTAAGGTTAATGTATCTGATCCTTAAGTTAGAGCTAGAAAGAAAGAGTTTTTTTCTTCTCTTTTTTTTTTTCAAGACATAATGAAAAATTGCTCTTGAAAATGTTACTGTTTCATCCAAATGCTGTCAACCTAAAGTTTATTCATCGGTTAAGGTCGTCTTTAATGTTTCTCTAGCTTAGTATCGTGTTATTCAGTGTTAATGTAAGAATCATTTGTTTCAAAATTTGCCCAATCAATATCCAAATCTTTATTTCTATACAGATGCCGGTTTGTTATGTGAACGTGCCCGCGTCGTATAAATGTCTCACACTAACATTTAAAACATCGTGGAAACACGCTTTGCCGTATAAATCACGAATGTCAGCCCATCGAGGATTAGTTAGCGTTGTACTCAGAATTGGAGTGGGTAAAACGAGTGATCTGAGCGACTTTAAATTCAGTATGACATCTGTGCATCTAGTACTCGTGAGCTTCCCACGCACAATCGTAACAACGATGTATTGTGAGCCATGTGATACGCAAACAAGAAAGATGACACCGAATTTTTGGTTGTAATAAGCACGTCTTTTGAATCTTTTCCAACACGAATAAAATATTTTAAAATCATTCATAGTCAATGGAGTCTATTCCTGCAGAAAAAATCCAGAGATTTGCAATCGATAAATCATCATGAAATAGAAGGAGCTACTTTCTCCTACTAGCGGCTGAAAAATATGTTACGGGGATTAACAAATCTTGCGCAAAATATTTCTTGCAGATGAAGGAAGGTATCAGAGGCAAAGGAATTTTCGAACGAAACAGTTAAAAGACAAGATACAATGGAAAAATATAATGTAAAT
The DNA here is from genome assembly GCA_039090855.1 of Macrothele yani. Lineage (NCBI taxonomy): Eukaryota > Metazoa > Arthropoda > Arachnida > Araneae > Macrothelidae > Macrothele > Macrothele yani. Next base: position 104,756,015 of record CM077002.1, on the reverse strand, counting down.
TTACACCACCTAGCGGAAGAATTTTGAATAATGGAACTGTAGAAAGCATCGAAACGTATTCTTCATAGCAATAGCTATGTTAAGAAAACTGAATTTTTTAAATGCGTCTTCAGGAAGCAGCAATAGAGAGAAAAAGGTTTTGACATTTATGCTACCCTAAAGAAAAACACTATGCGTTATTTGAAGAAGATAATATTTCCCACTTTACTGTAGCGAATGGAATTCAGTAAAAAATGAATTTTTTTATTACGACTTTTAGAAACTGAGATACAGCTGCAAAATGAAATGCAACTTAACGCCACCTAGAGCTACAACTCTAAACTTTAGAAACTTACGATTACCGGCAAAACATCTCACAAGGTAAATGGTATACAGTGATGAAATAATTTTTGACATCGAAATTTTAGAAGCAGGGATATCGAGAAAAACATAAAATTTTTGCTCCCCTAGCAGGAAAGTTTCCCATTATTTCGGGAAGGAAATGCTCACAAATATTGTTCGGTACTTAGTAGTATTTGAGTGAAAAATGTATTTTTCAATCTGGCTTTAACACTTACTCAGAATGGCTATAAATATACTTACTGTAAACACAAACGTGAACTTATGCCCACTGGTGGCAACCTTGTATATTCAAAAAATTTTACCATGGCCGTTCCATAAAAGTTGAGAGTAAAATCACATAAAATGAAGAAATACAGGTACAGCAAAATATATGTTATTCTTTCTCAAAGTATCTTTCCTCGGATGGTATGCACGAGTCCCATCGTTCAGTCCACTTTTTGAAACATGTGGCGAACGCATTTTGTGGAAACTGTTTTAGCGACCCCTGTACAGCTTCAATAATATCAGCATCTGGGTTGAATGTTGGGCCACGGAATTTTTCCTTCATTGTTGGAAACAACCAGAAATCTGACGGGGCAAGGTCAGGACTGTTGGTAGGCTCTGGCATGATTTCAATATTGCATTACGTAAGAAACTGTTGAACACAAGCAGCCACATTTGGGAGGGGATTATCATGGTGCAGAGTCCACTTGCCCACCAGTTGCAGTCGCTCAATCGATATGTGTCGTCACATACGCTTCAAGACTTAAATGTAATACTCACAACATTGACAGTAATTTGTGGAGGAACGATATGCTGGTATACTACACCTTTATTATCAAAGAAATTTATCATCACCTTCCCAGCTGATTTAGTTTGGAGGACGTTATTCGGAGAAGACGTTCCTGTGTGTTTCCAGACACTCGTTGCGCGCTTCGTGAGGGGGTCAGAATAATGAACCCATGTTTCATCGGCAGTTATTACTGCGTTTAGAAAGTTTGTATAAATTGCAATCATTTGTTTTCACTCATGACACACCTGAATTCTGACTAACATTTTTTCTCTCGTCTGATGATGAGATGCCCATGAGGAGCACACAAGATGCAGTAATCTGTCGCTCATTCGTCGATCTACTTCGCTATGTCTTCACACGTCATTCGTCGATCTTCTTGCCGGATTACCCAAACAGTGTCAACAATACGCTCTGTAACAACACTTTCAAGTCGACCCAGCCTAGGAGCGAGTTCTGCCTGCAAACGCCCTTTTTTGATATCATGGTACCATCTAAAAATCGTTGACTCACCCAAACATTTATCTTTGTAAGCTTTTTTCATTAAATCAACTATTCCTGGAGCCGTTTTACCCAAACGATAGCAAAATTTTATCGCACAACGCATTTCACTCCTCAACTCAGAATCACTCACTTCCACAGTTGTATGGCGAAATGCAGAAGTACCTTAAACAACTGCGCAATTACAAAACCAGAATCGTCTGCCACGGCTAATAACTGTTGCCATAGATACGTCCTTAATTCAGTTAGTAGCCGCCCCGGTGGCGCAGTGGTCTAAGGCGCTGGCCTCTGATCATTCGTCCGTAAGGGGTCCGGGTTCGAATCCCGGTCAGGCATGGATGTTGTGTTTGTCTTACGACACTGGCTCTCTTCCTTCCCTGGAACCAGTGACCCTAAATTAGGGACGGGCGACTGCTTATAGCCCATTGAGTTGCTCACGGTGGTCGTTAAACCTCCAATCCAAAAAAAAAAAAAAAAAATTCAGTAAGTCGTCTGTGTGGTTATTTTCCCCCTTCGCACTGTTGTCAACTAAAAAAAATTACTCTTAGTTTTTACGGAACGGCCTTTGTAAATACATGCAAAACGTTTTGCACCATAAACGCTCTCGGACAAAGAAAACGTTTTTGAAATTGGATTGTCAGAAGAGATGTCGAGAAAAATATGATATATATCTGCGCTCCCCTGGCCGAAAAAATGTGCATTAAATTAAGTAGAAGATATTTTGCGAAGGTTTACGTAGAGAGAGAGAGTAATATCTAACCAGGAAATATTTTTTTCAGTCGGACTTTCAGATGCTCAGTTGTTACAAATACATCAGAAACATAAATATCATTTACACCCCATAGAGCAATAAAACTAAGTTTTTCCAAAAGTTTGAAATTATATCCAAACATTTTCCACTAGGATATCTATCTGATGCAAAAGAAATTTTCAAATCGATCATTTACGTGGATAGAGTGATATCGGGGAAATCACAATTCGCCGACCCGGTGGCGCAGTGGTCTAAGGCGTTGGCCTCTGATCATTCGTCCGTAAGGGGTCCGGGTTTGAATCCCGGTCAGGAGGCATGGGTGTTGTGTTTGTATTACGGCACTGGCTCCCTCCCTTCCCTGGAACCAGTGACCCTAAATTAGGGACGGGCGACTGCTTATAGCCCATTGAGTTGCTCACGGTGGTCGTTAAACCTCCAAAAAAGAAATCACAATTTACCTTTACGTCCTATATCGGATAAACTAAACATTACATGCAGAAGAAACGGTACCCAGAATAATCTTCGTTACAAATGGCTCGAAAAGATGAAATATTTTTTGTTGTTGCAAGTTCGAAAATAATTACATGTGATAAAATATATTTTCAATCCGATAACATTTGCATTTACGTCGTCTAGCGACGACTTTGAGCATCGAGAAAAGACCAGAATGAAGGGATCATCGTTCTCGCATTTTGGGATTAAAAACGTAAAGGCAATTCAAATGATTCAAATAATATTATTGTCGTGCTGAATTATATGCATATTAACCTTGAAACCGTCTTAACACGATTCAAACTTGCGTGACATATCTTAGATTAAGAAATAACAACAACAAGTTATAAGTAAATAAATAATCTTTAAGATCTTTGCGAAAACACATTGAATCCATCTTCACATTGAATCCATCTTCATTGAATCGATCTTTCTGAAAACACATTGAATCCATCTTCATTGAATCGATCTTTCTGAAAACACATTGAATCCATCTTCATAAATAAAAGAAACGTTACAATTTTAAATAATAAAACATAAACATCGTAGTGATAATGATATACATCGCGCAATGCACGTGTTACGTTCACACACGTAATCTACAACTTCTTGGTTTGGTGAAAAGTTTGGGGCCGCCCCGGTGGCGCAGTGGTCAAAGGCGCTGGCCTCTGATCATTCGTCCGTAAGGGGTCCGGGTTCGAATCCCGGTCAGGCATGGATGTTGTGTTTGTCTTACGGCACTGGCTCTCTCCCTTCCCTGGAACCAGTGACCCTAAATTAGGGACGGGCGACTGCTTATAGCCCATTGAGTTGCTCACGGTGGTCGTTAAACCTCCAATCAAAAAAAAACAAAAAAAAAAAAAAGTTTGGGTATTATACAGATAAATTATTTTTAAGCCAAACCTTCCAAGGTTGAGGAATGTTTACTGGGCCTTTTTCATTACAGCATCTGTGTGCAAATTTGTGTATAAAAATACTTTCTGATAATAATAATTTTTATTTTGAAGAAGAAGAGGCAAGAATCGTTGCATCGTCCCATTTTGGGAAGTGAGTACCTCCATGAATTAGGCGAGATAGAACTGTGGTCATGGCACCATTTTTAACATTATATTTATGTTCAGTTAATCTTGTTTTTAATGTCCGAATTGTTGATCCAATATAACATGTATTTGCATGTTCCGGGTTTATTGCTTTTAAGGGAATACTATATATTCCGTGTTTTTTCCGCTCTTCTACATGGTCACGATCTTTTTTAATAATGGATAAAGTGTTATTTGTTCTTAATCCAAAGTTAAGGTTATGACGTCGGCAAATGTTGTTAAGAGAGCGAGAGATTCTCGAAATAAAGTATATGGAGCCTACATATCTTGTAGAAGTATGGTGTCTCGATAACGTAGTGGTTTTCGTTCTCTTCACTTTATTAATGATGTTGTCAAGTGCTTACAGGAAATCTCCGTAGTTTTTAGCTGTGTCTTTTATCTGTGTAAGTTCTGCTCTACGTAGTTTCATACTTGAAGAATGAGTAAATGCTCTTCTAACATGATAATAAGTAGATGGAAATTTCTGTTTTAAAGGGTTGCCGAGGTAGCTGGTATTAGTGCTATAGTAGAAGTCGGTTTCTTATAAACAGAATAGGTGATTTCTGAAGAATCTTGAGTTCAGTGTAAAAGAATATCGAGAAATGGCAATGTCAGATGATTTTCTAACTCAACTGTGAATTTAAAATTAGGATATTGAGTAGATAGACATTCTGCAAAATTGTTTAGGTCTTCGTTAGAAGATGGCCAGGAGACGACGATATCATCTACGACTTCTACGTACCTTATGTAAAGGAGTGGGCCGCCTCGGTGGCGCAGTGGTCTAAGTGCTGGCCGCTGATCATTTCGTCCGAAAGGGGTCCGGGTTCGAATCCCGGTCAGGCATGGATGTTGTGTTTGCCTACGGCACTGGTTCTCTCCTTCCCTGGAACCAGTGGCCCTAAATTGGGGACGGGCGACTGCTTATAGCCCATTGAGTTGATCACGGTGGTCGTTAAACCTTCAATTAAGAAAAAAGTAGCGGTTTTATTGAGTATGATTCCAATATTTTGTTTTCCAGTTCTTGAAGAAGTAATTCTGCAAGTAAAGGTGGTTAAATTTGAAGTATGTACGTTGATGAATCAATCTAAGAACTAATATTATAGCTTGAATTTCTGGAAGAGGAGTATTATTACCTTGAGTAATCAGTATGGATTCTATGAGGTCATGAACAACAGGCACTGGTATGTTAGGGAAAAGTGAGACAACAACCAGAGAGGCCATAATAAAGGAGGAGGTATTCTGCTGATTGAAAGATTTGAGTTTGTCAAGAGCTTGCATAGAGCTTCTTACTGAGTATTGAGATGAATTAGTTAGGTCCCGTAGATACACAGTCAAATCTTGTTCAAGTGGTCTTTTTAGATTATCATATGATGAAACAAGAGGTCTTATAGGGCTACCATCCTTGTGTAATTTCACCTTTCCAAATAATTCTGGCACCCGTAGGCCAAGAGGTGAATGCATGTTCTTAGAAATAGAAACTGGAAGGGAACTGTGAATACGCAGTCTACTAAGGGCTGCAATAGTAGATGATGTCGGGTCACGTTGGATAACTTGATGTGGTATTTTGTTTATTGCTTCACTCATTTTAGTGTTATAGTCCGTTGAGTTCAGTATTACCACTTGGATTGATTTATCTGCTGCTACTAGAGATAACTGAGAATTTCTTCGTAGATATTTTAATTGTTTACCTTCTTGTTTAAAGATCTCAGGAAAATTATATTTGTTTCGTCTGTTGAAAGATTTGAAGTCATTCAAAATCTTGTATCTGGCTTGTTCTTGTTCATGCTTAGGTAGGAACCCAATGATACCTTCTAATTGGGGAACAAGTTAAGTCTTATTTATGTGAGTAATTGGATGAGCAAATTTTAAACCTCGTTTTAGTGTTTTTTCTTATATCTGATTAAGTTTAACATCACTTAAATTGATATATAGTGGAACATTACAAGAAGTCTTTGTTGTATTTCTAAGTTTCTGGTTAGCACTTCTATTTAATATTTAACAGACTACCAGATTTCTTAGTTTCTTGATACGACCCGCTGTACGGCGTTCCACTACTGAAATGCAGATTGCTGTAGTTATTATTAGGTGTATGTATTAATTAATAAGATGAATCCGCTAAGCCGTTTTAGTACGCATTATAGATCTTTCGCTGAAAATAATCAATATATCTTCTTTTTAGTCTTATCTCGGAGATAAGCCTTTTACGCTCAGCCATACGTATAATTATTGCGTCCTTGCTATGTAGAGGATGCATTCTTACTATCAAATTTAGGCGTTACGTCAAGATCTCTGCAGTTAATTAGGAAATTCAGGTGAGATTTTTCTGTAACTAGTTTTTGTTTCAATTTACGAAATGATCTGGTACTTGATTCCATTGCGCAGGTCAAGATTTGTATATCATTAAATAAAACATACCATGGAAGCGGTCGTCGGTTATTCAAGTAATATTATTGTCGTGCTGAATTATGCATATTAAATTTGAAACCGTCTTAGCACGATTCAAACTTGCGTGACATATCTTAGATTAAGAAATAACAACAAGAAGTTAATAAATAAAATTTAAGATCTTTCGGACTACACATTGAATCTATCTTCAGAATAACATAAATAAAAGAAACGTTACAATTTTAAATAAATAAACATAAACATCGTAGTGATAATGTACGTAAGCGGCATATTCGTTCTCTCTGGGACATTGTGAGTTAGACTTCAGGAACAAATTTCTAGTTCTGTTTCAGCAATACGTAAATTAAAAATTAATCCATATCTTTTATAAAAGAATGAGCACTTGCACACCAGGATTTGCTAAGTGATAATAATAATAATAAGAAGAAGAAGAAGGTATCTCTATTAATATTAAATTGAATTCATCGAAATCCAAATTATCTATTTTTATAAAGTAATTTCTTTACATCAATAACAAATTTCGTAAAAATCGGACCAATTTTTATTAGTACTGTGTTTAACATTTACATTTGTACAATGAAGACACACCCACAGTCACACACGTGAATGTACGAATATAGTTCTGGTCATACATGCCAATGCAATTTAAATCTTATTAACCAACTACTCTCTCCGTAGTAATTTTTAAAACACTTTTTACTTATCTGCTATATATTAAATTTCCTATCAAATGAATACATGGGTGGCTGTTTTAATCAAAAGGTAAATGAACGATTCAATGTGGGGCATCATATATATCAATGGAAAACGAATCAGCTGAAAAAATCATTCTTCACAAATTCAGAGAGGGCATGTACAAACACCTTTATTGGCCTAAAATGCATGGTATTTACACTGTTTCCGATGTTGCCCCATCTTCAGAAAACTTGAAAATTGCATCGTCTTTGAGCGAGAATCGAACGTGCATCTGCCGATTTTTGTTCGAGTATGCTACCGTTACATACATGGAAGTTTGTTGTCCTGGGTGGTGTAACGGGACAATGCACGAACGGAAAAGGCTAATAGGGGCCTCTTCAGGTCGATGCAAATTTCACGTTTGCTGAAGAGACTACATGCGAAATAGTGAAAATACGCGATCTCTGTGCCGATAACTACATTTTAATGCTAAGTTTTCTGGCCTGAAGCGCAGTTGCAAGACTGGGTGAATCAGTTTAGTATCAGGTTGTAGCTCCATTTCGTGCGTCGTGGAAATTCCATCTAGAGCTGTTTATTCGTGTGGGCAAAATAACAAAAATACGTAACAAAAGCTCAAGGTTTTGGAAATATATTGCCATTATTACACCGAAATTCAGAAGAGAAAAAAGAAACGGAAATAAAAAGAATAGCATTGTCATTGGAACCATTTGGTCATATCTCCTGATCCTGGTCAATAGTTTTGTAGCAGAAATTACTGTATGTTCTCAACAGCACACTTTTGTCAATGTAAGCGTTTAATGAATGGGTTGCTATATTTTCAAATACCTATTAGTACTAAATTTTGTTCTACTTTTTGCAATTCCGCAGATTGACTTTCAAACAACAAATAGGGTATAAAAATATCGTGCCGCTGGTTTGTATAAATTAAAATTAATCTGAAGATTTGGCGGTGCACCAAATTTTTATATACATTACCCTAATATGTACGCTTTTACTTAATTTTCTTTCCTTTACAACTCTTGAAAACGTATTCATGATTGGGTTCATTCCCCTTTCCTTTCGTTTTCTTTCCTTTTCCCATCTAGTTCTAGATACAAAGATATTGTATTGCAGAAATGCTTTTACGGTCCAACAAATAATCTAAAAATCTTCTCATTTCTTTCTTAGAAGTTATCGAAGTAAAGCAAATATGGAAAAAGTGGGGTTTTTTAGAATTTATTTCGCTTTTCTTCCAAAAATGGCGTTTACAAGTGTCGCGAAGAGAAAGCTATGACTGCCAGTAATGTTTTCGTTCGAAGAGAATTTCTTGCGTTATGAAGGCCTCAAGGACCAATAACTCACTTCACTGCGTACACAACTTTCAAGATGGTGCGCAGAAAGTTTCAGATACTGCGCCTATGCCTGATTGTAAACACGAAGTAAATAGTCCATTACGAATCTACGCAGTACGTTCTAAGATAAGATGCCCCGTTATGACTCGAGACAATTTCTAGTCGGCTGGGGAAAATTATCGTGAAGGAGGGTACCTTGCATAAACTTCTGATTGTTATATAAACTGACGTAGTGCTCTTCGCTCACATACTTATAAAGAAGAAAACTGAGTACGGAGAAACACCATTAGATAGGCGGATTACGACAGATCTGAGAGTAACCCTAGGATCTCAACAACGTAATAACTGTAGTTCTTCCAACCGGCACTGGGTTGTCATGGAGTCAGCCCTTTTCATCCCTTGAAAGCTCCGTTGTTCGGCACAAATTCTTACGTATTGCAATAAGAAATGCATGCTCTCGTAACATTCCCGACGAACAGCTGTATTTCATTTTTTTATTCTGAATATCTTTACTCCTAAGCATAGTAGCACTTTACGATTACCCATTTGAAAGGGACTAAAAAAGAAGTTTGACTCTTAAAATATAAAATGAACTTTGTGAATGGAGGGGAAGATCTATTTTTTCTTAAATACTGCTCGCATTGTGATACTAGATCAAAGAACACTCTGCCTTTTAAATGACTTATTCTTCTTTGTTTCATCGGTTTTCTAAGTACACTAGGCACCAAAATGCTTGTACAAGTCTTCATGACATGCAACCCATATTAATTTCCTTAAGGAAATTTGAGAAAATTAGAATGATTCGTTATGAAGGGTTTTTTGTCCATTTGTTCGGTTTGCAATTGTATCGTTAAGGATTCAAATTCAAGTGTTAAAGTATGACACAACAATACATACAGACATACCTACATTCATAGGCAAATAGTATTGAAAAATGAGGTCATTTATACCTACAAGGTGAGCGATGTTAGTAGGTAGGATGTAATGATTAACAGCTTATAAATGCAAATTGACAAATTATTTCCTGCCAGCAATTTACGATACTTTCGCTGCTGTGTGAGGAATACTAAAAATTCTTAAACAAGTGCTTCCTTTTCATGAGGAATTAGACGCTGTATTTTAGAATTTATATTTAACTTTCTAAGCTTCTTCCACTTCTCTGTGATTTGCGGAAAAAGGCGGAATACCCAGATATCGCATTATTTATGAATTTTCTCTTGTAGATATCCGCATCAGCCCCATGAGCGATTTATTAGTAGTAATTGTCTGTTGTTCTTCATACACTTACACACACACACGCGCGAATCACCATTTCCATGCGCTGATATTGGGTTTCCCATAATGGTGTCATTATTTCGCATGGCCCTTGTAATTAGAAGAATATTTGCAACTTGGCAATTGTTGCATAATCTTCGGATTCTGTTCGAAATGAAAGTGAGGCAGCACCCAGTAAATATGACTGGGTGTATCGCTTTTAAATTATTTGCTAGGTCTGTCCTTAATTCGATTCACAGGAGAAAAAATCAATAGCGATTGCGTGCCAAAGTCCCATTCGCCTCACAAACGGTAAAAAAAATTGCCTCAGCTATGTGCCTGTGGAACCAGCTCTTGGTCGTCCTGATGCATCTAAAGTGCGTTGATTTCATTTAATCACGACAGAGAAACTGTAAAGGCAGGGTACGATAATATAAACACCACACAGTAACAGAAAATGTCGTTATATTGGTCAGATAATTTTCGATTGTGTGTTAAGGCTAGGGATGAATTTAGTGGAAATATCTTGGTAGCCTTGAAATTTCAAATATCTAGGTTCAAGAGAGCTCTCCACGAAATCTTTAATTCCTGTATCTCCGAAGCATGGGCGTATATAGAGGGAGAGGTTATGAAAATACGGGGCCTTGGCTCCCCCTTAAAGTGTTTCATATTTTTAAGTTTTTGTTTAAAATGCGACTTACATTAGAAAAAAATGTCTTAGTTTAATAAAAATGCTTCAACTTATATAAGATAAAATGTTATTTTTTTCTTCTATTTTTCATTAACTTCAATTTCGTTGTTGTGGTGGATTTCAAAAACTACCATTTTTCGTTTTCGTCACCCTATCCCCCCCCCCCCCCCGGAAAACCTTATATATACGCCCTTGCTCCGAAGGTTGTTCCAAATTCCTACAGACATGTACGTTTTTCCCGAATTATCACACATACTAACACGAGTATCGTTCACTTGATCAAAACACCACTGACCGAAAATCACTTGATCGAAACACCACTTGACCAAAATTATCGAAAGGTACGTTTCACGGAAGGGTCACTTGATCGAAAAGTTAATTTTACCGAAATGTCACTTCACCGGAAATTTCATTTGATCGAAAGATCATTTCATCGAAGGTTCAGTTTATCGAAAACTTAGGATTTTATTAGATATTTGTTATAGTGTGGTGCGGGTTTGAAAAACAGACCACCAAAACGTTTGGCGATTGTGCAAAAATTACACTTTTCATTTCTACGGTACCTCTCCCCAGGTAGGTCTTTTGAAATATAACATTGATTATGAGGCCTAGATCTGGGTCATTTTTAGCAAATTTTAGTCCTCCGAGCTCGTATTCATAATGTTTATACAGCACACCAAGTTAATAATGTTCCGCTTTTACTCAACCACAAAATAAATTCTTTTATACTGTGAGCCTAGATATGAGCCTTTTTAGCAGATGTTAAACATCGGTGATCATATTCATAAGCGTTAAATAAAATTTCAAGTAAAATATGTTGTAATTTTACTCAAGCCTGAAATGATAATTTAAAGGCCCTGGGCCTGTATCTGGGCATTTTCAGCAAATTTTAATTCTTCCTACTGTTTCATAAGGTTTTCATAAGAAGTCAAGTTAATAGTGTTGAATTTTTACTCAGGCCGAAAATACTTATTCTAAGGATCTAGGCTGCGACGGTTTTATTTGTTTTTCTCGTCGTGTTCTTGTAACTTAATTACTGATAAGTATTTTCACACATTATCAAGTATGCACATGGATAGACTTTTTACCTTGTAATACATTTATTAGTTGCTGCCGCCAGTCCAGACAGAAAGTAAGGCTTGGACAACCTTATTCAGATTCTCCTTTTCAGAAGCATGGAGAAGGTTACTTGCAGTCGTTGATAGAAGCTGATCCAATTAAATAACAAAACTCCATTTCCATTCCGGATACGATGACTATTTATTTACATTGATGATGACATACATTGATGTATTAATTTGATATGGTGTTGAACACGCACAGTCCCTTTATGGTACTTCAGACTTTTTGTACAGCGGTAAGAGTTCAGCAGAGATACACAGTTCAGTCATGGTAAACTATGTGCTATGCTTCAGGATTATTTGTGAATTTATGTGGCGGAATACGCTCCAAGTCAAGACCGCAGCTTGACTACAACTTCTATTTGGGTGGAAAACTAACCTTAGCTAGTTAGCATCTCACATACGCCTTCAAGCCGCAGCTGAGTGCTTGTTATGGATCCAGTGTTCCGATCATATCAACAAAACGCTGACCTTTGCTCTGAGTATCCCATAGCTCAGAAGTGACCGCCAAAAAGTTCTAGCTCCCCGGTGTCCGCTCAACTTTCACTCCGCCTGGACCTCGCACAGCCAATGGGAAGCCTGCATTCTAACCCCTTGTTCTACGCTTCCCAGTCTCTACGTGTCCTATACTCCTCCCTTGACATAATCTAGATACCCACTTTTGCTGTTGCTATGGTCTCTCTGTGAATTCCACATTCCAATTCTTAGAAACTCGCTACCTCATTCTTCCTTGGTGACCTCGTCACCAAAAGGGCCACTGTTTCTTCGGTATGAGGAAAGAATGTCGACGGAAAAAACGCCCACGGAAAAATTGCCCACGGAAAAATCGACCACGGAAAAAATGCTCTCGGCAAAAACGCCCACTTTTCGAAAATAGGAATAAACGCCCACGGAAAATATGCCCACAGACAAAATGCTCACGGGAAAAATATGTGGTCGACTGATAAGTTTTTATGTCTGTTATAAACGGTGTTCGGACAACTGGTCACAGACTGCTGGCCAAAAAAGCGTTAGGGGTCATATAAAAATTGCGGTTTCTTGGCCACCTCACCTACATAACGCGAATATGGGAATGACGGAATGAAAACTTTTAGAAGGACCTAAACGTTAGTTCTAATATTACTTTCTGCCTGAGTAATACCGCAATATTAATAATTTGATGTGTAAAATATTTTCTGCAAACCTTACAAATACGAGAGGAAAGTTCGGATTGCACTGATGGACTGTTTTAAGGGGCCGTATAAAAATTGCGTTCCGGGCTGCTCCGTGGCTACGTCTCCCCGAGATTGGTTATCTGACACACATAAAATGTCCGTAATTTCGTATTTTCTTATTTACGATATTTTTCTAGCCAGTTCTCCGCTTAGTCTTAGCTCCGAAAATCATGTAAATGTCTAAATTTCTTACTGAAAATGAAATATTAAAAAAAAATTATGAACAATAGTTGTTGAAGTAGTGGGGAATATAGCCACACGAAATTTGTTTATGCAGAACACTTTTATGGCACTGAAATAGCAATGTGTCCAGTTCTACGTACCCGCTACATGACAACACTAAATGGCACCACATTTTTAATTTTTTGGTCCCTACAAAATACATGCACAACTTCTGCTGTGAGAATCGTAGTTTATTTTGGGTGTTTAAGTCGTAAGGAGTTGTTGATCCAAAGTGCATGTTGTTCGCAAATATAACAAACAGATGTCAGAACTACAGAGATATTGATGTATAGCAGTTGGCTTGAAGATAACGGTGAATCATTAGTATGTTTTTAAATAAATGTTGCATAAGACTACCACTGCTTTCAGGCCAACACCATACAACCTCTACAGTCCATCAGTGCAATCCGAACTTTCCTTTCGGTGTTATCAAGGGGAACTAAAAAAATCATGCCTTACCCTTATTTTTGCGAATATGAATATCTGCTCTTTTTTCTGGAGGTAGTGTATATGTTGTTTTTTTTCGGCTTGGAGAAGACAGGTCAGTTCCTTCACCGATTTCGGACGGTGGGGGAACCCCTTAAGTCGACACTCCAACTCGTCCAAGAGGTGCTCGATAGGGTTAACGTCCGGGCTCTGCGCAGGCCAGTCCATTCGATTAACCCCATTGTCACCATACCAAGCCATGGTGGACCTGGCAACATGACAGGTGGCATTGTCATCCTGAAAGTAACATGGGCCCACCCCGTAAAACTGCCACATAGTAGGAAGCGCATGGTCATCCAAAATGGTGCAGTAGGTCTCGGCGTTGAGTCTACCAGGAATTGCGACCAAGAGTCTTGTGCCATAACAGGAGAAACACCCCCATAACATAATTCCACCGCCGCCGAACTTCACAGTTGGCACAATACATTCCGGCAGGTGGCGTTCTCCAGGCAGACGCCAAACCCAGACTCTGCCATCCGAACGGTAGAGGGTGAACCTTGATTCGTCGCTCCAGAGAACTTGTTTTCACTGTTCAACGGTCCACTGTCGACTTTCTTTGCACCACGTTAGCCGAGCAGCGCTATTGGACTTGGTGATCAAAGGCTTGTGGGTGGCAGCACGTCCATGATAACTGAGCAGATGGGCTTCCTTACGGATGGTATTCATCAAATGAACACTCCCGGACGCCTGTTGAAACTCCTCGCGGATGTGGCCCATCGATTTAGTGCGGTTCTTTCGAATTTCTCTGGCCAGCACCCGTCGTTCTCTAACTTCCAGTTTTGGGGGTCTGCCGGGTCGGGACACATTTCGACAGTCACCTTCTCTCATCTTCTACTTGCCAATCACGTAGACCACTGTCAATTTTGGGTGCTTCAACTCACTGGATATGTCACGTATGGATCGGCCATTTCTGTGATACCCGATGATTACACCTTTCTCGAAATCAGAGTGCTCCAAACTTCCTGGCATCTTGCATGCGACTGGTTGCGTTGTTGTTTCCCACATGATATTGAACGGCGGCGGCCGTGACGTGTATCAGGACCGCAAATATCGTCGATTGCAGGGGTGTACAATTACATTTTGGTAGGTAGTGTATATCCCACCGAACAATTTTAAATACTTGTGAAAGACCTTACAAGCAACATATTGCATTTCAATTCTTATGCTTCCCATGACATAACGGCATTCTCTGATAGGAATATTTAATACGAATGATAATCCGAACATCAGTTACTATACAAAGAGAAAAAAAAACAATGATCCTCCGATAAATTAAATTATATTGCTGCCTCGTTTAACACACCACTTAGAGAAGTAAGAACAAATTGAAACGTCAGAAACAGTCACGAAATTTATAAGTCAATTTGAATGCGGATTAGTTCTCTGTGTCATCGCAGCGTGCACCTTTTCCAAAGTTCTTGTATTATTGCTGATGTCGAATGCCAGATACCACGTTCCAGAGTACAATACTCTTCCAATAGCTGATCCATATTTTATCAAGGGTTGCGACTTTTGATTGCTTTATCCGCCTCCACCTATTCTGGCAACCATGTTCCTCCTACACAGTAATCTATCACGGACTGAGGGGGGGGGAGATGGAGAACCGAATAGAAGGGTGAGATACAAAGAGAGAAAGTGATAGACAGCAGTGGAAAAGGAGGGGCACAAAGAAGAAAAAGAAAACAGCAAAAACTCAAAATCACAACTGAAAAAGCGAAACTATTCCGCAAAATAAAAAGACTTTCTCTGGCTGGAAGCCAAAGAAGTAAACTCACTTTTCTTCACGTTGGTTTCTGAGGAAAGAAAATTCTCTCAAGCGATAACAAGAGAGAGAATTACAAGGGCTCTTCTGAGTTTAGCGAGGTACATCCTTAAGTGCTCCTAGTATCAATATTATTTATCCTGAAATCTGTGGAAAATTCAATTTAAAGTTACATAAAATATTATGTATTACTACTCGTGATTCACATTGCTTTTTCCTGTTTGTGTTGTGAAGAATTGATCATAAAACAAATTTTAGTACTCTTATTTTAGGAACATAAAATTTATGAATAAGCAAAATGTCGTAAAAAAACTGTAAGGTATGTGTCACACTGTACTTTTCATATCATCAAATCTTTTATGGGCCTTACTTTTATCCGACGGTAAAAAAATAGAAAAATCCTCAGCAGATCTTAAAAATAGATTTTTATGGCTTAGATGTGATCGTTTTGTTGGAACGAAGAATGCTCTGAAGTTAACGATGAGCATTTCATTTCCCAAGAACTTAGTCTGCCACTCACAAAGAGCACATCTTTACACTTTCAGGAACGCTAAATATTTAATAGGTGTAAAAAAATTTTACAGGCCAAATTTTTCTCAGAAGACTAATGAGAAGGTGTACCTGCTGAGTTAATCTTCAAGAAAAGTAGTTTCAGATTTGTTGCAACTACTTCAAATGTTATTCTGGTATACCAAGAATGAAAATATGTTAAAAACCGGTGCAACTGAAAGCATAATTTATGAAAAACACAACTTACGAAATTGAAGGTATTTCCTTGTAGCAGAACATACACTCAAAATAAATGGAAAAAACGTTAGAGATACTTACATCACTGCTATTTAACCCTTTAACGACGATGACCCCAAATCTTGTATCACTCTAAATACCATAACGCCTGAAACTGTCTGTTGGTTCACTCCTTTGCTTAATAACAATAATAGTGACTGAGGGTAACCCCTGCTGATCCCTCATAAATCGTTCAAATTTGAAAAACAAGTAAATATAGGAAATCTGACTCACGCTAGGTGTTTAGGGCGGCTTTGGCCGTTTGTCTGTACGGGCGTTTTTGGTGTTATGGTCGTTAAAGAGTTAACCTGTGGTACGCTTATCCCGGAGGTACGTGAAGCCATCCCAATGTATACGTGAAAAGTATTTCATTTAGCTGTTAATATTTTTTATTTCATTTATAATTAGGCTTTTTGTTTTGACGAAAACGTCTTACCCCGCAGGTTTGGTATGGGGACAAACTATGCGAAAGTCGATGTTGCGATTTTGTGTATACCAGGCAAATCTTAATAACTTTAAAACGATAACGCATATCGAAATAAACAATACACGGTTTAAAAGAGCAAGGATGAAAGAATGTCACGCGACATTAGCCTTGAGCGCGTGACGTTAGACGCCGCCACAAGATGGTTGCCAAGTTGGAGTGAAAAAGTATAGCTCGGGAACGCGTACGCGTAGGACGTTGTGTGAAGTGTCGTTTAACAGAGCTCGACGAGTACTATAAAATAAAACACTCGTAGTGACAATAGTGAAAGAACTTGAAAAAATATACAGTGACAAATTGTTGAACTTGGACAACTTTTCGTTAAAATTTCAAAAATGTCAAAATATCTTCAAAGCAAAAAGGTAAATACCTATCGTAAACGCTTTCAAAGTGAAAAAATAATAAATGAGGAATCCAAAAAAGTCCCCTATGACAGCGGCAGAACGAATGCGGAGGATGAGACAGCGTCGAAAAGTTGAGGCGAGTACCAGTAGCGCAGATTCCGCAACGCCTAACGTCAATTCACAGGCAATGGATGTCGACAGTGAGATAGAACCGATGGAATGCGACGAAATACATGCAGATGAGACGTTTGAGAATCGAGATTCGGCGTTTACAACTCATTGCCGTCTGGCGACGAAGCACTTTGAAAAGTCGTGTTCTATGGTGACAAGTTGTGTTTTGTTTGTGGAATTTGTGATCGCATATGGAATGGTTCCAAAATGATATAAAACGGCCCAATGCAGCTATGTTGTAATTCTTACAACAAGAATTCACAGATGAAGACGTTCAAAAGTTTATTTGTGCTGAAACTGCTGGACATCATTAAAGCAAGGAAAGGTGCCAACGTTGAGTAAGAGTAACTGCTTCGCGTATCACGCTTCGACTACTTGGCACACACGGATACTTGGATGGATAAAGACAAAACCGTCGACATACCCTGCTTCAAACACATGGAGTCTAAAGTGTGCGACAGCCACGGTGATGACGACGAACAACAGCCCAGTACGAGTCGTAGCACTGGCAAGAAGAAGCGTAGGGGACTCTACGGTGGCACGGCAGTATTCAAGAATCCAAAAACGTGCAGGGCTCATATCGTAAGACCAGTTCCACGACGGCCAATACCGAAGTATTCTGGGTTCAATTGTCTACAGAATATTCATTTCGGCGAAGGCGTACTAGTGAAAGTTGAGATACCCAACCAATTCAAATTCGTTCTAGTGTCAGACTATATTCTTACACAGACACCACTCAACTACATCCAGATGTTTCTCTTTCAACTAATACTTTACTACACAGAGAATGTCAGAACAAGAGTTAGCGACTGGCCCTGCAATCCAAACATACCGCTTCTGCTAACCGGGAACTTTAACATTGAGGCGTCGAACGATCGTCTGAAACGGTTTCTGAACGACAAATTCAGATTGGTGTTGTCCACGGATCCAACTGATTTCACAACTTTTAAGAATACCACAATAGACTTAACGTTCTCTAGAGATACAAATGTAGCATGTAAGTCTTACATATCGTACTACTCGTACCGTTGTCCTGTCTTCAACAAAATTTTACAAATCAGTCAGCATTGTGAGAAATAAATAAAATAAAATGTATGCAAGTTCGTTGCGGTCGTTTCTTTCTTACCAACTCTACAAACACCCCACCCCGACAACACCGCCTGTGTAAGACGTTTTTCGCCAAAAATCTCAGCGGTAATGACCCCCACACTAATTACTCTGAATTTATTTTTAAAATTATTCCCGATACAAGAAAAATAAATCTCTTAGATTACTGACACTAATGAGTCATCACTGGCTTGGCGTCGCATGCGACGATTTTTACAAACAGCATTATTCAATAAGCACTGGAAAGAATCATAAACAGACAAGCGGGAGCTTCACTTTCCGCTATAACAGGGGAACTGAAAATGAAAGCAAGTTAAAGACGTTGATGATAAAAAGAAATCAATATCTTACAGGTTTAGAAGTCAGCGACCGAACACCTTCTACAATCAAATTGCGCACGTGATCTTCCGTGCATCCGCCATTTTTACTCTAGATACATTTTCACACCAGTTTCTCCTTGAGAAGTGAGATTGGAGTTGCAAACATTTCTGAAATTTCTATCTTTTACTGTAAGTATATTTAGTTACATTTTCATTTGCCATAGATAAGTTCATTGTAAAAAGAAAGTCAGACGGTGAGAATACCATTTGTAAGGATGATAATGTTGAATCACAGAAATCTTGCGGTGTGTCAGTTTTTGTGCCAACTTGTGGTGCCGATACAAATAGTGCTGATGTGAGTTCCACACTACAGACTAAACTTAAAATCACCAAAAATGTGAAAGTTGACAACAATTTGAAGTGTCGTTACTATGACGAATCTTACGTTAAATATGTATTGATTTCAATTATATGTGATCTACCTCTTTCACTATGTGTAATTTGCAACCACACTTTGTCAAATAACAGTATGAAACCAGTCTTCTACAACGGCACTCAATTGCCAATCATAGTGAGTTTAAGGATAAGCCCGTTCACTTTATTGAATGGAGAGTTACGAGTGTAAGCAAAGCTCTACATGTAATTCACAATTTTACCTAATCATCGAGGGTGACTTTAGGGGCATCATGCGAACTGGTATTGCTAACAGCCGGAAATAAGAAATCATATACAGAAGTATAATCTCTTATTATTCCTGGTGCTTTTATTGTAACTAATAAAATGTTAGATACTAAATCCGCAAGCATAATACAATTTATTCCGAATTCTGATACGACTCCAGATCGCCGAATACATGAAATGGCACAAAATGTTGTTGAACACATTGTGAAAAACATTAAATACGGTAAACGATGTTCTATCCAAATTGATGGAACATTTCTAATGATGTCCAGCTGATTGTGTACGTTCGTTATTTTCATGTTCAGAAACGCTTCATTGCTGACGATATACTCGGATGTAAAGAACGACAACAGCAAACGAAAGGGGAATATATTTTTCAAACTATTGATAGTTTAATAAGTCTTAAATTTGGTACTTAAAGTTGGAATTGCGCATCAGTGTATCCTTACGGATGAAGACGCTTCAATGACAGGACAAACTAGTGGTCTTGTTGCTCGAATTCGCTCACTTAACCCCCACATCAATTGGCAACCAAATCAAAGTTTGGCTGCACAAAACGTGATCCTGAGTTGCATGAATTATTGAAAAATACTGTAAAAGTAGTCAGTTTGATTAAGTCCCGAGCGTTAAATTCCCGTCTTTTTTACGCTTTCCAACCAAAGGTTGAAGACTCGTATATGCTCCAGGTTTATCCATCTGTCTATCTGTCTGTCCGTCCATCTGTTCGTCGCACGATAACTCGCATAAAAATGGTTTGATTTCGATGAAATTTTAGTATGTGGTAGGGGATTACCTGGGGACGAACCCTAGTGAAAATGCGCTAAATGAAGTCAAAGGTCAGGACATAGGAATGGGATCCAGTCCATTGCCCTTATGCGTCATAACGTATTTAAAAATTGTTCGATTTCGATGAAATTTTAGTATGTGGTAGGATACCACCTAGGGGCCAACTCTAGTGAAAAAGGGCGAAATGGGGTCAAAGGTCAGGGCATAGGAGCCGGATCTATTCCATTGCACTTACGCGTCATAACTTATGTAAAAATGATTCGATTGCGACAAAACGTTAGTATGTTTTTCCGGAAGTATACTGAACCAATTCTGTTTAATATCATCGAAATGGGGCCAAAGGTCAAGGCACAGGAGATAGATTTATTCCACAGCCATTATCATCATGACTTGAATACAAATGCTTGCATTTCCACAAAACGTTAGTATGTTGTTGCGGAGGTGTACTGAACCAATTCTGTTTAATATCATCGAAATGGGGTCAAAGGTCAGATCACAGGAGAGAGATTTATTCCGCAGCCATTATCTTCATAACTTGAGTAATGATTTCTGGTACGTTGGAAAGCGTATCATAATCAATGCATTGCATGATTTTACTAACTTGTTAACAAAATGTGTGAGGGGATGGTATCTGCACATACACAACTATTGTTACACATGGAAGTACGCTGGTTGTCTCAAGGACGAGTTTTAACACGATTGTTTCTATTGAGGGAAGAAGTAATGTGTTTTCTGTCAGAACTGATATCAGAACTGGTTAAATGTTTTGAAAATGAAGACTCGCTTTGCCAATTAAATGACTTGGCGATCATTTTTAGCAAACTAAATGAACACTACTTACAGCTCCAAGAGTTTTGATCCAAATATTTTTCAGACGCAGAGCAGGATTAATGGGTTTTATAACAACGTTTGGTTTTGGTTAAATTGTATTAGTGATGGAAATATTGCGATTTTTCCAAATCTTTATGAATTTACTGAACAAAATGGAGTTGCTGGTAGTGATACCGTTGTGTAAATCATTAAATGCTACTTGGTCCGGCTGAGTGAAGTATTCTTGAAATACTTTCCACAGATTGTGAATGAGGAAAACCACACGACTTGACTACAAATCCCTTTAATCCTATTTCATGCACTTCATCTTATATTTCTATCAAATTAAAAGAAAACTTAATTGAAATGTTTGCTGATAGCACACTAAAAGCAACATTCGAGAACATGTCAATCTCCAATGTTTGAACAGCAGCTTAAAAAGAATTTATGGAGTTAAGTGACGGAGCTGTTTCAAAGCTTCTTCCATTTCCATCGCCATACTTGTATGAACAAGGCTTCTCTGCAACAACATCAATCATTTATAAGGACAGGAATTGTCTTGACCCAAAACCTTGGCTCGTTCTTGCATTCACTAACATTAGTCCACAGATTGAATTTCTAGTTTCCAGGAAACAAGTCTAGCCTTCTCACTAAATGAATATTTCATAATAAATTTAATATCGACGTATTTTTTATGATTCATAATAAGCATTGCCGTTTCTCAATATACAGGGTGTCTCAGCACCAGGTTTTCACACTTCTAGGAGGGGTAGGGTACAGCTAGACGAATCGGAATTACATAGCAATGTTGAGTCAAAAATGCTTTCCAGACGCGGCAGATGGCGTCGCTCGTGCGCGGGATTTCCGATCGTTCTTGCAGAGACTCTTCATTTCACACACTGACGCAGCGGTATAGGATGGCTGATCATACGAACGCGGCGTTAGCGGATATGCATCTGGCATACGGGGCTGCGGAGTGCAATGGGCGACTTGACGCGGAACGATATCAGATAAGACGTACTCCCAGCCATAGCTTCTTTGGACGCCTGCACCAGCGGTTATCTGACAGGGGTTCTTTACAGAGAGCCGTCATGAGTCGTTGAACAAACGATACGGACTCCGGACATTGAGGAGACTGTGCTAGGTCTGGTACAGGACAGTCCAAGTTCGAGTACGCGAGGTATAGCGCAGCGTGTCGGAATTTCCCGCTGCAGCGTCTGGAGGATTCTACGTGAAAACGATATGCATCCTTATCACGTACAGCGCGTTCAGGCACTTGAAAAAGCTCATTATGCACCTCGGATAGCTTTTGCACAATAGTATCTGCAAAAGCGCGCTGCAGATCCCCTTTTCCTAGCATCTGTGTTGTTCACAGATGAGGCTTTGTTCACAAGGGAGGAAATCTTCAATCCTCAAAACGCCCATGTGTGATCGGTGGTGAACCCCCATGCGACACCAAGTCATGCAGCACAGAGGCGTTTTATGGTAAATGTTTGAACCGACATTGTGCGCGATCACCTCACCGGACCGTACTTATTACCTTTTCCAACCCAGCATATCATTTTCGACCCAGCATTGCTATGTGATTCCGAGTCGTCTAGGTTTACCCTACCCCTCCTCGAAGTTTGTAAACCTGGTGCTGAGACACCCTGTACACATATTTGTAATATTGAATAACGTTGGTTAGCAATTCATATGAACTTCCGTATTAAATCATTCCATTTGGCAATTCATAAATTGTAAAAAAATAGGGGGTACAAAATTTAAAAAATGTGTATTATGGGGTACGCAAGCACAAAAGGTTGAATAGCACTGACTTATTATAATAGCTTCTTGGTCCTCCTCTAGCGCAAAGAACAGCCTGTACACGACGCGGCATCGACCCCACCAGCTGTCGGAAAGGTTAAAGTTAAAGATAAAAAGGTAATGCCAGATATAACTGTTGCACCATTGTCCACCACTCCGCTAAAGACATTGGTCCAGGATCGATGGATCTGATGTTCCTCTTCACGACATTCCAGAGAGCTTCAACAGGGTTAACATATGGAGACCTTGATGACCACTGGATGGTTCCAAACTCACACGAGTGTTCTTCGAGCCGTGCCTGGGGTGTTGCGTCTCAGTGGAAACTGCGCATTCTCCTGCTATGGCAGAGCATCGGCCGCAGGATGAAAGAAGGGCATGAAGGCCTGTAGGTGAACAGCCAGCAGGTGCTGGTAGCGCGCAGAGATTAAGAACCTGTGGAGATGCACTAAGAGATCTGATCTTACCCATGACGGGCTTTTAAAGCCATCTCAGAGCCACCACCGCCTTGAACAGAACCGACTTGGCAGGACGGGGCCATGGAGTCATGCTGCCGATGCCACTCCCGTACCCTCCCGTCAGCTCGGAACATCTGAAAACGCGATCCATCTGACCACACGGAACGGCGCCATTATCCAAAGGTCCAGATTTAATGTTTCCACCAACAGGAAGAGCGTAATGTCCCAATGACGAGCAGTCAACTGTGGCACACAAGTATAGCGTCGGCTCCCGTAGAGAAGATTATGCTGAAGCAACTTAGGCTTTCAACATTTAATCTGGATGTGATTTACGCCACCGTTGCCAAGTGATCGGTCTGTACGTGCCAGGATAGTCTACCTCAACCTGGTCATCAATGTTGTGTGGTCGGCCGCCACTTGCTCTCTGGGCGCTGGTAGGTGCGCCGATGGTATACTCGTAGTACACCCTTGATACTGTTGTTCTCGGGAACCCTAGGGTTTTTACCACTTGGGCGATAGACTTAATTATTACCCATCTGTCTTGGACTGACAATGCGATCAAAGTCTCTCATGTCACCACGTGTACCCATGTTCGGTGATTGCTATATACTGTTGGGAAGCCCTGCTGTCCCCCTATTTAGCGCAAACGTTCGGTTTGGGTTTGTTCCACTCTGCGCGGGAGAGTGGAACAGACCCAACCGGTGTCAACATCTCATCCCTCCTATCTAATGTATTTTCTACTGAGTATACTAATTTACTTATGTATCTGTACATGCTTGTTAATACTCATCGTAGACAAACAAAGTACATTATCATAGCCGTCACTGTGGCAGAGTAATACGAGGCAACGGCTTCTAAGCATTCGTCCGAAAAGGTAAATTTCAAGTCGTAGGTCAGGAATGGGTGTTGTGTTTGTCCGATGGCACTGGCTCCGGCTCTTAAAATAAGTCAGATTAAATTAAGGACGGGTAATCGATTACAGTGTAAGTGTTGCTCTTGGTGGTCGTTAACCCTACGCCTGCTAAAAAAAACAATATCTTAACGTTTTCCTCTTTTTGTTTGGTCTGTGATTGTTTGTTGTTTGCTAATAACGATGGAGATGTTAGTATGTATTTAATTCTTTAAGCGACTGATGTGGCTGAACAAAATGGTACCCTTCTCATCTCAACACTATCGACCACAAACCTGTCACTTTTGACATGCGTTTCGCTTTATCTGTTCTCTGCTGCGTGATCAAAGGCATCATGGGGAAGGGCTTGTCCCCCTGACACACGATGCGACTGGGCAGAAATAAGTGCCTCAGACATTTTCTCTCTCATTTCTTGGGTTCCTTAACAATGTTGTTTACGTTTTAGTAAGTAGTCAGTCAGAAAGAATTAGTGGCAATAATGTCGCTCAATGACCACTTTAAATAAAAAGCAAAAAGAAAAGCATTGCTTTCTGATGCGCAGGTTGACTCATTCCAGCAGCGTTCTGCCCACTTCTTAGGCAGCGAATACCTTCTTTCGAGCTGCTACAGCCCATTTTGCTAACCCCGACTTAATGCGTCATAGCAGGTGAAAGGGTTAAACGCAGTGGAGGATATTTTTCATTGGAAAATGTTGCTTTATGCTTCACAATCGATTGACTAGACTTCCTCTGCGACGCTCATTTTAAAGAATTGCTTTCTTCAACTAGATATAAAATTATAAAACGCTGATTCTCTATTGAGATCGTTAGAGTTGTGTTTTCCTTTTGAGGATATAGAATGACCACAGCATGGATCACAGTTCCACCCAGATTCAGCGTTTCAGCTGAATCTGGTCCGGTTGTATTCCGTGTCTACATTAAAGATATGTCTGCGTTTCATTTACGTATTTATTTTGTTATTTTTCGCTTTGTTCTCGATAGCTGTGCCTTGCCTTTGCAGATCAACTGACACAGTAGGAAAAGGGAAGAGTGCATTTGTACTTCATAAGAATCAATTAAAATGGATATAGGGTGAACTTCAAACCGGAAAAAAGATTTACATACGAATGGCACGGTTCGTACTCATCTCTATGTTTTGAGTTAATCCTAGGTCGTGCGACCTTAAATTATCGAAGGTGTATTCATAAGAATAAATACTATATCTTTAGACTGAGTTGATAAACTGAAAAGTAATGCACGGGAGTTAATCAGGGATTGCAATGCAACATCTAACAGCTACTGTTTAGAGACTTTCAAAGATCTTTATCTTTTACTGTCGGCACCACTAACACGGTCTTTCATAAATTCTGAAAATCAATAAATGTTTGCACACAACAGTAGCGCACAATTTTATGGGATGATATGCAAGGAAAATGTCTCATAAAATTCATATTCAGCAAAGTATAAGGTGTAATAATTCCTTAACACATTCTTGCGCGGCTGGCTTTCTAGTGTTTCAGAGACTAGACTCATGGCTTCTCATGACCGTGTTTCAGTGTTTGGATTTTTTACGTGTTTGTTCTTAGTGAGCGACCACCACGAGCATTTAAGTTTGTCCCTAATTTGACTGCCGCTGCGGTGGCGGGGCCTCATGTGGTCTAAGGGATGGCTTCTGATAATCCGTCCGAGATGGGTCCGGGTTCGAATCCCGCAGGTAAAGCGTAAATGTGTACTTTACGGCCCTGGCTCTCTCCCTTCGCTGGAGTCAGTGGCCCTAATTTAGGGACGCGCGACTGCTTATAGCCCATAGAGTGTCTCTCGATGGTCGTTAAACCCCAATTAAATAATAATAATAATAATTTGAGGCTGTTCGTTCCTGAGAAGAAAGAGACATTTTATTTGTTTGGGAGATGTAGGACCACCGTGAGCAATTCAATCGTCTTTAAGTAGTATCCCGTCCCCCTAATTTAGGGCTACTGATTTCAGGGAAAGGAGAGAGCCGGTGCCGTAAGACAAACCCATCATCCATGCTTCACCGGGATTCGAACCGAGATTTACTGGGACAAATGGAGAGAAGCCATCACTTAAACTACTGCGCCACCGAGGCTGCAGGAGATAGAGTCATGGCTTTAAAATATGCTTCATCTGGGGCTCAAAGCTAAAGCCCATCTCGTATTATTAGCGAGAAGCAGGCGTTTCTGACTATCTGGTCCCCGAAACCCTCCGAATTTAGATTCCAGTTTAGGTATGGGTGCTGTACGCGTTCTGTTGTAGCTTATACTCTAATTTAACTTTTTTCGTTTCGATACTCTTATGTAAATTTTGATTCATTCTCTTTTAGCAGTCTGTAATCTCAACGGTACATTTTCTCTTTCGGTGAGTTTTTTTTGGCAAGCTGACGTTAGGTCAAAAGTGAATGCAGTATGTTATCGAGACTGATAAGAGTACTGTTTAGGATTTGTATCAGAGAGATTACAGAAAGATATTAAGAGTTCGAAGAGAATTGTTAAGAGCGTGATTGGTGAGAAGTGATGTTCTACGATTAAAGTTTGATACGTAGGTGAGTCAAAGAGTTAGTTGCACTGCTTGATAAAAGAACACAGAATCGAAATTACAGAAAAATGTTATACGTACCTAAAAGTTCCATAAAAAAGTAACTTCTCGACGTAATCACCTAGTTTACTGAAACATTTGTCAAGGCGTGGCACAAGTTTTTCTATGCCTCCTGTGAAGAAATTCCGTCCTACGTCCGATAACCATTGCTGGGTTGCAGCTTTCACCTCGTCATCCGAGTGATATCGTCGCTTTGCAAGTTCTTGTTTCATGGGACCGAAGACGTGGAAGTCACATGGCTCAAGTTCTGGGCTATAAGGGGTGGTTCCCCACTTCCCACCTAAACGTTTTCAGAAGGTCCCTCCTTAGGTTCGCCGCATGCGGTCTTCCCTTGCGGTAATCGTCCTCGATATCAGTACGTCCGTTCTCGAACAAGATACACCACTTTGCGATAACTTGACGCGATATTGCGTTCCCATCGTACACTTCGTTCAACTGCCGAAACATTTCAGTGCAGTTACACCCTTTTGCCCACAAAAAAGAATCACTGCACGAAGTTCCAATTTGGACGCCAGCAGCTGCCAAGGCATGTTCACGACTCGTTAGCAAGCGAACTAAAACTACTGCGTAGAAGCAACTGCGGCACGTGCTGCAGATGTTGCCACAAAGTGTCAACAAAATATCCTTTTACCGAAATGTTTTACGTAGGAGTGCAGCTGACCTTTTGACTGCCCCTCGTATTACACGGGCTTGATTGAATCGTTTATGTTGAATGTCATGCTTTGTTGTTATTGAAGTATCAAATTGGTGTCGAGTCAGGACGACTTGACAAATATTTTGTGTTACGAGCATATGCTATAATCAAATATTAAGGTGACAGATTAACTGCAAATTCTAGTTATATTCTACAGCTGGTATGCTGACATTAATGTGGCCATTCCTTGTAGCTTCAGATGCACGTAGAATTATTTGAAATTAATAAAATAATAATAAAGCATATCATTATGTAAAACATATTTTCCCGGTAGGTGAGTTCTTGGAGGTCCTGGCTTCTAACCATTTATCCAAAATGGGTCTGAGTCCGGATCCCATTCGAGATATGGACGGTGTGTTTGTCTTACGCTACTGGCTCTCTGCCTTTCCTGAGATCAAAGGCTCTAAATTAGAAATGGAGGACTGCTTATAACCCATTGAGTTACTCACCACGGGCGGTAACCCTAACAAAAAAACAAAATCTTGAATACATTATTTTTCTCTTCCATAACGTTCTCATTCACAAAGTGAATGCAATTACCACTGCAGAAAAGATCGTTTGAAAAATACCAAAAACATCAAACATTTATGAAAGACTATCATTGTAAATCCGTTGAAAGAATCGTTTCGTAGCGATTGCCTGAGAAGTGATGATTTTTTACGGTTATATGCTTGTCGCGGGAATGAACCTCTAAAGAAGAAAATGTTATCACGCAAATACACCAAGTTTTACATTTTCAAGTCCCCTTAAGATACCCGCACGGGAATAACTGGTTTTCCAGTTATTTGGGGAGTGGCGACCTCACGGCCCGAGCTCACCTTGTGACGGAATTCTTTTCGTTTCCTCTTGAACGATACCATCACCGAAGGGACAGCTGTTCATCCAGCTGATGGGGGGATGGCGTACCCACGGCCCGAGCAGATTTTCTTTTATAATTTTGCTTTTTCGTCTTTAGTTCCTATCTTGACATGTGCCCGCCTCAGTTGTAGGCTGCTTAGGTTGTGATGAGGCGCCAGCTCCGGATTTTGTTCCTCGTACCCTTCCCAGTCTTTTCTCTTTTATGTTACATTTTCTGTTTTTCCGGAGCTGGTTAGCTTAGACCTCCTGCACGTTTGCCGTGTGAGGTGACCTGTACAGGTGGAAAAGAAGATGCTGGAGGCTGAGGTATCTGGGGGCTGGGTTGTAGTTGTCTCCAGATGCCAACACTAATTTTTGCCCTGTGCTTCACCCTAAACGGGAGGCTGGGTGCTAACCCACTCCTAGTCAGGAAGTCTGTGGCCGAGTGACGTCCAGACTTCTAGCGGCTTGTCGTTCTGTTCGGCAGGGTGAGTTTTGGGGTAGGGTGGGCATGCCAAAGGGGTGTTCCCCAGGCATGCGAAAGTCTTGGTGCACGCCGAGCGCATGTCTGCCCTATCAACTTGCTATATCCGCTGGCTATCCCTAGAGCCGTGTCCTGCGTCCGCTTGGGCTTGCGGACCTCCGGCTCTTCCTTGTTGGACTCGGTAGTGGGTGGGGAGGTTGGCAGACGAATCTTGTTTTCTCCCTGATGGCAAACCAATGTGTTTCCTAAGCTGTCACTATGAAACGCCGTGTGGAGGATGGGACACCCTCCTCCACTAAGAAACTACTCAGTTCCAACTGCAATGCTCTGTTTCTTCTACTTCATTCTGTTGATCCTGCACAATTCCTCAGTTCGAAGAGTCCTTTCTGGATTAATAAGGCTCTTCAGGCCGTTGCGGGCTCACCAAAGAGTGTTAAAAAGCTCCCGTCTGGGGATCTTCTTGTGGAGACATCAAATCCACGCCACAGTGCCACCTTGCTGGAGACGACCGTTCTGCTTGACGTTCCAGTCCAAATATCTCCCCATGGTTTCCTCAATTCCTCTCGCGGTGATATCAACTCCCGCGACCTGCTGGAGTGCAGCGATGAGGAATTGCTGGAAGAACTTGAGGAACAACATGTCCCTGGGGTTCGGCGTATTCCTTTCTGGGGGATGGGAAGTCTATTCCCTCCCGGAACATCGTGCTCACATTTGACTCCCCTACCCTGCGAACTTCCATCAAGGCGGGGTACTTGCATCTCGATGTTCGACCATACATCCCGAACCCCTTGAGATGTTTCAAGTGCCACCATTACGGTCACTCCCAGCAGTCTTGCCGTAATGTAGCAAAGTGTGGGCGCTGTGGGTCGCGTGAACACTCTTTGGCGGACTGCTCCGCTGACTCGGATCACTGTGTCAATTGCGAGGGATCTCACCCGGCTTCTTCTAAGCAGTGCCCAAAGTGGATCGAGGAGCAGGCTATCCAACGCCTGTAGACGACTGAACATCTGTCTTATCCTGAAGCCAGACAGCGGATAGCTCCTCTACCACCAGGCCGGCGCTCCTATGGATCGGTTTTGGTCCAGAAGGCTACTGTTGCGGTGCAGACTGAGGTGACCATCCCAGCGCGGTGTCCTTATGATTTTGAGGACATCGTTGCTGCCGGATTGGAGGCACTGAAAGTCTCGCCGCATTGAATCCAAGGAGCCTTCAACATCGACGCCTAAAACATCCTCTGCCAGCAGTGGGACCCAGGTCCCGGGCGCAACTCGGAAGAAGCCGGAAAAGGGGAATCCAGATCCTCCCCCAGAAACAGAGCAGGGCAAAACCACCAAAACCCCCGGCAGCTCAGCCCTGTGTGAGTAAGCACAGCCATGTGTTACCTCCGGACATTGCAGATGGTCAGGAGCTGATGGACGACTCGGAGGCCTTCTAGTCGTCTGTCGTTTTCATTTTTCATCTTTTCCTTCCTTCAGTGGAATTGCCGAGGTCTGCGACCACGAATTGATGATCTGAAGGGCTTCCTGTCTTCGCACACACCTGTGTGCGTTTGCCTCCAGGAGACAAAGCTTCGTCCAACGGACGGTCTTCTGCTGCGGCGATTTTCTGTTTTCCGCAAGGATCATGAGGACGGTGTTATCGCCTGCGGAGGAGTGGCTGTTGTTGTTCCTCATGGTGTTCCTGTCACTGCGGTTGCCCTTCGGACGACTTTGCAGGCAGTGGCAGTGAGACTTTCTGTGAACACCCTGTTCACGTCTGTTCCATCTACCTGCCTCCCGCTGAAGCCGTGAGCCTTTCAGATCTGGAAGATTTAGTCGCCCAGTTGCCGCCTCCTTTCTTCATCCTCGGATATTTTAATGCACACAATCCGTTGTGGGGTTCTAGCTCTCGTGACTCCAGGGGCCGTGTTGTTGAGTCCCTTCTCTCCAACACGTCCCTCTGTCTCCACAACACCGGGGCAGTCACTTGATTTCATGAACCCACCCGCTCGTACTCAGCCATTGATCTGTCCTTGAGTTCGCCATTGTTATATCCTAACTGGTCCTGGAGCGTATCTGATGATCCCCTTGGCAGTGATCACTTTCTAGCAGGTGACGGGTACCGTCATCATACTCGCCCTGCCAGATGGGCTATCGATCGAGCCAAGTGGGACTCATTCACGGCTTCAGTGACCATTACTCCAGACATGGTGACCTCGAGTACGATCGATGAAGCTGTTGCGGCCGTAACGGATTGTATTGTGCAGCGGCAGACTTTACCATCCCTAAGACTTCGACTAAACTTCCACGTTGCCCGCGACCTTGGCGGAATTCCGGTTGTTAGGCAGCTCGTCAGGCCCGACATCGGGCATGGGGTAGGTTTCGTTGGTACCCCACCGACGCGAACCTACTTGCTTTCAAGAATGCCAAATCTTGCGCGCGATTGGTATGTCGTCGTAGTCAACGGGAATCTTGGATACGCTACGTATCCGGGATTAACACCACTACCAGCTCAAAGATCGTTTGGGACAGGATCCGCAAGATTCGGGGTAAGTACCCTTCTGGGGAAATCTCCATTCTCGAGAGTGATGGGGGAACGGTTGCTGACACTCAGGGTGTTGCTGACTGTCTGGGCGCCGCATTTTCTTCGGTGTCCAGCAGCAGCAATTACCCTGCTTCGTTCCGGCAGTTACAGCCGCGGCTTGAACGGTCCAAGATTTCCTTTGGACCGTTTTCAGCTGACGATTATAACAGCCCCCTGACTGCCGTCGAACTGAAGATTGCCCTGCATCGGTCCGGCCGAACATCTGTCGGACCGGATAACATCAATTATGAAATGCTGAAGCACCTTTCTCCCTCCTCTCTTGAATGTCTGCTAGTCCTGTTTAACAGGATCTGGCACGAGCATGACTTTCCCGAATCTTGGCGCACTGCCATTGTCGTTCCTGTTCTCAAACCTGGTAAAGATCCCGCTAACCCGTTGAACTACCGGCCAATGTGCTATGACGAGCTGCCTCTGCAAAGTCCTAGAGCGCATCATCAATTTTCGTTTGGTTTTTTATTTGGAATCACGTCACCTTCTTTCACCTCATCAGAGTGGATTTCGGAAATTCCGATCCACCTCAGATCATCATCTTCGCCTTGAGACATCTGTCAGGGAGGCGTTTCCCCAGCGTCAGCACATGGTCTCCGTGTTCTTCGACATATAACAGGCCTACGATCGAACCTGGAGATACAGCATTCTCCGTGATCTGCGTGACTGCGGATTTCGGGGAAATTTGCCTACCTTCATTGCCGGATTTCTCCAGAACCGGATGTTCCGTGTGCGCGTCGGATTGACCCTCTCTCCGTTATACCCACAAGAGCAGGGTGTCCCTCAAGGCTCCATTCTTTCTGTGACATTGTTCATCCTTCGTGTTAATCATATTTTCACTCTACTTCCTCCGACGGTTCGTGGCTCCATGTAAGTGGATGATCTGCAGATCTTTTGCGCATCTGTCAACATGCGCACCATTGAGAGGCAGCTGCAGTCGGCCATTACTAAGATCTCTCTCTGGGCTTCCCATAATGGATTTGGCTTCTCGACGCAGAAGACCGTTTGCGTGCATTTTTGCCGCACACGGGGTCTTCACCCAGACCCCAGCCTCCGTCTGGGGTGCTCTACCATCCTTGTGGTGTCAGAAGTCAAGTTCCTTGGGCTAACTTTTGACCGAGCACTCACCTTCCGGCTTCACATCCAGTCTTTGAAGGTGAAGGACACGAAGTCATTGAGTATCCTGAAGGTCCTCTCTCGAACACCTTGGGGGGCTGACAGGTGCTCAATGCTTCGCATTTACCATTCTCTGATTCGGTCAAAGTTAGATTTCGGTTGCATAACGTACGGTTCGGCACGTCCTTCCGTGTTACGACCTCTGGATCCTGTCCATCACCAGGCTCTGCGGCTATGCACTGGTGCTTTCCGTACCCTCCCGTGCATAGCCTGTATGTCGAGGCCCATGAACCGCCGTTGTGCATCCGACGTAAGCAGCTGTCTCTTCAATTCTTCACCAAGTTGAAGTCTCTTCCTGATAATCCACTGCATGGTTCCATTTTCCAACCGCAATTTGTCCGCCTATTCTCAAACCGGCCTTCCTGTGTTCCGACGTTTGAGATTCGGTTGTCGAACTTAGTGCGCGATGCTGGTCTAGACTTGTCAAGGATTGGTTTGACCCGGTTCTACAATGAACCGCCTTGGCAGCCAGTTCAAGCAATGGCTGACCTTTCCCTTTGTGTGTGGCCAAAGTCTTCCACTCCTGCTCTGGTGTACCACCAGCTCTTTGCCAAGAAACAGTCTCTCTTCCCGGATTTTGTGCCTGTATTTACTGACGGGTCGAAATCCGGTGAGGTTGTTGGATCCGCTTTCGTATGTGGCGATGCCTCCCATGCTGAGAGGCTTCCACCTGAATCCACTGTCTTTTCGGCATAGATGCGTGGGGTCCACCACGCTTTGTGTCACATACAGTCTAGATCTCATCGTCGCGCTATGATTTGCTCCGATTCCCAGTCCGTCATCCAAGTCCTATCCTCTCCAGAGGACACGGACTCACCGGTCATCCGTGATGTCCGGCGTCTTCTTGGAACTTTGGAAGGTGCTGGATTCCTGGTCCGATTCTGTTGTGTTCCTGGCCATGTTGGGATCCGGGGTAACGAGCTGGCAGATCTATCTGCCAGGTCTGTTTCTTCCATGTCGCCAGCTCGGCTGCCACTGTCTTTCCGAGATTTTCGCTCTTTGATCCGGAATATTGTTTTGGATGAGTGGCAGTCCCCGTGGTCTCAGCAGGGCAGCAATAAACTCTATGCCATCAAACCACAGATCGGACTATGGAAGTCTAGTTTGCGGAAGAACCGTCGTGAGGCAGTTGTTCTTGCGCGTCTCCGCATTGGGCACTGTCGTTTTACTCACCGCTTTTTGCTGTGTGGCGACAGTGCTCCAACGTGTGAGGTGTGCCACTGTCGTCTCACCGTCCTTCATGTTTTGTGTTCTTGTGTTCGTTTTTGTGATCATCGTTTTCGTTATTTTCATTCTCATTTGTTGGACGACGGAGCAGCTACGCTGCAGACTCTCATTGGTGAGGACTGCTACCTGACCGCAGTGTTCTCCTTTTTTAAGGACATTGACTTTTTTAACGTCATCTAGTTTTACCGTATTCATTTCCATCTTTCACTTTTACCGCTTCATTCTGTTTTTAACCTTTTGTACGTGTTTTATTGATTTTGTTCTCTTTTGATGTCTTTTGTTTGGCGCTCTTTGGCCAAGCATGGCCCTTGCGCCATTAAAATCTACTAAACAACCAACCAACCCCTAAAGATAAATTTTTATTGTAGAAATTGTTTAGCTTCAAGGAACGGTACTCACGGATTTTCATGATTCGTAACTCCTTAATACGAGAAATTGAAATAAAGAAATCGATATAGACTTGACCGTCAAATTGTCTGGGAGAATAGCGTTATTATTTATAGCGTAAAAGTCATTTGCCGGTGGATTAATCGAACCCGCATCCTTCTGTTCTGGAATTGAATGCTATTCCAATTAAACTACGCCGACAAAATTTGTCTCTGCAACTTTACCGCCTTGACATGTACGACACCTCTGAGGTAGGTACGTCATATACACTATGTTGACAAACGTCACCGGACACCTAGAAGAGAAACACAACTTGGCATTTATTGACATACATTAGTACGATATCGGTCCATGCATTAACCCTTCGAGACATGCTTTCGACAAGGTTTTAGAAAACAACGATAGGCATGCGCTTCCATTCAGTACATAATGCTGCCGCTATCTGTTGCTTAGTAGTAGGTCTTGGTTTCAATCTTCTTATGCGGCGCTCTAATTCATCCAATAGGTGCTCTGTGCTGGCCAGTCCACACACAATACGGAATTATTGTCAAACCAAGCCGTAACAGTCCTTCCTTTATGGCTAGGTGTATTATCCTACTGGTACCAACAAGGCTCGTTTCCATAGTATTGCCACAGAGTTCGTAGGGCATAATTGTCCAGAATATCGAGGTAGACGTGCGTGCTGGTTAACATATTGGTCCACGATAACCAATGGGCCGGGACTGTACCACGAAAAGCATCCCCACACGAGTACACTGCTACCTCCAAACTTTACTGTAGGAACAGTACAGTGGGGTAAATAGCGTTCTACCGGCTGCCGTCATACCGACACACGGCATCACACTGTTGGATCGTATATCTGGATTCATCAGTCCATAGAAGGCGTTTCCATTGATCTACGGTTCACGATAAATATTCTTTACGACGAGTAGCTAAACGACGAGTAGCATTCCGAGTGGAGATGAAAGGCTTATGAGCAGCCGCCCTACCACGGTAACCCATGGAATGAAGTTCTCTGCAAATGGTACGTGTACATACCGAGGTTCCAGCATTTTTACTCATCTGTACACTGAGGTCTTGTGCAGTACTCCGAAGATTAGCTGTAGCGACTCTCCTGAGGTTTCGTCATCTTCTATCACTGATTTTCTTTGGTCTGCTACGTTTTGCTGCTTCAGGTACGTCATGTATTTTCCACGTATTCAGTACATCCAAAACAGTTGACTTGGGTATGTTTAAACACCTCTGGGTTTCTCTTATGGACAACCCACTAATACAACACCCAACAGTCATTCTTTTCTCAAAGTCAGTTCTCTCCCGCAGCGACATTTTCACTCAACCCCACAGTGCGATATGATCGCGGTCAGCTGCAGGCTTGTTTATATAGCGTTTGCAGCTGCACCGTGCATCTTAACAACGCAGCGGATCCTTTCATTTGCTTTTGAAGGGCTGTCCGGTGGCTTTTGTCAATATAGTGTGTATCCACTCTTTAGACAGGGCTGGGGCGGAATCATAGGTTTCTCGGTCAGCCGGCAAACCACGCTTGAAAGAGATCACTGCAGAAAAAGGAATTCTCATTAATTCCAGATAATGTGTGGAACGAATATCACACGTTTTTCGAAGATCCCAACGGCCAAGAGATTCATTTTACGTTCGGGCGCCAATATAGCGTAAATCCCATTAGCCTTTGGCGACTTAGGACCCGCATACTTCTCCTCCGGTGCCGAATGCTTTCCCAATTAAGCTACACCGACGAAGTTTGTCGTTGCAACTTTGCAGTCTTGACATGTGCTTCACCTCTGAGGTAGTTACTTCACATGTTTCGTGTGAATGTCATATATTATCTCTATCTTTAATGGAAATTATGTAATCATTCAGCAACTGTGAGGTGAACTTCTCATAAAACTCGGACACTTAATTACATTGAGGAGTAAATCAAATACATATATCCCGGATATTTATTCAATTTTGATTCCGTTTAACCACGCACCTACGACATAGTCTAACAGAAGTTTGAAGATGTGAAGTTCAGTTCCCGACGCTGAATGATGTTTTAATGGCGAGAAGAGGGAATGGATGAAAAGTGATGACATCATCTCTGTGGCAAAAAACAATGATATCATGAGCAGGATTACTTACGTTTTATCATAAATCAAGATATCATTTCAAGGACGCATTTCCTGTGAACTCCATGACAAAAGAAAATCTGATTCAGATTCAAGAAACACTTGGTTACAAAAATTTCGCCTTATCACACAAGGAGCATAGGTACAAACAACCATTTCTTTAGATGCTATCCTTGGGATCGACGCACTGTACTTATTTCATTTATGTAATTCAGTATTTAAAGGATATGGTGGTGTGAAATTACTTTACTGTGTGTTCATTTTTTGAAGAGAATAACAACTCTTAATTTAACTAGATCGTTCATTACTTGCCTGTCTGTATAAAAACGATGCTGACACTTTACATCTCCTTTCCGTGCAGTTGTTCCCATGTTATGGAAAGCAGAGGGGAGAGAGGGGTAGGGTGATGGCGGTTCATTTATGTGGGGGATAGGGGGGGAGGCATTCATTGAGTACTGGCCTGCTTCGATATTTCACAGCGCAGAGATGCCTGTCATTTAATTGTCTCACGGGGGAAATGTGTAGCCTTATGGCGTGCTGTAAATTCTGGCTGTATTCCAAAATCGAAATAAGGGCGATTTGCGTTATGTCCCTAAGCAACAAATTGAATCCACCCTTTTCCGTCTTATCTGATTTAGAATAACGATCGAACGTACACCGTCGAGAAAGGAAAATGATCCACGTGGAGTTTTTTTTCCTATTTTTATTACCTCCTCGAGATAAAAGCCTAAGAGAGGATTTCATTTTCTTTGACAAGACGTATTCCTCTTAGGATTTTTTTCAGAGAAAGTTGCAAAGTACGACAGATGGGACTGAAGTCTTTCCCTTTTTTTGTTGTAAGTGAAACAACTAAAAGGCGTTGTCGGCACATAGTGGATGTAACAAGGAAAGCAAATGGTGCAGTTTGTCGATTGAAACACTTTTTTCTGAACAGAAAGGTGATTAACCAGCTTCAGTGCTAATCCAAAATTTTCCAACCTAAAATTGATTTGTGTGCTGCGAAGTCAGTCCTCATCCCAACATTTCATTGATCTAACTACAGCAAGGCATTGTCCGACGCGACTTTAAGTAATAGTCATTTTTGCCCGACGCGACTTTGAGTAATGGTCATTTATCATAATGATGAGATTATGCATCAGACAAATCCAGGAGGCATATGTAATGCTGGCCAATTTTATGTCTATTAGGAAAAAACATTTTCCCCACGTCGCTTGTTAAAGCGTAGATATTGTGTTTACTGGTAGAGAAAACAATAATGTAAACATGTCATTTATTGTGACAGTTACATGGCGAATTTATCATGTACAGACATTTTACTAAACAGAAAAAATGTTGTCATGCGTAGTAGTAGAACTAAACTGTTAAATAATAAAAATACGTAGATAAAACTAATGTATTGCTTATTTATGGATTTTACCTTGGTTAATTAATTAATATAGGAAAATACCTGCGTTCTTTATCAAAAAAGTCATACAGCTACTTCTTTTAAATCCTTACCGAAGTGTGGAATTTTTATATTTATTTTTAAACGGAAGGTAAAATGTCTACATTCAAATAAATAATGTCTTCCGTGGTATAACACTTACAAGACATCCTCTACTTGCAGGTTGAAAAATACTGGTATGCTAATAATCTTTCATTGGGATTTTTGTCGTTTATTACGATTTTGTTTAAAAGAAATTTTGTTGTTCATGGCACCTTTCTTTATAGATTATACCATAGAACAAAAATAATCTTACACTTCGGGAGTTATAAAACCAGTACTCTGACATTTGCAGAATAACAATCTAAACCATTCAGAGACTACTGTCAATCTTATTCTCTCTCAAAACTAGATTTTTAGAACTCATGTAACTTTGTTGGTGACTTTCAAGCTCTGAAGGAAGAAGCCATAATTGAGGCTAATATGTCTAACTTGCAGAATGATTTACACAACTGAACAGGACCGATTAAAGCAAATATTTGTCCTTTATTGCTGAAAACATGCTGTTCTTTAATTCGCGATTAACGGAAAATATTTGAACTCCTTCATCAACGTAAATTCATTTCAATGAATAACGAACAAATGAGCATCTGGAATTCTTTGATGTAAATTGGCCTTTGAGACCATCGCCTAATAATCATGCAATCGAAAAAGGAAGGGTAATGGGACTCGATATGGATCATTATAGTAAACGGAAAACCACATCGATTGCTTCCGGCATGGAAGAATTCTTCATTTACAGACCTTACCGTATCACTGGTGCTCTAATACCCACATTTTATGAAAAGATCATTTAATCGATAGATATACCTTATCCTCAATGGAAATTACTGGCGTTTTCTTAACTGAAATAATCTCTTGTCTTAAATGAAAGACAGAGAGAGAGAGAGAGAGAGAGAGAGAGAGAGAGAGACCAAAATGGTTTGTTATTCTGTGACATTTGCCATACATGCAATTTGTTAAATACCGTTTAATGGTGTGAAAGAAAAAAGAAAAAAAAGCTACTCGCGAGTTTCATTTTTACCGAAAGGACAGCATAATTACATAGCAGTCGGGTTGGTAACATATCACTTGGTTTGGTAGTATAGCAGGCAGTTGGTTACATGCAGTCTGCCTAGTAACGCACAGAAAAACAAACATCTATCAATTCATTATCCGCAAAATTTCCACAAGCATGTGGCGTTTAATTTTGAAAGAATTTCCCTCTTACCAAATACACTGATGAACCATTACATTATGACAACCTACCTAATAAGCTATAGGGATTCCTTTAGCCCGCGAAACTGCGGCCATTCGGCGAGCCATCGATTCGATGAGG
Source organism: Macrothele yani (assembly GCA_039090855.1). Taxonomy (NCBI): domain Eukaryota; kingdom Metazoa; phylum Arthropoda; class Arachnida; order Araneae; family Macrothelidae; genus Macrothele; species Macrothele yani. The sequence goes on along the minus strand of CM077002.1, from coordinate 104,717,347 downwards.
TGGCGATCGGTATCCTGGGGTATCTGCTACCATAATGGCAACAGCACGTCCTCCAATTCCTGTATATTTTTTGGGTGCAAATCCGCTTTTCCAAGTCGAACCACCAAATGTTCGATGGGGTTCATGTCAGGTGAATTTGGAGGTCAGGGCATTAACAGCGAGCCACCAGCATGTTCTTTGAAACCACTCATTGACGATCCTATGACCATCACCAGTAGGGAACACAGTTGGCCCCGGAGGGTCGCAGCTGTAATCGCCGCTCGTGGAGGCTCCACCAACTAATTGAAGGTGAATAAACTTCGTTTTCCTTTGCTATCACAGGTGTCCAATTACTTGTTGGTAGATAGTGTATATAAATATATGTTGAGAAATAATTAGTTTGATTAGAATTAATTTTAAAACACACCGAACAATCAACTGGGAAAGCGCTATACCCATTATTTTTACCACGTAGTGTAACAACCACCTAAACTTCTGTGGAAGGGAGGAAAACCTTTTACCCTTTAGGAATATATTTTTTAACAAAAATAATTATTTACAAAATATCTTTTTTATGAAATCCGAGAATAGTCATTTTAGAAAAGAACTATCGTGTACGTATGAATTAAAAATTGATAACTTCTGTTTTGCAAAAACACGTAACAGCAGTCCTTTCAGAAGCAGTTATGAGTTGATCATTAAAATTTGTTAAAGTAATCACGCATTTCTATCCAAAATAAAACAGTGCAGACAATTCGACTTCAAGATGATTTTAGAAAATTCGGTAAAATATGATACAATAAAATACGGTTACCTCGTACTTCAAAATATATATATAAAGTTTCTTTAATTTCGTGTATTAATCGTCATGTTGGACACTGATGCATTGCAACGTAGGCACCAGGTTTTAACGAGGAGATTGGGACCGACGAAAATCCTCGTTAAATCGGGGTTCTCTCTAAATCCGTTTTGGTGTGAAAATGCCCATCATATAACTATATTCATAAGTGACAATGTTCATATAGGTTTATATTATATATCCATATATTTATCATAACATATGCCAACATATTTTTAATCATTTTTACCCTCTCTAATGTTGGACTATTTTGTCCTTTTAGACATTTTATCATTTATAAAAGTTTTGAATGTCCTAATTGACGGGTACATGAGATCAACCACTGTTTAATAACACAAACTAAGCAAAAGCATCTCCGATCTTCCCAGTGAAACTTTAACTTGGAGTGTGAAAGGGGCAACTGGCACAATTCCAAGCATTGATGTATCCAGCTTCCCCTAAGGCCAAATACCCATTCCATTACTGCCGTACTTCTCTCTACAATTGTCTTCCAGAAATCCACTAAATACTTGCATTCTCTTTTTGCCTAGGAATACGGTTCCTGTTTTCAGCTCTGCTGAAGCGATACTTCAAAGACTTGGAGTGGGTGGCGCAGTTTCTCTTCCACAACTCGCTTGTTGAGCAATTGAAGTACTGCGTTTCCGTTGCTATTCTATAAACATTCTTCCATTAGCACACCAAGATTCTGCTGCGATATGGCAGTTTCGTCCTGTATGCCACCGTTTCCATCCCTCCATTCCAGGACAGTGTGCTCTAGTTTTCCTCTGCCTCGTTAAATATTAAATTGCATTATGCTATGTCACTTCGCTTGTTAAAATTGATCATCTTAGCTTTATTCCTTCTCGCTAAATCTTTGATTTTATGAAATTTTGTTCACAAAAAATGATAACATTAACTTTGAAGTAACTTTATATTGAATGAAAGTTCTTGTTTTACACGTTAAACCTGGGATCTTGCTAAAAACGGACTCGTTATAAGGGTGTGCTACGGTATATTAATAAGTATTTTTATTGCTATACATAAATGCGTAGATATAAAAACATACCTTATTTAAAATTCTTGAATTTTATACCCAAATTTAGAGATTTCCTGTCAGATGGTTTTTAATAAATATTGTACACCGATTTTTTTCAATTTCAGTATTCTTATTAATACAAGTGTCGTTCACAAAGTAATGTGCATTCGGTCGCTAAGTCCTTCACTGTAGTTACAAAACAGAAATTGGGTAGCGATAATATGCTATTCTTTTGATCTAGGTATGGGTTCATTCAATGTACACTGAAGTGCCAGAAAAACTGGTACAGACGAGCTTGTGCAAAATACATAGCAACGTCACCTTTGCGCGTACTCGGTTGCGTCCGCCAGTGCGTATATGAACGATAGACATCCTTGCCAGCTGTCAGAGCTGTTTTCGGCATGAGAATGACAAGTAATAACGATTTAAGCGATTTCAACGCGGTGTCGTAGATGGCGCTCGTGAGATGGGCCATAGTGTTTCGGAGGTAGAAACGAAGTTCGGATTTTCACGGACGACCATTGCAAGAGTGTACTGTGACTACAAGAATTCCGGCAAAACCTCCAACCTACGATACCAATGTAGCCGTAAAAAGACATTGGGTGAACGTGATCATCTTTGGCTGTCAAGAATCGTTTCATGCAATAGGCGTGCAACACTCTAGCAGGTACCATCGGATTTCAATGCTGGAGCCTCAACGAGCATCAGCATCCGGACTGTGCAACGTACCCAGCACGAAATGGGCTTTGGGAGCCGACGCCCAACTCAAGTCCCCTTGATGGGTGCGCGACACAAAGCTATTCGCCTCGCTTGGGCACCACAACACCGCCACTGGACACTTGATGACTGGAAACAAGTAGTCTGGTCTGACGAGTCGCGTTTCCAAGTGTATTGGGCAGATGGAAGGATTCGGGCGGGGTGCAAACCCCATGAAGCCATGGATCCCGCCTGTCAACAGGGAACTGTACCGGCAGGTGGGCGGGTCCGTAATGGTATAGGGTGTGTTTAGCTGGACTTCATTGGGACCCCTGGTACGTCTACAAATGTCTGTGACCGTCCAACGCTATGTGCGCATCCTTTTGACGAGGTACACCCGTTCATGTGCTGTATTCATGTTGATGGGTTGGGCTTGTTCCAACAGGACAATGCATCTCCACACAAGAGTCGGGACGCCACATTACTGTTAGAGTGGCATTCATCTGAGTTTGGAGTGGGGCCATTCCCACCCAAGTCCCCAGATATGAACGTGAGAGAACACATTTTGGATGCCATGCAACGCGCTATCGAACAGAGGAATCCTATACCTCGGAATACACTCGAATTGTGGAACGCTCTGCAGGAAGTAGGGTGTGCATTGCCTACATCATATTTCCAGAAACTAGTGGAGTCTATGCCCCGTCGTATTTCTGCAGTCCTGCGCTCCCGTGGTGGACCTATCAAGTATTTGACTGGTGTACCAGTTTTTCTGGCACTTCAGTGTATCTTCATTCGAATTCTACACATTTTGTCCAGAGTTTTTGTTAGTCCATTTAAGCACGTTGATAAAACACAGTTCCTGCTCTTGAAACCAGCACTTGGCCTTTTTAATCAAGTGCTCATCCAAGTCAAATATTTTCCACGTAAACATCACTTTAACAACCAAAAGAAAAACTTGAGGTCGCCAGGTCGGGACGATGCGCAAGGCGAAATATTGAAGTCGAACTTAATCTTCCAATTATCGAAAAAGTCAGATGTAATGTACGGTTTTGCGTTAACCTGATGAAATTTAATATGGATGTCTTACAGATAAATTAACTTGTTTTTAATGGCTGTCTAAAATTTCCTTAAGAGTTTGCAAGATCTTTTCTTATTGATATTGGTATATTTTTCAAGTGTATGAAGGAAGATAATGCCATCTTGGTCTCAAAAAGCCATGAACACGATTTCGGTTTTTGATATTTTCTATATCAAAGAACAGAATCGTGATCATCTGATATTTTTTCTTTCTCCATTGCATTAACTGACGTTTAAAGCGAGAGTCATAATATTACACCAAGGTCTCGTTGCGTGCAATGATCCTTTTAAATGCCTCAGATGGCTGACCACAGAAATCCTCTAAAAGGTGAGCCCAGATTTCTGTTCTTGATTACTTCATCTCACGTGTAAGAAGCTTCAGCACCCACCCACCTTGAACAAAATTTTCGATATCCAAGGATGCAGCTGAGAGTACTTCCTTTAAGCATCAAAAGTTTTTCCATTATATATGAAGAGCCAGAACATTATGACCAATATGTCTTTATGCATATCGAAGCAACTACAGGTAAGCGATGGCGCGTGTGAAAGTCACGAAACGGTATAAATAGCACTTGATATTGAGCTCTTTTAATCAGTGTTATTATTATTCTTCAGATGGGAAAGGCAGCGAACTTCAGCGGGTTTGACAAAGACCAAATACCAAATTTTAATGGCCAGACGATTATGTCAGAGAATTTCCATGACGGCACAGCTTGTGCTGTGCCCACAGTCATAGATGGTTAGTACCTTAAACAATGGTCCGAGGAGGGCAAACTAAAAACCACCAGCAAGGTGTGAGACGATCACGGCTCATTGATGCTAGAGGTGAGCGAAGGCTATCCTGTATGGTACAATCTAACAGAAGGGATACTGTGGCGCAACTTTCCGGTGTTTGATTGCTGGTGACGGGAGTAATGTACCACAACACACAGTCCATCGAACCCTTCTTAAAACGGAGCTGCGTAGTCGCAGTTCACGTTGAGTGCCATGTTATCCTCGGTTCAACGTCGAAAAAACCTGCAACGGGCACGCGAGCAGGAAAATTGGACTTTGAATGATTGGAAGAAGATCGTCTGGTCCTGTGAATCTTGTTTCCTGTTACACCATTTCGACAGCGGGGTACGTGTGCGTTATTCATCTTGGGAATTGTGGGCACCAGGATGGACCGTGGGACTACAACAAGCCGGTGGAGGAAGTGTAATGCCTTGGGCAATGTTCTGCTGGTAAACCTTCGGCCCAGCTATTCATTGGCAGGAAACTAGATCGTCTGCTTCATACCTGAACATCATTACAGACAAGGTATATCCTCTAATGGCAACGGTAATCCCTTCTAGTAGTACCTTCTTTCAGCAGCATAATGCGCCATGTCACACTGCCCGCATTATTCCATAATGATTCGGGGAACACGAGGAATAGTTGCAGGTATTTCCCTAGCCTACGAATTCGTCGGGCATCAATTCATACGAGTATCCGTGGTTTGTTTTGGAGAAATTCCGAACTGCGGCGGCTCAACCACGTGACTTACAGGAGTTGAAGGATCTGCTACAGTGTTAAAAATTGCGTGGTAGGTTGCACCAAAAAGTAGTGCTACCCGAGCTGCACCACTTTCTGAGAAAAGGTACACTTGTGTATGGTACAAACAAAATCCAACAACATGGTGGAACCTTGCACCATAATGTTTTACAACCTTGTATCATAACATGGTGCAAGGTTGCACCATAATCCTGGGTTTTATCAGCACCACGCAATGGTGTATCTTTTCTCAGAATGTGGTGTAGCTCGTGCAGCACCACTTTTTGGTGCAACCTACCATCAAATGTTTAGCAGTTTAGTGACGTGTTGACACCAGTTACCAGGAGACAATTTTAGAAACGTCGTACAATCCATGCCTTGCCGGCGAAGAGTTGCCTTGACTTGACGTGCAGGACCAGCATCAAATTAGGCAGGTGGTCATAATGTTTTGAATCTTCGGTGTATGATTTGCTGTTATTGTTCTGCATTTTTGTCCATTGCAGCAGTTGTTGACGTAGCTTCCAAGACTTATCACTTATATTAAAATCACCCGTTCTGAAGCACTGTTTGCTTTTTTGGACACTGCTTCTGTCAATAGTCTCTTCACCATGAACTGTTTTCGGTTTTTCGTAAATTCTAATACCTGAAGTTTAACTTGTCTGGAAAAAAAAACTATATGACCAACCTTTGTCTGATTGTGGTGCTTACTTCAGGCTCAATGACTTTCAGCCTACAACATACATAAAGTTTTCATTTAATATGTTTATGAAGACATTAAAAACGAATATGCTACCCCAAAATTATGCTAATTCTACATATATTTTTATGACCGGATGTGCATTATTTTTGACCGAACCATATGTTTAGAAGCTTAAACAAGTGGAAAGCAGCAGACAGAAAAGGTCCATGTCTTTAATTGCGAATTGATTGTGTAAAGACGGTTTTTGTGCTGAACTTACACGTCTTCTATGTGTTGAAAGATCTGAATACAAGAAGTACGCGAGGGCAAAAACACATCACATACAGAAATACTTTTTCTGAAGGCAGAAAAGCACAATAATAAGAAAGTACATGACAAAGGAAAGACAACTAATAATCAGTAACATTCAGCTCACACAAGAAATAAATTTCCAGAACTATTTTTAAATGAGCGCAAGAATTCGGGTGATTGATGAGAGAATAAAATGAGGAAAATCTGCTGAAAGCAGTTCCCTTAAAAAAGCCAGGAACTGATGTTGGATGACATTGCTTAATGATGACACTAGTGATCATTATAAATGCTCGAGATGTGGAAAAGTTATATTTATGTATGCATGCATGCATGCAAGACATGCCAACCTTCGCAGCTTTTTATTACGTAATCACCTTTGTCATTAGCGTCAGAAGTAGCCTTCTTGTCTTTCTAAAATTAAGTTTCATTTCATACCACCTCGGCGCATCTAAGATTATTTAATGCTATTAAGCTTCCCACACACGAAAAGAAACTGCCAAATAAGAGTCAAAAAAGAATTCAGACGTTCTGTCTACCGCGGTTATATGAAAAACCAAGGAAATAAACAAAATTAATATGAAAACTGGAAAATTCGTTAAGTGAGAATCCTATGTGAAACTACACACATGTCTAAAACTTAAGCACGAGCAACATTTTCACGGGTTGCACATGCATACGTACTTCAATCACTGATGTTTACATACATGTCATTTAACAACGCAATGCATCACATGGTTAGCAATCATCTGACACTGATACAGAGTGCCTGACATTCTGGGAATGCGAAGCTAATACAACAGTTTGTAACGCTGAAATCCAGAGTAACGTGGAGATGTACTATCCAGGAACACCTGTAGGTGAATCAGTATGAGGTGTTTTGGAGATGACAATCCGATTTTTGGTATAAATGTAACAAGGATGATAAGTCAGATAATATCCGAAAACTTGAAAATTTCATCGTGCTGGAGCTGGACTTGAAACTTGGTCGTTCTGGGTGGTGTAGTGGTTAGCATACCCGGGCGCTATCTGGGTGACGCAGGTTCGAGTCCCGCTCCAGGACGATGAAATTTTCAAGTTTGCGGATATTATCTGGCTTACCATCCTTGTCACATTTACACCAAAAATCGGATTGTCATCTTGAAAAAAAAATTGTATTATATTGTGTAATCCCCTATTTGTTTCAGTATGAGGTGTGCTCTTCTCTAACAGATGTACGTTTGACCCCAGTGTGGCATGCTCAAAATAAGATTGTTGTGCAGTTGCTGCTGCAGATATTGTCACTCCTGCATCAATGCTCTTCGGAGCTCAGGAATCGTTTCTGGTTGTGGTGTTTTCTTCGTAGACGTCTTCCCGAATCATCCCAAGCATGCTGTATTGGGTTGACATCAGGGAAGTATGCTGGGAACTCCATCTGATGGATATTTCCTTCTGCAAGGAATTCAGCCACAAGAGCTGAAAGATGGGTGGCGAATATTATCGTCCATAAAAGAAGGAACTCTGGTCCGATAGCTCCACGGAACAGGCGAGCATGATGGAGGATGGCATAATTATAGTACCGCTCACCGTTCGTGAACCCTCGTTCTACCAGCTGCAAATCGGTACGGCCATTGACCATAATGCAGGTCCTGACCATGACCCATCCAACACAAGTTCTATCCTTTTCTACGATGTTCTCTTGACTGTACTATGCACCACGTTCCCGCCAGATGTACTGACCCCAGAATCGGACGTTAAACTGTATTTACTTTCATATGTCAATAGAACGCTGCCCCATTCCTTATTTTTCCAAGCATTGTGTTCTCGACATCAGAGCAAACGGGCCTGTTTGTTTCGCAGTTTTAATAGGTTTACTTGCATAGAGCCCTTCAGCAATATTTAACCGTCTTCTCACGGTTTTACGCGACACACATGTCCCAGTACTGGAAAACAGTTTACTACTCAATTGACCTACATATTTGGACGATTCCGTTTTGCAAATAGCTCCACATAACGACCTTCTCGTGTTGTGGTGCATCGTAGGCGACATCCGCCCATAGAGGCATTTCCAGATGTCTTGTACCTTGACCAGGGGCTAACCCCTGGTCAAGGTACAAGACATCTTGACCAGGGGCTAACCCCTGGTCAAGGTGGCCCAAGGCGCTGCACATAGAGGGGCGCCAAAATTTTGAGAATACATGTGGCACAAGACGTTTTATCTGATCCCCCCACCCAAAAAAAAAAGAGAATGAAATGGGATTTTTCATTTCTACAAATTATAAACTAAGTAGTATAACACTTTTAATACTAAGGAAAATATTAAATGCTATTAGTACATTCGATGTGTTGTTTAATTATTAAAAATATTAATTCACTTTGAAAGTGAATTCAGTGTGACTCAGAAGCCCCCGAGGAAGTTATTTCTTCCTACTTCCTGGCAAGGTCAAACTCAGAAGAAGGCGGAGAGGGGGAGCATTTCTTTTACAGAACTCGCAGACAACGGGGAACAAGAGTGGGCAGCTAGGGGAGGGGCACTGCACTGCAATGGCGCATAATTTTTACAAGGCATTGAAAAAATCTGAGCGTGAGGACAGCTCTGGGATGTAGGTTGAAAGACTGGAATCGGACTCCAAGAATTCATGGTTCCAGTGTATTCTGGGTGACAAGAGAGGATAGAGTACTGGTTAGAATGCATTCCAATTCAGCTTATGACACCAGCTGCCTGCCTTGGGATTGCCCCTCTCCCCTTCTGTCAGTTTACATGTGTGTTTTCATTCTCGCTTTGTTCCTTTGGGGGAAATCATTACTATTAATCATCACCGTCAGCCAAAATGTCGACTACGAAGTTTTCTTGATGCGAAAATAAAAAAAAAGCTTAAACAGATTGAAAAAGAAGGGCATCTGTTAAAAAAGATACCGAAACTTATTTTAAACCGGCGGAAGATGACACAGTAAGAAAACAAAATGCAGTGTTTGGTTGCAAGATCTACCGATGAAGAAGTGAAGGAGCCAACTGAACAAGAACTAAGCAGGGATGTAGAAAGGCCTTAGCGCTACTTAGCGTCGCTAAGCCACTTTTTTTCTAGGTTTAGCGTCGCTAAGGCACTTTTCATCGTTAAAGCGGGACAAAGATACTTTTAGGTGGCCATGTAGGCAGAAATGGCAATTGCTGTGTTTCATACGCAAGCATATTCGTATATCAAATGAATGAGCGTGTTACAGTCGGTTCACGCTCTATGGCGTTTCATTTTAGTATTAAGAGAACGATAACTTCTTTGTTACGACCGCAATCTTCAAAATGACGTTATAGGAGGTAGATTCTCCGTATGTTAAAACTTCACTAACAAGAAATAAATCAGCACAGAAAAATTATACCAGTATATAGCATAACTGACAAGTGTTTTATGGTTGCAGTGGGAATTTTTGCTGAGGTCGTCCCCTAGCACGTCTCCTAGTTCTTTACGGGTAACACGAAAGGGAGACCCGGTAGACAAGTGATCAGAGGCGTTGGCTTCTGGCTAACCGCTGTAGCTAATCCCAGACCAGCGACCAAGGTATGGCAGGCCAGGGTGCTCCCCTTCTCGAGACCAGTGGCTCCACATCAGTGACGAGTGACTGCCTATGGCCCTGGATACTCATAGTGTTAATGACACACACAAAAGATAACCATTTTGTGTGGTGTTTAACTGCCACCGTGAGCAACTCGATGAGCTATAAGCAGGCGCCATTCTTTAATTTAGGGCTACTGGCCTCGGGGAAAGGAGAGAACCAGTGCCGTGAGACAAACGCAACATCATGTTTGTCGGGATTCGAACCCGGACTCAACTCGGACGAATGGTAAAAAAACATCCTTAGACCACTGCGCCACCGGGGCTGCTGATATCCATACTGCCTCCCCCTAATTCATTGGAGAGGCTGATAGGCCAAAAAACCACAGAATATTTAAAATATTATTATTTAAAATCGTTTAGAATCACGTTGATCGCGAAAGCACTTTCTTTCTTATAGAAATAAAAAAGATAATTATATTATTAGGATGTGACTCACACGTAACATGCATTCTTTTGTTTTAAATTGCCTAAACTCAGCAGTTTTAGGAAAAAATAATAAAATCATGAATAATAAAATTTAATTAAAAATTATAAATGATTAAAACAAGTCAGACTTTGAAAAACTTTTATAAGTCTTCTTTCCGGGTTTTCCTTCTAATTCTTTCACCGCTAAGGTACTTTTTTATTTAGAACTACATCACTGGAACTAAGGGCTCAGGGTGAAGATCAAATTTGTTAGTCTTCCAATGGTGAGGATGAGGAAGTTAAGTCTAACACAAATCTTGGAGGAAATTTTCAAGCTGTTGAAGGAAATGAACTTTTGTTGCATCGTATGATATTCGATCCTGCTAAATGGAAAGTAGACTATTCATTTGTTGATTATATTACAAAAAATCCTCCGAATCAAAATTTAAACGAAATAGATTTTACAGTCAAAAAGATCTTATAGTGACTGATTTAGATCTGCCTCAAAAGGATTATTATATAACCGTTGTGACGTATATTCTAAATTAACTTTCCTTTTTAGTTTCTTTCCCTATGAAAATCTTGAGTTTATTCTGTTATTCTTCACTCTTAACGTAATATCTTTTCTGTCAAACGAATACGTTTGGCAACACTTGAGGTTGAATGCACGTGACGTATGCCTGATATTGATAAGAACAAGAGATAAAAGCGACGACAAAATTGTTGCTTGGAGAGCGTTCGGTTGTAAACTGATTATTGAAAGGAGGGTTGTGAAAAGAGCGTTGTGTTAAGAGTTGTGTGGTGTGTGGAGAGTTTAGTGCAATATCCTATGCTACGATGTGTTTGCTACATCCTGAATAAAGCATCTTTTCCGTAAGTGTGACTTCTGTTGTTTACATGTTTCGTCTGGCCGTTAAGGTTTCTTTCATTTAGGAACTATTTCTTAGTATGTTGATGTTTTAAATTAACGCATAAGTAAGACAAGACTTCTACGTCATACAGTCTTCAAAATGGTAAAATTCAAAGAAGAGAATGGCTATTGTATTCTGAGTCAACTGGACGCGTTTTTTGTTTACCATGTAAACTGTTTGCAAAGCGAGAGAGTTCTTTCTCAAGTATAGGTTTCTATGATTGGAAACACGAAAACATTATACGATCACATGTTGCTTCATTTGAGCATGTAGAGTCTAACACGCGCAAAGAATAGGGGGAAAATTGATTCTGCTGTAATTAAGCAACTGATGAATGAGAAAATATTTTGGAAAGAAGTACTTTTACGGATTATCGAAGTCATTAAATTTCTGTCTTCCTGTGGATTAGCATTTCGTGGAAATGGAGCGAACAAGTTAGGGAATAATAATAATGGCAATTATCTAGGTATCCTTGAACTTGTAGGAAACGTTTACCCTTTTCTGGAGCAACATTTGGAATTTTTTCGAAATAAGGGAAGTGGAAATGTTTCATACCTTTCGAAGCATGTGTGTGAATAATTCATTTCATTAATGGCCTTATGAGTCACTGACGAAATAAAGAGTTGAAGCCGAGCAAATATTACCTTATTATTATAGACTCCACTCCAGATTTGTCAGAAATTGACTGTTATTTTTCGTTATGTCCTGAAAAATGGACAACCAGTGGAACGATTTATTTGTTTCTTGCCCAACTCTGGTCATAAAGCAGAAGACATAGGAAAGGCTTTATTGAAGCTGTTACAAGATTTAAAAATCAATGTTAAAGACTGCAGAGGTCAAAGTTACGACAATGCGAGAAATATGTCTGGTGAATATTCAGGTCTCCAAATTCGATTAAAAATTCATAACAGTTTAGCCTACTAAATTCCATGGGCAGCAATTTTGGGTAGGAAATCTGCAGCGGGATGCTGCTTTGAAGCTACATCTTTTTTTATGTTCGTACAGGAAATGTACAACTTTTGGTCATCTTCATCACATAGGTGGCAAATCTTGAAGACAAGTCTTTATAAGCTCCACAGCTAATCTGGATCGCAATCGCCACTTCTTGTACCCAAAATGTTATGTGAAAGCAAGGTCAGCAAGGGTTGATGCACGCAAAGCCTTACGCTCTAGTTATTCCTGCATTAGAGACGCACTTCAAGACTTCGCAGAAAACACCGGTGAAAAATTAGAAGCAAGAGTAGAAGCAGGGGGATTATTAAGTAATATGAATTTGTTAGAAATGGGCATTCTCTTAGAGCTTTGGAGTGATATTTTACAAAGAATTGATAGTTGCAATAAAACACTGCAGAAAGTGAATATTCACCTTTCAGTTGCTGCAGAATTGTACGATTCATTAATTAAACATTTAAATGATCTCTGAAATAAATTTGATAAGTATGAAGAAGATAGACAACTTTTGTCTCAGTGCAACTAATGTCAGAAAAATGTTACTAGAACCCGTCGGAGAAAACTACAATTTCAAGAGATGAATGGCAATAAAGAAACTTTTCACTGGAAAGGAACATATGCGAATATGCATTTCCTACACGATCATTGGTACAGCAGTTGAAACGTCGACGAGATGCGTATTCCGATGTGGAGAGCATGTTTGAGTTTCTAACGCAATTATCAGATGTTGGTGAGACAATAGTATCTCAAAAGGCAAAAAATCTATTTACAGCTTACTCTCAAGATTTAGGCTCAGAATTTGAACAAGCATGTCTTCATTTCCAGAAATTTTGGAATAATTTAGATAGACAAGCAGTGACAGATTCAAGTGTTCATGTTCTTGTTGAGGATATGTTGAAACTGATTAGGGAAAAAAGAATTGATTCAACTTTTCCGAACATTGATGTTATCCTGAGGATTTACCTATGCATACCCATCACTAATGCCTCCGGAGAAAGAAGTTTTTCTCTTTTGAAAATCGTCCACAACTATTTGAGGACATCTAGTTCTCAAGAAAGAACAAGTGCATTGGCAACTTTGTCACTTAATTCGAACATTGTGGAGACATTAATATTTGATGATATAGTAGAGGATTTTTCCACAAAGAAATCGAGTAAAAAATATTTTAGCGGTGAGTAATTTTACTATATATAAGATATGTTCATTCATTTCTTCTATCTCTCAGTCACTTAATCGATACACAATGAACATTGGTAGCAGCACTGTCATTATATTTAAAAAAATTATACTATTAATATTGCATACATTGTAAATTTAAATTCAAAATTTTGCAGACAAATGTGTCAGAAGTGTGTTAAAAAAACAATTTCATTTGTAAATATAAAAATTTACTGTGAAGCGATGTTTTAAAATTATGCGAATTAAACTTGTGAGAAAACGACATTTATAAATGTTTATTTCAATGCCCAGTTTTAAATAATACATGTGCTAAAAATTTTACAAAGTTGGGTTGTATTTGAGAACATGCTTATTCTTTGTGTAATAAAAAATCTATATGTAATAAGTAATTTAAATATGAAATTCTAATATCGGCCTCAAATTTCTTACAATAAGTTTGCTTAGGGGCGTCTGATTTTTCTTAGCCCAAGGCGCTGTGATGCTTAAACCCGCACCCGACTTGACCGCAACCTTAGCATAATGCTGTGATTTATTCTCAATTCATTTGCACTCTGGTCACATCTTCCAGTTTACTGATCCTGGTCCCTTCCTCCAGTTTACCGATGATTCGACCACGTTCAGACTCACTGAGATGATGTTTTTGTGCCATGTTTACTCCGACTTCTCAGTATGCCTCGACTACATCTCAAAACACCAGTAAAATCACATACTGCAATAGCACAGCAATTACTCGCAACAAGAGTCCTCCGACTATTCACCGACCATTTCATAAGCTCCCAGTGTTATTTCGGTGTGGTGTGGATCTCATAACACCAGTGAAATCACAGACTGCAATAGCACAGCAACTACTCGCAACAATAGTCCGCCGACTATTCACCGAGCATAACATAAGCTCCCCGTGTTGTTTCGGTGTGGAGTAACTCAGTAAGGAAGTTAACATTCATCTAGCTGAGTATTTGTGCGGTGTACGGTAAATTTCCCCCTTTGTTAAGAAAACTCCCTTTCGTGCTTAAGTACTGAAGATGTGTGTATTGATACTTCAAGGAGCTTTTGTAATTTAATCGTTGGTTCGATTATATGTTTTAGGGGATAATATTTTATTTTGCGTTTTCCCTTACTATTAGAAAAAATTTTCTTCTCTCTAGCGTTGTTAAATCTTCTAATCTGATTAAATAACATTCTTTAGTTTTGTACAACGTTCTCATTACATTCATTCCAGTCGCGACATTATCTCTCTCGCTTTTTAGGATGCCATTAAATCTGGAATAACGTCCCACTAGGTAGCGATGAATTGCCTTATCCTTTGATCTGTTCTGATTAATCAAACTGCGTAACTGCCTAATAAATTGTGACGAGATTACCGCTGCCAGATATCCCTGAACATTAGAGAAGTTCTGAAGAGAGAGTGAAAGGCAGATTGGAATGTTTTAGGTACATTTCCCTCACAGTAGGAAGTGGGTAATTCAGCGCTCAAAACGATTGGGGATAGCAACATATATGCTGTAGGCTTTTATTTAACGTGCTCCAAAGAAAGTAATCCAATGTTACTCGGATTTCCTAAATCATGTGTTACAGCATTATGAGCCTTCAGAATGGTAGTAGAAAGTAATTTAGGACAAAAAACGATATGTTGTCACGTCATAAGTTTTAATGGCTTGTATGCAACTCGCGCACAAAAACAGTTTTGCGGTCTCACTGAAAATTAAAAAAAGTTTAAGAAAGTTTTCCAGTTTTCCCAGATTCAACCAAACCTTTTTCTAAAGATAAGATTACTTTGGATGATGACATCGTACAAAACTTCAAATGGGTTACTGTATTATTACCATGAAATTAACAAGGTCCCTATAAATATTCTACAGAAAAATTTTAAAATAAATCTTGTAATTTTCCCACCGTTTTACTTTGTTACACTGAGTGACTTCGCTGAATGTTTTGACTTCAAAAACCTGATTAAAAACATTTTAGAGTAAAGGTTTTCTCTAAATATTTTACATTGCGATCATTCAAGCCCTTGAAATGTGGACGTTAAGTAAATAACTGACCCCTGAATATGCATTTTAAAGAAATAACTTACGTAGTTGACCTTTTAAGGAAACATTCAGTTAAAAATTGAAGAAAGCTTTCGTTTACCGAAATTCATATTTCTAAAAAGCTAAATCAGAGAGAGATTAAGCTAAGTGTATAATGAGTGAGTTTAAAGCTACGTTTATAAATTACAGTGTTTTGAATTCTAAGGATGTAGTAGCTCGTAAAACTGAAAATATAATGAGTTAAAGGAATGCACATAATCGCCGAAAAAGGCATAATTTTCTGATTGCAAGATGTTTTCGCGTATAATTAGGATTCTAATTCACAAAAGAAGTATATTTATTGCGCCGTTCTCGTTTTACATTAGATTTTTCTCCAGTAATTTTTTTTTATTTTATTCTTTCTGGGCTCCAGGAAATTACTGATTGAGTCATCTCTTGCACAAAATTTCAAAACTAACTGTTCTGAGCGTTCGAATACGTGAAATGATAGATAACGTAGAAAGCTAACAGTGTAAAAAAATGCTTCCGCTATCTTTTTTATTTTTATTTGATTGGAGGTTTAAATTTTTTAAATTATTTATTGGACTCGGTTGAGAGATACACTGACATATACAGGCAGACATATATAGATATTTTGTGTTTCGACGTCAGCAATGTACATGTGTAGTGAACATTGAATACAGAATGCCGGGTGAACAAGGAATACAGCGAATAAATCCCCGAAAGACAAGTACAAGCAACCATGCCTTACCCGGGATTCGAACCCAGACCCCTCCGTTGGGTGAATTATCAGAAGTCATCGCTTAGATCACTGCGCCACTGGATCAGCCGTAAGACAAACACAGCCCCCATGCCTTACCGGAGATTCGAACCCAGACCCCCCCCCCCCCGTTTGGCGAATGATCAAAAGCCATTGCTTAGATCACTGAGCCACCAGGTCGGCCGTAAGACAAACACAACATCCATGCCTTACTCGGGATTCGAACCCAGACCCCACCTTTGGACGAATGATTAGAAACTATCGCTTAGACCACTGCGCCACCGGGGCGATTTCCGCTGTGGATGCTTTAGGAATAACACAACATCCCAGAATTTCTCTAATTAAAAGCTGAAAAATTTGCTCAATTCACTAAGGGCATGCAATTAATAAACAGTAGAGCGTCTTTCAGGAAATACTGTTATAAAATGAAGAACAATTCCTTTTATTGATGGTGTAGGTCACAGCTTAACGCCACATGTTCCACACTAGAATTATCAAGAATTACATTTAGCAACAATTTTTAATATTGTGTAAGCCTCTTCCAAATTTTCAATTTTGTCTTCTAAGGTATAAAATCCACTAAGTGTCTTACAGAAATATCTTCGTCAAACTTCCTGTGGTACATATAAAGTGAGACTGTGAAACACAAATTCTTTGGCAAATTCAGTTACATTTCTGGACATATTTTAGTTACATTTCTGGAGTGATAGGAAGAACTCTTTTTTGAATATGTACACCAGAGATCCGAAGTTATAAGCAATTTGACTTGATGAATTTCGTACGATACAGTTAACCTTAGAGTAACTTTTGTGTCTTGCCATGTGGTAGTTCTCGCGATGCTCATATCACACATTCTGCAAAAAAGGCAGAGTTTGCATTCTACTGCGAAGCAGCAAAGTTCTACACACACTGAACAATGAATTAGGAACCTTTATGCAGATGTACGTATACGTCACTTGCGCAACGTATATGCAAAATATGTGGTCACGTGCGTGACCACTTGATCTAAGCAAATATAGAAGACTTCTGCTGGTCAATAACCGCCGCTAATGTTGATCATAATGGAATACAACAACAATGGATCTTTCGGAGTTCGATAAAGGACATATTGTGGGTGCCCGTCTGATTGAAGGGATGAGTTTGCAAACAGCAGATCTGACTGGTTTCTCAAAAGGTACGGTGCCCCCAGTGTCGTTGATCAGTAGAAAAATAACCCACATTGCTTTTTCGAGAGGCGTTACTCTGCATCTACGACAATCTGTTAGGAATGAGAGCGCCGCCGTCTGAGAAGGCTTGTACAAAAAAACAGGATTTCCTGTGAGCAGCAATTAACTGCAGTATTCAATGGTGTTCTGGACCCATATCTCAGCAAGAGAATTGAAAAGGATTGGTATGGACAGTCGCATGAAAATACGAAAACCACAGATTTTTTGCAAAGATCCTGAAAGTTCGTCTACAGTGGTGTCTGGTACTGACTGAAAGACTTGAAAAAATGTCATGTCGCCACCTTGTTCTGTGCCGACGGTAGGTAGAGAATTTGGATGAAGCCTCATAAAGCAATGGATCCAGCTTGCTTTGTAAACATAACTCACATTTCTGGAGGTAATGTCACGGTGTGGGGCACGTTTTGTTAGTACGTATATTTCTGAAGGGTATGGTGTCCTGCCAGGGTTATCTGAACATTAATGCCGGTCAAGCCGATAGTACAATGTTGACTTTTTTATCCAGCAAGTGACGGCTGTTTCAAGGAGGGCAGTGTTACTTCCACCACGCAAGATGTGTTGCGTAGTAGGTCAGTGAGCATGACAGAGACTCCCACCATCTTTCCTGGTCACCACAAAACCAGACCTCAAACCCATTGAGAATTTATGGGTCATGTTAGAAAAGCCGTTCCTGCAGTGAAGTACTCTTCCGTCAAATATGTGCCAGTTAAAGGACTGTCCGGTAAACGCCTGGTATGCTGGAACACCTTGCAACACTTTGTGTAATGTATGCCAAACCGCACACATGCTGTAAATATGGATAAATGTGGTCCAACCTAGTATTGAATAAAATTTGTTAATGCAGTGGTATGAAAGAGAGCAGTTTTATCATAGCTTTGCCACAGAAGAAATTATAAATCCTGAAAATGCATTCATACGTCACGTAGGTTAAGATATACACTGAAAAGCAATTCAATGAGAGATAACTGTCTAGTCACGCGTAGCACCACCTTTTGTCCTGATGAAGGCCGCGATTCGTCTTAACATGGACTCGACAAGACACCGGAAGCGTTGGGAAGCCATACGGATCAACGACCCATGAACAAGATCCCACAGTTCACGAAGAATTCATGGAAGGAGGTCATCTCTCTCGATAGCATCCCAGATGTGCTCGATGGGATTGAGGTGAGGTTACCTAGCTGGCCAAGGAAGCGAGGTCACGTCGGTGGAGTGTTCATCCAACCATTCGGATACAATTCGGGAGCTGCATTGTTTTGTTGCAGGATGAGGTCTCCACTGGGATGTTGAAGACGCGCAAACGGGAGCCGCTAGTAGTCGAGGATATCCCGGGACGTTGACCTGTGAGAGGCGATGTCACACGTACCAGGGGTCCCATTTAAGTCCACGTAAACAGTCCCCACCCGAGAATGCCACCCTCACCAGCTTGAAGGGTACTCTGCTGGCAAAAAGGATCCATCGCTTCATGTGGTTGGCGCCGTACTCGTATCCTGGCATCCGCATGTACCAACGTGAATCTCGACTCATCAGACCAGGCAACATTTTTCCACATGTCTAGGGTCCAGTGGCGATGTTCCCGTGCTCATGCTAATCTTTGCACTCTGTGATGTGCGGTCAGTAGCGCTACCTTCGTGGAACGATGGCTTCTGTACCCCATAGCAAGGAAATGGTTCTGGTTGGTGTGGCTGCTTACTCGTTTTTGTGCACCAACGTTAAATTGCCGAGTGATTTCTTGCACTGTGGCCCGTCTATCCGCTGTTACAATACGAGCTGACCGACGATGACCCCGCTGAACCACAAGCTGTTGTCCACGGCAGTTGGCCCTTGCAGGGATAGTTTTACCGGATTCGATGTACTCACGGTGCACCCGTGACACAGTGGCTCGTGAAAATCCCAGTGCCTGCACGACTTCCGAGATGGAGTGGCCCATTCGTCGGGCCCCGACAATTTGCCCACGATCAAATTTGCTTAGATCCTTCGTCTTACCCGACTTTTACTTATTCCCGTCGTATCACTCCTTATATTGTCGGATCGCTGCATACGTCATGTCGTTTCCGTTTAAAGGACCGCCCACAGCGCCACATTTGCATAACGCCAGCTGTCTCTAATTCAATTGCTCTTCAGTGTAGATCTGTAAAGAGATTCTACCGAATTAAAAAAAATATTGAATAATTGGTAGTAGGGTAAAGGAAAAACAAGAATTAGAACCCATTTTCTAATGGATAGGTAATTTATTAACGGGGATGTCACGAAGTAAAACAAAGCAAAAGAAACAAAGAAAGAAGGAAATCTTAAGAATAAATACATATAATTATCTTGACGATTTTTTTGCTACTAACACATTTGTATTTGTCTTCATGTTACACAAACGAAGAACGGGAAAATCGAAAAGGAGAGAAAAGTTGATTTGCTAAGGGAAAGGTGTTGAACATCGCGCAAAGTTACAGTACATTTCTATATTTAATTAGTGCCGTTTTATACTAGCTGAATCAACAATGATAACAATTTTAATAATATCTTTGAAAATGCAATCTGAAGATAATATTTCATAAGTAAATCAGATTTTGAACACATAACGTTAGAAAATATGCACTCTTAAAAATTATTTTATGCGAAGACCGTTCTATTTGAAAAGACTATTCCGAAAACCTGAGTATTTAAAAAATTTATCATTCAATAAAAGGAACCATTACTGTGTTTTTAGGAAAGTGTTAATCGATAATAAATTTTTAAAAATGAAGTAAGAGATAATTTTAAATCAGGCTTTCTTTAGAGAAACTCTTCCTCAAAACAGAAAAAAAGATATCTTTTTATTTTCACTTATTACTACTGTATTATTTGCTTACACCACAGGAACACTTTTCCTTTGAGAAAACCAATTTCGAGGTAGAGAGAGAAACAGATATACATCAAGAATAACGCTGAAGTGTCAACGCAATTATTTAAACTTAGCAAAAGTGTGTGCAAATTTTTAGTGTACATTTTACGACGTTTTCTGTACGAAAATTCAAACTGCAATGCACAGAGCAACATAATTCGGAAATATATTTTTCATTTGCAATTACAGGAAACGTAGTCCCAAACACTACATTTGATGTTCGGAAGTGGAGCAACTCATATGAGGTGTTCAGATGATGTTTCGAAGTGGAGCAACTCATATTAGGTGTTTAGATTATGTTCTGAAGTGGCGACGCTCATATGAGGTGTAGATGATGTTCTGAAGTGGGGAAACACATATGAGGTGTTTAGATAATGTTATGAAGTGGAGCAACTCACATGAGGTGTTTAAATGAAGTTCTGAAGTGGAGCAACTCATATGAGGTGTTTAGAAGCGTAATGGAAGGGAAATTACTTTGTTCTGATGGTAGTTGAATAGCTAGGAGGCTCGAATCATAATACAGAACGTTACTTCGAATGAGAAATTGTGACCAAACAGTGACATTGAACGAAAGTTGGGTTTTTAATGTTTACTGAAACTGTCCGGTTGAATCGCATAGTTCATCTTAAGGCTTAGAATGCTGTTCCTCTGTTATATAGCAACAAATTACGTTTGAAACTACAGAAATGCATCTGTATTCGGCTTTCATAATTCGATTTCTCAGAAAATGCAACAAAAACAGAAGAGTTTTGAAACTAAAGAAAAGTGAACTGCTCTTTGCTCAAATCCTAAAGCCTGCAGGTTTTCTTTTATTTTCAATGAACACCATTTTTTTCATTGAAAAGCACCGTTTCCAGACCACGTTGTGTTCGTGTATCGGGATTTTTAGTTGCCGATTAAAGATCCAAGCATTATTCCATGTTGACATGGAAACCAGACATGTGTGGTCGTTTTAATTCCATCGACAAATTCGTGCCTTCACTGGAGTCGTCTACAGTTATTTTTACACTACGGTATTTTAGCACGCAGTC
Source organism: Macrothele yani (assembly GCA_039090855.1). Lineage (NCBI taxonomy): Eukaryota > Metazoa > Arthropoda > Arachnida > Araneae > Macrothelidae > Macrothele > Macrothele yani. The sequence goes on along the minus strand of CM077002.1, from coordinate 104,696,266 downwards.
GTAAACAGAGAGTCAAATGGACTTCGCACGTAAGAAGGTAATAAGATTTTTTATACATGTGTTTGTATGTGGAAAGGGTTTTATTCAAACTAACAGCCTTGCTAAAGTCCCATAGCAGTTAACCTAAAAATATAATTTGTTTTCGTCTCTGAGTGGCTGATACTCAAGAAAGCTTTTAAGCAAATTTTCTGCACATAAATATCGAATATTTGAAAAGAAATGGATACGAAAGAAATTAGATTCCTCACACCTCTAAACAACTAATTAGACTGTGCACCCCTTTTTATTTATTTTTTTATCTGTTCTTGCAACCATCTGGACAAAACGGCAACCGTAGCTAAGCGCGCTCAAAGCAAAACTCGAATACAAGGTATTGTAAAATTTGGGGCGATTTTTTCCCTTTTGGGGGATAGTTTAACGACCACCACGAGCTACTTGTTGAACTATAAGCAGTTACCAGCCCGGAGTGGTCTAAGCGCTGGCTTATGACCATTCTTCCCTTAAGGGTCCTGGTTCGAATCCCGGTGAGGCATGAATGCTGTGTTTGTCTTAGGGCACTGGCTCTATCCCTTCCCTCGAACCAGTGACCATAAATTAGAAACGGGTAACTGCCTATAACCCATCGAGGTGGTCGCTAAACATTCACTCTATCAATCAATTACACTTCCGTACTTTAGAGGCATTGGTTCCAGGGAAGGACGTATCTGGAAATGCGAAGAAATAAAACTATTACCTGTTGTTTTTAAGTTTCTTTATTTGTTGTTACTAAACGTGCTATTAAACAGACACTTGAATTCTAATGAGCGCTTAAATACTTGGGCTATCAATACACTAAGGAACAAAATTGAAAACTTCAATCACGCATTTTATTCTTCTTCAGTTGTCGATAAGCAACTTGTCCTAGATCTTAGTGAACACAATCCCCAATAAAACACTCGTCGTAATATATTAACAGCTAACAACATATCTCGCATGTCTTAAAATAACGATTAACTTTTGTGTTATGTGGGGCTTGCCTTCTAATCGTCGACAAACCGTTCTCACCGAAAACAAATTTACTTTATTTACCATCTGACTAACTGATAGTTGCTGACGAACTTACGTCGAACTTACTGAAGTTTTGATGTGACATTCAGAAAGAAAATGCAGTAAGGAGTAAGATAATTTAGATAAAAGCCATAATCTGAAAGGGAAAGTTAAATAGTGATAAATGTCACAACTTCTAAATTTAAATTTTATATTTACCATTACTTTTCTGTATTCAAAAGCTTTCTGTCGCTATTGTTTTCTTAGCTCGCCTCTTCTGTTGTTTGTCTTTTGTTTTTCAGTAGTTCAAGCTGCTTCTATTCGTGAAGATGCGCATTGGTTTGGAAGGGCGAGCATCATGACGGATATAACGTGCACCGCAGCAGATATTATGAAATTTTTATTTTTTGACCCCATGGCCGAGTGGTATGAAGCTTTTCATACGAATCATTCGTCCAAGATGGGTCTGGGTTCGAATTCAGGGTGATACGTGAACGGCGTGCCATGGCACTAGCTCTCTTTCCCTTCCTTGGATCCAGTGGCCCCAATTTCGGAACGGGCTACTGCTTACAGGACACTGAGCTGCCCACGTTGCCCCCCCTGCAAAAACATCGTTTTTTTTTTGTTTTTTTTTAAATAGATCATTTTTGGCATACAAATGGTATAATGAACTATCTCCCATTTCCTCAGGCAAAAATATAATCTTGCTGGAGATGATTCTAATCTGCTTTTCTCAATTTCCTAAGAGTAGTGAAGCGTGATATACAACTTTTTCTATATCTAAATAAATATTTATCGCGTGGAAAGCAAAACATTACCCGAAGTTTGCCACTGTGAATATCTTGATACAATATATTTCTTCAGAATATATGGATGAGCACGAACCAGCTGTTTACTTATCTCAATGAAATCTGCTAGTGGAAGTATTAACACAGTTTCTGATTATTTACGCAACTCAGGAAGATGGAAAAGCGTTGTTGTGCGATGATTGCACGATATTCATTTCTGCAATACTTCAATATGAAGTAAGTGGGTCTTTCTACACTCTGGTAAGGGCACTGTGATTCAGATATTTGTTAACGTAGTTACCTAAAAGCCATCAAAAATCTAAGGAACTCTAGGACTAAGCTCAGAAATCAAACAAAAGATTTTTCAATCCGTAAGGAAATTAGTATATGTAAAGGCTAGTACAATATAAGGTTTCATGTGAACGTTTCTTAGATTTCTCAAACCCGTTAGCATCACTTTATACCTTTTTTTTTCAGCACTCTTGAAATTTCAAATTCAATTTTCGCATCCACTTTCATAATTTTTAAAGCCCAATGAGTATCAGATCTTAGTATTTTTAACCTCCGGGAACATCTAATCTTATTTATGGCAGCCCGTGTGAACATCTAATCTAAGTATTCAAAGCCTCATTAACATATAATTATAATTTTGTCATCTTCCGTGACAATATGAGTATAAATACACTACTAGCTCTAGAACCAGCATCCATTTAGCACTTCGTCATCGGTTGAAACAAAAGTGAGGCAGAGGAAAATCTAGACAAAAATACAGCCATCTGAAATGAAATGTAAAGTAATGTGAAACCATTGGCATTGGCTTGAGTAAAAATAATTTTAGCATTTTGGCGGTAGATAACCTGGGTACCGATTTTAAAAGTTAATTCACATTGCCACTACACTATATTTACATAATCAGGAAGGTGAAGTCTGGAAAACGACCATGTAAAAGGAGTTTTGCGTGAAGGTTCATTTGTGTTTATTTGACAAAGGTTTGAAAAAGGGAGAAAATAAGGTTAATTTCCGTCGGTTCATACTATTATGCAATGTACTCTGTATGGTGAGAAAGCTGTAATTATACAACTGTGATAGTATTGGTTTGTAAAGTTCGTGGTGGAGACAATTTACTCGTCGATGAACCAAGCTCTGGAAGACCCATTGAAGTTGGCGACGAGAAAATCAAAGCATTAATGGAAAGCAACCAGCGCCATAAGACGCGAGCAACTGCGCAGAAACAACAGACATCAAACCACACCGTGGTACTGCATTTGTCCTTTATCAAAGTTTAGATACAGCAATAGCCTTCAAGTTTTGATACCGCATGATCTGAGAGAGAAAAATGTTTTAGACCGGATATCTGTTTGGGATTAACTACATAAACGGAGTGAAAAGGCCAGTTTCTAAAACAAATGATGATACGTGATAAGGATTAATTTGTGCGCACTGACATGGAAAGGAAAATATTGTAAAGCAACCGAGATGAACAGCGATTAAACATTCCAAATGCCGATTGACATCCCAAGACGGTAATGCGTGTGTGTTGGGACCGGAGAGAAATCTTACATTGCGAGCTACTATCAAGCAACGTAACGATCAATTCTGGCGGGTACTATTCTCAATTGATTCAACTGAATGCCGCTGATAGCATAAGAGCTAAAATGGTCAGCAGAAAGAGATTCAATGACGAAGAATTATACAGCAATTATGTAGAAAATAGTATAACTATGCTAGTAACCCGAATTTATTGGCGTACCTTTATTGGCATCAAAAGCCATCTGGTGTGCAAAAGCTTAGAAAACTGATTTTTATCCTACGCCCATAAATTCAGATTACTGGTGTAGTTATACTATTTTCTAGGAAGGGAGTTGTCTTCCACCAAAACGATTCCAGATCTTATGCTTCTTTGGTCACCTGGAAAAATTTGGAGCTCTGGTGGGATTTCCACCAGAACTCCAAGTTTTTCATATAGATCTTGCCTATTCACCGGAACTGCGCTTTCATATTCATATTTCCATTTATTCAGGTCTCTTCAGAACTCGCTCAACGGAAAAAACTTCGTATCTGTGATGGTCTCCGAATTCATTTTGAAAAGTTCTTTGTTCCTTAATCTGAAAAATTATGGGGAATGAAATTCTCAAGCTTCCACATAGGTAGCGAGAGTTACTGGAAAATAACGGTGTCTACATTACTGAGTAAAGTGTCAGTAGCTAGTAAAAGTTTTTACATTCTTTTATTGGAGATTTAACGACCTCCGTGAGCACATCAGTGTGCTATAAGCAGTCGCCCGTCCCTAATTTAAGGACACTGGTTCCAGAGAAGGGAGTGAGACAGCGCCGTAAGACAAACACAACATCCATGCATCACCAGGACTCGAACCCAGACTCATCTCGGACAGAATGATCAGAAGCCATCGCTTAGACCACTGCGCCACCGGGGTGGAAAAGTTTTGACTTAAAGGTTGTCTTCCAATGCAGAAATATTCTTTTCACAAACACGTTAATATCGTTAAAGTTTTACGATATCATGCTTGACAGTCACCCATGTAAACACCTTCGAGGAAAACTCAAAACTTGAATTGTCGTGGATAATGAATCGAAGTGCTGTCATTCGATTTCCAGCATCCAGGAGACTGCGACTCCGAGCAACTGAAGACAATGTACAGCGCTTATAAATACATCAACATATGTCAACCCCGCCTTCTCGTGGTGCATCCTGTTCCCATTAAAGGGGCTCTGACGACCGCCAATAGCGGTATAACTATACCATCGGGATTAGAGGAAATGCTATACCACACTCTCCAACCCGCTTGGCCAGCGTGGTGAGTTATGGCCAGACCCCTCCAAAATGACTCCACAACTTAAATCTTGGCACTCAGTCTCCAGCAGCTGGAATGTACCTGGCCAAGGCAGCGGCCAGTGCGACATGAAGGCAGAGGATGCTAAGAATCCCCGGAGGACCGGACTAGGCTGCCATCTGATGCTGACTTTGGCTACGTATAATGGACGCTCAATATCTTCTGATTCAAGGCTTCTTGAATTGGAAGAGGAACTACAAAGGATCAAGTGGGACATCGTCGGGCTAAGTAAGGTAAGGAGAAAATAAGAAGATCTCATTGAACTAAAAAGTGGACATCTCTTCTACTATCGTGGGACAGATATTGGCAGAACTAGTGGTGTTGGATTTATAATAAACAGGAAACTGAAGGATAAAGTTGTAGAAGTTGAAAGTTCCTCTGACAGAGCTGCACGACTTGTTATCCAACTCTCGAGAAGATAAAAGACTCAGATTATTCAAACTTATGCACCTACCACAAGTCATCCTGAAGAAGAAATTGAAGAATTTTATGAGGAAATTCGTCATCTAAATAATAAAGGTAAGCAGCACTTGAAGATAATTATGGCAGATTTCAATGCAAAAATAGGGCAACGGCAACAGAATGAAACTTCAGTAGGTAAATTCGGTTACGGCAACAGATACCAGCGTGGAAATACTCTCGTTGAGTTTGCAGAGAAGGCAAAAGGGTTTTTCATCTTGAAATCCTTTTTCAAGATAAAGCCACCCAAGAAATGGACATGGAGACATCCAAATGGGACGACAAGTGAAATTGATTTTATTATGTGTAACAAAAAATTCGTCATACAAGACTGCAGTGTGCTGAACAAGTTCAACACAGGTTTTGACCATAGATTGGTGAGATGTAAGATGCACCTCAACACTAAACTCGAATGTGGCAAGCTCATAAGACAAACAAAATGTATTGACATAACCAACCTTAAAAAACACCATAATACCTTCAAATTGGAACTGAAGAACAGGTTCTCTGCTTTAAAAGGCCTAACATCGGAAGAAGTGGATATTTCTGAAGTTAACAGAAAAGTAACCAAAGCTCTTATGGAAACAGCAACAAAATTAGTTGGGTCTTAGAACAAGTTGCATGTGAACAAATTATCAGGAAAAACCAAAATGTTGATGCAAAAAAGAGGAGAGATGAGGACAACTAAAGAAGATGTGACTTCCAAAGTGGAATATATAGAGCAATGCAAGACAGTACGATAAAGTATCACTGAAGACGTAAGGAAATTCAACTGTGAACTAGTGAGCAAAGCAATTGAAAACAACCAAAGCCTAAAGATAGCAAAGGGACATCTCAGTAAGAGAAGAAAACAGATTATGGCTCTGTGAAAAGAAGATGGTTCTGTAACACGAAATAGAGGCAAAATTTTGACAAGAGTGAAAGATTTCAACTCCAAATTATATGAAAGGCATGATACATGTAATCCAGACATCATGAAAGGTACCAGTACCAGAGTTCTTCCAGTCCTCCCAGAAGAAGTTGCACATGCAATCAAGAACATGAAGCAAAGAAAATCTCCAGGAGAAGATGGAATTACTGTAGACATCATACAACAAGCAAGTGGAGAAATCGAAACAGTACTCGCCCAAATTTTCACTCGATGCCTTAAAGAAGGGAAGATTACTGAGGATTGCAACAACGCTACAATGATCCTGCTATATAAAAAAGGTGACATTGAGAATCTCAGGAACTACAGACCTATCAGCCTCCTATCAGTGGTTTATAAAATTTTCACTAAAGTTCTTTCAGACCGCTTGAAGGTGACACTGGACATGACTCAACCGAGAGAACAAGCTGGATTCAGGAGTGGCTACAGCACAATGGATCAAATCCACGTACTGAGAGAACTAATTGAAAGAGCGAAGGAATATGAACTTATATTGAAGATGCACACATTAATACTATTAATAACATCTCTGAAAATGCAAGTGCAAAGATTCGGCTGTTTGAAAATACAACACACATAAAAATTGGAAAGGGAGTGAGACAAGGTGACACCATATTTCCCAAGCTCTTTAATGCCACATTGGAAAATGTCTTTCAGTCACTGAATCGAGAAAACAAAGGAATAAAGATTAATGGAGATCATCTAACCCACCTTCGTTTTTCTGATGACGTAGTCATTTTTTCAACTACCCCATCAGAGCTGCAGAGTATTATCCAGGAACTTGCTGACAAGAGTAAAGAAGTGGGATTAAAATGAACTTTCAGAAGACAAAAGTGATGTTCAATGCTTTTACAAGAAATGAAGATTTATCGATTGATGGAGAAAAGATGGAGATAACAAACACCTACGTTTATCTTGGACAGCAGATATCAAGTGAGGGTCACATTGATGAAGAAATAGATCAGCGTACAAAACTTGCCTGGAGAGCTTTTGGAAGAAACAGCATAATTTTCAAGAGCAATATGCCATTGCGTCTTAAAAGAAAAGTGTTTGATTAATGCATCCTTCCAGTGCTTACGTGTTGTGCAGAGACGTGGACCTTAACTAAAAAAGACATATAAAGGCTGCAGACAACTCAAAGAGGCATGGAGTGCATGCTTGGTGTAACCAGGAGAGATAAGAAGAGGAACTCGTGGATCCGAAAAATGACAAGAGTGGAAGACATCATGATCAGAGTTAAATCCCTGAAATGGCAATGGGCTGGACATACTGCCAGAAGGACAGACCATCGATGGACAGCCGAAATTTTAGATTGGATTCCAAGGTACAGGAAAAGACCCAGAAGATGACTAGGTGGGAGATTAGTGGAAGCAATTCGAAAGTATGCGGTAGTGACATGGATGAGGCTGGCACAAGACAGACCGTTGTGGAGGAAACTTGGGGAGACCTTCGTCCAGCAGTGGATTGATAATGGTTGACAATGATGATGATGATGATATTGGTTGTAGAAAAATTCACCTCTTTGCAACAGAAACTCATCCAAATTAACTAGGATTAGGTCAGATATTTGCAGTTGCTAATGCGTTAAAGTGAACGAAAACCGATAAGGAAGAATAAAGCTAAGTGCTTAAAAATAAAACAAAATAGCAGACTTTGATATGGGGAAATATGGTTTAGGCTTAAGATACACAGGAGTGCCACGTTCGTTATACTGCTCTCACTCTTTTTCTTTCCTGAGCTAGTGGGCCTGAATTATAGAGAAGCTGCACGTCCCTTGAGAAGTTGAAGTGAGAATACACGTCTCTTATGAGACTAGATCCGAAACCCCTGGTGTGAGTTAAAGATATGTGCTTGCAGTACATTTAATGTTCTTATTATACATTTATCTAATAAATGGACCTTCCAAAATTCGTCATCAATACGAAGCCCCTTGGTCTTCAGTCTTACAAATAAATAATTCACTGTTATCCACAACGATAATGATTTTGCTTGCATGATTTTAACCCACAATGTTAGTTACTACATAGTAAAATAACGATAAACCGAACATATATCCCAGAAGAACTCCAACATTAATTTTGCCTAACGAGCTTTCAGAATCATTAATCTTGTGTGTTTTGGTATCTGTTTCGAAGATAAGGAGCTGGTGACTTGCATCTTCCTCACGTTATTATATCATAATGAGATAGTTTAGAGATGAGAAATTCAGGACGAAAAGACTTCATGAAGTCAAGAAATATTATTAGTGTTTCGAGAATTTGATTATGTTCATCCGTACTATTTGAAGTCACGAATTTCTCATCAGGTAATGCGGGTTATAATTATACCTTTTTGCGCGCACCTTCTTCACCGTTATATGTTTCAGGCTTATCAACAAAAAAAAAAGCCAAAAAGCTCCCAATTATTCTTGATTGAATTTCCAACACCATTCATCTCTTCACAACAAATTATCCGATAGGCTGTATCATCATCATCATCATCATCATTGCCAACCATTATCAATCCACTGCTGGACGAAGGTCACCCCAAGTTTCCTCCACAACGGTCTGTCTTGTGTCAGTTTCCTCCATGTCACTCCAGCATACTTTCGAATTTCATCCCCCATCCCCCATGTGGTCTTCTTTTGGGTCTTTTCCTGACCCTTGGAATCCAATCTAAAATTTCGGCTGTCCACCGATGGTCTGTCTTTCTGGCAGTATGCCCAGCCCATTGCCATTTCAGGGATTTAACTCTGATCATGATGTCTTCCACTCTTGTCATTTTTCGGATCCACGAGTTCCTCTTCTTATCTCTCCTGGTTACACCAAGCATGCACTCCATGCCTCTTTGAGTTGTCTGCAGCCTTTATATGTCTCTTTTAGTTAAGCTCCACGTCTCTGCACCATACGTAAGCACTGGAAGGATGCATTGATCAAACACTTTTCTTTTAAGACACAATGGCATATTGCTCTTGAAAATTATGCTGTTTCTTCCAAAGGCTCTCCAGGCAAGTTTTGTACGCCAATCTATTTCTTCATCAATGTGACCCGCACTTGATATCTGCTGTCCAAGATAAACGTGCGTGTCTGTTATCTCAAGCAATCGATAAATCTTCATTTCTTCTAAAAGCATTAAACATCGCTTTTGTCTCCTGAAAGTTCATTTTTAATCCCACTTCTTTACTCTTGTCAGCAAGTTCCAGGATCATACTCTGCAGCTCTGATGGCGTAGTTGAAAAAATGACTACGTCATCAGCAAAACGAAGGTGGGTTAGATAATCTCCATGAATCTTTATCCCCTTGTTTTCCCAGCTCAGCGACTGAAAGACACCCTCCAATGTGGCATTAAAGAGCTTCGGAGATATGGTGTCACCTTGTCTCACTCCCTTTCCAATTTTATGTGTGTTGTAATTTCAAACAGCCGAATCTTTGCACTTGTATTTTTATAGATGTTATTAATAATATTAATGTATGCATACCGCAGGATTTCAGAGCCATTGTAACTGCTGATGGTTTCACCGAATCAAAGGCTTTTCATAATCAATAAAAGCCATTGTAACTGCTGATGGTTTCACCGAATCAAAGGCTTTTTCATAATCAATAAAAGCCATGCACAATGGAAGTTCATATTCCCTCGCTCTTTCAATTAGTTCTCTCAGTACGTGGATATGATCTATTGTGCTGTAGCCACTACTGAATCCAGCTTGTTCTCTCGGTTGAGCCATGTCCAGTGTTACCTTCAAGTGGTGTGAAAGAACTTTAGTGAAGATTTTATAAACCACTGATAGGAGGCTGAATAATATATAGGCTGTATAATATACCATAAATAAAAAAATGAGCAATTTGTTCCACAATCGGAATAGAGGTTAACATAGTGTAACAAAAATGTCGAGGTTTCTTTAATTTTATGCAAGAACCATGAATATGTGAAAGAATGTTATAACAAGATAATAAGTTTTGTTTTTCTCCTAACCATAGCAAATAATTATAAGAATGTTTAATTTTTAAGAATGTTTTACATGATTACTGAACCTCACAATCTCTGAACTGTTGAGAAGACTATCTTTGATTTATATGCACATACTGTGTTGGTGTGAAAGAAATGTCCGGCGGAACGAGAAGTGGAGACAGACCCCACCATAGCGGAATGGAACCACCCACAGGTGTTGCAGGTAACACGTCACAGAGTTACTATAAATATCTAGCACGCGTGCAAAGAACAAGGTTCAGGCGTGGTTTGTTTGGGCGTAATGTGATTTGCAAGGGAAACATGCAGGCGCTGAATTTGAGAGTCATCTTTCTGTATGAATTTAAACTGGCCCATTCTGCAGGAATTGCCGCTCGAAACGTTAGCAAAGCTTTTGGGGAGAATGCAGCCAACGCATGAACCATTCGGCGATGGTTTGTGAAGTTTCGAAACTGAGATACGGACCTGTAAAAACGAAGCACCTGGTCACCAACCTGTTGCTGTTTCTGACGATGTTCTGTTACGTGTATTTGAAGCGGACCCCCGAAAAATGTGTCGTGAGATAGCGGCAGTGTTAGGTGTCTACCACACGACAGTTGCTTGGCGCCTGGCTGAGCTGAGTAAGCTCAAAAAGCTGGACATGTGGCTGTCTCATGAGTTGACAAATGACGAAAAGACTTGGCGTTTGGAAGTCTGTACGTCGTTGCTTGCCAGAAATAAACAGGAACCTCTGCTGCATCGAATCGCCACACCTGCGACGAGAAATGAGTACTTTATGATAATCGGAAACGATCTGCACAATGGTTAAGCAAGACACTGCCTGCTGGACGGCATCCTAAGCCACTCCTACACACGAAGAAGATGATGCTCCTTGTCTGGTGGTACACAGCCGGGATAATTCATCGAAGTTTCTTGGCAAGAAACCAATACATCACTGCAGAGCGTTATTGTGCTGAATTTCATGTACGCCAGATGCACCGGAAATTGCCGCAGAAACAACCGGCTTTGGTCAACAGATATGGTGTTCTTCTGCTTCAGGACATCACCCACCCTCATGTCATCCAACGAACGATGCTGAGAATAAGTCCCTTGGGCTATGAAGCAATGCCTCTTCTTGCCTATTTCCCGGACTTGTCTCCGACAGACTATCATCTGTTTCGTCGCCTGGATCAACTCCTGTCCGGGAAAAAGTTCACCACAGACAACGAGGTTCAACGTGCAGTTGGTGACTTCTTCGGGTCCCAGACACAAGACGTTTTTTGTTCCGGGATCATGACATTGCCGGACAGATGGCAACTATGTGTCGAGGCCGAGGGGGATTATTTTGCTTTGGTAAGTTGTCCCATTTTTCTGTTCTCGCCGTCCACATGTGCTGGTCCTTTGCAGGATATTTCATTCGCACCAACTGAAAAATTTCCTCCAGTGTCCAAATACTTCGTGGACAGATCAAACGGTGTTGAAAATTAAAGCAAATAAAACATTTTGTTTGTTTTATTATGCGATCGGTGGCACGCTCAAAAAATTAAAAAAAAATACGTTGATAAAATACCTCTGTTTATTTGCATATCGGTAAAACATGGGATTTCAAATCCGCGAGATTTTCAGATTTTGTTCTGTTTCGATAGCTTTAGAAACGCATTCTTGAAAATGCTGTAGATTGGTCAGTCAAAGTTTACTGTTCTGTCAATTTGCGTGTTATACATAACGAAGACACGTATTGATGGTATGAAAAAAGCGATAGAGACACTTGATGCCAGTACCATTTTTAATTCCAGTTATGACATTCGTGGTAAAACTGCAGATTTTATCGGCGAGTATTTACTTATGCAATAAAATTTTCCCATTTCCACAAATCTAAAATTGATCGTGTACAGTGCGTTTCGAGTAACATCTAATTTGTTCTAAAAATATTATGTGTAAAAAGATAATCAAACTTAAATATTACCTGCAACGTATACTCTAACAAAACTTTCCTTTTTGGTGTCTGGGACTACGTTCAAAAAGTTGCGGACCTTTTTTAATATTTGCCAAATGTCAGTGAATTATGTCTTTCTCCTCTGAGCAAGCGAAGGGCATCATGTGACTGAACAGCCAGAACCGGTTTTATCCAGATCCAACACGTACATCGTATGTGCGTAGTGCGTGATTACAGGCATTCGAGGCTCTCCGTCGCGAGGACAACGATGTCGAATTTTGAACAGCGTTCAAGTGCAAAATTTTGTGTTATGCTCGAAAAATCTTTCGCTGAGACTTTTGAAATGATTAATTCAGCCTACGGTGATAGTGCAATGAGTCGAACTAGAGTTTATGAGTGGCATCGACGATTCCAAAACGATGAGAGGTCAGGACGACCTTCAACATCCACAACGGATGAACAAATCACCATTGTCAAAGAAATTGTAAAAAATGATCGTCGAAAAACTGTTGTAGCGATTGCAGAAGTTTCCGGCATCTCAGTTGGAAGCTGCCATGCCATTTTAACAGAGAAACTGGGCATGCATCACGTGTGACAACAAATTGTTCCCAAAAACCTGACAGAAAAAAAAAATGGATAAGCGCATGCAAGTTTGCGTGGATAACATAGATGCAGTGAATTCAGATCCCGATCTCTTGAATCGATTGATCACTGGCGATGAGACTTGGTGTTTTCTCTACGATTCCCAATCCAACTGACAGTCAAAAGTGTGGAAATCACCGTCGTCACCACGACCAAAAATGTTCAAAGCTGACAGCTCCAAGAGAAAGGTCTTGTTAACAGCTTTCTTCGATTGTAAGGGGGTCGCACACAAGGGCATCCTTCAACATGGTCGTACAGTACACTAAAGAAGAGTACGTCAACGTCCTGAAACGTCTCCGAGAATCAGTGAGACGCAAGCGACCCGATATTTGGAATACCAACTCGTGGGTGCTCCATCACGATAATGCGCCGGCTCACAGATCCCTCCTGGTGTCCGATTACCTGTCCAAACATCACATTCCCGTTCTTCCACGACCAGCTTACTGTATTCCCCTGATCTCGCTCATTGAGACTTTTTCCTTTTTCCTCGGATGAAGAATTTGCTTAAGGGGCGACACTTCTCAAGTTCTGAAGAAGTACAATGAGCTGCGACGGAGGTACTGGAGGATGTGGCAAACGAAGGCTTGCAATCTGCATTTAAATCTTTGTATGAGCGCTGGCAAAAAATGCATAGTTGCACAGGGTAACTACTTCGAAGAAAACACCGCATAAACAAGCATTATCTGTACTCATTCTTTTATAATATAAAAAGTTCCGGAACTTTTTGAACGTATTGTATGCAAATATTGGAGCATTCTGCTTAAGCAATTTCAAAACGTAACGTTTACAGCTTTTCTTTCGCCCGAATATCTTTTTGGCAACGACAAATGAGGTTGGAGGTTTTGAGACGTATGTAAAAAGATAAGATAAGAAGGTTGTTTGCAATGCATGTTCGCTGGCTTAGAAGCTTACGAACTGTGAGAGCTGTCTTGCTTTAATCTGTCTTTCGTTGAGCTGTCGTGAATTATTCTGATTTGCGTCAGGGGCTGAATTGTGTTAAGACGTATTTAATTTCAGGAGTTTCGTTAAGCTAATTAAAATTCAGTTTAAGTTCTTGTTAATATTGTTATGAGATGTTGATGCTCAACATCTGGGCTGATTCTAGAGTAATTATTAAAAGGTGTTTTATTATTGGGGTGGTGATAGTCGTTATCAACGTAATGTAAATACGGACTACTGAGTAGCTGACTCGAATAAAGAGTTGAAAAGTTGTAAGTAGAACTATTAACTTTTTTGAAGTACAGTTTTAATGATTGATTAAGGATACTGAGTTAAGCTATCCTGGGTTCATGCTAATTAGGGTCAACTACCATATTTAGAAATAATCTTCACGTGAGGTGGGGTTCTAGGCACCCTAATTTTGCGCATAAAATTATACCTTTAACACCTAAATATACTACAACTCTTAAAATTAATTTATAGCCAACGCCGCAGTTTTGATCATTCATCATTTTCATTCAGGTACATTACCGTAATGAACAACTTTGCGTCATTTGATTTTAACACCATTTAACTTGTGTGGCATATACCTATATAATTTAACTTTCCTTTTAAATTTCTGCGTTCTTATGTAAATTTCGTTTCTTTTCGTTAAACATTTTTAAATGAATCACATTTTACTTGCTCGAAGTGTTTTTTGTTTAGTTTGGCATTATTATCAGTGGGTCAGAGGTCGACAAAACATCAATATTAAATAGATTAATGACAGTGCACTTGTGATATAAGCGTGTTAGTTTGTTTGTTTGGGGGTTTAACGATCACCGTGAGCAGCTAGATGAGCATTAAGCTGTCACCTGACCCTAATTTACGGGCAATGATTCCAAGGAAGGGAGAGAACCAGTGCATTAAGACAAGCAAAACATCCATGCCGCACCGAGATTCGACAAATGGTCAGAGAAGCCAGTGCTTAGATAATTGAGCCATCGGAACGGTGGTAGCTTGTCAGAACGTAAAGCACTTTTAGTAGAAGCATGATAGTTAAGACTTAGTAGAAACGCAAATAACGATTACACAAGTAGAGGAAAGTGGCCTATTCTGCGTAACATGGGAGTTTATGGGAGTGCGGCCCAGTGCAGCTCTTCACGTGGGCCGCTGCGGTTCACGGACTTGTCCCGCCGATGTGAGCGTGGCAAGACCACGATTCCTGCACGTATCTTGATGGAATATATCACCGTTCAAGCGGTCGCTGCCATTTTCTTTTTTGTGCTCGACCTTTCTCGATCAACGCCATTTTCCCCCCACGTGGTTGATGCTTTTTTCCCCATCGTGAAATTTTACAGAGAGACGTCATGGCATTGAAGAATTTTTTTTTCAAATCAAATTAAAATGCTCTGATGGTCTCAGTCAGTTTCAAACTCACAATCAATCATACCGAAAGCGAGCGCTCCTAACCACTTGACCATCAGACCATTGGTAAAAGGCAATGTTAATAGACAGTAAGGCTGATCCCACCTTCCTCGCAGACGAGTAATCGTGACGTCTGAGTGACAACACCGTCCTATGATATGAATCGCAGATTCAAACTGCAGCTATGGAGGAAGGATGTCTTGTCAACAATTTTTGTATCTCGAACACAGAACAAAATCTTATGCAAAAGCATATTTGCATTAAACACAGAGGAAATTCAGTCATGGGAATATTTTAGTAAAGGAGGTTCCAAAAATACCTCCCGCACAGTTGTATTACGTTAAGGACCGGAAAACGGTTATACTGTTAAGTGTTGAATTAGCTAGAAGGAGAATGTTTGCTGTTTTCATATAAATTTAGAAGGGAAAACGCACAACAGGACAAATTATTGTCATATAAAAAAATATTTTATGAAGAATAGGAAAAGCATCTTGGCAACATTCCCCAAATTTTTGTAATTAAAAATCGAAAACAATATGCATTAAAAAATTTGATAGATTTTATAAAGATCATTCAAGCTGGTTTACGAATAATAATTTCGACACGCCGCTATGGTGCAGACACAAAGAAACATGGCTATTAGGTAGTCTTACGATGTCAATCTGGACAGTGGCATAAAACTATCACCGGAAGTGCAGGATGGGCATAACCTTGTTATTTACAAACCTTGAGAAAAAGGTGCTTGATAGGGAGTGTTCTTCTATTTTGAATATTTCGAGGAGGAAGGTTCATGAATTTTCGTGATGTCTTGAATTGTTCTGAGGGATTTTCTTGCAAACTTATGGAAGGAATTTAAAACGATGTGTAAGGGAAAGTTAATATCATTTGAGTTGTGCATGGGATGATGCGAACATGAATTTTTTTCTGTCACAGTGGATCATCTCTCATTGAACTGTTGTAATGGAGGATGTAATGGAACAGGCGTACCTCACAACTCAAAAAGAAGGAAGTGTCGGTGGGTTCAATACTTTATTCCGTGCTGTCAAGAAAGAAGGTATAAAGGAATTAGACGTCGGAATATGGCAGTGGGGAGAGAAAACGTACACCCTTCACAAACCAGCGAAATGTCATTTTCTGACAAAAATGACATTCCGCTGACAAAATAGACCAACAGTGGCGTTCAGACTTGGTCGATATCGCCAGTTTGCGTCGTCATAACGATGAATTTCATTACTTGTTGACATATACTGATATGTTTTCCAAATATGCGTGGGTAATTCCCCTAAAACAAAAGTCGGGAGTCACATATTGTTCAAGCCTTTTTCCAATATTTTAAGTCACAGAAAGCCATTAAAGCTCGAAACAGATAAAAAAACGATACTTAAGAACAAAGAGCTTCAAAAAATTTTAAAACAGCCAGGGGTGCATTTTTTACGACGAACAATGAGACGATAGCAGGTGTTGTGGAAATAGTCAATCGCACACTCAAAAGTAGAATGTGGCGCTACTTTACTAGTCAAAACAAATTCAGAACCTGCTCGACGATTTAGTCTACCGTTAGAATCATTCAGATCATCGATGTATATAAATGAATTATGTGGATATGAAAGAACTTGCCATTGAAGAATTGACAAAGCTCTTTGTGATTGATGACTCGGTCTCTGTGCTTCACTAGTCTTCTCGTCATATTGAATCTTGCATTAACTTCCTATGTGACACGACTATTGAAATATCTATTTCTCATTTACCCAGTATATTTCTTTGCTGCACTAATAAACCCATTAGAAAGTACTCCTTTTACCGAGTTTCCAATTTGCATATATTGCTGTGCGCGCGAATCACCATGCACCGTGTGTCTTGACATCAGCTGCCTACTGAAGATTTTGCATGTCTCTAATGCCTCGTTTGTTATTAACAGTTTTGTGTTTCGTGCTCATCTGTTAAGAAGGAGAGAGAGGCAAGTAGAGTGAATAACCTTCTTCTTTAAACAGAAAGTTAAATCTGATTCGACTCAGTTGATCAGAATTTTCCAATGATAAAACTTTAAAATAAATTAAGTGCATTCAATTTCATAAGAACTAGATAAAAGCCCATCGAAAAGATGCAAAAGTTTGGTTCATCACGCAATTAATTTTTCGTATAGGTTTTCAAACTCTCTTGAAAAATCGGCATTCGCTTTTGTGTGCTGTTTCTTTAATCATCGTCATATTCATCTGTGCAACTTTGAAGAAGGAAGTTTTTTTTTATGTTATCGCCTCTAGGATAAATATAATGTAATTTCTTCCTTTTCATCTAGTGCAACTCCAATTAATCGAAGGCGGAATTCTTTAGGTTCTGCGACCATAATACGAGAGCCGAAAGTAATGCAAACGTGAGCCTAACTTTTTCATTAATTGACAGGAGGCTTTCAAATTGCACAAGTTGGTAGAGTAACCCATTCACTATACAAAGGTACTACTCATCGTTGCCTCCATCACAAGAAATGCATTTGCGACATCGTTGAAACCAACTCTCGAATCTTCTTTGAAAAAATTCAGGTGTAGACTGTTGTACAAAGTTCTTCACAGGCACTTTCACTTCGTCTGTGTCATCAAATCGTTGCCCCCGGAGACTGTCTTTCATTGGACCGAACAGGTGGAACTCTGAGGGCGCCATATCTGGGCTGTACGGTGGGTGATGTACCACTGACCAGCTTAATTTTCTGATCGCTTGATTTGTTACCAAAGATGTGTGGTTTCACATTATCATGGTGAATGTGGATCCTTTTCATATTCTTGTTCGGTTACTTCCTGTTTATGGCTTCTCTAAACTTTTTGAGTGTCTCAAGTACGGCAAAGTTTCAGAGAATCAAATAGAATGATACCCCAGTCATCCTAAAAAATAGTCGCTATGACATTATGTGCTGATCGTTGGCTCTTGAACTTCTTAGGCCTTGGTGAAGAGGTGTAACGCTATTTTATGTATTCATTCTACGTTTCCGGATCGTAAAGATACTCCCACGTTTCATGCCGTCACCAGATCGAAAAACATAGTGTCTTCATTGGCTTCAAACGCTTCCAGCAGATCAGAGCAGCCTTCAAACCTTCTCTCCTTCAAATGTGCAATAAAGAAGAAGGGTTGCTGTAGAGGAATAGTTATTCTACCAACATATGCAATTTGAACGACTGCTATCAGTAAATAAAGAAGTTATACCCACTTGTGCATTACTTTCGTTACAACCCTCGTATGTTTCAACTAAGAAGTTCTTGGCATTGATATTTCACCACTAATAAGAACTACATGGAATCTCCTAAAAATCAACACAGTGATGAAAGCCCCCTGTTAATTAATGAACAAGATATGACTCGATGATAGATCATGGCTATAATTTACCAGAACGCAAAAGAAAGGAAAAAACGTTATATCGTCGTTTAACTTCCAAGGTTTGCACACAGTATATAACACACTCCTTACTGGAACAATACAGTTATCTGATGCCGTCCTGAGCGATCTCATCAGCTTGCACATCATCTTTGTTCGATAGCGTATCTGTATTAAGACCTAGGTTATACACTGAGTTAGCTTTCCATTTGGAAGCCCCCCCCCGTTATACGTATTCGGAGCGATAACGAAGTACCACGTGATATCAACATCACGTGCAATTACTATAAATTGTGCACACTCACCCTCTGTTCGCAATCAGTAAACCTTTGCTAGCTAACAACAGGAAACGCGGCGACTTGACCACGACAATTTGTCCACGGCCAATCGCAACATTTGACCGCGGCCTTGACCATGACAATTTGACCGTGGCTAGATAGTTGGGTCCTGGAGAACAGGTGCCAGCATTTGTTAAAACAGTGTTTAGGAAACATATATGAGCAGTGTTATCCTGCTGGAAAATGCCCTCTTCGACGCTCTGCGTAAATTACAGTGGAAATGACCCTACGTCAATGTATGGCCAAAGTGTCACAGGTTCCGTTGGGAGTACCAAACCAGAACCACTTTCATAAATAACAGTCACCTTCTCGGTAAGTGCTGAAGAGCTCGCAAATTGTCACTGGTAGCATCCTCTGTTCAAGTCGTCTTTAGACGTGGGTGAATTGGTTTCACAAAGTATTTGCAATATTTAACACAATCGCAAAACCCAAGAGCACTTTGAACGCATGGCTATGAACGGCATGCGACTGGCAGAATTACTGTCTCGTTTCATTCGATTTTCAATCAAAGCGAAACTTTCAAAGTTACATATTTTCGTTCCATTTATTCCCATGTTTTCTTCCAAATATTCCTTCAGTGTTTAAAACCTCGTACGTCCCTTGATGTTTTTCTTAGATTTGAGCATTTTGCCAAGTACTTCTCTATCAGATTTGAAACAGGTCAAACCTTGAAGTATAAATCAGGAAAGAAATACGGGATTACGCCATATAATACAAATTTTGAAGATGACAATCCGATTTTTGGCGTAAATATGACAAGGATGGTAAGTCAGATAATATCTGAAAACTTGAAAATTTTCATCGTCCTGGAGCGGGACTCGAACCCGCGTCTCCCAGAAAACGCCTAGGTATGCTAACCACTACACCACCCAGAACGACCAAGTTTCAAGTTTCCGATCAATTTGAATTTAACCTGTGATGGTTAAATTCAAATTGATCGGAAACTTGAAACTTGGTCGTTCTGGGTGGTGTAGTGGTTAGCATACCTAGGCGTTTTCTGGGAGACGCGGGTTCGAGTCCCGCTCCAGGACGATGAAAATTTTCAAGTTTTCAGATATTATCTGACTTACCATCCTTGTCATATTTACGCCAAAAATCGGATTGTCATCTTCAAAACTTGAAGTATAAATTTCAATAATTCAACTTTTGCTCATGTTGTATCTTGTAGTGAATTGTTAGAAAGATATGAAAAAATACACTATATGATCAAAAGTATCCGGAGATTCGCTTTTGAGTAGGGGGTTTACTCATATATGCCACAGCCATATCCCATTCAGGTATAAAGAGACACACATGGCCTGGCAATCGCTATAGACAAAACACGAACGGTAGAATGGGCCTTTAAGGAGCGCTCAAATATTTTTAACGTGGCATCGTCATAGAATACCATTTTCGAAGTAAATCACTTTGGGAAAAGTCTGCTGTGCTACAGCTAGCTCGTTGAATTATAAGTGATGTTATTGTGAAATGGAAACGCCTAGGGCCAACAACAGCACAATCATGAAAGCACAATCGCTACCTGCTAGGCCATGTAAAATGACAGAGTTGGACCGCCGAGGGCTGAAGCCGAAACAATGGACTGTTCTTGGTGTAGCACTGACTGTCAGGGTTCACATGCCTCTGGAAACAATGTAGCAGAGTTTTCACGTATAGAATAAGGCGGGCGTTCCACGTTTCAGCTAAGGTTGCAAAGACAATGCGTATGGAAATAAACTCACTAATTTCTCGGTTCCTTGCGAAGACTGTTATGCACCGAAGAGCAACTGAATTAGAGATACCTGTCTAGTAACGTGAAGCACCACCTTTTGCCCAGATGATGGCGGCGATTCGTCTCGGCATGGACTCGACAAGACACCGGAAGCGTTGGGAAGCCATACGGATCCACGACCCCTGAACAAGCTTCCACAGTTCACGAAGATTTGATGGAGGGGGATCAGGGCCTCGAACATCTCTCTCTATGGCATCCCAGATGTGCTCGATGGGACGATGGGATTGACGTCAGGTGACCTATCTGGCCAAGGAAGCGAGGTGACGTCGGTGAAGTGTTCATCCAACCATTCGGATACAATTCGGGAGCGGTGCAGGATGAGGTCCCCAGTGGGATGTTAAAGACGCACAAACGGGAGCAAATGGTCGTCCAGGATATTCCGGTAACGTTTACCTGTGAGGGACGATGTCACACGTACCAGGGTTTCCGTTTCAGTCCATATAAACAGTCTCCAGACGAGAATGCCACCCCCACCAGCTTGAAGAGTAACCTGCTGGCAAGAAGGATCCATCGTTTCATGTGGTTGGCGCCGTACTCGTATCCTGCCATCCGCATGTACCAACGTGAATCTCGACTCATCAATCCAGGTAACATTTTCCCACATGTCTAGGGTCCAGTGGCGATGTTCCCGCGCCCATGCTAATCTTTGCACCCTGTGATGTGCGGTCAGTAGCGGTACCCTCGTGGGACGATGGCTTCTGTACCCCATAGCGAGGAGATGGTTCTGGATGGTGTGGCTGCTTACACGTTTTTGTGCACCAGCGTTAAATTGCCGAGTAATGTCTTGCACTGTGGTTCGTCTATCCGCTGTTACAATGCGAGCTAGCCAACGATGACCCCGCTCATTCACACGCTGTTGTCCACGGCAGTTGGCCCTTGCAGGGATGGTTTTACCGGATTCGATGTACTCACGGTGCATCCGTGACACAGTGGCTCGTGAAAATCCCAATGCCTGCACGACGTCCGAGATGGCGATAATTTGCCCACGATTAAATGCGCTTATATCCTTAGTTTTACCCATACTGCGCCCGACTCTTACTGATTCCCGTTGCATCACTCCTTATATTGTCGGATCGCTGCATACGTCATGTCGTTTCCGTTTACAGGGCCGCCCACAGCGCCACATTTGTATAACGCCAGCTGTCTATAATTCAATTGCTCTTCAGTGTATAGAAAATAATTATTTTTACAAAAACTCCCAACACAAGCAACACAGGTTGGTTATAAATTAGTTGGGCAAAAAGAAAATCTTTCTGTGCATAGTTGTAAGAATGCATATGGTAATAAGTACGAATGATATATAGTTAAATACACTATGTTTACCTTTTTTTACAAATGCTTAATGTGGCTTGGTTACTCAGGAAATATCCCATCTGTAAATCAGTTCTTCCCACATTGTTGTCAGCATGTCGACATCGGCCAATACGAATGCAGCGGTGATTCTTCATTCCATTTTAGGAAGGTACTTGGAAAGCGGCGGAAGTTAACCTGATTTTTACCAAAATCCCATAGACCGAAATCTAGGGGCGTTAGCTTCGGTGATCGGCAGGCCATGCAATTGGGCCGCCGTGACCAATCCACACTGGGACTTCAGCATCGAGGTAAAAAGTGACATCATTGTAGTAGTGAGGAAAATGAAACCTCCTTCCATTGAAACCTTTCGTCCTTGTGGTAGTTGTTGGTAAATGAAACCTCCTTCCATTGAAACCTTTCGTCCTTGTGGTAGTTGTTAGTAAATGAAACCTCCTTCCATTGAAACCTTTCGTCCTTATGGTAGTTGTTGGTAAATGAAACCTCCTTCCATTGTTTCTTTGAGGATTGGTATTGGGTAAATCTGAAGCATGTCCAGGTATATGATTCCGGTAACAGTTCTGACAGCAAAGAAAAACGTGCCAAAAACGGAAGCACAACTCACGGCACAATAAACGTTTACCTTGGGACTGTCCCATTCATTTTGTAAGACGGTAAGGGAATTTTCTGATCCTCAAACCCTCACATTGTGTTTATTAACTTTGCCATTTAAGGCAAAAGTCGCCACGTCGCTTAATGCCAACTTCGACAAGAAGTCATCAGCAGCTTCCACGCGATTAAACATTACACTGCTAAAATCTGCTCTCTGCTTCTTGTCGCTATCTTTCAGAGCTTGAACGAACTGCAATCTGTAAGGCCTAAATTTCAGACGTTTCCGTAGAAATTTTGTCACTGTTGATTTTGGAACTCCAAGCTCCAGACTTGCTCGTGCCGTCGATTTACGGGGCTTCGCAGAAATAACTGCTTGCACTGCATTAAACGTTTCCTCGGAAATCCAGGTCTGCCTCGGCCGCTGTTCCTATGAGCCACACATCCAGTCCCCGGTAAATCGTTTGTACCATGTCACAATCGTGAGTCTTTTCGGTGCAGTTTTCCCGTGTTCTCGGCGAAAATGTCGTTGCCCTTGTGTTGCTGAACGCGTCTCGTGAAACCATAGGCAGCATATCGCTTTTTCAGCACCATTGAACGGCGCCAGCATACCAGGAACAATGAAACATTGGTGATGGGAAACAATCGGGCGTTCTCTGTTGGAGCTGCGTGACCTTGCATGACTCAGCGCCATCTGTCCACAAACAAAGGTGCACAAAAAGTACACTTGGTGTGTTTAATTATATATTATTCGTACTTATCATATGTATCTTTATACCTATGCACAATAACGTTTTCTTTTTGCCAAACTAATTTATAACTACTATTTATATAAAATCGAGCTACGTTTCGGCTTGTAAAACGGGGGTAACTAATTGTTTTGGAGCAACATCGATTAGAAAAAACGCAGGGATGTTGCGTAAAAGTATAAAACGCTTTGCTACTAATTATTTATAGGGGAGATTTGTCGTCCCCCTTAAAGTTTAACTTTTCAATATTAACAACAAATGGAAGGAATGGCTAGTATCAGGTGTTAAACGCTCTTTTGGGTGAGCTTAAACGTGTTTCAAACACGTTTGTACATGCACTTAAGCGTGTTTGAACAGATTTTCCGCAAGTACGTGCATTAGTTTCGCAAGTACGTGCATTAGTTCCGCAAGTACGTGCATTAGTTCCGCACTATGAACGGATTTCACAAAAGATAAAACTCTAGTCCCCCGTACGGTACTTTTTCGAATTCCTTCAACTTTGATTTGTATATCTTTAGCATAAATTAATTTAAGTATGGAGTTTTTCTTTAATTATGGCCAACTACAAACAAAATTGGTATTCAAGATTTTAGAATATTTTGTTTTTACAATTTTTACATTAAACCAAAAATCATCTCTGTTGCACAACTATTGAAAGCCTTCGATTCATTCGTTTTCTTGTGTAACATGAGCAAAATCTTATATTCTCTCTGTATATCGGCTTTGTACCAATTGCTCTTCGAACATTGAAAAAGAAACAGATGTTTTTTTAACTACACAATATTCTGAAAACCGCTGCGATACATTTGCGGTAATGGAAAAAGGCAATGTCTCGTGACGTAATTCATATCTTCAGGCAGCTTTCTAGTCCGTCGTTCTCACTTTTATAACAGCTTACGCACATCTGCGAAGATTAGAAAGGTCCCAGAAACCAGAGTAATCACCCGGTTACGGTGGAGGCTTACCGCGGAAGCGGCAGATCCTAGAAGCTCTTCCAGTTACTCGTGCTGTTGCTCCCTTTGCTGGAAATAATTCAAGCACTTCTTTGGAAGTTAAAAGCTTCTAAGCTACGTGATCGATGAGAAAAGTACAAAAGTTTCTTTGATGGCCTTCTCTAAGTTAATAGATGCAGAGAGAGAGCACAAAATGCTATCACACATGCAAAATGTACAATTTTCATAAGCATTCGAAAAAGAGATGTCATAAATGTATCTTTATAGAATTTCCTCAATGCTTTTGGTTATGAAATAATATATTTTATTCCAATCAGCTTATTAATTAAACTGTTACATCATCAAGGAAAATGGCACATCTGGGTATTAAAAATAGTTTGACAAGATCAAAATTTATGAAATAATGAAACCGACAACAGACAAAAAAACTTTAAAACACTTCAGCACCCTTTTTTTTAGGGAAATGAGAGACTTTAGCAGAAGCGCAAACAGAAGGTTGTACAACAAGCTGGATATCTATGTTCACAAAAACCAATTCAATCTTCATAGCCGTCCCGGTGGAGCAGTAGTGTAAGCGATGGCTTATGATCATTGGTCCGAAATGGGTCCGGGTTCGAATCCCGGTGACGCACGGATGTTGTGTTTGTCTTACGGCACTGGCTCTGTTCCTTCCCTGGAACCAATGACCCTAAATTAGGGACGGGCGATTGCTTATATCCGATTTAGTAGCTCACGGTGATCGTTAAAACTCCAATAAAAAAAATTCTTCATAACTACCCGAAAACAATCAAGGGGCTTCGTCAAAAGCTAACGCTGGCAATCGTATTTTCGCAACTGTAGATTTGTGTGTTTCGTTGAAAACATGTATCCTATATTTATAAGATAGCTCCTGTGGCGCAGTGGTCTGAGCGCCGGCTTCTGACCATTCGTCCGAGACGGGTCTGTGTTCAAATCCCAGGGAGCATGAATGCTGTGTATGTCTTACGGTACTGACTCTCTTTCTTCTCTGGAACTAGTGACCCTAAATTAGAGACAGACGCTTGCTTATGGCACATTGAGTTTCTCACGTTATCGTTAAACCTACGCACACACACACACACACACACACACACACACAAGGAAACAAAACGAAATTTACAGACCCACATCCCTAAATTTTGGAGGCACACATATGTGATGCCGCCTCAGTGATGTAGATGCTTATGACCATTCGTCCGATTTTGGGCAGGGTTCGAATCCCGTGAGGCATAGATGTTGTATTTGTCTTACAGCACTGGCTTATTGCCTTCCATAGAATCAGTGTCCTAAAATCAGCGACCAGGGCTTGCTTGTAGCCTATTGAGCTGCCCAAGGTGGTCAGTACCCCCCCCCCCCAATGACTTCTATGATTTAGGCGTGCAATAACTGAGTTGCCCTTTTCCTTCCTATAAAAAGAGTCAGACACACTCATTTCGTTAAGAGGGAATTCTGGACCTTCCGGTTTTCACAATTTTTCATTTTTGTGTATGATATTTTGCTTGAGCGTTTAGAAGAGTCCTACTAAGCTAAAATTTTAGTTAGTTTTAGATGAACAAGTGTTTTCGAAATCAACTGAAAATATAACGCAACAGTGCCTTATATCTTTCCCTATAAAATTTGGAGCAAAATCTGCTATCTATAGTACCAAATCATACTGCTTCCCATGGTGTCTACTTAGATATTCAAGAAATGTGATTATATGTTTTGTTTTTTTGATTGGAAGGTTAACAACCACCGTGAGCTACTCAGTGGGCTATAAGCAATCGCCCGTTCCTAATTTAAGGCCACTGGCTCCAGGGAAGGGAAAGATCCGTAGAAAAAACCACAGCATTCATGCTTCACCAAGAATCGAACCCGGACCCATCTCGGACGAATGATCAGAAGCCATCGCTTAGACCACTGCGCCACCGGGGCGGCTAATATGTGTTTAGCGATGTTATTCACGAACATTAGTTAGCTACTTAGTTTCATAATAAAACTGCAGATACCAAAAGCAAAAACACAATTTAAGAACATATTTATAGCCCGTCTATGTCATGTATACTTCGAAAATTTCAATCACAAACTTAAATAGTTTCATAAAAGAAAAATAATTCAAATATCACGCAGTTGTACAAATAATATTCCATTTCTAAAAGGTATGTTTTAAGAACCGCATATACTGTATTACAAAATTTTTCTCATATATCTACACTATATGTGTCACGGAACACCCAGACGTGAAACACAACATTGCATTTATTGACATACATTAGCATTGTGTCGGTCCACTTTTGGCCTTAATGCATGCACTGACCCTTCGAAGCTCGAAGTGGTTGGGTTTTGAGCTCCGTGATTTTCGTTGCTATAAGGTGTTTATTGAGTGCTTTAGTTTCTGTGGTTGCGTGTATCTTCAAGTTGAAGTTCTACGCTTTACGTTCGTGTATTTCGTAGGTTGGTGAGTGCCATATTTTTTCATTATTCACTGTTTTATTTTTCAACCAAGCTGGTCTTTTTTCGTTAAAGTCTCGCCATTGCTTCGATGGCGGAGGCAGACAAGGGTGACGCCCACATCCTTATCTTGGCAGATCAGCCAGCTTCCTCTTCTTCTTCTACCACTCAGCTTAATGAGGGGGCTCCCGAGCGTCATTGCGACGTCATGGACACCTCTTCTTCTCCAGCTATTACTCCCACCAAGTGCGGTGGTGCCAAGTCTCCTATCTACATCTCAGCAGATGATGACGTATCCGTTATCAGCAATACTGAGCTCATAGCTTCTACTTCTCATCAACTTTCTGATTCGCCCTCACTGCTAGGAGCCGCTTCATCGAATGCTCGACCCATGTCTGCCCAAGTGTCCTATGCTTCTGCAACTTCTGGGGTCCTCACACCCCCAGTTTCATCTGCTATGCCTTTTCCTGAATCCTATGTCACTGTCGTCGGTTCTACTGCTACAATTGACATACCAGAGGATTCCCGAGCTGGTCACTTTTTTCCTCCACTATGGAACGGGGCGTCTATTTTGATGCGCTTCCCGACACTAAGCTATGGCAATATAGCCGAGCCCTCAAAACTATCTTACCAAAGGATGCAATAGACTTTATAGCTCGAAATCCCAGATCTGTCTTGGTCTATTTTAAGGATAAAGCGCATGCTGACCAGGTCCTTACGGAAGGTCTAACCATCAATGACGTGCATCTGTTAGCACAACCGGTTGCGCACCGCCCGGTGCAGGTGACCTTCTACCCCGTACCACCAGAAGTATCCGACGCTGCACTTTGCACCTTGCTCAGCAGGTACGGCAGAGTTGTTGGCTCCATAACAACTCTCTCTGCGGCTCCCAGAGACCCTGAAGACAAATCGATTCGAGGTTTTCGCCGCACTGCTCGAGTCCTCTTTTCATCTGATGCTCAGCTGAAAGCGGTTCCGAATGTTTTGCACATCCGCTGTGGACAGCAACGCCGAAGAGTTGAGATAATTACTTCACAGTATTGCACTATATGTCAGAGCGAAAGTCACATAAGGGCTCAGTGCCCACGTGCCTCCCTGCAAACAGCTCCACACACTACATCTTCTTCTACTTTGTCCACCAACGCTTCTTCTACTTTGTCCAGACTTCTTCCTACATCTTCTTCTACTTTGTCCAGACTTCTTCCTATTCGAGGAAAGTCGCGGAATCAAGATCTTCCAAAAGTCAGATTACTGCCATTGGTCAACAAACGACTTTGATGCCTCCACCTCCTGCGGATCCTAAGAATTTTCCCAGGCTTCCAAAATCTACTCCCCCTTGTACTTTTACAACCACTGCTGATGTACATGTTGACCACTCCTCAGCTTTTACCGTTGGCTCCATGACACGAGTCACAGGTAACGCTTCGGGTTCAGACTCTCCAGACGATCATGAAGCTTTAGTGGTTGCTGGAAAACGCAGTGGTGCTACTCGCCCCAAGACGAAGAAGTCAAAGACTCTGGCTTCCCGAAGATCATCTCGCTCTTCTACCCGCTCATCCACTCGCTCCGTCAGCTCTCGACGACCGTTCTCCAGGTCGCCTCTACACACTTCCTCTGAGACAGCATGTGAGGGTGCCTTTCCCTCACTAGAAGAATTCACAACTTTTCTTGCTGAAAATGCTTTCCCTGCTGAGCCCCTGCCATACGAGGACGTGCTGGATTGCCTTTTAGGGTCCTCTAGCCCTTCCTCAGCACGCACTTCCATTCAGCAGTATGAAGCAGCTCTTCCACAAGTGCTGGTTCAATTACACTCACTTGAAAACACTCTTCGGCGCACTGCGGACGAGGTAACGTGGAGTGCTTGTTTTCTCCGTCGACTCCACTCCATCACTACAGCCAGTCAATTCCTACTGCATCCCACAACTAACCTAGACATTCAAGGTGGTGTCACTTAATTGTCGCGGTTTTGCGACACCTCTTGCGAATGCGCTAGTACGAGAGGATCTTGCTCCGCTGAATGCTGATATATTACTTCTGCAGGAAACAAACTGTACTTCTACCACTCAATTTCATCAATGGCGTCAGTGGGATCATACTTTCCATCACGCCTACAGCCAACTGTCGCGTGGTGGCATGGCAGTTGGTGTTCACTCACGTTTTCGTTCAACTCTTTCCTCCTTCTCAGTGAAAAACTTATGTCGAGACTTATTACAACGAGTCTCTTTCACCGTCGCAGCTGAAAAATTTCATGTATTCAACATTTATGTTCCTTGCACTCCTACTCACGTGCCAGAGCTGTTTGCAAAACTTCGACGGGCTCTGTCACTTATTCCCATCACCGACCGGGTACTTATCGGAGGTGACTACAATTGCACTCTACATCCTCTAACTGATCGCTCTTCTTCCTCCAGAGAACACCGTACGGAAGTAGTACATCTCTTACAGTCTATCACTTCAGACTTCTCACTTGTAGATGTTCAACGCCATTTGTCACCAACCCAGACTACACATACATGGCGTGCACCAAGAGCCATTGATCCTCCTACAGCAAGATTGGATCGCTTTTATGCAACTTCTCTTCTTCTACCAGTAATATCAGATTCATGCTGTACACCCACAGCTTCCTCGGATCATTGCGCCATTGCCATAACAGTTTTTGCTACTTCAACACAGCCACGTACAATCCGGCCTTGGACTTTTGACGACACTCTTTTAGATGACTCAGCCTTCTGCTCATCGGTGCGAGATTTTCTTGCGGATTGGCGTACAAGGCTTCATTCTGCACCGTGCCCCCCTCAACGTTTGGTTGGAAGTAAAACGCCACCTCATACTACTGGTACGAAACCTGTCATACTCGATCATGACACAACGGAGGATGCGACTTGATCATACTAGGCAAATGCTTTCTTTGCTCAATCTTGCTGATCCCCTATTTCAAGTCTACCAGGCAGAATTACATTCACTTTTGGTGTCACTTGCAAAACAAGCCCTTCAACGCCTTAAACTACAACACCTGAAACCTGATGCTTGTTCGTACGAATTCCTTACGTCACTTGAGTCAACTCGCCGATCCTCTTCTGTTCTACAGCACCTTCGTCTTCCAACTGGAGTAGTTTCATCCGAACCAGTTCCAATTTGTTCTATGGTACGTAATTACTACATTTCAAAATTTTGTGAAACTCCTCCTCCCTCCCCTACGGCTTCTGCTCTTCTGTTCTCTTCTTTGCCTCAGGTCCCTTCTCATCTTTCAGCCAGCCTCCTCCATCCTCCCACTTTAACTGAGCTCTCTGACACTTTCTCGTCCCTCAACCCCCGGGCTTCACCTGGCCCGGACGGTCTCCCTGTTTCTTTCTATAAGGCTTTTCTTCCTGCCCTCCTTCCATTTCTCCTCTGTGCCTTTTCTACTGCCATGCATCTTACATCTCTTCCAAGGAGTTTCACGCTCGCACATGTTGTACTTTTCCCCAAGAAGGGTGATCCGCTTGACTTGGGGAATTGGCGTCCCATCTCTCTCTTAAATACTGATTATAAACTCTATACTAAATTTCTGTCCCGCCGGCTTAACCCCATACTCCCTCATATTCTCTCCACTAATCAAACCTATACTGTACCCGGGCGCTCCATCTCCCATAATATTCAGCTTCTTAATGATCTAATTCACCTCGCCCGCTCTCGCTCAGAACCCCTTGCTCTTCTTTCCCTCGATCAACGCTCAGCGTTCGATAATATTTCTCATGATTACCTTCTTGCTACATTACTAAATTTCGGCTTTCCTCCTTCCTTTGCTTCTCTTCTCATCTCCCTCTACCGCGACGCAGTTTTCCACGTCAAGCTGCTCAACCTTCTCACAGCTCCCATACCCTTTCGTCGCGGCGTGCGTCAGGGTTGCCCCTTATCCGGGCAGCTCTTCGCCCTCGCAATAGAACCTTTTTTACGCGCAGTCCATCGATCCTTCTTTGCTTCACTACCACCGGTGGTAGCCAGCACACGTCATCATGTTGCTACCTATGTTGCCTACGCCGACGATATTACATTCTGCATTCGGCAAGACTCACAATTTCACGATCTCCACAATCTCTACAATACCTACGCCTCATGTTCCGGAGCAGCGCTAAACACAACGAAAAGCACAGGCCTATGGACCGGTTCGTGGGCTAACCGCACTGACTCTCCTTGGGGAGCAGAGTGGTCCAACACCTCTCAACGATTCCTAGGAGTCCATTTTAGAAAACCAGCAACTGCTTCACTCGTCACCTGGATGACTCTCCGGCCACGCCTACATCGCTCGGTCGCAATCTGGCGGCGCGCACAATTCTGCACCTCCGTCTTTCAAAGAGCGCGTCTAACGCACACTTACCTGCTTTCAATGTGCACGTATTCCTGGTTGGCTTCGAAGCAACCAGCACTACGTCTTCTTGAACTCACCCGCTGTCAAACTCAGGTTATCTGGCCCGGCCATCACTGGGTCGGAGCACCTCAACTCAGCCTGTCTCCTTCCAACGGAGGCATTAGTCTACCCGACGTCAGATCCTATTACAAGGCTTATCGTGTATCTACGTTTTTACGATCACTTGCGGCACCTGCTCCCTCTGCAGTTGCTACTCGTGATGTCATAGTCTCTCCGCATAACCCACGCTTTACTCTCCTTTCGTTCTTACTCATGGACCACTGTCCTCTTCTCACACTTTTCCCTCCTGTCTACAAAGAGGCTATCTCCTTTCTTCGTTCTCTCCCTCTTTCTCGCTCTCTCCCTGCCTCCACAGATGACCTACTTTCCGAACCTCTTTTTTTTCTTCTCTGCTACACCCTCCCCATCTCCCATGTTTTGCTTTTCCTTCATGGCTCCGAGCTGGAGTCGTTACTGTCAGCGATCTTGTTAACACCGATCTTTCCTGGCTCCCCTTCTCTTCTCTACCCTCTGCTCTCCGTTTCAATGCCAACGCTCACTTTGTTCACAACTCTCTTATTTCTACTATAATCTCCCTGTTCCCTGAGCTTGCTACTCCCTCAGGTCTCATTTCTGTTCACCCTGCCTCTCTCCTTCTCCCATTTTTTCTGTCGTCCATTGGTCCACCTCTTCCTCTTGTCTCTTTCTCAACAGCTGATCTCTACCGTTTTCTCTCTCGCTCTTCCGCACCTCTTCCCATTTCTGGAATTCCACTTTCTTCTACCTCCGCAGTGTGGTCCGCTGCGCTTTCCCCACTTTCAGCACCCCTTGAAGTCAATTCACATTGGCTTTTCTTACACAACCGTCTCCCTGTGCCGTCGATTTTACATCGCATGACCATTTTATCTTCACCCTCCTGTCCGTATTGTGGCGAGGAAGCTGACGTCCAGCATGTCTTCATGTATTGCACAGTATTATTGCCAATACTCCATCTCGCTTTCACGCTAGCGCAACGATCCTGTGAGACCGTCCTCACCTTCAGCGCCTACCGAACACTACTTCTGAACTCTTCTCGCCCTATTCACCTTCCGGCAGTCTGCTTCTACATCTTCGTGCTTGTAAAACATATACTTCACGTGTATCATCTTCAGCGTCCCCCCGAAGCTTCTACTGACATAAATAAAGTCAGTACTGCGTTACTTTGTCATTTTCGTAATCGCCTACTCTCCCGCCTTCGACTAGAACTTACCACTGCAGTTGCACGCTGCAGTGAACCACAGTTCCTATCAACTTGGTCACCAGCAACCACTTGGTTTGCAGGGTCGCCCACAACGCTTCACCTAACAGTCGGAACTTTTGTTTCACCTACCTCCTGATAGATACAATTTTTGCCATGCTGACTTGTCTTCAATCTCTGCTTCATCAGAGACTATTTTTTGTCCTTTCCGACAAATTATCATACATAAACTGTATTCTCTCACCACTATATTGAGCTTTGTGAATAGGTCGTTGCGTCAGCTGCAAGGACCTGTAAATCTTCTTTTCATATGTCATTTTGAGACGATTTTTCTATACACATTTCCTGTTTTTTTTTCTTGCTTCGCAACTGAGTACAATCTTGTTCCTCAACATTCACTGTACTATATTATTTGTACTCTCTATTTTATCAGAATTTTTTTGTTTGTCTCACTATTGTACATCACTTTTAGTTGATCAATTATTGTATAGAATCCTATGAATTGTTCGAAGCATGAGCTACTTATAATTGTCAATTTCTTTTCACGCTTTTTTTAAGCCTCTGTTCTCATCCTCGTCACATGTATCATTTCGTGTATAACTCATGTGTAATTTTTTTTGTTTTTCATTACTCATCTTGCTGAATTATGTATTCTCTCTGCGATGTCAGAGACTATTTCTTTTTACCACCTCTGACAAACCAATATATATAAATTGTAACTTCTCATTGTACAGAATCATATATATAGGTCGTTTCACGAACGACAGACATCTGTAAACTTTGTCGGTTTTACAGTATATTCTTATCTTCAATTCCTGATTCAACAGTGTAATTTTACTTTTCAACTGTGTAAATTTGTATTCTCCAATACTCACTGTGATGAGTTGTGTCTTCTCTCTGTATTTTCAGAGATTATTTTTTCTTTTGTATTCTCAGGAAAATTATTGTATATAACTATTTTTCATATCACCGTCGTATGTAACATGTAGTACCGCGAGCCACATTCATCTGTAAATTTTTCATCATCTGTCTTTCGAACTTTCGATTTCATGTTTGTCCCTTGATCACCTGCAACCTCCTGGTTTTCCAGGTCACCCACAATGTATCACCTTTCGGTCAGAACTTTTTTTTCATCAATATTGTGTAAAATTTATACTCTATAGTGCTCATCATTCTGGATTGATTTTACTCTCTGTATTACCAGAGATTCATATTGCCTCGCCAGATTTCTACTGCACTTCACTGTTGTCACGCAAACGTTGCACCGAATCCTGTAATTAACGTAGCGCAAGCTTCACATTCTGTTAATTTCTCATCACCTGTCTTTTGAATCTATGTCTGCAAGCTCGAATTCTGTATTATTCCTTGCATCAATACTGTGCAAAATTAATATTGTATAACGCTCTTCAAGCTGAATTGTTCCTATTCTTTGCTTTGTCAGAGACTTTTGTTGCCTCACCAGACACTCGAGTGTAATTCACTGTTTTTTTTACTATCATCAATGTACAGAACCGTGTAAATAAGCAGTAGCGTAAGCTACAAGCATCTGTAAATATTTTTTTTGTCATACATCATTTGAGATGATTTATTCAAGCACATCTCCTGTATCTTTCTTCTAATAAATACTGTGTGAAAACTGACCCTTCGAGACATGCTTTTGACAAGGTTTCATAACACAGCGATAGGTATGTGCTTACATTCAGTA
The DNA here is from genome assembly GCA_039090855.1 of Macrothele yani. NCBI lineage: Eukaryota > Metazoa > Arthropoda > Arachnida > Araneae > Macrothelidae > Macrothele > Macrothele yani. The sequence goes on along the minus strand of CM077002.1, from coordinate 104,662,522 downwards.
CATAATGCTACCGCTAACTGTTGCTAAGTAGTAGGCCTTGGTTCCAAACATCTTATGTGGCGCTCTAATTCATCCCACACGTGCTCTATGGGATTAAGATCAGGGCTTTGTGCTGGGCAGTCCACACACGATATGGAATTATTGTTACACCATGACGTAACAGTCCTAGCTTTATGGCTTGGTGCATTATTGTGCTGGTACCAACAATGATCGGTTCCATAGTATTGCCACACATTTAATTGGACATAATTGTACAGAATATCGAGGTAGACGTGCTGGTCAACAGGCTTGTCCACGATTACCAAAGGGTCGGGACCATACCACAAAAAACACTCCCACACGAGTACACTGTCAGCTTCAAACTTGGCCGTAAGAACAGTACACTGTGGTAAATAGCGTTCCCCCGGCTGCCGCCATATCCACACACGGCCATCAAACTGATGGGTCGTGTATCTGGATTCATTAGTCCATAGGACACGTTTCCATTGATCTATGGTTTAAGATAAATGTTCTTTACACCATGCTAACCGACGAGTAGCATTCCGAGTGGAGACGAAAGTCTTATGAGCAGTCGCACGACCACGGTAACCGATGGAATGAAGTTCTCTCCGAATGGTACGTGTACATACATTGGTTCCAGCATTTTTACTCACATGCACACTGAGGTCTTGTGCAGTACTCCGTCGATTAGCTGTAACGACTCTCCCGAGGCTTCGATGTCCTCTATCACTGATTTTCTTTAGTCTGCCGGAACGTTTTGCTGCTTCAGGCACGCCATGTGTCTTCCACTTATTCAGTACATCCAAATAAGTTGACTTGGATATGTTTAAACGCCTCCCGGCTTCTCTTATGGACAACCCACTAATATAACACCCAACAATATTTCCTTTCTCAGAGTCAGTTCTCTCCCGCCGCGACATTTTCACTCAACCTCACAGTGCGATATGATCGCGGTCAGCTGCAGGCTTGTTTTTGTACCGTTTGCAGCTGTACCGTGCACCTTAACAACGCAGCGGATCCGTTCATTTGCTTTTGAAGGGTTGTCCGGTTACTTTTTTCAATATAGTGGACATTAGATTTACATATAGATTCTGTGATTTCTGTGATATGCATAAGGTTTGATAAGGTTTGCCGATTTTTTCAACCGTAATAAACCAGCAGCAGTTAGGATCCCAGCTGCCATCGTACCATTTTTCAAATCACGTACATGACTTAAAGAATGCGTTTCTCCTGCTCCCATGCAAATGACGCAAATAAATTTTCAAAACCAATCGACAGCTTAAATCGTTTTATCATTCTATCAAAATAAAAATCCGATGTATAAATAGCACACTTCATTTTCTTTCCTTCATCTATCTTCAATCGATTACCAAGCTTAAAGTTGAGCATTCTGAAGCTTTGATTCAAATGCATTACCTCTGAGAAATTTCCTTAATTGTTCTTCCATGAAAATCCGTTGTTTTACTTACGCATCTGTTAAATTACTATGAAATGATCTTTTAGCTAGGTTAATCTACCGCATTCTTTTTCATTGCCTTTAAAACTTCCATTAATTCAGTCTTTCCGTGCAATTGCAAGAGCATCTTCTTTCTGTTCTGCGATGTTTCTTCTTTTTCATGATTATTCCATGAAACTGTACGATGCAGAGAATTTGGCGAAATCTCCTTTCCCTCGTGCATTAAAATTATTTTTAAATCTAAATTGGATTACTCCCTGAATAGGAACCATTTGTTAAGGTCATTTTAAATGTTCGATTGCTCTTCAGATGAAATACGTTTTTACAGAAAAGTTTTGAGTTTCATAAATAAAAGAACCTTTGAAAACAGTACATTTTCCACATGTATTTACTGTTCATTCTACACGTAAAATCCACTGTTACAGCTTTCAGCGCTGCCTCACAGGCGGCGCCGAAAGCTGCAACAGTGAGGCATGGATGTTGTCTTTGTCTTACGGCACTGACTCTATCCCTTACCTGGAATCCGTGGCCCTAAATTAGGGATGGGAGACTGCTTATGGCTCATTGAGTTGCTCACGATGGTAGTAAAACTTCTCAGATCAAGTAGCCTTCAGCAAGACTCTTGGTTCTCAAATCTAATTTTTCCTAAGGAAGTGCACCACGCTGACCCTCAGAAACATTTGGAATTGATATTTCCATGGATTCTTCAGGGCCGCAAAAATCATCACTGTCTTCATTATCCGCTCCTTTATTACTGACTTTGAAAGAACTGGTATCAAGTGGGCTTCGCTATGTGGCGCAGCTGAAACACTGCTCAATATTGAAAATGCAACAGAAAGAAGCATTTGTCGGAGTGTTGTGCAAATTAGTGCGCATACGTCGACAGTTAAATTATACAGGGTGATTCAACAACAAAACAAAAAGGGTGATCGTACACATCAAGACAAACAATATTTGCAATGGAACCTAGGGCCGCCTTCGACTCCTAGTGCCAGAAAAGAGTAAAGTTATATATCCACGTTGAGCCTTCAACAGTGAAAACAAGGAGACGCCTAATTTATGAGTTGCACAATTCCAATCGCATCAGAGAAAGACTAAAAGGAGCTGCTTAAATTGGCTTCTAAGGGCGTCGTTGCACATTCTACACCGGCGAACGAAGGACTATCGCACCCTCTCGTAGACTCCCGGTGTGGTGTTGATCTTGTCTGCAGCGACAACGATTCGCCAGACGAGATCTTCCAGGGAGTCTACAGGTGTCTCGTACACCAATGTTTACATGTGCCCCCAGAAGAAGAAGTTCAGTGAATTAAGGTCCGTGGAGCGTGGAGGCCAAGCCATAGGCCCACTGCTTCCAATCTACCGCCCGGGATATGTCGCATTTAGAAAGTATAGGACCTCGGTGGCAAAGTCTGCTGGGCCCCATCATGCATAAACCACATGCCCCTCCGTGTGGTGAGCGGAACATCCTACAACATACCGGGAAGCACTTGTCCAGGAACACAGTACGCTGCGCCAGTCAGACGTATACGTCAATTCTCATGTGTTGTTCGCTCGGTAATATCGCTGAATGGGTTCAGCTGCGTTTCTAAAGGTTTGGTCCTCATCGTCTACGCACGTGTTAAGCGCATCTGATTTACATCTTGTGCTTCTCACGCACTGGTTGGACCTCCGCGTGCCTGCTGGACGCTTTTCGAACGTTCTATTTACTGGCACTAGGAGTGGAATGCGGCCCTATGTTCCATTGCAAATATTGCTTGTCTTGATGGGCACTATCACCCCTCTTGTTTTGTTGAAGGAGTTTACAATCTTCCTGTATAAATGACTGCAGATGCCAACTGATCATGTGATAGGTGATGCAGATAAACGTTCAAAATATCTCACCGTTCCTAAATTTTGTCTTCTGCACCTGGGGGTTTGGGCCGCTGCATTGATGCGATCTTGGCAGCAAAAGCACGTGTAGCAAGTGAGAATTCTTGGGCGACGTCATCCGAAATCTACGAAAATATAGACACCATTATCAGAGGCATCACCGTAATGCTACGTACAGATGATTTCTTCCTGCGTCGCAGCTCGGCGGAAGCGCATCAGGATGCAACAATTATAGGCCGAATGTGGCGACAGATTGGAGGAAGGTAACGTGTGTCGACGTAGTGCGACTGGTGCACGTAAACGGATATCGGAGCACTACAATCTCCGCATTCGACAGCAAATCGCAGCAGCACCCACAATCCATAGTGGGCGACATTTGGTGAAATACACAGGCAGCTATGGATATCACTGTATTGATACAGAGTGTGAATCGCAGATTGGCTGAGTTAGGTTTGCCCTGTCTCCAGCCTTTACAACGACTGCCACTCACAATAATATATGGCCACGCAAGGTTGTAGTTCTGTCATTGCAGACACGCACGGTGGAAAGAAAGGATCCGTGTCGCATTCAGTGGGAAGTCTCACTTTTGTCTGAGTGCCGAATAACACCGATTGAGAGTCTGGAGACGACGAGCTCAACGGGTAAACCTTTTCGCCATCCGTGAGCGTGATGCCGCTCCGCATGCTGATATCATGATTTGAGGCGCTACGAGTTTCAACAACAGTTCACTGCTCGTAGGCATAGTGGGGACAATGATAGCAGTACGACATATCAAGGAGGTTCTGCAGCCAGATTTTTTGCTGTAGCTCCGTGGTATCGATGATGCCCCAATTCCAACAAGAGAACGCCCTCCCACAAAATCTCAACATCGGCAAACACCGATAAGAGTTGTCCAGGCCAGGGAGATCCCCAAATATTTCGCCAATACAGAACGTGTGGGACGTCCTTGGCAGATGACGTACTTGTAATGCCTCTGAATGACACACCGGCAATGTCGATAGACACAGGTCAACGTCACATGATCAGCAATACCTATCCAAGGGCTTTTTCGCTTTGCTTTTCCTGCTGCGGAATGCAAATCCCAGCAGCGCGGTAATACAATCTATTGATTCAAGCCTTTCATATGTATCTCCTCGCTCATTGCATTAATGTAATCCCTCCCATCACACTGTAGAAAAAACAAAAAAACGAAGTTCATCAAACATAAAAGCTTAAGGTAGCAATCTTAAAAGCACGATAATTAAAATACTACGTAGACTTCCGATAAATGAAGAATTTACTAAATGTATAAATTAAAAGTTTAAAAGTAAAGCCATAAGAACTCTCAATCTTCCTAAAGACCATCATCAGATGGAAGACCTGAAGTACTTCCATCTGATGATGGTCTTTAGGAAGATTGAGAGTTCTTATGGCTTTACTTTTAAACTTTTAATTTATCATCATCATCATCATCATTGTCAACCATTATCAATCCACTGCTGGACGAAGGTCTCCCCAAGTTTCCTCCACAACGGTCTGTCTTGTGCCAGTCTCCTCCATGTCACCCCTGCATACTTTCGAATTTCATCCACCCATCTCCCACCTAGTCTTCTTCTGGGTCTTTTCCTGTCCCTTGGAATCCAATCTAAAATTTCAGCTGTCCATCGATGATCTGTCCTTCTCGCAGTACGTCCAGCCCATTGCCATTTCAGGGATTTAACTCTGATCATGATGTCTTCCACTCTTGTCATTTTTCGGATCCACGAGTTCCTCTTCTTATCTCTCCTGGTTACACCAAGCATGCACCACTCCATGCCTCTTTGAGTTTTCTGCAGCCTTTGTATGTCTCTTTTAGTTAAGGTCCACGTCTCTGCACCATACGTAAGCACTGGAAGGATGCATTGATCAAACACTTTTCTTTTAAGACATAATGGCATATTGCTCTTAAAAATTATGCTCTTTCTTCCAAAAGCTCTCCAGGCAAGTTTTGTACGCCGATTAATTTCTTCATCAATGTGACCCTCACTTGATATCTGCTGTCCAAGATAAACGTACGTGTCTGTTATCTCCAGCTTTTCTCCATCAATCGATAAATCTTCATTTCTTGTAAAAGCATTGAACATCACTTTTGTCTTCTGAAAGTTCATTTTTAATCCCACTTCTTTACTCTTGACAGCAAGTTCCTGTATCATACTCTGCAGCTCTGATGGGGTAGTTGCAAAAATGACTACGTCATCAGCAAAACGAAGGTGGGTTAGATAATCTCCATTAATCTTTATCCCTTTGTTTTCCCAGCTCAGCGACTGAAAAACACCCTCCAATGTAGCATTAAAGAGCTTCGGAGATATGGTGTCACCTTGTCTCACTCCCTTTCCAATTTTTATGTGTGTTGTATTTTCAAACAGCCGAATCTTTGCACTTGCATTTTCATAGATGTTATTAATAATATTAATGTATGCATCTTCAATACCGCAGGTTTTCAGAGCCATTGTAACTGCTGATGGTTTCACCGAATCAAAGGCTTTTTCATAATCGATAAAAGCCATGCACAATGGAAGTTCATATTCCCTCGCTCTTTCAATTAGTTCTCTCAGTACGTGGATATGATCTATTGTGCTGTAGCCACTCCTGAATCCAGCTTGTTCTCTCGGTTGAGCCATGTCCAGTGTTACCTTCAAGCGGTGTAAAAGAACTTTAGTGAAGATTTTATAAACTACTGATAGGAGGCTGATAGGTCTGTAGTTTCCGAGATCCTCAATGTCACCTTTCTTATGTAGCAGGATCATTGTAGCGGTGTTCCAATCCTCAGGAATCTTTCCTTCATTAAGGCATCGAGTGAAAATTTGGGCGAGTACTGTTTCGATTTCTCCACTTGCTTCTTGTATGATGTCTACAGTAATTCCATCTTCTCCTGGAGCTTTACCCCGCTTCATGTTCTTGATTGCATGTGCAACTTCTGCTGGAAGGACTGGAGGAACTCTGGTACTGGTATCTTTCATGATGTCTGGAGTGCATGTATCATCCCTTTTATATAATTTGGAGTAGAAATCTTTCACTCTTGTCAAAATTTCGCCTCTATTTCTTGTTACAGAACCATCTTCTTTTCTCAGTGCCATAATCTGTTTTCTTCCCTTACTGAGATGTCCCTTTGCTATCTTTAGGCTTTGGTTGTTTTCAATTGCTTTCCTCACTAGTTCACAATTGAATTTTCTTACGTCTTCAGTGATACTTTTTCTTACTGTCTTGCATAGCTCTATATATTCCACTTTGGAAGTCACATCTTCTTTAGTTGTCCTCATCTCTCTTCTTTTTGCATCAAAATTTTCGTTTTTCCTGATAATTTGTTTACATGCAACTTGTTCTTAGACCCAGCTAATTTTGTTGCTGTTTCCATAAGAGCTTTGGTTACTTTTCTGTTAACTTCAGAGATGTCCACTTCTTCCGATGTTAGGCCTTCCAAAGCAGAGAACCTGTTCTTCAGTTCCAACTTGAAGGTATTATGGTGTTTTTTAAGGTTGGTTATGTCAATAGGTTTTGTTTGTCTTATGAGCTTGCCACGTTCAAGTTTAGTGTTGAGGTGCATCTTACATCTCACCAATCTATGGTCACTACCTGTGTTGAACTTGTTTAGCACACTGCAGTCTTCTATGACGAATTTTTTGTTACACATAATAAAATCAATTTCACTTGTCGTCCCATTTGGATGTCTCCATGTCCATTTCCTGTGTGGCTTTTTCTTGAAGAAGGAGTTCAAGATGAAAAACCCTTCTGCCTCTGCAAACTCAACGAGAGTATTTCCACGCTGGTTTCTGTTGCCGTGACCGAATTTACCTACTGAAGTTTCATTCTGTTGCCGTTGCCCTATTTTTGCATTGAAATCTCCCATAATTGTTTTCAAGTGCTGCTTACCTTTATTATTTAGATGACAAATTTCCTCATAAAATTCTTCAATTTCTTCTTCAGGATGACTTGTGGTGGGTGCATAAGTTTGAATAATCTGAGCCTGGTATCATTTCGAGAGTTGGATAACAAGTCGTGCAGCTCTGTCAGAGGAACTTTCAACTTCTACAACTTTATCCTTCAGTTTCTTGTTTATTATAAATCCAACATCACTAGTTCTGCCAGTATCTGTCCCACGATAGTAGAAGAGATGTCCACTTTTCAGTTCGATGAGATCTTCTCCTTTTCTCCTTACCTCACTTAGCCCCACGATATCCCACTTGATCCTTTGTAATTCCTCTTCCAATTCAAGAAGCCTTGAATCAGAAGATAGGGAGCGTCCATTGTAAGTAGCCAAGGTCAGCATCAGATGGCAGCCTAGTCCGGTCCTCCGGGGATTCTTAGCACCCTCTGCCTTCATGTCGCACTGGCCGCTGCCTTGGCCAGGTACATTCCAGCTGCCGGAGACTGAGGGCCAAGATTTAAGTTGTGGAATCATTTTGGAGGGGTTTGGCCATAACTCACCACGCTGGCCAAGCGGGTTGGTGAGTGTTTGATAGAATTTCCTCTAATCCCGATGATATAGTTATACCGCTATTGGCGGTCGTCAGAGCCCCTTTAGTTGGAACAGGATGCACCACGAGAAGGCGGGGTTGACATTTGTCAAGGAGAGGCTGTGATGTTACGCATCACCTGACCTTAATTTATACATTTAGTAAATTCTTCATTCATCGGAAGCCTACGTAGTATTTTAATTATCGTGCTTTTAAGATTGCTACCTTAAGCTTTTATGATTGACTCATTCCGCACGAGAACCTGATATCTTAACGAAGTTCATCTTTCCGTCACATCCTCAAATTTGTTGTACGGGTAACACAAAATCTATATATATGCGAAGCACAGTTTTTGTCTTGATATGCAATTCTGTAGAGGAAAGAAGAATACATTTTAGTAATAATATAGAGCCTTTTGCGGTGTGAATGTATGTTTGTTGGTTGTACTTCAATCACACATCGAGGCGACGTTTTCTAAACAACTGAAGTTTCCATTGTGCTTTAGTTTTTTTCTTGTAACAGTAAGTACAACACGACGACAAGCAAACCTCACAAAATGAAAATATCGCTTAGTACATGAACTGACTGTGATGACGAATCGTCCACATTTTGTGGTTTGTTACTGAAAGAGAGAGAGAGAGTGTGTGCCGTATCAATGCAGTATCGTCAAAGGATTAGGACGAAATTAATACACCAACGTTTAAAGACATGAATCCAAAAATTGGTACGTGATGTACTACCATCGTTTGGAATCTGCATTCTGAAGTTGCGACGGGACGTAAAATTCTGAAAATTATTTTCAAAATATACTCGTTGAAAATCTGAGTGAAGACTATGTTACTGAAAGAAATACTGTCACATAATGCGATCAGACATCTACAAAAAATGTGGCCAATATGTATAATACTACCAAAGTGACCCGGCGTTTTCCGGGTTTAACCAAATATGCAGTGTATTATACATCAGCGTTTTCCGATCAGTTTCTGAGACAGCGTTTTCCGGGTTTTCGTGAAATTATGAACATGATTTACTACACAGAGGCATTTAATTGAAATATGTTTTAGTAATTAAAAGAAAAGAATTAAAAAAGAATAGAATCTGAACTTCTGATTCTGCACAATTGGCTGAAACGAGCAGGCTCAACTGACTATGAATGTAGGAAATTTGAAATATATTTAGTACACTTACATACATGCATTTTCAATTGTGTTTGATCTGTGTAATGTACGGTCCTTTGAAGCGCAAGAAAATTTATTCTTGAAGACACTCTGGGTGAATAACAGTGAGTGTTATTCCATTTGGGGACAAAATGAAGAGGATTTTATCTTTATTTTTGCAAACTCTGAAGCAACGAAGGAAGAGCTAGACATGAAAAAAAAACATGGGTTTACCAGGTTGAGAGATTAATAACTTTTATCAATTTACCCTGTACCGTTTTGATTCTTCTGGATAAACTGGATGAACAGGAAACTGCAGGCGTTTAAACTGAAGTGGAATGTCAAACGGGACATCGAATGACATTTAACATGAGTCTCTTGATAGTTAATGATGCTCCAGTTGGACAGCGTTAGTAGATTCAGATTGTATCATCATAAAAGAAATACATAATCAAGATGAGGTGAGAGAATGCGCGAAGAAAAGAACAACAACGTTAAGCGTTGAGAAATGAATGAAAATCCACATTTTTTTTTTTTTTGGCATTTAATTTCTCATGTTCTGTGCATTTGTATTTCTTCGAAGTAGAGGGTAACTCAAAATGATTCATCCGATTTCAAATGACTGTATTTTATGTATATTTCTAAATATAAAGCAGTAGAATAAAGAAAAAAAACTGTCCAAATTTTGTTTTCATACCTTATAAATGTTCATGTGACTTCCGTTGGTCACTAGAACTACGTCGAGGCGATAATAATCAAATTCCCTCCCATACGTGATCAAGCATGTCTGTTGTCAACGACTGCAGAGCACAATGATTGCGAACATTGAGTTCATCTAGCGTTGTGGGCAATGGTGGCACATAAACATTAACCTTAACATAACCCCCATAACAAAAAGTCGCAAGGGGGTCAGGTCCGGAGAACGGGGAAGGGGGCTGGACAGCGCCTTGTGGTCGTGTCCACAGCGACTAATTCAGCGGTAATTAGGGAGCTGTTCGTTAAGGTAACGACGAACAGTCTTTCTCCCAGATGCAGATACACGGGTAACATTGCGCCATCTTGCAGTTACATCTGTAAACTCGTTTGTCTTCATTTTAATGTATGGTACGCTATTATTACCTTGATTTTTATGGAACTGTGATTTACTAATGAAATCGGATGAATCATTTTGAATTACCTTGTATATTTTTTCTGTAAAGGAACCGCGTTTTTGTTTTTTTCATCACATCTTGGGTAAAAAAAGACGATCGTGCTTATGTTATCACTTTGTCCGCCTGTGGGCACCATATCTCTGCAATTAGCAGCCCAATATGAAACCTTCTTTTTTTGCATTGAGAAGCTTGAAATATGAAAACAATGATCTTTGCTTTCCGTTTTTTTTTTCTCCGATGCATAACTTTTCCATAAGAGGGCGTAAATGCAGCTGCTATTGAATTCGAAATACGATTTATTTCACTTAATTGCTTCTAAACATCCGACTGAAAACGTTTTTCCTTCCCATCGATACCACGAAGACTGTTCTGGGTACAGTTTCCTTTTCAAGAAGTGTACAGTTTTCCCCCTAGGCGGCGTAAAGGAAAATCGCTATTTCTTCGATATATCTGCTTTTAAAAAATCGATCTGAAAAATTATTTTTTTATCCGACAGAACTCCTAGTGGAAAATATTCTACATGTGATTTCTGCTATTTAAGAAAGAAAGGTTTCTTACTAGAGGGCATAACGGCATATTTCTACTTCTAGAAATATACCCTTGTCATTATTGCAAAACAAAAGTATATTTCTACTTCTAAAAAGTAACCTTTATTTGCAGGAATATCTCCGCGTGTGGAAACTTAATTTAAAATTTCTTTGTAATACGATACCGCTTACCACGATAAACCTTCTCCTTTAAATAATGCATAGTTTTTCCGCCAGAGGGGCGTAGTCTGTTATCATACTTTTCTCAATATCTCTGCTTCTAACAGTACGATTTAAAGAATTCTTTACTTTCCAGAAAGCATTTTTGGTGGGAAATGTTTTGCACGCAATTTCCATTTTTTTAACGCACGAGTTTGTCACAAGCGGTCATAAGTTCACGTTTTTATTTATAGCAATATCTGCGCTTTTAAATCCTCGATGCAAAAAAGATCCTTTTTCGGCCAGATGCTATTACCTACGAAAGCATTTTCGAAAATTTCCTGTCTATAGTAATGGAAGATTTTTCCGCTAGGATGCGCAAATACTTAATATGTTTTTCTTAACATCTCTGCTTCTGAAACTTCGATTTAAAAGATTCTTCTAACACCAGATACCATTTATAACATGGAACACTTTGCATGTACTAATAGGTTATGTAGTTCGCAGTACTTCCGCTAGAGGGTATTAGTGGGTATTTGCGTTTGGAACTGTATCTCGGCTTCTAAATATCCTACTGAAAATTTCCTTTTTTTACTACATACCATTCGCTTCAGTAAAGATGGGAAACACGATCGTTTTAAACAATGTAAAGTTTTCCCGCTAGCGGCGGAAATGCCAAAACTTTTTTCTTGCTGCCTCTGCTTTTAGGAGACGTATTTGAAAAATTGTTTTTCCTTAGCATAGCTTTTGCTATGAATAATACATTTACCGTGTTTCTATTACTCAAAATTCTGCAACAAGGGGGCGTCAGCTCATATTTCTATTTGGAAGAATTAATTCGATTCTAAATATCTCTTAGAAGAATCTTTTTTGTTAGAATGCTCTTTGTTACTTAGGTGATTTTAAGAACATGACTTCTTTAAGTAACACAAAGATTTTCCGCTACAGGCGTTAAGATATATCATGTTTTTCTATCTTTCTTCTAACTGTTCGATATAAAAAAACTTTTGTTTCTGATATTCCCTTCCCTTCTGAAATTCTTTTTGTGCACAGTTTGGTAATTTTTGTAACATACTTTTCAGCCTTTAGTGGCTTTGCGTAGCTATTTCTAAATATATTTGGATGTTTTAGTGATTGTAGAAATCTTGCTGAATATTTTTCACCGGTTCTATTGACTACGAACCACCATTCTCACATTGTGTAGGCGCAGTTTTTTTTCCAAGGTGGTGTAAGTATATTTCCTTTTCTGATGTTTTTTAGGTTTCGTTAAAATCGGTTTTGAAATATGTTTTTCTTATCGGCAAGGTTTCAAAAGGCGTACTTATTGCAATCAAAACTTCGGTGTCATATTTCTTGCTAAAGAGTGGAGCTATTTATAACGAGTTATAACACAAGTAGAGACGCTCCCTGAGACACTAAAAACCCTGCCGGCAACTTCAGGGGTTGATTACACGCAGCACTTTGGAAGTCTAACACAGCAGACAGTAAGATCAATGAATAAAATACGGAATTACACCATTCTACAGTACAAATTTGGAAGATGTGAATCCGTTTATTGGTGCAAATATAACATGGATCTTAAGTCAGATAATATGCGAAAACTTGAAAATTTCCTCCTCCTGGAATGGGAATCGAGCCCGCGTCTCCCAGATAGCGCCCGAGTACGCTAACCACTACACCACCCTAAACGACCAAGTTTCAAGTTTCCGATTAATTTGAATAAAACCATCACAGGATTCGCTAGTCGAAGCAACTGACATTCATATATAGCGAATCTGGAGGCTAAAATTCATTTAGTAAGATCAACTTCAAACCGTTAGTCCTCTGAGTTTTCCCAAACTCGAAACAATAGTTAAAGAAAGCAAATAAAACCTCTCCCTGGAAATACTTTTGAACTATTTACAATTTCTTGGCAACACACGGAAAGTCGCATTCTAAAACGTAAACCAACCCGCCGGCAAATGCGGTGGAAGGATGCACGTAACACAGCCCAAATGTTTAGGTACAAGCTATTAATAATAAACAAAATATAGACACTGGGCAAATACACCGAGAACAGTAGATACAACGTACGAAACTCCATTTGTCGGTGTAATAATATGGGTATATGAACATAAACATGAGAGCTTTTCACCATCATACGGGGAGCTTCATCAGGCAACAGTTTAGTCCAAAGAAGAGAGGTTCTAATTAAAATTCCAAAACATGAACAATAATGAAACATGATAAGTGGTAACAGTAAAACCTCGCGCAGGTTACATCACTTCATATTGAAGCTTGGGAAACACCCGGGAGTGTGTGCAAAATAGCAGGTAGGTCAGCGGAAATGTCATTTCAGATTCAAGCTTGCAGAATATGAAATGACATTTCTTACCTGCTATTTACGACTCTTGCTTTAGAGCAGCAAGCAATGACATTTCCTACTTGCTATTTGGCAAACCTCAGTGCTTTAGAGCAGCAAAGGGTAGTTCACCTTATCAAAACCCGGCATTCGCTTATACTTTTAGATTGATTTTTGACAGGCAAAGCATGGGAGGTTTTTTTTTTTTTTATCTTTCAGCGCTATAACCGTGAGAGTTGTTCTTAAAAGCAGCCAGTCCTTGCTCCTCCGTCTGGAGTTTAACTTTAGTCTAAAAGAAGAGGGATATATTAATTTTCGTTCATTTGGTTTGGTGTTGATCAATGGCATTTTTCAAGCGCCTTTATCCTGCTACAACGAAAAGTTTGAATTTCTTAGCTGGCTGCATTTCTGCAGAAAATCGAAACTTTTAAACAGAACATAAAATACTTTTGAGAAGCTGCATACATTAAGGTAGAAAACTGCATTTTCTTTGGGCTGTCCATTAAAGGTTTTTCATTTATCCGCAGTTACCGATAGAAAAACACACGCATACCCACACTCATTTTCAATCATATTTTTCGATAGCTATTTCAAATGGGAACACAAAGTGTTAAAGAAATTAATAATATCTAAAGAATAACATTTTAAAAGAACGTATCCAGGAAATTCAGAAAGCTTTTCTTATTGCATTTTGTACTTCATGCTTGCATTGACAGATTTTTTTGTCAAGATGTGCTATACGGCGTCATAGAATTTTAGCAATATGCTCTCATACATATGTACATGCATGCATACATACATACATATTACTAAGCTGTTCTCTGAAATTCAGATGTTATCTTCTCAAAGAAAATCAGATTAATGTTTAACTTTTGGAACCAGATTTATTTACTATTGATATGTCAGAAGTCTCTATTTACAGAAATCTTGGGATACAGCTCGAGCTTCACTGGCGCACACAAGACATTTTGTACTTCATATTCATAACATTTTTCTCATGCAGACATTCCTGAATTTCGCCCTTCCAAGATTTCCTGGGCCTTTCTCTAGCTTTCTTTTTTGCCACATGGGCTGAAAAAATTCTCTTAGTAAGCATCTCACCAATCATTCTTTCAACATGGCAAAACCACCCAAGAATATTAGTCTCCACCTTACTGACAACATTTTGCCCCTCACATTATATGCTCTCATACAGAAGATATATCCAGAAGCAGCAAATGTCGTCAAAAGTTTTGCTTTCTTCCAAAGATCAAGAGTGTATCGGGGAGGCAGTGATTTACTTTCGTAACCATCTGTCATAGCATCGGATGCGTTGTTAAGCAGGTCTTCGGTGCAACTATCGGGATGTTCTAATTTCACAGCACGTAGGGATGCTAATGAAGCGAAATATTAATCGGGCTAGTTGTGCTTTCACATCACGATATTCGTGAGAGTAATTTCTTTCTCAAGTTTCACATTTTATTACTGTCATGAAGAGTTTTAGCTGCTAGGAGTCAACGCGCAGTAAACGTGATAATCGCTACTGTGCACGTAGAAAACTATAAAACAATGGAGAAGCAAATCTCAGCTGGGCTTTTCGAACAAGTTTTTAATCAACGGAAGCAGATTCATCAAATTTCATAAACATTCAAACCGTGCCATTTGCACCACTACTATAATGAGTTGGAAACGTCAAAGCAGGTAATCGTCCTTTCATTAGGACTTTGGGGGCTCTAACCTCTAATAAGCGAGGTCTCCATCTAACTGGATGGAACTTAGTATTCCAAGGTGCATATCTCTCTTCCTTACTTCCCCCACAGGGCAAGTCAGAAGACAAGGGCAAATTATATGTTTTTGAACAAATTGATCTCATAATTGGAAGCATCATGTCATATAACAAAAAACAAACACAAGTTAAATGGTCGGTATTGATGTGAAGGCAAGTACCCAGTGTACAGCAACATTATACAGTCGTATAAAATCACACTAAAATTATACTGTACTATGTTAGTGTGATTTCTCGGAAGACTTACTTCATATTATAGCTGTTATGCTACAATCTGACAGCAGTGTTTTGTATTTGAATATTTTAAAGAGTACGAACCTCAAGTGCGTGTAAGTCTATATGCAAACTTTCCAAGGAGACTTTGCACTAATTCCTGTACCGAGTAGTTGAATTTTAATTGGTAGAAAATTTATTTTGGTGAATGTATCATCCAATTAAACCTTTTTTACTAATGGTTTTCCCATGTTCAAATCGCAAGTCCCTACTTCTGCAAATAAACTGCTTTTAGGTATATCTGTTTCTAACAGTGCTTATATATTCGACCTCTGATGCGCCAATCACAAAAACATTTTGAGTCATGAAATGGCCAGTAAGTTCTTGCGGCAGAATGGTACGAAACGGCGGCTTTTGACCTTTGCCCGAAATGGGTCGGGGTTTGGGTTCCAGATAAGGTGTGGGTGGTTTGCTTATCTGATGGGGATGATGATCGTTCCTTGAACCAGTAGCCCTTTCCCTGGAACCTGTAGCCTTAAATTAAAATCTTGTGAATGCTTATAACTCTGATCCATGGTGTCTGTTAGATCCCTAAACAAATTTAAAAAATCGAGGGAGTGGCCTGGCACTCTTTGTAGATAATTCTCGCTGTGCATCTTTCGCATGCCAAGATCTTTGTGGGTGTAAAATAAACAGAGTGATTTGCGAGTGTACATTTATTTACGTACAACACTATTTATTCGCATCGCTTACGCCCACACACACACACACATACCAAGCCCCAGTCCAGTGCATATGTACTAAGTGGAATTACATCATAACAACATAAAAAAAGGTTTACTAAATCCTGACATGTAGCTGTACTTAGGTAAGTGGATTAGTGAAGGTTATTTTCGTAAATCCAATGAAAGAATATACGTGAGTCATAAAAGTAAATATTTACTAAACTACGGCGGCGTTAACAGCAAGTATATCCTCTGTTTAGGTTTCGAAAACAATGTTTTATTATTTTTAATATTAATGTATTTTATTCAGATTACGTTCGGCGATAGTTTAGTAAAATATATCGTTGAGTAACAATGAAATTATTGTTGAGTCACTTCATGGGACAGCATTCAAAAACCAGATTTCAACAACTATTTCCGATACCCATTTTCGTTACATCGACATTTTTTAATTGCGATTAACTTTGTGATTGTCGTGAAAGACGCATAGGATCAAAAACCTGACGGGGTAGTTCAGCACTAGATGCCAACAGTAATTACCATAACAGCCAGTTTGCTTGAGTTGAATATATATAGGACGAAAGCGATGCCATCTCTTTAGTGATCTTCTCATGTTGCTTTACTTCTGACAAAGGAATTTTATGTTTTTCCAGCTCAGCTTCTAGAAGAGTGAAAATAATAATGATTTAAAAGTGGACTAGTTATCACTGTTCATAATCTGGACTAACACGCGGATTTAAACTGTATGAAAAACGTTTTCGTATTTAAAATGTAGTTCGGAAACTAGACGTAAGTTTAGGATTCCAGAAGTTAACACTGCTCTGCGTATGATCGGTGTCATCTGTAATTTTTTTCAATGTGAATTTTCTTTCGGTGAAAAGGTCTTCGGAGCACAAAGAACATTTCGTTTGCAGCATCCTTAAAGTGTCAACATATGGATAATTTTCTACATTTCCTAACTTCCTTTTGTGTCCTTTTGTAACAGAATAATGACGGGGCATATAAAAGAAAATCCTATGTGCATCGAATTATCTAATAAACACACTGTCTTTCTGAACAGTGAATGCCAGAGTGGTTACTTTAGCTCTTGTGTTACCGACAACTGGTAGACTTAAACTTCATGTTCATTCTTTTCTGTCGTCTCTGGAATTGTCCAGCCTACGTAACTGATTAATAAAGATATACACAGACATGTCGTAGGTAAATATACATCTATCCTAATGTCATTTTTGCTATGTAGTGGAGTCTATACTGCATTGAATGCTCAAATTCCCTTGAATATATTTTGCAGGACAACGCCAGTGAGAAGGTAACACCAAACGAACTTGGCCACCCCGGTGGCGCAGTGGTCTAAGCAATGGCTTATGATCATTCGTCCGAGATGTGTCCTGGTTCGAATCCCGTTAAGGCATAGATGTTGTGTTTGTCTAACGGTATTGGTTCTCTCCCTTCCCTGGAACAAGTGGCTCTAAATTAGGGACGGGCGACTGTTTATAACCGATTGAGTTGCTCACGGTGGTTGCTAAATCTTCAATCAAAAAACGAAATACGGACTTGCCTCGACCAAAGGGAGCCAAGGAATTAAACGACATTCAGAGAAGATGAATCATGGGAGAAATGGAATGTGTAGGCGACATCAAAGAACAAAACTACATAATCATCCTTAGGAGGAGCCTGCTACCAATATTCTTTAGTGGTAACATGTTAAAAGCTACCTCCGTGTTCATGGAGAATGGCGATCCATATCGTAGGGCAAAATGTACACAAAATATGGCACGAACGAAACGCCATCCAAAAACTGTCGTGGCCAAGCCAGAGCCCTGACATGAACCGAACTGAACACCTGTGGTCCATATTGGATGAAATCTTGCTACGATCGCACAGAAACCAACCAACAAGACACACATGCTGGCCTTGTCACGCGACCCATGGGCTCAAATTCCACAGAGCACCATTGCTGATCTCATTTTCACAATGTCTGACTGGGGCAACTAAATATTAAATCCAGTTGCCCTACGTACTGCAAAGGGTATGGCAACTAAATATTAAATCCAGCTACAACTACAGATCCTTCCATTCCATGCGGGCAGAAAATAAATATTATTCACAAATCAGGTGTCTATTTACTTATGTTTATGTCTGCTCATACTTTGCTCTCATGCTTCCGCTGTAAAATGCATATTTGTTAACTCATGACACCACTGTTCGTTTGTCTTCACATCCGTTAAAGGCGCTCAAGTGAGATTAGCTAGAGGCAAATCCATAGCAAAACTGCTCTTTCCTTTCCAGTTAAGATGGTTAGATTATTTGTCAACCAATTTTTTTCTCAATAATTTGTAAATTAAAAGAAATCAATGGAAGAAAAATTAGATTTGTCCAGCAAATTTCTAGGAATATAAGTGTAACATTAATATCAGGAGATTCTGTTCTAAGATTCACGGCCGCTCAGCTATCATCCGAATGGGCCCAGATTTCAGTTCCTGATGAGGCATGAGAGAGGTGTTTGTCTTATGGCACTGACTCTCTTCCTTCCACGGAGCCAGTAGTCGTCAAATCCTGAAATAAAAAGGAGGATTCACGTTTAAAGAGAGATAACTAATATCTATTACAAAAAAATATGTAAAATTCCGGAAGTTCTGATTTTTGATATTCTGAAATGTGTTTCAACGCAGGAATCTTCACGTTATAGAAGTCTTTTGAAAGCATCTAAATTTGCAGTCAGTAAAAGCAGCTTCCGCTAATACAAACAGCTCTTCCTGCTTCTTATAAATTTAAATGTTCTCAAATTTTCTCCCACAGGGCAAAAAAATTGAAGTTAGTTCTCGTTTCAGCATAAGATCTTATAATTGCTTAGACTGCAAAGCATCTCACATTTTCCCAAACCTGTGTTGAGCGTATTACCATCATATTGATCATAGTACAACTATGCCTACAGTGAGAGTGGGTGGCAAGGGACTCTAGACTGTTACCTCGTATGCTCTTCCAGAACTTCCAGTCGGGACCAGAGTGGATGTGAGAATCTGGGTTACTTAGAATGCGGTGGGAGTAATATTGAAATGTTCTTATTCTCTAGGTACTTATGATTTCGCGAAGAGGAAAGGTAGACATCCAGTTCCATGGAATGCATATTAGTAAAACGTTCTGTATCACCAGTCGTTTTATACTACACGTTATGTACTAAAACAGAATAAAAGTTTCAACATTTCAACAACTTTTCTAAATTAAAAAAAAATACTGCTGAGTTTTATTCTCACGCGCAGTTCGGTTCAAACATAAATACACCTGGTGGTTATAAAATCAGTGTCCCTATTCTCGGATCTCTAGAAAATCATTAAATCGAGATATTGCAACGAAATTTAGCGGGTAGCTTGTTGAGGGAATGAGGAACGATTTAGGGGAGAAAATGTAGTTCAAAGTTGCACTGCTAGAAGAATAGTGGCGCAAAAGTCGCAAGAAAAGACCAAACACGTGCGTGGATTTACTGTTTATTGACAGCACAAAGTTTCAGGAACAGATCTGTTCAATATGCCGTCCATCAAAAGAGATGACATGCTGTAATCGAAGAACGGCATGTGACACGGCTGTAGCATGTCGCAGTCCAATATGGGCACTTCACGTCTGATGTTCGTTTTCAGATCTCAGAGATAGTATATGCCGTCCCGATGAACTTTATCTTTCAAGTATCTCTAAAACCAGGAATATGAAGGAGTAAGTTCTGGTGAGATAGCTAACCAGGACTGCGGAAACCCTCGAGAAATGGTCCATTCATTGCCTAACGTTCGAGCGTGCAATTCCTCTCAGCACTGCAGCGTGAGAGTACTTTCCTGTTTGTCCTGTCTGCACTGGCAACTGCAAATTCATCCACAACATTTTCGGAAAGTGCCGGACGTCCTTCTCCCTACGCTATACCTAGTTCTCCAGTGTCTTCGATGTTTCGTATAATCCTCCTCAACGCCGCGGGTGTACGGGGTTCTCTCCGTAATCCTTAAATTCGTTGACGTGCACTATTGGCATTGCTCTGATTTTGATAATAAAATTTTATCAGTAGTGCTCGTTCTTTCTTTTCAAGAGCCACAATGGCTGTCTGCAGCCTGATCATTTCTACTTTTACACTGCCAAACCACCGAGCTTGTATTGGGTGGAGACGCCACTGGCTCTACCGCCATAGGTCACAGCTAGTTTGGCGTGACATCACAAAAAGGCAAGAATAAACTACATTATACAACTGATAAAAGAGTAATCTTGTATAATAATAAAGATTATTCAATCCCACGTTTTATCTGTCTCTATTACTCTAGGGGCTTTTTTTCCATTAGTTTCAGTAGTTTGAAAGCAGCCTTTTGCTTGGATATGACGTCACCTTCAGCACGGGCGGTGACTTATGCTGGCCAGTGCTGCTTGAATAAGAGTGGTGTCTCCACCTAATGTAAATTCGATGTGCCAAATGCAGCATGTCAAATTTGTATGTGAACATGTGCATACAAAACTTTCCATGTGTGAGCTACCTGCAATTTTTATATTAGCAGTGATGCTCCTGTTATGTATAACAGGCAATCTGTAATGATGGCCAACACATTGAGCAGATTTTGTCCTAAATTGTTTATGCTGTCAATAACCTGTTCTTTTTCGGCGTCTGTATTGCCATTGTTCTCCTAGCGGCGAAATTCTAAACTATTTTACCAGATAATTAGTTTTCCCTCGTCCTCAACAAACTGCCTACCATCTTTTATCATGATATACCATTATTTCTTACTTTTTTAGACACGAGAATAGGGACTCTTGTTTTACATTCAAACGTTACATAAGTCAGAATATTTCTCTTTCTTTTTACTCTGTTATACAGTATAATCCTGTGGAGCTTCATTTCTTTCCATCTGAAAACGTTAGCTTTCTCTTTTTGAATTAGAAAGCCCCAAGCGCCCGTCTTCCGAAGTCTGACTTTGTTTACATACTAAATTAATCATCCAATTTCAGATTGCTGTAACATGAAGAATAGCGCAATAACGTGACTAAAGGAAAACAAGTTTAATGCCCTTAGTTCACTGAACACTCGATAATCGCACATCAAGCGTCATCATCAAGACGATTTAATTTTCGAAATAGCGGGGTCTTCTTTAAGTATAGATTAAATTTAACCACTCTGACAATATAATAAGCATCATCTTTTTTTCTCTTTTCATTCAGTTTTCGTCCTTTCTAGTTTGAGTCAAAAGTACATATCAAGGTCTTTAATATTCATTCATCATTTAAACTCAGTCAGACATATTCGTTCACTTTATCAAACGCATTTTTATGAAATCATTGAAAAAACGACAGTATCGTTAGCTGGACTACGAAAACAAGACGACAGTATCTATGTAATGCCTAGACCCACACGTGATTAGGGTACGACCTGCTCAAAACGCGAAATGACGCCGAAAAAGCGTCCCATTTTTTTGTTTGAGTTACGACAGAAATGACCGTATGGTGGCTCTAGTTACACGCACAAACATCACTATTAACGCCTTCGCCATATTGAAGTTTGTTTCGAATTTGCCGTTGAAACTTACCTTTCTGAAGTCCAAAATGTGATACATTAGTACGATTTTCGTTAAAATCAGTTAGCGTCATCGTTTTAACCGCTATTTATTGTATGAATGATGTGGGAGATATTTATTCTTCTTGGGAATGTCCAGTTCATTCTATCAACTTTCCGTATTTACAGATTGTCTAGTATCAATATCGAAGTATTTAATAAGAAAATTCCGTAGAATTTAAAATAAATAGCTAAACTGACTATCAGCCAGTTTGAAGAATTGTACTCGTGAAAAACGAAACTGACAGAGGTCGTAATAGAACGGTATGCTGCACGAACATAATTACAGTGTATATATGTATACTGTAGATCTTAGTGGAAGATATGAAGGCAGGAAATACGTCACTAGTAGAGTAACAGGAGTACTTAACACATGAAAATGAAATAGAGAATGGTACACATCATCGCGTGATGCAAGTGCAAAAACAAATATCACTAATTTAGATTGTTAAGTTGTATAGATATTTACGCTTAAGAACCCACAACAGCAATGCAAAATTCAACTAGGCCGCCGTGACTTGTGCGGGTAATAAGCGACCCCTGGTGAAACGCTTGTGTGTAAACATTTGAAATAATGAGACACTAGAGTTTGCCATTTGGCTAGGTCTTTCTTTAATCATATGTGAGTCTAGGTTATGCATAAGGCTTGTAATTTTAAAAGTAAGAAGGGAAAATGTATCAGACGAGAACAATAAAAATGGTCCGATCTCAATTAATGTTAAACACTGCTCACAGTAATTTAGGCAGGAAACTTTCAAAGGCCGTTCCATAGAAAGAGAGAGTATATTTTTTGAGTTGGCAACAGTACGAAAGAGAAAAATAACCACGCAGGCGACTAGCTGAATTAAGGAAGTATATATGGTAACAGTTATTAGCTGTGGCAGAGGAGTCTGGTTTTGTTATTGCGCAGTTGTTTAAGGTACGTCTGCATTTCGCCATACAGCTATGGAGGTAATAGATTTGGAGTTAAGAAGTGAAATGCGTTGTCCGATACAATTTTGCTATCGTTTCGGTAAAACGGCTTCAGAAACTTTTGATTTAATGTAAAAAGCTTACAAAGATAAGTGTTCGGGTGAGTCAACGATGTTTAGATGGCACCATGATTTCAAAAAAGGGCGTTTGGCGGCAGAACTCGCTCCTAGGCCTGGTCGACCTGAAAGTGTTGTTACGGAATGTGTTGTTAACACTGTTAGGGCAATCATGCTAGAAGATCGACGAATGGCATGTGAAGACATAGTGGCGTCAACTAATATTTCAAAAACGTCGGCATTCCGCATTCTATTCGACAAATTACTGCTGCATCGTGTAGGTTCAAGATGGGTACCTCATCACTTGACGAGAGAAGAATTGTTAGCCAGACTTCAGCTGTGTCATGAGTGGAAAAAAATGATTGCAAAGGATCCAAACTTTCTAAACACAGTAATAACTGCAGATGAAACATGAGTCCACTATATCGACCTCCTCGCGAAGCGCACAACGAGTTTCTAGAAACACACAGGCTCGCCTCCTCCGAAAAAAGTACGCCAAACCAAATCAGCTGAGAAGGTGGTGATGATGATTTTCTTTGATCATAAATTTGTAGTCTACCAGCATGCAATTACTCCATAAATTACTGTCAATGTTAAGTGTTACATTTCAGTATTGAAGCGTCTGCGACGACACATATGGATTAAGCGACCGGAACCGGTGGGCAAGTGGACCCTAGAATATGATAACGCCCCCCGACATATGGCTGCTTGTGTTCAATAATTTATTACGAAATGCAGTATTAAAATCATGCCACAGCCTACCTAGGCTCGTGACCTCGCCCCGTGCGATTTCATGTTCTTTTTAACAATGAAGGAGAAGTTCCGTGGCGCAACATTCAACACAGGTGCTGTCGTTGTTCAAGCTGTAGAGAGGTCGCTGAAGCAGCTACCCCAAAAGGCCTTCACCACATGCTTTGAAAATTGACTGAACGACAGGACCGTTGCATATCATCCGAGGGAAGATACTTTGAGAAAGAATAATATATATTTTGCTGTACCTATATTTCTTTATTTTGTGGGATTTTTGTTTCGGTTTTTATGGAACGGCCATTGTACATTATTGATACAAAAATATCTAATAAAGGATAATTGCCTTCGTAATAACATTTCTTTTCGGATATTGCATGGAAAGAATTTTGTAACTTGCAGAAATCAGTCATTCACACTAAATCAAACAGTGTATGTTATTTCGATAATACACAGGTGCAAGCATTTTGGCCTATTTCTTTCAGAGGGGTGAAACGTGTCGATCAAATGTGCATACAAAACATGCAATCGATATGGTAAATGCGTTGATAATGAATGAAATTCCCCACAACATAATTTTTCCATATTTTTTTTTGGGAGTTTAACCATGCCTACAAGCAGCTAAAGACATAAGAAGTCGGCGTTCCTCAATTCGGAGTCATTGGCTCCGTAGAGAGACCAGAACCAAATCCTAAGGTCAAGTACTTCATCAATGTCTCATACGGAGCTTGAATCTGGAACCTGTTGAACCCACGCCTCTCGACATATCTTTTGCTGTGTTAACGGAATTTACATTAAGACTGGTGTTTATTTATCTTAATCTGAGGTTCCGATAGATGTTTGTGCGTACCGTTTAAATGTAAAAAGGTATCCGTTAAAGCATTTCTACCAACTGAGCAGAGAATAGACTTTTCATTAGCAACACTACCTTTGGCCCACAATACCGCCCGTAAATTACGCTGTTCAACATGAAAAACGTTATCAACTCAAAACTACCCAATCTTAGCTAATTTTAGGGTGATGAATATGGAAATGGCATTTAAAATTGCCGGTTGATCCTCATTTTTTACGCTTTCCAACCGTAGGTTGAAGAAGCGTATATGCTCCAGTTTGTCCGCCTGTCCGCACGATAACTCGTGTAAAAATGGTTCGATTTCGATGAATTTTAATATGTGGTAGGGGACCACTGGGGAAGAACCCTATTGAAAATGGGTGAAATGGAGTCAAAGGTCACGACCTAGGAGCAGGATCCCTTCCACCAATTTTATGCGTCATAACTTTCGAAAAATAGTTCGATTTCTATGAAATTTAGTATGTGGTAAGAGATCACCTGGGGACGAATTATATTTAAAATGGGTGCAGTGGAGTCAAAGGTCGCGACATAGGAACGGAATCCATTCCACCACCCTTATGCGTCATAACTTGCGTAAAAATGGTTAGAGTTCGATGAAATTTTAGTATGTGGTAAGGGACCACCTGGGGACGATCCCTATTAAAAATGAGCGAAATGGGGTCAGAGGTCAGGTCATAGGAGCAGGATCCATTCCATTGCCCTTATGCGTCATAACTTGCGTAAAAAAGGTTTGGTTTCGATGAAAGTTTGGTATATGGTAAGTGACTACCTGGGGACGAATCCTATTCAGATGGGCGAAATGGGGTCAAAGGTCAGGACATAGGAGCGGGGTCTATACCTCCACCCTTATGGGTAATAAATTAGGTAAAAATGCTTCGATTGAGACAAAACTTTATCATGTGGTTCCGGAAGTATACTTTACCAGTTCTGTTGAATATCATTAAGATGTGGTCAAAGGTCAAGTCATAGGAGCGAGATTTATTTTACAGCCATTATCCTCATAACTTGAATAATAACTTGAGTAATAATTTCTGGTATGTTGGAAAGCGTATCACAATTGCATGATTTTCCTAACTTGTAAAATTACACACATGGCACCAAATTATAAGTGTTTCACATTATTGGTTATACCTTTCGATGAAAGTAAAGCACAACTGCTGCTTTAGGGGCACCAAGGTCTTACCATATGATCTGACATTCCAGCAGGCTCCCTCTGCATCACGTGTTCAGTCAGTGTGCACCACGTGCTTATCATATGATTCTTCCTACTCGTCGCTTCTCTCAGGATCAGGTTATTAGCAGATGTCGTATGACACATGCCTTCAGTTGTTATGTGTTAGTCAGATTTTCACTTCTTCAGCTGCTTCCGTCTTGAATAGTTTCAGGTAACTTCTTTTGTATCTTTCTGCCGTAAAGCATTAAACATGCCATGTAAATGTGTGAATAATCCAGATAACTTATGTATGTGGAAAAGTGACGTTTGCGTAAGAAAGTGTGTGTTAAGTGCAACTATAAAAAATCATATTTCTTGTATTTCGGTTGCAAAATCGCCGATTTTGACAAGAAATGGTCCCCACATGTATGCTGCAATTCATGTGCTTCAAACCTGCGAGCGTGACTGAAGGGTAAAGGGCGTTTTATGCCCTTTACAGTGCCAGTGATTTAGAGAGAGAGCCAACATGCCACGCAGCAGACTGTTATTTCTGTATGGTGCCTCCAATCAGAAAAGGTATGATTATGAAGTAGAGAAAGAGAATTTCATATCCAAATATATCATCTGCGATTCGTGCCGTGACTCATGGTGAAAGACCATCTAATCGTGAACCACCTGAATGTTGTTTGTGTATACACTGATGAAAAAGACGACATTGATGAACATTATTTACACTGCGATTCACAGCAGCTATCAACTTCAAGAGATCCAGAAATTTGTCCAAACCCAGATATCTTAGAGCGACATATGATCGCACAATTGGAACTTCATCAGAAATCTGGAACTGTCAAAAAATAGGGTTGAGCTTTTGGCATCATTACAACGATGGAATCTCTTGGATCATTCTGTGAAAATAATCTTTTGTGCCAAAAATAAAGATCTGGAAAAATTCTATCAAACAAAAAGTGATTTCACTGAATGAAACACCGAACGCCGCCCCGGTGGCGCAGTGGTCTAAGCGATGGCCTCTGATCATTCGTCCGAACGGGGTCCGGTTTCGAATGCCGGTTAGGCATGGATGTTGTGTTTGTCTTACGGCACTGGCTCTCTCCCTTTCCTGTAACCAGTGACCCTAAATTAGGGACGGGCGACTGCTTATAGCCAACTGAGTTGCTCACGGTGGTCGTTAAACCTCAAAAAAAAAAAAAAAAAAAAAAAAGACACCGGATTACACCATTCCATACAAACTTGGAAGTTGTGAATCAGTTTATTGGTGTAAATACGGCATGAATGGTAAGTCAGATAATATCCGAAAATACCGGCAACAATTAATATGATACATGTTCCTGAAGTGTGATGATTATTTATAGATGCCTCTAAAGTGAGCCTTAAAGCTGTATTATTACACTATGGAAGTGAGTTTCCTTCAATCCCTACTGCATATACAGTCGACACAAAAGAAACATATGCAAACATTAAAAGTATCCTGTTAGGTGTACACTATCAGAAGTGTGAGTGGAAAATATATGGGGATTTGAAGGGGATCTCCATTCTTTTAAGATTATAACATGGTTAAACCAAGTATTGTTGCTTTCTCTGTGAGTAGAATAGCCCTGCAAAATGTACCAATTACGAAAAGCGAAATTGGCTTAAGCGAAGATCATCAACTCCCGGGATTAAAAATGTAGCATCTGAAATCTTAAAACCAAATAAAATTTTGCTACCCCCCACGACACGTAAAACTAGGACTAATTAAGAACTTCGTCAAGGCTTTGGATATTAATGTCCTACATTCACATATTTGCGCGAGAAATTTGCAAGACATAGTGCAAAGAAGATTACAGCTGGCGTTTTCATTGTCTCACAAATAAGGCAATTTTTTAAAGATCATTGTTTTGAATGTGTGCTTAGGAAAAGAAAGAGAATAGAGTGGAAATCCTTTCGATGTGTTCCAGTTGGCCTTCGGGGAAATGCCAAAGCAACAAATTTCAGAAAGCTCGTAGCACATCTCATAAATTCTTATAAAGAAATGCGGTGGAACATGTCCTTGAAAATATACTTCTCGCATTTCCCGACGATTTCTTTCCATCAAACTGTGGTGCAGTTAGTAATAAACTTGGTGAGTGCTTTCATAAGGACATCTTGGCGATATAGCAGAAGTATAATTGCAAATAGAGTTCCACCATGTTAGCTAATTTTTGTTGGATGTTAAAAAGAGTCCCCAGAAACTGAATACAAGAGAAAATCAAAGATACGTCGTATTTAAGACACGTAAGCTTGTATATATATATATATATATATATATCATCATCATCATCATTGTCAACCATTATCAATCCACTGCTGGACGAAGGTCACCCCAAGTTTCCTCCACAACAGTCTGTCTTGTGCCAGTCTCCTCCATGTCACTCCCGCATACTTTCGAATTTCATCCACCCATCTCCCACGTGGTCTTCTTCTGGGTCTTTTTCTGTCCCTTGGAATCCAATCTAAAATTTCGGCTGTCCATCAATGGTCTGTCCTTCTGGCAGTATGTCCAGCCCATTGCCATTTCAGGGATTTTACTCTGATCATGATGTCTTCCACTCTTGTCATTTTTCTGATCCACGAGTTCCTCTTCTTATCTCTTCTGGTTACACCAAGCATGTACCTCTCCATTCTTCTTTGGAGTTGTCTGCAGTCTTTGTATGTCTCTTTTAGTTAAGGTCCACGTCTCTGCACCATACGTAAGCACTGGAAGGATGCATTCATCAAACACTTTTCTTTTAAGACATAATGGCATATTGCTTTTGAAAATTATGCTGTTTCTTCCAAAAGCTCTCGAGGCAAGTTTTGTACGCCCATTAATTTCTTCATCAATGTGACCCGCACTTGATATCTGCTGTCCAAGATAAACGTACGTGTCTGTTATCTCCAGCTTTTCTCCATCAATAGGTAAATCTTCATTTCTTGTAAAAGCATTGAACATCACTTTTGTCTTCTGAAATTTCATTTTTAATCCCACTTCTTTACTCTTGTCAGCAAGTTCCTGGATCATACTCTGCAGCTCTGATGGGGTAGTTGCAAAAATGACTACGTCATCAGCAAAACGAAGGTGGGTTAGATAATCTCCATTAATCTTTATCCCCTGGTTTTCCCAGCTCAGCGACTGAAAGACACCCTCCAATGTAGCATTAAAGAGCTTCGGAGATATGGTGTCACCTTGTCTCACTCCCTTTCCAATTTTTATGTGTGTTGTATTTTCAAACAGCCGAATCTTTGCACTTGCATTTTCGTAGATGTTATTAATAATATTAATGTATGCATCTTCAATACCGCAGGATTTCAGAGCCATTGTAACTGCTGATGGTTTCACCGAATCAAAGGCTTTTTCATAATCGATGAAAGCCATGCACAATGGAAGTTCATATTCCCTCGCTCTTTCAATTAGTTCTCTCAGTACGTGGATATGATCTAATGTGTTGTAGCCACTCCTGAATCCAGCTTGTTCTCTCGGTTGAGTCATGTCCAGTGTTACCTTCAAGCGGTGTGAAAGAACTTTAGTGAAGATTTTATAAACCACTGATAGGAGGCTGATAGGTCTGTAGTTCCTGAGATCCTCAATGTCACCTTTTTAATGTTGCAGGATCATTGTAGCGTTGTTCCAATCCTCAGTAATCTTCCCTTCATTAAGGCATGGAGTGAAAATTTATATATATATATATATATATATATGTATATACATTAATGTTATGTAAATAACTTATATCTTATTTGAATTATACGAAATCGCATTTTTTAATAAGAGCCAATATGTCAATTTAATCATTATTTTCTTGATCAGCGGCCCAAAATGCATAAAGAAAAAATAATTTGATAGCCATATCAAAAAACAAAAGTCATAGTTTGTAGACCAGTGTTACTTACTGTGAAATGCACAAATTGTGTTGCAGGATGACTTGTGACAGGGTTATTTATGCGTTTCACAATGTGCCCTGTAATTCCTGCACGTTGTCGAGTGGTGGATTGTAGCATCGAATATATTTTTCGAGTACGTCTCAAACATACTTTTTCGAATAAGTGTAAAATACTAAGTAGGTCACAAGCATGCTCCGTCGGCAACAATAGAAAGGCACGCTGTTGTTTTTAAACGTTGATTCGGTGTGATAAATGGACTCAAGGGACGCTATTAAATAGTGTAGATGCAAGTCATTCCTTCTTGGAAGTTCATTAATCATTCACTGAAAGCAGTCATTTTTGAATGATAGTTCAAGCAAATAATCCAATTTCCACGTAGTCACTACGCTCAATCAGTAAGCATTAGTGTGTTGTGCTTTCAAGGTAACAGCTCTTTTTCGGCAAACTGCGTAAAAGAGCGCGAGCTCTTCAAACATTCACGATGAGTAATTTGGCCCGATACCACATCATTCCAATTCGGACACACCATTCCAATGAATGCCATTAACGTATAATTCCCGTTTTTAAATTAAAACATCGTTTCCTAGCTGACTACTGGTTATTCACTCACTTAAACTTTGATACTTATAGGTTCTCGATATTACTTTTCTTATTGGAAGTTCAATTTCTGAACTCACTCGTTGCGATTTCGGTGTGTGATAATTCACAGCGGTGAAACCGAACCATTCACGGCGAAAAGTCATTTTTTGTAAGAGAATCGTTCACGAATGGTTCATAAACTATAGCACCACTATACAATCCTGCCGAACACCAACTATGCTTCCCAGAAATATGGCCTCATGTTGCTTTCTCAAAATACACAGACGCTCATCAGTATGATAGATTTTGAGAACTGGATTCACATGACCAGGATACAGATTTCTGCATATATGTGGTTCAGTGTTGATGATTATGTCTCCATCGCAAGGCACAGTTACTTGTGCATTTCAGTGAGCATAGGTACTCCTTACGTCCCTTTCAATCTTGTTACTAATACGCGCTAATGCCCGGCACATTGTTTATATGAATTACGAACTTACTATTCCAAGATTCTATTACTTAGTTAATTGTCGGTGCTGTGTTACGAGGCGGAACACACCGTGTTAATTCCGGTGTAAACTATGTATCACTATTCCATGTAAGATAATTGGCTGGTTGTTCCGCTGTTGAGACAGTCACGGAAACACTTTGGCTGTTGTTGAGGTACTCTCACTTTCGAAGACAAAACGTTCTCGACGGTAACTCATCCTTCCACGAGCTAACGCAAAAACTGACTGCCACGTGTGGGCTTTACAGTCACATGCCAGCCGTTCTCTACCTTGAGCTTCCATTCGGGTGCCACGGACCAGTCCATTCCTACCAATGAAATTTAACAAATGCAAAGCAAATTCAATGTACTTTTAAGACGCTAGATATCTAACATTTTTCTGGGAGTTCGAAGCAATCGATTTACCGCGAGTGATGGATAAGCATATGATCACACTCATGGAGCGCCACTCACCAAACGCCAACTGCAACCTCTGAAGGGCCATAATTTTATCAGGAGTTACAAACTGTTACACACAACAGTAGTTCGCGTAGGGGACCAGGACATAAAGTAGTAGTGTCTGGTGTTGAAATATACGCTTCAAAAGCTTCGGTGCTCCTTGAAATTGAAAACGCCGCCCTGGTGGCGCAGTGATCTAAGCGATGGCTTCTGATCATTCGTCCGAGGTAGGTCCGGGTTCATATTCCGGTAAGGCATGGATGTTGTGTTTGTTTTACGGCACTGGCTCCCTTCCCTGGAACCAGTGGACCTAAATTAGGGACGGGCGGCTGCTTAAAGCACATTGAGTTGCTCACAGTAGCCGTTAAAACTTCAATAAAAAAAAACTTAAAAACGCCCTCTCGTCAAGATTGAACATGAACCTAAATACGTTACTACTTGAGCTCATATTTCTTGATTGCATTTCTTTGGAAAAAAAAATATTTTTTCTTCTTAATGTAGCATTACGGAATAGCCGGTGCTCAGTCCACGTAATTTTTAGGGATTGAACACACGCTGTGCGTCAACGTAAAATGCATGAGCTGAGAAAATCCCTATAGATTAAGCGTATTTTACGTCTACGAAAAAAACGACGTTATGAAGTCTATCATTGTTCTCCACCTGTTGCTACTTTTCTTTTTGCTGCAGCTGCGATGTTGTATGCAACACCCTAAAAGCGTCTTGAAACATCTGTAACTAAGAACTAGCGGATACTGTCTTACTCAGACCGGTTTATAAACAAAGTATACAGCTAATACAGGTTTACTGCGTTCATCATTAGACTTCACCTAATGAATTCCTTGAGATGTTATATACTAAGTCTAGCTGTAACGCCCGTCGAGATAAGAATGCAACGGGTTCTAGAAATCACTTATTGCTATTCAAGCGTTTATTAACGACGTTAGAAAATATCTTTGTACACGAAATTTTTTGTAAATATCTTTTCGGAATCTAGAAATAGTTTTCCTTGTTCTGGCACATGGACTACTTTAACTGTGACATCACCAAACTGTTGAACTGTTGACAATGCAACATAATGTTGTTCATGGCTAAACACTATTTCAGAAAGGTAGATATCTACTTTCTCTAGTGTTTGTCCTTGAGACTTATTAATGGTCATAGCAAAGACGAGTTTTACAGAAAATTGCCGTCGTCTTAATGTGAATGGGAGGTCTATATCAATAGGTGCAAGGCCAATTCGCGAAATAAAAACAGTTTTATCACATGCTGAGCCTGTGAATGCTTTTGCAATGATCAAATTGGGTTTTAATTCTTTAATTATCAGTCTTGTTCCATTTCATAAATCTCGTTGTATATTGAGGTTTTTCAGGAGCATGATAATAAGCTCCAATCTTCAACTTCCGTCTGTGAAATGGCATTACTGTTCAGTATTGTTCAGCATTTTCTTTGCCATTGGCATCAATTGAATCAGAGCTTACTTATGTGCTTGCTGTGCCCTCTAAGCGATCATGAACGTTTTCATTTAATTTGTCAATATCAGAGTTTTTGGGACAGGCTTTCTTTGCAAATGTTTTAAAATCAGAAATTTTCAAGTTCTCACCAAATATATTTTTGGCTATAACACCATCATATAAAATATGTGTAGGTATCTCTAACATTTCTTCTGGTAGGCCATCAGCTATTTCATGGGTACCATCCTCAAGTTGTAAAAGTTATTCACTGAATGATGAATCCGAAAGTGCTCATGTATTTTTTAAACTGTATATAGATTTCGTTTTTTAGCTGAATAAATAGCATCGTGCAACAAGACTTATTTCTTTTAATACTAGTATTCATGCACGAATTATAGTGTCTACCGAATGATGAATCAACAGTTCGGGCATTACGTTTGAGTTTTAAAATCTCAAACGTCTCCCATAATTGGCTGAATTTAATGTTGCCTCCGAGTATTTTGGTTCTGCCGCCATGTTTGACATCAGGAGCAGTTTGTGTAAAGTCTCCTCCAAATGAAAGGACTTTGCCACCAAAAGGTTTCTGATTTCTCATAATATCTTTCAGTATTCAGTCAACTGCAAGTAAAGCAGTACCGGGGAGCCATTGTAGTTTCGTCCCAAATGATAGCTTTCGAAGATTGAATGATTTCAGCGTCGGAAGAATTAATCTTTACATTCGATGTAGACGTTTCATTTAAAGGTGGCACTAACTTAAATTGGTTAAAGTATTATTTGTCACCTTCTAACAGATTAGCAGCGATTCCTGCGGATGCAACACGCAAAACTAAGCACACCGGACAAAAAATTACGGATTGCTCATTTTATTGGTTAATATGGAGTTACATCATTACGAGCTCGAAGCATAGCCTTGATTTTTTGGGATGCTGTCAATATGGAAGCGGATGACATTAATGTCCAGTTTGCCCCTCACCGTGAAAAACTGGTCCCGCAGAGCAGCCAAATTGGGAGGGTGTTGTTGTCTCTTCTTAAAGGCCCGTTCGAGCATGTCCCAAATTTTCTCTATAACATTGAGATTGAGATCAGGTGAATTGGCGGGCTAGGACATATGGCAACACCTCGTTATCCAACATTTTCACATAATCCACCGCTTTCATGCTATTAGACACGTGAAATAAGGGACCCACCCCAGCTGTGGATATACACCCCCAAAACATGACACTTCCACCCCCATGTTCTTTGCCCAAAAGCTCGTGCTTACCGAGCTTTTGGGCAAAGAACATGTCTAGGTGATTCTTACAGAGCTCCTAAAGAAGCGAAGTTCTTCCCGTTCAACGTTCTACAGAGACAGAAATAAATGGAAATCTGAAGACGCAGGCCCGGTGAGGCAGGGGATCCCAGCGAAACTTCAGCATCTTTTATTTTCCCTCTGATCAAACAAACATGAGTTCCGGAGTTGTCCTGGTAGAAGTCAACGTCTTTTTCCTGTTGCCCATTTTTGGACTCTCGTCAATTTCGGCCTTTCGTCAGTCCAAGTGGAAACAGAACTTATGAGAATTGATCGTTTAGTTGCTCAGCAGCAACTTATAATACAAGTGTCTCTTCCAGTCCCACCAAACACGCACAATAGCACACACATACAAACAGCATTACCTACTTGGGATGAAGAACAGCCTTTGGCGTGGTTAATGGCAGTTCATCTATCTTGTTCTACAATTTTTTTCTTCTACAGGTTAGTGTACGTAATCCATTTCTCACCTACCGTCAACATTCGTTTTAGAACTCGATAATTTTCATTCAGTTTTAGCAGTGAATCGCCATCAGATACGAGGTCCAGAACATTTTCCTCGCACAAATCGTGCGGTACTCAATCATCAAGGCAGTTCACATCTTCAAGCTTTGCCATGAGCAATGCTACGGGGCGTTTGGATGTCTTCAATGTCTACGCAATTGCTCGGGTCGTTCAGTATGGGATGCTTTCGATTGATGCCCTGATTTTGTTGTCGTCAACCACAACTGGTCTTCTAGCTAGTGTCGCTAATTTACGAGTGAATAATTTCCACGACGAAACTTCGTAAACGAATGCTGACACAGTCGAACGCTTACATGATCCCCATACGCAGCACATACCATTTTTAGCACGTCTTTTGTTAAAAAAACATCGTGCTTATTTATCTGTTTATCCGTCCGTCAGTTTGTGGACTGCAAATCTCTGCAGCTATTAGTCCGATTTGACACATTCTTTTTGAATTGGTAAGTGTGAAATATGCGAATAATCTTTTATTTCGTTGTTTTTTTTCCATATATTTGCTTCTAAAAATCCGACTGAAAATATCATTTTACCATTCGATTCTATGTATGTCGAAAACTATTTTAGGTATAGTCACTTCTTCAAGTTGCGCATAGATTTTCCGCTAGGGGGCGTAAAATTAAATGACATTTCCCCGATATCTTAACTTCTAAAACTCCGATTTGATTTTTTTTCATCAGGGATACAGCTCCTGATGAGAAATATTTTGCCTATATTTCTAATATTTGGTAAAGAATGGTTTGCCCACCAGGGCGCGTAAGTGTTAATTTCTGCTTTTGATGTATTTGCCACAAAATCTGAGCTCCTAAAATCTCTATTGAAAAAATTCGTTCGTGGACCGACGCCATTCACGTAGATAAACCTTTTGCGGAATGTTTTCATCTTAAACTATTGCATGGTTTCTCCGCCAGGGGGCGGAGAAACTATGCAATAGAATCCATGCGTATGTATATCTTATTTTTCTCAATATCTCTTCTTCTGGTCCGAGAAAAAAATATTTCTTTATTGAATAGTTTCAGGTGTGACATATTTTTCATATAACCTCAAACTTTTCAATTAATTCACTGACTGTCGCTAGAGGGCGTAACTGTAAATTGCGTTTCTCCCAATATCTCTGCTTCCAAAACTTCAAATTGAAAAAAAACAATTCTGCACCGGACACAGCTTCTCATGGAAAATCGCTTTCATATAATTTCCAATTTTTGGTAAAAAATAGTTTGGCCGCCACGGGGCCGTAAGTCTTAATTTCCGCTTCTGATGTATTTGCAGCAAAATATGAGCTTCTAAAATCTCGATTGAGAAAAAATCCTTTCTGGACCGATACTACTCATGTCGATAAACCTTTTCGGAATATTTTCTTCTTAAAATAAAGCATGGTTTCTTCGCCAGGGGGCGTAGATTTATATCTTATTTTTGTCATTATCCTTATTTCTAAGAGTCCGATTTGGAAAATTCCTTCTTTGTTTTCACAAATTATATATTTATAATTTGATACAAATAACGCATGTTTTTACCGTCAGGGGACGTAGATGCATATATTATATCTCTTGATATGTCTGCTTCTAAGAGGCCGGCTTGCAAAATCATTGCTTTTTGTTGGAAAGCGTTTCCATTGCAGAATGCTTCTCACTTAATTGCAATTTGTTATTAATGTTGAAATCTGTAACCTCAGGGCGTAAGTTCACAATTCCATTTACAGTTATATCTGCAGGATTAAAAAACCGATTGAAAAACATGTTTCTTTTGTCAGATACTACTGTTTTCATACAGGTTCCATTGACTTTGAATAGCTTTGATAAATTTAATTCGCGTCAGAACGGATTCAAAAGACGCTCATTATACCCTAAAATTCGGTGTCATTTTTATTGTTTTACCTTACGTGTTTTACCCCACTTTACCCTTGCGATAGAAAAACAGCATGTAATCTACCAAAGTCAAACGTACGGCAAATAAACACAACTAGACCAATCACGCTGAATTGCTTTATGTAGACACGTCGATATGTGTTTACAATGAAAATCAACATTTAAAATTGGTACAAACGACGTCTGCCGCCAAAATGCTGAAAGTCGTTTTACACAGCCTCGTAGATTTTTATATTCTTTTAATATTCTTCTCGCCACAAGTTCCATAAAAATGTATAATCCGAGAGTTTCGCTCCGTGGAGATTATCTGCATAATGCAAATATTACATGATTTCAAAAGAATAATTTTGTAGTGAATTCTGCGAACTGTGTATATTTCTCAGGATGTATTGTAAGTTAAACATACGGCACATACCATATTAGACTGATTTAACTGGTATCATGACTTCTTTCTTAAACCTTTTTTGATCGGAAAGATAGTTTACTTGCCTTGCGAATTATTATACTGACCATATTTGCACTTCAAAACACACATTTAGGTGCAAACGCTTGATAAAAAAATATCTAGTCTTTTTCCAAATAAAAGGCAGTGAACTGTTTTCTGCACATTGCAGAAGTCTTTTTCGCCCTTTAGACTCGAACAAAAATGTTCGAATCGTAGCGGCATCAGGCATGACGGAATTCTTTAAGTCCAGAGCAAGAATCTTTCTTTACCAGTCGGTCGATTCAGTCAAGCAAACAAGTAGCTCCTTTCAAATACATCGAAATCTTTCGTTCTTCCGAATAGAACTACAACGATCGGAGAAGCGTCCAAGAAAGCAAGCGTTAGAGTAGGACAACGAGCAGTGCCAAGAGGCAATCTCATCAGCACAAAGACATTCCTATATCAAATCCTGGAACCCATCGCCTTACATACCCACTTCTTTAAACTAACCAGGAGTGAAGGCGTGAGTGGTCCAAAGTGATACTGAACATGATCCAGCTCAAGTAAGGATTTTCACTCCCGGGAAAACTGAAGATCGCCTGAAGATATTTCCTTATATCCCCTCAAAGTCGGAAAAAAATACATCAAAAAAAAAAAAAGAGGAAAGAGATATAAAAGTGAAAAGAGTAGTCTATAACTCTGTGGAAGGATTTTCCCCTTTGATCTCCCGTTATGCACGGGAAATAAGAAGTTATGAAGTGACCCAAGCATTTTGGGAAGATACATTCTTCGAAAAACACAGTGATGTTATTTATACGTAAACATTGAGTCTCATATTATATTGCGAAGATCACTTTTGAACCCCGCAAAGTTCTTAAGAACAAAATACAAAATGATCAATGTGATTGAAACATCTTTTTTATAAATATGTGTACATATAGATCATCATAATTCTCAACTATAACCAATCCCCTGCTGGATGACGGTCTCCCAAAATTTCTTCTACAACAATGTTTCGTGAGCCAGTTTTCTGCATGTCACTCCGGCATGCTTTCGGAGTTCATCCAATAATCTCTCACGCGGACTTCTTCTGGTTCTTTTTCTGTACCTTGGGACCCAGCCTAAAATTTCGGCTGTCTATGGGTGGTTCGTCCTTCTGGTAATATGTCCAGCATATTACCATTTCAGGTATTTTACTCTGATCATGATGTCTTCCGCTTTTGTCATTTTCCTTATACACGAGTTTATCTTCTTGTTTTTGCTGGTTACACCAAGCATGCATCTCTTCATGCTTCTTTCAGTTGTCTGCAGTCTTTGTATGTCTTTTTTAGTTAAAGTCCAAGTCTTGTGACCTATATTCTAAATTAACTTTCCTTTTTAGTTTTTTTCCCTATGTAAATCTTGAGTTTGTTCTCAGTTATACTTCACACTTAACGTGATATATTTTCTCTCAAATGAATACTGTTGGCAGCATAATTGAGTTTGAATGAACGTGACGTGTGTCTGTTATGAGATAAGAACCAGAGATATAAATTACGATACTACAGTTGCTTATGGTTGTGGAGCGTGGTGGAATGTTGGTGGTTGATTTGAGTTATGTGATCTCTATACTATAGTGAAGTGCTATATCTGCGCTGGAGAAATAAAGCATTATTTCCGTAAGTTTGACTTCTGTATAAATGTTTCGTCTGGCCGTTAAGGTTTAATTTAGGAACTATTTCATCGTATGGTTATGTTTTTAAAAATAACGTAGAAGTACGAAAAGACATTTACGTTATAGTCTCTGCTTCGTACGTAAGAACTGGAAGGATGCATTAATTAAACGCTTTTCTTTTAAGACAAAGTCTACAGCTGTCGGGGACTGAGGGCAAATCATTTTTGGGGAGGTTTGGGCATAACTCACCACGACCAAGCGACTTGGTGAGTGTGGGATAGCATTTTCCATAATTCCTGTGGTATAGTTACACCACTATTTGACGGTCCTCATAGCCTTTTCAATAAGAACAGATCCATCACGAGAAGAAGGGGTTGACATTTGTCAAGTATATGTATATATAACTGATATCACTTTAATAATTTCGAGCCTTTTTTCTTAAAAAGATCATTGATATATTTTGTTATTATGGAAAATTCAAGCGTTACTTCCGGAAAGTATTTTTGTTCAAATGAAGCTCCTCAATTACAGTTCAATAATTGTTTACCCAAACTACAGTAATAAGATCTCCAGTGTCCTTGTCCGTTTGCAAACCAAATCTCTTCTAATGTTGAAGCCGAGGTTATTAGGAGGAGAACACAAAGGTCAGCCTTCCATGAAAGCAGCTTATCTGATTCTATAACATAATG
Organism: Macrothele yani; assembly: GCA_039090855.1. Lineage (NCBI taxonomy): Eukaryota > Metazoa > Arthropoda > Arachnida > Araneae > Macrothelidae > Macrothele > Macrothele yani. The sequence goes on along the minus strand of CM077002.1, from coordinate 104,624,016 downwards.
GGACAGACATTTTTATGTTGTCTTTTAGGAACTTACTTGCTGACGAAGCATCATGCACCTCATATTGGAACATAATAATTACAAGTGGAATCACTAGAAACGTTTTCTTTAACATCTGGAATGGTTTACCGCGTGGTGAGGAATGTCTGTTTTACTCTTACGTTGAACGAACACTTAGTGCGTACAACACAATGAAACCTAGCGGTAGAGTGGTCCAATGAAGCGTTTCATGCAGAGGGTTTTTTTCCGGGGGTAATTGCAAATTTTGAGGGGGCTGAAATTTGTTGACTGATTTTATATATACATAATAACAATTTTGTTATTTATATACTCAATACATTAATACATATAACAAAATTTTAAATGGAGTGTAAAAATTTTCCTATGCTCGTATACCGCAAATGCAAATTCCAAGAAATCTACACATGCAAGTGATTAAAAATGTAAAAGTGTTATGCCTTTACTTGAATTCAGTAATACACGGCGGATTTCACCATGGGGTAATGCAAAATATTGAGGATTCTAGTAAGATAATGCTTTGCTGGAGAAAGTTCCCACACCCGCCTCCATTGTATTAGGAGTGGTAAAAATATCCTCTCATTACTACGAGCATATTTTTGGAAATCATTACAGTGTTACCTGAAAACGTATGGTGTGAACCACTCCCCTGCCACTTGGTTTCAGTCCCTTTAGGTTATTTTGATTAGCACATAGTAGTAAAAAACAAACTAACTAATTTACCGTTTGCATGCCAGTTTGAGGTACCTCGATTTTTTTTGATTTTTTTTTTTTGTCACAGAGTGTAAACCTTCCACCACCAGGAAAAAAACTTTTTATGGGAACAATTTCGAATAATTTGATATTGTTAAAAATTAGGTAGCAAATATTTTGTTATATTAAAAGCAGTTCAATGTTTTACTGAAAGATGATAGAAATTTCCGATTGAAGTCTATGCGGATGTGTTTTTTTTTATTATTTTAATATTTTCTCTAATTTTCTTAATTTTTTTTAATTAAATTTTCCGTTTATTCAGCTATAAACAAAAATAATTAGACTAAATATAAGGGGAGATCCCCCCAAAACTAACATGGGGTGTTCATGGATTTTCGGGGGCTAAGCACCCCCGAGATGATGCACAAAAGCATCACCGGTCCAGCGAATAAGACAGTATAAACAACACTTGCGTTTATCCTTTACAACACTGTCTACATAAATTCACACTGAAAACAAAACTGTTGAATTAATGAACTGCTTAGTCGAATATTACCTCCACAATATCGGAACACACGTTAATTGAGAACAATAATAACAAATGGTAGTACAGCTTGTAAACTATAGCCCGCAAGGTTGATTAACGTATCTTATTTTACAAAGCCAACAATTCCCCAAAACGCCCTTGAGCTTTTGTTGCTGCAGCTTTAATCACTTCCGTATCGCGACTTTCCCCTTTGTGACGCACTACGTGGCATAACGAAGATGACGTGCTACAAAGGAGAATTATGAGACAAATCAACAATGAAGGAGCGATAAAGCTTGCCGGCGTAGTTCAGTTGAGCAGGCTGCGGCTCCGGTGCATTAAGACGTAGATTCGAGTCTCCACCACCGGCAAAAGCTAAGAAGTTGTATTGGCGCCAGAAGAAAGTAGGTCTTCTGGCCGTTAAGTTTGAAAAAATTGTGTGATGAGTCTTGCACACTCAACGCGTATTAATAAAACATTTTGTTATACGAAAAGATGGTCCTTCGAGCATAGTTGTAGGCTAACCCAAAACCTGCGATTTCGTGCCAATCCGTCTTTCTCAAGGAGCGGGGGTGGGGGTGTACACGACGTAGATGACGTTCTACTGAGGTGACGTATAAGATAAATCAACGATGAAGCACTGATAAAGTATCTCGGCGTAGTTTGTTTGGGTGAACAGCCGTTCCGGGAAAGAGAGACGTGGGTTGGAACTCCACTACCGGCGAAAGGTTAGATGTTATACACTGGCTAACTGTCAGCTTTGCAAAATGTAACAAAGAAACTGGAACAGAATGTGACGTTTAGAAATGTTCTTCAAAGAACACAACCAAGAAACAGCAAATTTATAAAGGGAAGAAAACACAAAGGGAAAGTTTGATCTATAACTTAGACGTTACAACTAGACGTGTCAGTAATGATGCACACGCATTATACTGACCCTAAGTCAAAAAAATGTGAAATTCGTTTCATATTTATTTATTTAAAAGTAAATGAATTTCATTTTTGAGATGTCATATCCTTATTCTGTTCCGTCGTCTAAAAGCTACTCATTATGTTGGATGTACTTCATGCGAAAAGGTCTAGATATATCGTGATTTATTGTTTTTTGTGACAGAACTCCTCTTCTATAGCGAAATGTGTACCCATTCCGCTCCGAGCCATAAAGCATGGACATAATATTTCGTTTTCTTAAGTTATTTTCATTTCTGAATGAAGTGCAACTGGCTTGTTGTACGGTTTGATTTGCGACTGCACATTGCATCAGTATGTAAACAATCGTTATTATTATTATTATTATTATTACTGATTAACTTTGAAGTTTGTTAAATAAGTTAATCAAAAACAATAACGATAAAAATGAGGATGCTTGTTTGACTCCGTAATTAGGAATCCTTACATTTTATTTAATTATAAAATCGGCGCTCACATTTTAAACCTTTAAGGACCATAACGTCCAGTGGCGGCTTTTAGGACGAGGCAAGGGAGGCAGTGCCTCCTCAGAATTTCAAAACTCTTAGTTAGAATTATTCGTTTTGTTCATTCACTATTTTTGGGTATAGGAGAGCAAACGTTTATGCTAGTTAACTTATTTGAATTAAATGTCGTCTATACATTCATTTAGTTTTTTAAATTGACGTTTTTCGAAAACAATCGGTAGCGCGTAGTTACGAAATATCCTCAGCTTTCGATCTCTGTCCGTGAGGCAGGAAGCAAAATGCCTCTCGTAGATTTTGAGCCATACCTGCTTACTCTCACTGAATCAGGAGATACGATGGGTAGGCGGTTGAACCGAGAGCACAAAGAGCGCACGCGTGCCATGGACTTCCTCTGAGGCAAATGTTATCTTGCCTCACGGGAACAGCTGTTTCCCTGTAGGGCAGTGGGTGGCTTAGTGGTCAGCGTTCGTGACTGCCATGGAAATAAACCCAGGTTCAAACACTAAATACCCGACGTGTGTCGGATGGGCACGTTAAGCCGTCGGACCTCGGATACTGGCCCCCGGTAATAAATAAGGGCGTCTTCCTCTCCCTATCTACCTCGATTCCGTGTCACTTTCCTATCGGGCACTGTAGCCCAAATCTCCTAGCTTCCTATTTCTAAGGGTTGTTTAAGACCTGGGGTCAGACACTCCCTTCCTAAAATCCTCTACATGTGATCAGATCAGATCAGCTGTTTCCCTGTAGGCAGCTCTACTGTGTTAACTTCTCATTCTGATAGCTTCGAACGGCATTACATAGCGTCTTCTTCCTAGTTGCTTTTTTTCCACACTAATGTTTGTGTAACTAATTTTATTTATGTTTTATGAAGAGTTGTTTGTCAGACCATGGCCTCTGCTTCAAACATATCTAATATGGTGGAGAGCATACTGGAAAAAGTCTTTCAGTAGGAGAAATTTTGAAGAAAAGAATCAAATTAAAAATGATGGTAGGCCTACACCTGAAATGAAAAAGATGACTTCAAAGGGCCAAACTTCAAACAGAGGTTTTAATATTGACTGATACAGAAAAAAATGTCTTACTGGTAGTGAATCAATGAACAAACTGTATTGTTGGCCATGTTTGCTGTTTCCTGTGAGTGGCAATGAAATCTAGCAAGAGAAAGGCTTCAATGATTTGAAAAACTTACCACGTGCTTTGGACAGGTACAAAAAGTGTAAAGATCACATTCTGGCAGTTGGTAAATTAGAGTTGCTAGGAAAAACAAGGATAGACTACTCTCTCAACGAAGAGAAGAAAACAGGTGACTTACGTCATAATGAAAAAGTAAAAAATAATCATGATGTAATGAAGAAGTTGATTAATACTACAGCACTGCTGGCCAGGCAAGAGCTCCCATTTCGTGGACACAATGAGAGCGAAATATCTGAAAATAAGGGAAATTACCTCGAGATGATTGATTTCCTCTCCAAGGGTGACGAAACATTGAAAGTGTTTATGGATAATAGTACAACATTTTCAGGAACTTCAAAAGCAATACAGAATGATTTAATCGAATCAGTTTCTCATATGTATAGTTAAGAATGAAATCAATGCAGATATTGAAAATGTCCAGTTTATTTCTTGGCAAATTGATGAAGCGACAGACATTAGCTCCCATGCACAAGTATCAACTTATAATGAATTAGCTTTATAATCTTTTTGCTAAGCTAATTATTATGAATGATAATAATTCTTCTTACCAGCGAGCTAATGATAACTAGCTCTAAGCTTCAAAATAATGAATTCCCAAAAGGGTGTTGTTACTCGTTAATTATGAACTTAAACAAAGTCTCAACGCTGGTTATTTATATTAAGTAATCAAAGTCATAAACCTAACAGCCAGACAGAGGTCTGACAAAAACTAAGAATTGAGAAAGACTGAACTTACTGACAAACTTGTTTATTTCCAAGACTCTTGGTCAACTAAGGCACTCATATATCTTGTACATAATAATGAATAAACTTTCCTCTTATAGTACACACACTCTCATAACAACACCTCGCAACGCCAACACATCAACCTCAACAACTCAACACCACCTCAACAACCTCGTCTCGATGAACGCGCCTATATACTAGCTACCACCACGTCATGACTTACACTCATTGCCAGATCTCATTCAGCGGGTGAAATAATATTTCGTTCAGTAGGAAGATAATTTACATAGTAAAATAAAATAACCAGAGATAGTAAAATCAAAAGGAAAGTGAATATAGAGTATACGTTACATCATCTCCCCCTTAATTTTTTTTTTTTTTTTTTTCTTTTTTTTATGTCCGAAAAACCTATCAATTTTGGAGTGTAAGTCTTACATTTCGATGATTGACGTTTCTCGATCTTTTTTTTTGATTTGTTGTTTGGTGGTAGCCGTATTTACATTATCAATCTTGGCATGACAATTTACGAATCTGTATTCGACTGTGAAATTTGTAGTGTAGAACAAACCAAACCTGCATCGGCATACTTTCCTTTTATTCTGCCTAGCAGGAATCACTTTTTTAATTTCAAATGACGTGCGCCTCATTCGTTGAAATACATAACAACTGTATCAGCAGCGAAGATTGCCTGAAGCTGCCTAACAGTAACAATTTTATTATTTTCATTTCAAATTACGTTCGCCTCATTCGTTGAAATACATAACAACTGTATCAGCAGCGAGGATTGCCTGAAGCTGCCTAACAGTAACAATTTTATTATTTTCATTTCAAATTACGTTCGCCTTATTCGTTGAAATACATAACAACTGTATCAGCAGCGAAATTTACCTGGAGCTGCCTAACAGTAACAATTTTATTATTTTACCCCTAAGCACATAGATATATACAAAAAAAAATTGGATTAGTAGATGGACATAGAAGAAATATAAAAAAAAACACACATATATACACAAAAAAGAATGCATAGGCCCACACGAAAAAAAGAAATTCTGACACGCCAACTGGTCGTGCAGGAAAAACAACAAACTGAGAAAAGAACCTGTCCACGAGAACTTACTTATCTCGAGGACGCATAAAAATTCTAGTGCGGTAACGTTTTCCAGGCCTAATGGGACTGGTGAAATCAGGTGGCTTGGATCTCTTCCGGGACGGTAATGGAACTGGAACATCGGTCTGCTGTCGGTCAGGAGTCTGGCGGTCTGGAAATCCCTGCGGCTGAGAAGAACGGTCAGAAGTCTGGCGGTCCGGAATCCCTTGCGGCTGAGAAGAACGGTCAGGAGTCTGGCGGTCTAGAAATCCCTGCGGCTGAGAAGAACGGTCAGGAACGTCAGAAGTCTGGCGGTCCGGAAATCCCTGCTGCGGCTGATAGGAACGGGCTCCCCCAGGCTTTGGATATGAAGTCCCTTGGTGCTGGGGCCCGTTGTGTCCTTCCAGTATCTTTTTGGACGGACGTGTCTCCGGCCACATCGCTTGCTTTCGTTTACGCCCACGGGGCATGATAGTAGTAGCAGGCATCGGCCCTGTTTGCCCTGAACGGAGGTTCCAGGGGCGAAACCCGGGTGGATGCAAAGATTTCTGACTTCGTCGCTGTTGCGGCGAAGCAGATTGGGGAGACAAGTCACGTTTGCGCCTAGCTTTTGGTGGTGCTGGACGGTGTGGAATATGAAATGTTGGATTCATAACTGACAAATCCGAAATGTCCGACGCCTCTGAGTCGCTGCTGTAATTCAGCGGTCGTGCAGGGCGATGTTTGGATTTGCCTATAGGAATACTTTCCGATGAGGTATTCAAAGAAGAAGTATCCCGCGTTGGTGCAGAGTTAGCCGGAAACGGCGCAGCAATAGTCTTGGCAATGGGTGGAGGGAAAGGAACGATACTAGTATTCGACGAACTCGATTCGAGCCTTGGTCTCATGGGAGAATCAGGTTGCGGGTGTAGAAACTCGGCTGGAGGGGGGAGGGTGAAGGAAAAATCACTGGTGATTCGTCAAAAATGTTCGGTGGTTCGTCCACAATTTCTGGCGGTTGAACATGAGATATAGATTCTTGAGTCTGTGGAACAGAAGGTTGAGTAGGATTGATAATGAACTCGATATCCCGTTCGTGATATTTGCGACATTGATCAACATGTACATATTGAAAATGGTTGTTCGGTTTCTCCAGAACAATATTATTTTCAAAGACATTTGCCACCCGATATGGACCTTCGTAGCTGGGTGCAAATTTCTTCACTAAAGTATGCGAAACAGAAGACTGGAAGTGCGTTTCCACGAGAGTGAGATCTCCAACGACAAGATCTGGTTCCCTACGCCTAGAATTATAATATCGTGCTTGAGCCGCTTGTGCTCCTAGCATTGCAACACGAGCTTTTTCTGCCATAATGTGTACTGATTGCGGAGTTGGTCGCTGGTTTAATTCGTCGATAATCCCCGTTAAATTTTCAAAAGGGGTTTTAATTTTGCGACCCAGAAAAAGTTCTGCAGGAGTAATTTTAGTAGACTCGTGGACAGACGAGCGGAGGGCGAACGCAAAAAGTTCTAAATGGTCATCCCATCTTTCATGGTGATCCATTACAAAAGTCGCAATCATTTTCACTAACGTTCGCTTAACACGTTCCGCAGGATTACTCTGGGGATGATATGGGGAAATGAATTTGTGTTTAATATGTAATCTCGCACACATTCTTTCAAAAATGTCAGAAATAAATTGAGGACCATTATCCGAAACTACTTTATTAGGTGCACCATATCTAGAAAATACTTCATTAACTAAGACATTACAAATAATCTCAGCCGTAGCGGCTTTAATGGGAAAAACTTCAACCCATTTAGAAAAATTATCAGTTAGTACTAAAACATAACGAGCTTTATTTTTAACAGATAATGGATAAGGTCCCAATAAATCTATGGAAATAATATCAAATACATGAGAACTTGAACTAGATTTCAAGTGACCGGCCGGTCTTACATTACGGTAATTATTAATCTGACACAAGTGACATGATTGAACGTATGCGAGCACACTTTGGTACATGCCAGGCCAATAGGCAACATCTCGCAATTTACAACGGGTCTTGCGAATACCTAAATGGCCTGCAAGAGGTTTGTCATGAAATTCATTTAAAAGAGCCATTCTAAGGGTTCGCGGAATACATGGGCGAAACTCTGCCCTAGTAGTCCGAGACTTTGTATAATAAAGAAGACCCTCTATGACTTCAAAATGTTGTGACCTTCCAGCCAGAGAAGGATCACTTGGTAGGGGCGAACCCGCAAGCAAAAAATTGTAGATATCCCCAAAATCTGGATCATTTATTAATTCTGCCATTATCTGCTCTCTGGATGTTATATCAGCTATTAGAAGTAAAGGCTGACATCCAGGAGTAGTTTCTGTGGGGACCCCACTAATCGGAACGCGAGATAATGCGTCCGGTAATTGATTCTTATGACCTGGCTGAAATGAAATTTTGATATTGCTCTCTTGTAACTTCAGAGCCCACTTCATAAGTCTTTGAGATAGGTGCTTAGCAGAATTTAAATACTGAAGGGCAGAATGATCCGTAATTATGTTAACTGTCAATTCATTAAGATAACATTGAAATTTATTCAGTGCATACACAACAGCAAGACATTCACGTTCCGTAGCTGAATAATTGCTTTCAGCTTTGGCTAAAGTACGAGACGCAAAAGCTATTGGATGCCCAGCTTGTGACAAAACGCAACCAAGACCAACTCCGGATGCATCAGTATAAATATCAAATTCCTTAGTATGATCCGGGAAAGCCAACACCGGAGGCTGAGTCAATGCAGACTTCAGTGTTTCGAATGCAGCGTTAGCTTCAGGTGTCCAAATAAACTTCTTGTATTTCCGCTTTAAAGCATACAACGGCTCACATATTGTAGCATAAGCGGGGACGAACTGCTGATACCAACCGGTCATTCCCAGAAAGCGGGATAGTTCTTTTGCTGTTTTAGGCCGAGGAAAGTCAACAATAGGCCTAATATTTTCATTATCAGTGAATAAACCGTGGGGAGTAATTTTCAATTCCAGATATACAATCTCGTCCCTCGCTATCTGTCATTTACTAGGTTTTAACGTCAAGCCAGCATTGTATATAAGTTGGAACACCTGTTTGAGCAGAAAAAGGTGCTCGTCAAAAGTCTCTGATGTGATAATAATGTCATCCAAATAGACATGCACATGGGGACCCAGGACAGGTCTGAGAACCGTATCCATAAGCTTTTGGAAAGTAGCAGGTGCAGAAGCTAAACCAAAAGGCATACGTAAATATTCATAGGCCCCAAAAGGAGTCACAAAGCCTGTTTTATCGACAGAGTCCGGATGTACTGCCACCTGCCAATATCCACTCGCCAAATCCAAAGTTGACATCCATTTGGTTGACGACAAGTCATTTAGAATATGTGACATGACAGGTAGGGGATAATTGATTGTTTTTGTGACTTGGTTGAGCTTGCGAAAATCTGTCACGAAACGAAATTCATTTGGTTGTTTCTTTGGAACCAAGAAGGCAGGGGCAGCCCAGGCGCTTGTTGATTCCCTGATTATGCCCTGCTTAATCATTTCAGCAATTTGACGTTGCAATGCCTGTTTTTTATGTGGAGCACAAGGGTAAGGTTTCGTCGCAATGGGTTTCGAACTATCAGTGTCAATAACATGATAAACCACCTGTGTGAAACCAGGTTGATCCGAAAATAAACCAGGGCTTTCCTGTAAAAGGAGAGAAAGCTGGTCTCGTTGTCCCTCATTCAATTGGTCACTCAACAATAAACTCGTAATATCTACAGGAACCGTCGGAATCATTTCGACAGGTTCCGGAAAGGAAATCACATGTTGTACAAAATTCAAAGTTATTTGAAACTTGTTAATAAAGTCCATACCCATGAGACATTTCACGGGTAGCTCGTCTATAAGCAGGAAAGAATGTGTAAACCGAGCCTTTCCCAGCCCTAAAGATAATGTGACAGTTCCTGCGATACTGAAGATTTCATTATTGGCACCTCGCAAATACTGCGTTGCAGGCTGAACGTGTATTGCAGAAAAAACATCATTGCAAAACTTTGTATTTAGGGCTGATATCTCAGACCCAGTGTCGAACTTTGTCTCGACAATAACGTCTTCAAGTGTCAAGAATACATCAGGCAACTGAGGAGTTTGAACAGTCACTAATACTGTTTTAGGGTCAGAATGTTTGGTATCAGGAAGCAGGACCGACCCTTCGTTTACTTCCTGTGGAAGTTTAAAGGAATTCTGGTGGTGTTATCATGTGGTCGGAAACCTCGACCCTGCCGGGTATCGGGAAAATTTTCACGATAAGGAAAATTGCGTGAACCCTGCGTCGGGAACTCCGCGTGTCTGTTGACATTTTCATATTCGTTACGTCTGCCCTCAGCACGGGCAGAAAAATTATTATTGCCCTGGGCATGAGAACGTTCCGAATGCTGCTGAGTGAAACGGGGTCGAGCATACTGTGCATTATGACGATATCCCGAAGCTTGTTCAGAAACTCGCTGTTGGTTCGCCACTCTTCTGTGTGGTGGAACGTATGAAGCTTGGATGGGCACTTGTGTATGCTCGCGCTGAAAGTTTTGTCTATTATGCCGCTGAGGGTTTTCGGAATAAGCCTCGCGGGGTGCCCGAGCATGGTGAGTTGAAGCATGTTTGCCATGTCGCTCTTCATACGTGCGTATGAGGCGAAGGCATTCATGAATAGTGGTAGGGTGTCGAACCTCAAGAAAATCTTGTAAGAATGGGTCGAGCTGCTGTACGAGGGTATCCAACATGTCAACATGACTGGCATGTGGATCCCATAGATTATATAGGCGTGTAGTTTCCAACGCAAATGCAACAGGGCTATCATTGGGACCTTGTTGACGTGAAAACAGCTGTTGAGCAAGGCTAGCTCGACTGAGGCCGAAAGGAAAGACCTCCAAGAATTCTGCACGGAAATTCTCATAATGAGAATCCGGGTTCGACCCTCGCCACTGCCGATACCAGGTCTTGGCGGTATCCCTCAAGCAAGTCCCGGAAATTTGGACCTTGCAGTCTTCCGGAATATTATAGAGATCAAAATGATCTTCCAGATCTTCGAGGAACTTTAAAGACCCCTCCAAACCATTGAAATAAATTGTTCCTGCATGCGGCACGAAATGAGCAAGCATTCTGCTGCGCTGAGAGGATTGAATTCCCTCAGGTACGACCCGCGACTCAGAGTAATAAGAAGCTGGTGCATTACGAGATGGTGAAGAATGCTTGGGTATGTGTAGATCATTCATATCCAAGTCAGAGCCACAGGCTTCGTACAAATTGTCCAAACAAACACCATTACCCTCGAGACTTGCCGGAAGGTGGAAATTTGCAGTTGTCTTAGGTAAGGAAGCCATGGGTAATAATAGTCAGGATCTCGTGTTCGAGAAAAGTTCGGGCGCCAATTATAATGAATTAGCTTTATAATCTTTTTGCTAAGCTAATTATTATGAATGATAATAATTCTTCTTACCAGCGAGCTAATGATAACTAGCTCTAAGCTTCAAAATAATGAATTCCCAAAAGGGTGTTGTTACTCGTTAATTATGAACTTAAACAAAGTCTCAACGCTGGTTATTTATATTAAGTAATCAAAGTCATAAACCTAACAGCCAGACAGAGGTCTGACAAAAACTAAGAATTGAGAAAGACTGAACTTACTGACAAACTTGTTTATTTCCAAGACTCTTGGTCAACTAAGGCACTCATATATCTTGTACATAATAATGAATAAACTTTCCTCTTATAGTACACACACTCTCATAACAACACCTCGCAACGCCAACACATCAACCTCACGTTCAACAACCTCGTCTCGATGAACGCGCCTATATACTAGCTACCACCACGTCATGACTTACACTCATTGCCAGATCTCATTCAGCGGGTGAAATAATATTTCGTTCAGTAGGAAGATAATTTACATAGTAAAATAAAATAACCAGAGATAGTAAAATCAAAAGGAAAGTGAATATAGAGTATACGTTACAAACTATAGTTCGATTCGTGAAAGATGGAGTACCAGCAAAAAGATTATTAGAATTTTTTGACTTAAGTTCTGTTCGGTGTGCTACTTCGCTTAAAGAATTACTGGATCGTGAGCTGGAAAGATTTTGCTACAAAAAAAAAAAACTAGTTGCACAGACATATGATGGCGCAGCCGTGATGGCATCAGAGCTGAATGGATTGCAAGCAAAAGTGAAGTGTGATGCCCCTCAAGCATTATTTGCTCATTGCTACTCACACAAGCTGAACTTAGTTTTGAGCAGAGCAGCGTCAGTGTTGAAGGAATCGCGTATTTTGTTTGCACATTTAAATGCAATTTGTGCATTCTTTTCTAAATCGACAAAACGTGTTCATTTACTAGAATATGTTAGTGGACCCAGACTACCTCGTGTATCACAGACTTGGCGGAACTTCAAATTTCGTTCAGTGTCTACCATAGCTGACTACAGGTTGCTGCTAATTGAAGTATTTGAAAAAATTGAGGATGTTTCCAACTATGATTATGAGACAATTCACGAAGCAGCAGGACTAAAACGGTGGCTTGAAGATTTTAATTTCGTTTTTCTTCTCTTCTCATATAAAAAAATATTTATTTAACTGAGGTTACTTTCTCTGTACTGCAATCAAAAAGTTCCGGTGTTTCATTCTGTAACAAACGAAGTACTGGGTTATGTGGAAAATTGTACTTTCGAGATCAGAGACAGTTTGATGATCTCTATCATAACGCGTGCAGTGAGGTTGGTTCTTCAAATAAAAGATTTAAAGGAAGCAATGATATTCCACTCACCCTGCAATACAGAAGACTGTATTATGAGGTAATAAACAATGTTAAAACTCAGTTGAAATGCCGGTTTTTTGACATTGAGAAATTAAGATTTCCTCAGCTCGTCGATGTTACACTGCTTTGAAGCTCATTCTAGAATTTTTCCTGAACATTGTATTAAAGCTCTGCTTCAAACTTATGAAAAACACTTTGACAGTTTGACAGCACCAAACTGCATGGTGAGCTGTAGGATTTGTATTCAAACAGAGATCTGTGGAACAATGCCGAAAGTGCAACAGAGCTTCTCTCTGCCATATACAGTAATAATCTAGCACAGGCACTGCCAGAGTTGTTTAGATTTCTTTCCCTCGCAGTAACAATACCTGCAACATCGGCATCTGTGGAACGCAGTTTTTCGTGCCTGAATAGGATAAAAAAAACTAAAAGAGAAACTCCATTGGGCAAGAATGGTTGTTAAGTTTATCAGTTCTGTCCATCGAGAAGGCGCTTGTAAAGAGGATGGAAGCAGAACAGACTTGGTATGATCATATAATAATACACTTCGCCAAACAGAAAGAACGAAAGATAGACCTCATATACAAGACAATATAAGCGTAAGGTAAGCTTTCTCTATTGCTGTATAGGTAAACGCTGTGTGCAGAAGTCTTCAAGACTTTTTTCTTTTGGTGTCAGTCAATTTAGAGGTGTATATAGAATTTCATTTGAGATGAAAAAGATGTGTAGTTCAGTCTTGCTTTTTATCTTCTGTTGATCTCTTTAATAAAAAACTATTTCGATGCAATATATTTCATATTCAAACTGGCTTAACAGTTCCCAAAATAGTCCAAAAGGGCAATTCAGACTGAGAAAATATATATTTAGGCGAAGGGCTGGAATCTTACATAAACAGGTTTTGTGTTAGTCTCAAAGTCATGTAAAACGTGCATCTCCGTTAAAATCTTTATGGATCTTTTCACGGGTCACATTACTTATTTTATACTTCGCACATGAGAAAGTAAATAAAAAAAATTATAATGTGAAAAAAATTGCATTAAATTGAATAAATTTATTTGAATCCAAGCTGAAAATTAGTTTGCCTCCCCAGCAATTTTGGCCAAGGGCCGCCACTTATAAAGTCTAAAAAACCCTTAACATCCAAACTATCACGACGGCCCGAAACCGCCCGACTCGAGTGAGTAGGATTTCCTATCGCTACCTGTTCTTTGAATTTATTCTGAGGGACACAAGAATCCAAGGCCCTGGTCATTTAAGGATTATACCGAAAATTATTTCCCAAGATTTTCGTTGTTTGAGTGACAAAAGATTTCAGTACCCTGGTCATTTAAGGATTATACGGAAAATGATTTCTCAAGAGTTTCGTTGTTTGAACGACAAAAGATTTCAGGAACCCAGTCGTTAAAGGATTTTACGGGAAAGGATATCACAGAAATTTCATTATTTGAGAGACACAAGATTTCAGGGCCCTGGTCGTTAAAGGGTTAATGGGGAAATGATTTTCCAAGAGTTTCCTTGTTTGAGCGACAAAAGATTTCAGAGCTCTGGTCGTTAAAAGGTTAACGGGAAATGATTTCACAAGAGTTTGATTATTTGAGAGACACAACATTTCAAGCCCTGGTCGTTAAAGGATTATACGGGAAAGGACTTCAAGGGAGTTTCGTTGTTTGAACGACTCAAGATTTCAGGAATCTAGTCGTTGATGGTTAAACGGGAAATAATTTCTCAAGAGTTTCGTTGTTTGAGCGACCAAAGATTTCAGGGCTCTGGTCGTTAAAGGGTTAAATGCAGTGGGATTTCGCGAGTTGGTCAAATTAGGATCTCATTTTCACTGAGGAAATTTAAACTTTTAAATCCTGCTCAAAGTTCCCTTCAGATCAACACTGATCAACATTTCTTTTTAATAGTAGCAACTGCAGCAAACAGGAACAGAGAATTTCAAAGGAATAAAAATACCTGTGAGCCTTTGTATAATAAATAGACATGAACAAAAATATTTTCGTGTGATGCATTAGCAGTTCTGCTGGCTGAAATATCACAGAATTGCAGAGGCTTTGCAAAATATTTTATAAAATGTAGTAGATACCGAGAGTGTAAATATTTACAAAAAAAAAATAATAATAAAAAATAGACTTATTTACATTTTTTATTTTATGATAGTAAAATCACTGAAAACGGGGAGGCTTATTTGCATGACTCCTTTTTCTTTTTAACATCCCTTTTTTGCAAAAGAAGAAAACATCTTCAGAACATAACGCACTGCGCCTCTATCTTCCTTCTCACCAACGTATATCGCACCTTATTGTTTGTAAATCTTGATCGTAAATTTTACTAAAAATAATCAACTCTGCAGAAAAAAATCACAAAATTTTCTGACTCTTTGCAAAGTACCTTATGTACCATAAAAGACATTTAAATGTTAAATACACGAAAAAAATATTATTTTTTCAAATGATTGTACTGTTCTTGAACACTGCTCGTTTCGTTGCAGCGCAGGCTACCTTATTCTGGTAACAGTAGGATGCTTCTAGACGACAGAAAATATCCATCTGATCCTTGCATCTTCAATTGCTCAGAAATCATCTTCAATTGGCATCTTCAATTTGCTCAGAAATTAATATGAAAAATATCCCTGCAGTAAATGATGTCTTATACTTGATA
Organism: Macrothele yani; assembly: GCA_039090855.1. Classification (NCBI taxonomy): domain Eukaryota; kingdom Metazoa; phylum Arthropoda; class Arachnida; order Araneae; family Macrothelidae; genus Macrothele; species Macrothele yani. The sequence goes on along the minus strand of CM077002.1, from coordinate 104,608,878 downwards.
TATGTCTTTTATACTCATCGGCAGATCACTTTCTGCGCTGGGTAGCTTCCCACAGAGCATTTTGATTCCCATAATGAGCTTCGGATATGTAAAAGTTTCTTATTTAATTTGATGAAATCGTATGTTCTGACGCAAACGTACCATTACTCAAATGTTGAATTTACAAGGTGTGATCAATAAGTATCAATACTACATTTATTGAAATTAAAAGTACAAGACTTGCAGATTTGGAAATTAATCACCTTCGAAGTAGTCCCCTTATGAAGCCACACAATTAGCCCAATGCCGTTTCCACTACTCGAAGCATTTTTTGAAGTCATCTTCTGAAATAGCGAACAGCTGTCTGTTTAATTGCATTCTGTTGTATCTCCTCAATATTTTGAAATCTTTTCTAAGTCGCATTTGACTTTCGAGAAAGGAAAAAGTCGCATGGAGCGAGTTCTGGTGAATAGGGTGGTTGTCGGACCTGTGCAATGCAGTGCTTAGCAAGAAACTGCTGCCCAAGTTGCGATGGGTGGGCAGACGCGTTGTCATGGTTCTGTTGCCACTCAACACTCTCATGTAATGGCGGCCTTTTGCGACGAACTGCGTCCGTTAAACGCCGCAATATTTCACAGTAGTACTCCTTGTTGGTTGTCTGGCCTGGGAGCGTATTTCATGATGCACAATTCCCTCATGATTTAAAAAACAGTCAGCATCGTCTTAACATTGCTGCAGCCCTGCCGTGGTTTTTAGGTGTGGGAGGGTTTTGGGTCTTCTACAGCAAAGACTGGGTCTTAGTCCCATAAATTCAAGATTCATCACCAGTTATGATAGTTTTTGAAAAGTTCTCGACGTTTATGACGCACTCAAGCAGGTAATAGCAACTCAAACGCTGGCATATTTTTGCAGCTGAAAAACTCACATGTTGAGAGCAATTTTCTCACGAATTTGGATGAGACGCGTATATACCGAACTTATCGGTAAGAATCGACTGAACTGAACCGAAACTAATGTTGAAGTCTTCAGATAATTCACGAAGAGTGATTCGGCAATTTTGCCAAGTATCTGTGCACACAAGTTCGACATTAGTTTCACTTTTGCTGGTTGTGGACCTCCCAGACCGTTCATCACTCCTCTCAACACTTTCGCGAATCTTTAAGACGCTTATACCACTCATAAACTTATGCGTGTGTGTGCGCGCGTGCACGACTTAAACAATCCTTCCCACAGACTTTTTGTAACTTTGTGTTTTTGCAAGTTTCGTCAAGTTTTTGACAAAAGCCGACGCAAATTCGTTGATAGATATTTTTCCCCGACAGGACAAATGCGAAAAACAGCTTCACATACGTAAGAACAAACCGCTATTTTAAAAATAACCGGACAAGCAGGAGAGACATGACTCACGGCACATGTGTAGCAGGTTCAATGCGCCAAACTGATTCCTGCTGTGTCGAGCGATTCCGAACTTATGCAATCCGTTTGAATACTTTTTGATCACACCTCGTACAACTCAGTACATATGTTTCCAAAGGTGAAATCAAGTGAAAAATTTGCAGTCCAGATCCGACCTAACCAGTTTGTTATAACATCGCAGATCCCTATCTGGAACAATTTACAAATACCACAAGCATAGTTACAAATCCCATGGACTTTCAACAGTGTTGCTTTGATATCATAATGAGAAGATATCGGTGAGTTGATATAATATTTTACAAGAACACTTCGAATGACTTGTGGGTGAAATTTAACCAAAAGATAGATATTTATAAAAGCAAAGCGAAAAGATGAACAATATATGTGTCTTGTGTCTATGTTTAAAAATCCACACGCTCGGCGAACGGTAACTTAATAACTTTATATCCCAGGAGAAAACAAGGAGACAACTTCACATCTGTTTTCCATATCTCGCATCTCGGCCTCCCTTGGGCAGTCGAGTTCGGGCGTGTTCGATTGCACTGCTGTAGTTTCATCGATCACTTTCTTCTACGAGGAGTAGGAATCACTCACAAAAAACAGTTACGTGTCTGACGAATGTTACTTTATCAAGTTGGGGTTTTCTAGCAATTTTTTCTGCGCAAAGTAGAAATAAAAAATTGTTCTCTATTCAATTGGAAATCTTTGTCTTCTGTTTCCTGCTTCTCGTAGTAAAGCAGAATGGATTTTTTTAATTTTTCTAAAAAAACAAGCAAAGAATACCGTTGAATTTGGGTGAACAAGATGCAGTAAGAGCAATATGTTTTTGCTGCATCTGTCACCCAGGAAATACCTTATGGAAGTATCGTAGTTTTAGAAATGCAATGGACTTGTATAAAAACGGTGTTGGTAAACAACAGTTTGTTTTTTCAAACTCCTCAGGAAGAAACTTGTACTACTGTTACGGAGACATTTCTATTTTTTTCTCAGCATCAGCATTTGCAAATTTATAATTCGTAGTTGGAATCACAAAACTCTTGAAGTAATGAAAAGACGTGGGTGCATTTTTCTCTCTATTTCGTATGAGCGTTGAGGGCAAACGTTTACTTTTAGCATCTTTTGGCATGTAGCTAGCACGTAACATTAACTTGCGGGCCCCCTAATATTTTCACGTTCACATCTTCTTAAATATCGTATTTCGGGAATGAATGAAAGTTTGAAGAGACTGCTCTCGCGATCCCTTGGGACTCTGGCTCCAACTGTTGGAAAAAAATTATTCGATTTCATATGATGGTTTGTTATAACTAATTTCGTGTTTGAAATATCGAAAGAAATAAACCAAATGCACTCATGTACAAAAATTAAGGATCAACGACAAAAGGCCGTATTTCGGACTCGCAGTTCGTTGGTTAACGGTAAAAACATTCTGAAATCATCGAAACGCCTAAGAGCAAGGTATGTGAGAGTGTTTGGTCATATGCAAATTGTCAGAAATCACGTGACAGCTGTATACGGCAGATTGGCGATAAAAGCTGAAACCTGAGTGTGAAGAAATCACTTGTTCTGTAGGTGTTGCAGTGTGGATATTCCTTTTTTTTGTGTGTGTGTTATGGTGATTTGTCGTACATCTAAAAAACTCATCTGGAGGATTTTACCCGTGGAGTATTTTTTGGTTAATTGGAAAAAGGGTGGCCAGCAAGAGACGCAGCGAAGAAGTTCGGAATTGCCCAGAGCGTAGTTTCACGAAACCGGAAAAAAATTCTGAACATGGAATAACCACCAAAAGGTTCAGCAGTGGTCGACCACGTAAAACTAATCCATCACAAGATCGTTATCTTGTTGTAACAGCTAAAACATCTCGCCGAATAACTGCTGGCAAATTAGCTAGAATCAAGCACAGTTAGCAAACTATCGCGTCAAACCGCATCAAGGCGTTTCAATCATTTCGAATTGTATGCCCAAAAGCAAGTACAGTGTGTTCCATTGACCCCAATAAGCACAAAAACTCGCTATCGATAATATCGTGAACACTCCACATGGAGTGAAGAGCAAAGGGCCAATGTTCTGTTCACAGACGAAAGCCGATTTTGTTTCCCGTCTGACTTTAGGTGGCAATACATCTGGCGAGAACCCCGCACTGTTTATTCAACCAGAAGCATCGTAGAAATTGATCATTACACGGGTGGTGGAGTAATGGTCTGATCTGAGGTTATGATCAATGGGCGTACATAGCTCTTACCTAGTGTTGGAGAAAAGGTCAATGAATGTCCAGCGTTATTGTGAGGAGGTCGTTTTAGTATATGTAAGGCTGTTTCGTGATGCTGTGCAAATTCTTTTGTTTTTATGGACGATAACAACCGTCTTTAATTATCATCATGTGTTGATGAACTGTTGGAGAACAAAGAGATCAACCGAATGGAGTGTGCTGCGTACTCCACGGAAAGACGTGTTGCTGAACGCGATGCCCCCACCTGGCACCAAAAACGACTTGGTGATGGAACTGAAAGAAGCATGGAGAAACATCCCTCGGGAACTTCTGGAAAAGCTCGTGAAGAGTATGGCCCACCGATGGCAATCATGCGTTGCAGTCAGAGGAGGACTAATGCCCTACTTAAAGGATCCATGAAAAATTATCAATTTTGATATTTTGCGCCTCCGGGTACTCACGGGAATGAAAAAACCTCTAGATTCGCTATATATGAATTCCGGTTGATTCGACTAGCTAATCTTGTGGTGGTTGTATTCAAATTCATCCTGGGTGGTGTAGTGGTTAGCATATTCGGCCGCTATTCGAGAGACGCGGATTCGATTCCCGCTCCAGGACAATGAAATTTTCAAGTTTTCGGATATTATCTGACTCAACATCCTTGTCACATTTACGCCAATAAACAGATTCACTTCTTCCAAATTTGTATTATCAATTTTTTCTGTCAATTTTAGTTATTGTGAGCCAACTTCAAAAAATGGCATGTTTTGTTCTTTTATCAATTTGTTTCTATTAATAAGCACAAATTGATGTGTGTATATGTCCTTAACAACTTTTTTTTACTCACTATTAAAATATTTTCATTCACATCCTGTTGGAATAAAAGTATGCTATGCCAATATAAGTGATCCTTAATTTTTGCACACGAAAGTATAAATCTTTAGCGTTGATGGTAAACGTTTCTTTCGTTTTTCAAATATTTTAATATTACCCTACGATGGTTTCAGTGAAAAAGCTCTATACCTGCTATATTTAATCTACACTTGAACATTTTATTTGAAATTTATTGATGACAAAAAAATGCAATAGTTTTCAGATTTCCTCCGCAACTATTTTGTTCTACTTTGACTTTGCTATTACGAAATGTATTCCGGATAATTTTTTTCTCACGAATTATTTACTATGCATGATATTTTTTGAATTTTTTCTTGTAAGATGCAACGGACGAAATGAAGTATTTTAGGAAGATGTGCTCAGAATACTGACAAATAACAGAACTTCAGTTGATCGCCCGAATATCTTCTCACAGAAAGTTCAAATTTCACTTTCGTGGCCAACAAAAAGTCAATCAAAACGGCCACTCATGTACGACCTGGTGGGCATGGGGACATAGGATAATTATATTCACTTATACTAAGACATATTGTTCTTTAAAAAGAGTTGCTTTTGAAATCAGCTTTTTGAAACATTCCTCATTTTGAGTTCTTCATTCAGAATCTCATGCTCAGTTCCAATAAACAAAATTTCAACACCCCAAATACAACTCAACATCTGTTTTTATTGTGGATACAATTCAAACACCACTATAAGGATGATGCAATTGTATCCACTGTGAATCTTCTAATGTTTTTAATCATCTCAATTCGGCCAGTCTTGGCCTCAGAGAGACTTCTCCGAAAACCTTCTTCATACCTAATTGTGCATATTTTGCTTATCCACAAATTATTCCAGGCACGTCCAAGTGACAATTAGTATTTCAGGCACGTCCAAGTGCACAATTAGGTTCTTCATACCAGGCACGTCTAAGAAACAGACAGTATTCCAGGCACGTCCAAGGGAACAATTAGGTTCCTCATACCTAATTGTGCATATGTTGCTTATCCACAAAGTATTCCAGGCACGTCCAATTGTCAATTAGCATTTCAAGCACTTCCAACTGACAATTAGAATTTCAGGGACGTCCAAGTGCACACTTAGGTTCTTCATACCAGGCACGTCTAAGAGACAGATAGTATTCTAGGCACGTCCAAGTGCACAATTAGGTTCCTCATACCTAATTGTGCATATTTTGCTTATCCACAAAGTATTCCAGGCACGTCCAAGTGACAATTAGTATTTCAGGCATGTCCAAGTGCACAATTAGGTTCTTCATAACTAATTGTGCATATTTTGATTATCCACAAGTATTCAAAAGACACCGAGGAAATCGTTCGTTTCTGATGAAACTCCTCATGCAAGAACCTCTGGGCCGAATATGCAAATGATTAAAAAATAACGACTAGTGGCTACATAGTGGCCTGCCACAGCGTATGGAAATCGCGCACCTAGGAGGGTATGTCAAGAGCAACGCTCGCACGTAATGATAACTGTGAAAGCGGATTCCGGTGTATAAAACGCCACGGACTTTAAGGATGCCTCGATGTCGGATCCGTGCACAATACGAGAAGTGGAGCGAGTTTAAGAGAGGAGGAAAAATTAAGCTGACAGAGGTCGGTTGGTCAAGTCGCCGTATCGCTAGCCATTTGAGTCGAGGACGTGGCAGTCAGATGATCTTGACGCCAATGGGTCAAGAATGGCACAACTCAGCGGCACGCAGGCAATGGACGGCCGAGGTCAAAGACAGAACGTGAGGATCGACCAACTGTCAGAGTCGCACAAACAGAACCGAATTCGTCGGTCTCAATCATCCGTGGCCATGTTGCGTTGTTCAAAGTTACGGAAGTGGCCATCCGGACCGTAGCCAGACGACTTGCGGCACGGGGCTCTATTCGCGGAGGATGATCCACCACCTTCCACTGACCAGCGAGTATCGCCGGTACCGGTTGCAGTGGTGTCAGGCCACATCAACGTGGTATAGTGTTTCAATGATGAGTCACGGTTTTCCCTTGGCGCCAATGACCAGCTCATACGTATTTGGAGACGAGCTATGCAGCGCACGGATCCTGCCTTTACCGTGGAACGGCACAGAGCTCGTCCACCAGGAGTGACTGTCTGAGTAGTCATGTCCTACGAGAGCCGGAAACGCTTGGTAGTCCTCCGTACGACCTTCACGGCTGCACGGTACGTCGACGACATTCTACGACCGGTTGTGTTTCTATTCCTGTCACAGCGTCACCGATTAGTTTTTTAACAGGATAATGCCCGGCCACACACGGTACGACTCTCCCAGGCCTGCCGCCGGAATATCGACACTCCAGCCAGTTCGCCCAATCTCTCACCGATCGAACATGTTTGGAACATGATGGGACGCCCCTACGCCCATCCTGGGATATCAGCGAACTTGCCCGCCATTAGGACACCATTTGGCATGGTATATCGCAGGTCAATCTCTGTGAACTGTATGCACTTATGCCACGCCGGGTAACCGCTTGTATCCAAGATAGAGGTGCCGCTACAACATACTGATTTGTTCCACTCACGTAGCTGTTTTATCCGAATAAATGACCCAACTGTCCTGGAATTGCAATCACTTCTTTTGTCGTAAACGTACATTGCAGATACCAATTTTAATTTCGACTGGATGATTTCGACTGTGTGATTTCGTCTTTTCTTTGGGAAAGGGTGTATAATATTGACATTCTGCTGTTTATGATGATTGAACGACACCATTTTGTTACATGGAACATCGTACAAACAGACAGAGAGTGCTGTAATTAATATGATGTAAAAATCGTACGAACATTTCTGTGGTAACAGCCGCTGGTAGAGCGTTTAAAAGCAGTGCTTCCGAGAAAGAGCAGCTGTGAAACAAATCATCATCATCATCATCATCATTGTCAACCATTATCAATCCACTGCTGGACGAAGGTCTCCCCAAGTTTCCTCCACAACGGTCTGTCTTGTGCCAGTCTCCTCCATGTCACCCCTGCATACTTTCAAATTTCATCCACCCATCTCCCATGTGGTCTTCTTCTGGGTCTTTTCCTGTCCCTTGGAATCCAATCTAAAATTTCGGCTGTCCATCGATGATCTGTCCTTCTGGCAGTATGCCCAGCCCATTGCCATTTCAGGGATTTAACTCTGATCATGATGTCTTCCACTCTTGTCATTTTTCGGATCCACGAGTTCCTCTTCTTATCACTCCTGGTTACACCAAGTATGCACCTCTCCATGCCTCTTTGAGTTGTCTGCATATAATGACCTAATGTTTTGAACACATCCTGCGCATGTCCATTACTTCTTCCTGCTTTATTGGCTGAAAAAATGGTTAACTCAACACATCACTCCATGTTTTGTGTGATACGAAGAAAAACAAGAAAGATGACACCGCGGATTTTCGGTTGTAATGAGCGCGTCTTTTTTATTCTTTTTGACACGAATTAAATTTATCAACGTTATACAAAGTCATTGCAGCCGGTTAGAAAAGAATCAACCGGAATTCTACAATCGATGAAGCATCCAGAAATACAAACCGATACTTACTTCCACCAGTGACCAAAAATAATTTTACGAAAATTAACAAATACCGCACTAAATGTTTCTCACAGCAGAAGGAAGGTTTAAGAGGCAAAGAGATTTTCAAATCGAATGGTTGAAAGAGGGGAAGGAAACATGATATAACTCTACGCCGTCTAGCCGAAGAATTTTGCAATAACGCGAAAGTTGAAAATAGGCGAAAAATATTCTTCATGGAAAAATCTATGCAAAGAGAAAAAAAACTTTTCTGACACGTCACCCGGAAGCAGAGATAGCGGGAAAAAGGTATTTTGACCTTTACGCCCCAAGCGGGAAACTCGGAAGTTTTAAGCACAAGTTTCCGTGTTTTTACTTTCAAAAACTTTAGTTTTCTCTAGAAAAGTACAATATACGAAGACATAATCACTTTAACACATAACATCAAAAATTCGAAGGGTTCCACGTAGATTAAATACTACCATTCATTCTGGTTGTTCCAAAAATAGCTTGGATATAGAAATAAATTAAAATAACTCGCTAAAGGATAAAACTGGTATCTATATGCAAGGTACAGGGTGTCACACTCTCTACTGAACCCGGCATTTCTTTAATAATATTACCACCAATAAAGATATTTCAACGGAATTTGAAGTGGACTGGCCTCATTTCGTGCAAAATATGATGACATCGCAACATGTGCATAAAGTGGCCACCATTTGTGTCCAGACAGCATTGAACCAGGCGCTGTCCACCAGCCAGCCAAAGTGCTCCTTAATGGCAGACACATTCCTAAGTGTGACGCCACTGAGGAGCAGTCCACCAGCCAGCGGTACGCGCCTCTCTGCTTCTTTGTTATGCAATTTCGTTGAGCTTGTCTACACAATGTGGTTATTGATAGTGAGTGCTCGTGCTCGTGGATGTTCGCGTACGTGTGAAAATGTATCGGTATACTCTGGAGGAGCGAGTGTTTATCGTTCGCACTTATTGGAAAACAGAATCTATAAAGTTTTATCAACAGCAATTCCTGGAGAGGTATGCAGGCAGACATCCGCCGAGCAAGTCCACCATTTAGGCATTGTCGAAGACATTGGAAGCTAAGGGGATTTTATTAGACGACCATGCAGGAGGTCGTCTTCAAATTTCCGGGAAAACGATCCAGAATGTAAAGGGCTGACTACTTGCGTCTCCCTCCTGATTACTTTTTATGGGCATATCTAAAAGTGAGAGTTTACTAAAAGAAACCGCAAACCATAGATGCCTTGAAAGCAAACATCAGAGAAGAAATTCAGGCAGTGACGGCGGAAGTACTGGTAAGGACTTTTCATAATATGGTGCCCCGGGTTCAATGCTGTCTGGACGTAAATGGTAGCCACTTCCAGCACATGTTGTGATGTCATCACATTTCACACGAAATGAGGTAAGTCCACTTCAAATTTCGTTGCAATATCTTCTTTGCTGTTAATATTATTAAAAAAAATGCCGGGTTCGGTATCGAGTGGGACACTCTGTAGTTCGTAAAACAAATGTGAGAAAAGCACCAAGATCATAGGAAAAGAAATGATTCACAACCTAAAAGGCAACGTTTAATCAAATCATGTAATGGTGACTTAGAGCACATGCTCTGTTGGTTAAAGACCATCTGAAAGCTTATGCTTCACCTCTGTTTCACGCGCAAGCGCACTTAACGTAACTGACAGTGTTTTGTAACACAGACAAGAGAGACATATTGTGAGAGACAGCCAGGAATTTTCATGTAGGACTGCCCTCCACAGAGATGGTTTAGCCCCAAGCCCCCTACATTGGGTCCACCTTTTGGGCAGGGTAGTGTTTTGTAACCACTTTCAGAAGTAGAAACACACATTGCTAATGTCACTACCTGCTTATTCACAAAGCAGACCGGCACGAGATATCTTCCGATGAGCAATATGGAATAAACTATTTCATAAGTAATTTGCATCTCATTTCTAATTCATATTTGAATAAATCATTTTAATTTATTTGTTTCCAGTGGCAACGCTGGATATTAGCACGCTTTATGATGTTCGTTTCCTTTATGTTGTTCCTGTTTTTGCTGATAAACTCCGTCAAAATATAAGAGTTCTCTAATCAGATGAATATTTGAGAACTTGAAGGGAAAGGTTTAGTGCATTGGTTCTTCGTTGGACCATTGATTATTATCTAAATCCTAATCAACCCTCTGGGCGTGCCGTTTCATTTTGCGAATATTCTAGTGGCAACGGGTGCTTGATTGCAAAAGGGAAAGCATGTTTACTTCGTTGCCGTACCCTTCGCTGCTCTACTCCTCCCCGCAAGCTTCGCTTTTTCATCTTCGCTGCTAATTTCTCAAAGATCAGTGCCTCCTATTGTCGTCATTTAAGCATTCGCTGGTGAATTAGAAAATTTCCTATCTCTAGAGGTATCTTCCTGGATCTCTCACTTTCACAATCAGCTAAATGAAGAGACACTACCGTGATAATGTCAAACAGTTTCTCGTAATCCTTCTTGAATGTTCCATTTCGTCGTGAAAAGTGCTCCTGTCCCTGTTTCCTTTGATAAGGCTTCATTATATTTGAGTATTTCTCATCACAATGAAATCTTTTCCTAAGTGTCTGCTTAATCTTGTGGGAGAGAAGATACGCAGTAACTTATACTACCATTTCTGAATATTCATTTATTTGGATTCATCATCATTCTTTTTGTTTATTATTGGTTGTTTTCGTCGATTTCATCAATTATAATTCTTTTCGAACAGTGGGGTCTGAACTGAAAGTGGCGCAATTCTTTCCCGTGTGCATCATACCCTGATTGTAGCTTGCAGCGTATGAAAACGTCCGGTATTGCAGCTGTCTGAAATTAGATATCTTTCCCAACCTACTACTATGTCCAGGGTAGAAAATAATACTCGCACTTCATGTTTATGTGCCGAAAATGCGCGATGTCTTCCTTCATAGAGCCACAGCCATAAAGCAATTATGGCCAAATTTTCCCAGCTTTCAATAAGTCTTAGGGTATTGAACTGAAGGAAAATTAACAGTTGCATAATGATTCAGTGTGTAAGAAATTGACGCACTCTTCTTAACTTTTGCATGAAAAAGCACTAAAAGGAAGCTCTCTACACGCACATTTGGCTAAATGCAACATTGTTCACTCTAAATCTAACATTGGCCCCCTAAACTGTACATTGTCCATAAGAAGTGTAAAAGTTTTTAAAATCATTAAATTTTCCAAACTGAAAAACCTCTAAGTCTCAAATGTCGACGAAATCCAACGGTAAGTAGCGACTATATTTGCGAACAAATGTAGACGAAAATTCGATATATCAGCGTTTGGAAAACACACCAGTGAAATATCTTCTTCTCTGAGGATATCGGAAAGCCGCGTCTTATCAGAAGCCTTCGATGAAGACTTATCTGCAGAATTCATTGAATATTGTCGATCGATTTTTTTAAACAATAAATTATTGTATACAAGGTACCGATGATCACTGACCATGACCTTGATCACCATAATAGGCAATCCCCGTCTGTTCCAAGACGGGCTTAAATTATTGTTTTTGTTTCCATTATAACAACTTCAGTTTTTCGTGCTGATAACTTGAATTGGTCTTAGAATAGCGAATTCTTATTTTTAAACAGTGGAAACCCATAATTTGTGCAAGATAAAATTTGTTTGAAAACAAAAACAGCACCTAATAGCATGTGGAAATCCGTTTATTGGTGTAAACAGAAGAACAACATGGAAGCCTTCGCACATCGGTTCGTGGCTTCATCATGCAGTTGTAGACTCTAAACTACGTAAGAGAAAGATTCCGACTAAAAATTTAATTAATAAACAGCATAAAATGTGTCACATGTTGCCATTGAGTCGTGCACATTCGACCTACATTCTGAATCCATGATCGTGGAGCATCAAAAAGTGCGTGCCAAAGAGTAGCAATGTGGAAAGACCATTGAAAGCATTCGGGTGGTAAGGATTTTAGTCGTTTCCTGTATGTTGTTGATCTTGCATTCAAATATGGAGCAATTTTCTTAACCTCATCCCATTTAGAGATAGCAACGGGGTTCTCAACTGGCCGCGCAGTAACAGTGATCAGTTTGCCCAGATTGACATCAATCTTTTTGTTCGTCAGTTTTATTCTGAAAGACCACTTGGTCATCCCAATATAAAAATTTATAGATCTAACCAAGAACTCTAAAGGGATAGATTAAACACCAACGGTTGCAGTCAAGATTCGACCGACCCTATATGAGCCAAGGCTAGATGAAAGCACCTATTCGGTGGGCAAACGCTTGCCTGCAGTTCTTACATTTACAGCAACAAATGGATTTCCATACGTTACTAGCTGCTTTTATGTTTGGTGTACAGTACCCAGTTTTCTACAAGTTTTTTTGTTTGTAATATTTTTCTTCCTATCATTACATTTTGTCATGGCATTAAGTTTTCGCATATCCCTCAAAAGCTTCTTCGGAATAGATATTGCAAGCAAAATCACGAAACCTGATTATTTTTCGGATGAAATTATGGTCCTGAAAATCAACTTTAACATGCAAATAGTAGAGTAAATGTAAACACAAATCCAATCAACCCGTGTAAGTTTTTAAACAAACACAGTAACTGAAGAAAATACAAGGATAAGGTATTTTTGAATCTACAATAAAGAGATCAGTGATTTAGTCAATGATGATGGGAATAATTTGTTTCGTTGAGGGGGAGATTGTAGGACTACTAGAGTAGACCGCTACAATAGGCCTAGTTCTTGGTGTTCATTTGTACATGCTTGTCGTAATATTCCATTTCCTTCATCAGATAGCAGCACATCGAAACTCTTTCTTCTCAATGCATTTCAAAGCACTGTAGGTAAATACTTTTCCCCAAAAGATAAGCAAATATTTTTCTGCACGGCGCCCTAATCTGTGCATTTCTACTTATATCTCAACTTGTTGTTTTGCTGTTGTACGGAAATTTTGTGCTTAGTGATGTTATATGGGCTGGAAAGGAAGTAATCTCCGATGACGAGATACCAGAAATCGAAGCCCCGTCCACGGCGCACATTGGCCACTGAGATTACGCAACACACCGGCATGACATCAGCAGATAGGTGGCTTAAGTAAGTGGCAGTTAGCCGTCAGAAGGAATTAAGCTACGGGGGTGTTTTTCCTGCTATGGCACGGGACCATTGGTCGCAATTCCTGGTAGACTGAACGCAGAGACCTACTGCACCATTTTGGATGACTATGCGCTTCCTACGTTGTGGCAGTTTTGCGGGGTGGACCCATGTTACTTGCAGGATGACAATGCCACCTGTCATGTTGCGAGGTCCACCCTGGCTTGGTATGGTGACAATGGGGTTAATCGAATGGACTGGCCTGCGCAGAGTCCGGACCTTAACCCTATCGAGCACCTCTGGGACGAGTTGGAGCGTCGATTTAAGGGGTGCCCCCACCGTCCGAAATCGGTGAAGGAACTGACCTGTCTTCTCCAAGTCGAACGGAACAAAATACCGCTAGACGTCGTACTACGCCTGGTTGAGAGTATTCCCCGGAGGGTCGCAGCTGTAATCGCCGCTCGTGGAGGCTCCACCAACTAATAAAGGTGAGCAAACTTCGTTTTTCTTTGCTATCACAGGTGTCCAATTACTTGTTGGTAGATAGTGTATCTCATTTTGTCTCATTCTTCCTCTGCTGTCTCTCTCTCTCCTTCTGTCACATTTTGACTCATTTCCTGTCTCTCTCACTCTCTTTCGCTCTACATCTCATTCTTGACAGTTATGCTAAGAAACATAATTTCCCTTTACTTTCCCGTACCCTATAAAGTTGATAATATATATGTTTTATCGGTGGCTCATTTTTCTTTCCGTGAATTTTGCTGCACGGTTTTAGACCTTGCCAAAGTTCCATTGTTTAACATGGTTTTATTAACAATTCATCACCCTGTTATACACTAAATGGACAAATTATTATGTGAACTTAGCTAACAAAGTATTTTTCCATCCGTTGCCCACGCAACAGCAGCTAGATGCCTGAGTAAGGACTCGATGTGTTGAAAACACTATAACGAAGTAAATTTCTCCGTCATTTTCATCCACGCCGGGGGGTTGAACCCGGGTCCCCTCATTCCGGAATAAGTCGCTCTACCAATTGAGCTACGCGGACGTTCGTTCTGACTGCTATCTGCCTTTATGCCGTGTGCGTCCTGCTGGCAGGCAAGTCACAACACTCAGGTGGTATTACCGTCTAGGAAGCGAAGGCCGCCCAGAAAGCGAGGGCCGCCTGTATCCACAGTTGCCGGTGGGGGGTTGATGGGTTCGAACAGATCTTTAAAATTCTTCCCAAACATTTTCAATGGGACTGAGGTCCGATAATCAGCAAGGCCACTCGAATGTGACAAACTCACTTGATTGAAGGCTCCTGCAGCCAATTTCACGCCAATCAGAAAGTTTGCTGTGTGGTTGTCCTGTTGAAAGATGGTCTCAAGGTGCGGGAAAAAATCTTTACGAACGAGTGTAGATGGTCGGCGAAGATGTACACATATCTTTTGCAGGTCACATAGGTCTCGACCGTTACGAAAAACCCCAAGGGGTTCCATTTAAGCGCTTCCCAAACTGTTACACCGTCACCGCCTGCCTCTATGATCCCAACTTCGCAAGCAGTGTTCATTCCTTCTTGTAGCTTAAGCCACACATACGTCCTACCATCAGGGTGATAGAGTTGAAACCGTGATTCGGCAGACCAGATGGCATGTTTTCAGTCATCCGTACCCATGCTGCGATAGGTCTTTGAAAACTGCAGCCTAATCTTTCGGTGCCATTAGGTGACACGATGTGGAAATCGACTGTCATAGCTTTTTTACCCATGGTACGACGGATAAGTTTACCGATGGTACGACGGACACACTTGTGGATGCGTTTTCATTAAATTTAGAAGTTATCTGTTCAACGGTAGCCGTGCGTTTTTTACAATGACGCAGGTCAGCCTGAGCTCACCTCGATATTAATTACATGTGTATGACCACATTTCTTCCTCTGGTTGGAAGTTTTGCCGTATTACAGGACGTCTTGGTATACACGTGCGACTGTCTAAATATCCCAATTTTTCAGCATTTGCGGTGATTGAACGATCTGCCATCTTCACAACTACTTTCTGGCCACATTGAAACTCCCTTATACATGTATAACCCACGATTACTTTTACGTTACTGGTTTACAATGCGTAGAGACCTGCTCAATTTATGGACATTGCGAGTTTAATCGTCCCCCGTGGCTACATGATCTTGCCAATCTCAGCATCTCACGTGACCGGAAGCTCCTGCCAGTTTCAGCGTTCCACGTGGCTGGATGTTCTTGCCAGTTTAAACGCCCACGTGGCTGGATGCTCTTTCAGTTCCAGCGTCCCACGTTGCTCAGCTTGCATATTGTGATTGGGGTGTATAATCTGTTCATTCATTGCACATCCAAATGTACAAAAAACGATTCATATAATTTATGCTTATTGTTGTTGTGATGGGTGAGTTGGCAAAACCTGCGTTATGGGCTCAGTCGAAAATCTACATTTTGGGTACACACGTGTTGAAGGAAGGAGAGTGTTAGACTCAAGCTTCAAATAATGGGAACTCAAGATTTGATTACTGAAAGAAGTCTAAACGAATGAACAAGAATTTAAGCGTATCTGTTTGATTTATTTATTTTTAACTAACACTAACCCAACAATTAAACTTAAATGAGTGTGCATGTTTTAACAGACATACACACACATATCTATTGTATTTTGTGAAAGGTACTCATATGTATTAACGGCGTATCTGTGATGGAAGATCGAAAAGTAAATCACAGCAAGTTTTTCATCTTTGCAGGTTGCAAATAGCAGGTTGCAGTTTGGCAGACAACGAGTTTTAATATCACGCTACAGACCAGTTTGGCTGGATCAGGTTTCGCCGTGGTGGAAGACAGAGTGAACGACGACACAAAGATGTCGAAAGATGTCGCGTTTGTTGGCGTCGTCTACGAATGAAGAGCAGCGCTGTGTAGTCCGATTTTTTTAGGCTAAACAAAACACTCCCCAGAAAATTCCCAAAGAAATGGTCGAAGGGTATTGTGGTGATTGCCGGGACTGCAGCGATATCTCCAGATGGTGCAGTTTCTTTGAAGAGCGCAGTGACAACCTTACCAATTCTCCATGTTCCGGTCGACCTGTACCCGCGTCATCACCTGCCCCTGTGAGAGGCGTTGAACAGGCAACTCTGAGTGACCGGCGGATCTATCTGCGCACATTGGCACAGATGTTCAACATTTCGTACGGTATAGCGTACAATATTGTGCAAGATCAGTGGGCGATAAGTGCCCAAGAACTTGACAGACCACCAGAAGGGACAGGGAATGACGTCAATTTGGACCACTTGATGCGTTAAGCAGGAAGACATGAATTTCTGGCAGGTGTAAGTGACGGTCGATGAGCTCTTAGTGTACCGTTACACTCCCGAAACAAAGGCCATTATGGTGTGGAAACATTCCGACTCCCTTCCACCCAAAAAATTCAGAGTAACCCAATCTGCAGAAACACGCCCTCGTGACGGTATTGTGGGACATGCATGGCGTTCTTCCTGGTGGAGTTTCGTCCAACGGGGACCATTGTTATTGCCAAAACCTATGCTTACACATAGACAAAGTTACGTCGTGAGCTTCGTGACAAAAGAACCAACAAAGACGCTGCAAATGTCGGACTGCTTCATGACAACGCTCGTCCACATGTTGCACAACACGTTCGTGACAAAACTGCTCAATTTGGCTGGAAAGTGCTTCAGCACCCACCGTAGAGTCTGGACCTGGCTCCTTCGGACTTTCATCTGTTTGGTCCCTTGAAAAGATTAAGCAGTCAACACTTCGATTCGGCTGACGAAGTGAAACTATAATGAATTAGATTTAACTGATTGTTGTGTGGTAATTATCATATCATGAATAAAATCTTATGCTGGTTGTTAATAGTAACACTTAATGAAAGAGACCCAACGGCCAGACAGAGGTCTGACAGTACTATGAACTGAGAAAAACGTACTTACTTAAAACCTTTTATTAGGAAACTCCAGGTATCATCCAAAACACACACACACTACTAGTCACACTAATCGTATCACAATAATGAAGAAGAACCTAATCACATAGAACGAAGCTCTCGGCACAAAATAACGTAGCTCTTTTCACATCGAACAAAACGTCTCCACATATAAACAAAAAGCTCTCCTCGCACATAAACAAAAGCTCTCCTAGGTATCATTGAACGCGCCTATTTATACTGCCTACCACCACGTCATGACTACACTCGTTGCCACATATCATTCAGCGGGAGAAATAGCATCTCGTTAAGTAAGAAGATAATTTACATAGGAAAATAAAATAACGAGAGATAGTAAAATCAAAAGGAAACTGAATCTAGAGTATACGTTACATCATCTCCCCCCTCAATTTTTTTTTTTTTGTCGAAAAACCTATCAAATTTTGGAGTGTAGTCTTACACTTGCTGACTGACGTTTATCGTCCTCTTTTTTTGTTTGTTTTGGTGGCAGCAGTATGTAGAATATCAAACTTGGCATGACAAAATCAGGAAATCTGTATTCGTCTCTGAAACACTTTTTATACTTGAACAAAACAAACCTGCATCGGCATACCTTTTTTTATTCTGCCTAGCAGGAATCACTTTTTTGATTTCAAATTACGTCTTCCTATTGGCGTTGATTACATACCAACTGTATCAGCAGCGAAGATTGCCTGTAGCTGCCTAACAGTAACAATTTTCAATATTTTATCCCTACGCACATATATATAGATTTCAAATTACGTCCACATATTATCGTTGAGTACAAACCAACTGTATCAGCAGCGAAGATTGCCTGTAGCTGCCTAACAGTAACAATTTTCATTATTTTATCCCTACGCACATATATATAGATTTAAAATTACGTCCACATATTATCGTTGAGTACAAACCAACTGTATCAGCAGCGAAGATTGCCTGTAGCTGCCTAACAGTAACAATTTCCAATATTTTATCCCTACGCACATATATATAGATTTCAAATTACGTCCACATATTATCGTTGAGTACAAAGCAACTGTATCAGCAGCGAAGATTGCCTGTAGCTGCCTAACAGTAACAATTTTCATTATTTTACCCCTAAGCACATATATATAAAAAAAAAATTTGGATTAGTAGACGGACATAGAAGATATATACAAAAAAACACAGATACACAAAAAGAATGCATAGGCCCACCAAAGAAAAAAATTCTGACACGCCAACTGGTCGTGCAGGAAAAACAACAGAACGAGAAAAGAACCTGTTCACGAGAACCTACTTATCTCGAGGACGCATTAAAAACTCTAGTACGATAACGTTTTCAAGGCCTAATCGGACTGGTAAATTCAGGTGGCGTCGGTCTTTTCAGAGACTTGAATGGATCTAGAACATCTGTAGTCTGTCTTTCAAGAAATCCCTGCGGCTGACAGGAACGGTCAGGAACAACTGAAGTCTGTCGGTCAGGAAATCCCTGCGGCTGACAGGAACGGTCAGGAACGGCTGAAGTCCGTCGGTCAGGAACGGCTGAAGTCTGTCGGTCAGGAAATCCCTGCGGCTGACATGAACGGTCAGGAACGGCTGAAGTCTGTCGGTCAGGAAATCCCTGCGGCTGACATGAACGGTCAGGAACGGCTGAAGTCTAGCGGTCAGGAAATCCCTGCGGCTGACATGAACGGTCAGGAACGACTGAAGTCCGTCGGTCAGGAACGGCTGAAGTCTGTCGGTCAGGAAATCCCTGCGGCTGACAGGAACGGTCAGGAAAGGCTGAAGTCCGTCGGTCAGGAAATCCCTGCGGCTGACAGGAACGGGCTCCCCCAGGCTTTTGATATGTAGTCCCTTTGTGCTGGGGCCCGTGTTGTCCTTCCAGCATTCTTTTGAAGGGACGTGGCTCCGGCCACATCGTTTGTTTTCGCTTTCTACCTCTGGGCATGAGAGTAGAAGCAGGCATCGGCCCTGTTTGCCCTGAGCGTAGGTTCCAGGGGCGAAACCCGGGCGGATGCAAGGATCTCTGCCTTCGGCGCTGTAGCGGCGAAGCAGATTGGGGAGACAAGTTACGTTTTCGACCAGCTTTTGGTGTTGCTGGACGGTTTGTAATTTGTGTCTGACGTTTAGGAATCGTCACCCTATTGTCTATATCTGATAAATCAGAAATATTTGCTGACTCTGAGTCGCTGCTGTAAGCTAGTGGTCGTGCAGGGCGATGTTTATTCTGCCTATAGGAATACTTTCGGACGAGGTATTCAAGGAAGTAGGAGCTTGTGTCGGTGTAGAGTTATTAGGGAATGGTGCAGCAATAGTCTTGGCAATGGTTGGAGGGAAAGGAATGATACTAGCATTTGAAGAACTTGATTCGAGCCTTCGTCTTATGGTTGAATCAGGTTGTGTTTTTGGAAGCCCGTCTTGTAGAGAGGAGGGTGAAGAAAAAATCACTGAAGATTCTTCAAAAATGTTTGTCGGTTCGTCCAAAATTTTGGAATTTGATCGTGAGATATAGACTCTTGAGTCTGTGGAGCAGAAGGTTGAGTAAGGTTGATGATAAAATCTATATTTCGTTCATGATATTTGCGACACTGAGCAACGTGTACGTATTGAAATTGATTGTCAGGTTTTTCAAGAATAATGTTATTTTCAAACACATTTGCCACCCGATATGGACCTTCGTAGCTGGGTGCAAATTTCTTTACTAAAGTATAAGAAACAGAAGACTGGAAGTGCGTTTCCACGAGAGTGAGATCTCCAACCACCAGATCTGGTTCCCTACGCCTAGTATTATAGTATCTTGCTTGAGCCGCTTGTGCTCCTATCATTGCAACACGAGCTTTTTCTGCCATGATTCGTACTGATTGCGGAGTTGGTCGCTGGTTTAGTTCGTCGATGATCCCCGTTAAATTTTCAAAAGGGGTTTTAATTTTTTGACCCAAAAAAAGTTCTGCAGGACTAATTTTAGTAGATTCGTGAACAGACGAACGGAGGGCGAACGAAAAAAGCTCAAGATGTTCATGATCCATGACAAATGTAGCAATCATTTTAACTAGAGTGCGGTTTACTCGTTCCGCGGGATTACTCTGGGGATGATATGGGGAAATGAATATATGCTTAATGTGTAGTCTCGCACACATTCTTTCAAAATGTCAGAAATAAATTGGGGACCATTATCCGAAACTACTTTATTAGGTGCACCATATCTAGAGAATACTTCATTAATTAATACATTACAAATAACTTCCGTCGTAGCGGCTTTAATGGGAAAGACCTCGACCCATTTAGAGAAATTATCGGTTAATACTAAAACGTAACGAGCTTTGTTTTTAACAGATAAAGGATAAGGTCCCAATAAATCTATTGAAATAATATCAAAAACATGAGAACTTGAACTAGATTTCAAGTGACCGGCCGGTCTTACGTTACGGTAATTATGAATCTGACACAAGTGACATGATTGAATGTATGCGAGCACACTTTGTTACATGCCAGGCCAATAGGCAACATCCCGCAATTTACAACGGGTCTTGCGAATACCTAAATGGCCTGCAATAGGTTTGTCATGAAATTCGTTTAAAAGGGCCTTTCTAAGGGTTCGCGGAATACATGGGCGAAACTCTGCCCTAGTAGTCCGAGATTTCGTATAGTAAAGAAGACCCTCTATGACTTCAAAATGCTGTGACCTCTCAGACAGAGAAGCATCACTTTGCTGTGGTGAACCCGCAAGCAAAAAATTATAGATATCCCCAAAATCTGGATCATTTATTAATTCTGCCATTATCTGCTCTCTGGATGTTATATCAGCTATTAGAAGTAAAGGCTGACATCCAGGAGTAGTTTCTGTGGGAACCCCACTAATCGGGAAGCGAGACAATGCGTCCGGTAATTGATTCTTATGACCTGGTTGGTACGAAATTTTGATATTGCTCTCTTGTAACTTAAGAGCCCACTTCATAAGTCTTTGAGAGAGGTGCTTAGCAAAATTCAAATACTGAAGGGCAGAATGATCCGTAATTATGTTAACTGTCAATTCGTTAAGATAACATTGAAATTTGTCAAGAGCATACACTACAGCAAGACATTCACGTTCCGTAGCTGAATAATTGCGTTCAGCTTTGGCTAAAGTACGAGACGCAAAAGCTATTGGATGCCCAGCTTGTGACAAAACGCAACCAAGACCAACTCCGGATGCGTCAGTATAAATATCAAATTCCTTAGTATGATCCGGGAAAGCCAACATAGGAGGCTGAGTCAACGCAGACTTTAGTGCTTCAAATGCAGCGTTAGCCTCAGGTGTCCAAACAAACTTCTAGTATTTACGTTTCAAAGCATACAATGGCTCACAGATTGTAGCATAAGCGGAGACGAACTGCTGATACCATCCGGTCATTCCCAGAAAGCGTGATAGTTCCTTTGCTGTTTTAGGCCGAGGAAAGTCAACAATAGGAATAATTTTTTCATTATCCGTAAATAAGCCGTGGGGAGTGATTTTCAACCCCAGATATACAATCTCGTCCCTCTCTATCTGGCATTTACTAGATTTTAACGTCAAACCAGCATTGTATATGAGTTGGAACACCTTTTTGAGCAGAGAAAGGTGCTCGTCAAAAGTCTCGGATGTAATAATAATGTCATCCAAATATACATGCACATGGGGACCTAGAACAGGTCTGAGAACCGTATCCATAAGCTTTTGGAAAGTAGCAGGTGCAGAAGCTAGTCCAAAGGGCATACGTAGGTATTCATAAGCCCCAAAAGGAGTCGCAAAGCCTGTTTTATCGACGGAGTCTGGATGTACCGCCACCTGCCAATATCCACTCGCCACATCAAAGGTTGACATCCTTTAGTTGACGACAGGTCGTGCAAAATATGCGACATGACAGGTAGTGGATAATTTATCGCTTTCGTGACTTGGTTGAGCTTGCGGAAATCTGTCACGAAACGAAATTCATTGGGTTGTTTCTTTGGAACCAGAAAAGCAGGTGCGGCCCAAGCGCTTGTTGATTCCCTTATTATGCCCTGTTTAATCATCTCGGAAATTTGACGTTGCATTTCCTGTTTTGTATGTTGAGCACAAGGGTAAGGTTTCGTCGCTATCGGTTTCGAACCATCAGTGTCAATGACGTGATGAACCACCTGTGTGAAACCAGGTTGATCAGAAAATAAACCAGGGCTTTCCTGCAAAAGTAGAGAAAGCTGGTTTCGTTGCCTCTCATTCAGTTGGTTACTCAGTAACAAACTCTTTATGTCTATAGGATTCGCAGGAATCACTTCGACAGGTTCCGGAAAGGAAATAACATCTTGTACGAAATTCAGGGTAACTTGAAAAGTATTGATAAAGTCCATGCCTATTAGATATTTAACAGGTAGTTCGTCTATTAGCAGGAAAGAATGCGTAAAACGAGCCTTTCCCAGCCCTAGAGATAATGTGACAGTTCCTGTGATACTGAATATTTCGTTATTTGCACCTCGCAAATACTGCGTCGCAGGCTGGACTTGTATTGCATTAAAACTTTCAGTGCAAAACTTCGTATTTAGGGCTGATATTTCAGAACCAGTGTCGAACTTTTTCTCGACAATAATATCTTCAATAGTCAAGAACACATCAGGCAACTGAGGAGTTTGGACAGTCACTAATACTGTTTTAGGGTCAGAATGCTTGGTATCAGGAAGCAGTACCGACCCTTGGTCTACTTCCTTTAGAAGTTTAAAGTATTCCTGGTTGTATTATCATGCGGTCTGAAACCTCGGCCCTGCCGGGTATCGGGAAAGTTTTCACGATGAGGAAAACTGCGTGAAAACTGTTGCGGGAACTCCGCATGTCTGTTGAAATTTTCATTTCTATTACTTCTTCCCTCAGCACGGGCAGAAAAATCATCATTGCCCTGAGCATGAAAACGTTCCGAATTCTGCGGATTGGAACGGGGTCGAGCATACTGTGCATTTGTACGGTACCCAGAAAATTGATTAGAAACGAGCGGTTGGTGTACCACTCTTCTATGCGGTGGAACGTATGATGCTTGGACTTGCACCTGTGTACGCTCGCGTTGAAAGTCATTAGGCCTATTATGCCGCTGAGGATTTTCGTAGTAAGCCTCGCGGGGTGCCCGAGCATGGTGAGTTGGACCATGTTTGCCGTGTCGCTCTTCATACGTTCGTATGAGGCGAAGGCATTTATGAATTGTAGCAGGGTGTCGGACCTCAAGAAAATCCTGTAGAAATGGATCGAGCTGTTGTAATAGGGTGTCCAACATGTCGACATGACTGGCATGTGGATCCCATAAGTTATACAATCGTGTTGTTTCTAAAGCAAATGCAACAGGGCTATCGTTGGGTCCTTGCTGACGAGAAAAAAGTTTTTTGTGCAAGGCTAGCTCGACTGAGGCCGAAAGGAAAGACTTCCAAAAATTCCGCTCGGAAATTCTCATAATGAGAATCCGGGTTCGACACTCTCCACTGCCGATACCATGTCTTAGCGGTATCCTTCAAGCAAGTGCCTGCTATTTGCACTTTGCAGTCTTGAGGAATATTGTATAGATCGAAATGATCTTCCAAATCCTCAAGAAATTTTAAAGACCCCTCCAAACCATTGAAATTAATTGTTCCTTCATGCGGCACGAAATGGGCAAGCAATTTGCTTCTGTGAGATAATTGAAATCCCTCAGGTACGACCCGCGACTCAGAGTAATAAGAAGATGGTGAATTACGAAATTGTGAAGAATGCCTGGGTACTTTCAAATCATTATCAGTAAAGTGAGCCCCACAGGCTTCTTGCAGATGGTCGAAATTAATCCCATCACCACCGAAACTTTCCTTAGGGTGAAATATTGAAGTTGTTTCAGGTAATGAAGACATGGGTAATAATTGTCAAGACCTCGTGTTCAGAAAAAGTTCGGGCGCCAATTATAATGAATTAGTTTTAACTGTTTGTTGTGTGGTAATTATCATATCATGAATAAAGTCTTATGCTGGTTGTTAATAGTAACACTTAATGAAAAGAGACCCAACGGCCAGACAGAGGTCTGACAGTACTATGAACTGAGAAAAACGTACTTACTTAAAACCTTTTATTAGGAAACTCCTGGTATCATCCAACACACACACTACTAGTCACACTAATCGTATCACAATAATAAAGAAGAACCTAATCACATAGAACGAAGCTCTCGGCACAAAATAACGTAGCTCTTTTCACATCGAACAAAACCTCTCCACATATAAACAAAAGGCTCTCCTCGCACATAAACAAAAGCTCTCTGGCGTACACAAAAGCTCTCCTCGCACAGAAACAAAAGCTCTCCTAGGTATCGTTGAACGCGCCTATTTATACTGCCTACCACCACGTCATGACTACACTCGTTGCCACATATCATTCAGCGGGAGAAATAACATCTCGTTAAGTAAGAAGATAATTTACTTAGGAAAATAAAATAATGAGAGATAGTAAAATCAAAAGGAAACTGAATCTAGAGTATACGTTACAAAACTGGTTGTCCGCAGGTGCGTATACGCCCAGAAAAAGGACTTTTATGAACAAAGTATACTAAAACTGGTACTACGCTGTGGTAAATGTCTCGAGCGTCTTGGTTCTTATGTTCAAAGATAGCTAAGAAATGGAGTTTTTGCCTATCTATGAAACTGTTGCCAAAACAAATAGTGTGTATTACTTTTCGATTTACCCTCGTAAAAAGGGATGCAGAACTTTCAACAAATTGCAAAAAACTTTGATCTGCATTTACGTGTTTCTTTTTACTATGTGTAATCAACATGTATCTTTCCTCTCATAACATAATTTCCAGAATCATTCATTGAAATTTAATGCATCTACAATCTAAATTTTTATAAATACAGAGTGAGTTGAAATATCTTGCATTTAAATTATTCAGACATTTGATTTTGATTTTAGTCGATTTATGTATAATATACGCGTTTTTGATAAATTGCCATTATCGTTTGTTGAAAGCAACAAAGCAAAACTGTAGCGTTTGCATGTGAATAAATAAGAATAGGTCTGCTCATTTCAATATGCAAGAGTACATTAATTGCAAATAAAGCCCGTCCATATTAAATCAGGGAGCCTTGAGATGAACCTTAGTTTACTTGCTTATTTTGGTGACTGCGTCATGAGTCCCGTGTCTCAACAGTTATATGACCTAAAGTCTATGCCAATTGCATTAAATTTTATATTTCTCAGTATGAGAGTGATAAAATGTTAAAATTTAGAATCATCATGCCACACCAAATCAGTAACACAATCTGTTTTGAGTGCATGTAACTGTCGGACAAGGTGTCCACAGTTCAAATATAGCCGGTCAGGGTCGCATCTCAATAACGTACGTTTGGGTTGGGTAAAGAATTATTTAACGTATTACTATCTGAACCCTTTCTGTTTCACAGTGATCATATGCACCAACGTATACAATGAATTAGTTTTCTGTTACTTTACTGTTAGATCTCTTGTGTATGTGTAGAAAATAAATTACGACACACGTTCGTTATCTCGTATTTACAGTATGTGTGTGTATGTATGCATGCATGTACATGTGGTTTTCTGTGCATGTGTATACATATAGGCAAAAGATGACCTTGAATATGATACGATAAAAGCCGAGCTTTTATCGTAGGCGTAGTACTGAGTCAAAAACCTCTGGTCAATATGACGTCTAACGTGCTTGTTTGCGCGTTTATAGCTTCTTTAATATTTGAAGAGCACACTAACCATAAGGTATGCGAGTTTCCTACGCTAATTTCAGCAGATACACAAAGAAAGGTGTTGCTCCGTAGAGTGAGAGTCCAGTTCTGACATTCCTTATAAATGAAGGCTAAATACTTGAACTACACAGCAAATCATTACAATTGAAAACTGAAAAAGTTCAAGACACATCAGCGATATTAGAAGTTTATAAATACAGGCATAGGTATGCAGCATGCTGCACACGCCGGTGTCCAAGAATTCTATGCTATGGAGCTCACACTCCTGCGACAAATACAGGCATAGGTATGCAGCATGCTGGACACGCCGGTGTCCAAGAATCCTATGATATGGAGCTCACACTCCTGCAACAAATACAGGCATAGGTATGCAGCATGCTGCATACGCCGGTGTCCAAGAGTCCTATGCTATGGAGCTCACACTCGTGCGAC
This sequence comes from Macrothele yani, assembly GCA_039090855.1. Classification (NCBI taxonomy): domain Eukaryota; kingdom Metazoa; phylum Arthropoda; class Arachnida; order Araneae; family Macrothelidae; genus Macrothele; species Macrothele yani. The sequence goes on along the minus strand of CM077002.1, from coordinate 104,582,691 downwards.
AAATCTTCGCCTGCAGGTGATCGTGTTTTTAGAGTCGTGGTTTTCTGGGTAGTCGTTTGAGTTGAGTACGTGTTTGAGTCTCGGATAAGGCATGGGTGATGTGCTTGTTTTACGGCACTGTCTTTCTCCCTTCCGTGGAACCATTGGCCCCAAATTAGGGACGGGTGACTGCGTATAGCTTTCACAGTGGCTCACGGTCGACGTTAAACAGAAGACGAAAACAACATTTACGGTCCAGTGGAGAAGTGTGAAAAATAGCGTTGACATGAACCTCAGAGTAAGAAGTTAACATTTTCATATCTAGCCGTTAAGCAGGTTGATTTACAAGATTCTTATATCGCCATCTCATCCAACGGCGAAAATGATGTCCCCGGAAATATTATAAAAAATACTAACTGAAGTGTGGAGGCGAGTGTGCCTTCATGAAAACACACATGTGTCGATGTACGACAAACAATATATTATACGACAACCAATGTGCAATGGGAACGATGAGGTACATCTCCATGTACGCAGCACTAAACCTGTCCCCCACCAAGTCGCCACACATAGTGGAAAACCGAAGATAGTGAGCGGCGATTGCCCTTAGCTCATGTATGCTAGCTTTGGTCGAGCGTTACTATTTCGGAAAGAAACTAATCCCTTCTGAAAATAGCATTTTTTTTAATTGTAATTTTACGACAATCTGATATATAAGCCCCCATGGAAGTACGTCTCCTAGGGGCTATCAAGTGAATGTTGCACGTATTAAAATCATCACATATATCTTCTAGTGACTAATTAGTGAATTTTACATGTTTCAAAGCCGTCACATACAGTATGTCTTCTAGTGACTAGTAAGTGAAAGTTACATGTACCAAAGACATCACCTATATATTCTAGTGGTAATAAATGAAGGTTACACGTATCAAAGACATCACATATTTCTTCTGGTGACTATTATAATACATGGACTACCCACTATCAAACGTTTTGCCTTATGTGATGCACTTGAGAGTTACTCGTAATTATCAAATGTATCACATAAGGCAAAACATTTGATGGTGTGTAGTACGCGCGATTAAATTACTATTATTGATATCATTTCATAATACTGCGGTTGTCTCGGTCGTTGGATAGTTGGAGGTTTACAGGTAAAGAGCATGAGTGTTCTCAATGAAAAAATCCTTAATATCGCATCTTTTCTATCTGCCTATTGAATTAGCAGTGGAAAGTGTGAAAAAGCTATCTGCAGAGGGCGTGCATTGTGTGCTCTTATGCTTATGTATTACACAGGCTGCAACTCCGTAACAGCGCATTTTCATCACCATGTCAATCAGGCATTTTCGACTGAGATCTATGCTCTGACAATAGTCCGTGATTCATGACACGCGATAAACGAACACCTTTTGTTTCCCGACAAAAGGTAGAATTGCTCTGAATTCAGATTAAACAAAGAAGAGGTGAGAAATTCGCCTTTAGACAAAGCATTTCTGGAGAACTAACTAACGTAAAATATCACTGTTTCATGCGCAATCATACATGGAATATTGAACATCTTTTTTTTTCTTTTGATGAAGAGCAGATTGCGTATTGCGAAACAAAGAGTTTTCCTGTTTTCCTTTCACTTCCATTATCTCAAGTTTCTAATCGGACGACTGAACATTCGAAGTTTGCATTTCACTTTTTTTAAATTCTAAATTAATGTAAATAGTTTTCTGCTTCTCAAACTGCTCTTTTATCTTGTCAAACAAATAGTTTCCAATATTGATAAGAACGTTTCCTAAGATGCTTCATTTCATTTTTTTTTCGTTTCCTTCCACATTCTCCCAGATCTTTTGATTTCTAGAGGTCTATCCCTCAGATTGGAAATAAAAGCTTCGTAACTAAGGCCCCTATTCTGTTTGAGCTAACCATATGCTGCTCAGTTCCATCTGGTAAATTTTAAAACGGCGAGACATGCGGTTTGCGGTAGTCGAGTCAAGTATAAACGTTTTGGGTGGCATCGAACCTCATAGTCAAACCTTTAGAAACATATTTTCTCTTTTTCTCTACACTGGACACTTCTAGAAGGGTTTCCCGCCTCGCATCCTCACATCAGAGAGTTGTCCTGAAAACTGAGGAAACAAAATTTCTAAGAAATTCATTCTATCCTAAGACGAGTTAGCGATGATTCATGAGCAATCTGTTAATTCTCTTCATATGAGTTGCTTTATTTAACACCAGATATTAGGGGAAATGGTGAATACATATTGCAAGATAATTTAGAAACTTCATATATGAGGTCAAGTGTGCATGTTATGAGAAAACACCAGATGTTATTGACTTTCTCTTCTTCATCAAGTAGCTTGGCGTCAAGTGTTATTGTTAGCTTCCCATATGCCCCTGTTTCGAGAAAACGTTTCGAAAATGTTGTTGTTTCAGACCAGTATTGATGTGATTATGGCTTTTCCATGTATTTTCAGCTTTTCATTGTAGTTATTGTAAATATGTATATTTGTAAGAGAGGGAACGCCTAAAAGATATTACGTATACAAGTAATAAATAAAAAGACAACAAAATCATGTAAATCCGTGATATGATGTACAGCGAAAAATATTTAATGGTGCCAAGCTTTCGCATTCCAACGGGAGGCTTTATCAATATGAATGTACACTGGAACAACGATTCATTTGGAGTTTAAAATCATACAAAAGCATGCCTATTAAACATAAATATAACACATTATAAGCACGTGAACAGACATTTACCATTGCATGAGTCCAGTGTCCACGTAATGTGTAATACAAGATATCAAGTCGTACTTTATGAAAGTTTCAATTTCATAGCCTGAGGAAACTGGTGATCCACGGTAATGACAATTCAAAGGATACCCCATCACCGCATATATCACTTCTTGTGATTATCTCAATAGACTCCCTGATTACGGTTCCCTTATAAATAGTAAATCGTTGTTTTAGTATAAGACCGCCTTGATAAAGCCTCTCGCTGGAAAGCGAAAGCTTGGCATCATTAAATATTGTTTGCTATACACCATATGAAGGATTTATATGACTTTGTTGTCTCCTAGTGTATATATGTATTTGTCGCTTTATCCCTGAAGAAGACGGATTAGTCTCCTAGTGGTTGATTGTATTGAGGATCCGACCTCTTTGAATTAGATTCAGATCTATTTATTTTGGGGTTCTGATGTCTAACTCTACAGGGGTAGGTATTACGTTTGTATAACTGTTTCAATCTTTCTTGTAAAGCAGTAGCTTTAAATCAGGAGTGGAATACTTCTTATTGACTTTAAAAGGCATAGAGTGTTGTTAAACCGCGAAACAAAGATTATTAAGGAGAAAAGTTTGAATAATTCTTTTTCGGAATTAAAGGACCACCATGAGCAACTAGTAGGACTATAGATGTCGTCCGTTTCTAATTTTAACCATTAGTTCCAGGGAAGAGAAAAACACATCGGGCAAACACACCGCCCCCGCTTCATTTGAGCTCGCGTTCATCTCGGAAAAATGGTCAAAAGACAACTCCTCAGACCACTCTGCCATGGGCGCCGCTTTGAAGAGTTATTTTTGTGCTCGATAGATCTACAGTAGAGTTTAAACACGGTTTCACCTACACCGAAGAGCCAGCGGGACTTTATGCAAACCGAAGCAGCTGCAGGTAAAGGACAGCGTGTGTGAAGGTCATTAAACAGTATATCTGTAAATAACACCTGCATTGAGCTCCGTTAATCAGCGTTATTCTTGTTCTTTAGATGGGAAAGGCAGCGGACTTAAGCAAGTTATACAAAGGCCGCATTGTAATGGCCAGACGACAAAGTCAGATTTTCAGAGACACCAAGGCTTGGGTTGTGCTAACGGTCAACATCGTTAGTACCTCCAAAAAGTGGTCCGAGGAGAGAGAAGCCCCCAGCCGCCGGCAGGGTGTGTGTTGGCTACGGCTCATCGATGCAAGAGGTGAGCGAAGGTTTTCCAGTATGGTACGAGCCAACAGAAGGGATATTGTGTACAACTCGCCATTAATTTGAATGCTAGTAATGGGTAATGTGTCACAACACTCAATATATCCAACCCTGCTGGAAATGGGGCTGCGTAATCGCAGCCCGCTCAAAGTGCCCATGTTATCTTCGATTCACCGTCAAAAACACCTACGATGGGCACGTGGGTATCACAACTGGACCTTGAATGATTAAAAGAAGGTCGTCTGGTTCAATGAATCTCTTTTCTTGTTGCACCATGTAGACGGCCGGGTACGTGTGCGTCGTTTGTCTAGGCAGATGTTGGCACCAAAATTCTCCGTGGGACGAAAACAAGCCGGTGTATGAAGTGTAATGCTTTGGATATTGTTCTTCTGGGAAACCCTGGATCCAGTCATTTGTGTGCCGGAAGCTATGTCGTCTAACACCTACCTAAACATCATTGCAGATCAGATACATTTTTTTCATGGCAAGGGTATTCCACTCTGGTAGTGCCTTCTTTACGCAGTGTAGTTTTCCATGCAACACTGCCCGAATTGTTTGTTCGAGAATTGTTCATAGAACATCAGGAAGACATCCAGGTATTTATCTGGCCTCCGAATTTCCCAGAAATCAATACAATCGATCATCCGTGGTTTATGTTGGAACAGAAAATCCGATGTGCGACTAAACCACGTAACTTACAATAGTTAAAAGATCTGATAGTAAAGTGTTGGTACCAGATACCACCGAACACCTTTAGAAATCCTCTAGCGTCTACCTTCTCCTGGTAAGAGCTGTTTTGGTGACACGTAGAGGGCCATTATCATATTAGGCAGGTGGTCATAATGTTTTGTCTTTACATTGTATATTTTGAGGTATTTCCTTGTCTATAAGACGGACCGAAAAATTATCTTTTATCTCTTTTTTTTTTTTAGAAGGGAGGGCAGTAATGGTTTGAGATAAAGATCATTCAGGCAATGCGGTTTTCCAAAGTATCTTAGCTTGTACACTGTGAGCAATTGAATTAGAGATACCTGTCTAGTAACGTGTAGCACCACCTTTTGCCCTGATGACGGCGGCGTTTCATCTCGGCATGGACTCGACAAGACACCGGAAGCGTTGGGAAACCATGCGGATCCACGACCCCCGAACAAGCACCCACAGTTCACGAAGATTTGATGGAGGAGGGTCAGAATCTCGAGCATCTCTCTCGATGGCATCCCAGATGTGTTCGATGGGATTGAGGTCAGGTAACTTTGCTGGCCAAAGAAGCGAAGTCACGTCGGTGGAGTATTCATCCAACCATTCGGATACAATTCGGGAGCGATGGCACGGTGCATTGTCTTGTTGCAGGATGAGGTCTCCAGTGGGATGTTGAAGACGCACAAACGGGAGCAAATGATCGTCCAGGATATCCCGGTAACGTTGACCTGTGAGGGATGACGTCACACGTACCAGGGGTCCCATTTCAGTCCACGTAAACAGTCCTCTGACAAGAATACCACCCCCACCAGCTTGAAGAGTACCCTGCTGGCAAGAAGGATCCATCGCTTCATGCGGTTTGCGCCGTACTCGTATCCTGCCATCCGCATGTACCAACGTGAATCTCGACTCATCAATCCATGCAACATTTTTCTACATGTCTAGGGTCCATTGGGGATGTTCCCACGCCCATGCTAATCTTGGCACCCAGTGATGTGCGGTCAGCAGCGGTACCCTCGTGGGACGATGGCTTCTGTACCACATAGCGAGGAGATGGTTCTGGATGGTGTGGCTGCTTACACGTTTTTGTGCACCAGCGTTAAATTGCAGATTGATTTCTTGCACTGTGGCCCATCTATCCACTGTTACAATGCGAGCTAGCCGACGATGACCCCGCTGACCCACTTGCTGTTTTTTCCGCGGCAGTTGGCCCTTGCAGGGATGGTTTTACCGGATTCGATGTACTCACGGTGCACCTGTGACACAGTGCCTCGTGAAAATCCCAGTGTCTGCACGACTTCCGAGATCGAGTGACCCATTCGTCGGGGCCCGACAATTTGTCCACTATCAAACGCGCTTAGATCCTTCGTCTTACCCATACTGCGTCCGACTCTTACTGATGCCCGTCGCATCACGCCTTATATTGTCGGATCGTTGCATACGTGATGTCGTTTCCGTTTGCAGGGCCGCCCACAGCGCCATATTTGCACAACGCCATCTGTCGCTAATTCAATTGCTCTTCAGTGTATATGTCAATGCTAGTAACAGAGCACACTTTAGCAATAGGAATCGAAATGCCCGCCACACGACCTGGTAAATGCTTTATTATGGCAGCTACTGTGCAGAAGAAATTACCATTGTTTACATTATAAAATACATGTACAGTATAATGCACTTTGAAAATCAGGAGCCCAACACATATTTAGGACTTCTTAAATGCAATAAAACTTATTTGGTAAGCGATTTTTGTACAAGGGTAAACAAAAAAATGGACATAGAACTGATGTAATTCCTTGATTAGACAAGTTGGCATGGCGTTCATGAACTTATTTGCTGCTATCCTGACCTTTTCGTTTCATGAACAGATACTAGACTATCTACCAACTAGTAATTGGACACCCCTGCAATCGACGATATCTGCGGTCCTGATACACGTCACGGCCGCCGCCGTTAAATATCGTGTGGGAAACAACAACGCACCAGTCGCATGCAAGATGCCACGCAGTTCGGAGCTATCTGATTTCGAGAAAGGTGTAATCGTCGGGTATCACAGAAATGGCCGTTCCATACGTTAAATATCCAGCGAGTTGAAGTACCCAAAATTGACAGTGGCCTACGTGATTGGCAAGTGGAAGATGCGAGGTGACTGTCGAAATGTGCTCCAACCCGGCAGACCCACAAAACTGGAAGTTAGAGACCGACGGGTGCTGGCCAGAGAAATTCGAAAGAACCGCACCAAATCGATGGGCCACATTCGCGAGGAGTTTCAACAGGCATCCGGGAGTGTTCTTTCGATGAATACCATTCGTAAGGAAGCCCATCTGCTCGGTTATCATGGACGTGCTGCCGCCCACAAGCCTTTGATCACCAAGTCCAATAGCGCTGCTCGGCTAACGTGGTGCAAAGAATGTCGATAGTGGACCGTTGAACAATGGAAACAGGTTCTCTGGAACGACGAATCAAGGTTCGCCCTCTACCCTTCGGATGGCAATGTATGGGTTTCGCGTCTGCCTGGAGAACGCCACCTGCCGGAATGTATTGTGACAACTGTGAAGTTCAACGGCGGTGGAATTAAGCTATGGGGGTGTTTCTCCTGGTATGACACGGGACCCTTGGTTGCAATTCCTAGTAGACTCAACGCCGAGACCTACTGCACCATTTTGGATGACTATGCGCTTCCTACGTTGTGGCCGTTTTACGGGGTGGACCCATGTTACTTTCAGGATGACAATGCCCCTTGTCATGTTGCGAGGTCCACCCTGGCTTGGTATGGTGACAATGGGGTTAATCAAATGGACTGGCCTGCGCAGAGCCCGTACCTTAACCCTTTCGAGCACCTCTGGGACGAGTTGGAGCGTCGACTTAAGGGGTGCCCCCACCGTCCCAAATCGGTGAAGGAACTGATCTGTCTTCTCCAAGCCGAGTGGAAGAAAATACCGCTAGCCGTCGTGCAACGCTTGGTTGAGAGTATGCCCCGGAGGGTCGCAGCTGTAATCGCCGCTCGTGGAGGCTCCACCAAGTATTGAAGGTGAATAAACTTCGTTTTCCTTTGCTATCACAGGTGTCCAATTCTTGTTGGTAGATAGTGTATTGTACAGTGTCTTGTCATATATCCAAATGATATATGACTGCTTCTCTAAAGACAGTGATTAATACTTCGATTTTGCACGTTGAAGAGGAATCCTCGTTTCCAGAAGTATATTAGTGAAGAACCTTTTTATCCAAAATGTCAATAAATGGCTAAAACCGATTCAGAAACACAGCTAAAAAGTACAATAATAATCTAGGACACGTGGTGTTTCAGTTAAATAATTTTAAACTAACGGTCCGAGTGCTTGAATAATATAAACTATTAGTAAATTGAACTAACGACGCGGTTTCCTCTAGACAACAGCTTTTATTCGTTCAGATTTAAGGATTGATTTTTGTTGCAGGAAGTGCAGTTACGAACACAGTTGCCGAACACCTTCAAAGACACGAGGAGCGCACACCTAAAATCCCAAACGTAGTTTTAACTTAGCAATACTAAATTGATTTTAACAAATATTAGTGCAGCTTATAAAAGACTAACTACAACTAGTAACAAGGAGGGATTCTTCGTAAAAATCAAATAGCAAGAAAGCCTGATGCTGAAATGACATCTTACTAGCTACCACGCAAGCATATAGCGAATGTTTGATTCTTATCCGATGCATCATCTCCTATCGGCTGCTAGTGCGGCCTCTAATCGAGAGATAAACGAATTTTACATAAAGCATATCAACAAAACCTGAAAGTTAAGCTTTTACACGTCACAAAACATACATCATCCAGAGAAGACAATATTTATTGTGTTCATGAAAGAAATACGGGATTACGCCATATAATACAAATTTTGAAGATGACAATTCGATTTTTGGCGTAAATGTGACAAGGATGGTAAGTCAGATAACATCCGAAAACTTGAAAATTTTCATCATCCTGGAGCGGGACTCGAACCCGCTCCAGGACGATGAAAATTTTCAAACAGCCAAGTTCCAAGTTTCCGATCAATTTGAATTTCCCCATCACTGGGAGACGCGAGTTCGAGTCCCGCTCCAGGACGATGAAAATTTTCAAGTTTTCGGATATTATCTGACTTACCATCCTTGTCACATTTACGGCAAAAATCGGATTGTCATCTTAAAAATTTGTATTATATGGCGTAATCCCGTATTTCTTTCATGATTTATCTGCTTCTCCGGGCAAACACGGGATAAGATTCTTAATCTCCAGATTCGCTAAACATGAATGCCGGTTGCTTCGACTAGAGAATCCTGTGATGGTTAAATTCAAATTGATCGGAAACTTGAAACTTGGTCGTTCTGTGTGGTGTAGTGGTTAGCATACCCGGGAGTTTTCTGGGAGACGCGGGTTCGAGTCCCGCTCCAGGACGATGAAAGTTTTCGGATATTATATGACTTACTATCCTTGTCACATTTACGCCAATAAACGGATTGTCATCTTCAAAATTTGTATTTGTTGTGCTATCAACATGGTCAAGAACAAAAGCCGTTTCATTTAGCTGAAATTTATTCAGAACTCTTCCTGGATTATACGGACATTCTTCCATATGTATCTGTTAAAGGTGTTGCAATGATGCAGCAAAAAAGTTCAAACATGTTCATTGTTTGCTTCTCTATGCAAGAAATGCATCACATTTATCTTTACTTTTTAACTTACGCTTATACCAACGACAGACTGAATTATTCTTTTTGAGGAAAGGGTGTCGCGAACTTATGTTAGAACAGCGTAATACAGCCCATCGCAATAAATGATCTCGGATTTTTTTGTGCCATGCATCCTCAAAAGGAGAGAAAACTATGCAAAGAATTTATATACCTATATTTGTGATTGCTATATTTTCTGAAAGTCTCATTTGTTCGGAGAATGATGTTCATTTTCTACAAAAAAGAAACCTTTCTGTAACAAAGGATCTCGTCGAATACTGTCATAAAAAACATAAGATTTTTCTTTTCCTTGAGAAGAGATTCGAGCAAGGAAATAAAAGATACCTGATGTTCTTGGCTCTTGAGTACCGAAGACTCCAACAGTTAAATTTTTGACAGGCACTCAAGCCGCTATATTACATCTAAGAAATAATAAAAATCTTTCCAGAGAAAAGTTATTTCTTAAGTGCTCTGTGTCAGGTATATTTATCTCAGGAGGCAGAGTTCTTCCGTAAACCAGGAACGTTTTGATATTTTTAAAATAAGAAAAAGCTCAGAGTAAGGAAAGAATTTTCTTTTTTCAAAAGTTGCGATGATATCACAAAAACCTTTTCAAAACGATTTTCAAAAGCCTTCAGAGCATTTGTAGAAAATAATAATTGATGAAGGTCTATTTAATTATGAAACGATCTCATAATTTTTCTGTCCTTCAAAAAATCCTGCTTCCCAGGATTAGATTGCTTTGAGCATGTGACGTACCGGTGTCATGTAAGGTTATAGGGGAAATAAAATTCTTGTTGCTATGGAAACAGCTTTGAAGTATACAATTATAACCTAAATTATTAAGTTAGGAGTCAACCTCACAAGAAAGTGACAAAACCTTACTATCTGTACTTCAAAATCCGAGGGTGGTCTTCGAATTAAATCCTGTACACGAACTCAAACTATTTTGCTACACTTGTTTTCATAAATTAAGCAACATATGGAAAAAGTCATGATAACTCAAACAGTATGCAACCGATTCGGTTTAAATTTGGTTTTAATCTTTATCAGAAGAAATGCAACAAAAAAGCGTAAGAACATGTGATACAAAGCCTTTACATTTATTTGTATGAGTGATGCAAATATGAAAATACATAAATATAGCTATCAAGATGAAATAGGGAAAGGTACTTGAATACCGAGTGAGGTTACCCCAAACAGCAATATAGGCCTGAATGTGATGCTCCATGCTGTTAATTATGGTGTCGAGAAGTTCCGTGGGTAGCTGCGTCTTTTTCTTGAGCAAAGCCGTACGGAGCCCCTGAGGGGTTTAGGGAAGGGGTTGGAGACCAGCAACACGCATGCCGAGAGCCTCCCAGACATGCTCAATGAAGTTCAGATCGGGAGAGCGTGCTGGCCACTCCATACGGACTATAGTCTCCTGTTCCAGGTACTGGTGCACGCGGCGAGCTGTGTGAGGGCGGGCGTTATCCGCCTGCATTGAGACAGCATGCGGACGAACAATAGTATCCAGGATGTCGTCTCTATACCTCTGAGCATTGAGGTTTCCATGTGACAGCATATAGAGTTTCGTACAGCCGCCTAACGATATACCTGCCCACACCATAACATTACCAACCCCATAGGTGTCCCTTTCCTGAATGTTAGAGGGAAGATAGCGAGTACCGACCTGTCTCCAAATGTAGACTCAGCAAGAATCAATCTGTAAACAGTATCGCGACTCAACAGGGAACAGAACGAACCTCCAATGATTTTGAGTCTAGTTCACATGCATTCATGCCCAATTGAAACTTTCCCTCCGGTGGGGTGGTGGTGACGGGCACGTATAATACCGGCCGCCGAGCACACAATCCTCCTGCATGTAACATTCTGCCTACCATCGAAGATGATACCGTCCACCCAGTGGCTGCCGCGAGCACAGATCTGATATGAGTCGGTGTAGCCGTCCTGTTCCGCTGTGCCGAAAGCCGCAAGTACCGGTCATCAGCCAAAGTTATCGCCCATGGCCTACCTTCGCTGTACCTTTGGGAATCTGCACCCGTGGCTTGGAACTGCTGCCACATCCTGCTGACCACAGAACGATCGACGTTGAGCCATCATTCTGTGGTTGCTCTGCTTCCAGACGGCCTATCGCTCAGTAGCGTAATTCCGCTGGTGAATGACGTCTAGAAGCCATGTTAACAAAATCGCTATCTCGAAATCTTGTCATTCAATACCGCACATGAATTGGCGACTCCCTTCAAAACAGCTGGTTTTAAGCTCTTGCGCATTTCCATAGAGCTCTGCCAGCGCCACTCATTTGTCTTCCATACATCGATGCTGTATGCCTTCGCCCATAACATATGCAATTTTCCTGCAATTTAAACTTTATTTCGCCCAATTATTGAGATTTTTCTGTTTGTGGCTTAATTTATGAAAACCAAGTACAACACCGCACGTGTGAAATTTGAAGATCATTCGTCCTCCTCTTCCTGAGTATTAAAGGCCAAATTTTTGTGTTAAACGTTACGCGTTCTGCAAAGCTCTACTGATTGGCTCAGTGGAGTTCAGGGATCTGTAAAAACTATATACCACACCCTAGGGAGCACAGAATTGTCCAGAATGTTACCGAAGTTATTTGCGTTAGTGGTACTCGGTGCAAGTTTCGAAATGACTCTGGAACTAAAGCTAGTATCATAACACTTTTTCGAGAGCTGAAGTAAATTGGTTTACATGGCTGAACAATCGCGCACATGCCTAACTTCCACCTGATCAACGCAAAGTGTTGATTGAAATGATGTAAAGCTGGGTGTCTGGGGAATCTGGAACAGTGGACACGTGTTCTCTGGAAGGATGAATCACGCCTTGCCATCTGGAAGTCCGACGGATGATTCTGGGTATGGAGCATGAGTCTGATATGAGTCTGGGTATGGAGTATGAGTCTGGTATGAGTCTCGGTATAAAGTATGAGTCTTGTATGAGTCTGGGTGTGGAGTATGAGTCTGGTATGAGTCTGGGTATGGAGTATGAGTCTGGTATGTGTCTCGATATGGAGTATGAGTCTGGTATGAGTCTACGTATGGAGTCTGGTATAAATCTGGGTATGGAGCATAAGTCTGGTATGAGTCTGGGTAAGGGGTATGAGTCTGGTATTAGTCTTGATATGGAATATGAGTCTGGTATGAGTCTGGGTATGGAGTATGAGTCTGGTATTAGTCTAGGTATGGAGTATGAGTCTGGTGTGAGTCTGGGTATGGAGTATGAGTCTGGTATGAATCTGGGTATGGAGTATGAGTCTAATATGTGTCTCGATATGGAGTATGAGTCTGGTATGAGTCTACGTATGGAGTCTGGTATGAGTCTGGGTATGGAGTATGCTAGGTGAACTCTACTTGCCCGACTGTTTTCCGCTAAATGTGAAGTTTGGTGGAGAAGGCATCATGCTCTGGTGCTGTTTTTCATGGTTTGGGTCTGAGTCCTCCTAGTTCCATTGCCCAGGAAATCTTAACACTGCAGAATATAATGACATTCTTGATAATTCTGTGCTTCCAACATTATGGCCACAGTTCAGTGAAGTCTCTTTCCTTTACCAAATTAGCAATGCCGCCCCGGTGGCGCAGTGGTCTAAGCGATGGCTTCTGATCATTCGTCCGAAAGGGGTCCGGGTTCGAATCCCGGTGAGGCATGGATATTGTGTTTGTCTTACGGCACTGGCTCTCTCCCTTCCCTGGAACCAGTGACTCTAAATTAGGGACGGGCGACTGCTTATAGCCCATTGAGTTGCTCACGGTGGTCGTTAAACCTCCAACGGAACAAACAAAATAGCAATGTCGACAAAACGAGGTTCGTGCGGGAATGGTTTGATGAGATGTGTGACGAAGAACTTGACTGTCCTGCACAAAGCCCCGCTTTCAAATCCATGAATTGCTTCTGGTAAGAATTAGAGCCGCTCGACATCGGTGACCGACATGATTAATGCCTGAATGGAAGGTAATTCCTGCACTAATGTACTAGAATCTAGTTGAAAGCTTTCACTGCGGTGATAGCAGCAAAGAGTGGATTAGCTCGATCTTTCCTATTTAATGGAGGTTGGGTCCGGATCCTTTCGATAAGATGGTGGTTTTACTCTGTGTGTTTTAAAAAGGGGCGATTTAAGAATTATGAAATAGTGAATCCAGAGGCAAATAAACTGGGCTTCATTTAAGGGTAGAGAAGTTTGACATTTCAAAAAGTGGCTTGCGTTTAATTGTTAATAACAAAGCCGCGAATGCCGCCCCGGTGGCGCAGTGGTCTAAGGCGTTGGCCTCTGATCATTCGTCCGTACGGGGTCCGGGTTCGAATCCCGGTCAGGCATGGATGTTGTGTTTGTCTTACGGCACTGGCTCTCTCCCTTCCCTGGAACCAGTGACCCTAAATTAGGGACGGGCGACTGCTTATAGCCCATTGAGTTGCTCACGGTGGTCGTTAAACCTCCAAAAAAAAAAAAAAAAAAAAAGCCGCGAATAGATATAAAACGGTCTGTGTAGGGGTGTTAGTATAAAATAAGAAAATGTCGCAATATTTATTCCCAGGTAAATAATATATAAATACATAATAAGAAATGTCGCAATATTTATTCCCAGGTAAATAATATATAAATACATAATAAGAAATGTCGCAATATTTATTCCCAGGCGCTCCAACGTAATGAGGCAAACTATGTAAAATCCTATTTTACCACGATTACAGTCGAATGAATGAAGATTTGGGGAAATCCCAGGGATATTTCTTCTTCTTAAGCTTCCCTTTATTGATTATACCTGAAAAATTGAAAATGAAAACAATATGCAATAAATGGCGTCCAGATAACGAAAAATGTGGACAAATGCAAGTTATCCGTTATTATAAAATAGTGAAAACATTTTTTATTTAATCAGATGTCAGGTATAATTAATGCATCATCGCGTTTTACAACACCCGTATAAATTTCAAGTTGATATCTCCAGCGGTTTTCTAGATATCGTGGTAAAATCACCAAAACATGTAGTTTTTCAAGAAAATCACGTTCAAATATTTGGAACAATATTTATGTTAGAACAGTCGTACTTAGACGTTAAAAACTTCCTGCACTATAGAATTCCGGCACTTTGGTTGAAAGCCTACAGGACCATTCTATTTTACTCGGGTAAGGGAGGTAGCACTCTCTGCGCGACTAACCGCTTTCGGGCGGACGCGCGCCACATCACGTTCTATAATCTCCTAACCACAATTTTGCGAATTTTTTGAAAATTCAAACGAGAAGATATTCTTAAATGATTGCACTATCGAAATATGCAGAAAATCCGATATCGATTTTTCCGATATTTCAAACCTCCCTAGTCCCGTTAACCAATCACATTGTTCTGAGTTACTGATTCTGCAATATTCGATAAATCAGAACAATGTGATTGGTTAAGGGGACTAGAACAATGGACTTGGTTAAAGCAATTCTTCGCTTTTCTGCTTGTCCCCGTATATTTCTTGATTCTAAGATTTCTTTATTGTTATTTTGCTTTTTACAAAATAATTTATATCTTGATCCTATATTCTATTTTATCAGACGGTAGAATCTCCTCAGAAGATGATGTGTCTACTGTGAGGCGTAGCTAACTTTCCTCCCTCGAAAAAAGTGAAAGAATGAAATCATACTTTAGAGCAAAACATTTGGGCACGTGCCGTACGCTTCATTTCAAAATGATATAACTGTTACATCAAAAAAGTATATTGTAAAATTTACACCCTTCTGAATAAGAAGCTTAGCATGAATTCCACTGTTAATATTTTATTTGAGCTGACACAAATTATAACTGCTGGTTATTCCTTTCTATTTATTACAGAAAAAAACTGCCACGTATTTGTATTTCTTATTAGATTTATTAAAGTACATTGATTCTTGATCCAAGCGCATACCTCCAAATTCATGAGATGTAAAAATATGTAAGTGGGGTGAACTTTAAACAACAAATAACGAATGCAAGAACATTGAAAGAAATAATCGCTGTTTTGGATGATTAATGGAGTACAATAAGCAGGCTCTGGCATATTAACAAGAATGGGTAGGCACAGAAATGAAAAAGGAAAGATGAAAATCTTAGAATGCATCGAAATGTACACAAGGCTACGAAGAATTTATAGCGCCAACAAATACTGTACAAACATCTCATCACGATGAGTTAACAGATTATCCATAAAAATTCTGTTTGCTTTGCATTAAACGGCGTGATGAAAGGGGCATTTACAGGACAACGACTCTAATGATTTTATTTTAAGCTCACTTACTAAAACCGAAGGCGAGACATGTCTTCTTCCAAGCAGAGAAAACTCCTTATTGCTGTTGGCTTACTTTTTATAACTTTGTTTGCGAATTCATTCATGTTTACGGTGTGCGCATTGAAGTCTTTGAACATCAAGACAAAGATATTCCCACAAATGTGCATAAAATGAGAAAGATATTGAGATTTGACATGCATTTCTTTTTCATCCAGTGGTTAATAAGTTAAAACATTTGCTGCCAACGGAACTGGGGCTCTAGTTTCTGGCCATTCGTCCGAAATGTGCAGGGTTCGAGTCTCGGATGTGACATGGGCTTGTCCGTTGGCGCTGGTTGTGCCACTTTACTGGAGCCAGCGCCCTTACATTAGGAAACGTTGGCTACTTGTAGCTCACAGAATTCCTTATGGTGGTCACTGAACCTAGATACAAAATATTAAAAATTCAGTAGCTAAATTTCTTCCGTCGTTATTATTAAAGGAGTCATCATAGTAAAACAGCATGATTATTCTCGCACTATCACCCTTTTTTGAGTACCCAAA
This sequence comes from Macrothele yani, assembly GCA_039090855.1. Lineage (NCBI taxonomy): Eukaryota > Metazoa > Arthropoda > Arachnida > Araneae > Macrothelidae > Macrothele > Macrothele yani. The sequence continues at coordinate 104,566,552 of CM077002.1, read as the reverse complement.
TACCAAAAAGACATTTCTTCTTTCTTGCATTTCTTCTTAATCCGTCTTCCCGCTTTTGGACTCCGTATCAGCGTTTATACATCATCTGCCAAAAGTCATGATTGTATTTCTTACTGAAGTGCTAAAGCAAACCACTTATGGGAAATATAGAGTGGTAATGAAAAGGTGCAAGCTAGAAAACATACGAGACTTACTTCTTGAAATTCATACGTTCTAAATGACCGATACGGGACGCAAAGCTCTGCTTTACTTACCCCGTATGTTTTTTTACTAGTATTAGTGTTTTCTTTTCCTCTGGATATAGTGGAACTACATGAAGAATCGTAGGGTTCTCATTCCCCCTGATTCCACAATTTTGTATTTTTACAAAAGCATTCAAACTTAAGAACTTTTGTTTCTCATCAAAACATGGATGAGAAAACTCTTGTGACGAAAAAGACCACCATACATCATAGAGAAATCCAGGCGGGATAATCAGTGGTTAAGAGTTTTAAACAATATCTTCTTCGTATGGATGACAAAAAGGAAATACGTTTTCGTAATTTAATTCACTGAAGTTTTCAAAATTTGTAACGCTCAAATCGTCCTCCAGCTGGATTTTTGTTACCCCCATTTCTTTAATTAGTTGCCGCATTCGATGCTTACTGTAGCTCCCTGTTTTTTTCATGTAACTCTACTAGACTTTAGGAATGCTTATTTGTCGTATAGTTGGCCCATTGGAGCTATTTTCACACCATGTCCTCTTCGGATTTCAAGCTGTGTTTGTCCTACAGCATTTCTGCTTAGAAAAATGCAATCAGTGTCAAATGTTGAACTACCACTTATCCATGATAACGCCGAGCGCTATAGACAAATCAACATGGGACTGATGACCTGGCATATGCTTTTCTGAACACAATGGGTTATACGAAAAAAGTGATGACATATCTTGGCAATAAGATATTTGAAAAATATGTACTTGAATTAAAGGGAAGCAAAGTACTTAATTTCTCAAATACAACTATCTAGCTTTATGTAATAGATTAACACACTCTTCTCGAAAAATGGACAGACAGATATACACTGAGTGACCACTTTATTATGACCACCCCCTCAGTACTTTGTTGGGCCACCTTTTGCCTTTAATCCTGCGTCGATTCTTCGTGGCATGGACTCCACGAGATGTTGATAGGTGGTTTGTGGAATCTGAGACCATGCTTGATGAATAGCACTTTCCAGGAGTGTGAGATTGCAGGGTTGTGGATCCAGTTGTCTGATGGCTCGTTCAACTTCATCCCACAAATTCTCAATGTGGTTGAGATCTGGAGATTGTGGGGGCCACCTAAGCAAAGTAAACTCACCGGCATGTTCCTGAAACCAATCCTGTACAATACGAGCACTATGGCAGGACGCATTATCTTGTTGAAAGTAGCCATCGCCATTGGGATAAACCATCCATATGACAGGATGCACTTGGTCCTCAACGATGTTTAGATATGATGTGCCAAACATACGTTAATAAACACGAATTAAAGGGCCCAAAGCACGCAAGGAAAACATTCCCCAAACCACAACGTTGCATCCACCAGCTTGAAGGGTTGTAGCAATGCATTTAGGGTCCATGCTTTCGTGCTGCTTCCGCCAAATTCTCACTTGGCCATCAGCATGATGCAACTGAAAACGTGATTCATCGGACCACATAATTTGTTTCCAATTATCGACTGTCCAATACTTGTGCTCGTGTGCGAACTGGAGATGTTTTCTCTTGTTAACTGCAGACAACAAAGGTGTTCGAACAGGCCTTCGGCTGCCATATCTCATCCGATACAGTTACGGCGAACAGTGCGTGAAGAGATCATTTCAGGGGATTCTTGATTAAGATGGTCTGTAATTTTCTGCACTGTTGGCCTTCTGTTGTCTGTTACCAGTCTGGACACTCTCTGTTTCGTCCAAGCAGTCACTAGTCGATGACGACCATACGTTGCACATAGAGACCCAGTTTTTTTGGTTGACAGTCCAGTCTTTAAACACTTTAACAACAGCTGCTCTGGAACATTTCACGAATGCGGCGGTTTCGGTGATACTCGCTTCATGGCTCCGAGCTCCTACAATCATCCTACGTAGAAAGTCCGTCAAATCGCATTTTTTACCAATCTCTTCACCCAAAAATCACTTTTACTACTGTCGCAAGCACTAAGCTATCCCTTTTTATGCTAGCCTCGCCTTCTGGCGGCAACAGCGTGCAGCCATAGCTCATTTGCTTAAAACTGTCAGGTGGTCATAATAAAGTGGCCACTCAGTGTGTAGTTAATACACAACACAGAATATTGTTTTTTGGATTTTTTATTGAAGGTTTAACGACCACCTTGAGCAACTTAATGCGCTAAAAGCAGTCGCCCATCCCTAATTTAGGGCCACTGGTTCCAGGTAATGGAGAGAGCTAGTGCCGTAAGACAAACACAACATCCATTCTTGGGATTCGAACCGGACCCGTCTCGGGTGAATGGTCATAAGCCAGCTCTTAGACAACTGCGCCTCCAGGGCGGCAGGAGAAATTCAGCTGCGAAATTGCAAAGCATATCCTTGCGCGGTATCTTTACAACAGTTGGGTACTGCTAAAGTATCTCTACTTAGACGAAAGTCGGGTGGAATTTTGTTCACCCAGGAACTGATATCAGTCATATTTCTGGGTTGAGCCCGGTACTTCCTCGACGTTTTTACCCAGTGCAGAGTTGCATGAGTATATTATCTTACTGATCTTTAGTATGAATGTTCACAGCGTGGCTTTTGGAGAGACAAGTGATTATAATAGCACATCGGAGCGGTATAAGTCATTTCTAGACAAGCGTATTCCCGCTTGGGCAATGCGACATCATATAGAGTGACCTGCTCTTGTTCACAACCATGCACGGTCACACAAGGCCTGGACTGTCCGATTGTTCATTAAACACAACGGTTTGGTTGAGCTGCAGCACCAAACGTATTGACTGGATAAGAAACCATGTGATTCCAAATGTTTTGTCCATTTGAAGAGAGAAAAATCTGGTTCTTTCTGCAACAACAAGTAGAATTTGAATCTCCGAGTCAGAGACGTTTTCCAGAGACTCGTGAACTGCCCACTGTTTGGGAGCGTATCATTAATATTGAGGGAACCACTAACAATTCTCCACAAATACTATGATCATTCCTTTGCTATCACAGGAACTAAGATAGTTTTTTTATATCAAACGACGTGGTTTATGTATTCAAATCCTTGGGGCAATAATTGCAGAAAATTTCATAGGTCACATCGTAATAGTAACTTTAATGGAAGCAGGACATATGCCTTTATATCATTAACGTTGTTATAAGAATGTACAACGAATGTAGCGTTTGAACTTTTTCTGCAACAAAATGTACGATGTTCAATTTTCAAACATTATTGAGCATGTTTTAATTACTTCTGTATGTGATGCTAAGTTTTAAAATTCCTCTGAATGAATAACAGAAAATAAGTGCTTCTGGAATAAGTATGTTTTAATAAAAGTAGAACTCAAACGTGTGTGTGTGTAATAACCACACGTCTTTTGAACAAGCACAGAAACGTAGCATAAATATATTTTTCAAAAGAGTGCCAGGCACGAACAATAGAACGATGACAGAAAAAGCAGCTTCTCCACGAATCGGAAAAACTTTCTTAGATAGAGTGACTCTAAGTGCAAAATGTATCTGATGTGTTTTCAGTCAAAAAGTTTTCTTTCTTATCGATTTCAGATGGAGAGGTCATGATCTTCGCTTCAAGTGATAGATCAAACTGCCTGGAGTATGTGACGTATCACTTGAAGGGGAAACTTCGCGATGTCATTCGCTGACAAGATGACAGGAGTGCTTCTGATCTAGGGAACCAGAATTTATCTTTTGTAGAAAAGGAATCTTCAGTTCTGTGCATCAGATAAGGCAAAACCTGTATTATTCTCACTCTTCTGTCTCTTTAGATTTGCTGGCAAAGGTGAATCTTACTCACTCGTAGGAAGAGCAAATTAATCGCAAAAGCTATTTAAAGTTCTTCTTCTGTAGAACATAAAAAATCTACCTAATCTAGATAAATAGCTCTCTTGGTGCACAGTTCTATATCCATATAAATACGAATGGATGTGTAGGTGCGAAAATATGCTTCCGTGTCACTTTCCTATCGGGCGCTCTAGCCCAAGTCTCCTAGTTTCCTATTTCTAAGGGTTGTTTAAGACCTGCGGTCAGACACTCCCTTCCTAAAATCCTCTACATATGATCATGATCATGGTGCGAAAATGTGCGCTGCCAGCTTCGATTATTTAAATAGGCTGCTTTTGTGAAACTATTAGAAGGAGGTAAAGAAGTTTTATGTATTTCAACCAAGCAGTGCTATTCTCTAATTTATATTTAGTCACCTGGAAGTATCGAAAGGTAAAGATTAAAGTAGACTATATAGTCATCATTGTTCTGATAATGGTGCTATTACTTTTTGAAGTAAGTAGAATATCATCCACGAAGTCGTAGAAAGAATTAGACATATAAGCAAAGGATAAACTTAGAAAAAATTGAACTAATGCTAACACGTTTGCAAAAAAATATAAGTTGTGCATGAATTTTGAATAAAAATGGGAGTGACTGATCGCTGGGACTTCTCGTTAGAAAAGACAGCATGTGAAAAGAAACATTAGGCGTTCAAATTAAATGATAGAAGTAATTTAAGTCTAATTGTAAGAATTCGTTTAGGAGAAATAAAACATTTTCCAGATTAAATTGTCATTAAATGTCCAAAGGAAGAAATTGTATCAAAACATCTTATCGCACTGCTTAACCGATTTACAAATACTTCCTTTAGATAATTTTTGCTAAAAGGATCACTTACCAGGGAGTCAAAAGTTGGTCCCATTTGCAGCTATAAAGGTTAATAATGAAAGAAAGCCATCCGCACTCATCACATTCTTCAAAGTATGAACCGTCTGTTTCAATAGTCATTTTGCAACGATCCACCAGAGCCAAGAATCCACTGCGATACAACTCTGTAGATTTCTATGATAGAAACATTCTGATGGCAAATCCTACACCTACCACAGAAGAAATGTGCCGCTCTTGTAGGAAATAGAGCACGCAGTGAAATACACTATATTGACAAAAGTCACCAGATACCCAGAAGAGAAACACAATAGTGCATTTATTGACATACATTTGTACGGTGTCGGTCCACCTTTGGCCTTAATGCATGCACTGACCCTTCGAGACATGCTTCCGACAAGGTTTTAGAGCACAGCGATAGGTATGCGCTTCCATTCAGTACATAATGCTGCCACTAACTGTTGCTTACTAGTAGACCTTGGTTCCAAAATTCTTGTGCGGTGCTTTAATTCATCCCATAGGTGCTCTATAGGATTACGATCAGGGCTCTGTGCTGGCCAATCCACACACGATAAGGAATTATTGTCAAACCACGCCGTAACAGTCCTTGCTTTATGGCTCAGAGCGTGATCCTGCTGGTACCAACAAGGCTCGGTTCTATAGTATTGCCACAGAGTTGGTAGGGCATAATTGTCCAGAACATCGAGGTAAACGTGCTGGTTAACAGGTTTATCCGATAACCAATGGGCCTGGACCATGCCACGAAACTCCCCGCGCCACACACGAGTACACTCCTAGCTTCAAACTTGACCTTAGGAACAGTACACTGTGGTAAATAGGGTTCACCCGGCTGCCGCCATACCCACAGACGGCTATCAGACTGATGGATCGTGTATCTGGATTCATCAGTCCATAGGACCCGTTTCCATTGATCTACGGTCCACGATAAATGTTCTTTACACCATGCTAAACGACGAGTAGCATTCCGAGTGAAAATGAAGGGCTTATGAGCAGCCGTACGATCACTGTAACCCATGGAATGAAGTTTTTGCGAATGGTTTTTGTACATACTGGGGTTCCAGAATTTTTACTCACCTGTACACTAAGGTCTTTTGCTACTTCATAGTTTACTTCCGTCGATTAACTGTAATGACTCTCCTGAGGCTTCGACGTCTTCTAGTACTGAGTTTCCTTGGCCTACCGGTTTGTTTTGCTGCTTCAGGCACGCCATATGTCTTCCACTTATTCAGTACATCCAAAACAATTGACTTGGGTATGTTTAAACGCCTCTCAGTTTCTTTTGTGGACAACCCACTAATATAACACCCAACAATATATCCTTCCTCAAAGTGAGTTCCCTCCCGCCGCGACATTTTCACTCAACCCCACAGTGCGATATGATCGCGGTCAGCTTTAGGCTTGTTTGTATCCCGTTTGCAGCTGTATCGCGCATCTTCACAACGCAGTGGATCCGTTCATTTACTTTTGAAATGGTGTCCGGTGACTTCTGTCAATATAGTATAGGTGGTAGTCAGATGGGACAACGTCCGAACTGTATGAAGAATCGGGTAGGATCTCAATCCCTTCCAATTCCTGTAGTTTTTTGTGGACCACTTTGGAGCTGAGACTTGGGACATTATTCACTTGCGACAACACACTCTTCCTATTCACGACCGCAGGATAGTGTTGGTGAAGAGCATCATGGATCTTCTGGCTGCATTGCTTCGGCATTGAAGTTCCCATTTTAGTAGTAGAACAGCATAGGAATGTATCCCTTTCGTCACCCTGGAAGATAGAATTCCAAAACCTATCGTTCTGTGGACTTAACAGTTACTTGTGGCAGAGAGTGAAAGACTTATTGTTTAGCTTGCTGGGATGTCAATTCATGTAAAACCATTCAGTGAAGTCTGGAGGAGAAATCAAACTGATTCAGATGACGAACGATGGTGAATTGAGAAGACTCCACCTCAGTTGCCAATTGTCGCGTGCTGGCACCTTCGACTATTGTGTCAGTGTTGGTAATGGTTTGACGTCCTGACCTCGGATTGTCATCGAGAGTGGTGTCCCCAGCATTGAAACGCCAGAACCATTTTCATGCAATGCCCCTGTCTGTTGTTTGCTTAAATCAACTTTGTCTGTCTGTCCCTCCGTCCTTCTGTACGCACGATAACTCGCGTAAAAATGGTTCGATTTCGATGAAATTTTTGTATGTGCTAGGGGACCACCTGGGGACGAACCCTATTGAAAATGGATGAAATGGGCCAAAGGTAACGACATCGGAGTGGGATCCATTCCACCACCCTTATGCGTCATAACTTGCGTAAAAATGGTTCGAGTTCGATGAAATTTTAGTATATGATAAGGGACCACCTGGGGACGAATTATATTGAAAATGGATGAAATGGGGTCAAAGGTCAGGACATAGGTGCGGGATTCATTACACCTCCCTTATGCGTTATAACTTGCGTAAAAATGGGTCGAGTTCGATGAAATTTTAGTATGTGGTAAGGGACCAACTGGGGACGAGTCCTTTTAAAAATGGGCAAGATGGGGTCAAAAGTTAAGACATAGGAGCGGGATCCATTCCATCACCCTTATGCGTTATAACGTAGGAAAAAAATGCTTTAATTGAGACAAAACTTTATCATGTTGTTCCGGAAGTACACTTTACCGGTTCTGTTGAACATCATTGAGATGGGATCAAAAGTCAGGTCATAGGAGCAAGATTTATTTTACAGCCATTATCCTCATAACTTGAATAACTTGAGTAATGATTTCTGGTAAGTTGGAAAGCGTATCATAATCAATGCATTGCATGATTTTACTAACTTGTTTTGTTTTTACAACAATGACGGAGGAGTACCCAGACAGCACGTTTAACGACATCCATCCTGTGCTCATCTGATAATGCGATGTGACTCAGTGACAAATGGACGTAACGTACCTTGTGTATTCCACGTTATCGCGGTACCCAGTGGAGGCTGGTGCGCGTTCCGCACAAGAATGGAAGCCCAACATCATATGCAGTTCAAAACGGGACGAACCTCTGACGCACCTTAGTATATGTAGGAAAACTACTGAATTAACTGTTTCAGACATGAATTCTACTTCAATAAATATGAACCAAAAGAATTCTGTGCAAAACACTCAAACGTATCACAAAATATTTCACAAAAGAAGATTGGATTTCATTTTGCCAGAAAATATCAGAAAGGTACCCGGTTATTCCCGACACTTGCTTCACCCCCCCTCACGAAAATCCAGGGATCCGCCCTTGGTCACGGGTTTCTAGTAGTAGAACAGCATAGGAATGTCTACCTTGCGTCACCTTGGATGATAGAATGACAAACCTATCGTTCTGTGGATATATTTGTACCTAATATATCCACAGAACGATAAGGTTTGATATATTTATATCAAACCTATCGTTCAGATATATTTCCAAAAAGAAGATTGAATATTAAAGATGCCGAATTACGTTTTGCTCCGGTCCTCTCTCTCTCTCTCTCTCTGTCTCTCCCTCACGTAAATTATCTCCTCAAGTGTAACTGAAATTTTAGAGCAACGTCGTTGCCTATATGGACATTTCTGAACGTGAAAACCTCAGTCCTGAAGAAATCGATCTCAAATAATAAAGTTTCCATATACTTGCGAATAAATATTACTGATGCCGTGTTTTGGTGCTGTAGATAAATCTTGGGTAATTTAAATTTATTACATCTTGTGTGTGTGGTTTATTGCAGCGTATTTTCTCTGGGGAAACCTCTGTTTGAATTTTTTGTTTGATTAGGAATTGCGCTTTCATCGAAATAATTTAAATGTAGTCGTAGCGAGCAGCCTCGCGGGCGCAGTTGCCTAAGCGCTAGCTTATGACCGTTCGTGCGAGTTGGGTTAGGGGTTCGAATCCTGGTAGGGCATGGATGTTGTTTCTGCACTAGCTTTCACCCTTCCTTGGAATCAGTGGCTCTAAATTAGGTATGGGCGATTGCTTATAGTCCATTGCGTTGCTCACGGTGGTCGTTAAATACCCCGAAAAAGAAAAAGTCCTAATGAAAATTCGAAGCACACTTGTTACCTTTTAAGGAGGTATAATCAAAGTAAAAGAATCATAAATTACTTCAACAGGATAACGAGAGAAGGAAAATAAGGCACTTACCAAAAAGAAAAAAGTAACACAATCGAGAAAAGGTAAATCTCAAAGCTGCAGGCACCTCGACTACTGATAAGGATCCGGAAAAAGCTAAGAAATAGAGTTAGAAAACATGTCAAAGCATAAAGCGTGTTGGAACCACATGAAAAATAGCCACTCACTATAAACGTCTGACAAGGGCTTGGGAAATATTTCGTCCAAATATATAGGCTATATTTCAGGGCAATATATATGTGTATTGTATTTCCGCACACCAGTAAATTCATTTGTGCAGAAATGGTTTTATCTCACGTGCACCAGGTAAGACTAAACGGAGCTTTATACGTACGAGGCGTTTGTAGCTGAACTGCTAATTTAAATATGTGATTTTATATATAGGTATATATCATATTGTTAAAACCATCCTTCACTTTATGCAAATGGGATTCGTCGAACTGATTTTAAACCAAAATTCCGGGTACTTTTAATATACATAGAAAAAGTGCCGATGAATTCAGGAAAATCTCTTCGCAAAGCATGAATATTTATCATTTTACTTGAAATTACAAAAACGTCCAGTCTGAAACAAACCCAGATGTGGTTGTGCAAAGAATTTTACGTTTGTGCACAATTCAAAAATTAAAATAAACAAAATATGAGGATGATAGTTAATTATACGAGATCCCAAAGCTGATATACTGGCCTCATTCGAATCATCAGTCGAATTTGATTCTTGCCTTTCTGTGTAGTAAGTGGTTTTAAGTAGTAATTTGGTATGCATAACCAAGAGGGACATTTTTTTATAATATGAACTGTACTTACATGTGATCATTATCATAAAAAGGCCGTAGTCTACTGCTTATAAGAACAATCTCTCGAGTCCAAAATATAAAATGTCTTTATGCGTCCCTGAAAAAAATGCATTTCACAGGGATTGATGGACAGACACGGTATGCAGAAATTGTGTTGCTTGGAAACAAAAGTATTTATGTAAGAAGGCATCATCATCATCATCATCATTGTCAACCATTATCAATCCACTGCTGGACGAAGGTCTCCCCAAGTTTCCTCCACAACGGTCTGTCTTGTGCCAGTCTCCTCCATGTCACCCCTGCACACTTTCGAATTTCATCCACCCATCTCCCATGTGGTCTTCTTCTGGGTCTTTTCCTGTCCCTGGGAATCCAATCTAAAATTTCGGCTGTCCATCGATGATCTGTCCTTCTGGCAGTATGTCCAGCCCATTGCCATTTCAGGGATTTAACTCTGATCATGATGTCTTCCACTCTTGTCATTTTTCGGATCCACGAGTTCCTCTTCTTATCTCTCCTGGTTACACCAAGCATGCACCTCTCCATGCTTTTTTGAGTTGTCTGCAGCCTTTGTATGTCTCTTTTAGCTAAGGTCCACGTCTCTGCACCATACGTAAGCACTGGAAGGATGCATTGATCAAACACTTTTCTTTTAAGACATAATGGCATATTGCTCTTGAAAATTATGCTGTTTCTTCCAAAAGCTCTCCAGGCAAGTTTTGTACGCCGATTAATTTCTTCATCAATGTGACCCTCACTTGATATCTGCTGTCCAAGATAAACGTATGTGTCTGTTATCTCCAGCTTTTCTCCATCAATCGATAAATCTTCATTTCTTGTAAAAGCATTGAACATCACTTTTGTCTTCTGAAAGTTCATTTTTAATCCCACTTCTTTACTCTTGTCAGCAAGTTCCTGGATCATACTCTGCAGCTCTGATGGGCTAGTTGCAAAAATGACTACGTCATCAGCAAAACGAAGGTGGGTTAGATAATCTCCATTAATCTTTATCCCCTTGTTTTCCCAGCTCAGCGACTGAAAAACACCCTCCAATGTGGCATTAAAGAGCTTCGGAGATATGGTGTCACCTTGTCTCACTCCCTTTCCAATTTTTATGTGTGTTGTATTTTCAAACAGCCTAATCTTTGCACTTGCATTTTCATAGATGTTATTAATAATATTAATGTATGCATCTTCAATACCGCAGGTTTTCAGAGCCATTGTAACTGCTGATGGTTTCACCGAATCAAAGGCTTTTTCATAATCGATAAAAGCCATGCACAATGGAAGTTCATATTCCCTCGCTCTTTCAATTAGTTCTCTCAGCACATGGATATGATCTATTGTGCTGTAGCCACTCCTGAATCCAGCTTGTTCTCTCGGTTGAGCCATGTCCAGTGTTACCTTCAAGCGGTGTGAAAGAACTTTAGTGAAGATTTTATAAACTACTGATAGGAGGCTGATAGGTCTGTAGTTTCCGAGATCCTCAATGTCACCTTTCTTATGTAGCAGGATCATTGTAGCGGTGTTCCAATCTTCAGGAATCTTTCCTTCATTAAGGCATCGAGTGAAAATTTGGGCGAGTACTGTTTCGATTTCTCCACTTGCTTCTTGTATGATGTCTACAGTAATTCCATCTTCTCCTGGAGCTTTTCCCCGCTTCATGTTCTTGATTGCATGTGCAACTTCTGCTGGAAGGACTGGAGGAACTCTGGTACTGGTATCTTTCATGATGTCTGGAGTGCATGTATCATCCCTTTCATATAATTTGGAGTAGAAATCTTTCACTCTTGTCAAAATTTCGCCTCTATTTCTTGTTACAGAACAAGTTGTAAGAAGGCATATAACACATAAAGTATTCTTCTTGTTTTAGAAAAAGTTTATGGGCGTTTTTCTCATGTATACGCACGGACCAAAACACGACAAACCTTTATGATAAGACAAACATGGATGATTACCGGCGTTATATACAAAATTTGTAAGTGACATGAGCTGATGACGTTTTGCCTTATCCTTTATTAACCCTTCAACGACCATGATCCAAACATCTTGCACCAATTTAAATACCATAACGCCCGAAACTGTCTATTGTTTCACTTCTGTTTTTAATAACAACAATAGTGACTACGGGTGACTCCTGCTGATCTCCTATAGGTCGAGAAAATTTGAAGAATAAGTAAGGATAAGAAATCTGATTCACTCTAGACAAGCGTTTCGGCGTCTACGGCCGTTTGTACATACGAGAGTTTTGGGCGCTATGGTCGTTAAAGGGTTAACAGGATACAAATTATACGGCTTCAGAATCACATGGAAACATAGGAAAAAACCCGAATTTGTGGGAACTCGAAAAACACTTAATTTTAGGCCCGCGTTCAGAAGGAGTTAGGACTAACAAAACAAAAAAAATGACTGGTTTCTGGAAAAAGTAACCATTTCAAAGGCTTTTAGTGACTGGAAAATAAGCGGATCGTCCATATCCAAAATGCATAAATGCAGCCTGAACATTAGAATACTTAAAGATTGCTACGGCCGTCGGTGAGGAGAAATGCACAGAAGAATTCAATCAATTCCAGAAACAGCCTATTTCGACCATTTCTAGTTAAAGCAATTGGTTATCGGAAGTCATCTAACCATTCCGAAGTCTCATCAAAAAGCAGAAAAATTCACTTACAATGTGTGACGTACTACAGAGGTGAAAACGTATGTCATGACGACAAATCTGCAGCGAGATATTTTGTACGCGTAACTCAGTTGGTAGAGCGACTTACGTCGGAGTGAGGGGACATGGCTTCGATGGCCACCGCGGGGAAATTTGTGTTTTCACATTGGCGCCCGATTGTGGAAAATGGATCCACTGGCTGTTGGGTTCCTCGAAAAATGTGTGATGTTTGTTCCACACATTGTTTGGAATTAATGAAAAATTCCTGCTTCGGTTTAAAGTAAAAATATTGAGAGAGAGATGATGTGACGTACTACAGAGGTGAAAACATATGTCAATAACATAATTCAGGAGCGAGATATTCGGTCTGCATAGCTTAGTTGGGAGAGCGACTTACTCCGGAGTGAGGAAACGCGGTTCGATGCCCGTCGCGGACAAACTTGTGTTTTCTCAAGTGCCAAAAACGCCGTAGAGAAATGTGTTGTAGAGAAATGGAAGAAAGTTATGTTGCAAGACGAATCATGCTATTCATTGTTTTCACGATATATCCTTTACCGATGATCGGTAAAGGATATATCGTGAATTTCATGAAGCGATAACTCGGCATTCATTATGAATACATCCCAAGTAGACACTAGATATCTACACGGTCGAGTCACATTATTGTAACCACCAGCTAATATCCAGAGTAACCGCCGTGTGCAGCGTAGACAGCAGCTAGACGGTCTGGGAGTGACTCAATAAGTGTCTGGAAGGTGTACTCAGGTATGTGGAGCCATGCTGACTGCAGTGAATCAGGCAATTGCTGAAGAGTGCGTGGTGGAGGATCCATAGAGCGAACACCACGATTGAGGTGGTCCCCCAGATGCTCAATTGGGTTTAGGTTTGGGGGATAAGGGGGCCAGGGAAGTACTTTCAAGTCTTCATTGTGTTGTTCCAACCACTCTCAGACATTTCTAGCTGTGTGATACGTCGCATTGTCGTGCTGGAAAATCCCGTCAACCCAAGGGAACACAATCAGCATTTATGAGTGTACGTAGTCTGCAAGTATGGTTTTATAACGAATTCCGTTAATAGTGCGTTCCACAGTTATGAGTGGACCTAGGGAATGCCACGAAAACAGCCCCCAGATCATAACGCTGCCCCCACCAGCTTGTGTATTCAAGCAGTGGTTGAAGAGTATTTGTTCTCCGATGTTTCTCGCCTTATACGCCAACGTCCGTCCGTTCGATGAAGCAGAAAACGTGTCTCATCGGAGAAGGCAATCATTTGCCAATCAGCAAATGTCAAATTCCGATACTGCAGTGCAAATGCAATCCTTCCCCGCCGATGTACCTTCGTTAGCATAAGTGTAGTGACCCTCCGTCTACATCGGTGCCCCATACGCAGCAGCGTTCGCTGAACTGTCATTTTAGACACACTTCCGGTAACCTCCTGGTTCATTCGACTATTTGAGTTGCTCCACTGTAGCGTGTCGATCGGCCCTCACGCACCTTCGCAGCCGACTTTCATCACCCACATCAATGGCACGTGGTGCTCCGCAGTTTCCACCTTGCTTATTCGCAATGGTGCCATTTTTCCAATCAAGATACACTTTGACCACAGCAGCACGCGAACAGTCCACAAACTGCGCTGTTTCAGAAATACTGCCACCCTTGGCCCAAAAGCCGATAATCATCCCTTTTTGTAAATCTGATAAATCGCTCATTTTATCCGACAGCAACGAGTGATAGGTTTTGAGAATGCCTACAGCTCACCTTATGTACCCTCCAAGCCAGCTCACGACACATGCCTTTTTTCATTAGCTACGCGCTGTTGACGTCAAAAGTAGGAAGTAGGTCACAATAATATAACTCGACTGTGTAGTTTGTATGCACGGGGACCGCTGTTGAAAGTGGAAGATAAGACGACATCCAGGAATTACCTGAGAGTTGTAGCGGATCACAAGCCCGCTGAAGTATTACTCTTTCTTCTGCCGGTTTTGACATCTATATATTGACGACAATGTGACATCACATCGTTCCCAAACTATACAAGAATGGTTTGATGACCATGAGAAGGACTTCCATCTTCTCACCTGGCCTCCACAGTCCTCTGACCTCCGTCTCATTGAAAATACGTGGAACATGTTTGGAAAGAGATATTCCGCGTTGCTGTACTGTTTCGTCAACACTGAGAGAGTCGCGCGATCTGTTTATGCAGGAATGGTTATATTTGTGCTAAAACGAACCAAACACCACACAGAATCTTGAACAACGTTTTGTGTAAAATATTAGGAAACGCTTTTAGTGTTTAAGCATTTCGTCTTACGTGCTGCATACAATTTCAGAAATTACAGTGTGGAAACGTGAAATATAATCAACAGACAACTTGGTGAAAATATATTAAGTATATGGATGCTATGATTTATGCTAAGCGAACTGTTATTTGTGGATCTGTATACGTTTTAGCATTTCCGAAGCATAGGAGTTACTATATCATGCATTAAAAGGAAAAATTGGATCTCCCATTACGCTTTTAAGATATATGAATCCAACGACAGCTTGAGCTGATTTCTTTTTTCACAACCACAGTAACTGCACTATGAGAATATCCACAAAACGTGGATGCATTTTTTCTTGCACTACAATAATGTCCTCAGTGTCTCTCTTAAAAAGAAAAGGAACACTGAGGTAATTACTGTAGTCCAAGCAAAAATGCATCCACTTTTTTAAGAGACTGTAATTTCCCATTCGAGAAATTTTGAAATGTGCATCGATAAAGCTCGAAGTCAGTATTTAGAAATAGTTGATCTTGATCTACGGAAGTTTTTTTTGCAGAACCCACATTTGTCTGAATTTCTCGAAAGAAGGCGATTACAGGAAGGCATGCGTTTTAGCTTCAAACTATAAGAAATTTCATGTTTGGCATAACGAAGCTAACAATTCAATATTCCGAATAGATACGTCACTGCATTGATAAAAGGTTTTGCTTCAATTCTTTAAAATATTTTCAAAATTTTAAGATGCTTAAGTACAGCATGTTATGGTTTGTGTAAAAAGTTATTACAGTTTCTGAAAACAACTGTAGCAAAAACAGTGCTTATTGCTAGGGAAAAACTGCAACCAAAATTTGCTTTTGGGATTGGCATAATTTTACCCTAAGAGATATGAATTAAAAAAATTGATTTTCACATCTTTTGCTTAGCCGAGTTTCTGCTTCTAAGATCTTCAGAGGAAACTATCCTACAAGAAATATATGCTATTACTTTAAAATATATTCTCTGCATATCTGATTTTAAGGAACGCTCCCTAAATTCAAAATATTTTCACTTCATCAAATTTTCTTTGTACTTTTACTTTATTTATTCCATTGGTCTTTTTCTTCAATTTCGCTGACAAGGCTGAGTAGAGTTTGATTGATACGTTCATTATTCCAGAGAACCAGTCCTCCTTCTACCTTTATCTCTTTCAGTTGTTACTTTTTGAATGTTTTTGTTTCAAATATTTACAATTCAACGATATTAATTCAGAAATACTTATTTGCATTTTTCGAGCTTGCCATGAAATTTCAAAACTTTTCGTTCACATTAATACACCCACGTCATAAGTTTACTTAATGTTATTGTTTGGTATTGATGGTTTTGAAAACTTTTTGATGCTGTCATATTTCTTGACAGCAGCAAAGTAAATCCCATGCAAAAAATTTCGATGTTACATAAATGGGTAACGGAAGTGGTCAAATCTATTGTTGAAATCTGAATTTTGAATGTTGTCCCGTGAAGTGAAACAACAATAATTAATTTCATTGTTACTCAACAATGTGTCTTACTAAACTATCGCCCAACATTATTTAATCACGTTTTACATAAACGTAACAATATACCGTTCCAATTTGCATAAATTACGAAAACCTGATGCTAAATGCGATAAAAGACATTACAAAAACGCATTTTTAATGCTATGGAAACGGTGAGTGGTAGCAAAATTTGGTTTCTTCTCGATCCCCTCCCCCAAGTAGGAGTTAGCTGCTATTGCCGAGAGCTTTAAATTTATGTAAAACACGATGAAATGTATATAATATCAAAGGCAACATTTAAAAATAAACGGGTTTGAAATTTTAAAGCGCCAAGGGCTGCATTAAAGAAAAATCAAAAACAAGTACTGAAATCACCTTAATACTGAAAAATGTAATGACTGATTTGTAAAAACAAAAACATTAAAAACCACAGGGAGAAAAGGATAGTGATATAGAACTATGGTAAGCTGTTTTCCGTGGCTTTGTCAAGGACCGGGCACGGGCAATACCTTTCCTACCTCTATAGAGACCTGAAAAGTGTGGGTTTCTGCACAAATTTGTCTATTACTATGCAGCAACGAGCCTACCGGAACCTATAGATATCCTAGACCAAGAGGTACCGGCCCCCTCATTAAAACACTTGCGATTCAGCTTTTCTTCCTACCTTAAGGTTAGATTTTGGCTTGCACATGCGCAGATGAGCTTTCTTAACTAAATCGCATTTCATCGATATTAGGTTCGTTTCTTATGTTCGTGTACATCTGAATAATATAAAACAGTAATAATAATAAATATTGTTTTTGAAGAACTTAGCAATCGAAATATATTTACTATTGCCACCGCATATTTCCTTTTATGACTCGCATAACTTCTTTCATCGCTTTTAGAACAATAACATTCATTAATCAACCCATCTAACTACCGCTCAATGTCAAGAATCAGTAAACCCTTTTGTTTGTTGTTATGATATCATTCCACTTATGACTGTGGTTTGTGGTGGTCGTGAGTGAAGCAAATAAATACAAAGTATTGTACGTAAATAAATATATACTCTGGAATCACTCATTTCATTTCACATCCACAAAGATCTAAGCATGCGAAAGATGCATAGCTTAAATTATATACAAAGAGTACCAGGGTACTCTCTCGATTTTTTGCTACCTTTTGAGAAATGGAATTTATTTTAACCGGTACAATATGCATTATGCGCGAACGTTAATTAAGCTCGATAAAGTTTCACTATTCTGTTGATTTATTGAAAAACAATGCAGACATGATAGAAGCATATTTTTCATTATCATTCTTTTTCTGCGGGCAATGTTTTATCGTGAGAATTTTAGATCGAATTTCATTACACTTTGATTCGGATCCCATGATATTAAGGTGGAAGTCAAGTAATTTGGCTTCCTATACTTCCAATGGAAAAACTTCTGTACACATTTACTTCATTGTATAACTTGGAATAATTAATATTTTCTAAAACATAACCATAATTATGCAATCCAACATTTGTTTGTCTACTGACGTCATCAAAGTACAGGTCGCGCCATCTTGCTTCTGGTTTCAACACCACCAAAGGAAAAGTGATTGATTTTTAATATAATTATGGTTATGTTTTAGAAAATATTAAGTATTCCAAGTTATAATATGAAGGGATTTTAATTGTTGTTCAAATTTTCATCCTTGGGAACACACTAATTGTGAAGGAAATGTGTACAAAACTTTTTCCACGGGAAGCATAAGGAAGCCAAATTACTTGACGTCCACCTTAAGCACAAAAGATTTCTTAACAGCTCGGCAAGTAAAGGCGTGCCACAACAACGCTCTTGCAAAGCTATACGTATACTGCTGGTGTATACCGAAAGCGAACGGACCTTTTGCCAGGAAAAGTAATAAAAACCGGATTATTATGTTTTCCCTCGCAACGCATTAATGTTAATCTGTGGTTAATCACGCGAGTTTAATACTACCTTTTATTTCTCTCTGGGCAAAATTGATTTCTTCTGAATCATTGCGTTTTATTTCACATTCTGTGTAAGCAGGACTAGTTCTCTAAACTTCAGTAGGGACAAAAAAGGAAATTGTATAAAATAAGAATTTGGAAAGATCAGCAGATGTTTTATTCAGTTGTGGTGGAGTCGGGAGATCAAAGCCTCCTCTCTTGAGACCAGATCACCAAATAAGAAAAAAGCTCTAAATTTAGAAAGAAAGCTTTAGATTTTGGATTTCATGCAGACTTCATGGCTTATCTTAAGCATAAGGACGTGATTTGCAGTCGGGTTACGATGTTGTACTCAAGCTTTCGTCCTCGTGTTCAAATCTCTTTCAGATTTCGCATAAAATCTAGAGCTCACACAAAGCACCAGGGTTTGCTTATTTTTTATTTTGGTGTTCTTTCCTCATCGCCATGTTTACATTGACAAAGAATACGCTGTGGTGAAGCATGTTGTCTGCGAGAGGAGTTCGTAAAATCTCATAAAACAAAATATTTATGTTTCACATTTTTCTGTTACTTACAAGTGCCTCTTTACATAAGAAAGATAATCATACTTTAATGTTACTCTATACTGAGTAAGCACGTAGTACAAAAGGCTGGAAATATACACTGTCAAGTCACATTATTGTGACCACCAACTAATATCCAGAGTAGCCGTCGTGTGCAGCGCGGACAGCAGCTAGACGGGCTGGGAGTGACTCAATAAAGTGCTGGAAGATGTTCACAGGTATGTTGAGCCATGCTGACTGCATTGCATCAGGCAGCTGCTGGAGGGTGCGTGGTGGTGGATCCACAGAGCGAAAATCACGATCGAGATGATCCACCAGATGCTCAATTGGGTTTAAGTCTGGGGAATTAGGGGGCCAGGGAAGTACTTTCAAGTCTTCATCGAGCTCTTCCATCCACTCTCGGATATTTCTAGCTGTGTAACACGTCGCATTGTCATGCCGGAAGATCCCATCCGCCACAGGGAAGACAATCAGCATGTATGGGTGTACGTGGTCTGCAAGGATAGATTCATAACGAATTCGGTCCATAGTGCCTTCCACAGGTATGAGTGGACCCAGGGAATGCGCCGAATACATTCCGGAGACCCTAACGCTGTCCCCACCAGCTTGTGTTCTACCAGTAATGGTTGAAGATTGTTTGTTCTCCGATGATTCTCGCCTTATACACCAATGTCAATCCGTTCAATGAAGCAGAAAACGTGACTCATCAGAGAGGACAATCCTTTGTCAATCAACGGAGGTCCGATTCCGATACTTCCGTGCAAATTAAAGTCTATTATGACGATGCACCGTCGTTAGCATAGGTGCAGTGACCATCCGTCTGCATCGGAGACCCATAAGCAGCATGGTTCGCTGAACTGTCATTTTAGACACACTTCCGGTAGCCCCTGCTTCATTCGGCCAGTGAATTGCTCCACTGTAGCGTGTCGATCGGCCCTCACACATCTTCGCAGCCGACGTTCACCTCTCACATCAATGGCACATGGTCGCTCCGTAGTTTTCACGTCACTTATTCGCAAGGTGCCATTTCACCAATCACGATACACTTTAACCACAGCAACGCGCGAACAATTCACAAATTGCGCTGTTTCAGAAACAATGCCACCCTTGGCCCAAAAGCCGATAATCATCCCTTTTTGCCAATCTGATAAATCGCTTCTTTTATCCATGACAGCAATGAATGATATGTTTACAGAATGCCTACAGCACACCTTATATACTCTCCAAGCCAACTCACGACACGTGTCTTCTTTCATTGGTTACGCGCTGCTGATGTCAAAAGTAGGATGTGGTCACAATAATGTGACTCCACTGTGTATAAGCCTTCAGTGTAAAGAACGTCCATTATAAAGATTTTATAAACTTCATTCAGTAGTTGTTGTTGTTGTTGTTGTTTTTTTTTTGCAAAATGCAAATTTAAACTCACGGAAATGTTGTTTTCTTATTATTCTGTATAATAAATTTAAAGCTCGGGTGGTGAAGCGATTCGTGGAAGTTTCAGTTGTTGCCCATATACTGTATTAACAAAGAAACACGACCAGCACCCATGTCTGGTAAGAAGGGGACGGCTCGAAAACAATTAAATTGCACGGCTAGCTTGTGTTATCGCAGTTATGCAGTACCTACCTCAGAGGTGGCGCACATTTGAAGACGAAAAGGTTACAGCAACAAACTTCGTCGGTGTAGCTGAATTGGGAAAGCATTCGGCTCCGGAGCAGGAGGGTTCTAATTCCGCCATCGACAAATGGATTTAACCTTTTATTAGCGCCCGAACGTAAAATGAATCGCCTGGCCGCTAGGTTTGTCGAAAAATGTGTGATGTTCCTTCCATACATCATCTGGAATTAATGAGAATTCCTTTTTCCACAGAGAGCCATTATAAGCATGGTTTGCGGCGAACTCGAAACCTGAGATTTCGTGCCACCCTCCTTTTCAAAGGGGGTATGTGACGTACCTAATTCAGATGTGACACACACATGTCAAGACGACAAAGTTGTTGCGATAAACTTCTCGGTGTAGCTTAATTGGGAAAGCATTTGGACTAGAAAGGCGAGTGTTTGATAACGACCATCGGAAAATGGCAAATGATTGTTTCCCTATACAATGCAGAGTAAAGACTAGTTGTGGCAACTTTGCTGAGCGAAATATGAAGAATTTTAATTTAATGGAATTTTAAAGTGGGTTGATCATTGCCGAATTTCAAAGTGGTTGATTGTAGAAGGATATTTTTAATTTGATGCATTAGTTTTGGACATAGAACATCTGGCTTCATGTGCACGCTAAACTGTAATGAAGGTTTCTATATTGTAAAAAAACAAAGTAAACAATACAGTCAAATTCGAATAGTAGACAGAAAACAGCCAGTGATATGAGTAGCTTTAGGTGAAAAGAGGTTGGAATGATAATAAGTGCGTGGAGATAGGGATATCAGCGAGATTGTCATGACAGCCCGGTGCAATGCCCAGAAGGAAATTTGCGTCATATTCTGTAATGTAATTCGCCTTCTTGCTCTGACTTCTGGACGCAAAAACCAAAGTTGACATGGTCTCAATATTAGGATAATCATGAATTATCAAAAGATTGGTTCATTTAATTAGTTCTTATATTTTATTTATCACTTTAATGGCTGGCTCGCTGTTGAAATCAAGAGAGCCATGGACTTTGCGTACCTTTTGAACAACTTCCAAGTAAGGATCTCGGTGTCGTTAAAATGTGTTTTCTGCTGAAACACTTCTGTTCTTCGACTGCGTATCGAAGACTGCAGCAATGGTGATCGCCATTGTTGCGGATTATCTGCACCCATTCCTGAACATCGCGTTTCCTGACACGCCGAACGGGCGCGGTAACAGCCTGGCGATACGTGGTGAACGTTTTACTGCCGGCGATGTTGCTATTTCTGTGAGGTATCCCTGAGGCCGTTCTCCAGCGAGATAACGCTCAGCAGTGCACCACTATCATTTCCCGAGCGTGCTCAGAAAGAGAAGGCATTTTTTTAAAAAAGATAATGCTTGTGTCAAACGTTTGGCGTTAAACAATTTCAATACTAATGCTCTATTTATTTCTGGAATACCAGAGTTGCACAAAAAGCTTGCAACATTCAAATTCATTACTTGTGGACGAAACTGTTATAACAGTACTGCAGGAAAAACCTCCAAAAAACATTGAGAAACAATTCTGAAAATAAAGATGGTTTTGCTTTAAAGTTATTAAAACTATTTGTAAAGCAAATTATTTTAAGTAAATTGAGATTTCAAAAACCCTTTACACCCATTTCACTTGTTAGTCTACTTGAGGGGACTGGTAAGGTATTTGCTGATTTTGAGCCTATCATAATGTGGTAGTTCAGTATTGGCATTGCCTGACTGACTTTTGTATAAGCTGTAACTATGTGATATACCTTCAAAGAACGGGTACGAGTATGTATAGCCAGTTACTTCTCTCTCTAGCACTCTGGATAATATACAACTTTATTAATTCGAATCACAATCTATTCATGGCTGCTCTTCAGATTTTGGAGCTATTTTCCGATTTGTTGTTGATTTAAATACTTTTGATCATTCTAATTTTCATCAAATAGAAGTCATCGCTCTTTCCACGTTTATATAGTGAGTCACGGGAAAATTCTCAACTGCCGCCACCAGGAATCGAACCCAGGCTCTTCCAGTTACGCGCCGGATATGCTTCCACTGCACCACAGCGTCCTCGAAATTCTCCAGACTCACTAACGACAACCTGGTAGTTTGTCGTGGGTAGTTTGTCGTTAGTGAGTCTGGAGAATTTCGAGGACGCTGTGGTGCAGGGGAAGCATATCTTGCGCGTAACTGGAAGAGCCTGGGTTCGATTCCCGGTAGCGGCCGATGAGAATATTTTCGTGACTCACTTATAAACGCGGAAAGAGCGATGACTTCTATTTGATGTTCCTCGTCCACATCAACCGTGTATTTATCATTCTCATTTTAATTACTTCCCAAAAACAGTTTATCCAATTGGTCTAACAACTGAAAAATGCAACATTAGTTCCTATAAAGTCCATTTCCTAGATTTGGATACCCAAACTTACAAGGGTTCTAGCTTCAGCATTGACTTACACTATATTGACAAAAGTCACAGGACACCTAGAAGGGAAACACAACATAGTATTTATTGACATATATTAGTAAGGTGTCGGTCCACTTTTGGCCTTAATGCATGCCCTGACCCTTCGATACATGCTTTCGACAAGGTTTTGGAACACAGCGATAGGTATGCGCTTCCATTCTGTACATAATGCTGCCGCTAACTCTTTGCTCAGTAATAGGTCTTAGTTCCGAACTTCTTAAGCGGCGCTCTAATTCATCCCATAGGTGCTCTATAGGATCACGATCAGGGCTCTGTGCTGTCCAGTCCACACACGATACAGAATTATCGTCAAACCACGCCGTAACAGTTCTTGCTTTATGCCTCCGTGCATTATCCTGCTGGTACCAATGAGGCTCGGTTTCATAATATTGCCACAGAGTTAGTAGGGCATAATTATCCAGAATATCGAGATAGACGGAAAGATTAACGGGTTTGTCCACGATAACCAATGCGCCGGGATCATACCACTAAAATCCTCTCCCACACGAGTACACTGCCAGCTCCAAACTTGACCGTAGGAACAATAGACTGTGGTAAATAGCGTTTCCCCGGCTGCCGCCATACCCACACACGGCCATCAGACTGATAGATCGTGTATCTGGATTCATCAGTCCATAGAACCCGTTACATGCTAAACGACGAGTAGCATTCAGAGTAGAGATGAAAGGCTTATGAGCAGCCGCACAACCACGGTAACCCATGGAATGAAGTTCTCTGCGAATGGCACGTGTACATACCGAGGATCCAGCAGTTTTGCTTACCTGTACACGGAGGTTTTGTGCAGTACTCCATCGATTAGCTGTAACGACTTTCCTGAGGCTTCGACGTCTTCTATCACTGATTATCTTTAGTCTGCCGGTACGTTTTGCTGCTTCAGGCACGCCATGTGTCTTCCATTTACTCAGTACATCCAAAACAGTTGACTTGGGTATGTTTAAACGCCTCTCGGTTTCTCTTATGGACAACCCACTAATATAACGCCCAGCAGTGTTTCCTTTATCAAAGTCAGTTTTCTCCCGCCGCGACATTTTCACTTAACCTCACAGTGCGATATGATCGCGGTCAGCTGCAGGCTTGTTTTTATACTGTTTGAAGCTGTACTGCGCATATTAACAACGCAGCAGATCCGTTCATTTGCTTTTGAAGGGGTGTCTGGTGACCTTTGTCAATATAGTATATATATATGCATGTATATATATATATATATATGTATACATGTTTTCAAACACATTTGCGAGAGTCCTAAATTCTCTCAGCGGTAATGTTAAGGATGTTCCACCTAATTTTGCTGGCGCTACTCTCAAAAGTTTTGAATTACCCAACTTGTTGTATGTTTAATTTCAGTTTTTGCTATTTTCTTGATAGCATACCAAGCTTCAGAATATGTTTCGCAGCAACACCAAGTTTCACAAGTTTATGATGAGTTGAAAGTTTCCAAAATGTGGACGTTGTTTTCCTCACTGCCCTTCGGAAAGAAGGTACACATTTCCTTTTCAGGACACTTTTCCTTCATACTGCATGATAAATCATTTTTCAGTACGTGGGAACCAGTATTGAGCACATAATTCCACAGTGCGCAGTTTTTTTAAAGGAAAAACATTTTTTTTTTTTTTTTTGCTTTTTAAAAATAAAACGGAAATAGGTTGAAATCAAGTCACGAACATCTTGACCCGACCCGTCTGACCAGCTAGGAATTGTCGACCCATTTACCCGTGACCCGTTTCCATATCTGATCTGTATTGGGCCCGACAACATCTCCCCTGTAACCCATGATCATTGGGTCTGTGTTCCGTTAAGTGACATATTTAGGTACACCCTGAAAACGGATTCTCGCCGTCTGTTCATTTGGAGAGAGCCGGGACTGGTATCATTTTGGATAGACGCACGCTGTTACACATGCTCCCATGTGGCTTCCTGTGTGCTGAACGCTAGAAGGATAGCATTCTAGAACCCTATGGCCGGATTTCAGGAGAGCTGTTGGCCTCCTGTTTCTTTTTATGGACGGTAATGTCCGTCCCCGTAGGGTTCGACTTGCCGAAGGATATTTGTAGAGTGAGAATATTAACAGGATGGAGTTTCCTGCGAAATCTGCTGGCCTGATCCCGATAAAGCATGTCTGGGATGCACCGAGAAGTGCAATTGCAAGCCAGCAGTCCCCTACCAAAACCTTTCCGCAACGTATTGCCCCAAACTCTCATTTACAGCCTTGTAAATAGCATGAGCTCTCATTGTGAAAGCTGTTTCGTTGTTCGGGTAATCACATCCGCTATTAGTCCCACGAAATTCGCGTCACTTGCTGCATCACTTTTGGACTGCTATGCTGTCATCCGCACACTTCCTCCTCATACGGTGATGTCATTCCTTTTCTGTTGTGACTTGCTGTATTATCGATAAATGTTCGTCCGTCCCAACTGTCATTCAACTCTGTCGGGTGGTTTTTGCGTCATACATAAATTCGTGTTTGCCATGTTAATTTTTGACCCAAGTGTATTTCTGACTCACACCTCATTTCTGATTGGTAGAGAATAGCTTGCCACATATCAATTCACTACATTCCTCTTTTGATGTGCTTTCACATCAAATCGGGTTTTGATGCAATACATTCCTCTTTTTTATGTTTTACCATAACTAGGTTCTTACCTTTCCGTTTAGTTGAATGTTTTTTACGTTTTTTCTGTTTGGCCTTTTACAGGGCGTGGTTGATTTCTGTATTTTAAAGTTTCTTTAGCTTTTGATACGTTTGACTGTTTATGGAACATTCTCAGTTACAGGTAAGTCTCATTATTCATGGCTTTAGTATTCGGGGGTTAGAAAATTTTGTCTTCAGTCTTTCTTATTTATTGTTCCGGATTTTTAGTCAAAAAAAAAAGAGAAAATAAAAAACAAACCCGAAAACTAGAGAGAGTCTTCTTATCGTGCGACCTAGGAGTATTCATGGCATAAATCCTTCCTTATTAGGAGTTCGTCATACACGTAAAAGAGTCATTCACGAGTGATTATTCAAACAAAGGTTAATTCAATTTCCAGGCAGGGCCGTAGTTAGGTCTCAGAACCAGGAGGGGCTGAAGAGTCATCGACGGGGGCGGGGGCTAAAGGATCATCTGAGGAGCTCTGTGTTCCAATACGAACTGAATTTTCCCACGAATATAGACACAAGTTTTGCTCTGTTTTTAAACTCCTTTTGTTAATTTACTTCATTAGTGAATACTTATGCCAAAAAGTATAAACAATTAGATAAAATACAAAATATGAAACAAGTTAGTAAAATCATGCAATGCATTGATTATGATACGCTTTCCAACATACCAGAAATCATTACTCAAATTATGAGGATAATGACTGTGGAATAAATTTCGCTACTGTGCCCTGACCTTTGACTCCATTTCAACGATATTAAACAGAATTGGTTCAGTATACCTCCGGAACAACATGATAAAGTTTTGTCGTAATAGCAGCATTTTTACGTAAGTCATGACGCATAAAAGCAATGGAATGGATCCCTCTCTTATGTCCTGATATTTGACTCCATTTCATCCATTTTCAATAGGTTTCGCTCCCAGCGGTCCCCGACCAGATACTAAAATTTGATCGAAATCGAACTATTTTTACGCACGTTATGACACGTAAGGTCAATGGAATGGATCGCGCTCCTATGTCCTGACCTTTGACCCCATTTCTCCCATTTTCAACAAGGTTCGTCCCCAGATGATCCCCTACCACATGCTAAAATTTCTTCGAAATCGAACCATTTTTACGCAAGTTATGACACATAAGAGAGATGGAATGGTTCCCGCTCCTATGTCCTGACCTTTGATCCCATTTTCAATAGGGTTCGTCCCCAGGTAGTTTCCCTACCACATACTAAAATTTCATTGAAATCAAACCTTTTTTACGAGAGTTATCGGACGGACGGACAGACAGACGGACAGAGCTGGAGAATACACGCTTCTTCAACTTACGGTTGGAAAGCGTAAATAAAAACGCGAAGAATGGAAACAGGACATCTTTGAATTATCACATTCACATTCTCTGAATCTGAATGTGATAATTAAAGTCACATTCTCATTCTCTGAATTTGCTTGATAGGGGTTGAGCTGAGGGTTCCTTATCACTGGAGTGAAAATAACTCCCAATTGGGGTGATTTTTTAAATTTCTGTTCTAGTCTTTTTTCCCTGGATACCCGCAATGGCATCGTAGATTTACTGATGCCATACTTCAGATTTTTCTACTCCTCTTCTTGGATTCCACATTTTCTCCTTCTTTAACTTCTACGCCAGTGCTCGGTGGTACCACTTCTTACCGTGATCCACAGCCACCTCTAGAAAACCAAAGGCACCAGAATTCCGCCAAAAAATCTGTTTTCACCAGCATAAGCATCATAAAACAACTCATATTGGACAAGAAACAACGACCGAGAAGATATTGTAAGATCTTTCTCTCGCGTGCAAGCGCAATGATTTCCATTTAGTATTATGTTCCAACTCGTAGAGGGATATATTTAGTTAAAATGTCCGCACGATAGCACTTCTTTGTAGGTGACGAACTACCTAGAGGCTTTTAAATGCTTTAAAAGTTTTAAAAGCTTAGTCACTCACCAAATGACGAACAGGGGTTTAGCCTTGTGTACACCTCCTTCTGCGTTACTCTTTCTTTCTGTATTTTTCTTCTCTTTTTTGGTATTGTTCTTTAAAATTTTACATTACTCCGAAAAAAGAGGGTGGGGGGAAGGCATTTCTATCTTCCCTGGCCGCAAACACCAATAAGACACTACGTGGCAAAGAATCATTGGCGCAGCTGTTCCTACTAGTTCACCTTTGAAAGAAAGTTCTCTATAGTAATTCATCGTTTGCGCTGCATCGCTTCAATTTTTCTTGCTTTTAAATATTGTAATGCACGACAAAATAAGAAAAAGCATTTATGCTTATAATGAAGTACAAAAGTCATTTTCATAAATCAGTGAATATAAAAGTTGAAAGAATTTACAACAACATGTGTTTCCCTATCCCTTCCCTTGAACCAGTTTCCTAGGAAGGGTGTGGGGAGTTGCTTGCTTTGCAGGAGGGACTGAGACCCCTCTAGCCTCCTGCTAGCTACGGCCCTGTTTTCAGGTTGTCACCACGTTCACTCAGCAAACGATTCGTTTGCACGGATCTCGCGCTTAACACCAAAGCGCTTTGAAGCTCTTTTGAATCTCCCAAAAGCGTGCGAGCTCTTCAGCACTCACCGTTCACGATGAATGATTTGGAAAACGATTCTGGCACACCATTCAAATGGATGCTATCCTGTATGTTTCCATTCTCAAGTTACACCATTATTTCCTAGATGACCGCTAATTGCTCACTCTCATCACTGTTAACACTTATTATTAATTCCCGACTTTACTTTTCTTATTGGGAATTCGTTTCCAAACACATATGGCAAAAGAAATTTAAACGTGAGGCAACGTCAGGGTGTGAAGCAGTGATTGAGGATTGAATGATGATTCACAGTGAAGAGTCATTCGTTGTGAACGAATCGTTCATGAATGGTCTAGGTTGGGTTTTTTGCTCGGTTACGGATACCAAAAACGCATTTTCTTTTTAAAAGGTATGCTCTTGATGGTGTTAGTTTCGAAGTTCCTTTTGGTGTGACTGGTGAGTTTGTGTGTGTGTGTGTGTGGCGTGTGTGTGTGTGTGTGTGTGTGTGTGTGTGTGTGTGTGTGTGTGTGTGTGTGTGTGTGTGTGTGTGTGTGTGGCGTGTGTGTGTGTGTGAAATAGTCATTTTTGGAAGTATCCCCTCAGAGTTTCATAGTATGATCCAGGAACATGCTGACAAGTGTAACGAACTGTAATTCAAGAAGAACTTGCAGAAAACAAAACTAATGTCGAGTGCTTTTAGAAGAGCTGAAGATTTAGATACTGTTGGGATAAATTTAAAAGTAACCGATGCTTACATATTTTCTTTTTGAGTAAAGGAAACTAAAGGAGCAGGATGAAATAAATTTGTTTCCTTAACAGAAAAATGTCTATATATACTGTCAAGTGTGTACAGCCAAGTCTATATATACATGTCAAGTGGTCGCAAGGTATAAGTCATTTTCTTGTAGGACTTCCGTCCACAGTGAGTAGATTTTAGGTTCCAGCCACCTACAGCGAGTTCGCCTTTTGGGCAGGACACAGAAACGTGGGGGAACACAGAAACGGAAGGAATGAGAGCAAGTCTAACGACTTTGACCGAACAGTTTGTAGTCAGATTAGAGTACAGTAGATGGCACCACCCAACAAGTACGATGTTGCACATAGAGTGGTGAGAGAATTTCATGAGGGGGGGCATAGGAAAGGATACCCATTTAACCAGTGGGTCCAACTTGGGGGCCGTCGCTTAACGTGCTCGTCCGATGCACGGCAAATATTCAGTGATTGTTAGCAATTCACACCACCTCCGCAAGATCAGCCCAGGATGAAACCGGAGGAACTTGCATAGGTAGTCTGAACCGCTAACCACTCAGCCATTCGCGGCCTTACATGTCAAATGTGTACAGTCAAGTCTATATATACATGCTACTCCGGTGGCGCCGTGGTCTAAGCGCTCGCTTATGACCATTCGTCCGGGATATGACCTATGACCATTATGGCTTATGACCATTATGTACGGGTTTGAATCCCGGTGAGGCATGGATGTTGTTTGTCTTAAGGCACTGGCTCTCTCCCTTCCCTGGAGCCAATGACCCTAAACTAGGGACTGGCGACTGCTTATAGCTTATCAAATTGTTCAAGGTGGCCATTAACCTCTCCTCCCCGGAAAGCACTATGTATTCTTCGAAATACACGAGAAAAAAAAAAAGATTTTTCCTCCGTTATTTTTTACCTTAATCTCGTATTGTATTTTTTTAGATTTCCGTTCCCGTATTTGATTTACTTTGCTTGTTTTTGTATTTATCTTGGACAACAGATATCCGGGGAAGGCCACATCGAAGAAGAAATTAATATGCGTGTGAAACAAGGCTCGAGTGCATTTGGAACTGATAAAAACTTTTTTTTCAGCATTATAGCTGAAAAGAAAGTGTTTATTCAATGCACCTTCTGCATTCTCCTTATGGATCAGAGGCATGAATCTTAACTGAAATAGACATATAGAAGTTGCCGATAACTGAAAAACCTGTACAGAGATGCAAGATGGCGTACCCAAGAAAGCGAGCTAAAGGAACTCATAGATGCAGGTAATGATGAATTTATGATATCATGATCAAACTGAAGATCCTCAAGTGGCAATGAACCGGACGTTTTGCTAGGACTGGACAGCGATAAACATCTGAAATGCTTAAATGGATAATAATGAGCAAGAAAATGCCTGGAAGATTACGTGGGAGACGAGTCGATAAAGTTCGAAAGCCTGCAGCAGTGACACGAAAGGGAGTTGCTCAAGACTTGGAGATGCAGAAAAGACTTAAGGATAATTTCGTGCTTAACCAATGAGACCTTCCCTGTGGCGCAGTGGTCTAAGTGCTGGGCCATTGACTGCTCGCCCGAGCTGACTCAAACCCGGAATCATAGGAATGGGCGATAACCGCTACATTTTTTTTTATTGGAGGTTTAACGACCACCGTGAGCAACTCAATGGGCTATAAGCAGTCGCCCATCCCTAATTTAGGGCCACTGGTTCCAGGGAAGGGAGAGTGCCAGTGCCGTAAGACAAACACAACATCCATGCCTCACCGGGATTCGAACCCGGACCCCTTTCGGACGAATGATCAGAGGCCATCGCTTAGACCACTGCGCCACCGGGGCGCCCCTCCCCCCGCTACATTTGAACTGCCTATAGTTCCTGGATTTGCTTATGGTGGCTGTTAATCCCCAAAATAAAAATAAAAAATATCCAACCACAGTGGATTGAAAATAATTGATTTATATGATGTGTGAAAACAGAAGTCTGTCCGCGACGGCCAACGGATCCGTGTCCCCTTCACTCCGGAGTAAGTCGCTCTCCCAACTGATCTACGCGGACAGAATGTCTCGCTGCAGATTTGTCGTCTTAACACATGCTTTCACCTGTGTAGTACGTCACAGATGATGATTTTGTTTACTTTTGTTTAAACTGTGATTGCAAATAATTTTATTTTGCTTTCACCACATTACTCCGAGTAATCGAGGTATAACAGTATCTGCATAGAGAAATACTTCAAACACAGTTCTCTGCATTTAACATTTTCCCGCAATCCACTTATTTTTCTGCTAAGTCCAATTACCGATTTTGAAGACTAATATTATTGTTTTTTTTGTCTTTGATGTTTTACAATTTGGCCTTATTCTTGCAGTTTAAGCTTCAAAATGACGACCTGGATTATCAGAGCCCGATAGTAATGACTTCCTCGATATATAACGATGAACTTGACTTTAAAAGCATACCAAGAGCTCTTTAAAGCTCAATTTCCAAATGGAAAAAATGAGCAATTAATAACCTACAGCAATTTTGAGAAATCGATCCGCGATCTACCAGGATAAAACGAGGAGCGCCGGGACCTTTCCAGTGAAATCTGTAAATAATCTGCCCTGAAAAGCATAAATCAACAGAGGACATTGTTGTTGAGAGCCGAAAATAAATTCAATTGCCAGAATTAAAATTAATTGAAAGCTTTAAAGTAGAAACTACCATTTATGTCGTAAAACAGCTTCTTTTTGCAATCTTATCCAACGGAAAGCTTTGAAGATAAAAATAAGCAATTTTGAGAGTAAAAAGCAAAGGGAAACAAAAAGAAAAGATGATTTCCACTACACTAAGGTAGGTGAAAGAACCCTCGTTGTTAGCATATGCAAAAACTACAAAATGTGGAATTCATTTGAATTTTATTACGTTTCAAAAATGTATACATTATTATGATTTATGTCGCTTGATGTCCTTTTTTCTATGATTTCTTCTTGCTGGAAAATAAATTTGTCTTTGGACGGAAAATAGATTTATACCATATAAAATAAAAATTCGCTTTCTCATCTCTTATCGGAAAAGGTAAATTTGTTTTTTAGATTTATTAAATTAAAAATAAATACTCCGAACTTCTCATTTTCAATACATTTAAACTAATAATTGTAGGTAGTGAATATGACGATATTAATGAACTCCATACTGTCCCGATTTGTAAGACAAACGTCAGTTTAGAAATTGAGGAAACTTAAAATCAGTTTTCGAAAGCGGATGAAAAATGAATTGAGATAAACGAATTGCGATAAATGAACTCCGATAAACGGATACCTGAGTTCAACGTTCAAAATTACTTCCCCTTTGAGAAAGTTTGACTTGGAACTTTACAATATACACCCATCATCAAAAAATAGTTGCCCCCAAAAGGGAGGAAGCGACAATAATGAAACTTGGTGGGTAGGTTTGAAATTGTGAGACATGAAGATGACTCAAGTA
The DNA here is from genome assembly GCA_039090855.1 of Macrothele yani. NCBI lineage: Eukaryota > Metazoa > Arthropoda > Arachnida > Araneae > Macrothelidae > Macrothele > Macrothele yani. The sequence continues at coordinate 104,534,324 of CM077002.1, read as the reverse complement.
TGACGCTCGACGGCGAATCTGACGCAAGCAAGGAGGGGTCGCAGCGCCTGTGCCTGACCGGCTATATAAGGACGTCCCGCTGCGCGAGCTTGCCATTCTGTCTCATGCTATTTTGTTAGTTGTATCCTTTTCAAGTGACGTATGCCTTGGAGAAAAGTTCGGAAGCAATTCCAGCAGTTGGTGGAGTTCGAGAAGGGCCGCATCGTCGTGCTCCGGGAATCGGGATGGTGTTATCGCCGTATTGAGCGCCATACCGGTCGTGCGGATATCACCTTAGCGCGCTATTGAAGGTAGTAGATAGAACAAGGCACGCAGCAGCGGAAGGAAGTGTAGATGTAGGAGACCTAGACGAGCCACGGAGAGAGAGAGGGCCGACGGGATGTCGGACAAGCGCGGAGTGACCCAACAGCCAGGATTGCGGATATTCAGCGAGCAGTGGTGCCCTCCATGCATAGTCCGGTTAGTGCCAGCACCATTGGCAGACGGGTGCACGACGTAAGACTACACGCACGTAATCTGTTACGACCACGCCCTTAACATCATTGTATCGCCGCCAAAGACTGAAATGGTGTCGTGCCAGACTGTCATGGAGCCACTCAGAATAGCAGCGGGTGATTTTCAGTGACGAGTCCCAATTTTGTCTTAGAGGAGATGACCAACGAATTCGTGTGTGGAGGCACCGCGGTCAGCACCAAGAGGAATTGTTTGTTGTCGAGTGTCAAACGTCCAGAAGGCCTGATGTCATGGTGTGGGGTGCAATTGTCTACGATGCCAGATCATTTTTGGTGTTCATTACAGGCACTTTGACAGCCCAACGTTAAGTTAGTGAGGTCCTGCAGCCAGTGGCCCTACATTTTCTAAACGCTCACTCCGGTGCGATTTCGCAACAGGACAAAGCTCGTCTGCATACTTCTGCTGTCTAGAGAGCTTACCTTCAAGGCACTGACATCCTGCCATTGCCAGCCGCATCGCCAAACCCATCGCCGATTGAAAATGTGTGAGATGCTATTGGACGCGCTATACACACTGCATCCTACCGTATAATCTGCAGGAACTGCGTGAGAAGATTCAAGCTGCATGGGATGGCTTATCGCAAGACACCATTAGGAACCTGTACAACTCCATGCGGAGACATCTGGCATGCTGTGTGAGCAAACATGGCAGCCCGACGCCATATTGAGTTACACTCTTGGCGTGTAGTTCAATAAATATTGCCTATATCAGTCTCAATGTTTAATCATTTATTTTTCCTGGTAAGCTTTGCCTTCCTCCGGGTAGCATTGCAATCCGACACGTCGTTCTTAGTGCAACTATTTTTCGACGATTAGTGTATGTATTATTTTACCAAATATAAGGGAATGTATAACTGATGTCAATGACTGCGTCTGATGATTGTTTTACGTTCCCAAAACAAAACTAACGATCCAGTTTAAATCTTAATGAAGCCAGTTACTGATTCATATGTACTCATGAACTATTATCTGAGGTCTTTGCTTTCTTTTAAAGAGCTACAAAATAAGTAACGTATAAAAAAGACTCACATTTATGTTCCTTTTAGGAATACCGCAATTGCAGCAGTGTAAGTGAGCCTTAACGGACGCAAAGTGCAAATGAGTATTTTAGGAACACCAAGTACACTCAATTTTCCTGCCCTAAGTAATTAGGGTATTTATTTTCCTCCACAGTCAAGCAGTTTCAGAATAAGTACTCTCTGCAACACAGTATTTTAAGTTCTCCTAACCTGTTACTCGTTACAAATTCCACCTAGCACTGTTTTGTACAGTTAATTCCGATGAGTTGCCGGAATCGTTCATAATTAGCTTTATTTTCATTTCTTGAGGCTGCTCCACCTCCCACAGAAACTGCAATCAAAGCGCTCTTTTTCCAATGCAAGGGAATGTTTGTGCAGAAAAGGTTACCTTATGTAATGGGGTGCTTCGGTAATCTTGCAATTTCACTTGTTTCGCACGCCAAGTTTAATTGCACGGCAAACCATAAATCAGGCAACTTGGGCGTGTGCTCTATCGAACAAAGGAAAACGCCGGAAACACCCTCATGCTTTTTTACGCTACAAATCGACATAAGCTTTGAGAATTTAATTTCGAGAACAAAGGAAACCTAAAGGACAGAATTTCATTACTTGTTCTGCAATTAAAAGACTTCTCAACTAATTGAAATCTTAAGGCATTCCTCACAGCTCTGTAATGAATTCTTGAAGCACCACATTTCCCAATACAAAAGAGGTAAACTTTGCATCGTTTAACCGAAAGTTTTCTTGGCATTCATTTTCCACGTGCCTTATTTTTTATTTGATATGTTGAAATGAATTCCTTTGAAGTTGTAAATAGCTAGCTGTAAAAGTTTATCTTGGTGTATGAAGCTAAAGAGAATTAACTCACTTAAGCATTTCTCACAATCTTTTATTTTCTTCCGTTTTCCTCCAGAAGATCATAAAATTAACGAAATGACAGCTGTGATATTAATTAATTTGTATTTTTACTTTACATACAAAATCCTTGAAAGCAGGATACTGATCATATTATTTTACGAAAAGGTAAAAATATATTTATTATAGATATCATAAAATATCATATCTCCCGAACAAAGAATATAGATTAAAATATTCCAGGTAAAACTATTCGACTTCACTAAATTAGAAGTTAATATTTAAAAATTCAGCGTAAAAATAAAAACTTCCTAAAGTCGTATTTTGTGGGAAGAGAAATCACTGCAACAACTACTGAAAATACATAAACCTTTGATCTCTGAAAGGTCACTCTTTGTGAAACTCAAATTCGACACTTTACATTATGATATAAGTTTGTCATTCTTTCCCCAGAACACCGGTCTTAAATTAAATCAAACTCGGATTTTCTGCAAAAAATATTCGTCTTGCTACTCTATTTCAGAATTTAGGGCACTAATTATATTTTCCTGAACTATGCATACTCTCCCAAGAAAATGTTTAGGGGGGAATAATTTTAAATATTTCTCATTCATTATGAACTTTCGAATATTCAAAAATCCCCAGATGTGAGAAATTTTGGGTTGCTTCTTGAATCTTCATGGTCTTAACGATAAATTTGTAATTCATTAAATCTGAATACAAATCACGGTACTGATGACTAAACTTTGACATAATGTTAATCATTTGAAATGCTATTCTCCGTTTTTATAATAAATTTAAACACTTCTGAAATGCAATGGATATGCTATAATAGTTTTAAACGTTGCGACTTCTAAAACATATTTTCCTAAGAAATCTATTTCAAGCATTTTGCTATCACAGAAATTAAGAATTCCACCATTTTCGGGGTTCAGTGAAAAGTTTATATTTATAAAACTAAATCATTATCCTCATCAGCACCATCATTTTTTATTTTTTTATTTTAATTTCGGAGTTTAACGACCACATGGGTAACTCTAAGAGCAATTGGATGTCACCCGTCCCAAATTTTGGGGCATTGGTTCTAGAAAAGAGCGAAAGCTCTCGACGTAAGGCAAACACATCACTCATGCCATCACCTCAGACTCGGACCAGCTCAAACGAACAGAAGAAATTCTAAACCGCCCCTTGTCAGCCACCGGTGTGGTATTCTCATCAGTACTGCGGTGTCGAATTACTTCCATCTAATTGCATTTTATAGAGATTCCCATCTGAATTTACTGGAAAAGTTCCATTGAACCATCATTTCATCATATTATGCGAGTTTTATCTTGACATGGACAAAAAAATGAGAGTGTCACGTGTTTTCTTATAGACCGTATGCATTGACGCCATGAAAACGCGGTTCGCGTCACTTTTTTGTCTGCTGCTTTTTGCAGAACAACTGATGTACAAGTGAGATCAAAGACGCATTACATGGGCTACCTAAGCTGGCTATCCTGACGATCAAAGATAGCTTCATTCTGATAAATTAAAGTTATTGGTAATTAAAGTTAAATTAAAGTTATACTGATAAATTAAAGTTATACCCATATGTAATTGTGGTGACCCATATGTAATTCCATACTCATTTTTCCTGAACAATATTGAGGTCTTGCCACGAATAGAACACGGCGATGTTGTTAATTATTTCGTTTTTTTGCACTAACGCCTTCACTCCCGAGCAAATGAAATCGTGCAAGTCATTCATAAAGAAAGGTTAATTCCAGTCTAAAGATCTTCATACAGTTTCTGTAGATAACGCATCAGTAAATTTATGAACATACCTGTTACAAAATGTAAACTACACACTCTAATGTTCCTTCGTTTCCGGTGATCAATGTAAAATCTGCTGATACGTGATAACCACAAATTGTGGCGTTTCTGAATATTTTTTTTTTTATAATTCTGATCCCATTTCGTTCACTCACTTGGTGATCTATAATAGGACACATCATTGTCTCTCCCACTTCGGTTACCGCCGCCAAAAATAGCACATAACACCGTCTTTCTTAATGTTCCACAATGCAAATCCAAGCAGTGTTTGTACACCAGTTGATCACCAGGGCATCTACTAGGATGGTTTACCTTGCATACGGTCTATACTTTTATTTGTACGTTTTGCAATTATTTTGTTAGTTACTCGTGAGCTCAAAATTTTGTTTTTCATCTTTTTTACGTATTTAGGTTACAGAAAACATTTCGTAGCAAACACATACTCTAAACAAATTTTATTAAATAATTATAGAAATAAAATCGTTTTATCTTAATAGTACCCTTTTCTTTAAGATTTTTTCTATTACTTTTTTTTATCGTAGAAACTGAACACGCTAAATGTTCTGTACCACGAATATTGTTGAACAGCACTTTTGAAGTAGCTTACAAAACTTCAACATTTCTTGACTACTGAAGAATTACTGGGAAATGTCCGTTTAATGTCATTCCCAAAAGAGATGTTATGAGCGTAAACTAAGTAAAAGAACATGACAGAGAAATATTTTGCTTAAAATTTAAATTTAGTTCAAACAAAGGATGGAAAACAAAAGAAAACATTTTGGTGAAAGCATTGCAGGGGAGAAAGAACTATTATGAGAGACAACTTATGATTTACTTTAAAGCAAAGATTAAATTTTAGACAAAATAAAATTGTTTATGTGACTAAAGTCCATCAATGTCTTTCTCTTTTTTTAGTATCTTAACGTTTTAAATGATTTCCTGCAATTTCTATTTTGTGTAATTCTCATTTGCCTTTTCTCAGCTTTATTGATCTCCTGTTCAGTTTCACACCCTTTATTTTGCTTGTTTGAGTGTTTAACGACTACCTTGAGCAGCTCAATGGACTATAAAAGGTCGGCTGTCCCTAATTTAAGGACACTGTTTCCAGAAAGAGGAGAATGGCAAGATAGCAAAACAAAAGCACCATTTTTGGCTAACGCGGGATTCGAGCCTTGACCCGCGTTGGATGAACGATTAGAGAACAGGGCTTCGTACCACTGGCCCACCACGACAATAATTTCATTTATATTTTTTCCTTTTAACATAAACTGCCTTCGTAAGATGCATATGGCTACTTAATATTAAATGTACTTCTTTTTCTTGTGATCTTTAGTTACAAACCACATTTTCTACAGTTTGGAATTCCTCCGTATGGAATTTCTTTTTAAAATTCGAAGGAATGAATGATTCCTGAAATTTCATTTTTGGCCTCAATAAAGCATGTCATCATTTGCGAGCACTGTACTCTATTGATTACGAAAGGAACTGGTCGAAATCTCATATTATTTTCTTTCAACTACCTTTCAAATAGATATGTTATTTGATACACGCACGTATGAATCAAAGGAACTACCCCTACAACAGTAGCATGCTTTGATTCACTTAACATTTAATTTAAGCACTATGCAAAATTAAATATATATTGATATTTTATAAATTTAAGCAGAAGCAAAATTAAATATATATTGATATTTAATATATATTGATATTTAATTTTGCTTCTAAAAAAAGGGAAAACACATAGAGCAAGGGATAAATTCGCTGTTCTAGATTTGGGAAGATTTGGGGGCATAATTCCGCCAGAAATCGAAGCACGTCATGTACAATTAGGAATTTACTAGCTTAAAAGCAGACTCACTAAATATCGTTTTGAGGGTAATATTACTCAAAACTATTGCGTTTGTGCATAAGTTCTACCCGCTTTTGTAGGCTACAAAGAAAGAAAAAACACAACAAATAACGTACCTAGGATTTCACATAATTGCCATCATTCTGTTTGACCTCTTACCATCTGTCTATGAGTAGATGAATCCCACGCCGGAAAAACTCCTGTAAAAAAAAAAAAAAAAAAAGTCAATGCCGTTTTCGCATCGTCCACATCATTGAAGGTTTGAAGAGCGAAGGCGTTCTGTAACGATCGAAAAAACTAATAGTCCGTAGGTGTCAGGTCAGGGGATACGCTGTGTGAGGTAACACTTCCCAACCACAGTTCAGTAATTTTTGCTGAGTGATTAAAGCAGAATGAAGTCTGGCGTTATCATGACAAAGGATCACGCCTTTGCGATTGACGAGTGTTAGCCGCTCCGATGTCAGTTGTTCTTGCAATCTGTCCAACTGTAGGCAGTAGAGGTCAACATTTATCATTCGGTTAGGTGCCAACATCTTCTAGTGGATTATTCCTTGGGCATCCTACCAAACTTTCAACAAAACATTTTTGGAATGTAGTCCTCCTTTTGAGGTCGATGGAGCAGGCTCCGCACCTTGGCACACAGTCCGTCGACTCTTTACATTATGGTACCGAACCCATTTCTCATCACCCGTTACAATTCGTCCTCAAAATGGTTAATTTCTGTGACCAGAAAACAAAGGAACAAAGGTACGGATTCTCTCCTCCCATTTCTTTGCAGAAATCTGGTGCTGAACCCAGTTATCGAATTTGGTGATGAACCCAAGCGCATGCATCCGTTTTTCGACTGTTGTTCTGTGTACCGACAATGTTTCCGCTGATTTCTGAACGGTTGGATGTGGGTCATTTGTTATGGCTTGATCCACATCCTCGTCAGAAACAACGGATGGACGTCCAGGACGTGGTTGATCTTTTCAGCTTCTGTCTTCGTCCCGGAATGTCCGAAACCCACGGCGACATGTATTATCATCAACTGCATCCACCACATACACTTGAGAGATGTTGCAGCAAGCCGCGGCTGCAGTATTGCCTTTATCGAACTCGTACAGTAAACAATATCTAATATGTTCCTTATCGCATGCCATGTTACACCGTCTGTAATTTCCGTTACGAAAGACTTACTCGGACAAACCTAGTGCCTCTATATGCTCTACTGCTCCACGCTTTATTGGCTGAAAATTTGGCATCGCAGCGTCTCATCTGTGACGTAACTACTCCGTTTCGCAATTTGCATCTATTACAAAAATGGGTAGAACTTTTGCACACATCCAATACATTACAACTGATCTCAGAAATTGGGGAGTTATTTCTGATAAATTTTCTTAGAATGTAATGAACATTTACCTCTTTAGTCGATGTTTTATATGACTCCCCATCTTTCCCTTAAAATTCCCCCCCCCCATTAAGGTTTAATTTAAGAGGTAATAATACTGCTATCTTACAAGTAAAATGGCATTGGAAAACGTGTTTTACGAGTCACAGGAGTATATTTCATCCATGGTCGCACTGTCTCTATGAGAACTAACTGTCAGTGGGGTGAAATCTGGCGATATATTCGACAGCAGATTCCACACCGTATGTACCACAGATGTCAATTAAAGCCATACCATAAACTAACCTTACGTATTATGTTAAATAAAGTAATGTGGTTCAGTGGTCATCTTTATAAAAGTTCCGACTTTTCTTCCTTAATAAGAGGACTTCCTATTTTTAACTTCAGCCATTTCCTCCCCATCAGGCTATCACAAAAGCCCCAGTATTAAAGTATTAAAGCTCGTCTTGATAGCTATAATAGTTTATGAGTTATGGCGACAGCAATCCACACACACCACACACACACACACACACACCACCATGAAAATAGTCAAATTATGTTCGAGTTATGTTCTTTTTCAAAACGCGTTATTTCTGTTGAAATCTGAAAGCCAATTGGTTTTTGCCTGTATGATACTTTTTCACGCTTTCCAAATATGGGTTGAGGAAGCGTATATGCTCCAGCTTTGTCCGACTGTCCGTACGACACCTCGCGTAAAAATGGTTCAATTTCGATGAAATTTTAGTATGTAGTAGGTTGACAGCCTGGGAAGGAAACCTATTAAAAATGGAAGAAATGGGGTCAAAGGTCAGGACATAGGAGCGGGATCCATTTCATTGCCCTTATGCATCAGAACTTGCGTAAAAATGGTTCGATATCGATAAAATTTCAGTATGTGGTAGCGGACGACCTGTGAACAAATCCTATTGGAAAAGGGCAAAATGGGGTCAAAGGTCAGGACATAAGAGCGGGATCCAGTCCATTGCCCTTATGCATCATAACTTACCTAAACATTCTTCGAGTGCGACAAAACTTTAGCATTTTGTTCCGGAGTTATACTGAACCAATTCTGTTTAATATCATCGAAATGGGGTCAAAGGATCTCAGGACACAGGAGCGAGATTTATTCCACAGCCATTATCCTCACAACTTTGCTAAAAATGCTTCGATTGCGACAAAACTTTAGTATCTTGTTCCCGAGGTATACTGAAATGGTTCTGTTTAATATCATCGAAGTGGGGTCAAAGGTCAGGACACAGGTGCGAGATTTATTCCGCAGCCATTATCCTAATAACTTGAGTAATACAGTAATTTCTGGTATGTTGGAAATCGTCAATTCTTCGCTTGCGTCAATTCATCAACTGCGTCAATTCTTCGACTACGTCAATTGATCGCCTGCGTCAATTCGTCGACTACGACAATTCGTCGCCTTCAATTCGTCGACCACGACAATTTGTCGCGGACAAATTCGTCCACTACGTCAATTTGTCGCGTTTACAAATTTTGGTTACATACAAAACGCTTGCAGAAAACGTACGATTTCGAACGTCTTCCGCCGTGATCATATTTATAAGGTTTGGATACTCAGACAGGTTAGGTATATTACGCTTTTTCTTTGGCACTAAAAATAAATTAATATGTCTACACCTAACGCCTAAGCTTGGGCCTTTTTAACAATTTCTATTCCATCGTGCTCATATTCATAAGGTTTAGACACCATGTCAAGTTAGTTTTATTGCGCTTTTACTTATGCAATAAATATTAATTACTTGGCATAGGTCTTTTTAACAGTTTTTCTTTCATAGTTTTCATATTCATAAGGTTTTAGGCACCAAGTCAAGTTAGTGTTATTGCGCTTTTTCTTAAACATTAAATATTAATACTTTGTCCTATGCTTAGGCCTTTTTAAAAGTTTTTATTCCATCGTGTTCATATCTATAAGGCTTAGACACCATATCAAGTTAAGTGTTTGCGCTTTTACTTAGGCAATAAATATAAATACCCTGGCCTAGGCCTAGGCCTTTTTAACAGTTTTTATTCCATCGTGTTCATATCTATAAGGTTTATACACCATGTGAAATTAGTATTATTGCGCTTTTATTTAGGCAATAAATATTAATACCTTGGCCAAGGCCTAGACCTTTTTAACAGTTTTTATTACATCGTGCTTATATTCATAAAGTTTACACACCAAGTCAATTTAGTATTATTGCCATTTTAACAGTTTTTCTTCCATAGTTTTCATGTTCATAAGGCTTAGACACCAAGTCAAGTTAGTAGTATTATTACGCATCGCATGGTGGAAAGCTTACGATTTCGGTTGTCTTTCTATCCGTGTCTCTGCCCTGCAAGAACTGTACTTAAGCTTCGAAATGTTGATCTGCTCATTTTTTCTTTCTCATGGACGGGAAGAACTCTATAAAATTCCAGATTACTCCTTCCGTCTTTTTTCCTAGTGAGTTTCTCTGTGTGTCCGTCCACAGAAAATATATTTCTGTTTTTACCGGATAGGGAAGACACTCGGTCTGTGACTGATAGATACAGGCATGCATACGAGATTATCGCTGTCTATCCACACTTCCATCCATCTGTCCGTCCGTCCGTTCGCAGAAACAGTATCTCCCCTTCGTAAGATCAGATCGAAGCAATTCTTTATGTGATTTACTGAGAGAGATCGGCAAGATTATCGATGTCTGTCCTTCCGCTTCCGCCTGTCCGTCCGTCTGTAGAAATGATACTTCTTCGAAGAAATGTTGATCAGAAAAAATCCTTCTCTTCCCCAAAGGAAGAAATATCCACGCAAAATTTCACAAATCTCTTCTTCTATTCATCCAACTATCCTTTCTTCACTTTGTCTGTCTGTCCGCCCGTCCGCAGAAATTCAATCTGTGCTTCTGGCAGTCAGATCAAAGAAATTCGTTTCGTGGCGTATAGTGAAAATCATGAGCATGATATTACCAATGTCTGTCCATCCGTTGCTTGATCTGTCCATCCCTCAGTGAAAACGGTATCACCGCTTCTAATTATCGCATTGAAGAAATTATTTCTCTAAGCTATAAGGGAAAATTTAAGCGCAAGATATCACGGATCAGTCTTTCCTTCCTTCCATTCCTCAGTTGATCTGTTTGTCAGTCCGTCTGTCAGTAGAAATCCCATCTCTGCTTATGACAGCCCGAACAAAGAAATTCGTTTTGTGACTTATAAGGAAAGGTATGGTATTACCAATCAGTATCTGTCCCTTCTTTTCTTGGTCTGTCTGTCCGTCACTAAAAACAACATCTTAGTTTCTAATTATCAGATTGAAGAAAGTCTTTGTGCTATAGGGGAAAACGTGAGCGTGAGTTATCACAAATCTCTGATTCCACCCATCGATTCCACATTTTGTCTATCTGTCGGTCCGTCCGTACGCAGAAATTCAGACTCTGCTTCTGACGGCCCGAGCGAAGAAATTCGTTTTGTGATTTATAAAGGCATAAGCATGGTATTGCCAACGTCTGTTCTCTTTATACTTAGTCTGTCTGTTTGTCAGAAGGAACGATATCTCTGCTTCTAATAATAGGATTAAAGAAATTCCCAGTTCGATGGAGAAAACATGGGCACAAGATTTTCGGCAGTAATAAAATACTGGTGAGTGTTATGTATAGAATAGAAAAAGCAATGCGGCAGTTTTCAATATGCCTGCCGTTTCGCCTTTCCGTCGGTCGAGATATCTGTGTAAAGACCCAATGCATATTCGTGTTGAGTCATGATAAGCTGTTTCATATATATCGGATCACTTGCGCCCCCCCCCTCCCTCTCTCACACACACACTCATTTTGTGATGGAAAATGTTTAGGCTTCCTTTCCGTGAAGGTATACCAAAAGAAACGTAATCCCTCATGCATAAAATAAATCCCGCGTAAGAAGGAAAGAATATTAAATACTTGTATGCGGGGTTCTCACGCAAACATCTCGAAATTTGCGTGTCATGCCGTCAAATTTGATTATATAGGTATAGTACGTAAAGAAAATGTGTACCCTATTTGCCTGACGCATAATGATTAATTCAAACATTTTTTTATGGTCGTTTCTTTAGATTTGTCAGTGTTTTCTTTCAGAAAAGAATATAAGGATAAGAAAGCTGGTAAAATTCTGCGTTAAAGGACGATAAGATGGGATTTTTTAATAACGCTGCTCTTTTACTTAGGCACTAAATATTTACATAACATGTCAAGCTATTAACATTTCTCTTTTACTTAGGCATAATATATTATCACTAGGCCTGATGGCTAGGTTATTTTAACAGTTGTTTTTCTTCCGATGTCATATTCATAACGTTTATATAACAGGTAAAGTTAATGTATTATGCTTTGGCACCAAACAGTAATTAATATGCCTTAGGCCTTTTTAATAGCTTTAATCTGTCACACTAAATATTCATGACGTTTACATAACATGACAATTTATTAATATTGCTCTTTTACTTAGGCATAAAATACTAATTACTAGGGCCTAGGACATCGGCAGAATAAAAGCTGTTAAAAGAGCCTATGAATTCATATTTAGTGCCTAAGTAAAAGTGCAATATTACTATATTTACTTATGTAAACGTTATAAATATGACACCGGTAAAATAAAAGTGTTAAAAAGGGCCTAGGCCTAGGGCCTAGTAATTGAAATTTAATGACTACGCAAAAGTGCAGATCATTAATTTGACTTGTTACGTAAACTTCATGAATATGATATCAGTGGAATAAACGAGAACGGTGAGGGAGCAGAATAGGCACGAAAACGGTGAGTGTGCAGAAATAAAATTGTAATCTATAGAGGCTACCTAGCTGGAAGTTTACAAGGTAATATCAAAAGTGCGATTTTTGTGCGAACCACTAACACTTTTTGCGGTGACCCTACATGAAAGGGGGAAAATTAAATTTTTATACTACCCCTTAAATTTTTTTGACCAATTGTCGGTGTGGCAAGTTGTCTTAAACTCGGTCAGAGCATTGGTATGCCTAAGTAAGTGATAAACATTAATAAGTAGGAGGCAGTATATCAGTCATCGAGTGTTTAAAAAGGACCCAGGCTGCAGGCTCCAATGTAGTAATTTTGTAATTTCCCCATTTGGGGCACTGAAAGTCGCGAGTTTATGAATTAACATTTTCAAAGTATCTTTCTGGACACAGACTTATTATTTAGGTGAACCTTGACACAGGTACTTAGCCTATGCGATGCCTTGTGAGTTCTTTTTATTTAGCCATGTGTTTAAGACTCATGAGTTTGGGGTTTAGATAAATCCGCCACTTCCTAATTCCCGATGAAAAGAATGCTGGAGTGGCTTTCCCTTAAGCGTAGTTACTCTTTTTGGAAGAGCCAAGCACCTGTTGATTTCGAACAATGAACGTCGTCCGCCGTTTTGGAAACATATTCCGATGGCCTTATAATGCTAGGTAACGTTATATGGTTGAGCAGAAGAAGTGTTCTGATTACTTTTGAAAGGCATCATTTTTTCTGTGTGCCTTATTTCCTATTTTCGAGAAGGATGCATTTTTTCTGTAGGTTACTCATTCCCTATTATAAACCGATGTAGGAGAACTGGCCACCCGGAGAATTGCACCAGGAGAACCGGCCCCAGGAGAACCGGCCCCATGAGTACTGTCCACAGAAGAACTGGCCCCAGGAGAACTGGTCACCGGAGAAATGGCCACCGGAGAACTGGCCACAAAATTTTTAAGGGACCGTATAAAAATTGCGTTTTCGACGGCTTTGTGGCCACGCCCTAAGAGGTTGGATATCTGAATCACATAAAGTTCCCGTAATTTCATATTTTCTTAATTGTGATATTTAATGTAATTCTTTATAAAACAAATTTCATAATCTAATACTCAACAAAAGAATTTCACCGTTTAAAACTACAAACTACAGCTCGAAAAATTCTCCTCTGGCATGTGCTAACTCAGGAAACTTGTCTGGAGGGGGGGGGTATTACGAAAAATATAAAATATAAAGAATTTCTGGTCCGAACAGGAGATTTTCGGCATTTGCCAATTACAACTCTACAAATTATCTGAGGGTAAGCGTAAACATACGAAACTTGTCGGGGACGGAGGGGGGGGTCTTCAATCCGAAAATATAAAACATAAAGAATTTGTATCCTAATCGGGAGATTTTCAGTGTTTACATACGCTACAACTCAACAAATTCTCTGCGGGCAAATGCTGAGGCAGGAAACCTGTCGAGAAGGGGTGGTGGTTAATATTAAAAATAAACTATACAGAATTTCTGGTCCCATTGGGACATTTTCAGCTTTAACAAACTACACCTCAAAAACTTCTCTGCGAGCATGTCCGAATGAATGAAATCGGTCGGAGAGGTGGCGGGCTTAAGACCGGGAAAATAGAATGTAAAGAATTTGTAGCCCAATCGAGAGATTTTCGTCGTTTACAAAATACAACCCAACAAATTATCTGAGGGCGCGTGCAAACGAAGAAAACCTGTCCGGTACTAAGCCCCCCCCCCCCACACACACACACACCAGCACATGCCCGCAGATAATTTGTTGAGCTGTAGTTAGTAAGCGTTGAAAACATCCTGACCGGACACAATGGAGTCAAAACTGTTACAAAGGCCTAGGCCAAGGTATTAATATTTATTATCTAAGTAAAAGCGTAATAATACTAACTTGACTTGGTGTCTAAACTTTATGAACATGAGAACGATGAAATATAAACTGTTAAAAAGCATAGGCCCAGGCCAAGGTATTAATATTTATTGCCTAAGTAAAAGCGCAATAATACTAACTTGACATGGTGTTTAAACCTTATTGATATGAGCACGATGGAATAAAAACTGTTAAAAATTCCTAGGCCTAGCCCAAGGTATTAATATTTAATGCCCAAGTAAAAGCGCAATGATACTAACTTGACTTGGTGTCTAAACTTTGTGAATATGAGCACGATAGAATAAAAACTGTTAAATAGTCCTAGGCCTAGGCCAAGGTATTAATATTTATTGCCTAAGTAAAAGCGTAAGAATAATAACTTGATTTGTGTGTCTAAACTTTATGAACATGATAACGATGGAATAAAAACTGTTAGAAAGCATAGGCCTAGGCCAAGGTATTGATATTTATTGCCTAAGTGAAAGCGCAATAATACTAACGTGACATGGTGTTTAAACATTTTAGGTAAGACCACGATTGAATAAAAACTGTTAAAAAGGCCTAGGCCTAGGCCAAAGTATTAATATTTAATGCCTAAGTAAAAGTGCAATGATACTAACTTGACAGGGTCTAAGCCTTATAGATATGAGCCCATGGAATAAAAATTGTTAAAAATTCCTATGCCTAGGCCAGGGTATTAATATTTATTGCCTAAGTAAAAGCGCAATATTACTAACTTGACATGGTGTCTAAACTTTACAGATATGAACGCGATGGAATAAAAACTGTTAAAAAGGCCTAGGCCAAGATATTAATATTTAATGCTTAAATAAAAGCGCAATAATACTAATTTCGGCTTGGTGTCTAAACCTTATAGATATGACACGATGAAATAAAAACTGTTAAAAAGGCCTAGGCCTATGCCAAGGTATTACTATTTAATACCTAAGTAAAAGCACAATTATTCTAACTTGACATGGCGTCTAAACCTTATAGATATGAGAACGATGGAATAAAAACTGTTAAAAAGGCCCAAGCTTGGCGTTAGGTAGAGACATATTAATTTATTTTTAGTGCCAAAGGAAAAGCGTAATATTCCTAACCTGTCTGAGTGTCCAAACCTTATAAATATGATCACGGCGGAAGACGTTCGAAATCGTAAGTTTTCCTGCATGCGTTTTGTATGTAACCAAACTTTGTAAACGCGACGAGTTGGTACGCGATGAATTGACGTAGTCGACGAACTTGTCCGAGACGAATTGCCGCGCGATGAATTGTCGTAGTCGGCGAACTGACGCGCGATGAATTGACGCAGGCGACGAATTTACGTAGTCGACGAATTGACGCTGGCGACGAATTGATGGACAACTCATAATCAATGCATTGTATGATTTTACTAACTTGTTTTGTCTACATTAGTTGGAGAGAGTAAAAATGCGTGGGTTATATTTTGAGGATGCCCTTCAAAGTGAGGGGCTCCAAAATAGACGGTGTGCCCATGACCCGGCGATTCTAATTTCGCCACTCGTGTGTGTGTGTGTGTGTGTGTGTGTATGAGTGAGAGAGAGAGAGAGAGAAAGATAATATTTATCGTTCAATAGCTCTCCAGGCTACTGTTTTTCAGAGGAGATTTTGTACTTCATTAGGTTGTTCAAAGACAGACTTTCAAGGGGTCTTTCTTATTCCTTCCATTTCTAGTGCTATAAGCGAGGATCTTGCGTATAATTATAATTTCAAAAAAATTCTCAGCTTAAGTTTGATCTGAATTTGTTTACTAGATTCAAAACTAGCCTATGACTTTGTCTAATATAGCAGGAAACCTGCAACGTGCCTTGTAAAAATTACTATGAAGTGTTCGACAGCGTTCCATTAACAAGTGTTTCTTCTCGATCTGGAAAATTTCAGTGTCCTTTGAAAACCTTTCTGAGATAATTTGACCCGTTGTAGTACAATATGCCGTCCCAACGGCGCAGTGGTCTAAGAGCTGGCTTCTGACCAAAGCTTCAGAGATGAGTATGGCCAGATCCCCGAGTGAAGCATGGACGAATGCTAATGCCTTGCGGCACTAAACCCTTTCTTCCTCCTCGGAAACAGTGGCCGCAAATTAACAACCGACGAATGCTTTCAGCCCATAGAGCTGCTCACTGTTGTTGTTAAGTATGCTACACATGCAATAAAAGCTTTAATAGTAGTCTGTGTTACACAACTCAATCCCTACGGTTAAACTTAACTGAGGCTGGGAACGAACTTCTTTGACATTTTTTTTAAACTGCGCACTTACTGAACATTCACTGATTCTTTTCTCTTGAGTGATAACCCATTCATAAAACTGGTACTAACTGCTTGGAAATTTTCACTGACTGGTTTGCGGATTCAGTGCTCTAATAGGTCTTGGTAAAGCAGCAAAGGATGTAAAACATATTATATTATTTAATGCATTAATATAATGCTTTAAGTCCTAAATGTCAACAATATTAAAAATTCTTATCTATTAAATGCTGGTACATGTTGTGTTAAATCCGTTCCATTTAGAGTGACATGTTTCCAAGTTTTTGTCTAAGCGATTACGAGATCGCTTGTTAGGTAGGCCCCTGTACGTAGGCAGCGGAGTTTCTGAAACGTACACTTTAGCTTCGGTCGTAATGAGAATTTTCTGCTTATAGTTGAAAGTTGACAGGATTTGTAAAGTTGAAATTGCGCACCCTTGTTCAACATATCAGAACCAAATAGCATCCTGTGTTGGGATAAGCATATGAAGGAGACAGGAAGTTTCCGCGCCGTATGATTTTAGAACAGAAATTCTAGAGCTAGTGCGTGTGGCATTTCAGAGGAGCTCTCCAAAGTTCCTTCGTCAAGCACCTTTACAATTTGGAATACATTGCTGATCTGTGCACGCCATCTGAACATAAGAGAGTGGGACTGCGTGTGTTAAACTTCAGTTGCTTCGGAAAGCCGCAAACACGGATCGCGTTTAAAGAGAACAGTTTGTTGTGAAAATGTTCATACGCTTTCTCTTAGAAGAGACCTTTCTCGACAAAGTGTGATTTCCCCAATGAAGCAACAGTTCATGTTCACAGTACGCTGAAAAGATACAACTGACGTGTGTAGGGCAACGAAAATTCGTTTTAACGTAAGCGTGGTTTCACAGCGATTAACTTAAAGCTTTTAGCAATTTCTTTGAAGAATCTATAGTGACTGATGAAACATTCCTAGCTATGATAAAAGAAAATAATGCATTTCCTCACACTCCTGTCGGAAATATTTTCTGAGGCACCATGTTTTATAACTATGGCTTCTTGAATCATGAATGGTATGCCGGATTACACCATACAATAAAAATTTTGAAGATGTGAATCCGGTTTTTTGGTGTAATAGGACATGGATGGTAAACGGATCCGAAAATTTGAAAATTTCGTTGTCCTGGAGCGGGAATCGAATCCGCGTAGTAGTGGTTATTTTTTTCCCGGATAGCGCCCAAGTATGATAACCACTACTACACCATACAAAATGACCAAGTTTCAAGTTTGCGATTAATTTGAATATAACCATGGTCGTTCTGGGTGGTGTAGTGGTTGCCATGCTCAGGCACTATTAGAGGGACGCGGGTTCGAATCCCGCTCTAGGACGACGAAATTTTTAAGTTTTCGGATATTATCTTACTTACCATCCATGCCATATTTACACCAAAAGACGGGTTCACAAATTTGTAATGTCGTCTTGTTTGTGCCTTTCCGGGTTGTCCTTGAATCGGAATACAGGGAAAATCTATGTCCTCTTAATTTCTTAAGTTCTCAAAACGTATGATTTAATAAATTTTAAGGATTCGTTATGTACACTGCATGCTACTGAGTGTTGCAAGTGGGCGGTTAGAAATTAAGTTTTGTTTGAACTTGTGTGAGACCCGTTAAGATGGTCACTTTCAAATCTGTGGAAGAGATATGAAACTTGAAGACATACAGTGTTTGTGAATATGTTGATTGTTTTAATGAATGTTATAATAAAGGAGATGTAACTGCTAATTTCCACTTATGATCGGTAACATGGTAAAAAGCATGTAAAGTATTAAAAAATCCCCATCCAGTAGTTTTTATAATTATATTACTGCCATTAAGAAGACATCTTGTTCCAGGAAAAAGACTGACAACATAATTAGAGAATAAAAACCTCGATAAGGTTATTTTTGACACACTCTATATGCTTCATTTCAATATAAAGGAAAAACGTGCATAAATGCAGTTACTTATAATTTTTAGTCTACTGTAGTTGAAATCTGGTCCAGCTTCAAGTTGAAGAAGCTGGGACAGAGTGTTCCAAGCGTAACTGTAGCAGACGCGAAGTTATAAGTAACTAGTCCGTAAGCCGTGCATGCACGGTTTGAAAAGCTGCTAGTATTTTTGATCTGTTCAAAAGAAACTGTAAAAGGATCACACAAATAAAAATGAATATTTTCATAAGAATTACGGTACCTAGTTACTTTTTAAAAATCTGGAAAATATGTGCTGCGATATCCGTAACGCATATTCATCCACAAATGTCTCTTTGTGATCCTGAAAAGAGATACAAGCAATTTTGCATTGTAGAAGTATCGTACAAATAAAAATGAATATTTCCATTATCATTACCTGGTTACCTTTTTAAAAATCTTGGAAAATATGAAAATATATGCAGCGATATCCGTAACTTATATTCATCCACAAATGTCTCTTTGTGTTCCTGAAAAGAGATAAGGACAAATTGGCATTGATTTTGGCGTTCATTTTTAGCTGTCTATTTCATGCATTAAGGTGGTTCCACCTAACTTCTCTGCCTTATGTTTCCAATGGTAAAATTTCTGTAAATAGTTTCTTCGCAATTAGTGTATTCCCAAGGATGAAAATTTGCACATCGATAAAACTAACTTTAAGTTATAGCATTGGATACTTAATGCTTGCTAAAACATAACCGTAACTAAGAAATCCAACATTTGTTTGTCTTCTGACGTCATCAATGTAACAGGTCGCGCCATCTATTAACAGGTATGAACATTACTCAAAGAAAATGATTGATTTTTAACATAATTATAATTATGTTTTAGCAAGTATTAGGTATCCCATGCTATAACTTAGTGTTAGTTTTCGCGATATGCAAATTTTCATCCTTGGGAATACATTAATTGCGAAAAACATATGTGAAGAAATTTTACCATTGGAAACTTAAGGCATAGATTTTAGGTTAACCACCTTAAGAAATTATGTTCGGTATTTCACACTGAATTTTTGTACGAAAATAGCTGTCTATTTCATTTGTTTGAAAATAACATCCAGTATTCCTAAATATGGTTGTTAATATATTTGTCTCGTCCCTGTATTTCGAGTGATGCCAAGAATTGTACCATTAATTTGTGCCATTTCACATATGTTTCACTCATTTGGAAAATGTGTCCTGTGCTGTACCTTGAATTAAGTCCACTTTCAGCTGCCTGCTGTAGGCACTTGGAAAGTATACCAGGTATTTTGCCATTAATTTAAGCCCATTCGTGTTTGTCTGTTTAACGCTACTGATAGGCATGCTTGGTATGGCTTCATTGATTTATATCTGTACACAGCTGCGTGTGCCACCTAGCTACATAGTATATGTCGTAATATTCCTTAATTTCTGTGTGTTCATGGTTGTCCGTTTCATGCGAGTACTGATTCCAGACGTATTAATATTGCTGCGAGAAATGTAGTATGGCTCATGTTGCAAGTAAAGTTCCTTAGTGCTTCTGAAGCAACGAGTCGGAATCTCATTTGCGACCGATTTTCTAATTAGAAGCGCTCAATACAAGACAGTTAATCCTCTTTCCTCTATCTCCAGGATTCCAGATGTCATTTATTACGATAACTTCAAGCTGATCCGCCTGGAAATTTCGCATGCATTTTATTCGCCCTAGTAACTACGCGATGATAAGCTGCCATGCCTCTGTAACACCGTCAATGCATTCTCCAACTCGGTAATATTATAGAATGATAGCCTTTCGTGTTCACGGAGGTTAAGACTCCGGGAATGCGCATATTTCAACTCCCCAGTAAATGAGATATTCATTTCTCACTACTTGTTGACTCAAGATAAATAAGGATGACGTTTGAGGGGTTGTCATAATCAAGTTATACTGAGAGGATAAAATGTGTCTACTCGAAATGCGGGCAGCTGTTTCGACAGAGACAATATTATTTGACATTCTGTGAATAATGGAATTCCTTACATTCACAAATGACAGCCTCCTACATACTGTAATACCAGCATGATTACATGAGGAAACATAGTCTAAACCGAGGCCTCCAAGTCTTGGTCACAACCTCAGCTCTCCCACTTTACCTTGATTCACTGTGCAAGTGAATTTTCTTAGAATTTAAAATCGTGTCACAAGTTTTTACCCCCAAATATGATCTCACGTTCTCAAACTAGAGAGCTGATAGTGGAGTTCTTAGAGAGCTGTCTCGGTGGCGCAATGGTCGAAGCTCTGATCCCTGACCTTTCGTCACAACGAGCCTGGGTTTGAGTCCCTGATGAGACATGTGTGTTCTGTTTGACTTACGTCACTGGCATTTTTCCATCCCTATCATCATCATCATCATCATCATCAATGGCTCAACAGGCCTGTGTGGGCCCCTGACTTTCTTCAGAAACATCTGCCAGCCTTCCTTATTTAATGCCAAACTTCTCCAATTTTTTACTCCTAAATCCTTAATAACCCTACAACCAGTGCTCCTAAATTAGGGACTGGCGATTGCTTAAAACCCTTAGTGTTGCTCATGCTGGTCGTTAGAAACCGAAACTAAAAAAAGAGGACGCTCGTAAGAATTTTTTGATTTCTTCTCAGCTAGCTTTCCAGTCAAATTTGAGTCAAAAACTTAACCGTTACTTATCACAGAACTTTTCAAGCAGCGGAATGCCGAGGGACATCTCGTGGGAAGCGAAGGTGTTTTGAAATAAAATATTTCATACGAATCTCTTTTCTTTTAAAAATCTTAATTTAGTTATCTTATCAAAATGCAAGGCAATTCAAAATGATTGCCCCGATTACAAATGACAATAACGTGTTTATGAAGATAAATAGACAATTGATATCCCTACACAAGAAAGAAGGAAGTTGAGAATTTTATTGCAACCTACTGCTATGCTATGGTGACGTAAGAAAGTGAGCTGCCGTACGCCAAAGGCAGTGGTCATTGCGGACAGGACGACTGGGTTTTCTCAAGTGGTCGTCCAGGTCTCCGGACCTTACTCCTTGCGATTTCTTTTTGTGGGGATATGTTAAAATGCGATTTCATTTTGTGGGATACGTCAAATTTCTTTTTGTGGGGATATGTGTATGTGCCAACTTTGCCGAGAACACTGCAAGAACTAAAGATGCACATTCAGCTTGCAGTGGCATCAGTAATTACGGACATGCTTCATAATGTACGGCGTGAAATGTATTACAGTTTAGATGTTGTCCACGTGACATAGGGGAATCACATAGAACATTTGTAAGGTATGGAAACAAATTACTAAACTTCCTTCTTTATTGTGCAACAATGGGATCTCTGTATCTATATTCATAAACCAGGTATTGTCATTTGTAATCGGGGCAATAATTTTGAATTATCCTGTACTTAAATAAAAAAACACATAAGCTATACACCTAAGTACTATTTCATTACTCAGCAGACGAATTTCAGAAATTTAACACGAAGATCTTCAGTAGTTTGAAGATCTCTTCCGTAGTTTGTGTGACAAGAGGCAGGAGGAGCTTAAAACGGCGCACACAGAGAAATGTTCTGATACTCCCACACTCAACGCGAACAGGTGCAACCGAATGATGGAAATTGGTTTCTAGATGCTAGACAAGGAAACACTCAACTTCCCTCAGTAACACGTGCTCTTGTTAAGGTATCGCTTTGAAGCTGAAACACCAGTGACAGCAGTATGCAATAAGTGAGTACAAGGTATATGAGGTTTTTCTGTCGCACGTTGGTTTAATTCAGAATAGATAAGTTTTTGAACGAAAATGAGGATGATCAGCTTCAGGCATGCAAAATAAAAAGTGATGACAAATCTTGCATGATTTACAAATCGAGCTGAATTGCCTGCAAAGAAAATCGAAGTATTAAAATGAAGCAGCGAAATGAAGCATACATCAAATGTGAATTTGTTCGTACCACGAATGCACTGCAAGCTCTATGTTACATGAGGTGTGAAGTACTCTAACCACTTAATAAGTTCGTCTTTACTCCACTAGCAATTTTTTTTACGGGGAAAATCGACCACCGTGAGCATCTAAAATTATGACGGGTCTTCGTCCCTAAATTGGGGCTTCTTATTCCCGGAAGGAACAGAGCTAGTGCGATCAAACAAGCACGCTATGCATGCCCCACCCTCGAATCGAACCAAGTCCAACTTGGATGACTATCTTCAAGCCAGGGCATCTGTTCGATCCGCCATCTGAGTTGCCAGCTACACTTTAATTCAAATCATAAAACAATGGGTAATCTAAAGAATTTTTAGTGTCAAAATACCAGATTTACCAGTGTGGCACGCAAAGCTGAATTATGCTTTCATGCCTCATATACTGAACACACCGGCTACTGAATTAAAAAAAACTTCAAGAGGATGTATCTGAACGTCATTTACGCAGCCTGTAAGCAAAATACGTCGTCACAAGCGCCACCACGTGATCCGCGCAGGTATTTACGATTGGTGCTCGTCAGTAATCGTCGATAGAGCCGCGGATGGTCTAGTGGTTAACGATTGTGACTGCCTCGGCGGAACTTCAGGTTCGATCCCAGACAGGTACGATCGCTCGAACCACTAAATATCCGCCGTGCATCGGATGAACACGTTAAGCCGTCGGGCTTCGGGTACAGGCATAAATAAAGGCGTCTTTCTCTCCCTTTCTATCTCGCTTCCGTGTGACTTTCCTATCGGGCACTCTAGCCCAAATCTCCTATCTTCCTATTTCTAAGGGTTGTTTAAGATCTGGGGTCAGACACTCCCTTCCTGAAATCCTCTACATATGATCTTAGCTGATCTGTAATCGTCAATAGTGTTGATCTCAATGGGAAAAACAAAGAATATTTCGGAATTCAACAAAGGGCTTACTTTGGATGCTCATATGTTTGGAGCGACGATTTTGAAAACAGCAGAGCTGACTGGTTTCTCTAAAGTTAAGATATCCCTGGTTTTCAGTCAGTGGAAAAAGAACTCACATTGCATGTTTAAGAGGCCTAACTCTAATGCGATGAAAATTCGTCAGGAACGCGATAGCCCTCTTCTGAGAAGGTTGTACTGAGAAACATGACTTCCTGTGTGCAGCATTTGACGGAAGCATTCAACGAAGGTTGGTCTTGATCCATATCTCAGCACATTATGCGCAGGGAATTGAAGAGGATCGGTACTGGCAGTCGCATGCCCATACGGAAACCATTAATTTTTGCGAAGAACCGTGAAGTTCGCCTTCAGTGGTGTTAGGAACACCGTGACTGGACACCGGAAGACTTGAAGAAAATTATATTGTCCAAAGGGTCGCAGTACGCCTTGTTTTGTACCGACGATGGGCAGAGAGTTTGGCGGTATCCCTATGAAGCTGTGGACCCAGCTTGTCTTGTAAACACAACTCACAGTTCTGGAGGTTGTGTCATAATATCGAGCACGTTCTGTTGGTACGAAACAGGCCACCTGGTATTGCTGGAAAGTCAGATGTCTTCCAAGGATTATTTGAACATTATTGCCGATCAAGTACATTCTGCAGTGTTGACTTTTTTCCCAGAAAGTGACGGCTATTTCACGGATGAAAATGCTACTGTCCATCGCGCAAGATGCGTTCAGCAGTGTTTCAGCGAACATGAAAGCGATTTCCTTCATCTTCCCTGGTCTACACAAAACTCGGATCTCAACCCCATTGTGAATGTACGGGCCATGTTAGAAAAGCAGAAGCAGGAGTAAAATCCTCTTCTGCCAAATCTGAGCCAATTAAATGGTTGTCTGGAGAACGCCTTGTATGCTGCAGCAACATCTTTTGAAATATTTGCCTCTAAAGGAGATCCAATCTTGTATTGAATAAAAGTTCCTAATTCAGTGGCCGTTAGGTATACACTTCTTTCAGCAAAACATGAAAAAATCCACACCATATATATCAGCAAAGAGCACACCAAAATGTGCAACCTCAATGCATTTATATCACGGTATAAATCCACTTATTTAGTGGTGTTGTGGAGTATACGTAGTTCGCCATGCTTTCGCTCTCCACTAGGAGCCTTTTCAAGGCAGTGGCTAGACATAAAATGCTATTATTCATACACAAATTGACGTGAATTAGGAACACGAAAGAGACGTCATCGCTCTTTCCACGTTTTAAAGCGAGTCACATAAAATTTCGCATCGGTAGACACCAGGAACGAACCCAGATCCTTCCAGTTACGCACCGGACATGCTACCACTGCACCACAGCGGCCTCTAATTCTCCAGACTCACATGCGACTAACTGCCAAACCACACGACAGGTTGCTTCTTGGAGCCCCGCACAATGATGGGGATTCATCAAAGATGGTAAACAGCAACAGAACAAATAATTAGGAGGCGAATGAATAATTAATACACAAATTGACGTGGATTAGGAACATGAAAGAGAAGTCATCGCTCTTTCCACGTTTATGAGTGAATCACGGAAAAGTCTCATCGGCCGCCACCGGGAATCGAACCCAGGGTCTTGCAGTTATGCGCCGGACATGCTACCACTGTACCACACCGGCCTCGAATTCTCCAGACTCACATACGACTAACTTCCAAACCACACGGCAGGTTGCTTTTTGGATCCCTGCTCAATGTTGGGGATTCACCAAAGATGGTAAATAGCAGCAGAACAAATAATTAGGAGACTAATGAATAATTAATACACAATATGACGTGGATTAGGAACATCAAAGAGAAGGCATCGCTCTTTCCACGTTTATAAGTGAGTCACGAAAAAATTCTAATCGGCCGCAACCGGGAATCGTACCCAGGGTCTTCCAATAACGCGCCGGGCATGCTACTACTGCATTACAGCAGCCTCGAATTCTCCAGATGTGAGTCTGGAGAATTGGAGGCCGCTGGAGAATTCAAGGCAGCTGAATTGCACCACATCGGCTTCGAATTCTTCAGACTCACATCTGGAGAATTCCAGGCCGCTGTGGTGAAGCGGTAGCATGTACGGCGCGTAACTGGAAGACCCTGGGCTCGATTCCCGGTGTCGGCTGATTATAATGTTTCGGTGACTCACTTATAAACGTGGAAAGAGCGATTACTTCTCTTTGATGCTATTATTCAATTTAATTCTAACCTCTGCCTTAAGAAAGTATCACCTATGGAAAGCAAAAGTTTGGAGATTCTCATATACTGCATCACCCCAAAAAA
Organism: Macrothele yani; assembly: GCA_039090855.1. Taxonomy (NCBI): domain Eukaryota; kingdom Metazoa; phylum Arthropoda; class Arachnida; order Araneae; family Macrothelidae; genus Macrothele; species Macrothele yani. Next base: position 104,508,871 of record CM077002.1, on the reverse strand, counting down.
TAAACAGGTTTATAAAACGCTATAAGCATATTGAACTTCCCCATACCTTTGCTGAGGTGTTAATGATACCCTACACTATAGAAAATGAATCAATATTGTTTGATGATACATTTTCTTCATAAATTAAAGCGATCCCTTGCTCCGCAAAGGATACCATTTTAAATGGCTGTAGAAATGACTGATAAAACTATGGAGAAAGCAGTGATGGCACAAAAATTGGCTCTCAGTTGCATGAAACTTCGAACATTTCCAAATGGAAGCCAGATCAGTGGCGTGTGCCAGAGTTCCAGATGAGAAAAGAATCTCTTTAGCATGTGCTAATTTGTAATTCTTTAACAGCACAATGGCAAATCAATGTTTCATTCAAAAATTGATTTCTTGAGTGAACAACACAGAAAGTGGCATTGGAATACAAGAATCACAGATGGAGCAGCAACGATCACAGGCATTCTTTCAGGCATGTTATTTCGGCGAAAACAGAAGGCGTCGTACGATCAGTTTTAACCACAGCATTGTTCATCATTGTCCGATTTAAGAAATTCTTCTTTTGTCGCATATCGTTTGCGGTGCGAAATTTTTTTCATGTAATTTCAATTTTTTCTCAACCCGCAAGTTTGCCACTACACTGAGAAAAAGTTTGTTTGGAACAACAAAATAACTTTTTTGAGCTGTTTTGTCGATTTATTTTGCCGCTTTAGCAAATCTCCATCGGAAATATTTTGTTGGCAACGCAAAATTATTTCGTTGGCTATATTTTGTTAACTCAACTATATGGAGGTGGCATCGACCTTACGCCAAAGCGCACGTGATTTTGTTTTGCGTTTAAGATTTCGTTTTGAATTGTGGCTGACTACGAAGTGAGGGCGTTGTTAGAAAACTGGGAGCTATCAACTCTGATAGAGACATTCAGAGATAAGAATTTCTAACATACAGGGTGATCCATTTAAACTAGTACTATGTGATTTACTTATAACTTTTTTATAAATAACAACAAAATCATACAGTAAGTTGAGAATCATACATGTGGTATTGGAGAATCATTTTATCAAAGCAAATGTTGGAATTGTCCTCCATTTTCTTGTAAACACAGTTGAACACGCCGCACCATATTCAGTGATGTCTCATGTAGAGTACGAGCAGTAGTAACATTGCCAATTTCAGTCGTGATTGTTTCACGCAATGCATCCAATGTTTTTGGATGGGTTTTGTAAACTCTATCCTTTAAGTAGCCCATTAAAAAAACTCAGGGGAAGTTAAGTCCGCAGATCGAGGAGGCCATATGTTTTTTGAAATTAATCTGTCATCAAAGAAGCTGTGACAGGTAGCGCCATCCTGCTGAAAGTAGCCCTCTGTCAATTCAATGTCATCAAGTTGTTCCAAAAATTCATTGAATATGCGGCAATAAACGTTAGTGTTGACAGTCTCAGGGAAAAAAATGGGGCCAATTATTTTCGTAGACGAAACCGCACACCATACACCAACCTTTTGTGAATGCATCGGTGTTTCACACATAACGTGTGGGTTTTCGGCAGCCCAGTATCTGCTGTTTTGCGAATTGACGTAGCCTGATAGATGAAACCAGGATTCATTCGTAAACCATGTGATGGAGAGAATATCAGATCGCAAATTAGGAAAATTTTGAAACCATTTGCAGTAACTTACTCTCTTTCACTTGTCCAGTTCCTGCAGCTGATGGATTACGTGCACTTTAAATGGTCGAATATTCGCTTTTTTTGCTGCCCTTTGACAAGTTCCGTATGAATATCCTGTCTGTTAGCTTAAACTGCGCAACGATTTCGTCGGAGATTGAAGTAAACGTTGCCGAACATCGTCCACACGCGTTTGGGGCATCGGAGGGTGATGTCTACCGCTGAGAAAAGAACCGGTTTGCTCCAGTTTTTTGCCATCGACAGAATTGTTGACTTCCTTGGCACTTTTCGAACTCCAAACTCTCTTCGAAATGCTCGTTGCGTTTTGATGACAGAATTGGTTACCCAATACGATTTCACTAAAAAACACACGCTCTGGAACAGAGTACTGCATGTTTCCGAATGCACGCAAGTGAATGACAACGCAACAACAAACAAATCACGAACTGAGTTACAGTTACGGTTAACAATCTTCTTCACAGTGTTGGTGGTTTTCATTCCCCCGGAGTTGCTGCTTTTATTGAAAAAAAGAAGAAGTTCCTTGCGCGATCCCTTGCAAAAATTTAAGGTTCTTGCAGGGTACTGGTTTAATAGGATCACCCTGTGTATTAATAATTCCGACGTATTTTTATGCTAGTGTTTATTGTGTGTTCTTTTGATTGGATTCAATGAATTTTAGCGATAGTTTGGCCTCACTTTGTAGACTCATAATTACAATGAAGACGATAGAATCCGCATCTTATTAGATGCACAGGGGCACATATTAAATTTAAACCCAGATTTCTGATAAAGCATATCAGATTTATGTATTATCAGATTTCTGATAATGCATTTCTTATGACGGCTTGCGGTTCCTGATCTCAAATAAAAATTTGCACATGAGGTAATGATAAGAATTGTAGTTTATGTACAGAGCTTGATTTCATGTATAGGTTATATATACAGTTTGTTTCAAAATTCGTGTGGCAACCAAAGATTGCATGGTGATAGTACCCTAGAACATACAAAACGTTAGAAAAAATATTACGATTTTGTTTGTCCAACCACAAAGGTCAATAATTTGTTTCATCAAAAAACGAAGGAAAACATTTAAAAAGAAATTGAATTTAGAAACATGTTACACACGCAACAAAATAGTGTCAATCCATCGTTATGTCAAGTACAAATCGTCCGTGAACATTCCAGAAGGTAATAAACCCACCTTCAAATGCTGAATTCGCAGATAAGAGTTTACTTCCAAAAGCAGGTGTAGCCGTGTGGTTACCACGCCTAGTTCCTAAGCTAAAGGTCTCAGGTTCGAATCTGCTCGGTGAGAGATTTTTCGTCTGAAAAAATTTCCTCGTGGCGTATTACCGCCCGGATTTATTAAAACAGCACTGGAAAGTAAATACGTCGGGAAAAATTAAAATACGGCGGGGGGAAAAACGATGGCGGAAACCCAGGGTCAAAGGGCACCGCCTAATATTACTGCACCGACGAAATGTTGCCATCGGAAAAAAAGTTCAGTGACAAAGTGGCCAAGCTACATAACTCAATATTTTGTTCAAGCAAGTGTCACGATAACAATATGTTTGGTTGCAGCAACAAAAGGTCTTATCACGATAACAATACATATTGTGGGATCAAACAAATTCCCCAAAATCGACCTTTTCATTTTGTTAAATGAACAAAAACATTTTTTCATGACAATAGTAAATTTTGTAGAATGAACAATAATTTTCAACAAAATAAATTTGTAAGTTCAACAAACATTTTTGTTAACTGTATATTGGCAAAATTTTTTGGTTGACCCAACAATGTTTTTGCTGAATTAACAAAACGTTTTTCTCAGTGTAGAGCGAAACAAAGTTTATCGAATATTTACAGCAATATCTGAGCGTCCACAAATCCGATTTAAACAATGCTTTTTCGCCCTGACACTTCTATCTACGAAAACATTTTGTGTGCATTTGTGTGCCCAAAAAATGTAAAATTCTCCCGTTAGGGCCGCAAAGGTTTAATCTGCTTTTCTCGACACCGCTGCTATTAAAAAATTTGACTTGAAAAATGGTTTTCACGCCGAATACCGTTCACCACACGGAATATTTTGCAGCTGCACTTGCGATTTTCTCTGGTAAACAGTTTTGCCGCAAGGTTATGTTAGTGTACATTTACATTTGCAAATGTAGCTCCGCTTCTAAACATCCTACTGAAAAAACTATTTTTGTACTGCATGCCATTCATTATAGTAAAGATGGGGAAATTTTTCCCCTTTAAATAACGCAGATTTTCCTCACTAGGTGGCGTAAATGTCAAAGGTCTTTTCTCACTATCGCTACTTTAAAGAGACGTATTTAAAAAATTATTTTTCCCTTACCATAGCTTTCGATATAAAGAAAACTTTTAGCATATTTTCTACTTTTCCATTATTAAAATTTCTGCTGCCAGGGTGCGTCGGTATATATTTCTATTTGAAACACTTAATTTGATTCTGAGGATGTCTTTCAAAATGAGTTCTTGGCACGACAATCTTAATCATGTACAGCATTTGTAACCCATTTTCTACTTTGAAAAACACGAAGGTTTTCCGCTAAGGAAGGGGTGCTAAAATTTTATCACGTTTTCCTACGTATCTTGTCTTCCATCTGTTGGATTTGAAAACCCCTTTGTCTCTGACATCTTCTATCAGCTATGAGCAACCGTTGGCTGTTTTTAACCGATTTCATTTGGGAAAAAAACAACAATGCCTTCATTACGCATTTTAAATTGCATTAAATTTTCGTGGAATTTATATATTTTCTATAAATATTCTATTTAATATATTTTTCGTGTCGGAAAGGATCTAAAAGACGTGCTTATTGCAACCGAAAACTCGGTATAATTTTTCTTGTTGATACTGCTACTGAAACACTACAGTTTGTGATAATTACGATACCATGAAGAACTGATGTCATTAGCTTGAAACTAACAGGATATGTGCAACAGGTTTGGACATACAAATGATTAAAATGTCAGTGAAAATGAGCTTGCGGTTTCGGAGCAGCACCTTCCGAACTGTCTGGATTTCAGTATAAAGAACTGTCTCAAATGAGATGTTGCAATCAGTGAAGGGCCGACATTGAGTCGAAAGGGTATTTCTCGTGTCTCACTATGCTCCGTCGCCAAAGAACTTCTGGTCATGGGTATAAAGAACTGGCTCAAACGAGATGTTGCAATCAGTGAAGAGCCGACATTGAGTCGAAAGAGTATTTTCGTGTCTCACTATGCTCCGTCGCCAAAGAACTTCTGGTCATGGGTATAAAGAACTGCCTCAAACGAGATGTTGCAATCAGTGAAGAGCCGACATTGAGTCGAAAGGGTATTTTCGTGTCTCACTATGCTCCGTCGCCAAAGAACTTCTGGTCATGGGTATGAAGAACTGGCTCAAGCGAGATGTTGCAATCAGTGAAGAGCCGACATTGAGTCGAAAGGGTATTTTCTTGTGTCTCACTATGCTCCGTCGCCGAAGAACTTCTGGTCATGGGTATAAAGAACTGGCTCAAATGAGATGTTGCAATCAGTGAGGGGCCGACATTGAGTCGAAAGGGTATTTTCGTGTCTCACTGTGCTCCGTCGCTAAAGAACTTCTGGTCATGGGTATAAAGAACTGCCTCAAACGAGATATTGCAATCAGTGAAGAGCCGACATTGAGTCGAAAGGGTATTTTCGTGTCTCACTATGCTCCGTCGCCAAAGAATTTCTAGTCGTGGGTATGAAGAACTGGCGCAAACAAGATGTTGCAATCAGTGAAAAGCCGACATTGAGTCGAAAGGGTGTTTCTTGTGTCTCACTATGCTCCGTCGCCGAAGAACTTCTGCTCATAGGTATAAAGAACTGGCTCAAACGAGATGTTGCAATCAGTGAAGAGCTGACATTAGGTCGAAAGGGTATTTTCGTGTCTCACTATGCTCCGGCGCCAAAGAACTTTTGGTCATGGGTAAGAAGAACTGGCTCAAAAGGGATGTTGCAATCAGTGAAAAGCCGAATTTGAGTCGAAAGGGTGCTTCTTGTGTCTCACTATGCTCCGTCGCCGAAGAACTTCTGTTCATGGGTATTAAGAGCTGGCTCAAACGAAACCGTGCAATCAGTGAAGAGCCGACATTGAGTCGAAAGCATGTTTCTTGTGTCCCACTATGCTCCGTCGCCTAAGAACTTCTGGTCATGGGTATAAAGAGCTGGCTCAAAGGAGATGTTGCAATCAGTGAAAAGCCGACAATGAGTCGAAAGGATGTTTCTTGTGTCTCACTATGCTCCGTCGCCGAAGAACTTCTGGTCATGGGTATAAAGAACTGGCTCAAACGAGATGTTGCAATCAGTGAAGAGCCGACATTGAGTCGAAAGGGTGTTTTTTTGTCTCCCTCTGCTCCGTCGCCGAAGAACTTCTGGTCATGGTTATGAAGAATTGGCTCAAAGGAGATGTTGCAATCAGTGAAAAGCCGTCATTGAGTCGAAATGGGTTTTTTGGTGTCTCACTATGCTTCGTCGCCAAAGATCTTCTGGTCGTGGGTATAAAGAACTGTCTCAAACGAGATGTTGCAATCATTGAAGAGCCAACATTGAGTCGAAAGGGTATTTTTGTGTCTTACTGTGCTCCGTCGCCAAAGAACTTCTGGTCATGGGTATACAGAACTGGCTCAAAGGAGATGTTGCAATCAGTGAAAAGCCGACATTGAGTCGAAATGGGTTTTTTTGTGTCTCACTATGCTCCGTCGCCAAAGAACGTCTGGTCATGGGTATTAAGAGCTGGCTGAAACGAGACGTAGCAATCAGTGAAGTGCCGACATTGAGTCGATAGGGTGTTTCTTGTGTCCCACTATGCTCCGTCGCCAAAGAACTTCTGGTCATGGGTATAAAGAACTGGCTCACACGAGATGTGCAATCAGTGAAGAGCCGACATTGGGTCGAAAGTGTATTTTTGTGTCTTACTATGCTCCGTCGCCAAAGAACTTCTGGTCATGGGTATGAAGAACTGGCTCAAAGGAGATGTTGCAATCAGTGAAAAGCCGACACTGAGTGGAAATGGGTTTTTTTGTGTCTCACTATGCTCCGTCGCCAAAGAACTTCTGGTCATGGGTGTTAAGAGCTGGCTCAAACGAGACGTTGCAATCAGTGAAGAGCCGACATTGAGTCGTAAGGGTGTTTCTTCTGTCTCACTATGCGCCGTCGCCAAGGAACTTCTGGTCATGGGTATAAAGAAGTACCTCAAACGAGATGTTGCAATCAGTGAAGAGCCGACATTAAGTCGAAAGGATGTTTCTTGTGTCTCACTATGCTCCGTTGCCAAAGAACTTCTGGTCATGGGTATAAAGAACTGGCTCAAACGAGATGTGCAATCAGTGAAGAGCCGACATTGAGTCGAAAGTTTATTTTCGTGTCTCACTATGTTCCGTCGCCAAAGACCTTCTGGTCATGGGTATGAAGAATTAGCTCAAAGGAGATGTTGCAATCAGTGAAAAGCCGACATTGAGTCGAAAGGGTGTTTCTTGTGTCTCACTATGCTCCGTCGCCGAATAACTTCTGGTCATGGGTATAAAGAACTGGCTCAAACGAGATGTTGCAAACAGTGAAGAGCCGACATTGAGTCGAAAGGGTATTTTTGTGTCTCACTGTGCTCCGCCGCCAAAGAACTTCTGGTCATGGGTATAAAGAACTGGCTCAAAGGAGATGTTGCAATCACTGAAAAGCCGACATTGAGTCGAAATGGATTTTTTGTGTGTCACTATGCTCCGTCTTCAAAGAACTTCTGGTCATGGTTATTAAGAGCTGGCTCAAACGAGACGTTGCAATCAGTGAAGAGCCGACATTTAGCCGAAAGGGTGTTTCTTGTGTCTCACTATGCTCCTTCGCTAAAGAACTTCTGGTCATGGGTATAAAGAACTGGCTCAAACGAGATGTTGCAATCAGTGAAGAGCCGACATTGAGTCGAAAGGATGTTTCTTGTGCCTCACTATGCTCCGTCGCCAAAGAACATCTGGTAATGGGTATAAAAACTGGCTCAAACGAGATGTTGCAACCAGTGAAGAGCCGACATTGAGTCGAAAGTGTATTTTCGTGTCTCAGTATACTCCGTCGCCAATGAACTTCTGGTCATGGGTAAGAAGAACTGGCTCAAAGGAGATGTTGCAATCAGTGAAAAGCCGACAACGAGTCGAAAGGGTATTTCTTGTTTCTCACTATTCTCCGTCGCCGAAGAACTTCTGATCATGGGTATAAAGAACTGTCTCAAACGAGATGTTGCAATCAGTGAAGAGCCGACATTGAGTCGAAAGGTTATTTTTGTGTCTCACTGTTCTCCGTCGCCAAAGAACTTGTGGTCATGGGTATAAAGAACTGTCTCAAACGAGACGTAGCAATCAGTGAAGAGCCGACATTGAGTCGAAAGGGTGTTTCATGTGTCTCACTATGCTCCGTCGCCAAAGACCTTCTGGTCATGGGTATAAAGAACTCGCTCAAACGAGATGTTGCAATCAGTGAAGAGCCGACATTGAGACGAAAGTGTATTTTCGTGTCTCACTAAGCTCCGTCGCCAAATAACTTCTGGTCATGGGTATAAAGAACTGGCTCAAACGAGATGTTGCAATCAGTGAAGAGCCGACATTGAGTCGAAAGGGTATTTTTGTGTCTCAGTATACTCCGTCGCCAAAGAACTTCTGCTCATGGGTATAAACGAGACGTTGCAAGCAGTGAAAAGCCGACATTGAGTCGAAAAGGTTTTTCTTGTGTTTCACTATGCCCCGTCACCGAAGAAGGTCGCGTTCGTTCTGAACATCTGACGCACTTTGAGCGAGGAAGGATTGTTGGGATGAGAATAGCTGGATGTCCCTACTGCAAAAATGCCATTCGTATGGAACGAAACTTCAATACAGTGATGCGAACGTGGCGTCAGTCGACTGATGAGACTCCAATGCACAGAAATTCGGGAAATGGACAGTCGTGCACTGGATGACAAACACCTTAACCACATCGCCGTGACTGATCACATAACGACATCCACGGTGGAGCCTTGTCACAGGTTCAGAGTTTGTTGTACAGCTCAGTTCGACGTCGTCTGCTTAATAGAGGACTGCTCGCTAGCAGCCCATTTCGCATTCTTTCAACCTTTAAACATAGACGCCTCAGGCAGCAATGGAGTCTCGAACGCAGACATTGGCGCCCTGATTGGCATTTGGTCGTGTTTTGTGGCAAGTCACGATTCTGATTGATACTGCATGATGATCGCATGCCTGTTCGAAGACATCATGGTAAACTCCAACTTGCAGCGCCATACCGGCCCAACGCCAAGCGTCGTGGTTTGGGGCACCACTGGGTTTGATTCTCGATCTCGCCTGATACGAAGTGAGGGAGCCTTCACATGTTTTAAAGGCAGAGGTGATACCCATCTTTCAGAGTTGCCCTGAAGCTATATGTCAGGACGAGGAAGATCGACCACATGTGGCCAAGAATGTCAAAGACATCTTCCATGAACGGCAGATGCCGCTTCTTCCCTGCCTGCACGTTCTCTGTATATGTCCCCAATCGAATATATGTCTGGGACATGATAGCTAAGCGACTTGCCTTCAAGCGCCTCCACCAGTTACTACAAATGAGCTATTGTCACGCATAGAAGCAGACAGCGAGGTTTTTTTTATATCACGACGATATCAAGTTACTACAAATGAGCTGTTGTCTCGCATAAAAGCAGACAGGGAGGTTTTTTGATATCACGACGATATCAAGTTACTACAAATGAGCTGTTGTCTCGCATAGAAGCAGACAGGGAGGTTTTTTGATATCACGACGATATCAAGTTACTACAAATGAGCTGTTGTCTCGCATAGAAGCAGACAGGGAGGTTTTTTTATATCAGAACGATATCAAAAACCTCTTCTATGGCAAGCTGTGTAGAGGCTGCTTTTGTTGCCCGACTTGGTTTCACAGGATACTATGTTTTGAAGCGAAAAATTATTATATAGCTCTACAAATGTAATCAGTTATCTCGTGTAACCTTAGGAATATAATTTTTTCATTTGAGACGTGCGATCCTTTCTTGGTGCTGCAATTTTTACAAACAGTAGTGTATCTACCAGGTTTGGGTAACTGCTTCGTGACGTCACAACGAACGCCTAAAATCTTTCAGATTACAGGATGACTTTACCTTCTCTGTGCAAAGTCACACAGTAACTAACGGTGTTTTAGATTTGGTCCACTGGACGTGACATCTGGAAGCAATAACCCTGGCTTTGTAGAAATCTAGATGGCAGTGTTTTGTGCCGTTGATTATAAAAGATCGAATGTCTTAATAACCGCTACTCAGTTTCTGGATTCTATATCAATAACACTAAGTTACATCAATCTAGGTAAAAACATTATACAGGGTGTTCGTAAACTGTTTTGACAAAAAGGAGAGGGTGATAGTACTCACCAAGATTAACAATATTTACAGGGGAAACTAGGGTCGCATTTCACTCTGAGTGTCAGAAAAGAGTAACTTCGCAATACGTCCAACAAGCACAAATCGTCACCTTAGACGTAATTTCTTTCATGCCGAAGAAGTAGCACATCGTCAGAACATCACCGTCAAGCATTTACCGTATGCAAATTGCCAGAGAAAAGACGCAGCATAGACAGTTGCAGCTGATTGGCTTATCAAGGTGCAGTAGACACTTCCTGAATGCCACATATATTCCGCACGATGGATTGGACGTTGCGGACCTGTGTCATAGCCTCCACGCTCACCGGACCTAAACCCACTGGACTTCTTCTTCTGGGGGCACATGAAATCATTGGTGTACGAGACGCCTGTGGACTCCGTGGAAGATCTCGTCGCGAGAATTGTTGTTGCAGTGGACAGCATAAACACTACACCAGGCGTCTTCGAGAGGGTGAGCCAGTCTTTCATTCGCCGGTGTGAATTGTGCAACGGCACCCGAGGCCACAACTTTGAGCATCTACTTTGAGTCTGTCACCGATCTCCATAAATGGGATTGTGCAATTTATGATGCCGATAATTATCTTTCTTTGCAGTGTTGAAAGTTCAACTTGGACATCTAACTTTACTCTTTCCTGACACTCAGAGTGGAATGCGACCCTAGGTTTCATTGTAAATATTGTTCGTCTTGATGGGTACTATCACCCTTCTTTTTTTGTCAAAACCGTTTACGAACACAATGTATACAATGGAATTTTTTGCAGGAAAAACATTTATGGGCAACTATGAGTTCTGTGAGGAATGTAACGGGAAGTAACTCTTAAGAAGATAAATCACTCAACTTTATCAGTGCTGAACGAACGTCGTCAAGTACTTGAGCTTATGTTTTGTTTTTGTGAGTAGCGTTGAGTCTCTTCTATGCTTAATATTTGTCCGTTGCTTTCTGGCTTCATTGTGATTTCTCTTTTTGACATAATTCCCGCTTACTTTAATGAATTTACGGCATTCCTTCTCCAGTTGTATTACCCCTAAGTTAAAGCAAGTAAGAGAGCATTCTGATACTCTTTGTAGATAATTTATGCTATGCATCTTTCTCATGCCAAAATCTTTATGGGTCTGAAATAAAACGAGTGATTCGAGAGTATGCATTTATTTTCGTTCAACACATTGCATTTATTTGCGTGACACTGAGATACAGTCTGGTACATACTAAATGGAATTAAACCATAACAACAAATAATAAGCTTTACCGATTCCTGACATTGAGTGGTACTTAGGTAGGTGGATTAATGAATGTTATTTTCGTAAAACCAATGAAAGATGATATATGAGTCATAACAGTAAATGCTTGCAAAAACTATGGTTGCAGCAGTAAAAAATATTTCAACTTATTTTTTTCAAAAACGATAGTTATTATTATTATTATTATTATTTTTCAAATTTAGGCGAACTTGTAGTAAACGATCCCAACATCGATTAAATGTGATGTAGCTACGAAAGTCCATCTGCGCATGAGCAAGCTAATATCTGACCTCAAAATAGAAAGTAAGCCTGAATCGGAAGCGGGTTAGTGAGATGGATTGGTGCCTTTGGGTCTAGAACAGGGGGTAGAGTTTATTAGTTAACTTTAGAATTAATATATGCTTTCATTTTTTGTAGTTAGTTAATACACAGTAGTTAGATTTTTACAAAATAATGTACATTTGGAAGTATATCTAATTGAAGTTTCTTGAATGCGGCCTTGGTAAACTACAGCTAATTTAATACAGCCTTCAAACGTGAGTAGATTTCCCACTTCTGGTCTAGGATATCTACAGATATCAGGACAAAGCTCTTGTCAGTGACAGATACCCCCTTCCCTTTCTCTCGGGAGTCGAGAGGCAGTCAAATTTTCCTAGGACTCATACTTCACTAGTGTCAGAAAAGATAATGGCGTCAAAATTATTTTTACAGTTATTTTTATCATATTTGGCATTAGGTTCGCTTAATTTACGCAGATTGCAATGAGATATTGTTACGTTTACGTATAATGTGATAAAAAAATATTCGGCGAGGGTTTAGTAAAATATATTGTTGAGTAACAATGAAATTAACTACTGTTGCGCCACTTCATGGGACAGCATGGGGAACTCTCAGATCTCAACAGTGGTTTTAACAATGACGCACTCTTGCCTATTTTCCTTATTTTTTTACTTGAGATTCACTTTACTACTGTCGGAAAAGATGCATAGCATCAAAAATTATTTTATTATGTCCTATACGCAGAGATAAAAAGATAAAAAAAAAGATAAAAAGATAAACAATTGTGACTTCCCAGGACTCCTCATAGTCTGTAAAAGGGATTATACGGCTTTAGAAACGATGAGGTATTCTTCATGGCATAGATGTTGCAGAATCTTTACAAACTCTGACATACTCTCATAAAAAAATAGCACGCTTAGTTTCTCCTTGCATTAAAAATTCTAATGCTCCTAGGTACTTCTCATATATAATTTGTCTGGCGATGCTGACTGTCATAACAAATAACTTGCACGAACCAATTTCGGCACCCGTCTCGTCTTTAACTGCCCGAGGATTATGTGATACTGACAAGCACTCTCACAGACAATGCGGTACTCATCATATTCGGGTTTATAACTCATTTAACTTTTATCTTATTTTTTTATTTTTATTTTTTTGTATCTAGGGAAAGCATGACGCTAAATTATCACAGGAAAATTTACAGTCGTGGTAAACCTTTTTATTTTATTTTACAAAGATCACGACTGGCTGAAATATGAAACTTTAAAATCCTTCTTGATGTCTTCCCCCTATTTAATCCATAGTATCATTTTAAAATATTTCTGATGTGTCTCGTAAATTATTTACCGAACTCATTATTTCGCAGCCTTATCGTTCTCTTTTCTTCTGGAAAAGCCAGTGCCGCGCAACTTTCGCATATAATGAGTGCGCAGGAAGCGAAACGGATAATGTGGGAAAAACTGACAGCTTTAATCATGTTCAAAAAATCTTTAGACCTGCAAAACAGGAGAGGGGGAAAAAAGGGGCGTAGAAGGAGCCTTTAATTCTCTCGAAGCATCGATCAATTTTAATTCATTAGGAGCAAAGAATCCTGTCACCTACCTCGTCAGTTTATAAAAACTTAGTGCGGAAATTCCAAGAGGACAAAGCTTTGCAGAAAGAATTTTTACCTTTTAGAAAGGCGGCGGCGCTGTAATTAGCTCTTTCGTGTTTATGAGACTCTGACGTTTTGTATATGATACACATTACAAGACAAAGAAGATTATTCTTGTTTTGTTCCTTAATTACGGCTTGATTCGCAGACTTAAGCTACACTTTTGCATCAAAAGAAGCATTTTGCATGTGTACATAAACCAGATCTTCCTCAAAATTTGCAACATTGGAAAAATAACCTCTTATTACTTATTGCTGTGTTTTTTTTTAAAACATGTACATTAATTAGAATTACGGTACTTTTAAAAATCACGGTAGTTTTTCATTTTCTACAATCTCAATGACTTAGTTTCGTGCTTAATGCAATCTGACAACATATTTTCACCTTCAAGATCACTGCACGATGTCCCAAGTATTATTATGAAAATGATAACGCTAAAACCTGAACAGTTTGAAGTCTGACAGTTTACTACTTTCGAAAAATTGTCAACACTTTTCAGAAACATGACTTGTTTCTGTGTTGTTTGAGATACGCTTTCTTGAACTGTCTCTGTCTGTTCAAGATATGCTTTCTTCGTTTTTTTCGCACAGCTCCAAATACGATTTCTTGATTTATACGTGTACTGTGTTCTAAATGTGCTTTTCTGATTTGTTCCTTTGCTGTCCTAGATGCGCTTTCTTGGTTAGTTTCAGTGTTGTTCTGTTTTTGTGCTTTTTCATATTTTATATAAGCACAGAGTGACCAAAAACATCAACTAATCAACTTCGTTTTAAAAGTAAATACATTCATGGACAATGAAGTTTGCGCACCTAGAAGAAAACAGGCTACAACCGCAAAACTTTGCAAATAGCAGGAGTGCGTGCTGGTATGCAAATAATCCACCTTTCGTTTGAGTGCGCATGGCCGCACACCCTGTGGCTGCGGCAAGCACGAACCGGCAGACTTATAAACCGGCGTGTAGTCGATGCCCATGAAAGATGGGCCGCGGGTGGCCTAGTGGTCAACGTTCGTGACTGCAACGGAGAAGACCTCGGGTTCGATCCCAGCAGGTACGAACGCTCGAACCACTAAATATCCGCCGTGCGTCGGATGGGCACGTTAAGCCGTCGGGCCCCGGGTACTGGCCCCCGATAATAAATAAGGGCATCTTCCTCCCCCTTTCTATTTCACTTCCGTGTCACTTTCCTATCAGGCACTCGAGCCCAAATCTCCTAGCTTCCTGTTTCTAAGGGTTGTTTAAGACCTGGGGTCAGACACTCTCTTCTTAAAATCCTCTACATATGATCTATCTACGATCTATGCCCATGAAAGCGAAAAGCACCGCCCAACGCAAGCAAGAGTACAGAGTGACAAGCATGCCTGGTAGACGCCAGAAACGTAGATTTACGCAACTTACAAACTTTGAGAAAGGCTTGATCATCGGGCTGAAAACCGCAGGGTGGTCGGCGCGCCGTATAGCCTGCCACGTGGATCGTTCTGACCATACCGTCCGACTCTGTTGGGAGCAATAGACTTGTGACGGAATTCCACATAGAGCTGATTCCCTAACTTTATCGCAATCAAATGAGTAAATAATTGTGTTTACTTTGGGGAAGAACAAATGCCAGAGCTTTCATATTATTTCAGTTGAATAAGTATTTTATCGATGTTTCAAAAAAACATGTCCAATTTAACATTTTATTTCAATGGCGGCAACTTTGTCGTACAAAAGTATAATATATTGAAACCCACCGAAATTTCTTTATAATCCATATTGCAGAAGGAAAAAAATTAAATTTTTTTCAAATAATTTGCAATGCGTACATACACTTGGGTGCCCAAAAGTAATACATAGGCTGATGTAAGAGTGTTACAGTATATGGTACGTCTGTCTTTGATTAGCTGATGCAACACTACTATTTCTCACAGCAATTTGCTCTATTGTATATATTTTTTACGTTGCGTCACCCAGATCACGAAGAGTGTGGCTTACAAAAGCCTCAGACGATATCCGTGAGTTTTGTGGTGTGTGATTTGAATAAGAAAATAATTCGCATGGGGTTTCTTTTTCTCAAAATTTGTACGAGTTACATGTTCAAAAGCACATGACATATAAACGTCCCTTAGAAAATATTTATGAAGATAACAAAAGTAATCATGCATTTCCTATGTGGTCGAGTTTTTATAGAAGAACGTTAAGCACGAACATCACATCCCCATATCCGAGTTTCACTGTTCCCAAAAGATATCAGTAATTCACATAATTATATCAAATCTGCATCTTCTCTAACAGTTTCATTTGTCAATACTATAATGAAATAAATTTCTGGCAGACATTCGGCGGATTAGTAGCAACAGGTAAAAAACAGTTGCAGAAGGAGATTATCATTATCATAAAAGATAAATTCGTGGTTTGCATCAAGAACATCACAAAAACTGGGTGTATCAATAACCAACGGAACTATTTCAGCGGGCACATTGTGCCTAATTGGCAAAAGTGAGAAAATTTAGGAGCTCGTTATATTCCTTTTTTCCGCAGCATACCCGGGAAATTATTTCATCGAGCGCTTAATTCATTTATTGATTTGAATAAAATAAGGTACACCACTGTCAACTCTCCCGATAGCGCAGTGGTCTAAGCGCTGGGCCATGAGCGTTCATCTGAGAGGGTCTGGGTTCGAATCCCGGTGAGGCATGGATGTTGTGTTTGTCTTACGGTACAGGCTCATTCCCTTCACTGGAACCAGTGACCCTAATTTAGGGATGAGTGACTGCTTATAGTTCATTGAGTTGCTCACGGTGATTGTTAAACACACAAACAAACAAATGCCATTAAAAAATAATCAATATTAAAAGAAATGTGCATGTTTACATTCCCGGCAGTGCAATTTCTATATATTCAGTGCTTGTTCTCATTCAAAGCATCTTGAGTATCGAATGAAATCCTTTCAAAAATGATATTCTGTTAAAAACACCAAATTTTTAATAATATAACTTTTGTGTGATAAAAATATTGGTAAACTTTATAATAGTCTTCATCACCGTCTTTTTTTTAAAAGTCAATACCGGGTAGTCCCTCCTCTGGATGTCACATCCAATACATTATTTTTAGCACCACAGGCTTCAGAAAATGCTTTCTGTGATGTCATAATTTTCTGTATATGTTAAATTCTGAATTAGAAGTGAAGAACTTTTGAATCAGATTGAATATTGAATGTTGCAATCGCACTGCTGATATGGTACACGTGTAAAATGGTATTTTATTTTCGTATTTGATGAAATTCGTGTAGCTGCTTTTTTTTTTAAAACGTTAAATGAATCAAGACATTCCTGAAATGTTGAGACGTAATGAACTTTACCAAGTTGAAGGAAGTTTCCAAAGGAAATGTTTTCAACGGCTGCAAAACCGTAGGAAACATTTCCTGATAATTAAGAAATTGATATTCCATTAACTGAATGGCATTTGATGTGAGTTGCTATGTAGTTATTTCTTTAAGTTATTAGATCATTTTCGTAACTTTAAATATAGCTAAATTAAATAATCGCATTTTTATTTTCTATTTCTTTTTAGGTAAGTGCATATTCTGTAAAGAATGCGCGAAGACATTTTAGAATATTTTGCCAGACACTATAAGGTAAATTCTAATTGTTTAATACTTTTCTCTGACCTGACCAAATGCAGAAGGATTTTATTGATGAAGAACAATGAAAACGATTCCATTGTTTTGTAAAATAATGAATGATAAATTTTTACGTTTTTACCATAGTTCATTATATTGTATGTCTTGAAACATTTTCTCTCCAAGAGCTCTAAGGAGACAAATTGAAATGTTTAGGCTTTTTTTAGGTAATCATAACTTATTTAGCTGAATAAGTGACTGCATAAGTTTCAGATGAATAATTGTACAATATATGTATTTGAAAGGATTCTATTCGGATTAAGAACAATATTTATGTAATTGTTTTGTACATTCAGTGAAATGTGAGGCGCTGAATTTGATGTTATGATATCGATAACAAACCAAATTATAACAGTGGGTGAAAGGGTAGAAAGTGAAAGTTACTGAAACGGATGCTGTAAATGCATAACCTGAAATCTGGAGAGCACTATTAAAGTACTAAGTGATGACAAAAAGAGAAAACAAAACAGAGTGCATGCGCTCCGACGGAAAAGAAGATGAAATCGAATTGAAGAGTTAGTATCCAGGAATCAGTTCTAAAGAGATTGAAAATATTTAAACATCTAAAATAATATCAAGCGAGGGATGAACATTGTAAGAGAAATGGGAATAGCAGATTTCAAAAGCAGCAGTGGCGACTGAGAGGTTAGAGGTGGTGGCTTATTGCCAATCATCCGGCTTAGGCCTGGGTTCTAGTTTCTGATGAGACATGCATGGTCTGCGTGTCCAATGGCCCTTGCTTTCCCCCATCCATGGAACCAGTGGCTCCAAATAAAGACGACCGACTTGTAAATAGCCCAAGGCTCTCACGGTGGTCGCCAAACCCCGAAACAAGAGGAAAAGAAAAGATTGCAAGCAGGAAGAAATTACCAAAGAAATGCATCATGTATACTTCGTGACACAAAGTTACATATTACATCGGAAAGTAAAGTTTTTAAGACCGTATAATGAGCAGCGATCGTGCATAGTTCCAGAGGTGCTGAGCAAAATCCAAATGTCTATTATAATCAGTTAGGATTAAATTTGAAGAACAAATGATCTTCCTAGGTAAAGCAATAGATGTTTGAAACAAAACTAAAGAAGTATTATTACAGTATTATGGACTTGTATTAGGAAGAGATGAAGGTGGCATGAGACAAAGATTTATGAAAATCTGGGGCTTTCAAGAAATGACTAAATTTCCTAGGATGGAATGGAGAAATAGAGAACAGCGATATGTGAAAAAGAAGAATTTAAAGTGTGAATTGCAGCAGCATACGATTTAGAGCACAATCCATCAGCAGCAGCGATCCCACCTAACTGTGAGATCAAATCAGGCTGCGTGAGAAATAGAGGGGCATTATTCCTTTTTTTTTTTTTTTTTTTTTTTTGCGGTTAATGCCTCGTTATGAAAAAGAACTATGTGCGTCTCAATATGTTTGAACAAAAAGCTACCAACGATTTTTGGATTCTGATTCATGCTTCAATGTTTCGGTAAATTTGCGTATTAAGAACCCTTTCTGTTTTTCTAGGGGTTTTTTTTTTTTTTTGGATCATGTGTAGATATTAATATCCTTCCTTTCTACAGCACCAAGTTACATTCAACAAAATATTAGGAACCTTTATCAGTAGACTCTTGCTGTCTTTGAAAGGATTTCTTGAAGGTTTTGAGAAATGGATACGCTTCTGTTTGAATGCAACGAATTCACTTCAAAATGACTTCTCAACATGAATCCGTAGGAACAGCTGTGCCAATAATTATCTACTATATGGGCACAGGAACTTTTGGTGTCAAGGGTCAGCTAACAGAGCAATAAATGTGTTTTTTTATTAGGAGAAGCGTTAAATGTGGAAGAACATCGTTAGACATACATAGACGAAGTGGAGGCGTAAAAAACTAAAACACTGTTCGTCACTGGTTAAAGGCCTATGAAATGCAAAGCTACATTTAAATATCTTCCTCGTAGTGAACTACCTACAAAGAGGAGTCGTGGGAATGAATTAGCTATATGTATCCCTCTAGGTATTAGCTATATGTATCCCTCTAGGTGTTGGAAAATTGTACTGCACGGAAATCTTTGAAGGAGTGTCAGAGAAAGAGAGAGAGAGAGAGAGAGAGAGAGAAACACACAGAGAGAGGGGGGGGGAGAGGAAGAGACAGAGCACTCACCTTTTTCCCGTTCATTACGTTGCTGTAAGTACGAGGGGTTTTGTGATCCTTTTTGTAAGAGAAAATAGGTTTGTTGGGAAGAATCTAAGGTCTCGTAGTGTTTGAGGGGGAAAGGTGGTTTGGCTGTTGACCTAGGTAAGAAGAACCTATCTCCGACCACCAGCGAAAGAGAATGTGCAAATGTGGAAAAAAGTGAACCCTAACAAGAGAAGCAGAAACTGTGGAAATGCCACATTAATGACTTTCGATGATATTGCGCGGATCCATTAGAAACGACCAGAATATTAAAATAAAACTGTCAAGTGTTTTCCATTTCCGCTTGCAGTTATTTAGCCTCAGGCCATAAAGAACCTGGAACTAAGCCATCATCACGCAAATTGTGAGAATGTTACTTACTTTTTCATAATTTAAGAGAGAGTTTAGTTTCTCTTTCTATCCTTTTTGTATTTCTTTTTTCATTATTTGTACTTTTTGTCATGGAAAAATTATTCGCTGATGAAACAAATTACGAAGAAAAGCGAAAAGACAAAGCAAAACTTGCTTCTGCATTCATGGGAAGATATAAATTGTAGCTGAACACAGAGCCCCCCACCCTCAGATGATTTGTCAGCCCCTTCTCCGGATCTGGGAGCTAACTACGGCCCTGCTGCATAGATAGGACAAATATGCCTCTACGCCAGATTTTTTGAGGAGGACAAAAGCTCTTTACCATTTATTGCATTCTGACGTGGTTTATTACATGTGCAGGGAAATTGTAACAAGTGTGACTTTCTCTCTCTCTCTCTCTCTCTCTCTCTCTCTCTCTCTCTCTCTCTCTCTCTCTCTCTCTCTCTCTCACACACACACACACATCTTAGTTTTGTTTTCGACAGTGTTCTGCAGAAATGTGCAAAACTATCTTGAGTGCCCATGAAAAAATTTTAATTTTAGAGTATAAGCAAAACAGTTTGTCATTAAATCCAGCAATTTATTGCAAATCATTTTTCAAATTTATTTGAGAAACATTTTAGCTGGCGGACAGTAAGAAATATTATAAACGCAAGTCTATTGGCTTGGTATAGTCACAACACTCAGGAACAAAAATAGAAAATCACAATTATGATATTTTTGAGCAAGTCCTAGTATCATGCATAGTACAAATAAACACCAAACATTAGGTCAGTACAAATGAAATTATCCGGAAAAAGGCTATGCAATTTGGATGAAAATCGTCACTAATAATTAAATATTAAATTACTGTTATTATCTCCTACAGTGGCCGGTGATATCTATTGGGATCGTCCCGTGTAAAAGTTGTTCAGAAACCACATTGCCTTTTTATTTCTCCAAATTTTTGTTAAAAGACGGAAAACATTCAAAAGCTACTGTCTGAAAGATCTTAATTCTAGGAAAAATAATCACTATTTTTATCCATTCAATATAACGGCGAATGTTAGTTAAAAAACATAGATCTCCGACTCAGTGTTTTTAACCGTTTAAACCGCTAATGTATCTGAACAACATGGTGCCCAAATTTTTCGGCGCTTCCCAGAGAGAAATATCCACATAGCGGCCGGGTTGTATTAAAGTTACGGCGAAACATTTCTTTTACACCTCTGATCTCAACAACACCGACCTTCTGTGGTGATAAGTGGTACCTTCTGGTCACTCATTCTCTGTTCCATGATCCAAGGCATGATGAGGAAAAGCTGTGAAAAAAAATCAACAATCTACCCAATGGCCATGATGTCCCAGACATGTCATGCCATTGGGTAGAAACAAGTGATTCAAACATCTCTCTCTGTCCTTTCTTAGATTCGTCGCCATTGTTGTAGCCTTTTTAATGGGTAATAAATCGGAAAGGATTAGTGCCAATCATCCCCTTCAATGTCCACTTTGAATACCAAAACAAAGAGGACAGCAACGCGTTCTGATGGGCAGGTTCACTCACTCTAATCGCGTTAGGTCCATTTCTCAAGCACTGAATGTGCTTGTTCGAGATGATATCAATCCATTTCGTTATCCCCAAATTGATTTGTTCCAGCCAGTGAATGGCTTAAATATCCCTGCCATTGTCACTCGCCCTCTTTTTGGGGAAAATCATATTGAAACATATACATTGGATGTTTAAAAAGGTTTCACTTTACAATACTTAGCACAATGCCTAAAATGCATGTCCAAAATGACGAAAACTGAATTCTAGACATTTTCTATAGGAAGTAGAAGCCATTGGTTATCGAGTACAACATCAGGAATATTTTTGGTATTTGTTAGATTCTATAGAATGTAGTGCAGTTTTATTTCTCTTAAAGGTATACTTTGATGCTTTTTAATTATTACAGCACTGGAACCCAGCCAAATATTTCAAGTTAACTTTTCATGCTTTCCAACGGGCAGTGAAAGAGTACCGAAGTTTTTTCTCTTTGTCTACTATTTCACATAATAATTCAGGTAGATTTATTTCAATTTTCGCGAAATCTCAGATTTTCTATTACAACCTATTTGTATTGCCCCGTTTATATTTGCCCGCTGGAAATTAGGCTAAGGCCAACATATAACCGTCCTTGATATCAGGGGGGTGGGACGTTTCCACGCTACTCTGCCACAGTTAAACCTTTACCCACTAGTCACGCATATTTCAGAGAACCCGTGTGAGTAAATTTAGTGAGATCAAAACTATTGCGTTATGTACACATTATAACGAACACAAGTTTGTCCGCGCCAGGCATCGAATCTGGGTACCCTCAGTCCGGAGTAAGTCGCTCTCCCAACTGAGCTACATGGACATGGGCTCTCACTGATATCAGCCTTTATCTCATGTGCGTCCTGCAGTGCAGACACGTCACATCTCACCCCAACCCCCGAAAGAGGGCCGGGACCATGTGCCGCTGTAGGCAGTCATCCCATGAAGAACGTGCACTTGCGAAATCCCAGACAAAATAACACTAATTTATTTTTCGAAGCACTGAAGAAGGGATTCTCATTTTTCCTGCTTGGCCGTGTGGAAAGAACATCACATCATTACGAGGAACTTAACAGCCGGGTCATCCTGGAAGTCCAGGCGCTAATATAACGTGCACGTTTGTCCGCGCCGGACATCGAAACCGGGTCCCCTCACTCCGGAGTAAGTCGCTCTCCCAACTGAGCTACGCGGACATGTGCTATTACTGATATCTGCCTTTATCTCAAGTGCAATCTGCGGTGCAGGTACGTCACAACATATAGAAGCAGCACTGCATTCACAGATTATTTAGAGTAATGTTTGTAATCTTGACACGTGAATGAATTTTTCGCATTTTGCATCGTATTGTAAATCAGTGTGAGTGAGCGTGGACTTTAATGCATAATGTGATCTAAAAACACCTGCGAAAAAACGCAAATGCTACTTTCTCACGTACAGTCAGGACTAATGAATATTAAAGCTAGGACTAATGAAATATTAATTGGTTCATTAGTCCTGGCTGATATATTACTGTTGATATTAAAATTCCATCGTGAATTTTGCAATACTAAATAAGCTAAATCAGCACTAAATAAGCATTTTCATGTATAAAGAGGTGGGTGAGAACACAATCCCTTTTAATGTTTCGTATTAGAAAAGGTATTCTTTTTTGTTTATGTATTAGAAAAAGCACGAAACTAGAAGCAGAAATGCATTTCTGTTACCAATGCCTAACACTTTAACCCGACAAAGATTTATTGATTACCAGGGATTGGTGTTATGGAATAATCTACCTTGTCAACTGACACATATCAATGATTATAATTATTTTTGAAAGCAACTAAGCAAATATTTGCTGACAAACTAAAATATAGAATTTAATAGTAGAAAATTATTAATCAGACCATATATACGTATATTTTATTTTATATGTGCAGGACGTTTGACCTGAATATGTACTTTAGAGGAAACGGGATTCAATCAGGCTATATATATAGCCTTTCACTCAGTTTCCTGTTCTGTGGCTACCCTGTACATAAGTATATGCAGTATAATATATATGTTTTCTTTTTAATATTATACGAGTATATTATAAAATTAATATTGAAATGTAATATGGTCAAATATAACCCTATAACGAAAAATAAATGAAGTGTATTAAAATTTAAAAAAATATATAAGCCGAAAGCAGTGATTAGAAGCTTTTTTAGTTCAGCTGAGTTTGAAAAGTGTTGAAATTCAGGATGCGGCTAAACCGATTGCTCATCTTGCAGGTGTTACCGATTTTTCAGCTGACAGTTTAGCTATTAGGACGTTTTCGTCGTTGAACAGCCACCAAATCGCTAAATTGATGTCGCTTCACCTGGAACTTTTTGTCCGGAATATTTAGCCCAATGCGAACAGTCCATTTTTAACTGAGCCCCACCACGAGTATTAAATACGAAATTTATTTGATAGGCATTTTAACATCCCTCATCATCACGAACACCGCTGAACAAGGACAACAATAGAATACTTAAAAGCATTTTATCATTGTATAATTTATGCTTCATTATTTCATTACACAAATATTCTCAGAAAATGCTTTGACATTTCTAAATTCTTTAGCCACATTTGAAAATCTCCCCGCAAGTTCTGAGCTAAACAACACATCTCTGTCTTTTATTCCATAAGTGTTGCTCGATTACTTTTTGATCTAGTCCTGGTACTTCAATGCATTCAATATATTTTTGCCAGTGATGTAATAGTCATAGTTAAATTTTTTCATCATATCTTCCAAACCATACGCCTGTGACTTTTTCTAGAACTCTTCGTTGTCCTTCCTACGTGTTCCACATACAAGCAGAGAGGAGTAGCTATAGAAAGAACGGGGTAAAATCTTCATATACACTAACCACGAGGTCGTCGATACTGTGTTAAAATTCTTTCGTCAGGTGAAGTCCCAAACGTTTGGCTCCTACTTGGGGATTCTTCGTGCCGTTACTCACTAGCGAACTCAACTCGGTGACTTCCATGATTCAATGACTGCCCCGTTGCTTTTATGTTTCCAAAGAATGACGCAGTACTAATAAACAGTCGCAGCACCAAGCGTTATTGAATTATACTGGCGTTCACAACCAATTTATGACCCACTGTACGTAATAATTTATTTTTTACTAAAACCGTTATGTTTATCACTTCATATGGAACATTTTATACCACATAGATTTCAAAATGGAAATTTTCTATGAGCAGATGTGATTAACCATTTCGAAATAAATAAAGTTACCAATTTCTGTATAAGTAACTTCTGTTTTGACTTAGGTGTGCATTATACACTCATCGTCAACAAAATAGTTGAACTCCGAAGGACTTGTCGGATTGCAATTAGGAACCTGTACAACACCATGCCGAGACGTCTGGCATGGAGTTGTACAGGTTTCCTGAGTGTGACCTGCGATATGCCATCTCATGCAGCTTGAATATTCTCATGCAGTTCCTGCAGACTGTGCGGTAGGATTGGAGTGTTGATAGGGCATCCAATAGCAACCCCTCACATTTTCAATCGGCGATAGGTCTGGCGATGCGACTGGCCATGGCAGAGTGTCAGTGCCTTGAAAGCAAGCTCTCGAGACCGCAGCATTATGCGGACGAACGTTGTCCTGTTGGAAAATCGCACCCGAGTAAGCATATTCAGAAAAAGTAGTGCCACTGGTTGCAGGACCTCATTAACGTAACGTTGGGCTGTCAAAGTGCCTGTAATGAACACCAAAGGTGATCTGGCGTCGTAGGCAATTGCACCCCGCACCATGACACCAGGCCTTCTGGACGTGTGACGCTCGATAACAAACTCGGTTCATCTTGGCGCTGACCACGGTGCCTCCACACTCGGATTCGGCAGCCGTCTCCTTCAAGACAAAAGCGAGACTCGTCACGGAGATCATTCCCTGCCATTCTGAGTGGCTCCTTGACAGTCTGGCACAATATCAGTGCAGTCTCCGGCGACGGTACAATGGTGTTAAGGGCACTGCTCGTAACGGTCTGAGTGCGGGTATTCCTACGTCGTGAAGCCATCTGCCAATGGTTTTGGCACTAATCGGACGATGTGTGGAGGGCACCACTGCTCGCTGAATATCCGCAATTGTGGCTGTTGGCTCACTACGCGCATGTCGGACAACTCGTCAGTTCTATCTTTCCGTGGTTCGTCTAGGTCTCCCAGACCCTTCCTGTCGCTGCTGAGTGACTTGTTCTATCCACTGCCACCAACAGCGTGCTACGGTGATAATCTGCACGACCGGTATGCCACGCAATACGGCGATAAGACCATCCCGCTTCCCGGAGCCCGACGGTGCGGCCCCTCTCGAACTCTTCCAACTGCTCTATTTGCTTCTGAACTTTTCTCCGAGGCATACTTTACTTGCAAAAGATGCAACGAACACAACAGCACATGTCAGAAGGGCAAGCACGCTCAACGGGACGACTTTATATAGCCGGTCAGGCACATCGCTAAGACCTCTTCTTGCTTGCGTCACATGCGTGGCCGAGCGTGATACTTGAATCATTAGCATGTTTCTCGATGTCAAACCAACCCACCAAGTTTAATTCCTGACGGTTGCTTCCTTCTGGGTGCAACTATTTTTTTGACAATGAGTGTATATTCCTTAAAACAACAGTTATTTAGGGAATGAAAAAACATACTAAACTTCTCCTTTATCGCACAAATTCGGTGTCAAATTTTACGTTTTTATATTTTTTTCATCTTGCTTTAACGCACCTGATTTTGTAAAAAACGTTTTGCGTATATTATAAAACTAGGCAAAACTTTTGAAGTATCGAAAGAATGATCTTCCTTAGGGCAGATCAAACATCATTGCGATTAGAAAGAGCCTCGAAAAAAGAAAGTCAGCTACAAATGAATGCAGTAGATTCGAGTTTCAATATAAAGATTGTTCAAATTCTTTAACGTGTACTTTAGGAGAAGCTCATCGTCCGGAAATATCAAGATTATGGTGGTAGTTTCTTTTCCGAAACCCAGGAAGGACATCGTTATTGCTTCAGCTTCTTCAGTTTTAATCTCTTGCATTCGTAGATCTTGTCCTTCGGAATAAACAGTTAAGAACCCTAATTACCTTTGTAATTCGCAGTAATCATTACACTCCCAACCAAACGATGGACTGGATATATTTTTACAAAAATCCGGGTAAAAATGGATAACCATCATTTTATTGATATCACGGTACAGATAATATTCAAATATGACGCGACTTATCTTTTAACTATTTCTTCACACTTTGTAGTACTTTGTGTTCAGCGCATTTTCAATGTTAAGACATGAGCAGAAGATTTGTGTGCTTTATTGATGTCAGCATATACAACAATGAACTGTTTCATTTTCCACACATATACTTAATCTTTATACATAGTCGAGTCATTTGACTGTGACCACCTCCTACTTTTGACGTCAACAGCGCGTACCCAATGAAAGAAGGCACGCGACGTGAGCTGGTTAGAAGAGTATATTAGGTGTGCTGTAGGCATTCTCAAAACATATCACTCATTGCTGTCCTGAATAAAAAGGGTAATTTATCAGATTTGCAAAAAGGGATGATTATCGACTTTCGGGCCAAGGGTGGCAGTATTTCTGAAATAGCCGTCGCGTGCTGCTGTGGTCAAAGTGTATCGTGATTGGAGAAATGACACCATTGCGAATAAACGACGTGGAAATTGCGGAGCACCACGTGCCTTTGATGTGAGAGGTGAACGTCGGTTGCGAAGGTCCGTAAGAGCCGATCGACATGCTACAGTGGAGCAACTCACTGGCCGAATGAACCATGGGTCTACCGGAAGTGAACCAGGGAGCTACCAGCAGTGAACCCTGCTGCGTATGGGGCTCCGATGTAGACGGATGGTCACTGCAGCTATGCTAACGAAGGTGGATCGGCAGAAAAGGCTTACATTTGCACGGCAGTATCGGAATTGGACGTCCTCTGATTGGCAAAGGATTGCCTTCTCCGATGAGTAACGTTTTCTGCTTCACCGGAACGGATAGACGTTGGCGTTTTGGGCGAGAAACATCGGAGACCAAATACTCTTCTACCATTGCTGGAAGAACACAAGCAGCGTTATGGTTTGGGGAATGATTTCGTGGCATTCCCTGGGGCCACTCATACCTGTGGAAGGCACTATGGGCCGAATTTGTTATGAATCCATCCTTGCAGATAACGTACACTCATACATGCTGATTGTCTTCCCTTTGGCGGATGGGATCTTCCAGCACGACAACGTGACGTGTCACACAGCTAGAAATGTTCTAGAGTTGTTGGAAGAGCACGATTAAAACTTCTAAGTACTTCCCTGGCCACCTAATTCCTCAGACTTAAACCCAATTGATCATCTGCGGGACCACCTCGCTCGTGTTGTTCGCACTATGGACCCTCCACCACGTACCCTACAGTAGCTGTCAGATGCAATGCAGTTAGCTTGGCTCCACATACCTGTGAACATCTTCCAGCACCGTATTTAGTCACTCCCAGCCAGTCTAGCTACTCTCCGCGCTGCACACGAGGGTTTACCTGGATATTAGCTGGTGGTCACAATAATGTGAATCGACTGTGTAATTTTTCTCTTCTAATATATGTCCAGCTAACTTGTGTGATTTCATGTGTCAATACGTAAGTAGTTCATCCGTGTTATTACTCGATATCACTCTTTATATGGATGATCTGTATGATTCATATGCATTTTTGATGAATAAGACGATAACTACTATTTGATATTATCTCATATCAAATACACATTTAAAAATCATGACGTTAGCTAAAGCTGAACAAAGAATAATCTATTTTATTTTTGATAACTTTCCGAAATGGATCCTGTACCTATTAAATAATTGGATAGGAAACAATAAGGGAAAATCTGAACGATTCACGTTTTAAGAATTTCGAACTAATCATTTGGATAATTTTGCCGGTGAGTCCACAGCTGCGCTCATGATAACTTTGGGAGGATATAATGGCCTGAAATAAGCGTAGCATGCGAATACAAATTTTTTGAAATTACGTGCTAACTAGCTTAGCAGAATTTATATTAGTAAAGCCAGCTGGACGATGTTCTTCTCGAAAACATTTTGAAGAATTTGGCACTTTCGGTTTTCGAAAAATTAACTTAAAAATTTTAAGTTAATATTTTAAGTTAACTTAAAAATTCAACTATAAGAAATTATTAGAAGTACTTGTAATTAGTGTTGCTTCAGTAATTTCATGCACAGTCAATAGTACCGGTGTAAATATAGTACAATATACAGAGTACATCGTATTCTGTACTTAAAGTCGGACCGTTTGTATTTCAGCTATTCAGAGATCAGCAGAATACAAACTTTTTGATTTCAAACGAATTGATTCATCAATAGAATAAAGATTTTTCTCGTGTTTCTTTTTAATATGCAATGTTTTTTATCGTATGATATGAAAACACAGTTTAATTTATAAAAACGTATGACGCCATTCTTTGATCACGAATTGTCATATCCAGTAGCTCATAAAAAATATGTGATGATGGGATCTTCTACTGATTTTTAATTTGATTTAAAGCTTTCCTTAAAATATGCTGAAAATCCTCGGAAATCAAAACATCGAAACACATCTGAAAAAAAAATTACTTCCCCAGATGCAAATCACGATAGGATTATCTGTATTATCTCTTAATTTATATGCAGATTCGAGATTTAAGAAATGTTCGATTACTCCTGGTTGTCTGTTTTTGGAAGTTTTAATACCAAATAATCGAGAACAGCTTTCTTTTACATGTAGGGAGTGCAGTGTAAACTGGGCTACAAAGAGTTAAGAACGATGATGGTAATACTTTTCATCTCTACGACTCTACTTTCTTATTGTGAAAAGGCACATTCTTTATAAAATCATTCTTATGCATCTGCAAAGGTTATACCATTACCGTTTTTGTAGAAAGAAAAGAACATTCTTTTTTCGCATACATATAACACAGACCAGCGTGTTATCACTTTTTTGAATAAAAATCGTGGTTTATTGTAGAATATGATGCTCTAAGTTCAGATTTAGTATTAGACTTTCCATATCACTCGACCTTTTTCCATGGTTTGAGAACGCCAGATCCATACGGAACTTTCAGGCTCCTCGCTGTCATTTGTTTGATTGTTTTGCATTTCTGTTCTTCTCAGTTTTATTGGGTTAGTGCGAATTAAATGTCAGGCGCGAACAAGCAGTGGAGACAGGCCCCCACCACAGTGGAATGAAACCACCCATAAATGTTGCGCGTATCACGTCACAGAGTTACTATAAATAGCTAGTACGTGTGAGTGAAGAACAAGATTCACGCGTGGTTTGTTTGAACGTAACGTGGCTTACAAAGGAAACATGCAGACGCCGGATTTGAGAGTCATCTTCCTGTATGAATTTAAACTGGGCCATTCTGCAGGAATTGCAGCTCGAAACATTAACAAAGCGTTTGGTCAGTGTACAGTCAACGAACGAACCATTCGTCGATGGTTTACGAAGTTTGGAAGCGGAAATACGGACCTGAAAAACGAAGAACGTGGTCACGGACCTGTGGCTGTCTCTAACGATGTTCTGTTCCGTGTGGTTGAAGAGGACCCTCGAAAAACGTGGTATGAGATAGCGGCAGAGGTAGGTGTCCACCACACGACAGTTGTTCGGCGTCTGGCTTCGCTGGGTAAGGTCAAAACGCTGGACATGTGGCTGCCGTATGAGTTAACAACTACCAACAAGACTAGGCGTTTGAAAGTCTACACGTCGCTGCTTTCCGGGAATGAGCAGGAACATCTACTGCATCAAATCGTCACCTGCGACGAGAAGTGGATCCTTTATGATAATCGGAAACGATTTAAACAATGGTTAATCAATGCAAAGCCTGCTGGACGGCATCCTAAGCTACCCCTACACACCAAGAAGATAATGAGCCTTGTCTGGTGGTCCACAACTGGGATAATTCATCTCGGAGTTCCTCGGCAAGAGAACTCCATCACTGCAGAACGTTATTTTGGTGAATTACACCAGATACACCGAAAATTGCTGCAGAAACAACTGGCTGTGTCAACAGACATGGTGTTATTCTTCTCCAGAACAATGCCCGCCATCCTGTCGCACAACGAACGATGATGATACTAAGTGCCTTGGGCTATGAAGCACAGCCTCATCCTGCCTATTACCTGGAATTGTCTCCAATAGACTATCATCTGTTTCGTCGCCTGGATCACTCTCTATCCGGGAAACGGTTCACGACAGACAAGGAGGCTCAACGTGCAGTTGATGACTTCTTCGGGTCCCATCTAGAAGACATTTTTCGTTGCGGGATCATGGCCTTGCTGGACAGATGGCAACTATGTGTCGACCCCCGGGAAGGGGTATTATTTTGCCTAGGTAAGTTGCCCTACTTTTCCGTTTACGCCGTCCACGTGCACTGGTCCTTTGCCGGATATTTCATTTTCACCAACCTAATGCTTAAGTTTCTGCAGCAAGACATTTTTAAAGTTAAATGGCTAGCAAACAAGGCTCACTTAGAATATGTTGTAAGAATAATCCAAATTCATTCTGCCATATTTGCGTTGAATTCCATGCGAAAAAGCAGAGGAATTATATCACTACATTTCTAAGGAAAGTGCGTTATTGCGTATTTGGGGATTAAATTAGGAGATCAAGATAAACATTTTGCTATCCACATCGTTTGCCGATCCTGTATTACAAAATTTGAAACTGGACTGTAAGGAAGTTCTCCTGCTGTCCTTTTGTAATTGCTGTAGACCGGCCCTGTGGACGAGTTGGACAAGACGCTGACTTCTAACCATTCGTCCAAGATGGGTCCGGGTCCGAATCTCCGGTGGGGACATGAATGGTGTGTTTGTCCTAAGGCAATAGCTCCCTCTCTTTCTTTGAAGCCAGTGACCCCAAATTAGGAAAAAACAACTGCTTGTAGCTCAATGCTTTGCTTGACGTGGTCGCTAAGCCGCCAAACAGAAAAAAAAGTGAGAACGTCTGGATGGCAAAACGATTCTGGCAGACATGTTCGAGACATTATAGTTGTTGGAGAGCAACATTAGAGCCAACGGCTTAATCCTTTGTACTCTCACTTAGATTTTCCCAAGAATCGTTTTTTTTTTTGTGTGTGTTGAAGGGGGGGGGGGGGACTTAAGGACACCGCGAGAAGCTCAATGGGCTATAAGCAGTCGCCCGTCCCCAATTTACGGTCACTAATACCAGAGAAGGAAGAAAGCCAGTGCCGTTAAACGAATACAACATCCTTGCTTCACCGGGATTCGAACCCGGACCCTCTTGTGAAAACGATGATAAGCCAGAGCTTGAACAACTGCGCCACCGGAGCTACCCCGAGGTCCTGGTTGCTATAAGCAAAGAAGAGGGAGAAAGGTTTCATTTGGACATTGACGAAATGGAATGAAGGTATCAGGACAATGGTATGAGCACATGTGGTCGAATTACTGCTGGGCATGAAACGGCAGACAGATACGTAAATTCATTTCCTGAAATCCATTAAAAAACACTCTTTTCCTCTAGAAAAAAGCTAAAAATACTGAAAATCGTAAATATCTTGGTTACTACAGAATCAACATTTGATCAAAACTATGTCAGTTTGTTTTATAAAGGAGATAATCATCTTACGTTTAAGTAGCGGCATCATAAACTTCGAAACGGATCTGAAACGTTTTCATTAATTAACCTTCGCCACGTATGTCTTCTTAAAATCATTTAAAAGGTTTTTTCTATTTTGTTTTAAATGCAATAATGAACTGCGCTATTTTTACGCAGTTCATTATTTTGACGAGCTGCCATTATTTTCAAAAACATTCTTGAATAACTTTACATAAAAGCAAACCGGGAAGAAAAGATCAGCGAAACCCCTAATAAGTATCAGTAATTAGCAATACGCACTCTCTAATACATTAAAAAACAGCTCCAATATCAGATGGGATGTCTTCCTCTGGTTTTGAAAGAAATTAATCTGATTTTTTATTATCTGCAAAAATGGTTCTAAGGATATGCCAGTGCGAAAGAAAACCGTTCGCTTCATCAGAATACTCGGGTCTCTAACAAATCTTCACTTAATATCTCAGGCCATTAAAGCCTGTCACAAAACGTTGTATCCAAACAACACTTTTTGTTAATGAGAGCTCAGATTCAGAACAAAAACACTAGAATTCCTGCAATGTGTACAAAAAAGGAATGTTGTGGCATTTTATTTCTCAGTTAATCATCAAAAATTTAATGAAGTCAAATATTACTCCAATTAAACTGATTGCTAAGTGGCTTCTTACATGAAAAATTTCATTAAATTCTTTCATAAAGGCAATAAAAGATTTCATTATGGATTCGAACTTTAGTAGCATTGGTTGCATAAAGATTTCGTAGCAACAATTCCAACAGAAAATTGTTTTTCAATACAAGATATTTTTATTCGAGGATTATTAATTACAATCAGTAAGTATTAACGACAGG
Organism: Macrothele yani; assembly: GCA_039090855.1. Taxonomy (NCBI): domain Eukaryota; kingdom Metazoa; phylum Arthropoda; class Arachnida; order Araneae; family Macrothelidae; genus Macrothele; species Macrothele yani. The sequence goes on along the minus strand of CM077002.1, from coordinate 104,476,413 downwards.
AAGAAGAGATACAGATTATTTACTTATTAATTAATACGGTTTGGAAATTATCTTTTATGAAAGACCATATCTCGATCTTGTGGAAAAAATTTAGTCGTCGGTAACTTATTAATTATTAACAGAATGCATTATGACACTGAAACATATACAGAAAAGGAAAATATTATTTAGTTTAATCAAAAGAAAACAGCTTCCATTTTAATTGATGTTTCTAAGGTCAAACTATAAAAAAACTGTATTATAAAGGATTCTGTTTTCTGAAAGAGCACTAAGTAAAGGACTACGTTTTGCGATTTCAGCTATATTTTCACTTCTAAAAGCCGAAATATAAAACAAACATTTTTGCACAAAAAGCCTGTAACTACTAGGAAAATATTTGATGTGCCGTCTGCATTTTATACCGCAGTCTACCTGACAGACGATGTAAGCATCTTCATAGCATCTTCATATTTCTGCGATGTCGTGCTGCTACGCATTTGCATTTTGCGCAAAATTTTCGTTTTCAATAAACTAAATTAAGAAAACTTTCTGTGACATCAATATAATTACGATTCTTAATTATCATGTATTCTGCTGATGGTGGCGCAAATTTTGATTTCTTCTTAAGACAATATTTCTGCTTGTAGCTCTCGGGTTGCGAAATTTGTCGGCAACGGTATCCAGGATCAATATCATCTACACAGTTTATTTTAATATTGCAGTGTACAATTTTGACTTCAAACAGCGTAACAGCATTTTTGTATTGACATAATATCTCGGCTTATAAAAAGATTATTTTTTTCGCACTGCTGGTGTTACCACAAACAATATTTTACTAGAATTTCTCAACCATATTTGATACAAACGTTTTAAGAAAGACGTATTGTTTGCCCTGAGAATCCGGGAGGATCTGTTTGTTGGAAACCTCAACCATCAAGAGCGTCCTTGTCATGTAACAGTGTGTTATGATAATTACGAAACGCATATAGCGTATGAAATCCGTTTATTTTCGTGGTGTAGTCAGCACAAATATTCGCCAAGTTTTCGCACTCCACTGGGAGGCTTTTTCAAGGCAATGATAGACACAAAAATGCCTGTGTCTATCATTGCCTTGAAAAAGCCTCCCAGTGGAGTGCGAAAACTTGGCGAATATTTGTGCTGACTACACCACGAAAATAAACGGATTTCATACGCTATATGCGTTTCGTAATTATTCAACTCTGGTGTATTTAAAAAATAAAGTGTGTTATGATTTTAATCAGATTATTTCTTGCATTATCAATCAAAACCAGTGGACATTTCTTAAAGTTAAGAGGAAATATTAGGTGTACAAATTAATTCTCGGCCACTAAATACAATCCACCGTACCACTTATGTAAATTGAACGTGTGGCACCGTCATGTGAGGGTTGTGCAAGACCAATATACATCATAAAACCCGACGCTTCAGCTTACAGAACCTCACAAAGCAGGTGAAAAGTGGAGTGAGCAAATGAAATCCGATAAGCAGCATTAGAGGCATTGCATGCTTTTCGCGTTCCAGCTCAAGGGAAAAATGCTAGCGAGACTAAGGAAATGATTTGTTCAGCGTTAGGTAAAGCTGCTGTGTCCTACAGCACGTGTAAAAAGTGGTTCCAGAGGTTTCGGAAAGGAAATTTCAATCTCGCGGATGATGCACGTCCCGGACAACCCAAAAAGGAGGACGACGACGATTTGAAAGTTGTGTTGGCCGAAAATCCGTGTCAGAACTTGCTTAAGCACTTGGGGTAACCCACAACCAATCTCTATTAGCCTACAAAGGCTGGAGAAAATTCACAATGTGGGACATGGGTTCCTCACGTGCTCTCTCCTGACAACAAAGAGCGACCCTGCGACACAGCTGTTTCCTTGCTGCCCCCGGTCCAACCAGAAGGACGTTTTTGTACAAAATTGTGACTGGCGATAAAAAGTGGATGTTGTACGACAACCCCAAAAGGAGAAAATCGTTAGTCAACCATGGTGAAGCATCGACATCGACTGCGAAACCCAATATTCGTGGAAAAAAACTCTTACTGTGCACTTGGTGGGACATGAAAGGTGCATTGTCTTATGAGTTGCTTAAAACATGTGAAATCGTCAATGCTCTGTGTTATCAACGGCAACTTCATCGTTCGAGGGACACAATGGAGAAGAAACGAACGTTTACCGGCCATGGGACTCGGCAACTAATATTGCTGTAGCACAACGCAAGGCCTCACGTGGTGAAAACCACCAAGGACACCCTAACTGCGTTCAGTTGGGAAGTTCTCCCGCACTCAGCGTATTGTACAGATTTAGCCCTATCGGACTACCATTTGTTCCGGTCCCTCCAACACTACTTAGTGGATTCGCACATTTAAAACACCCAATGATGTCTTTCAAAGTATTCCCGATTTCATCGACTCCAAACCGCCGTCCTTTTACCGAGATAGGATTCGCCAGCTGCCTAATCGTTGGCAGAAGTGTATAGATGCCGATAGAGAATATTTCGCATGTTAAAATGTAAGTTAATCATTACAAAATAAACTCTGACTTCGTAGAAAAATAGTAGCGAATTAATTTGTACACCTAATACTTGTTCCACCGTGACACTGACAACCCAAACTTCACGTGGATGAAGTTAATTTCTTTTTCAGCACGTCATTTTTCATGTAAAATAAAGCTTATCCCCGAATTATTTTTCTTTTTGTATTGATTTGGGGGTTTAATTCCTTCCATGCGCAACTGTAAGGACTATAAGCGGTTACCCGTCATTAATTTGGGGCCACTGGTTTCAGGGAAGGGAGGGTGCCAGCGACGTGAAACCTCATGCCTTCTCCGAAATTCGGATCCAGGCTCATCTCAGACAATTACCGGAACACAACGCCTCTAATCACTCGCCCACCGGAACAGCCTGAATTGTTTGCATAAGCAACAAGTCTTCACTGGTGTATCAGATCAATGTTTCAAGTAATTTTTACATGTGCAATCCATAATTTCCTGAAAAAAATTTACTTTATTTAGGAATCCCAGGTTTTCTTTTCAGAAAACTGTACTCCAAAAATCAGTAATATAAAAAAATGCTCGGAAAATTGAGCTTTATTACAGCTGTTGGATTCAAAAGAGTATTTTGTTTTCAGATTGGAGGTTTAACGGCCACCGTGAGCAGCAACTCAATGGGCTATAAGCAGTCGCCCGTCCCCAATTTAAGGTCGCTGGTTCCAGGGAAAGAAGAGAGCCAGTGCCGTAAGACAAACACATCATCCATGCTTCACCGGGATTCGAACCCAGACCCCTCTTAGACGAATGATCAGAGACCATCGCTTGTATCACTGCGCCACCGGGGCGGCAAAGGGTATTTTAGAAACGCACATATAGTGCCAGACGCAAATAATGAAAAGTCAAAAGTCAATTACTCGTCGATGTTAGAGATACTTAATTCATAAAAATAAAATTTCACTCCGATACGTCCCGTTCGTTGAGAGGTCTGAGGCGCTGCCTTCTGACCATCCGTTCGAGATGGGCCCGAGCTCGAATCCCGGATGACGCCTTGATGGTGTGCCTGCCTGATGGCGCTATCTTTGTCCCTCAACTAGTGCCAGTAGCCATAATTTTATTTTGATTGGAGGTTTAACGACCACCGTGAGCAACGCAATGGGTTATAAGCAGTCGCCCGTCTCTAATTTAGGGCCACTGCTTCCAGGGAAGTGAGAGAGCCAGTGCCGTAAGACAAACACCACATCCATGCCTCACCGGGATTCAAACTCGGACCCCTTTCGGACGAATGATCAGAGGCCATTGCTTAGACCGCTGCGCCACCTGGGCGGCGTAGCCATAATTGGTCGTTTATTCTTTAGAATCTGTGTTTCATGGTGTTCGCTAAATCCCGGAGCGACAGGAAAATAATCTGGTTCACACAAGTTGTGGTATCGTTGAACTACGAGGGTTTATCGAAAACTCAGATTACAAACCTAATCCTTCCTCGAAGACAGCCACTGATGTAGAAGTATACCCAAAGAACAAAACTGCGCCGACTGACTGATACCGGCGACGCTGGTTACAGCTGTGCCGTTGCAGTTCAAAATGTCAATTAGGGTAGAAAATCAATTGCGCAAAATGACTGGAGATGTCAATCAAATTCGTCAGCTGACATCAGTCGACTACTTATCGAAGTCTGTAGAGAATGTGCAATGACACTCCCACACACAAGTGGCTGAATAGTGTCGGAAGTTTGATGCTGGAAGGGCAAGCAGTGATTACTGACACATTTTCCTTCTGATTACTGACACATTTTCCAGCAGCAACCCAGAAACTCTTAATAAGTGTTCATGATCAGGTACAATTGAAATGATATATGAAACGCAAAACTGGGTTTCAGAAGATTGGAAATATGTAATTTGGAATAGTGACCCTTGGTAAAATACCGCAAAACTGCACTCTGGATGACTAGAAATGGATACGTAATAGTGATAAATGTTTTCACGTTTCGGGGTTTAACTACCACCGTGAACATCTCTAAGGGATATAAGCAGTAGCCCTTCCCTAATTTGGAGCCTCTAGTCCCAGGGAGAGGAAACTTCCAGAGACATAAAGTAAACATACCATCCACGCCTCCTCCGGGACTAGAGCCGAAGCCCAGCGCGAACGACTAGCCCAAAATCTACACATTTCATTGCTCGGCCACCGGGTGGCATTAAGGGGAATAAAGCATGCTACATTCTTGTAAAATAGACATCTGGATGACTGTAAATGATTACTTTGGTGTTATGAATCCATTACATTCGGTGATAGCTGAAGCTCGTAGTAAACGGAAAAACACTGAGAGCAGAAATACCTTACGCAGTTGTTGGGCACAGTGTTGGAAGCGTGTTGTTGTGGATACGCTTTATGGGTATGGACGTAGTCTACATGTTTGGTACTACAACGTGCAGAGAAGTTACCTCTATGTCAGAGATAACATTGTCCATCATACACTTTAGAAATCTACGATTAAGGGCAATCATCTGTTTCGAGCAGTCTTTGATATAATCCCCCAGATTATGCAATAAAATCTGCTATGGCTTGGATTAAGGAAACAAACGTGCATCTATTGTACTAGTCAGCTCATAGATCCAATCTGAACTCGAATGAACATTTGTGAAATGGCTTGAAAGATGCTTGAAAAAATATCTTCGGAATCCTACATCATTTGCAGAATTCAAGAAAATTTTGCTTGAAAGTGGTGAATAATTTCTCGTAAAACGATTTCGAAGTACATGAAAAGTGCATCATTCACATTTAATGCTGTGGCCAATGTTGTACCTATTAAAAATAATATTTTAATAGGTGTCCATATTTCCCAGATTTTCCAGTTCTTTGGGTAGTTCAACGTAATTATGTTAATCGATTTATTGATAAGATTTCTGGGAGTACTTATAATATAATAACTTAGTCACCTATTAAATTCGTCCTGTATTTAATATTGCCTGAAAAAGAACACGATTTGCACATTTCATAATTGGTCCAAAAACGAAATCTTTTTTAGCTCCAAGCTTTTCGATAATAAGTATTTTATACAGAATCCGTTTCACATAAACCTTGCTTTCATTTATTATACTGTTTTTCTTTGAATAATCGCGAGACTCCTTCGTTCCAATTTTTTTATTTTAGCATTACTTCGTTGTGATTTATTACAACACGACTTTGCCATGATAAATAGCACTACTTCGCTTTTATCTGTTACAGTGCTAGCTCGCTGTGATTTATTATAACACTAGTTCGTATTTATTTATCAGAGCACTGCCGGCTTCTTGCAGCTCCCCCACGACTAATAACTACAATGCAACACTAATAGAAATGCATTGAACTGCACTAGGTGTGTATTCAAACAACGTACGTGCTACTGCCTGACAACTTTTATTCATAGCAAACTATTCTTTATGTTGTTATTCGTGACTCACGAGAGGGACGCTGATGAGCACAGCGTAATTAATTACATAAATGAACTATATTTGTAGCATTCTCAACAACTCTGATACCAATTTTTAGTAGAATGTTTAAGTTCTTTGTGACGTGCCTGCCTCGCAAGACGCACACGACTTAAAGGCAGATAGCAGCGCGAACGACGTCGGCGTAGCTCAGCTGGTAGAGTGACTTGTTCCGGAATAAGTGGACTCGGGTTCGATCCCCGGCGTGGACCAAAAATGACGGACAAATTTACTTCGTCATAATGACGCCCGAACTTCCCGGATGACTCGGCCGTTAAAGATCTCGCAATGGTGTGATGTTATTTCCACACCGCGAGACACGAAAAATAAGAGAATCCCTTCTTCAGCGTTTCGAAAAATAAATGTGTGTGACGTTGCATTCGACACACCAGAGTGACGGGCAGTTCTCAAGTGCACGTTCTTCAGCGGATGGCTGCCTACGATGATTCATGGGCACGGCTGACCAGTGGGCCATGTCTCCGGCCCTCTTTCGGGAGGGGGGAGATGTGACGTGCCTGCCTCGCAGGACACACGGCTTAAAGGCAGATAGCAGCGAGAACGAACGTCTGCGTAGCTCAGTTGGTAGAGCGACTTGTTCCGGAATAAGTGGACCCGGGTTCGATCCCCGGCGTGGACCAAAAATGACGGAGAAATTCACTTCGTTATATTTACTAATATGTATGTTTTTCTATTTCTGTACACCATGTGATTAACCTTAGAATAATCGAATAGACGATTATGCTGCAAGTAAAATCACATCCTGTGTTAGAAAAGAAATTCGATATTGCCCCAAGAGACAGTGGAAATGTTTATACAGAGTACACGTTTAGCGTGAATTTCATTGGTCAGCATAACCTTTCCCCGCAAGATAAACTTTCGACAATATAGTTCAGTCTCATTTACACGCACTGCATGATTTACTATCCATTATTATGCGAGGAACGTGCGTATCTCGTGAAGTTCTCTGTTGCTGATCAATAACAGTCTGTCATGTAAGTCTTATCACAGATTCATGAGCAAATCGATTAATTGTCCTTCCTCGAGCCTACTGCGTGAAACTCTTTGAGCTTCTTAACAAACGGTGAGTGAAATTGAAAGCACTGAGACTTCTGCATAAGATTTGTTTTGCTACACGTATGCTGATAGATGTTCTATAGCATTTCCAGGAGTCAGAGGGAATGATTTAAGATCCAATAATCAATCACTCATTCTTTTCATGATTCAGTACCCATCGGTGGTCAAATCGTAGGAAATCAATCGAAGACACCAGTTAGCAGAAACCCCGTGTTAAAGAGAAATGTACTTCCGAAGAAAGTAATATTTAAAATAATTATTAACTGGAAATAAATATACCAATTCGAATCACATTCACACTTTTAAAGAGTGGTCTTAAATTATCCAATTATTTGGCATAGAATAAAACTCAAAAACTGCTATGCTTTCGCTCTCCACAGGAAGGTATTTCCTATGCTGTACGTTGGAGCAGGATTCAATGCACAACAAATACGTAAAATCGATATCTCGCCTGTTAGGTTGAACATGTGTCAATAGCAAGATATAAATGAAAATACGTTGAATATTGCGTCATTGTAACAGACGTAATGTGATTACACTGGTTTGCATAATTTTGCAACAAATGGAAAAATCGTGATAACTCAAAAAGTATTCAACCGATTCGGATGTAATTTGGTGGTAAGTTTTATCAGACCATATGCAACAAATTTCATGCATACATATTACTAAGCTGTTCCCTGAGATTCAGATGTTAGCTCCAAAAAGAAATACAAACTACCAGATTTTTTTACTTACTGTTGTCGTATCAAACTTCTCCATTTATAGCGATCTTGACATAAACTCGTGCTTCACTGATATCCATTACACGCCGTACACAAGATCTTTTATATTTCGTACTCATAATCTTTTTCTGATGCTGATATCAAGATGAAATAGGAAAAGGTACTTCAATACGGAGTGTGGTTACCCCGAACAGCAATACAGGCCCGACAGTGATGTTCCATGCTATTAAATATGCTGTCGAGCAGTTCCGTGGATAGCTGCGTCTATTGTTCGAGCAAAGTAGTGCGGAGCTCATGCAGGGTTCGGGCAGGAGACTGGAGGCTAGCAATACCTCTCGAAAACATCCCAGACATGCTCAATGGGATTCATATCGGGAGGGCGTGCTGGCCACTCCATACAGACTATAGTCTCCCGTACCGGTGCACAAAGAGAGCTGTGTGAGAGCGGACGTTATCCGCTTGCAGTACAAATGTATCGCCAATTGCGGCCGCATGCGGACGAACAATAGAGTCCAGGATATCGTATTTATACCTCTGAGCATTGAGGTTTCCATAAGGAAACACATAGAGGTCGTTACGGCCGCCTAACGCTATGCCTGCCCGCACCAGAGCACTACCACCACCATAGGTGTCCCTTTCCTGGATATTAGAGAAAAGATAGCGAGTACCGACCTCTCTTCAGATGTACACTTGGCGAGAATCACTCTGTAAACAGCATCACGACTCAAATCCGAGCTGCCGTTGCACCTGAGGTGACTGTGCGAACAATCCGCAACCGTCTACTGGATACGTGCACGTGTGCACGTATCCAGTAGACGATGTAGGAGGTGCTGTTTAACGTACCTCTGACTCCAGCCCACCGTCAGGAACGGCTGCAGTGGTGTCGCCAACGTCTGCACTGGATAACGCAATGGCGATCTGTCGTGTTCAGCGATGAAAGCAGATTCTGCTTGGGAGCCTCCGATGGCCTATGCGTGTTCGCAGACGTACAGGGAGAGCGTCTTCACCCTTCTTGCAACCGTCAGCGACACACAGGGCCTACACCTGGTCTCCTGGTGTGGCGAGCGATCAGCTATCACTCCCGTACACAACTAGTGTTTGTACCGGGTACGTTAAACAGCACCTCCTACATCAACATCATCATTCAGCCCGTTGTTCTGCCATTTGTAAGGTCGGTTCATCGTGGTGTTTTACAGCAAGATAACGCACGCCCACACACGGCACGTGCAACGCAGCATGCACTTCAGGGTATGAGACAACTTCCATGGCCTGCACATTCACCGGATTTGTCCCCCATTGAGCACGTGTGGGATTTTATGGGACAACGACTTATCCGGTTTCCACGACCAGCCACGACCATCCCCGATTTACGCGTTCAGGTTGAAGATGCTTGGATCTCAATACCCTGAACTTACATCCAACATCTGTACGACAGACTCCAAGCCAGAATTGCACAGTGTGACACAGTTCATTGCGGTTCAACCTCGTACTAACCATGTTACATGGAAATGTTATTTTTCAGTTACCAGCAAATACAGCTGTATTTTGCCATAATGTTTTGATCACGTTATCCTCTGTATTCCGTTATTATGCTGAATAAATTTCGTTGGTATCAGACGTTTCCTTCTTGGTGTTCTTTTTTCACTTTCCGCCAGTGTAATTGGACACCTGTGATAGCAAAGGAAAACGAAGTATATTCACCTTCAATAGTTGGTGGAGCCTCCACGAGCGGCGATTATAGATGCGACCCTGCGGGGCATATTCTCAACCAGGCGTTGTATGACGGCTAGCGGTATTTTCTTCCACTCGGCTTGAAGACAGGTCAGTTCCTTCACCGATTTCGGACGGTGGGAGCACCCCTTAAGTCGACGCTCCAACTCGTCCCAGAGGTGCTCGATAGGGTTAAGGTCCGAGCTCTGCGCAGGCCAGTCCATTCGATTAACCCCATTGTCACCATACCAAGCCATGGTGAACCTCGCAACATGACAGGTGGCATTACCATCCTGAACGTAACATTGGTCCATCCCGTAAAACTGCCACAACGTAGGAAACGCATAGTCATCCAAAATGGTGCAGTAGGTCTCGGCGCTGAGTCTACTAGGAATTGCGACCAAGGGTCCCGTGTCATACCAGGAGAAACACCCCCATAGCATAATTAAACCGCCGCCGAACTTCACAGTTGGCATAATACATTCCGGCAGGAGGCGTTCTCCAGGCAGACGCCAAACCCAGACCCTCCATCCAAACGGTAGAGGGTGAACCTTGATTCGCCGCTACAGAGAACCTGTTTCCACTGTTCAACGGTCCACTGTCGACGTTCTTTGCACCACGTTAGCCGAGCAGCGCTATTGGACTTGGTGATCAAAGGCTTGTGGGCGGCAGCACGTCCATGATAACCGAGCAGATGGGCTTCCTTACGGATGGTATTCATCAAAAGAACACTCCCGGATGCCTTTTGAAACTCCTCGCGGATGTGGCCCATCGATTTGGTGCGGTTCTTCCGAATTTCTCTGGCTTCCACCCGTCGGTCTCTAAATTCCAGTTTTGTGGGTCTGCCGGGTTGAGGCCAATTCCGACAGTCACCTCTCATCTTCCACTTGCCAATCACATAGGCCACTGTCGACTTTGGGTACTTCAACTCGCTGGATATGTCACGTATGGATCGGCCCTTTCGGTGATACCCGACGATTACACCTTTCTCGAAATCAGAGAGCTCCGAACTGCGTGGCATCTTGCATGCGACTGGTTGCGTTGTTGTTTCCCACACGATATTTAACGGCGGCGGCTATGACGTTTATCAGGACCGCAGATATCGTCTATTGCAGGGGTGTCCAATTACTTGTTGGTAGTTAGTGTATGTCATGGCCATATCCCATACATTTATTTTAAAAATGTAACGTACGTGGCCTGTCAAACATCATGTACAAGCAAGAATAGTAAAAATGGGACGCACGGCGTAGCTCAGTGGCTCTCAGCGTAGCATATTCATAGAATTCCATCTTAACAAGTCAGATCATGATATTTCTATGATGCTGTAGCTGCCCTGATAACTGCAAGTGATATTATTGTGAGGTGGAAGCGCCTGGGAGCAGCAACAATGCAGTTGCGATCTGGTAGACCATGTAAAACGACAAAAGTGGGACCGTCCAGAGTTTTCAACTAGATGTTTTTTGGTATACAAAATTCTTCTACTCTAGCTCGTATTCAATATTTTTTATCCTTACTGATGAATTACGTTACAGCCTGAAGCTCAGTGTTCATTGCAGTTCCAATGCAGCTGGTCTTTATATCGTTTAGATTTCGCAGAATACTATGATTCCAAGCCTTGCTTGTTCGCCACTGTAGAATAGCCGCTGAAATCAACATTTTTGCATCCTACAGCCTGGTTATCTGCTTTTCCCCCACAGGTGTACACTTGTTTCTATTTATCGATGAGTTGCAGTGCATTCTACAGCTTCGAGTCTTTACGTGCGCTTCGTGATTATAGGTGGTTAGCCATTATATACTTGATTTCGGTATTACGGTTGAAACGAGTTACTGCACGTAAGCACATTTTTCCAGATTGTTCAATGTTAGGATTTATTGAATGTGATTGATAGTGCTAAAAACTTGGCTCTTCTTTCTTACCCTGAAGAAGTGGTTCTACATCTCAGTCTAGGATACGAGCCTCATATTACGGCCAGAGATGAGCTAGAAGGTCCTAAGAATAGAAATGACGTAATCAATCCATTGTCATTCATGAAACAGAATAAAGAAGTTGTTTACCCTGACGATAAAGTTCTTGTAAATATACGAAATAGATTAATCACGAAACTTGACTTTTCATGAGAACTTTCGACATACCAAATATGAATCGGCACATCCTTTTCCTACATAGATCTATTAATCGGATCTTAAAAATTATTTTTCCATGGGTTGTTTAAACTTGAAAACAATGATTTATGACCTTTTTCTGCTTCTAGTGGACAAGCATGAAACCAGAGTGTATAAATATGCATGTATGGCTACCCTTCGCGATATTTATTATACTCCATATCATTTCCACTAAATTTCTATTGGAATAATTATTTTGTCATAGCATAATATTTAATATGTGTGTCGAAAAGTGTTCCAAATTCTTTAAATAGGGCATAGTTTTCAACTGAGAGACATGCATGCATATCCTGTTTATGCTTGTATCGCTGCTTCTGAAAGTCCCGTCTGGAAAACACTTTATTTTTGATCACATGTTTTCCCCTATGAGAAACATTTTGTGTGTATTTTGTTTAATTTTTCTGAATGTACAGCTCTCATGCAAATGATCGCAAGTTTCTCTAAATTTAAAACTATATTTCCGCTTTCCAACTTTTGATTTAAAAATTCATGTTCCACTAGATACTTGTTTCTGAAAAATAGTTTTGTGTTTCTAACAATACCGCTTTTCTTTTAGGAAGCGTAATTGCATTTCTTTTATTAAATGTTTTACCATAATTTTACTTTCAAATGATCTACGGAAAATGCTCTTTCTGTGTCTGACAACAGTCTTTATTGCCAATATTTTAAGTGGATTTTTAGTTGGAGTAATGGGCAGGTTTACGTAAGAGGGAGAGAGTGCCCATTTCTTTTAGCGACTAAATGTATCCGTCTAAAAGACTCAAATGTTTTTGTTACGTCAAACACCATATCCTGCGGATAAGCTTTTGTACGCACCCCCCCCCCCGTGACGCCGTGGTTTAAGCGCTGTCTTATGACCATCTCTCCGTGAAGGGTCCGGGTTCGAATCCCGGTGAGGCGTGGATATTGTGTTTGTCTTACGATACTGGCTATCTCCCTTCCCTGTAACCGGTGACCCTAAGTTAGGTACGTGCGACTGCTTATAGCTCATCGAGTTGCTCACGGTGGTCGTTAAACCTTCAGTCAAGAAACAAAGAACTTTTGTGCACATTTACCAACCAAAATTCACTTTTCCATCCGACTGCTGTTACATCGATTACAAATTTTTACAGATTTCTCAGATTTTGTAAATCAAAATATTCCTATTAAAGAAAAACGAGGCTTGAGGATACGTATTAAAATCCAGTTTAAAAGATGTAAAATGGAACGTAGAGGTAACTGCCAAGCTTTTGTCGCACATTAGCAGCCTTCTCGTACCAACATTGGAAGCATGTTATTTGTGCCTTAAAAAAGCCATCCGTGTGTAACCAAAAGCTCGGATGTAATCTCTACGTTTCCTTTCACACCTATTAAACGGGAATTTTATTAGGGATATGCAAAAGTTTCCACCGTCTTAAGGAGAAAGGAGATAGGAACAATTGGGAAACCAGTACATATTTATTCAATGAAATAGTGGCCGTTAGCATCAATGACCTTTTGCCATTTTACAGGCAACAAATGAATGTCCTTGTGATAGAAGGACTCGGGTTTTCAGCTGAAGAACGCAGTGCCGAAATTTTCCACCTCTGGAACTGTGGTGAAGCATTGTTGGGCTAGGATATGTTGCATAGAGCGAAAATTATGTAAGTCTGAGGGTGCAATGTCTGTGGAGTAAGCCGGATGCGGTAAAACCTCCCAGTGTAACTATTCAAAGGTTGATTTCGAGGTGGCACTGACATGTGGTCTGGCATTATCGTATAACAGGATGACTGATCGGCGTCCTTTACCTGTTCATGAGCGTTTTTGCCCCATTGCGGCGTTTAGTTTCATCAACTGATCTCTATAACATTGTGCAGTGATTGTTTCGCCCGGTTCCAACAGTTCGAAGTACAGCACTCCATGCATATCCTTACACACACACAACAACATCTTTTTCCCGTGGATATCCTGTTTTGCAGTGGATGTTGATGGTTGGCCTGGTTCGACCTAGGATCGCTTGTGTACGGGGTTGTCGCAATAAACCGAGTTTTTATTCCTGGTACCTTCTACAACAAATTCTTCCCTTGAAAACTCTTCAGCAACGACATGCAGATGCCCAATAGTTGATCAATATTACTCTCCGTTAAAGTATGCGGAACTCACTTACCAATCTTTTGGATCTTCCCCAAGGCCTGTAGACGCAGTACCACCGTCGAATGAGCCACTATAAAACGTTTTGCCAGTTGCGTGGTCGATTGTGTGGCATCTTCTTGCAACAGCGATCCCAGCTCTTCGTCGGTGAGTTCCTGCCATCTACCTGCACGTGGCTTGTCTTCCAAGCTTAGATAACCTTTCTTAAACCTGGCAAACTACTCTCGACACGTCCGCTCACCCGTAACCGTTTCGCCATACGCCTGACATATTGAACCGTATGCTTCACTCGCACTTTTCCCTAAACTGAACGTGAATAACAAACAGTGCCGCAAGTGAACTTTATCGACCGCCATGCTTGGCTTTATGTACGAACTGACAGCAAAGGACCCTGGTCTGTTAGACCCTTACAGCGTCCGATAGATGGGGCGGCGGAAACTTTTGCAAACCGTATCTTCAAAACTCGTTCTTATTTATTAGTCGACTCAAGTGTATCCCCAGTTTTATGATTCAGATTATTTCATCAGGATGCACTGAGAAAAAAAGTTTGTTCGAAACAACAAAATAGTTCTGTTGAGCTGTTTTGTCGATTTATTTTGTTGCTTTAGCCAAGCTCCAACGGAGTTGTTTTGTTGGCAACAGAAAATTATTTCGTTGGCCATATTTTATTATTTTAACTAAACGTTTTATCATAATAATAATACATATTATTGGATCAAGCAAATTCTCAAAAATCGACCTAGGCATTTTGTTAAATGAACAAAACTTTTTGTCATGATAACAATACGTTTTGTTGAATCGACAACAATTTTCAGCAAAATACATTTGTAAATTCAACAAACATTTTTGTTGACTGCATATCGACAAAATGTTTTGGTTGATTCAACAGTTTTTTTGCTGAATTAACAAAACGTTTTTCTCAGTGCGGTGTAAAATTTGGTTTTATTTTTCTGGATACTGCTGATTGCCTAAAATGAGATTAAAAAACTATATCTTGAAATACCTTTAGTACAGTAGATGTGAAATTCTTGTTCAAAAGAATGCACTTCATTTCAGGAAATTTGGAGATATTCGCTTAGTGCCTCCTTAATCGTGATAACGCTGGCCATTATCGATCCCGTCTGTGAATGAGATCTTGATGGTTAATTGGATAACAAGAAATCTCTTTTGGCCGAGAACATTTTGTCCAACACGTTAACCGGTTTATTTACGTTTAGTTGCCGCTTGATTATGGATGGCATTCATTTATTGCTGCTTACACGCAAGGTTGCAATGTTTCTGATTTATCAGTAAATCAACTGACTTCGATTGTTGTCAACTGATAGATTTTTGTAAACCACAAGGATCAACCGATTTGTTTCTGCTTTCAGGCAACCTCTTGAATTTTATACTATTGTGCCTATTTTTTTTATTTATTTTACCGCTGGTTTTTTTCCTATTAACTCTAAAATATTATGGACTTTCTTACTAATGGTGTATAACTCCTCAAGCAGTTTATTATGGATTCTTTTATCGAATGCCTTAGAGAACTAAAAAATATCAAGAAATATTACCGTGGTATTCTTTGTTGATAATTTATGCTATACATATTTCGCATGCGAAAGCATCTATAGGTGGGAAATAAAACGAATGATTCGAGAGAATACATTTATTTACGTACAGCACATTGCACTTATTCGCGCCACTCACGATCACACTGAGCCACAGTCCGGTACATACTAAATGGAATTAAATCATAATAATGAACAATAAGATTTACTAATTCCTGACATTGAGCGTACTTAGGTAGGTGTATTAATCAATGTTATTGTCGTAAAGCCAATGAAAGAAGATGTATGAGTCATAAAAGTAAATATTTACTAAACTATGGTGGCGGCAATAGTAAGTATTTCGTTTTTTAAGTTTTTCAAAAACAATATTATTATTATTTATATTATATATTAAAATTTAGACGAGCGTAAAAAACGATTTTGACACCGATGTAGCTGCGAAATTCCATCTGCGCATTCGCAAGATAAAACTCTGACTTCAAGATAGAAAGAAAAGCTGAAAACAAGTATGTTAGTGAGGGCGGATTTGTATCTTTGGGTGTAGGATATGTACAGGTTACAACCCATCGTGTTATGCATCCTCTTAAAGCTCTCGTTAGTAGGAGATAACCCTTCCACACCTTTGGTGGTGGATCGAGAGGAAGGCAAATATTTCGCTAATACGCACCGTTTTCGTAGCAACAAAAATGCATTTTCGTAATTGCTTTTATCACATTTAGCATCTGGTTCTTGTACTTTACAAAGATTGCAATGAGATATTGTTACGTTTATGTAAAACGTGATGAAATAATTTTCGGTGGTAGTTTAGTAAAATATACTGTTGAGTAACGATGAAATTAGCTATTGTTGCGTCACTTCGTGGGATAGCATTCAAAAATCAGATTTCAACAATAGATTTGGCTACTTCCGTTACCCATTTTCGTTACATCGAAATGTTTTGCTTGAGTTTTACTTCACTACTGTCGGGAAAGGTGCATAGCATAAAACATTCCGCCAGAGATAGGTCGGTTAACTCTCTTTGTGTGTGTGTGTGTGTGTGTGTGTGTGTGTGTGTATGTGTGTGTGTGTCTGTGTCTGTGGTGGACGCACGCGCGATTAATAAATGCTTTTAAAGAATATTCAGTAAAGGAGCATCTGACTCAATGTTTCAAACACATCTTAGAAATAGGATACTAGGAGATTTGGGCTACAGTAGCAAATAGGAAAAACATGTGGAAATGTGGTACAGAAAGCTGAGTGTTTTGCTTTCAGTTCTGTCGACCACCTAGATACCACGGGCAAAAGGGTCTTGGTTACTAGTCCCTAGATGCCCAGAGAAAGAAAATCTTAGGCAATTGAGCTGGAAAAGGGAGTTCATCCCTAGTTGATTTTCCACGAATTCTCTCAACATTAACATATGGAACGCCAACAGTATGAACAAGAAAGATAACACCGAATCTTCGGGTGTAATGAGCACGTCTTTTGAATCCGTTCTGACGCGAATTAAATGTATCAAAGCTATTCAAAGTCAGTGGAACCGGTATGGAAATCAGTAATATCTCACCGAAGAAAGAAGTTTTTCAATCGTGTTTCTAATCCCGCAGATATTGCTGTAAACCAAATCGTAACCAATTGCCCTCTGGTTGCTCCCTTGTGCTTCAAGAAAAATCTGAAATTATATGAGAAACATTTCGTAAAGGAAACGCTCTCTAGCAAAGAAAGAATTTTCAAATCGGAATTTTAGGAGCAGAGATATCGACAGTATAGGATATTGAAGTTGTTGAAGAAATTCGTGCCAATAACACTAACTGTTAAAATACCATCGTTGCACGATATAAAATGAAATTCAAATTTAAGGATAAAATAAAACTTTTGTATACACCGAAGAAAAAGTTGAAGGTCAAAATCACATCACTAGGTCTTTCGTGCTGGCTCCCAGCACATCCTCAGGTGAATGCTAAAAAGATATTTTTTAGCATTCACCTGAGGATGTGCTGGGATCCAGCACGAAAGACCTAGTGATGTGATTTTGACTGAAGATGTGCTGGGAGCCAGCACGAGAGACCTAGTGATGTGATTTTGACTGAAGACTTACTGGGAGTCAGCAGGAAAGACCTAGTGATGTGATTTTGACCTTCAACTGTTTCTTCGGTGTATATAAAAGTCATTTTATCGTTAAATTTGAATTTCATGTTATATCGTGCAATAACGGCATTTTAACAGTAAGTATAAAATATCATCTACTTCTCCGCGGGAAAAACATGCATCATTTTAAGAAGAAAGTATTCTCGAAATGTTTTTTGATGTGAGCGGTATCGGTCCAGGAAATAATTTCTTCAGTCGAGTTTTCCGGAACTCAGACTTTTGCTGCAAATACATCAGAAGCAAAAATTAACACTTATGACCCCTGGTGGCGAAACCATTCTTCAACAAAAATTAAAAATTATATGCAAAACATTTTCCATCAGGATCTGTATCCGGTGCACAAAGAATTTTTGAAATCGGAATTTTAAAAGCAGCGATATCTGGTAAAACGCAATTTACGCCCCTAGCGGAAAGTCTTATGAATTACTTGAAAATTTCGAAATTAAATGGAAAACATGTAGCGCAAAAAACTATCCAACAAAGAATGCTCTTTTTTTGAATTGGATCATTAGAAACTAAGATATTGATAAAAATAAAATATACATTTACGCCCCCTGGCAGAGAATACATGCAATATTTTAAGAAGAAAATATCCCAAAATTTTTTATCGACGTGAGTGGCATAAGTCCACGAACGAATGTTTTCAATCATGATTTTAGAAGCTCAGATTTTGTGGCAAATACATCAAAAGCAGAAATTTATACTATCGCTCCTTGTGGCCAAACTGTTCTTTGACAAAAATCAGAATACATGTGCGAAAGATTTCTCATCAGGAGCTGTATCCGCTGCAAAAGAATAAATAAATTTAAATCAGAGTTCTGGAAGTAGATATATGGGGGAAGACGCAATTTATTTTACGCCCCTAACGGAAAATCTATGCGTAACTTGAAAAAGTGACTATACCTAAAATACTCTTCGACATAAATGGAATCAAAAGGTAAAATAATTTTTCAATCGTATGTTTAGAAGCAAAGATATGGAAGAAAATGTATTTTGAATTTGATATCAACTGCATTTACGCCCTCTAGCGGCGAAAGTGTATATCGTAAAAAAAACCCGGCGTAAACGATCATCATTTGCGTATTTCAAGCTTTCCAATGCAAAAAAGAACTTTTTCAAATCGGACTTATAGTTTCAGAGATATGATGTCCACAGACGGAAGAACGGACAAACCGATAACATAAGCACGATCTTTTTTTACAAAAGACGTGCTACAAATAAAAAGCTTCAATTTATCTATGTCTTTACCGAAGAAAAGACTGGCATTGCTCTTATCAGTAAAACATTTTTTAAAAACACTATAATATTTCAGTGCCCGTTTACAAAGTTCACAGAAATGTTGAAATTAGTACTCCAAAATATGGCGTTCTCATCCTTGTCAACAATAAAATTAGCCATTATGACTCCTATTAACAATAAATTAAATTCGCTGAACCGCGTGCTATTATTTTCAATCTTAACGACAAATCAAGAAAGTAATTTCTCAGTGCCTACAGTACACCCAATAAAAATAATATTTCAGATGATTTAATAACATTATTTTCCAACAAATACCCTACCATTACTGGGGCTATATTGGCAAAAATAAATCTATAAAACTTCTGGTCACATTGAAGTCACCATTCTCCCTGTGCCAACTTCAATCGGACTACACGGAACATCGAATACCCTGGATTTTTGTAATGTTTAAATACATTAACTGCTCATATGAAATCAGTGCTCTGCATATATTAAATTACTATCATCTTCAAGTGGTTCTCAAGCTCTATGAAGGCATAAAATCCATCTTCCCTAATGGATGAACAAGTGGGAATTGCTCTCAAAAAATCTCGAAGAATTACCCGCACCTTCGGTTCTCGGCTGAAATTCTACAGAAGAACTGATGACCGAAATAAATAAATTATAGGATTGCATCAACGAAAAATCTGCTAGCACTCAACTCCCCAATAAACCCTTCAAAAGCCCTTACATCCTCCCTCAATGGATTAAAAGAAAAATCCCCGAAAGAAACCGAGCAGGACGTGAATGGAGGCAAACACAATTCGAAATGGACAAAGATAATTATTCTTTTCCCAACAGAGAAACAACCGATTATGTACGAAATCATTACAATTCCCTTTAGCATGGATCTCGTAGTACTCTAGACAAAGATTCTTTATTTGGGATTAATCAAATAATCCGGAACGTTCCACGAGCGATTAAATATCATGAAAAATTTGCCACCTATTCGAAAACCCGGTAAACGCATTGCCTATTCACATGATGAAAATTTGAGATTTTTACCGGCTTTCTTTCTAAACAATTCGCGAAGAACATTATATAGCATGAAAAAGCATGATGGAATTGTCTATGGTCATATTACGAAATATTTTCATTTCCCGGAGAATTTCCCGTTCAGTCCGGAATCCATGTGTTCTTTCAGCACAGGCAAAGACCAACAAAACCGATTTTTCACCTGAACCCCCGATATCACTACCACCGAAATCATGCTAATTATCAAAGTACTGAAACCAAATATGGCCCTGAACCGGATGATATCTCCAAAAAATTCTAAACTTGCTGCTATATCCCTATATTGAATATATCCCCAAATTAATCAATAAAGCAATAAAATTCCGTTATTTTCTATATATTTGGAGCATCTAATCCGTATTCAGAAACCAAACACTGATCCTACTATCCCAAAAAAATCGTAGATCGATTTCCCCATTATCATCTATTACTATAATTATGTAGGTACATCCAGCAATCCAGCTTTAATCTCCAACTTATTTCTGATTTTCAATTCGTTTTGAGACCAGGACACTCCCATTTGCTTCAATTTTCTCAAGTATCAAAAATATCCTGTATTTTCTTCAATCGCTGAAAATCCACTGGTCTGTTTTTGTGTATTGAAAATAACTTCAACAAAGTTTTCTCTGTAATTTCTAACTACGAACAAATTTAATTTCAATTTACTACGATTTCTCCTTTCTCACGACACGAAAATTCTCAGTTAAATAAAACAGAGCTACTTCAAGCCAACAGAATGTTTGCTCAGGACTGCCACAAGTATCAGTTTTATGGTCAACACTGTATCTATTGTATACAGCTGACATTACAGTAGAAATGTCCAGCTCATTGCCACGAAACTCCAAAAGTACAGGGTGCTGATAAAGTCTTTCCCACATTACAAAAATTATTATTAAAAATTTATAGAAGTTAAAATAAAATGGTTGGCAACATAATATAGCAGCACTGATAAAGTTTTTTACTGTTCTTTAGGTGAGCGCTACTGCTGAACAAGAGAAGCATTTCATCGACAATGGCTTCCATAAAAGGGAAAGCAGCGTGCGTATTGTATTTCCATGAGACCACATCGGCGGTTACTGTCCTGCATTATTTCAGAAAAGAGTACATACGATCACTCCCGGACCAAAAAAAACATAAAAGCTTGGTATGAAAAGTTTAAAGCGACGAGTAGTGTTGGCGATCACCCCCGGGCAGGCCGAACGCCGGTTACACAAGAAACGCCTGCAGCTGTTCAGGAGACATTTCTGCGAAGCCCCAGGAATTCCATTCCTCGTGTTTCACTGAAAACTGGGATTCTTCGTGCCACGGTTCACAAAATTTTACACAAACGTCTTCATCTGTATGCTTATAAGGTACAGATCGTTCAAGCTCTTCAGCATAGCGACTGGCCTTGCTGTGCTGCATTTGCGACGGAGATGTTGCTGCTCATAGCTCATGACAGTGATTATCAGCACTGTGTTTGTTTCTCAGATGAAGCCACATTTTACGTCTCTGGTACAGTAAATAGGCACAATGTGAGAATCTAGGGAATCAGAAAATCATCAACATGTCATCTAACAACAGAGGGCTGGCCGGAAAGTAAAAGTATGGTGCGGTCTGATGCATGACAGAATCATCGGATCCTTCTTTTTTACAGAGCCTAGGGTGGCATGTAACGTGTACCTGAGGTGCTGGAACTTTTTATAGCACCTCAGTTGCATTCACTCCATACTTCGGCTATTTTCCAACAAGACGGAGCACCATTACATTGGTCAATAATGGTTCGTGAGTTCCTGAATGCCACATTTCTGGACAAATGGATTGACCGCGACGGTCGCATGACATGTCAACCTCGATTGCCCGACATAACCCCTCTTTCTGTGGGGTTATGTGGAAGACCAAGTTTACTCTAGCAGTGTTCTGGATGTCGAGACGTTGAACAGCAGAATAATGGACGTCATTTGTTCTGTCTTTGCTGAGATGTTAAACAAAACATGGCGTTAAATCGAATAACGCTTAGATGCCCTCCGGGCAACAAATGGCGTCCATGGGGAGGTGTACTGACCCTAGAAAAACACTTTACTTGTGCACCAACATTGTCGTGCAATCCCTTTCTTGTACCTGTAATACCTTTTTATATTAATTTTTGTAATGTGAAAAAGACTTTATGGACACTCTGTACATCAACATACTTAACTAACCACGTTGGAAAAGTGCACTCAATACCCAAGCTATCATTTTTGCTCGAAATAGTATCATCCACTCCCCACAGAAGTTAATTTAATCAACGAGCCCTTTCCTAGTGTCAACAAATTAAGTAACGCAGTATTATTTTCGAAAAGCGTCTGTTCTTGGGACCTTACGTCACGTATTCCACCAGAAAAGTTTTCATCCTGAAAAGTACTTTACAATCCCTGTGATTTGCAGAAAATCCCATGCTAACCCTCGAAAACAAAACTAACCCAAGAAAAATGAGCGTCATCTCACTGTTCCTGTAGTGTATGCAGAGAATTCCGCGTGCTCAAGTTACAATCATTCCAAAATAAAATTGTGCGCCAAATATCCTCAGCACATTCTCCCACCCATCTACTCCCGAAAAAGAGAACGAAAATACCAAATGCAAACTACAAATTTCCATGAGCAAGCAAATAATTGAATTCAAGGCGAAAAATTATTTTAAAAAAAATTGCCAATCATCCCAAACTACTACTCTCCAAGTTGTCAATAAATACTCAATCGACTACATACGATTACATAAAAGTCTGAAATATAAGCTTCTCTCTGTACCACGATTATTATTTAAAACAGTCAGAAATAAATTTTGCACGATTCCACAGATTCCTCAAAATGACTTCAAACCAGTAAATATCAAGGTGGAAACACATAGGAATTTAAGAACAACTTGATTTATGTCTATATGGATTTATGTCTAAATTGATTTATGTCTAAATTGATTTATGTCTATATTTATTTATGTCTATATGACTTCAAACCATTTTGAATTTTTATGAATTATGCATTGCGCTAATCTATCTCCTAAATCCCTATGAATAGTTAGCACATTCTAGGTTCTGAGTCACTCCAGCATTTAGAGTATCGGAAAGTAAGTACACTTTCGCTCATTCTAATGTTTGAGTCAGCGCACCATGACGAGCCTAGAAATTATCAAAATCCGGAGCACAACCCATGTTTACTGTGATTTATGGTCGAAATATGGTAAACATTTAATTATTTTTGTTTAGTCCTTAAAAGTTACGATTCCCAGGGGATTTTTTCATTACAACTCCCGTATTTTGTAACAAATTATTATAATAAAATAAATAAATAATAAATTATTTTATTTAGTCAAAAATAAATAACTAAATAAATAAAATAAAAATAAAAATACATAAAAAAAGGCGCTCGTTTATAAAATTTGCTTCAATTTCCAGAAAAAATGCATTATTTAATTTTCTCGACTTCCAAACCTCCAATTTTTTTCCTGGTTTTCCAGTGAATTCCTTTGTACGAAAATACCGCTCTACGAATCTCATACACCACCCAAACTGTTACCACGCATCCAATAGGATTTGTCTGGCCGTTCCTTTCTGCCACCTGAGCTTTGAATCTTTAACGTCAGTGCATTCAGCAGTACGGCTAAGTAAGTGTACGCAACTCCACACACACACACACACACACACACACACACACACACACCGCATCACTACTAGCTCCTCCTCTTTTTATATTAACAGCAATTTAATTTTTAAAACTTGCTTCCCTCCACCTTCCCCCATTTTTCCCTTTGCTTTCTCTTCTGCTGCAGCTGGAGATAATGGCGCAGTTCCAACGGGGCGTGGTTTTAATTATATCTATTTAGTAACCAGAGAGTTAGCATAT
This sequence comes from Macrothele yani, assembly GCA_039090855.1. Classification (NCBI taxonomy): domain Eukaryota; kingdom Metazoa; phylum Arthropoda; class Arachnida; order Araneae; family Macrothelidae; genus Macrothele; species Macrothele yani. The sequence goes on along the minus strand of CM077002.1, from coordinate 104,452,870 downwards.
ACTCCTAATTTTTCACTTTTCTCTTTAAAAAAATATCTTTCCAATCATAAGACCCTTATCTGGTTCTCAAAATTTTTATTCTTTAAATCATGTAACTATATGTGAATTGACTTCTAAACTTACCGAAATTAATCATAAAATTCAAGGTAGTAGTCTTAAAAGCACGATAATTAAAACATTACGAAATCTTCTTACGAAGTGAACAACATAATTAATGTAGAAGTTAAAAGGTTAAAAATAAAGCAATAAGAATTTTCGGTCTTCCAGCTTCAGATGGGAGCACAGAAAAAGTTGAGTGGGGAGACATATAAGTGACATACAGACAGAACGTGACGTATCTAAACAGGTGATCATGTCGTTATATTCTGATATGATAGTGTTAAATTGATATATAAATACAACAATCTAAAGTGGTTAAAATATCGAAAGAATAAACATGCTGCACAAACCAAGATAAACACAGAAAAATGAAGAAATAAAGAAAAGTGCAAGCAATTACAGAGTAAACACATAACCTAACTTACCCATAATGACTAGATGGTGTAATTAATTACGTCCAACGTAAATCCAACGTTTCTTGAAAATGAAGTGGAACTGTTAGACTGTCCTGATCATAGTCCTGATCTTAATACCATAGAATACCTCTGGAATGTACTGGAACGATGGATACGAAATCGACCACACCGACCAGCAAAAGGTGGACCGACAATCTACTGATTGTGATTGTAAAGCCATTCGTCCAAAACATTGTGGTGTCCAAATACTTTTGATAATAGTGTGCAATGAGATGCCAGTTTACAAAGTACACCTATCCTCGTCACATAAATGTGTCACTGTAACAAGTAAGACGGCACGTGGGGGTGGTGTGCTGAGGTAGACCAGCTTGTAGAGCATCTGTTAGCGTTCGGAATTACCAAAACCGCGGATCTGATTTATTTTGAACGTGGCATGATAGTTGATATCGGACGTGTCGTTGGAATATCACCTTAGATGCGAAACGCAAAAAGCTTCCAGCGATATGCGATCCTAGGAACGAAATCAGCTAGTGGATAAGAGGAATCACAAGAGCCTGGCAGGAATCATGCAGGCGAACATACAACAAAATTACCGAATATCACTGCCGAGTTGACCATTGGTGTGCCGAGAGTCATTTCCGAATGTACTACGCATTGAATTACGTCGCGAATTGGCTAGCAGTTCTGCTTCTTTTATTCTAAAGACGAACACCGGTTCATCTTTGACATTGTTTTAACCACCAGCTGTTTTCGTCGACACGATCTCCGTTTGCTGAAAGATTTTTGCATTTCCCACCACTGATGGTAAACATTTGCTGCGGTTTTGCATGAAAAGCCCAAAAGATCGGGTCTTTGATATATACTTGAACCGGAAGGCCTGGTGCCAGCTAACATACCACGCTTAAAGTCGCTCAGATTACTTATTTTGCCCATACCGAACTTCAGTTAAATAAATGTTCGTGCGCTGGTCTGTCCGATTCATGAGCCGCGGGTGGCCTAGTGGTCAACGTTCGTTACTGCCACGGAGAAGACCTCGAGTTCGATCCCGGGCAGGTACGAACGCTCGGACCGCTAAATATCCACCGTGCATCGGATGGGCACGTTAAGCCGTCGAGCCCCGGGTACTGGCCCCCTGGTAATAAATAAGAGCGTCATCCTGCCCCTTTCTACCTTGCTTCCTTGTCACTTTCCTATTGGGCACTCTTGCCCAAATCTGCTAGCTTCCTATTTCTAAGGGTCGTTTAAGACCTGGAGTCAGACACTCCCTTCTTAAAACCCTCTACATCTGATCTGATCTATCCGATTCATACCGCATGGAGTGCTCAAGTGTCGTCTTACGTGTCGGAGTTACTCATTTATGCGACAAGGAGAAGTGTACGTAATAAAGTGACATTTCAGTGAATCAAGAGAATCTCACAAAGTGAGATCCGAAATAAATCGTAACTTTACTGTTTAGTAACTTTCTCCAAAAAACGTTTTCTTATTCAGTTTACTACATGAAGTAAACTTCTTATGGATTTCGATTTCCTTCTGATATCGCATTTTTTTACCAAACAATTAATGTCTTGACAAACGTCTCATACAAAGTACTTTATCTGTAATTTGCACTGAGATAATTTCATGCACGTCATTAGTTTAAACAGCATGTGTTCGGAAACCCTGCCGACTTTTTTGCGCTAAGTTGACCAAAAGTGAAATTCGCAGATCATCAATCTTTCAAATTACCTTTTGATGCCATACAGTAATGACATCGTGCTTAAAGATTTTTTTTTTTTTCATTTTTGAAATCTCTGAACCATCACTTGTGGGCTAGGTAATTTGGCAAAATATGATCTAAGATCTCAATAAAAGTGCGCAGCGCAGAGGAATTGCATGAAGCACAACCATGATGGTTAAAGTTTAGAAACTTCTAATTTTCCATGGCAGATGAATAATTTTCCCATTTAGTGGGACATGTTTGATGTAATTATAAATCCACGACATAAAACAAAATACCATTTTACCCGTCTTATATATTAGATTCTAAATGACGGATAAACTGGATTACACTTGGTTGAATTACTACACAGAAAATATCGTAAACTGCTGTTGTAATTACTGAAGCGAACAACTGTTGACTATCTCCGGATCATGAACTTTCTAAAATGTTTCTTCTAAATTCCGAGTGTTAGATATCTTTGGAACAGAATTAGTCTTTCTTTTTAAGAATTTTAAACCAGATAACGATTTTTCTTTTCATTTTTGCTTCTTATAAAAATTAAATTTGGAAACTTTGTGGTAAAATTTAAAGGAATTTCAGAAGAAAAAGAACATTCACTTACCCCGAAGAACCTCAACATTATGACCACATTCCTAATATGGTGTTGGTTTTCAACGTGTCACCAAAACAGCTCTTACCCGGCGAAGTATAGGCGCTACAAGATATCTAAAGGTGTCACATGGTATCTGGTACCAACAAATTGCCAGCGGATAATTCAACTCTTCTAAGTTACGTAGTTGAACCACCGCAGATTGCATTTGTTGTTCTAACACAAACCACAGATGCTCGATTGGATTGATGTAAGAGGAATTTGGAAGACAGAACATTACCTGGAAGTCTTCCTCGTGTTCCGCAAACAATTCTCGAAATACCCAAGCAATGTGACATGACGCATTTTCCGGCAGATGAGAGGCATTACTAGAGGGGAATACCGTTGCCATGAAAGGATGTACCTGGTCTGCAATGATGTTTTGGTTCCTGTTCATGAATGACTGGATTTAGTGTTTCCCAGCTTAATATTGCCCAAAGCATTACTCTTACTCCACCATCTTGTCTTCTTCACACGATGCATCCTAGTGCCAACACTTTCCCAGGTAAACGACGCACGCGTACCCAGCCGTCCTTTTGGTGCAACGTGAAACGAGATTCATTGAAACAGACGACCTCTTTCCAGTCATTCAAGGTCACGTCAACATTGTAGGCACTTCTGGCGGTGAATCGAGGTTAGCACGGGCACTCGGAGCGGACTGCGGCTGCGCAGTTAACATTTTCAGCAGAGTTCGACGGATTGTGTGTTGAGACATATTACTCTCATTCATTTGTGCCACAGTATCCGTTCTGTTGGTTTGTACCATACGGGATAGCTTTCGCACTCCTGCAGCATCGATAGGTTGTGGTAGACCAACGCCTGTGCCGGAGGTTCGTCGTTTGCCAATCCACGGACCATATTTTGAAGGGGCTAACCAGGATGACCGTTAGCACCTCACAAGCCTTGCCGTCTCGGAAATGATGTGACCCAGCCGTCAGGCCATTACGATTTGGCCTTTGTCAAACTCGTTTCAATCCGCTATTATCTTCTGAAGAACAAGAATAGCACTGAGTTACAGAGCTCAGTATCAAGCGTTATTTATTTTACCGTTCCGTTAATTTCACACGCGCCGTCGCGTCGTTTTACTTGCAATTTAATAAGAATCGGGTAGATTACACCAAAATGATCACAAAAATGAATTCTAACTCCATTTTTATGGTGTAAAATAATAAAGTAAACAGACAGCAAGCCTTTAACCACTCACGGGTGGCTTCATCAGGCATAACGGAGATAAACACCATAAACAACAAACAGAAAGTAAAGAAATTATGAATAATTGAAACTTAAATATATAATCAAAGTTGATTAACGTTTATGTCATGTCTCGTGAAATCATCAAACATGGTGGATATGTCTCATGCAGAAACCATAAGCTAGCATGGGTGATGACGTGGGTGATGACGTGGATCTTTTCCGATTCGATCCTATGTAGAGGATTTTTCCCAGGTCTTAAACAACCCATAGAAATAGGAAGCTAGGAGATTTGGGCTAGAGTGCCCGATAGGAAAGTGACACGGAAGCGAAGTAGAAAAGGAGAAAGACGCCCTTATTTATTACCGGGGGGGGGGCAGTACCCGGGGTCTAACGGCTTAACGTGCCCATCCGACGCACGGCGGACAGTTAGTGGATCGAGTGTTCGTACCTGCCTGGGATTGAACCTGAGGTCCTTTCCGTGGCAGTCACGAACGTTGCCACTTTGATTTTTTATTAGCATACGCCAGATGTATAGGGGAGATCAGTTGATCTTTCTTCATTGCAGGCGTACGTGCTGGTTATTATTTCTTCTGATACTGGTATGGGTGTGGGCCTGGGAGTTGTGTACGGAGCTATTTTTTGAATTTCTTTCCAGTCGGGTCTAGCTTCATTGCTCTTGACCTCCCTTGCTCGAACTGTGGTAAGCTTTCCCAGTTTGGCATTACGTTTATGTTCTGAAAATATCAATTTAAAGGAGCGCTTAGTCGTTCCTATGTACTTTTTCCTGGATCCATCTGGGTATTGCAAGGGGACAGCATAAATTCCAGCATCTGTTAAATTTGCGCCAGATTGCTTGTTTGTTGTTAGCCAGGAGGAACTTTATTATTTTACACCATTAAAACGGATTTAGAATTCATTTTTGTGATTACTTGCAATTGTTTCAATTTGCATAAGATGCGCTGGTCATAATGTTTTGGCTCTTTGATGTGTATCTTAAGGTTGGTCTTTGGTGTGTATCTTATCTCAAGTTAATCCAGAGTAAATACGGTAACATACCACTGGCATAGCGTAGTTGGTTACGTCGTTGTGCACTGTGTACGAGGCGAGCGTTTCTGGCGAGTGTTCGAATCCCGGTGCTAGCGGCCATCTAGTCTGCGGTTTTTCCGGGGATTTACGCAGACTCCCTGGGTGTGGTAACGCGAATGCGTGGATAGATCTCACTGAAGTCGGCCCCGGACGCACTTTGTCTTTGGACCACCTTCCGTAAGCTGCCTGGGTTTACCAGATCAGTTTCTATGCGCTGGCAGTAAAACAATAAAATGCGATTGTAATCTGATGACTCATGGCACCATACACTTTGGGGAATCGTTCCAATGGTTCTTAATGATGATGAAATAAAGTAACACGTGGATAAACACACACATACACACAAAAGATTTTATGATTTTTTCTTATTCTGGTAGAATATTCCTTTCTTTCCGAAATTCTATGAAAATATCCCTCAGGGTAAGAAAACAGTAATATGCATTTGCACATATTTTAATTCATAACAGTATTCAGCTATGAATAAAAACAAGCTGTTAGCGAAAACTAATTCATGATATTGATGAATGGAACGTTATAATTAAATAAAATTATAAATTCCTTTGAAGTGTAACTCAGTTTCGCCGCGTATTGGACAAACTTCATCAATACGAGTGGGGTGTTAAACTCTTATGACAACAATGCTCGCTCCTCTTACTAGATATTGTCAGTTAACGTTTGCTTAACAAGTTCCTAGTTTCAATAACGTGGCGAAGGGAAAATAACATTATTCACAAGATTAGGCAGATCTTTTAGAAAATGAAAGGCTTTCAAGGCCGTGTTCCGAAATATAATTGAATTGTTAAAACTTTCCCACCTTATTTGCGTTAAGCAGTTTTATGAGTTATGGAAGATTTGTGAAGGTCACATTTCTTTATATGCATACGACTGGTGTTTTTTTAAGCGGGATCCTAATTCCTTGAGTATCTCGCATATGTATGGTAGGCAATACTGACACTGGATATCATAGATTCGGGAGGAATTTGTGCAGATCCTTGGATCTTTTACTACAGTACAACTTATTCGATTCATAAGAGTGAAAGTCACTTTGAAATATGCGGAATGAGAATTTCAGCTATTTTGAACAAGTAAGTATCTGTGATAAACAAGAAAACTGCCACGTTTGCGTGAAAAAAAATAGACAAAAACGAAACAGGGTGGATGTAGATATTGGCTTGAGAGATTTTATCACTGGCGAGTTCACCGCCGATGGACAAAAGTCTAAGCTGACAACTGTGCTTCTAATTCACGTGCGTTTCTTCAAGGAAATACTTTTTCTGTAGAACAAGCATGCAACGCTGTGCAACAAAAAACACGTATGTATATTATATGAATAAATATACATACGTGTATAATATTCATCTATAATATAGATCCAGCATGAGGTAGTAACCTGACTAAGTATTTTGATCCAGCGTGAGGTAGTAAACTTGACTACTAAATCCTACGATGAAAGGCATGCCCTGCAATGACAGGTTCCTTTCCGTTTAAATAACAGTGATGGTACCTTCCAGCAGAATAATATTAGTTTCATTAGAATTAATGTATAATTTCATTCATTCTGTTTTTAAACCGCATAACCTGTGCACATTGTTCTTCTTGAGATAAAACCATCATTTCACTTCTTTATACTCGTTAATTTGAATTCCTTTCTTTCAGGGCACAGGAATTCAATATATATATATATGTGTGTGTGTGTGTGTGTGTGTGTAAATAATCACTAAATAAATATCTGGAAGTAAAACTAAAGATTTCTTCTAAGCGAATCAGGAAACTCCGGCGCATTTTGTCACCAACTTTTTGCTGAAGTCAGCTACGAACATCAATCTGTTTGCATTAGTTGCGTGTGCTCATACAGACGAATAAACAAGCCAAACACAAACCTTGATTTGAGTAAGGAAAATAAATATTAAAAAAAATGTTGAACCAGCATGGAAATGAGCCTGGTAATTATACCGAACTTTTAATATTTTTAACGGCTATTTCTTTCGTTTCTTCTGCTAACACATGGAAACAGTTTATATATTCGTAACGTGCACAACATCTTACTTAGTCATACATTATATTTGAACGTTTTTTTTCTATGCAATTGAAAACACAATTATTTAAATTCGAAAACTTTTTCACTGGTGTGACGTATGTTACCTATGTTAACTTTTACTTTTAGTTTTCCGTCCCTTGTGTAAATTTTTGTTCTCACTCGTTGTATTTTATGGATTTAACGTTGCATCTGAACACCCAAGTTTGTATGTTCTTCGTTGCAACACTGGCAGTCAGTTAGAAGTCAGTCAAGGAATAAAGCAGGGTGCATAGTATATTTTAGATGACATGATTTCTCAGTTCGACGTCGTCAAATTTAGTGGAATCTATTTGTTTCAAAAAAATTTAATTCATTCGGTGTCGTTGTGTTTCTTAAATGTTTTTCCATTAACAGTCTGCTAACCTGTTTCAAGTTGTTATTTAATTTACCAAAGTTTTAGTTTTTTCGTGTTTGAGAAAATGCTACATTTAAGTTCATGGAGTACAAGTCATCTGGAAGTCCTTAAACAGTTACGTTGGGCATTTTTTGCAGTTCGTTTCTGCTATTATCTTCATTTATGATCTATTTAGAAGAGCGTACGTAATTACAATTTTCATTTGGTATCTACTGTAGTTTAGAACTATATAGTTACAACCGTCCTTTGGTATCTACTTTAGAAATCCGGTACATAGTTAAAACCTTCATTTCGTATCTTGTTTAGAACCCTGGTACAAAGTTACACTCTTTATTCTATCATTAGTTTAGAACTCCGGTATGTAGATATAATCTTTATTTTGTATTTATTTTAGAACTCTAGTACGAAGTTACAATGTTCCTTTGGTATCTAGTTTAGAACTCTTGTGCATAGTTACAATCTTTATTTCGCATCTAGTTACAAACTATATAATGAATTAGCTTTATTTTCTTTCCGCTAAGCTAATTATTATGAATGATGCTCTTCCTACCAGCTAGCTAATGATATACTTGTACTAAGCTTCAAAATAGTGAATTCAAAAGGTTGTTGTTACTAGTTAATTACGAAAATGAATAAAATCTTAACGTTGGTTATTTATGGTAACACACTAAAGTTATAAACCTAACAGCCAGACAGAGGTCTGACAAAAACTATGAATTGAGAAAGACTAACTTACGGCAACTTTTTTATTATAAGACTCTTGGTCATCTAAAGCACACACACAACTTGTTTTACAATAATGAAGAATCTCTCCTCATAACAACAGAATCTCTCCTCGTATTACAAACGCTCTCCGTAAACAACAACGCTCTCTCATAACAACTACAAAAGCTCTCCCTAAGTCTCGATGAACGCGCCTATATACTAGCTACCACCACGTCATGACTTACACTCATTGCCAGATCTCATTCATCGGGTGAAATAATATTTCGTTCAGTAAGAAGATAATTTACATAGTAAAATAAAATAACCAGAGATAGTAAAATCAAAAAGAAAGTGAATATAGAGTATACGTTACGACTACCCTGCACAGTTACCAACTTCATTTTGCATCTAGCTTATAACCCTGGTACAAAGTTACAATCTTCATTCGGTGTCTAGTTTAGAACTCTAGTGCATGGTAAAAATCTTCCTTTGTTATCTAGTTTAGAAGTGTATTGCTGCAATCGACGTTTCGTATGCAGTTTAGAAATGTATATTTGCAATCATCGTTTTGTATCTAGCTTAGAACTCCGGTGTGTAGTTACAATCTCTAATTTGTTTCTAGTTTAAAGCCTTGGTGCACAGTTAAAAACTTCATTCGGTATCTAGTTTGAAACCCTGGTACATATTGTAGTTACAATCTTACACTGAGCGCGTAAATTTAGTGTCGATATGTAATGAAATATATTCCTATATTTCACTGCACGCTAATTCAAACCCCATTCTTGGAAGATCGAATGTTGTTCAGCTTCTTACATTTCCGTGTTTCAGAACTAAACATTGTAATAACTCCTATCGGAATTATAAGTGCCCGAAACCTATGACCTTTACAAATGTCCTTTGGATTTGCAAAACAGAAAGGGTCAAGAAATCTACGAAACTGTTATACTGAATAGCGATTTACAACAGATGAACAGAAACCTCAGTTTTGGATTTATTCAGAATGATTAAATATTTTCTAAAAGCTATTAATTATTGTAACACTGAAATTATACGATGAGCAAATAAAATCAGAATGCATGTTAAAAGTTTTTTGTTTGAGCAGAGTAGTTTGACCATCGCAGTAATTTTGTGAATATCCCGTATATATGTTTCAAATTATTCCTTCAATAGCAGGAAACAAAGGTTAAGACCACATCCGTGCATTTTCTTAGATAAGAAACATACCGTCTGAAGTACTCAGCACCAAACGTGTTCAAATTATGATACTATATACACGTGCTTACGTGTAATTATTTATTTAGCGGGTAATTATTTCATCTGATTCTCAACGTAACTGGAAAAATAACAATCTGTACATTTTAATACGGATTATATTAATCCATTGAAAACAGAATTAATGTTTCCGTACTTCTTTCTTCTTTTCTTCATGGTTTAAGGACATTTACGCCTCTGACCACTCGTCCACATAGGTCGTTTTGTTTTTATTTCGTGGAAGTGTATATCCTTTATCTACAGATTTAGTCTCCTTTCTTTTTCGTTTCATCTGCTAAATTAACCATGCCTGGTTTCGGAACTTCTATAAAATTTGGAGATGTTTCCTCTATTTTTATTCCATGAATTCTTTTAAGTGTAGCAAGGAGTTCGTAATTTTATTGGATTAGGAAATGTTAGTCCGTCTACAAGACATGAATAACATACAATAATATCCGCATGTTGGCCTTTTCTCTATTATGCCATCTAAGATTAGTAAAACCACATAATAATCACTGCTGGATGTTTTAAACATAATGGAATACTAAAAGCTTACCAGTAGCTCAAAGTATATAAAAATTGAAACTCGCCGTTTGTAACTGTATACCTGCCGTGAGCGTTCTTGTGAAGGAAGTTTGAAAAATAACTGATTAGGTAAAAGCACTGATTTACAGTGGTCCTAGGCGAAGAATCTGGGACAGAATACTGACAACCGAAACACCGACAAACGGAAGCCGGATATCCAAAACACCAATGAAGCAAACGCAGACAAGAAAGTGTACTTTAGTTTCTGACGTCACAGTTTTAAACACTAAACCTTTTATTTTTCTGGCTTGATGATAGTCAGTGCTGCAGAAGGGAATCTTAAAATACTTATATTTCTCATATTCAACTCTATTCGAATAGAAGACATACGAGCGTACCATTCAATAAAAAAGCACAATAAATTTCATTCATCTAATAAATAATTTAATAGTAATAACAATATATACGTCGTCAGACATTTTCGTAAACGAATAAGTGAGGACGTGCAACTATCAAATTAATTTCTAAAACTTCTCTTTTCACTTCTCAACCTCAAAACACCATCTCTCGTTTTGTTTTCTATTAAAATTCCGCATAGTAATATACTGAATACATTTGTTTCTGCTTTCTAACGTCATTTAACGAAGCAGTAATTAACAAGTTCATATATTTTAAAAAGCAAAATGAAGGTCAAACATCCAAATGCTACTGATTTCATAATAGCGCTGCCTTTTTCCCCGCAGTCTGAAGCTACATATCCCTGCTTCAAAATTTTACACAGATATAACTTGAGCCTGGACATATTTCATCAACAAATTGTACAGCAACGAAATAAAAGTGAGTAATCATCGCTTTATTCCGTCTGGGTTTTCGGTGTCGATATTTCGACATGCTCCTTTAATAGATATCACGCATGCGCTATGATTCTGCCTTAAAGTTAGTTTAGGTGCTGCTGCAAAGTTCTTCGCTGTCCATAACGTGAGCGTGACCTTACGAACTCTTTTTTATGAAGAATCTCTTGCAATGGCGGAGAAGGACGATGCTTCCCAGCAACCAGATTAGTAAGCAAAACAAAACTTAACGAACTCGAGTGGAAAACAGCCAAAAAAAATTGTTTCTTGCGTAAAAAAACTTCGGCTTCTTTTGAATGTTTGTAATACCTAGTGTTGATTCGTAAGCTACACAGACTCACATTACAACTCATAATCAAAACAGACTATTAACAAAATGGAGTATTACCATGGATAGCGTGTGAAGAGTGCTTCACCGAAAATAAACAAGTTAGTAAAATCATGCAATGCATTGATTATAATACGCTTTCCAACATACCAGAAATCATTACTCAAGTTATAAGGATAATAGCTGTGGAAAAAATATCGGTCCTGTGCCCTGACCATTGATCCCATTTCGATGATATTCAACAGAACCGGTTCAGTATACCTCCGAAATACCATGATAACGTTTTGTCGCAATCGAAGCATTTTTACGTAAGTTATGATGCATAAAAGCTATGGAATAGATCCCGCTCCTGTGTCCTATCCTTTGACCCCATTTCGCCCATTTTCAACAGGAGTCGTCCCCAGGCAAGCCTTTACAACATACTAATATTTTATCCAAATCGAATAATGTTTCCGTACGTTATGACGCATAATGGCAATGCAATAAATGAAATGAAAATGAAATGAAGTGATTCCCCTCCTATGTCCTGACCTTTGACCTCATTTCGCCCATTTTCAATAGGGTTTGTCCCCAGGTGGTCCCCTACCTGATACTAAAATTTCATCGAAATCGAACCTTTTTTACGTTAGTTATGATGCATAAGAACAGTGGAATCGATCCCGCTCCTATGTCCTGACCTTTCACCCCATTTCGTTCACTTTCAATAGCGTTTCTTTTCAGGTGCTCCCCTACCATATACTAAATTTCATCGAAATCGAACGATTTTTACGCGAGTTATCGTGCGGACGGACATACGCACACAACGCGTGACATAATGAGGCAGATGGGAATCGCTACCATCTGCTCGCAAGAGTGTGACGTCGTTAAACTTTAATAATATCCACACACAACGCCTGAAGTAATGAGACAGATGACGTGACCCCGCGCCAACATATCAATCACGAGATTGTGACATCATAAGATTTCTAAACATAGATAACATCAATGGGACGACGCCATGACACTAAAAACGTGTTAATTCGGGGTGATTATTTAACGCACTAAACGAATTTTTCTAAATTCGAAATCAAGCTAAATCGATTTCTAGTACCAGAAAACGGTAGGTTAACGACTTTCATCAAAATCCTTAGAGCCGTTTTCGAAAAAAAAAAAAATTTACTTAGATACAAGAATTGCTCCTTTAAGGTGGACGTCAAGTAATTTTGCTTCCTATACTTCCAATGGAAAAATGTCTGTACACATATGCTTCACAATTAATGCTTTCCCAAGGATGAAAAATTTGAACATCGATTGAAATAGCATCATTTTATAACTTGGAGTACTGAATATTTTCTAAATCATAACCATAATTTTGAAATCCAACATTTGTTTTTGTACTGACGTCATCAAAGTACAGGTCGCGCTATCTTTTTTCTGGTTCCAACACAACCAAAAGAAAAGTCATTGATTTTTTATTTAATTATGGTTATGTTTTAGGAAATATTAAGTATTCCAAGTTATAATATGAAGTTATTTTAATCGATGTTCAAATTTTCATCCTTGGGAACACAAAAAATTGTGAAGTATAGGAAGCAAAATTACTTGACATCCACCTTAATAGAATGGGATAAGGGCGATGGAATGGATCTCAATCCTATGTCCTGACCTTTGACCCCATTTCGTCCATTCTCAATAGATTTTGTCCCTAGGTTGTCCCCTACCACATACTAAAATTTCATCGAAATCGACCCATTTTTACACGAGTTATAGTGCCGACAGACGGACAGACGGACGGACGGACAAAGCTGTAGCATATACGTTTCTTCAACCTAAGGTTGGAAAGCGTAAAAAAGTGCGTAAGTCTGAGAAATCCTTAGTTGTAATGTTGATTTCCAAAATCTTTCATAAAAGCTGGTGATCTATTACTGGTTCTTGGATAGCGTGCCAGAAGGTAAACTACAGGGAGCAAATCTGTTAGAGACTGACTTCCTTTCGCAAAAAGCAGTTACGTCGGAATTTCGATAGTTAGCTGCACGTAACTTGTTAAAATACTGGAGAACTTGGCATAAAATGCACGAGTGATATTCTCGTGAGCTTTCGCGTAGCACGCCGCATCAGGGAAGACAACTCACAAAATCTTAAAACGTTCTATCTGTATTTTGATGCATATAATTTTTTAACTGGGGCTTTAAGCAAGTGATACACTGGTGAGGTAAAAGTAAAAATTCAGTGCGGCTTTTTCGTGTTCTTTTATCTTGAACGGAAATGTAATGTGACATATTCGCATATTTTTAAAATAATTTTTCTCTTTTTTTTCGAGGTTCAAAAACCAAAGACGTCCCTCATTTTAATAGTTTTAAGGAACCAGAACATGGCCACTAGCTCCAGAGAAAGGAGAAAGCCAGGGCGACAAGAAGATATACACCACGCATGCCTTATCCAAGGCTGAGACCCGGTCTTTGAAAAATGCCTCTGAAAAATGCTCTGAACATTTTTCAGAGGCCTTGTCCTCTGACGGCTCGGCCATCAGGAAGGCAGTTTTATCTTGAACCGTGTGGTTGTAATTTTTGTGTGTTCATTTTCAGGTACTGTAACGTGCAGATGCTTAAGCTATTTAGTGGAATATCTCCATTGCATAGACAGGGTGTTGACACTATACACCATTTTTTACATAATAAATTAGCGGATTTTTTCTTGATTGGATATTTAACGACCACCATGAGCAACTCAATGGGCTATAAGCAGTCGTCCGTTCTTAATTTAGAGCCACTGGTTCCAGAGAAGGGAGAGTCAGTGCCGTAAGACAAAAACAACATCCGTGCCTCACCGGGATGATTCGAACGCGTACCGCATCCGTACGAATGATCAGAAGCCATCGCTTAGACCACTGCGCCACCGGAGAGTCGATTAATGGATCTATTGTTGACAATTGCTTTGTTGTATTAAATAATAAATTTGTTATTAACAGATGGTGCATAGTGTTTTCCATTAGGAATTGGTGCAATGCTTGTTCACTGCTGCCCCATCGTGTTTCATACAGATTTGGAGGATTATTTGATCGAAATTGCCTCCATGTATTTTGCAATGAAATAGTGGGTATATTGTTAACTATTGTTTCTCTGTGTTCTAATAATTATAGTAAGCTGTTAGTAATAAATTAATAAGCTGGTTACTTACAGTTTTATCGTTGCATTCTTCAACGAATAAATCAGTCGGTTGTCGAATACTGTTTCTTGTATTTTACAATGAACTGGTGAAGGTAATTCATTGTATACAATTTCTTAATCGTATTACATAAACACCTTTGTTTTGTTGGACAAGAATGTTTCACAAGAGATGTGAACGTATTTATAAATACGTTGACATCTCTTGTGAAACATTCAAACACGCAAGAGACGCATGTAGCGTACTAAATCCGTTTATTTTAACACTGTGAACACTCAAGAGACGCATTAAGCGTATTAAATCCGTTTATTTTTTGTGGCGTAGTAAGTACAAAGATTCACCAAGCTTTCGCACTCCACTGGGAGGCTTTCTCAAGGCAATGGTAGATATAAAAATGCAAGAAACTGGAACACGTAAGGAACAAAGATGATTTTTGAAAATAACGAGGGTGACATCACGAGCGTATTAAAAAAATTTTAATCACGCAATTATACGGTGTGTCGCGATGTGTTTCCATCTTTTAATAACGCATGCCAAGCTCTTGGTAGTTCATTAGAAACTATATCATTGCACGCTAGTTTGCTGGATAGGATTTCGGGTGTTTCCCTGATGGCAGTCTCTTTAAAGTTCGTGTATGGGGCAATTTTTCTAATACTATTGCATAGTGGAGCAGCCGAGGAATGCATGACTTCTCTGGCGAGGACTGTATTCTGCATGTCCTGTTTGACACTTCTCACGTGCTCTTTACATCTAGTGTCCAAAGATCGCTTTGTCATTCCGATATATATCTTTTCCGTGTTGTCAGGATATACCAAAAGTGTAAACACCTGCCTTTTCTTTCTCACACTGTCTCTCCTTGCAACTTGATATCATGTGTGATAGCGGGGTCTGGGACTTCAGTGATATCAATATGTTGCATTTGCGTAATAAATTCTTTAACCAATATGTAAAGCCCGGAACATATGTGATGGATCCTACGACTCTCATCGTCTTACTAGGTGATTTCGTTATTGCTGACATTATACGATTTCTTACAGTTCTGTGTATTCTGTCTATGCCATCTTTCTTATAACCAGCCTTTAGACCTTTACTATAAATATTATCAATTTCCTTATTATTTAGGGAGTCTGGTTGCATACGTTATATGCTCTATAGAACCATGTTCTAAACACAGAAAGTTTGTACTATATCGGAGGTAGAAAGTATATTATCCCAAGTTCTAGCAGAAGATCGTGATATGACCAAATGTTTAGCGAAATCAAAATTAAGAGCTAGTGTAGTGGATTTAAAAAAGAGGAATAATGCGGAAAGAAACATTAAGAAAAGTAGCACTGAGATTAAGAAGATTTTAGAGAACCTGCGTAATGATCTTCGAATATCGATTACCCTAACCGACAAGTCGAATCAGATTGCCATTATTAACAGGTCTGATTATATTAGTAAACTTAAAGAATTTTCAGATCAATCGGACTCAATTCCGCAGTCGATTAATCCTCTTCACAGCATAATACGGAAAGTTCAACTCTAGCCAAAGACAAAGATTTACCGGAGACTATTACGATGTCAGCGAAGCTTCCTCCGGGCCCTACAATTCCACCACTCTTTGGACGACTAAAGAATCATAAACTTGGATCTGCCCTTACACCTATTGTAGCAAAGAATATATATCCTACGTACATATGTATCAGAAAAATCACTAGCCAAACTCTTCTCTGAATGGTTAAAACCGTCCGATTATGTAATCAAGTCAACAAAAGAATTTGTGGCGCGCACAAATAGCTTGAATATACTTGATAGTGATATAATGGGAAGTTTTGACATAGTGTATTTATATCCATCTATACCTATACAAGAGGCTGTAGCAAACCTAGAAGAAATTATCGACACTTCCCGTGAATTAACACCAACTCAAGCAAAGAAAATTATCTGCGCCTTAAATTTGGTTACTAACCACAACTATTTCAAGTTGGATGGAGGCGTCTACAAACAAACAAAAGGAGCGCCGATGGGTTCACCTCTATCTTCAGTCCTTGCGGAAGCAGTACTTAGACCGCTACAAGATCTCATCTTTCTAAATTGCGTCAAGAAACCCCGAGTGTGGATCCGCTACGCTGACAACATATTATTCATATGGAAACACGGAGCAGATGGATTAAATGATTTCATGCATAAAATAAACAAACTACACAATGCGATAAAGTTCACCATGGAGCTTGAAGTACATGGGGCGTTGAATTATCTTAACATCAATCTCAGAAGAAACAGAACATCCAGCTTTGATTTTGACGTTTATTATAAAATGACAGCAATACCGAATCTCGTTTCTCCTGATTCTCACTGCCCAAAAAAGTACAAACTTTCTGCATTTAGAGCATGGTTCTATAGAAGATATAACGTATGCAACCTCGACTCCCTAAATAATAAGGAAATTGATAATATTTATAGTAAAGGTCTAAAGGCTTGTTATAAGAAAGATGACATAGACAGAATACACAGAACTGTAAGAAATCGTATAATGTCAGCAATAACGAAATCACCTAGTAAGACGATGAGAGTCGTAGGATCCATCACATATGTTCCGGGCTTTACAAATTGGTTAAAGAATTTATTACGTAAATACAACATATTGATATCACTGAAGTCCCAGACTCCGTTATCACATATGATATCAAGTTGCAAGGAGAGACAGTGTGAGAAAGAAAAGGCAGGTGTGTGCGCTATAATATTGGTATATCCTAACAACACGGAAAAGATATATATCGGAATGACAAAGCGATTCTTGGACACTAGATCTAAAGATCCCATGCGAAGTGTCAAACAGGACATGCAGAATACAGCCCTCGCCAGAGAAGTCATGCATTCATCGGCTGCTCCACTATGCAATAGTATTAGAAAAAT
The DNA here is from genome assembly GCA_039090855.1 of Macrothele yani. Lineage (NCBI taxonomy): Eukaryota > Metazoa > Arthropoda > Arachnida > Araneae > Macrothelidae > Macrothele > Macrothele yani. Next base: position 104,435,593 of record CM077002.1, on the reverse strand, counting down.
TTCCTTATACACGAACTTTAAAGAGACTGCCATCAGGGAAACACCCGAAATCCTATCCAGCAAACTAGCGTGCAATGATATAGTTTCTACTGAACTACCAAGAGCTTGGCATGTGTTATTAAAAGATGGAAACACATCGCGACACACCGTATAATTGCGTGATAAAAATTTGTGTAATACGCTCGTGATGTCACCTTCGTTACAAAAATCATCTTTGTTCCTTACATGTTCCAGTTCTCTGCAGTTTCATGTCTATCATAGCCTTGAGAAAGCCTCCCAGTGGAATGCGATAGCTTGGCGAAACTTTGTATTACTACGCCACAAAACATAAACGGATTTAATACGCTATATGCGTCTCTTAAGAGATGTTATTCTTCGTCGTTCGTACATCATCCCTCTGTTCAGCTTGAATAATACCTCGCGATCTTTTCATAGCCGGATCTATAGCAGAGCAGTACGCTTCTGGTTAATTGCCGGAACTGGCCCGGAATTTCCTACCGGATGGCTGTGTATGGCTGTTTCTCTTCCTTCCTAAAAAATATGGGCCCCCATTTAGGGGTTGGCCTTTGCGTATCCCCTAGGATTCACTTTTCTGATTGTCTGAAACCACCCCCAAAAAATTCAAAAAGTTAGTGTAATGAATCCTTGACCGCAGAGCTTTTGTTTATAACACTGACAGTAAAATTTCTTATTTCCTTGTTAACTTCATAAGAAATGCATTATAGTGTGGGGCAGCGTTTTTAAGTCGTTTGCATATCATTATAAACACCCTCATGATCGGCTACAGTGAATGTTCAAAAACTTTGCACAATATATGTAATCAAAAATATTGCTGTGACATCTATTTACTGTTTTATCGCTTTTAGGGATTTTCAGTTGAAGAAAAAAGGAGTAACTAATGTGAACTCTTCACCTTGTGATCAAAGCTATTTTTTCTTTGCTGCGCATCTATTGCATTAAATTGTTTTGGATATGTATTCAGCTGATTTTCAATAAAACCATTCCTTCACCTGCTTGTAAGGCATGAAGCTGAATTTTATCTTAGGACCTCACATGAGAGGTACAATAACAACTATAAAAAAAGAAGTCAAAGCTTACTTACGAAGAATGGACTTTGGCATTCCAACCATTTGTATTTCTTATTTTAGCCCTTAGGGAATCCTGATGAAAAAATATCATGATTGATGATTGCAATTCTCAGAAAGACAGAGTGATGCCGTCTCAGTTTCTTTTCTCTGTTATATTTTGTCATGGATGAAGTGGACAGAACAAAGAAAAAAAGATGGTGGATTTCCTAGGGATATGTATCGTTACCAATTTTTACAAACGACGTCGTCTTCATAAACTAACTGTAACTGTATTTTTCAAAGGTTCTTTTATTCAATGTTATGACAATGTTTGAGTGTAAAAGTTTTCTTACACTTCAGACGCGGTATTCTTCACTTTTGTTTGAGGTACGGGCAGAATTACTTTTACTCCCACCATACCCCCGTTTCAAGCGACATTCTAACTTAAAGTAATTAAAAAAAATCACTAAATAATTAGTAAAATCATGCAATGCATTGATTATAATACGCTTTCTAACATACCAGAAATCATTACTCAAGTTATGAGGATAATGACTGTGGAATAAATCTCGGTCCTGTGCCCTGACCTTTGATCCCATTTCGATTATATTCAACAGAACCGGTTCAGTATGTCTCCGAAATAACTTGATAACGTTTAGTCGCAATCGAAGCATATTTACGTACGTTATGATGCATAAGGACTATGGAATAGATCCCGCTGCTATGTCCTAACCTGTGACCTCATTTCGCCCATTTTTAATAGGATTCATCCCCAGGCAGGCCCCTACAACATACTAACATTTCATTGAAATCGAAGCATTTTTACGTACGTTATGACGCATAATGGCGATGGAAGTGATTCCGCTCCTATGTCCTGACCTTTGACACCTTTTCGCCCATTTTCAATAGAATTTGGTTTGTCCCGAGGTGGTCCCCTACCGCATACTAAATTTTCATCGAAATCGAACGATTTTTACGCGAGTGATCGTGCGGACGGGTATACGCACACAACTCGTCACGTAATGAGACAGATGGGAATTGTGACCATCTGCTCGCAAAAGTGTGACGTCATAAAACTTTAATAGGATCCACACACAACGCGTGATGTAATGAAACAGATGCCGTGACCGCACGCGAACGTCCAAAACGCGAGATTGTGACGTCATAAGATTTCTAAGCATGGGTACCATTAATAGGACGACGCCATGATACCAAAAACGTGATAATTCGGGGTGGTTATTTAACCCACTAAACGAATTTTCCTAAAGTCAAGATCAAGCTAAATCGATCTCTAGTACCAGAAAATGGTAGGTTAACGACTTTCATCAAAATCCTTAGAACCGTTTTCAAAATAAAATTTACATACATACAAGAAGTGCTCCTTTAATAGTATGAGATAAGGGCGATGGAATGGATCCCGATCCTATGACCTGACCTTTGATCCCATTTCGTTCTTTTTCAATAGGTTTCGTCCCCAGGTGGTCCCCTAAGGCAAGCTACAATTTCATCGAAATCGGATTATATTTACGCAAGTTATGACGCATAAGGGCAAAGGAATGCATCCCGCTCCTTTGTCCTCACGTTTGACCCTACTTCAACCATTTCTTACAGGGATCCTTCCCAGGTGGTCCCCTACCACATATAAAACTTTCACCGACATCGAACTATATTTACGCACGTTATGACGCATAAGGGCAATGGAATGGATCCCGCTCCTATGTTGTGACCTTTGACCTCATTTCGTCCATTTACAAAAGGATTTGTCCCCAGGTGGTGCCCTACCACATACTAAAATTTCATTGAAATCGAACCATTTTTACGCGAGTTATCGTGCCGACAGGCAGACGGACGGACAGACGGACGGACAAAGCTGGAGTGTATACGCTTCTTCAACCTACGGTTGGAAAGAGTAAAAAATGGCGTTACCATCAAAATCATGCTAACGTTATCCAGATAAAATCGAATTGCATTTATTATTTTTAAACAGATTATTCGGTCATTATGGTGCTTATAAAACGCTTTACAAAGAATATGACATCCACGGGGAAAACATGTTTTTCAGGTTCTTCTGCTTCTTTTCTAGTCCTCTGCATTCCGTTCAATGCTAGAATAGTGAATTCAGGAGCAAATGGATGACTGAAAATAAATATCAGCCTTTCAAACAATTAAATGTTTAATGCAAAAAAATTGATAAGCGTAGTTGCATTAATTCAACTAAATGAGAAAGCAAACATAATTTTTCTTTGGAATTCTTACCTCGATTAACAAGATAAGAAATTAGCTACAACCAATCATTAAACAAAAATTGTAAATCACAGAAAAGCAGTTCTAAATTTCCTGTGTCTGGAATCGTTGGCAATTATTGCTTGGTGGAATAAAATTTCTTTCGTGTTACAAGCTATTTGAAATCATGGATAGGATATTTCCAGACACGGTCACAAGGTGAGCGCCTCAAATATTTCCACTGAGAGTATCACATTATCATGTGATTTGTCGAAGGTAGATGACATCATGCCCTGTTCAGTTTTGCAACTAATATTTATGATATTATAAAGCAAATCATAACAAAATATGGGATTTCTTAAACAGACAACTATAATTCACTCTTTGAAATCATGCGAATTTTTCACTTAGTTGTCTACTTCGGCTAAACTCTCTGTCAATATTTGAATCCGGAATAGGTAACAATGTTAAAATGACGGCATTTGTAATTAGAATTTAGAGATTTAAATTTTTATTCCTCGCAAAGAATCGCAGATGACAGAACTGTCAGGTGGACAATCATCATTCAGTGCATCGAATCTGTTATTTTTCTGTTGGAATAATAGTAACAACTTTTTCTGAAAAACTTGAAAGTTCTACTCGAAAAAAAATGTATAGCTGAGAGTACCAGTAATTTCAGTTCCTTTTACTTTCAGTTAAAGTTAAAAGGAACTGCTATTACTGTCATGAGGTTCAAATGCTAGGTCAGGTGAGCTGCAGCCTAACTGCTAATACGCCTACTGATTTGTGCGCAGCTCACCTAGTATGGTAACCCCGGTGATGCAGTTCGGCCGACTGTTCTGATTCAAATAGATTTCCTAATATCTTTTCAGCCGGCCAGGTCTGTGGCGAAGGACGTGCGCGTCTTCTTTACATTCCATGGTAGACTTCGTTTAGAACAATCACTAAGTTCGTGCGGCCTCCCGCAGTGAGACTTCCTTGTAATGGTACCATTTTCTTTCCTAAAAAAATATCAGCTACAGTGGACTTTGTAACCCCATAGGAGCAACAATGTTATGCACTGACTGCTTACTCAGGCTGCATCCTACCCCTATGCGCCTTTCAAAGTCCGTTAATTCAGCTCCAAGCGGCATAATCACTTCCAATGCGGTCTGACATGTGTTCCAACGTTTCCCTTCAGCTACAGCATGGAACATCTCCCCTACGCACGCGCTTCAATTTGCAAATGCACATTTATATACATATATTGAAGTGTACGAATCCTAAATTCGGTATACTGAGCATAATTCAATCTCACCGATTTTTTTTACTGATCGGACCAAGAGAATTTGAAATTTTATGGCAATAAAAGTGTTAAATGTCTGATTCTGAAAGGAAGGAATCCTATAAAAAAAGGCTGTGAAAAAACCTGAAATAAGTATGTGGTAAATGCAAATATGTGATGCGAAACGACCTTTTCTAATCCCACTTTCGGAAGAAAAGGTATCCACCAAAATATAAGTGCATGTGCATTCAATTACTTAGTTGTAAGACTTACCGGTCGCTGAGTAACCAGAGGAGTAGGTTCGAGTCCCGAATGTTGCATCGCTGGCTCGCATTCCACCTAGCGCTGGCTAACTCCCTTCCCTGGAATAACTGGCTCTAAATTTGGGAGGGACAACTACTTGCAGCCCTCAGAGTTGCGTATGGTGGTCGTTAAACATCCAACCGAGCAACGACCTCGCTCTAATGGGGATTACCAACGCCTTACAGTGAAACTGTGATTCATGTAAAGTAAGAAATGCACATAAAGCCTTTCTCATAGTTGTACTTAACAATTTGTTAAAGTATTTTCTCCATCCGACTTTTAGAACTATGTATATTGTTCTATATATAGAAATATGTTTCTGGCAATCAGCATGAACATTACAGACACATAAAAACGCCTGCATCAACATCATCCTAGTATTTAATTCTCTCTGGTCCGAAAATAATTTTTGGACGCGATTAAGGAATTGGAGATATTGTTTCTACATTTCGGACGGACAGACTGACATGCAGGATCATACTATGAGAATTTCATTGTTTCAAAAGATGTGCAAAAATATTGTATCATCCATTGCCGAACAGAATTAATTTTTCAGAAATACATGCTTTCCTTGAACTCACTTGCTGGGTTCAATTGGCAAGAACCCAGCCTTGCTTCTGCCTCGTAAACAGCCTTTAAAGACCATAATTTTTCTGCTGGCTAGGCAATTCAAAGACTTTTCCAAGAATGTAACGCGTGGGCGGGTCCCTGAAAATTGTTCCTGGACGTCATCGAAGCCCCTCAGATTTGCGACTTTCCCCAAAAAAATGAATAAAAACACTGGATTAACACTCTATATTGGTACATCTCCGGCCTAGAAACCTCTTAGAACAAGGCCAGGGCTCCGCATGGGCTGTTGAGACACGGAGAAAAGTGCTTCCTTTGTGAATAGAATTTTTCAAAACAGAAAGTGATTTTTAGGACATGCCCCTCTTCAACACAAAAAAAAACTGACATAAAGGAAGTCACAGACTTTTTCTAAGCAGAGAAGTTCTGAACTTGCGTTTCGTTTATAAGACAGCAGTTTTCCGAACAGAGAAATATGTCATCTTTAAAAAATAACGCGGAAAATGTTTTCTTAATAATATACCATTTTTTTAATTTAATAAACGTTGCGCATCTTGAACAAATTACTAAGAAAGCTCAGTACGATATTCAGTGTCTGGTATAAGTAATGCTCCACACATGCCAGATACCGAAGTAGAAACTTTTATTCAGTACCAACTTGGAACTGTATAGCTCGAATCACAGCTCATATGCGGTTTGACATAGATTCCACCAAGCGTTGGAGTGCATCTACGTCTACAGCATATCAGGTGTTCACCAGACCGTCCTATAACTCGCACATATTTGACGGAAGACGACCTTTCTCCCGGATCGGCTTCCTTAACATGCCGTATACATTCTCAGCGGGGTTCATATCCGGGCTTTGTGGTGGCCAAGGAAGATGGTGGAAGTCGATGTCATGTTCACTGAGCCACTGCCGAACACATCTTCCGCAATTCAGAGTAACATTATACCCCATGAAATAGCTGTCACCTACTGGATAAAGAGTGAGCTTTGCATTGATGAACTTGATCAGCAAAAATGTTTAGATCACCCTCGGAGAACACCTGACGTTCTAGTAATATCAATGGATCCGTTCCGCGCCAACCGAAAGTATCCCCAACACCCTGACACCACCTCCAGAACTTTGAGTTGAGTTTAATAAGCGAACTGGTTCCATTGCTTCATGGGGAACACGCCAAACTCTCTGCCTACCATCGGTACAGGATAAGGTGAACCGATCTGGCACTCTTTGGCCAAACATGGCCCTTGCGCCATAAAAATCAATCAACCAACCAACCAACTAAGGTGAACAGCTACTTGTCAAACGACACGACTTTTTCCAGTTACGGTTTTCTTGACACCACTATAGATGAACTTTCCGGTTCTTTGCAGAAATCAGTGGTTTCTGTATATGAATGAGATAGCGAAAACCGATCCTCCTCAAATCCCTGCTCATTCTCTGCTGAAATATGAGTCGGGAACAGCTTTCATTGAATGTTTCGATCAATTACTGCACACAGGAAATCCTGTTTCTCCGTACAAACCTTCTTAGATAACAGCGATCTCATTCCTGAGAGATTGTCGTCGCGCAACAGTTACAGCTATGAAACAAACAATGTCAGTTATCTTTGCGCTATTAAAAACCATGGATATCACGGCTTTTGAGAAATCAGTCAGCTCTGCTATTTTCAAAATTGTCGTAGGGCCCCCACAATAAGCTCTTTATCGAATTCCAAAAGATCCTTTGTTTTTCCCATTGTGATAAACGCTATTAACGATTACTTACGAGCAGAGGTCTTAAATATTTGCTTAGATCACTTAATAACGCTCGTAGCCACTTATTTTGTTTACGTATATCTGAATAAATGATTTTAATACAATGGCTGGTGTATGTGTGTGTACTTTCATTAAATAAATTAATGAAAGTTAAGTTTTTTCAGAAAAAAGTAATGTTTTGTAAATACTGAGATATTATAAAAATATTTTTATGTGGACGATGCAAATGTTTTGCTATCTACATCACCTGTCGAGGATCTACGGATTAGCCGGATTCGTACTTTAATCTGATAAGGTAAAAATTATTTTTCTGATAAACTCTTTCATTCACTCGAAACTGTTTTTTCAAAATATTTCACTAACTAATAATGTTTATTCGCGAGGCAGTATACACTGAGTGACCACTTTATTATGACCACCTGACAGTTTTAAGCAAATGAGCTATGGCTGCACGCTGCTGCCACCAGAAGGCAAGGCTAGTATAAAAATGGAAAGCTTAGTGCTTGCGACAGTAGTAGAGTGACTTTTGGGTGACGAGATGGGTAAAAAATGCGATTTGACGGACTTTCAACGTGGGATGATTGTGGGAGCTCGGAGCCATGGAGCGAGTATCACCGAAACTTCCGCATTCGTGAAATGTTCCAGAGCAGCTGTTGTTAAAGTATAACGAAGTAAATATCTCCGTCATTTCTGTCCACGCCAGGATTCGAACCCGGATCCCCTCATTCCGGAATAAGTTGCTCTACCAATTGAGCTACGCGGACGTTTTATTCTGATTTCTATCTGCCTTTATGTCGTGTGCGTCCTTCGGGCAGGTACGTCACATCTCCTGGTACGTTACAAAAGTGTTTAAAGACTGGGCTGTCAGCCAAAAAACTGGGTCTCTACGTGCAACGTGTGGTCGTCGTCGACTAGTGACTGCTCGGGCGGAACGGAGAGTGTCCAGACTGGTAACAGACAACAGAACAGCAGCAGTGCAGCAAATTACCGACCATCTTAATCAAGGATTCCCTCAAATGATCTCTGCACGCACTGTTCGCCGTACACTGCATCGGATGGGATATGGCAGCCGAAGGCCTGTTCGAACACCTTTGCTGTCTGCAGTTAGCAAGAGAAAATGTCTCTAGTTCGCACAGGAGCACAAGGATTGGACAGTCGATAAATGGAAACAAATTATGCGGTCCGATGAATCACGTTTTTAGTTGCACCATGCAGATGGCCGAGTGAGTATTTGGCGGAAACAGCACGAAAGCATGGACCCCAAATGCATTCCTACAACCCTTCAAGCTGGTGAAGGCAACGTTATGGTTTGGGGAATGTTTTCCTGGCATGCTTTGGGCCCTTTAATTCGTGTTGATCAACGTCTGACTGGCACATCATATCAGAACATCGTTGCGGACCAAGTGCATCCTGTCATGTGGATGGTTCGTCCCAATGGCGATGGCTACTTTCAACAAGATAATGCGTCCGGCCATAGTGCTCGTATTTTACAGGATTGGTTTCAAGAACATGCTGGTGAGTTTACTTTGTTTAGGTGGCCCCCACAATTTCCAGATCTCAACCCCATCGAGAATTTGTGGGATGAAGTTGAACGAGCCATCAGACAGCTGGATCCACAACCCTGCAATCTCACACTGCTGGAAAATGCTATTCATCAAGCATGGTCTCAATTTCCACAAACCACCTATCAACATCACGTGGAGTCCACGCCACAAATAATCGACGCAGTATTAAAGGCAAAAGGTGGCCCAACGAAGTACTGAGTGGGTGGTCATAATAAAGTGGCCACTCAGTGTATAAGAGCGTACCTGTTAGATGTTGTCACTCAACATATTTTCAACAATGATTGCAAATGAAAATTTCAGCATATTTAAAAAAATGAAAATTTTAGCATTTATGGAGCTTAAGGCTCTACGAGACCCGCCATCTTGTATTGCTGCCTTCTCTTGTTAACCAACGGGCAAGCGTATTTCACAAATTGCTTGGGCAATTTTGCACATTTTGGAACACCATTTGTGGCTAACGCAAGATATATAATAAATAAAGAGTTCCCTGGTTTCAGATTTTTACTTTGGACTCTTTAAATATTTTTTATTAATTAATAAAACTATGGAAGACGCCTAGGTATGACTTTAGCTGCAGATAAAAAATGAAGGGAAAGGTCAATAAAAATTCTGAAACCAGGGAACTCTTTATTTATCATATATCTTGCGTTATCCACAAACGGTGTTCCAAAATGTGCAAAATTGCCCGAGCAATTTGTGAAATACGCTTGCCCGTTGGTTAACAAGAGAAAGCAGCAATACAAGATGGCGGGTCTCGTAGAGCCTTAAGCTTTTGGCTTTTGTATTATTAAACGGTTAACTAAGTAGCAAGCTAATGCTCTTAATGTTTTTAAATACGAGGGGAAGTCAGAAATAACTTTGCCTATGGAAGAACTTTAAAACTACCGCAGGTATTGATTTTTGTTTCATGACGTGTAACTTGACTTGTTCAGTTCTAGATGGCTGCAGTTTGAAATTCCAGAGACAGTTCGTAAACTACACAGATTCAAAGTGTCTACTATATTATTTCAATGGGCAAAGGAAGAAGTCCGGCGCATTTCAAGGAGCGGCGTTCTTTTTGTCCACAAAATGCAAATGACTCCTCGGAGTTCTTTCTTTGTCCATTCAACCAGGACAGTAGCCATTTTGAATTTCGGTAGCTCAGGAACGTAATGTTTATGGCGCTTCAAACTGCAGCTACCTAAAGCAAAACATGTCAAGTTATACGTCAGCAAAAAATATTTTCGATACATGCATTACTTTTAAAGTTCTTCAATAGGAAATGTTACTTTCTAACTTTCCCTTGTAGCTTCGTTGCCATAAATTGCACTTCAGAGACAAATAACGAAACAGCCAGATAGAAAGCTTCAGCTATTGACGTTCATAATTCCAACAGCTTATTCTTCAAGCACTTGTAGCGCAGGATATCATTATAATCCATTGCCAGAATATAATCTCGTTGGTATCAAAACGGATATCAATCGTATGAAAATGGCACTTATTCGCCGATCACATGTACACCGATAAGCCATTACATTATGATCACCAACTTGATAAGCTATAGGACCTCCTTTATCCCACAAATCAGCATACTCTCGGCAAGGCGTCGATTCGAAGATGTCGTGATAGGTATCCTGCGGTATCTGGTACCATAATGTCAACAGCAGGTCCTCCAGTTCCCGTACATTTCGGGGAGGTGGTGATTTAGCGCGAACCCACTTTTCCAAGTCAAACCACAAATGTTCAATTGGGTTGATGTCGGGTGAGTTTAGAGGCCAGGGCATTAACATAAAGTCACCACAAAGTTACTCGAACCACTCCTTGACGATTCTGGCAGTGTGGCATTGCGCATTATCCTGTTGGTAACGGCCATCACCAGCAGGGACCACAGTTGCCATCAATGGGTGAATTCATCCGTAACGATGTTCAGATTTTTCACAGCTGTCATTGACTGTACGTTTTGGATAATGGGGCCTAATTTGTCCATAGAAACAACGCCCACAGCATAACATCGCCGCTGCCGCCTGCCTGTTTCCACCCAAGAGTGCATCGAGGTGCCATAGCCTCTGTTGGTAATCGGCGTATCCGCGCTCGGTCGTCTACCTGATGCACCAGGAATCTTGATTTACCAGACCAGGTCACTTTCTTCCAATCGTCCACGGTTCAATCGCGATGATGTTGGGCCCATTTCATGCGTTGTTGATGATGACGTGCAGTGAGCATGGAGATCCGGCAGTGCTTTCCGCTATGAAGGCCCATGCGCAGAAAGCTGCGGTGAACTGTGTGCTGTGACACATTGCACTGATCAGCACTGTTGTCGTTGCGGGTGATTTGTCGCACTGTGACCCTGTGGTCGCTGTAAAAAATGCGCGACAGTTTCCGCTCCCCTCTGGCATCAATGAGCTGCAGACGACACACGGCTGGACGATGGTTCGTCGTTTGGCCGTATGTGCACCCTTTTGATACGTACTCACTACAGCGGCACGTGAACAACCCACGAGCAGCGCTGTTTCCCAGATCGTAGTTCCGAGTCGCCGTGCTATCATAATTTTTACTTTATCAAACTCCGATAAATCGGAAGCTTTTCCCATTCTGAATCCTAACACTCTACTAACGGAAAGCCGGTCTTCTGGTTGTATATATACTGCTGTGTGAACTTCACCTACGCCACCGTTCGGTTTCCAGGCGCGCTCATTTCCCTAGGCTGGTGGTGGTCATAATGTAATGGCTCATCGATGTATACCAGATAAGTTTTATCTCTTTCTCAAAATCACCGTTTAACAATCTCCTCCTAATGTATCTCGACATTTCAACAACGCCACTACCCCTACACTAAATTTTAACATTTTTGTTTCCTCTGACTCATTATCAGTATTGCCAAAGATGTTTTGGGAAGTAATGTGCCGTTCAGTCAGAACATGTTTGACCAAGAAGTAACTGAATTTATATAAAAAAAGAAACTCAAAAGAAATATTAAATTGAGATGTACGTCCCAAACGCTTCTATCTGCTGTAAAATCACTGGCATTCAGTCGTATCCGTGATTCTCCTCATCTGTTCATATTACATCGATATTCGTTATTGCCAAAGTTAATGTAATATCGGTATAAATAGGAAAACGTACCTGTGATTCGAGAGTTTTCGTCGTACTGAAAAAAATTTCGTATTTCTTCCTTCTGACATAAAATATTGCATATGAGGATAATAAATATTTTGCGCAATATTTTACTGGGTAAAGATGCTGGAGAATATTGCGGAATACCAAGGTAAATCAAGCATTTCAGTTGGACTCGTTTGACATGCTTCCTCTGAAAAGATGTTTTTTTTTCAAAATTTAACTGAAATCCAACAGCTTTTACTGATGGTGTTGTGCATCTATAGAACGATAGTTAAAGCTAGAGAATGAATATGTGTTTAACCTATTGTTGGGAAGCTGTGAACCAAAACTTTTTTTTTATTTCATGGTTACGTGAAGTCTAGAAAACGAGCATGTATATGATGTGTTAACGGTGAGTATTTTATTTAAAACTCAAGCTATTTGAATTATTCCAGTCGTGCCACGGGGAACTAAAGGTGTTGGCCAAGTGAAGGTTTTCGGCAGCGGATGGCCTAGTGGTCAACGTTCGTGACTGCCACGGAGAAACCTCTGGTTCGATCCCAGGCAGGTACGAATGCTCGAACCACTAAATATCCGCCGGGCGTCGGATGGGCACGTTAAGCCGTTGGACCCTGGGTTCCGGCGCCCCTGAAATAAATGAAGGCGCCTTTCTCCCCGTCTCTACCTCGCTTCCGTGTTACTTTCCTATTGGGCACCCTAGCCCAAATCTCCCAGCTTCCTATTTCTAAGGGTGGTTTAAGACCTGGGGTCAGGCACTCCCTTCTTAAAATCCCCTACATATGACCTGATCTGATCAATTGAAGGTGCTGTCAATACACTCTCATTTTGAGCAAAGCGAATGATTGAATTCCGATATGCTACATTAATGGACTTTATTCAAATAGTATTTGCATATGCAACTGTTAAACTAAATAGGAAATAACTTAAGAAACTCGCTTTGTACAATTATTTTTGAGCGTGAGGTAAAAACAAAAATCAACTGCAGGACCAAATGTTTAGCACTGCATCAGTAGTGTGATACTGATTTGTTGCCGTCAAATATTGCGGTTATTGATAGAATGACAGTGCCTATATAAAGCAAGGTCTCCTAGTTCTCCTGATGCGCACGCACATATAGCGCTCTTATCCCAACGCTAACCACGGTGTGCGCACGTCACAGCCTTCAAGGCCACACAAGTGTTCTCGGGTAGCTCTTTCAAACTTCTTGGTTCCCGTAGATCTTTTTTTTTTTTCATTTTAGCAAGCCTCATTTTGGCATTTCGACTTGGAACCTTCTACTACTGCTTGGACAACAATGAAAAACAATATGATAGAATTTGAGATGTCAACCACGATTTTCCGACGGGTTATGACAACCGCAGAAAGGGGCAGAAAGATTATGTTCCATTTTTACAGATGGCGTTATAAGTTATGGTTGTATTACACGCACACACACGCTGGTACTATTAAATTCCTCTTGATGAAGTTATATCTGTGATATACTGTGCTAAAGCATACCATATTTTTCACAAGCAAAGATTATTGCTGAAATGAAAGCACTGCAAACATTTCGTTTCTATTTTCTATTTCCTTTCTTCCTGGCTTGCAACATTTAAGATGAAACGCTGCTTTGACCTTGAAGAGAAATCGAATTTTGAGAGAAAAAGTACAAATAAAGTAATGCCTCAATTCTTTCCTGGATGTAATGCACGTGCATGATGTTCATGTTCTAGCGTAAATAACTTATGCACTCCCGGAACATTCACTATATGACACGAGTTGAAAACGTGGAAAGAAGCGCGTCGCCTCAGAGTAAATTCCGAATTAAATGAAAAAGCCCTCCTTTCTTTCTGTGGCAGAGTGAAAGCAAATGTTTACAAAAGACGCTTTGTCTCTAGAAGAGAGTTCCTTTTATTTTTCACGATGCTGAAGAACTTGCATCGAATGATATAGAAAAAAAAAGTGTCACACAGTGAATTTACTGTCGGAAACAGGGGGAAAAGAAAAAAACGAAGGAAATTCTCTGGGGCGTTCTATTGATCCGCCTAGTGTAATACAGAAGAGTGCTTTGGCATGGCAGATCCTAAACAAGTCACCATATTTGTGATAGCACGATTGAGATTCACCAAGAGTAAGATGTGCACTGGACATGCGCACATTTGGGACGACATTCTCGTCTTTGTTTACCCGACTAAACAGAAAAAAGAGGCCCAAAGATACAAAACCGCATATGCGGAATGCAAAAATCTAATAAATCAATGCGCCAGAATCAGCCCTAATTTAGTTCATAGCTTTTGGGTACTAATTGCATTGATTCGCTAAGTTCTGGCTTCTTAACAATTTAAGCGGTCGATGTACCTAAACGAAATGGCGCCCAAAATTTTCTGTGCTACTCTAAATGAAATGCTCACATAGCGTCAGGTTTTTGCGAAATTTATGGGAAAACAATTCCTTTCTTCTTCTCATCTCAGCAGTACAGATCATAAACCTCTCACAGGGAATGAAATATAACTTCTAGTTCCCTATTCTGTGCTCCATGATCCAAGGCGCAATGGGGAAGGCTAGTTTCACTGACACGGACATCATGCCACTGGGTAAAAGCAAGTAACTCAAATGTGTTGTCTCTCCTTTCTTAGTTTAGTCGATGATTAGGGTCAGTAATCCTCCTAAATGGCCATTTCGAATAACAAATCAAAGTGAAAAGCAACGCCTTCTGATGCTAAGGTTCGCTCGTCACAGCCGCGTTCTTTCCGCTTCTTAAACAGCAAATACAATGTATTCGTTCGAGCTGACTTCATTTCATTTTGCTAACTCCGAGTCAATTCGGCATTAGCAGAATGGTAAATTTGCGTTTAACTGAAGTGTTCTTGGTTATTACACTAAGAGAATTTATTAAGAAAGCCGCTATGTATGTCGCCAGATTATGAATTCTCAAGAGAAGCAGCGTAGTTTCCACAGGACTTAGAGTATAATTATCCTCCACTAAATTTAGCAGCTCTTAAATTACATGCAGCTATATCCCATAAAGCAGCGTGCAAACTTATCTTTCATGGTATGAAATAATTGACTTATATCTCTTAGGAGTATTTTAAGCTGATTTAGGTAGATCTCGATAAAGGAGTACTCCTATCTCTTAACACATAAGTAATTCACTAACGGAGAATTATTGCATAAAAAGGCATGTTTTAAAAACACTGAAATTGAATTTTTTCTTCTTCTGTTTTTATTTTTTTATTTTCATCTTTTGTTACCAATCCCGAGAATGTCTGTGATAAATTTGATGGTGACATCCTCAAAGGCATATTATTCAGTCGGCCAAGGAGTTATCCTTCTAGTGAAGTGGTTTCTATAGTGATTGGAGAAAAGCATGCTAATTATTGAACTGACTTGATGGCATCGTAAAAAAAATAGAATACAATTTCCGGTACATAACTACAAACTTCGGGAAAGCAATAATCAAATAAAAGAAAACTTCCACATTCCTTTCTCTAATTGGATGAATCCTCTTATGGCGCAAACTGAGCTGCTACTTTCCCATGTTAGGTATAAATTTAATGATTTGTTTTAAGACTGCTTTTTGTTATGAGCTACAGAAAAGGACACAAGCGAACACAAACTTTGTGTGATGCAAATCTCAAGCAGTTGTTTTAAGACTCCTCAAATTTCTATAGTGAATGTATCAGCGATTTCTATAGCGGATGTATCAGTACATTCAAGTGTTTGCGCCAAAAGCCATACGAACACACCTTTTCATAACGCAATACATTAAGCAGCCTTGCTAAAAAAAGTATTACTGGAATTAAAAGCCATCTTCAGTGGTTTAGTGGATTATTTCACGCTGCCAATTTCATTAAAATTCCACCCGATCATTCCCATGTTCTTTACCTTAGCTGCGCAGAAACTGATATGCAGTAAACATGGCCAAAGGTTGTTTGGCTATCAACAGGCATAATACTAAAATTGTTGCATGATTTTGGACTTCAAAATTATGATTCAGCTTATTTTTAAGACTGTGCTATATACACCGCCTGTCAAAAGTTAAGAACGGAGCACAAAGCTTTGAATATAGTCGAACCCACATATAACGAGTTCGCATAATAGGAAGTTCAATATAAACCGAAATTTTATTAGATCCCTTAAACTTCGCTGTATTCTCCCTTGTTATTTTTACTGCATATTACGAAAAACAATTTGTGAAGAAACTGCATGTATCGAAGTTCAGCACGGTTATTTTCAAACGAAATAAATGGCATTCACTCGGTCTTCAGCACTTCCTCTTTCATTGGAAAACTAGAAATTACGGGCTATTTAGTCTATGATTTCCCTTACAGACAGATTAGTCTGCAACATGAACACAAGAAAGTTTCAACTTTTCCTTTACTCACCTTCCCCCGATACGAGGGAAGGTTTCTTCGAATACACTCGCACACACACAATACTCCTAGGTATATGCTGTGTTTTATACAAATTCCTCTCCACCTTTCAGACAAATAAACTCTTCTTGTAGCTACCACGAATCTGTTTGTCTGGGGGTAGGACATTGGGTTAAAGATGTCTTGTAGCAGTATGATTCCTCACTGGGATACCTCATTTTTTCCGGATGGCACCCCGCTCTTTGACGGGTGTTGTTCATATAGTTTCATCTAGGTAACATAGAATGAAGTTGGTAACATTTGTTAAATTTAGTTAGACTTCGACTAATCAGTGGCACAGTAGTCTGTGCAATATGCTCACTCAAATCGAAAAATCATGGCTATAAATAAACGGAAAGCTTTAACGCTCAACAAAAAAATCGAAACCATCAGTTTATCAGGAAAGGGAGGATTTAAAGGACTTTAAGTTGCGAAAAAGTTTGGTATTCCACCAAATTATCTTTCTACGATTTTACAAAACAAGGATGAATTGAAACTAAAATACAATGATAGTTCGTCGAGTGTAGAAAGAAAATGTGTTTGAAAGGGAATTCACCCAGATGTGACATAGGAAAACCCATTCGGGGCAAGAATGATGTTCGATCAAGAGACGAAAACGAGAATCCTATAGGTAATAAAACAATTCCAAACAGACTTGCAATTGAAAAGTTGGAAAATCTTAGTTCATTTTGCAGCTCGAAATATTTCAACCACTGCGTTAGAGGAAGTTGAATAAAAATGAATTGCTCTTATCATAACTCACACAACATAAGCAACAATTGACTTACATTTCTGATATAACGTGCAAACAGCGAATCAAATGTAACAGGTGAAATTAAAACATTTTGCAGTTTAATTTTTACATTAATTAAATGTTTTGCTTCTTGGAGATCATATTCGTATTTTATTGCGAGTTATGGCTTTCAATTAACAAATATTAATATTTTTTACTTTCCATTAATTGGTAAACAGTTTATGGTTGACTAGTTTTAATCTGACACAGTTAAAAATTTCCCTTTTTGATTTTATTGGTAATAACATAGTTCGCGTATTTCAAATGTTTACGACTCTCTCCTCAGCTTCATTATATACGGGTTCGATTGTATAAAACACGAAATAGCAGAGAATTTACAATAGTTTCATTGTGCTGCTGTGTAACAACATGTAAATGTGAAAACACCTGTTGGATGCCCAGGTGCGAATATGAAAATCAAAATGCCCGGTGAGAGGATCTGAAAACAAACTTTGAAAGTTCAGCGAAAATCAGGAATAAAAAATTTTTCTTCATATCAGAAAGATCAATTCTATGTGATTCAGAAAACTATAGAGCCACTGACAGATTAAAACCGATCAAACAATCACGGAGACCTGTTCTAGTATGTCAAAGGACAATAACCTCTTATGACGACCGTTACATCGCATTCGTGGTCGGTCTGAGCGCCTAGTCTATATTCGAACCTCGTCACACCCACAGGAAACCAAGTGCATATCACTGCTCTAACAGACGGCACCATAACTGCGGGATGTATGTTTATTGACATAATACTGTATGTGTGTGCCTTTACACACCAAACACGAGCGCGCTTGCTTGAAATATATAACGATCATGTCAAGTGAATCTTGGAATAGTTGGCATAATGTCTAGTGTTTATTTGGTGGTTCAACAGCCACCAAGAGCAACTCAGTGGGCTATAAGCATTCGCCCATCCCTAATTTAGGACCACTCGTTCCAGGGAAGAAAGTGAAACAATGATGTAAGACAACCACCCTACGAACTGAAACTCGGACCAACTCGGGGGATTGGTTAGAAACCAGACCCTCGTATTACTCAGCTACCAGTTTGGCGCATAATATCTAATTCAGTGATGTGTGTGTTTCTCGGCGGAGTCGGACCGTAGATGTGCATTGATTTAGATATGTGCTGCCATCGTCGAGTAAAGTGCTTTACGGGAAAGCAGTATGACTGTGTGAACTGCTTTTTCACTGGGTAGCCCTAGCGACCTTCATCATTTTCTTTAAATATCAGATTTTCAATTCCTATGTAGGACTTTTTACCGGTACAGCTGGCGTAGATTTTATTGACTTGCAATAAAATCTACGCCACCGTAGATGCATATCTTGAAGACAAGTTGCGGAGGGAACGGAGTAGCCTGCATTTCCTTCAGACCACAGTCCCATCTGTGTGATATTAAGGGGAAGAATATTACTGTTTGCCGCCTCTTTCCCGAACTTCTCCAGACCTCAAAACGGCTGTAATTTTCCAAAGGCAATTATTGCCTTACCACTAGGTGAATTATCTTACTGGGGTAGTTACTGGTCAGTAGCAACATACTTTATATTGAGATAGTGTCCCACTGATTTTGACCGTATGTTTTCTATATCCAACACTCACCTTCCTTTGGATTGTACCTTTGAGACATGTGATTCTGTTTGTTTTCATGAGTTTCTGCGTTTTCGCATACTCTTAGGGAATATATCTTATATACCCCCTAAACCATGCAATGAATGAAGTAGTTTTACATAAACTGGCAAATCACGTTTTTTAACTTCGCCCATTTTCTCGCTTGGTGCTCAACTCTTGATAGGCAGTGTACGTGGATCGCCTCAGTGAGATTAATTTTCCCCTTCATGGAAATCCTCTCATTCTTTTAAACGTAAAAAGAAAAACTAAAGGATGAATGTGTAAACTGCTTAGTAGATAAGTGAACAAATGTAATTAAGATCTGTTTCTAACATTGCACTTGATGGTTACTAAATAGCTGACATCCTTTGTATCATTTTAAAGAATTTTTCATACGGATAAAAGTCACATGTGCTGGATAGATCTTTATTCTTATAAAAACCAAATATACTTTCAGATTTAACATCCAAATGGTACGAAGGATTTTATAACTCATTTGATGTAGCTCTAGAAAAGCTAAGCCTAAGAAGTATCACAATTACAGTTACAGATGAGATGAGGAAAAACGCATGCCGCAATTATTGACAGAACTGTCATATATCTACGTTTATTATGACTTTTCTAACTCTCAAGGTGTGTGTAAGTTCTTTATTGACCCTGATGCAGCTCAGTGGGCTATAATAAGCAGTCGCCTTCTCTAATTTAGGGTAACTAAGGTGAGGGAGGGATCCAGCGTTGTAAGACAAACACACCAGTCATGCATCATCCGGGACTCAAATCTGAGCCCATTTTGATCAAAAGGTCAGAAATCAGAGTTTATACCACTGCGTCAATTCCAAAATTTTGAAAAGATCTTGAACCTCAGCTCAATCTTCATTGGTCTCAAATGACCGTTACTTTGTCTCGATAAGGCAGGTTGATTTTTCCTGTTGCCGATGAACTCATGGCTATTATGGCTGTGTGTATTTTGGGGATACCGTGTTGTGTGTGTGTAGGTGGATTAATAGAAGTTACATTTTCGGTTGCTCTGATTTGTGAGAAAATTGCAATGAAAGTTAAATCACGAGAGCAAAGTGATACCTCCTGACTACACAACTTAGCCAAAAAGTCAGCTATGTTATTTTCTTTAAAAAGACCAGCGTGAGAGATCCATTGATAGTGTAGTTTGCTAGGATGAGACAAACGCTTTAATTTTTCAATAATACTCCGACTACACATACTGGCCACTGAATTAGAACCCTTTATGCAAATCTAGGTAAAAGTTACTTAGCCTGAATATATGCAAAATACGTAGTCATGTGCATTACAGGTGATATAGGCAGCTATTTAAGAATGTTTTTTGACAGTAATCATCAGTAGTGTTGATTACGGGAAAAAACAAAGGATATTTAGGAGTTCGATAAAGGGTTTATTGTGGGTGTTCGTCTGGTTAGATCGACGAATTTGAAATCAGCACAGCTGACTGGTTTCTCAAAAGATGAGATATTCCGGGTATTTTCTCAGTGGAAAAATAAACTTTGTTTGTCTTAGAAACGTAACTGTGATGCGACGACAATCTATCAGGAACGAGATCGCCAAAGGCTTGTACGGAGAAGCAGGACTTTACGAACGTTAGCGTAGGAATTAGGGTGTGTCAGCACATACCGTTCGACCTCGTCTGCAGGAGCGAGGACTTGTCGCACGTCGCCCATTGCTCCGATTACCATTGACGTTACACCACCGGCGAGTGCGGCGGCAGTGGGCCATTGAACGCCGCACCTGGACTAAGGAATGGCACGACATTGTCTTCTCCGACGAATCCCGCTTCTGCCTGCAACACCACGATGGTCGGATCTGCATGTGGCGGCATCGCGGCGAGAGACTGTATGACGCCTGCATTATGCATCGCCATACCGGTCCGTCGCCTGGCGTTATGGTCTGGGGCGCAATTGGATATGACACCCGCACCCCTCTGGTACTCATCGCCGGTACACTCAACACCCACAGCTACATCTCCGACGTTTTGGAGCCTGTAGTCCTCCCTTACCTGCAAGACCTGCCAGCGGCCACGTTTCAACAGAACAATGCGCGCCCGCACGTGGCACGCATCGTGCAACAATTCTTCACGGCCCACCAGGTGTCACTGCAGCCGTGGCCCGCCTGTTCTCTCGATATGTCGCCCATCGAACACGTCTGGTCGCTGATCGGCAACCGAGTGGCCCGGCAAGCACCACCCGCGGCTACGCCTGATGAACTGTGGCAACGTGTGGAAGCAGCCTGGACCTACATACCCCAAGCTCACATCCAAAGCCTCTTTCGTTCGATGCCGCGGCGTGTAGCGGCCGTTGTTGCCAGCCATGAGGGCCACACGAACTATTGATGTCTGCGCGTTCCTCAAGTCGCACGGGTTTGTAAGCTCAATCGTTTCATCTTTGTATCTGTTGTTATGTGTCCAGTAAATCTGGCTTTGCTATCTCGTGTCCTTCTTGGTGTTGCATTTTGGGTGGCCAGCAGTGTAGTTTCCCATGCTCTATGCAAAATGCAAGGTAAAATGCACATTGAAAATGACATAAGCAGGATTCTTGCAAAAAAACCTTCATAAGCAGGAAATACGAATACCATGTAGTGAAAAAGAACACAACTTTTGGACAGTGCAGAAACAAAACATTTAAAATGGGACAAAGTATTCAGTGACTCTAATTTCACATCCCCTATCTCATGAAATTCCCCTTAATTCATGTCTTCAAACCATACCCAGCATGCTTGCCAAACAAAATTGTTTGAAGGTTTTGATCTGAAAGGTACAATTAATTGGAGCGTTCGCTTGAAGCTTGAAGCTTCTTTTTATACCGTCTGGGCACTGCGTTAATGCGACACTCTGCACTCTAATTTTATTTGCTACAAGGAACAGTCACAGTAATCTTATTACCTTTACCATAACGAACAGTTAGGGTAAAGTGTGGCTTTTACATAATAGTGCTGCGTGAAAGAAGGCACTGAGGAGAAACTAAATTTGGCAATAGCTACTTAATGCACACCTTAACATGCCATTAAGTTCTTATCAAATTTCAAGAATGTGGGACCTTCAATTTTGTGAAGCTGATTTTTTCAGGATAGGGAGTTTTCTCTCATTTTGGATGAAATAATAAATAACTTGCCTTTACGCCGCATTTGTGCATGTGCTTAATTATGCAATTCATTTGCTGTTTAAATTAAATTTGGGAACAAAATCTCAAAAGATATATTTAGCATATTTAAGTTTTCATGTTCCCCAATTACAATATATCATTATCATCAACAACACTTATCAGTACATTGCTGGATAAAGATCTACCAAGACTCTTCCACAACTTTCTGTCTTGAGCCAGTCTCATCCATGTTACTCCGACAAGCTTTTGAATTTTACCCTCTCATTTTCCACATGGTCTTCTGGGTCTTTTTCTTTCCTTTGGAATCCCATCGAGTATTTCAGTTGTCCAACGGTGGTCAGTTCTTCTAGCAATATGTCAAGTCCATTGCTATTTCAAGTACTTTATCTCGATCATGGTATCATCAACTCTTGTCATTTGCTGATCCGTCAGTTCCTCTTTCTATATATACTGGTCATACCGAGCATGCACCTCGCTGCACTTCTTTCAGTAGTTAGAAGTCTCTGAATGCTTTTGTAAGTTAAGGTCCATAAGTTATGAACTTTAAAGATACACTGATCAAAAAGTGTTTTTAAAACATAATGAAAAATTAATCTTTAAAATTAAATTGTTTCTTCCAATTGTTCTACAACCTAGTTTTATTCACCTATTAATTTCTTTTTCGATATTGCCATTTCCTGATATCTGTTCTCCGAGGTAAATGTAGGAATTGGTTACTTCTAGATTTACTCCGTCAATCGGTGAATCTTCAGTTCTTATAAAAGCATTTTGCTTCGATTTTATTTTCTGTAATTCATTTTAAGTACATTATTTTACTCTTGCTAACAAGTTCCAGTATCATACTCCGCAACTCTGTGGGGGTACTTGCAAAAATGACTATGTCGTTAGCAAAACGAAGCTGGATAAAATTTCAATGCATACTCGACGATAAATCTGAGTTTTCTTTCAGTGTTTGTTTGATCCAACATTTCGTAAGTATAGCAATCGCCTTGAGTAATTATTTGAATCATTATATCATGTATCTGTGCTCCGCTTATTAGACATGAGGATAGTCTGGGTAACATGGCCCAGTATTGTGCTTTGTATTTTTACCATAACTAGGTATGAAATAGTAAAACTGTACTAGTAGGAAGAAAGATAGACTAGATTGTGACTTACCTGCCCCGCACGGCGCACATGAGATAAAGGCAGATAGCAGTGAGGGCACATGTCAGTGTAGCATATTGGATAGCACTCGGAGCTCCGGAGCCGAGGGTGTGGATTTGAATCCCTCCGCTGGCATAAAAGTGGGGAAATTACTTCGTCATAAGATGCAAAATAGAAAACTATACAAGCAATTGTATTTCTTTCAAGGAAGGTAGACAGGGATAGTTTGCTGTCTAACTTTTTGAAAAAGCCAGCTGGTGGATGTGCGAAAGCTCGGAAACTTTGATTTTTCTTTAACGCCAATGAATTCGGATTTCTAGTATAGTTTTATTATTTTAAATAAAGTTGGTATGCAGTTCCTCGTTAGTTATTAGAACTAGGTATATTTACGTACTTCACTGAATAATGTCGAAAGGACATATTCATTCAGTACTGTATGTACATTTCCAATAAAAAAACTTCCAGCTATGAAACTTCTCAATTGAAAGTATATATTTATTAAAACAGAAATTGTGCCACGGGATGGGGATATTTCAAGCCAGCATTTAATTGTTTTTTTTTCAGGAAAGTATATTATCACTTTAATGACATTACATTTCCGTAGCACCGTCTTTTATATTTGTCGACCTTCATTATATCTAGTGCTACAAGGGACTGACAGTAATTCATATCAAAGTTTGCTGTTGGTTATGGCTATAAGATATTAGTGCTTTATCTCATGTACTATCAAAGACCTGGAATACATTGAAAACATTTAGTGCGTGTTTAAATTGCATTTATCACATTGTGCTGACTATTCAGTTTAATTTAATGCATTTCGGATAAATGTGTGAAAAGGTTAGAGTAACATATAAAAATTTTGATAAATTAGAAGAAACAACGATTTTGCTAAAAAAATAAATATGTATGTTTTGTATAAAAGGTTTTCTTGCTTTCTAAAAGCAAAACGAGTTTTACAGAGATGTGAAACAGGCAACCAAAATCCAAATAAAAAAGTATATGTAACTCAAGTCTTTACAAAGCGCATCAATTGGAAGGAACTGTGGTGTCATTTTAGATTCGCAAATTGCTTGTAATGATGGATATACAGGGTGTATCTGATACGTGACTTGAATTCCTACCTCGAAAAAGCAAAGTGAAAGTTATTTCAGGAAACAGTTGACCTATACAAAGAGAAAGTGCTGAAATTAGGAATTTACTTGAAAAAATAAAAGACAGTAAAAACAGGAGCAGAGTATTCAACAGTTCAGTGCGTTTCGAAAATACTTAAGTCAAATTGTTTAATTTTATATGAGAAGTTAATTGGAATGCCCGTGATAGGTTGGTTATTAAAACCATGAGTGTGTGTGAGAATCCCATATTTTAACGAGATGCTTGCTGCGCCAGAGCCTCTGAGGTTCCGTAGGTATACGCCGAATTTCAGAAGGCGTTTCATCATGAGTGAATGAATCCATATATACAAAGCTATTCACAGAGATCGTTGAACTCATGAAGCATGGTCAGTAGGCCTTTTATCCGACCACAGTAACATGGATGTCAACAGCAATCTACAATCCAGCTGTCTTAACTCAGTTTTACTAGAACATAAAACTTTCATAAAAACTACAACATTTCGTCTTGCTCAAATTCAGAAACTTGTTTGACAAACTCTGTTAAAAATCCTTTATATCTCCCTTGGAACGTAGAAGAAAGCGTTTTACTTAAGCCAGCATCATCATGAATTCGAAGTCTACTGTTGGATGAAGGTCTCCACAAATCTTTTCCATAACTTTCCGTCTTAAGCAATTCTCTTTAATGTAAGTCCGGCATGCTTTCGAATATTCATTTTTTAACGCGGTCATCTTCCAAGTCTTTTCCTATCCCTTGGTATCCTGTTGGATATTTCAGTTGTTTGTCGGTGGTCAGCTCTTTTAAAGTTGCGCCTAACCCATTGACACTACAGTGTCTTTCTTTACTTTGATCACGATGTCATCAATTCCTCCCATTTGCTTAATCCATGATTTCCATCTCCTACCTTTTTCGGTTATAACAACCATGCGCCTTTCCGTGCTTCTTCGAGTTGTCAGTGTCATTTTTTACGCTTTCCAACCGTAGGTTGAAGAAGCATATATGCTCCCGCTTTTTGTGTCCGTCCGTCTGTCCGTCTGTCCATCCGTCTGTCGGCACGATAACTCACGTAAAAATGGTTCGATTTCGATGAAATTTTAGTATGTGGTAGGGGACTACCTGGGAGAGAATCCTGTTGAAAATGGGACAAATGGGGTTAAAGGTCACGACATAGGAGCGGGATCCATTCCATTGTCCTTATGCTTCATAACTTGCGTACATGTCGTTCGATTTCAATGAAATTTTACTATATGGTAGAGGACCGCATGGGGACGGAACTTATTTAAAATGGATGCAGTGAGGTCAAAGGTCAGGACATAGGAGCGGGGTGCATTCCATGCTCTAATGCGTCATAACGTGCGTAAAAATGGTTCCATTTCAATGAAATTTTATTATATAGTAAGGGACCACCTGGAGAGGAACCCTATTGAAAATGGGACAAATGGGGTCAAAGGTCAGGACATAGGATCTGGATTCATTCCATCGCCCTTATCCCATACTATTAAGGTGGACGTCAAGTAATTTTGCTTCCTATATTTCCAATAGAAAAACTTTTCTACACATTTCCTTCACAATTAGTTTGTTCCCAAGGATGGAAATTTGAACATCGATTAAAATAACTTCATATTATAACTTGGAATACTTAACATTTTCTAAAACATAACAACAATTATATTAAAAAACACTAACGTTTTCTTTGGTGGTGCTGAAACCAGAAAGAAGATGTCGCGTCCTGTACTTTGATGACGTCAGTGGACAAATAAATGTTGGATTGCATAATTATGGTTATGTTTTAGAAAATATTAAGTATTCCAAGTTATGAAATAAAGCTATTTTAATCGATGTTCAAATTTTCATTTTTGGGAACGCATTAATTGTGAAGAAAATGTGTACAGATGTTTTTCCATTGGAAGTATAGGAAGCAAAATTACTTGACGTCCACCTAAAGGAGCAATTCTTATATCTATGAAAATTTTATTTTGAAAACGGCTCTAAGGATTTTGATGAAAGTCGTTAACCTACCGTTTTCTGGCACTAGAAATCGATTTAGCTTGATCTCGACTTTAGGAAAATTCGTTTAGTGGGTTAAATAACCACCCCGAATTGCCACATTTTCAGTGTCATGGCGTCGTTCCATTAATGTTACGCACTCTTAGAAATCTTATGACGTCACAAGCTCGCGATTGAGATGTTGGCGCGCGGTCACGCCATATGTCTGATTACGTCACACGTTGTGTGCGGATCCTATTAAAGTTTTAAGACGTGACACTCTTTTGAGCAGATGGTCGCGATTCCCATCTGCCTCATTACCGCACGCGTTGTGTGCGTATGCCCGTCCGCACGATAACTCGCGTATGAATCACTCGATTTTGATGAAATTTTAGTATGTGGTAGGGGATCACCTGGGAAGGAACCCTGTTGAAAGTGAACGAAATGGAGTCAAAAGTCAGGACATAGGAGCGGGATCCATTCCACTGCTTTTATGCGTCATAACTATCGTATGAAGATTCGATTTGGATGAAATGTTAGTATGTTGTGAGGACCTGCCTGGGGACGAATCCTATTTAAAATATGCAAAATGGAGTCAAATGTTAGGACACAGGAGCGGGATCTATTCCATAGCCCTTATGCATCATAACTTGCGTAAAAATGCTTCTATTGCGACAAAACTTTCGTTGGACGTGTCCTCTCGAGCTCTATACATTTTGCTCAGTTTTTTCGGTAAAAGTGCCTGTTGCTCCCGAATTTTGTGCTCCAATCATGCATAAGGGTATGTGCTATCTTTCTCACCACCTTTCCTAGCCGAACTGTGCATATTTACTTAATTTTCATAGTAATATTACCTGCTGACCACGCCCTTCTGCGTTTTGAAGGGTGCGCCCTGTGTACACGTTCCAGTGCCTTCTGTTCCTTTCCTGTGCACCTCGCTCAAGTAATAAGCTGTCAGCAATCTTCCCAGCTACGTTTCCTCACCGGTAAGTGAATATTATAGTGATATTCCTTCATATTTCATCTCGGTGTGTTTGTTTACCATCTGGCCATCGTGACTCGCCTTGACTGTCTTCTATTCTCCATCAGCGTTTCTATACGTTGCCTTCTATGCTTGTGCTCCTGAGCTTATCTACCCTTCTCCCGGTTACATCATCTTCCATTAGTGGTCCTCCGGTGACGTCGTCTTCCATTAGTGGTCCTCCGGTGACGTCATGGACTCACAGTTGTGACATCTCTCTTGCAGCTCTACTTGGGT
Source organism: Macrothele yani (assembly GCA_039090855.1). Taxonomy (NCBI): domain Eukaryota; kingdom Metazoa; phylum Arthropoda; class Arachnida; order Araneae; family Macrothelidae; genus Macrothele; species Macrothele yani. The sequence continues at coordinate 104,408,330 of CM077002.1, read as the reverse complement.
CGTCATTGTTTGTCGCTCAGCCTTCGTTCACCTGTTCGTTGAGCCTTCCCCATTTGTCTTCCTAGCAATTGTGCATTTTACCACCGCTCATGGCTTGTGCAATATCAACAGACTATCTTCCACCACTGACGCCTCCACCAGATGTTCTGCTTCAAGATAAACTTCAGCTCTCTTTGTCTGCCCCCACTACCACACGTTCAACGCTTTTGCCGTCATGCCTGGATTTTCTTGTTTCTCGTCAGGATTCAATTCTTACTCTTCATCTTCCTGAATCTTCGCCCCGAGGTAAGTCTCTACTAGCCCCTTTAGCTTTAGGGGTGAAATATGTTGCCCTCCCCACACAAAATTTACTGTGTACACATCAGCTCTGCATGAACTTGTTCCTCCAGATGCCATTACACATGTTGCACGTAAACCTCGCTCTGTGCTTATTTATTTTTCCTCTCCCGCTCATGTTGCGCGAATTATGTCTTCTCCCATCTTTGTTGGTGATCAAAGTCTGTTCACCATTCCTCTTGCACAGTGTCCTATCCTTGTAAGCATGTCTCCTGTTATACGGGAAATTTCTGATGATGTCCTCCTTGGCTTGTTTTCTTTCTCGTTGTGGACTTGTTATTATTCCAATTCGTACCTTACCTGCCGCATTGGACGAGCAAGGAGCTCGTCATTATCTTAGTTTCCGACGACAGGCTCTCGTCGTGTTTCCGGACGAAGCTTCGTTTATTTCCTGCCCTACCACATTCCAAGTAGTCTGTGGTAGACATATTCGTGCTGTGAATGTTTATACTGCTCTTCATTGCTTCATACGTAAATCACCTACTCATCTCCGTGCCTCTTGCCCAGCTAAATACGCTGCATTATCACCTGCACCTCTTGGCTCTTCTGCTCTCACTACGTCATCTGCCAAACCTTTTCAGTCTGCACCTTTATTGTCTTATTCCACTGCATGTACTTTAACCTTCTGTACCAGGTGGGTTGTTCCATCCTCCTGTGTCACATTCTCCACTCTCTGTGGCCTTGGGCTTCAGCACTTCGACAAGTTCTTCCTTACTCTCATCATACCCAGCTTCTTTCCCTCGACCGCTGCTTTCCAGTTCGGGTTCGCCTATTTCATCTGTGAATACTGTTTCTCTGGCCTACCCATCTTCCACCACTGTGTTTCCTCAAGACGCTTCAGCTCTTTCTCAGTTCAACAGTTTGCCGTCTCTACCCGTTAATTTCATTGCACCGCTCCAGAACCATTCCAGTTTGTTGCCTCCACCTGGTTCCTCCACCGTTTTGCACCAGGATTTTTCTACAAAGACTGCTTCATCTTCAGCTGCTACGATCTCCACTGTGACCCTTGTGGACTCCCCGGCGTTTTTTTTGCAATCGTCCCTGGACTCATCCCACTTTGGTGAGAGCACATCGGTGATCTCCCCTCCGTCGAGTACGGAACCTACCACTGTCGGCCCGGACTTGGCTTTGGCCGTTGTTCCTTCTCACTGCTCTTCCGACCCGTCGTTACCAGCCTGTGGTTCTTCACCCATCATCTCCACATCACTTGACGACACACTAGTACGTTCATCATTACCCGGCTTGTCTTCTTGTGCCGCCAGTTCTTCGAAACATTCTTCCACTGCTTCTTCCGCAGTTTCCTCGGACACTTCTTCAGCTACGGACTCAGTTTCTGATGTTACAGAGTACTCGGATACTTCTCGACCTCCAAACTACTCAGCACATCTTTCTGCTTCCGAGTGTCAACTTCTTTGTGCTAAGCACTCCCATGAGACTGCTCCGGCTGATATCAAGAAAGCTGTCCATTATCTCACCTTAATTAAGATCCCTGTACCATTTCGTGAGAATTGTAGCTCTCGAATCACTTATAACAAAGCTCTAGACTTCTGGTGTTCTGCCAGATCGTGCTTCAACCTCCCGTATACGGCAGATAGGGACTTGTCGATGGCTCGGCTTGATCATCTGCGTCCGTCCTCCAAGCCCTCTGTCACGATTTCGTCGACTGCATCTGCAGCTCTGTCCGTGCCTATTTCCGTTTCCATTCAACTGTCTCCGCGTCCCATTGTTGCACAACCTCCGTCCTGTGTTCTTCTACAATCTTCATCTCCGCTCGACCTGTCGTCTTCCGCTCAGCCCTCTATTTCGGCGCCCTTAACAGGGGCCATTCCAAAGAAACGTGCACGTCGCTCCTCTCAGCGCACGCGGAAACGTCGTGCCAAAATCAAGGCTTCTTCAGCAGTTCCTGTTGTGTCTGCACCATATTCTCCACTTCCACCACAGCCATTTCCACAAGACTTTGCCAATGATGATGACTTCATTGACGCCTTTGACTCTTTGGGAAAAATTACATTCGTCCAACCTTTACTATTAGTCTGACTTTGCTCCTGCCTAGGCGTTCTATGTAATATCGTTCTGGTTTTCGGATTTGTCCTACACCCATCATTTGAACTTTACGTGTGTTATTCATCGTGTTTATTATCTTGTTGTATCGTGTTGCTCCTGTTCTACGAGTATCGCCTGCGTGACCACGTTGTATTGTATCTTCCTTATCTTAGGCATACTACATGTTCTTCCTGTTATAGTGTTATAATCCCATGCTATGGCCTGTCGCTCACTATGTACTTGTTGTATTATGCTGCCCCTGTACAATGAGGGCGGCCTGCGTGCCCATGTTCTCATGTTTCTCCTTACTCTGTGCATACTCCATGTTATACCTGTGTATCGCCCGGTTTTGTATGTGCTATATTGGTTTCTCGAATTTGCTCATACTTCTTCGTTTACTATAGTGACAACACCTGTAGTATGTATGTGTCCGAATTATGTATACTCTTATTGTTTGCCCAGCATTCCTATGTACCATTTAGTGTATAATTCCTCGTGCTTTCCTATTGTTTTCTTGTTCGCCCTTGTTTCTTGAGAGTGGCCTGCGAGCCCACGCGTTCATTATGTATGCTTCTTATCCCATGAGCTCATATCAAGGCAATACTCCTCCGTGCTATTGCCTTGATATTAGTTCCTGTTCTCAGCCCTGGTGTTATTGTATACACTCAGTATTTTATAATACAAGTGCCCACGATTTCTATTTCGTTATCTTTAGTTCTCCCCATGTATGCCCTATGTTTATTGCCTGTGATTTTGTCCGAGTGTCGTATGTCCTTTGCCCATGTTTTTATGCCTTATTTTATTGTATACTCCTAGTTGTACAATAAAGCGATTCTGAAAGACAAAACTTTATCATGTTATATCGGAGGTACACTGAACCGGTTCTGTTGAATATCATCGAAATGGGATTAATGGTCAGGGCACAGGAGCGAGATTTATTCCACAGCCATTATCCTCATAACTTGAGTAATAACTTGAGTAATGATTTCTGGTATGTTGGAAAGCGTATTATAATCAATGCATTGCATGATTTTACTAACTTGTTTAGTTAAGGTTCGTGTCATTTATCCATAAGTAAGAACTCGAAAGATGTATTCATTAAAAGCATTTCTTTAAGACATAGTTGGTCAATTGCTTTTAGAAATACTGTCAGTCCTCGATGTATCGCCCTTCGATGTATCGCCCTTCGATGTATCGCCCTTCGATGTATCGCCCTTCGATGTATCGCCCTTCGATTTACGCCACTCTTGCAGAAAGTCACCCCTTGAATCTGAACGGACGTGCTTTTTATAAAAAATCCATTGATCACTTGATATGTCGCCAACCGCATTGCTTCTCAAACCTGCCTTTTCCAACACAAAACATACTCGATGTACTGCCAATTGAAAGTTACATAAGAATTAATTCCATTTCCAATTTTTCGGATGGTGTGGTGAATTTTGATAATTAAGATACTGATTCAATCAAAGATTCGAATCAATGTATTTTAACATTAAGAAGATTATTTGAAACAAAATCACAGGATGGCGTTATTTCAAACACACGTTTTAAATTAAATTATGCCCTGAAAATAATTAGATTGAAATGTATAACACAAATTAAAATAGACAAGATTTTTAAAAGAAACTGTTGTATATAAAACGATGTTTTGTAATAATCCTTATTTTCACTTCATAAAGTTCTAATAACGCAACATCATTCTTTACTTATTTTCTTATAATTAAAATGTTAATTTAATGTTCCTATTATGTAAAGTATAAATTTCCGCATTTAACGCAAATCAGAAACTTTCGAGATAGAAGCTAACGCTTAGAACTACAGGAAACTTTCGAGATTGGAAAGGCGTGATCGCTTAGAAGTGAATTTTTTTTCTAATTAACATGCTTAATGGTAGTTATGCTCTAATGGTAGTTATGATTTTCGGAGAACGATAATTACCGAAATTTGAGTAACAAAAACAAACCATAATTAACAAAATTTAAGTAAAATTTGAGTTTTTTTTTAATTATCAAAATTTTATATAACGCCAACCTTGATGTAACACCACAATATAATGGGACAAATTGTTGCGGTACGTCAAGGGTTGTCTGTAGTACTGTTTCTTCCAAATGCACTTTAACCAAGTTTGATGGATGTATTATTGGGTGTGTGCATAAGTTCTACCCATTTTTGTTGGCTGCAAAAAAAGGAAGAGAGCACAACAAATAACGTACTTAGGATTTCACATAATTGCCATCTATCTATGAGTATGTGAATCTCATGCCGGAAAGGTCATGCGTTTTAGAGTAGAAAAGTCCTGTACTGCCGTTTTCACGTCGTCCATATCCTCGAATGTTTGGAGAGCGAAAGCGTTCTGTAACGATCGAAAAAGGTGGCAGTCCGTAGGTTCCAGGTCAGGGGAATACGACGGGAGAGGTAACACTTCCCAACCAAAGTCCAGTAAATTTTGCCTAGTGATTAAAACAGCATGAGGTCTGGCTTTATCATGATGAACAATCACGCCTTTGCGATTGACGAGTGCTGGGCGTTTCCATGTCAGTTGTTCTTGCAATATGCCCAACTGTTTGCAGAACAGGTCAGCATTTATGGTTCGGTTAGGTGCCAACACCTCCCAGTGGATTATTCCCTGGATATATAACCAAATACTCAAGAAAACCTTTATGACGTGCAGTCCTCCTTTGAGGTCGATAGAGGATGCTCCGCACCTTTGCACACAGTCCGTCGCCGATTTTACATTAATGTACAGTACCCATTTCTCATCATCCGTTACAATTCGTCCAAAAACGGTTCATTTCTGTGACGAGAAAGCAAAGAAACACAGGTACAGATCCTTTCCTCTTGTTGCTTTGCAGAAAGCTGGTGCGGAATCCAGTTATCGAACTTGGTGATGAACCCAAGCGCATGCATCCGTCTTTCAACTGTTGTTCTGTGTACCGAGAGCGTTTTCGCTAATTCTTGAACGGTTGGATGTGGGTCAATTGTTATGTCTTGGTCTACATCCTCGTCAGAAACCACGGATGGACGTCCAGGACGTGGCTGATCTTTACAGCTTCTGTCTCCGTCTCCGAATTTCCGAAACCAACTGCGACATGTGCTATCATCAACTGCATCCTCCCCATACACTTCACAGATGTTGAGACAAGCCGCGATTGCAGTACTGCCTCCTTTATCGAACTCGTACAGTAAACAACGTGTAATGTGTTCCTTATCGCACGCCATGTTACACCGTCAGTGATTTCCTTTACGAATGACTTACTCGGACAAACCCAGTGCATTTACATTGAAGAGCAATTAAATTAAAGACAGCTGGCGTTATGCAAATGTGGCGCTGTGGGCGGCCCTGTAAACGGAAACGACATCACGTATGCAGCGATCCGACAATATAAGAAGTGATCCGATGGGAATCAGTAAGAGTCGGACGCAGTATGGGTAAGACGAAGGATCTAAGCGCATTTGATCGTTGGCAAATTGTCGGCGCCCGACGAATGGGTCACTCCATTTCGGAAGTCGTGCAGGCAGTGGGATTTTCACGAGCCACTGTGTCACGGGTGCACCGTGAGTACATCGAATCCGGTAAAACCATCCCTGCAAGGGCCAACTGCTGTGGACAACAGCGTGTGGATGAGCGGGGTCATCGTCGGCTAGCTCGCATTGTAACATCAAATAGACGGGCCACAGTGCAAGAAATGAATCGGCAATTTAACGCTGGGGCACAAAACCGTGTAAGCAGCCACACCATCCAGAACCCTCTTCTCGCTATGGGGTACAGAAGCCATCGTCCCACGAGAATACCGCTGCTTACCGCATATCACAGGGTGCAAAGATTAGCATGGGCGTCGGAACATCGCCACTGGACTCTAGACATGGGGAAAATGTTGCCTGGACTGATAAGTCGAGATTCACGTTGGTACATGCGGATGGTAGGATACGAGTACGGTGCAAACCACATGAAACGACAGATCCTTCTTGCCAGCAGAGTACTCTTGAAGCTGGTGGGGGTGGCATTCTGGTCTGGAGACTGTTTATGTTAACTGAAATGGGAAACCCTGGTACGTGTGACATTGTCCCTCACAGGTCAACGTTACCGGGATATCCTGGAAGACCATTTGCTCCCGTTTGTGCGTCTTCAACAGCCCACTGGGGACCTCATCCTGCAACAAGACAATGCACCGTGCCGTCGCTCCCGTATTGTATCCGAATGGTTGGATGAACACTCCACCGACGTGACCTCGCTTCATTGGCCAGCTAGGTCACCTGACCTCAATCCCATCGGGCACATCTGGGATGCCATCGAGAGAGACGTTCGAGGCTCTGACCCCCTCCATCAAATCTTCGTGAACTGTGTGAGCTTGTTCAGTGGTCGTGGATCTGTATGGCTTCCCAACGCTTCCGATGCCTTGTCGAGTCCATGCCGAGACGAATCGCCGTCGTCATCAGGTGGAAAGGTGGTGCTACACGTTACTAGACAGGTATCTCTAATTCAATTGATCTTCAGTGTATATGCTCTAATGCTCCACGCTTTATTGGCCGGGAAATTCGGCATCGCAGTGTCATCTGGGACGTAACTACTCAGATGGCAATTTGCATCTGTTACAAAAACTGTTAGAACTTTTTCACACACCCAATAATTTTTTTTTCGATGTGGCCCCTCTTGTTATCTGATGTCCAAGGTACATGCAGTCATTAGTTACTTCTGAATTTTCCCCATTAAATATGTGTGCTAAAATTGAGGACTTTCAACGTTTGTGAAAATAGCAAAACCATGAAGAAATGGTGGTAATCGCGTGATACTTATAGGATATGCAGAGCAGCGTAGGACATGCAAATGATTAGAAGTGCAGAGTCATTGCGCATGTCATGGGCCCAGCAACGCTCTCTGGACAGTGGAGTGAGGGGTATAAAAAAAGGGCTGTTTAGGATACACAGCAGTAGTGCATCTCGGACAGCGAGTTGTAAAAGTGTTTCCAAGATTCAATAATGCCTCGGTGACGACGAAAATTGCGCAGATGATTATTTACGCTATGAATGACGTCATTCGGTGGAAGAACATTGTCATGCCCAAATGTCCGGTTGTGTTGAAAATTGGTAAAACTGCATCTGAGACAGTTAAATTGTTGCGTCATCTGTATGGGGCTGAATGCCTATCTCGTGCACAAGAATTACGACGGCACGCAATTTTCAAGGATACGCTGAAAGATTTGGAAAATGACGAAAGGCCCAGAGGCCCGATTTCAGTGCGCACGTATGAACTCATTGAGAAAGTTCGCGAAAGGATAGAAAGTGATCATTGTGTCACCTTGAGGATGCTGGGACATGAGTTTTGTGTTGATAAAAAGACTTTTCGTCAAATTTTAAACTAAGATTTGGGCGGGAGTTTGTGGTTATTTTTTATGTAAGGCTAACGCACTGGGCTAGATATCGAGAGATCTGGGGTTTGGGCGTCGGATTAATCGCCGTCCTCTGCAGTCCATGTAATTTTTTTTTAATTCTCCATGAAAGTGGATTCGTAAAATAACAGAAGTCATTACTGCGTATTTTAAATACTACTGCATCGTAATCAAACAATATTGCATCTTATTATAATGAAATAATATTGCATCATCTTTCTCGCAGAAAGCATCAGTGCTGAGGTTTCACGTTCTGCAGCCAGAGTGAGCAGTCAACTGTATTACGAATTTAATCTAGTCTATTTTGACTGCTAAACATTACGAAAGTTTCGTAATGTGCTCCTGTTGTGTAATGAAATTTATCTAGCATTTCAACTCCCTAAAATACTAGAAAAAGGAAAAAGAGTTGTTTTAAGAGTGGAAATTAAATTGCAGATTACTGAAAGATGTGAAAAAAGTAAAAGTGTTTGATCACTCGCAGTCGAATTTGGTATTGTCCAGCAAACTAACAGCTGCACAGTTGCAGAAACATTATTTACATTCGCAGCAAGTCAAGTTGATGTTGATTACATTAAAGTTTTGCCAATTCGCGAACGTATTAAAAATAAAACAAAAATAATGCTACGAAGAAAACAATAAAAAAATCGGGTACTTCCTATCTAAATAAGTTTTCAAATGTTCAGTTTTGTATTTACATACCATAAGAATGTTTAATTTATGTTTTCGTGGATTTTTATGTATTTAACTTAATAAAACGTTATTTGGATTAACAATGTTTTTCAATTATTTGGGCTCTAGCTTTCCCCAATTACCACAGATAAATGACGCTTTACTTTACTAGTAAAAAAAACACTCAAAGAATAACACTACTGTTGGCACAACATTGAGATATCTCCAAGAAGCAATGCCATCTGAATATTACAAATAAGGAAATCCTGAATCGAAATGTAAGATTAGATATTGCATTCCCATCTGTTGACCAACAGAATTTCATTTCCTCTTATGAAAACATGCGGTTTAGTGAGGATATCCGTGGCTGTTTCGTTTATCTTCTCCTACTCACACATCAAAACAGCTGTTGGCTGTCTTCGCCAGTCAGACACTGGAAATAACATGATACCTAGGGAAGATCTCTTTTCTATCCTCGGGGTCACTTGGGTCTTTCGATGGATGCTATACGTCGGCTCTGAAATCGGTCTGAGGAGTCCCATCTGATTTTCGCTCTGCTCTTATTTTTCTCCCCCACCCCTCTCTCTCTCTCTCTCTCTCTCTCCCGCCTTCCTCTCGGATCGGCGGGAACCCATTACTGAGAAGCAACAAGCCAAAGGAAAGTGCGCTCGGCGAAATCCATTTGCAGTTATCTTTTCGCAAATGAAATGGGAAAACTTCTGCAAAAGCATTCGATGCTGGAGGTCTCGAAAGGTCGTAACTCAGCCCACTAAATCGAGTGTCTGGTAATGATGTCGGTTCACATTACTTCCGCTGTGCGTGAAATTAGACGAAATTGCTCAGTTCCGAGGTCTGTTAAACACTCAAGGAAACATTCCCTGAGTCGCCTTATGGCGTGTTTGGTAATTTTTATTTACACACAACACATTTTCTTGCAAAAAAAAAAAAAAAAAAGAAAAAGAAAGAAAAAAAAATGCAGATGCTCCTGAGTCTGCAGATATGAGACGGTACGGTATGAGTCAGACCTAAACAACTGGAGATGTTTTTTGGGGTGCTTCAACGTTCAGAGAAATATTCGAAAAGCATTTGTACACTTTTTGGTTTCTTACCTTCGTGACATAGCAGTGCTAAAAATCAGGTTTTTTCTAGACACCATGCATTATTCTAATGTGTAGCACTTGCACACTTGTTGGTGGACTCAAAAGGATCAGAAATGTTTTATGCAAGTTAAGTATTGTGAAAACACAAGTTTGTCCGTGTCCTCTTACTCCGGAGTAAGTCGCTCTCCCAACTGAGCTACGCGGACAGAATGTCTCGTCGCAGATCCGTCGCTCCGACACATGCTTTTACCACCGCAGTAAGTCACAGTATTTTTAGCACGTCGCCAAAATTTATTATTATTTTAAAAGACGCGTTTCACCCGCATATGCAAAATAATGTGAACACAATGATTATATGGGTTAATATCATTCGTGTAGGCTACACAAGAAAAAGGAAAAAAATTATGTGATTATCTTTTGTGTATTTTTCTTTGTATATATTCTCCAGGTTGTATGCCAGTCTAGTACCAGTTCAGTAGCGGTTCGCGTTCAAAATATAGATTTATTTGTCCGGGAAAAAAACAGTGAGAAATGTACACTATGATGGAGAAAAAAACACGTTGATGAAATTATATACAATGCGCACACTGTTAAAAATTGGTGCTTAGAAATCAGCAAAATTTACTCGTGTTTGGTTACATCCTGGGCTTATAATAGCTCCGAGTACTTGTGTCTCATTTTTGGAAAAGACACGTACTCATTTTTAAGTACGTATAGGGAATCATTTGTGAGCACATCTGGTATTTCTAATAATATTCGAAATATATGTACTCAAATAAATCCACATATTTCAAATTTATGTGCTCAAACTTCATTCAGTGTGTTCCCTTTTTTCGGGCAGGGCACAGAAACTGAAGAAAGTTAGAGCGAATCTAGCGATTCTGAGAGGATAGTTTGTAAGTGAGAGAGAGAGAACACTAGATGGCGCCACTGTACAAGCAGATTTTGCACATAGAAGGCAGAGATAAATTAGGGGGATGGCTTAGGAACTTCCAGCGAGGGATTCCTACTCGGGAGCCGTTACTTAACGTGCTCGACCGATGCACGTCGGATATTCTGCGATTGTTAGAAATACACACCACCAGGGAGAGCCCCCAGGTTCATGCCTACCAGGCTAGGTGTGAACCTGGGGTCAATCGATCTGTAGTCTGAATCTCTAACCAGTAAGACAACCGCGGCTCGATTTCAAAATTGGAATACGTGTATTCCATACCTACTCATTTATTCATAGAATCAACTGGAAGTATATTATTCGATGGCACATCTGGGATAATAGATATACTCGTTGTCACATGCTGGGCAAATGGACCGCACAATTTCATGACAAATATAGTGATGAAGCGACAATAAACTATTTATGAGATTGACACAAATTTAGTTAATGCAAAAACGTATACAAAGATACTTTATGCATAATTAAACTGCTTGTGATCAGTGACTTTGTTGTACTAAATTTTCTTTATGTGTATCACTTTACATAATTTTTAAACACTTTCTCTTGAAATATATAATATCTAAAATGAAGTAATACGAGATTATATTTATTGACGCAATAATTTGTAAGTACGTATGGTTACTTATACATATTTGAGCATGTCATGCAGTCGTTTACGATACGATTGTACTTAAAACAAGTTTGTAAAATCATGCAATGCATTGATTATAATACGCTTTCCAACATTACAGAAATCATTACTCAAGTTTTCACTCAAGTTATGAGAATAATGGCTGTGGAATAAATCTCAGTCATGTGCCCTAACCTTTGATCACATTTTGATGATATTCAACAGAACCGGTACAGTATAACTCCGAAAAAGTTTTGTCACCGGTCCTATACCTCATAAAACATTTTGTCGATAAAGTTTTGTCGCAATCGAAGCATTTTTACGTAACTTGTGATGCATAAGGGCTATGGAATAGATCCCGCTCCTGTGTCCCAAGCGTTAACCTCATTTCGCCCATTTCAACAGGATTCGTCCCCAGGCAGGCCCCTACAACATACTAACATTTAATCCAAATCGAAGCATTTTTACGCAAGTTATGACGCATAATGGCGATGGAAGTGATTCCGCTCCTATGTCCTGACCTTTGACCTCATTTTGCCCATTTTCAACAGGGTTTGTCCCCAGGTGGTCCCCTAACACGTACCGAAATTTCATCGAAATCGAACTTTTTTACGCTAGTTATGACGCATAAGAGCAGTGAAATGGATCCCGCTCCTATGTACTGACCTTTCACCCCATTTCGTTAACTTTAAATAGAGTTCCTTCCCAGGTGATCCCCTACCAGATAATAAAATTTCAACGAAATCGAACGATTGCTACGTGAGTTATCGCGCGGACGGGCATACGCACACAACGCGTGACGTAATGAGGCAGATCTAATCGCGACCATCTGCTCGCAAGAGTGTGACGTCATAAAACTTTAATAGGATCCACACACAACGCGTGACGTAATGAGATAGCTGACGTGACCGCGAGCCAACATCTAAATCGCGAGCTGGTGACGTCATAAGATTTCTAAGCATGGGTAACATTAATGAAACGACGCCATGACACTGAAAACGTGGTGATTCGGGGTGGTTATTTAACCCACTAAACGAATTTTCCTAAAGTCGAGATCAAGCTAAATCGATTTCTAGTACCAGAAAACGGTAGGTTAACGACTTTCATCAAAATTCTTAGAGCCGTTTTCAAAATAAAATGTACATACATACATACAAAAAATTGCTACTTTAAGGTGGACGTCAAGTAATTTTGCTTCCTATACTTTCAATGGAAAGACTTCTGTACACATTTTCTTCACAATTAATGCTTTCCCAAGGATGAAAATTTGAACATCGATTAAAATAGCTTCATTTCATGACTTGGAATACTTAATATTATCTAAAACATAACCGTAATTATGCAATCCAACATTTATTTGTCCACTGACGTCATCAAAGTACAGGTCGCGCCATCTTTTTTCTGGTTTCAACACCACCAAAAGAAACGTTATTGTTTTTTTAATATATTTATGCTTATGTTTTAGAAAATGTTAAGTATTCCAAGTTATAGTATGAAGTTATTTTAATGGATGTTCAAACTTCCATCCTTGGGAACACACTAATTGTGAAGGAAATGTGTACAAAAGCTTTTCCATTGGAAATATAGGAAGCAAAATTACTTGACGTCCACCTTAATGGTGTGGGATAAGGGCGATGGAATGGATTTCGATCCTATGTCCTGACCTTTGACCCCATTTGTCCCATTTTCAATAGGGTTCGTCCCCAGGTGGTCCCCTACCTACCACATACTAAAATTTCATTGAAATCGAACCATTTTTACGCACGTTATGACGCATAAGGGCAATGGAATACATCCTGCTCCTATGTCCTGACCTTTGACTCCACTTCACCCATTTTCAATAGGGTTCGTCAGCAAGTGGTCCTCTACCACATACTAAAACTTCACTGAAATCGAACCATATTTACGCAAGTTATGACGCATAAGGGCAATTGAATGGTTCCCACTCTTATGTCGTGACCTTTGACCCCACTTCACCCATTTTCAATAGGTTACGTCCGCAGGTGGTCCTCTATCACATACTAAAATTTCATTCGAAATGAATCCATTGTTACGTGAGTTATCGTGCCGACAGACGGACCGAAAAAGCTGGAGCATATAAGCTTCTTCAACCTACGGTTGGAAAGCGTAAAAAACGAGTAATTTGAGGTTCTTATATTTAAGCAGATTTTTTTAGCAGTATATATGCACGCTTCCTCCTGAGCTTTAGGAAAAGCAAAAGCGAGGGCAAACAAAAACCTCATTAGGTTCCATTACCATTAAAAAAACAAAAATGTGTGAAAATTAGAAAAAGGCGAGAAATTGCATAATTGATGATAAAACGAATAACACTTCTTCTAGGCGATGACGTGAGCGTGTATGAGCAACAATTTTGTTACGTACAGGATAACAAGCAGTAACATAATCAGGTGCAGGAACAGCATCAACAAATTCATTGAGTTGAGAAATCACAAAGCACGATTTGTTTCATTACGTTGAATGCAAGGTAAAGCAGTAATTCTTGCACAAAGTTTCACACGAACGATAGACTAAATATACTGATTAGTTAGAGAACCAGGAGGTTAAACTCGTGTAATTCTCCGTATATCACCAGTAGAAATTGACGTGTCCGTCTCACCAAGTTAATCAGCCTGAACGTTTGATTCACTATCAGAGACGATATCTTCGCTGGGCAACAATGTTACATCTTGAACAAAAAAATTACATGTCGAAAGCTGTGGCGAAACATCTGGAGTAGTTAGAGAAAAGAATTTGTACTTTTTCTTGCTAGGTTTGCATGGTAGAATTGCTGAGGCTTGCCTCTTATTTTTGATGGAGAGGATATCGGATTGTCGTTTTTCAGCATTGTATTCTGAATTTTCATTTGCAGCGAAATCACTTACATCGGAGCAGAATTAAGTCCAGTTAGACAATGTGAAGCATCGTCATTGCATGGCAAAGGCATTTCATCAGGGGGTCATAAGGAAGAACATGTTTAGTAGAAACGGAAGTAAGTTGATTAGCTTATAGGATTTGGTCAGCATACTGAGCCTGGGGAGGATCCACATAATCAGTGTCTGAAGGAAATGAGGCCCACTGAGATGTTTCAGGGATGTTACATATGATGGCAAATGGGATGTTACATCAGGCCTTAATAGGGAAGCAGCTGTCGAAGCAGGTGTACTGTGGATGCATGTGGAAACAACGTGCCCCTCCGCTTTACAATTAAAGCATTATACCCGAGCGTAGAAATCAAAAGTACAGAACAGGCTGTCAGATTACAAGCGAATACGCTTCGGACGCTCCATAATTGCTTTATCAGAATTAAATAGTTTGCAAAACTGTCGTCTGTAACGTTTTACACCGATGACCCATTCCATTATAACCACCCCAGCCTAGAGAAATGAGTGCGTCTGGAGACCGAACGGTGGCGCAGGTGAAGTTCACAGAGCAGTTTATATACAACTTATAACGAAGTAAATTTCTCCGTCATTTTTGGTCTACGCCGGGATTCGAACCCGAGGCCGCTTATTCCGGAACAAGTGGCCTCGGGTTCAAATCCCGGAGTAGACCAAAAATGACGGAGAAATTCACTTCGTTATAATGGCGCCCGAACTATCCGGATGACCCGGCCGTTCAAAATCTCGCATTGGTGTGATGTTATTTCCACACCGCGAGACAGGAAAAATCAGAGAATTCCTTCTCCAGCGCTTCGAAAAATAAAAATGTGTGATGTTGCATTCCACACAGCAGATTGACTGGGAGTTCTCAAGTGCACGTTCTACAGTGGATGGCTGCCTGCAACGATTCATGGTCACGGCTGACCCGTTGGCCATGCCCCCGGCCCTCTTTAGGGGGGATGTGACGTACCTGCCAGCAGGACGCACACGACATAAAGGCAGATAGGAATCAGAATAATCGTCTGCGTAGCTCAGTTGGTAGAGCGACTTGTTCCGGAATAAGCGGCCTAGGGTTCGAATCCCGGCGTAGACCACAAATGACGGAGAAATTTACTTCGTTATAAACTCGAGTGCCGTCTTTTAGTTAATTGGGTGTTAGGAGTCAGAATGGGAAAAGCTGACGATTTATCGGAATTTGATAAAGTACAAATTGTGATAGCACGGCGCCTCGGAACTACGATTTCGGAAACGCGGGGCTTGTGGGTTGTTCAGGTGCCGCTGTAGTGAATACGTATCAAAGGTGTTGCACAGACGGCCAAACGACGAACTGTCGTCCAGCCGTTTGTCGTCTGCAGCTCATTGATACCAGAGGGGAGTGGAGACTGTCGCGCATTGTTAACAGCGACCGCAGGGTCACAGTGCGATAAGTCTCCCGCAGTTACAACAGTGGTGATCAGGGCACTTTGACACAGCACACAGTTCATCGCAGCCTTCTGCGCATGGGCTTGCGTAGCCGAAGACCCGTCCGGATCTCCATGCTCACTGCACGTCATCGCCAACATCGCATGAAATGGATCCGAGATCATCGAGATTGCACCCTAGATGACTGGAAGAAAGTGGGCTGGCCTGACGAATTAAGATTCCTATAACATCACGTAGACGGCGATTACCAACAAAGGCTAAGGCACCTGGATGCACTGTTGGGCGGAAACAAGCCGGTGGAGGCGGTGTTATGCTGTGGGTGATGTTTTCTTGGGACACTTTAGGCACCATTATCCCAATAGCACAATACCCCTTATAGCTGTCAGTTATCTGAGCATCGTTGCGGACCAAGTTCCTCCATTCATGGCAACTGAGTTCCCTGCTGGTGATGGCCATTAGCAACAGGATAATGCGCCATGCCACACTGCCAGAATCGTCAAGGAGTGGTTTGAGGAACATACTGGGGACTTTGTGTTAATGTTCTGGCTTTCTAATTCACCTGACATGAACCTAATCGAACATTTGTGGTTCGATTTGGGAACGCGGGTTCTCGCTAAATCACAACCACCACGAAATGCACGAGAATTGGAGGACTTACTGTTTACAATATGGTAGCATATCGCCAGGATACCTATTGCCTCTTTATCAAATCGATGCCTTGCCGAGTGTCAGCTGTTTTGCGGGCTTAATGTGCTACAGCTTATTAGGTAGGTGGTCATAGTGTAATGGCTTATCGGTGTACATACGAGTACGGGGAATCCTTGGATGCTACTTGAAGGGTGCGTGGCTCTCATACGACTTTGCCATAAGCTGAAAGGGCAGTGATTAGTACATTCTCTGGAATTTCATGGCAATACAGGTGATAATATAACTCTAGCATATATTATAGCCTGTACTCCCATGAAATATAATAGGAATTGGTATTAGATGAGTTTTATGAATGTCAGTACCTTTTGCTAAGACAATGTCAACTCAATATTCTGCAGTTAGCGTAATAACTACGCCCGATAAGCTCGCGAAACATGAGTGACACTGTTTGGTGGAATGAGACGATATATAGCGTCCATATGCAAGGATATTGGTGTGTTATTAAGCTGTTGTAACCACAGACTGAGCCTCAGGCGCTGTGCCAGGTCAAGTCCTATGGGAAAAGTATCCGCAAATTTGAGATACAGTGTATAATTAACTGGAGAAACATACTTTGAGGAAGCAGAACGAACAGTATTAGAGGTATGCGAAGTACCAGTGGAAGAGAGAGACCTGCAAGAGAATTAGCGTAACTAACATTCATGGGAGTAGATGCAGTGCTTACGTGTTTGATGCCGAAGTCAAGGAACTAGTTTTTTCAACTGAATTATTCTTATAGTTTTTAAAAGTAGCAGAGTTCATGGTATAACGCTGAGTAATACTCAGCTAAGTAGTTTATGAAAAAACATTAGAGGCAGAAGCTTCAGTTCCAGCATTTCCAGGCACGTGGCCTGGCGTCGCCATCTTGACGAGCCGTCAACGAGAAACGAAAGACGGCGATAAAATCTTCAAACACCTATAAAGTCAGAAATAAACTTACCTTGAAACTACAAACTGAAAAATCGTGGAAACAACAAAATAATCCAATGAAAAACACAACGCAACACGGAGTTGATACGAGCAAAACACGTATGCAAATCAATTAGAGCTTTTTGCTCGCGTGACTCTTCTCTTCACCAGCGGTTCGTACGAGCAGTTGGTAAAATGGGTGACCTGTCAAACTTCCGAAGAGGTCAAATCATGAGAGCCCGTTTAGTATGAGCGTCTCTTACCATAAAGTCAAATTATTTGGTGTGTTAAGAGGAACAGTCTTTACGGTTATGACTACGTACACAAAGCATGGCAACACTTCATTAGCGAAGACGAATAATGGGTAGAAATCAAGATTGAATGCAGCGGATTGTCGAACACTAACAAAGATAGTGTCCAAACAACACAGAACTACTACAACAAACGTAATGCACTACTGGCCACCAAAAATGTAACACCAAGAAGGACACGAGCTAGCAAAGCCAGATTTACTGGGCACATAACAACAGATATAAAGATGAAACGATTGAGCTTACAAACCCGTGCCACTTGCAGAACACGCAGACATCAATAGTTCGTGTGGCCCCCATGGCTGGCAATAACGGCCGCTGCACACCGTGGCATCGAAAGAAAGAGGCTTTGGATGCGGGCTTTGGGCATGTAGGTCCAGGCTGCTTCCACACGTTGCCACAGTTCATCTGGCGTATCAGCGGGTGGTGCTTGCCGGGCCACTCGGTTGCCGATCAGTGACCAGGCGTTTTTGATGAGCGACATATCGGGAAAACAGGCGTGCCACGGCAGCAGTGACACCTGGTGGGCCGTGAAGAATTGTTGCAAGATGCGTTCCACGTGCGGGCGCGCATTGTTCTGTTGAAACGTGGCCGCTGGCAGGTCCTGCAGGTAAGGGAGGACCACAGGCTCCAAAACGTGGAGATGTAGCTGTGGCTGTTGAGTGTACTGGCGATGCGTACCAAAGGCGTGCGGGTGTCATATCCAATTGCGCCCGAAACAATAGCGCCAGGCGACGGACTGGTAAGGCGATGCATAATGCAGGCGTCATACATTCTCTCACCGACCATCGTGGTGTTGCATTGTCTTCTCTCTCCGACCATTGTGGTGTTGCAGGCAGAAGCGGGATTCGTCGTAGAAGACAGTGTCGTGCCATTGCGTAGTCCAGGTGCGGCGTTCAACGGCCCACTGCCGCCGCACTCGCCGGTGGTGTAACGTCAATGGTAATCAGAGAAATGGGCGCCGTGCGAAAAGTCCCCGCTCCTGCAGACGACGTCGAACGGTACGTGCTAACACAGGTTGTTGCACAACACACCGTAATTCCTGCGCTAACGTTCGTGATGTGGCGGTGCGAGCCGTCAATGCCCGCCGCACAACATGCCGGTCGTCTCGTTCAGTTGTGTGCCGCGGCTGCTTCAATCGCTCATGTCGATCCGTCCATCCCTTCTGCACCCACCGAATCCATACCCGCCTCACTGTGGCTGAATGTCGTCCCACATGGGTGCCGATGTCTCGGTACGATAAACCGCTGTCGCGATAAGCCACTATTCGTCCTCTGTAGAACTCCGAAACGTGCTGGAATGACTGCCGTATTCTGCGACGAGGCATCAGGAAGCTTCCCACGCACAGGTCCGGCAGCACAACACACTTCCACTCATTACACCCCGCCTTTTGTGCACCCTTCTTATAGTGCTTCTCGATGGCATGCCGGGCGCACATGATTTGCATATTCCCTGCAATGCTAATTGTTTGCATGTCCTCTGGCGGGCGACGCATGCTGCAAATTTCAGGCCGATCGGATGCTTCCTTCTTGGTGTTGCATTTTGGGTGCCCAGCAGTGTAGTAGAACTAAATATCCACCTGGAAGACTGTGTTTCCATGAAAGCAGTCTGCAGAGAACTTTCGAAAGACAACATTTATGGAACAGCTGCAATTGCTAAACCTTTAATCACAGAAATCAACACTACAATGCAAAGACAATGGTGTCATGAACATAAAATCTAGACAGCCGATGACTGGAACGTGTAATTTGGTCCGATGAGTCTTCATTTAAATTATTCTAAACAATAGGTCGGATTTATGTATGGAGGACCCTCAAGAAGCGTATAATTCGGAACCAACTGACAAACATCAGAATAGATCTGTGATGATTTGGGCGGTCATATCTTGGTATTCGGCTGGCTCAATCATTACCCTACATGATGTAGTTACTGCCAACAAGCACTTTGACATTCTAAGTGATCAGGTTCATTCAGTGGTCCAAATATTATTACCCAACAGTGATGCCATTTTTCAAGATGATAATGCACCCATACATCCACTACCGTTCAGCGTTAAGTCTTGGTTTGCGGAGCACCAAGATGATCTTCAATATCTGCCTTGGGCAGCTTAATCACCTGTCTTAAATATCATCGAACCACTGTGGGCTGCTGTTTTGGAGAGCAGAATGCGAAGCAGATTCTCTCCTCCATCGTATCTGAAGCAATTGGCTGATGTTCTGATCGATGAATGCCACAACATTCCATTGGAGCCTATTTAAAAGCTACGAATCTATTACAAGAAGGTCGGACGCTGTATGAAAGGCAAATGGTGGTTCAACAGCTTACTAATAAAAACATATCGCCTATTTCCCAAGTGTTCACATTATTTTGTCAAACCCCCGCAAGCGGCATACAAAATTTTCTTGTAAGCATGTAAACCCATAAAAGGGAAAAATTTACACTGGAAACTTGCAACGTAAAAAACATTTAATTTCGTCAAAAATAACTAAAGGAAATTTATAAAACCTTGACCCTTCTTAAAAGTGAAAATAAAAATAAATTAAGTTTTATGGTAGCTAAGTAGATGCTTAAAGATTATTACTATCTGTATTATATGTTCAGTACAATGAACGAATACAAAATACGGTTGAAAACGATAGTAACATGAATATTCAGTTACTGCTCAATGAATTACGACCACTCCTATGCAAAATGCGTTACACCCGATTCTGGCGTTGAGAACAAAGTTACGAACGTGATGTGTTAACCCAGGGATTTATTGGAGTTTTCAAAAGGCCAAATTGTGAGTGCATAATAAGTTGCTGCTTCGATTTCAGAAATGGCAATACTTGTGTGTTGGGTAATTTGAAGACCTCCGTAGTTAAGTGTGTAACGCATACTCATTCTACAGTAATATAACTTTCCTTTTTAGTTCTTGTCTATGTATATTTTGGTTCATTCTTCTTAGGCAGTTTCTAACTTAACGCTATATTCTCTCTCTCGACTGAATGTCCTTTGGCAACGTAAATTGAGGTCTGAGCTTGAACGGCTTATGTGAAAAGCAGAGATAAGAAGGTTGTTTATAAAGTATGTTGGCCGGCTTATGAGCTGTGATAGAGAGTTACGAACTGTTTGGCGTTCTTGCTAGCTGTGGTTCAGAGCTTTCTGAATTGCAAATTTGATGTTTTCAGTGTCTCATTTTTGAGACTCATATTGGTTAGAAGTTGATTGCTATACTGTTTCGGCTTACAGCTTTAATATGTTACCAAAGTCGTTATACTTGAAGAATATTACCCGTTATGAGTAATATGGTGGCATGTGTTAATTCTCAAAATACCTAATGGAATGAATAGGCGTTGAAATTTCTGTAAGAACATTTCTCTTCACTGAATCTCAGGATTCAATTCAATTCAATTCAATTCATTTATTTTCTTGAGCTGGTGTTACGTAAATATCTATTAAAACGCTGAGCTGTGTTACTGGTGTTACGTAAATATCTATTAAAACGCTGCACAGCAAGGAAGCAGGGGGAAAGGCCAGCCAGGCCTGACAAGGTCCCATGCTCCCTAATCTAATTTTTCATTGAGGTCGGTAGTTCTAGTTAAAAACAAAAGTAAGTTTCGTAGTAACAATAGAAAAAAAGGCTAATGATATATGAAAAGATAATAAACATTAACATTACAGATAATACCATTGGAAAAACAATTTACATCACGATATACAAGTAATAGTATTAGTCATAGTTTCCATCCACTGCAACCACTAATTTGAGGAGCTGCTCTCCATTAGGAAGTTTTTTAATTTTTTTTTAAAAAGGTTAAAATTATTTAAACAAGTTAGTTCCGTTGGTAATGAGTTCCAGTAGTGTAGGCCAATGTAATTCCTACTTTGCTTCATAGTCTCAGTTTTCGAATGAATAGGTCGAATATGTGATTTAGTGCGTGTGTCATATGTGTGTATCTGGGGTATAATTTGTATGATGTCGGCGTGTAAATTATTCTTAATGCGTCTGAACATAATTTTCCCGATATTGGAGAAATATAATTGGTTAATCGTAAGAATGTTATATTTGTTTGGCAAAACTCTTGTATTATAATATAGTGTTAGTTGTGTATTTCCATCAAATTTTAGATCTATTAATCTTATATATTTGTTCTAAAGGATTTGAAGTTTATTGAAATTATATTTAGACGTCTGTCCCCACGATAAGATAGCATAACTAATATGAGTCTGAAACATGGTATAGTATAAATCAAACAGTGTTTTATAGGTAAGGTTTGTGAATACCAAGCTGATAACTCCAATGTTTTTGGAGAATTTGAGAAGAAGAGAGTCCACATGTTGGTTCCATCTAAGGTGGCTATGTAAGGTAATCCCCAAATAAATTAAGGAGTTGACCTCTTCTATATTTGTATCACTGATTGATAATGTGATAGAAGGAGGATGTGAAATATTTTGTTTTGAGAAAATTAAAGATTTTGTTTTGGTAGTATTTATTATTAATTCATTGGAATTTAGCCAATCTGAGATGTTATTAAGTTGAGTATTACCATTCATTTCTGTGCTTAATTAACGACATTAGATTTTGGGTCTCTCATTTTTGAGACTCATATTGGTTAGAAATTGATTGTTACATTGCTTCGGCTTACAGCTTATATATGTTACCAAAGTCGTTATACTTGAAGAATATTACCCGTTACAAGTAATATGGTGGCACGTGTTAACTTCTCAAAATACCTAATGGACTGAATAGGCGTTGAAATTTCTGTAAGAACATTTCTCTTCACTGAATCTCTAGATATGTTTCTGAAGTAAAATTTCTGTGATTAATTAAAGACATCAAATTTTAAGCTACCGTGCATTTCATTTAAACCAATTCTAGTACGAGAGGTACTCTAGGTAAACTGACATTTTCAGATATATTTACATTCTGAAAACCTAAGAACATCACTAGTGTACCAGTAGTGGTGCCAAAATGGTGAAAAACAATCAATCGGCGACACAATTAAAAGGCGACGAAATTGGACTTCAGAAGTGAACGACAGATCCATTACCTCGCATAAGGCAAATCAGCACAGAACAGTTTCACATTTGACGGCCCAATATAATATGGGTCAACCAGGAGCAATATCCAGCGCGACTAAGCGTCAAAACTGGTACGAGTAAACTGTAAGATCACCCGCCCTACGTGTCACCCTGTATTTATACATAAACTACTCTCCTGGCGCCAACAACATGCAAATTCAACGATCGAAGACCGGAAACAGATGTGCTTGTCGTAAGAATCATGATATGTATTCCATTCTGCCGATGGTCGGGCAGCATGAGAGTATGGATCCTTTACGCCTGACATCGACTATCCAGGCAGCTGTATGGAAAATTCCAACCCATTTTGCCGGTGGTGAGTTCGAACCAACATCCTTCTTCTCAGGAACGGACTTTTTGCCAAATAAGCTGCGCCGGCAAGGGCTTATCGCTGCTAATTTCTGTCTGTGCGCCACCTCTTAGGCAAGTAAGTCACATATGTCACTTTCGTTTACATAGGCAGAGGCACGAAATCGCAGGTTTCCGGGTCAGCCGCAAACCGTGCTTGAAGGAACTCTGTGTGGAAGGAGGAATTCTGATTAATTCCAAACGAGATGTGAAAGCAACTTCCCACATTTTTCGAAAAACGTAACGGCCAGTATATCCATTTTTACGTAAGCGCGCCAATGTGATGTTCAAACCCATTTTTCCTATGGTGGTTTCGAAACCACATCGTTCTGCTCCGGAGCCGAATGCTTTCTCAATTAA
The DNA here is from genome assembly GCA_039090855.1 of Macrothele yani. Taxonomy (NCBI): domain Eukaryota; kingdom Metazoa; phylum Arthropoda; class Arachnida; order Araneae; family Macrothelidae; genus Macrothele; species Macrothele yani. The sequence continues at coordinate 104,385,250 of CM077002.1, read as the reverse complement.
GCTAGTACGGCAAGTGCTTCTCGTTGCTACTTGCCATCTTGAAATGTGAGACACCTCTGAGGTAGGTACGCCACATGTGGTGCGGTCATATGTTATGTGGCATGCTTGGTTGCATGAACTGGGACTCATTGGTGAGTGTGGAAAAACGTACGGAATTCGAGTACTATCAGGGACTTCTTGAGGATCATGTACGCATGATCTACCGAGAGAGGGATGAGTTCTTCCTGGACGCTAATGCTCCGTGTTACATGGTACTCTACGTGTAGGAATGATTTGAGTAGCACAATGCTGATATAAGACATTTCGAATGGCCTCCGTACTCGCCGGATCTCAACCCAATTGAACGTCTGTGGGATTTTGTAGAATGCCATGGGGGACAGGTAGACACAGCCTCACACTAGAATTCTGGACCTAAATACAACAACTTGGTTGCAGATCCCTATACAATGGTAGAGACATGTCGTGATTCGATGCTACGCCGGGTGGCGACTGTTATCTAGATGAAAGGAAGGCCACAAAGTATTACGTAGTCTGTCGTAATTCAGTGAACACTGAGTGTAAAATGTGATGAGTTTATACCTATTCTGAACTTTGCCAGCTTGAAAAATTGTCCATGACTGAACTGGCTAACTAAAAAGAAGGAATTATTCTTATGGCATATATCCGAGCGGAAAGTAATCGGCAAGAATAATACTGTTGCGTTACTTAATTACTTCCTTGTCATTGCTGAGTGCGAAAACGAAGATTCGAGAAGTCATCTTAACAGCTTTGCTAGCGTTTTAATATACAATGTGTCATTAGAAGCCACTCTGTACAGCTGTGGCAAGAGTTATAGTTGCCATCTCTATTTTTATCTTACCGTAAGAACACTTTACTGTCAGCGTTCTTTGTTCATGTTAAAATCCATTAGTGCTTTTTAATGAGCTGGAACCTGAGCGTTGGTCACGTGTTGACATCGTGGTTTCAGGTAAATAAAAAAAGCAAGCATCTGGTTGAAAGAACATTATTCTCGTAATACTGGGAAGAGACACTCGTGTTTTTGTAACTACAAAGGTAGGCATATCATATATAACCAGAAAACAAATTTCGCACGAGAAGTGAAATATGCAAGAATTCAGCTGTCTACCTGTGCGATGAAACACCATACTATAAGTTGCAAATTAAAATCACTTTATTTACAATTTAAAAGTGGGTTAAAAACTGACTAGCGCTTTCGAAAATCCAGTTGTCCCCATCTACGGGTCCAAAGCACCACAGGGAACACGATAGAGGCAGTCATTATATACAGATAAAAAAAAAATCCCCCCGTACACCACGTCACCAACATTTTAGTGATGCCAACATTTAAACAGAAAAAGGCGTACAAGTAATTAACAGCTGATATTACACAGTACGAAAGAAATTGTTTGCTGTCAGAACTCAGCAGTTTACGAAAGACATACTGATTTCCGTACGCGTTATTTACTCTCTTTATTTAGCATGATCGCTCTGTATCTTCTGATACCAAACTGGTATTTTTCGTGATTAAATGTTACTGTCCTGTTTTTTATTCATTAAATACTCTCTAGAGGAAATTCTTACGTTCGTTTTGTCTTCTTTAATGCTGTCAGATTCAGAGGTCGAACCCGACCGTTTTGATTTCGGGAACAAGGTCAGCAGCAATGTAACAGTAAAACTAAAATGCTTTACTCTTTTTAGTCCGCCTTTGTATTACCATCAGTTTTCCATGCTACAAGATTATGGAAATTTCAGTATGCTAAATCTCTCTCTCTCTCTCTCTCTCTCTGGTACACACGACCATACACGCACGCACGTACGCACACACACACACACACGCACATACATGGATGTTCTTTCTAAATTTGAGTAAAACTACGTAAATACAGATAATCTCAGTACACGTGAAACCGTGCGCACACGTTTTGTCCACCTCTCGTCCAAACTCAATAACGCCGCCCCGGTGGCGCAGTGGTCTAAGCGATGGCCTCTGATCATTCGTCCGTTAGGGGTCCGGGTTCGAATCCCGGTGAGGCATGGATGTTGTGTTTGTCTTACGGCACTGGCTCTTTCCCTTTCCTGGAACCAGTGGCCCTAAATTAGGGACGGGCGACTGCTTATAGCAGTTGCTCACGGTGGTCGTTAAACCTCCAATCAAAAAAAAAAAAAAAAAAACTCAATAACAAATACGGAAGTTATGTGACGTATATTCTAAATAAACTTTCCTTTTTATTTTATTTCCCTATATATATCTTGATTTTGTTCTCAGGCATACTTCACACTTAACGTGATATCTTTTCTCTCAAACGAATACTGTTGGCAACACAATTGAGGGAGAATGAACGTGACGTATGCCTGTTATGGATAAGAACCAGAGATATAAACTACGAGACAACAGTTGCTCGCGTGGAGTGTGGAGCGAGGAGTGTTGAATGTGGTTGATACTGATTTGTTATGTAAACTGTGAAGTGCTATGATGTATTAGTGAAAACATCTGGAATAAAGCCAATTTCCGTAAGTATGACTTTCGTTTAAATGTTTCGTCTGGCCATTAAGGTTTAATTTAGGAACTATTTCATCGTATGGTTATGTTTTTAAAATAACGTAAGAAGAGCGACAAAGAATCAGTACGAAAAGACAATTACGTTATAGTTACTCAAAAAATAACGAGACTGACGTCATAGCCCCAAAAGCAAACCCATGCAGAAAAATGCAGCAGCCATTGTCGGAACGCCTGCAAACTCAGTTATATGATGAAGCGTAGTTTCAGCGCTTCGCTAGTTCATTCTTGTAGTAGACGGCGTAGAGTTCTGTAATGTTTATGTAACTCAGTACAGATTTAAAACTGGGGCAAATATCAGCAATAAAATTTTGCTTACGTTAGAATGACACCGATATAGAAACGGACGAAATGATTAAAACAGTCTATAAGGAAGATGCTTTGTCTCGTGCAAGAGGTCTTAAGTGGCTCAAGAAATTTGTGAATGGTAAAGAGAGTCTGGAGGATGCGCCATACACCGGTAGGCTTTATGGAGGCAATCCTATGGGAAGACCGCAAAATGACCATTGAGGAGGTTGCTAATATGACGCACTTGTCCGTTGGTTCCGTTGATGACATTGTGAGAAACCGGTTGGGGTACCGAAAAGTCGCTGCAAATTGGATTCCACACTTGCTCACGGATGAACACAAGGCAAATTGTGTTTTCACTTATCGCCAATGGAAATGCTGGCTATGACGTGAGCCACACTTTTTGGATGGACTCGTCACATGTGATGAAACATTTTTTTACCATTTCGATCTAGAAACAAAACAACAGAGCACCCAATGGAAACACCCGCACAGTACCCGATCCAAGAAAGCAAAGGTAAGGTCAGGGAAGGTCATGCACCAGGTTTTCTTTGATAAAAAGAAAATTGTGTATAACCATGTTGTTCCACAAAGGAAAACTGTTACCGATGTCTATTATTCTGAAGTTTTCAAACGTCCTTTAAAGAAAAATGTTTTCCCCAAACGCCTAAAATATGCACAAACTAGTTGGATTTTGGATGAAGATAATGCCCCTGCACATCGTGCTTCGCGTACCGAACAGGTTATCCAAGACTCAGGCGTCGAAAAGGGTGGCTCACTCTCCGTATTCGTCGGATCTAACGCAGTGGGATTTCCACCTATTCCCCCGAAATGAAAAAACAACTTCGTAGCCGTCGGTTTGCAAGAAATGCTTCATATGTCGAAATGCTTCATATGTCGAGGAAGAGCTTTGTAGACACCTTCCGGAAGTAGATAGAAAGGTGGGACCTGTATTCAGGCAGGAAGAGAATACTTCAAAAGTATGTAAGTGTAAGTACGTTTACTGCATTACCCTTTTGTCCCATGTAAAATCAGTCTTGTTACTTTTTGAACAACCCTCGTACATTCCTGTTTTGAACCAACTGGACTAAAAATCTTGAGGTTATATATTCTTCCAATTTGATAAGCAAACGATGCCATATCTTAGCTTGCTGGTTAGATCAGGAGCATCGACTTCTTTTCGTTGCACTAGTTCAAATATTTTATTATTATACCTCTGACCATAAAAATTTCTTAAGTTGAACACACAATATTAAAATGGTCGTATTGGGTTATCAGATGAGTTTGTTCGGGTTTTTTCCACTTATTCGAATCGTTATTTTTCTTAAAAAAATTTTCAAAAATCAGTCAATAATATATTCTCCTTCATTGTTCACGACTCTTGCCAACGTTCCATTAGGTTGCCAATGCCTCGACGGTAGAAATCTCCGGGTTTTGACTCGAAGATGTTATCGAGCCACCGTTTCAGCTCCACGTCGCTGTTAAACGACACGATTTGCAGACCGTTAGACATCGATCGGAAAAGATGATGGCGCTAGATCAGGAAAATACGGTGGGTGCTGTTGGACTTCCCAACCGAGATCTTGAATTAGAGTTTTGGTCAGATTGGCGACGTGGGGGCGAGCGTTGTCGTGTGAAGATAAACACCGTGACGCCTATGGATCATTTCAGCTGAATTGCCTCGTTGAGCCGATGCATTTGCTGGACGTGAAGCTGTGCATTGATCGTGGTGTTCTTTTCAAGCAATATGTAGTGGATTACATCTTCCCAATCCCACCAAACGCAGATCATGGTCTTGCGTGGATAGAGCTCGGCCTTGCCTCGAGGTGTTACTTGCTTGTGAGGACTCAACCTTTCTTTCCCCTGTTTCATATTAATATAGAGACACCACTTTTCATCGCCGGTGATGATGGTGCGGTAAAGAAATATGTGTTTGTGCCACGGGTAGCCTGGTTTCGAGCAAAAAAACTGCTGGTGGTAGTGGAGCACTGGAGTTTGTTTCTTGCGTTCAGAGAATGGGGCACCATGCACCGAATTTTTGGACCTTACCCATCGAGTGACGGTGACGAGCGACGGTATCATGAGAGCATCCTGGATGAACTCATTCATTCCATCCTCATTGAATTGAACAGATCTGCCACAACGCGGAGAGTCTGTGAGGTCGAATTTCCACCATTTCTGTACAGTTCTGTCAGTAATAGCGCCTTCTCCATACACAGCACAAATGTCTCGAGCAGCTTTGGAACCTTGACGGAAAGCGAAGAGAAGTAGGCGTCGAAAATGCTCATTTCTGTCTGCTTGGCACTCCATTTTCATATGACTAAAAAGAAACAAAATATAATATCGAAACCGATGAACAAAAATTGGACAGGAAGAATAGAGCTCCAAAAACATATAACACGGTGATCAAAAAATTGTTCATGTTCCTTCAAATAACACTGGGGAAAACCGTACGAAATCATCTGACAACCCAATAAAACATCCGTACTAGCATTTCAGCAAAACCCTGTAGCTCTCGCAGTTCGTGAAAAATTCAGTTCTGTAAAGAACGTCTGATAACTGCGTTACGTTAAAAACATTCAGTAGCTACGTTTCTTTTCTCATTCCTTTTTTAGAAATGTGTGGTACTTACTTCATGCAATAACTTCATTACAATGAAATACAAAAGCACGTAGACCACCATACAACACTCTTTGCAAAAATTAACAGCTGAAGGAAACACACATTTTGAAATTACTACAACAGCATACGTTGTATGACATTTAAAAAGGAGGTATTAGATGAGAATGCAGGTTGTATTCAGTTCATCATGCGTAATCGATTCCACTTTGGATATTTCTAACATGAAAAATGTGTTTTAATATATAATCCGTTTTATTTGTCATTTCTCAAAAAAAAAAAAAATTACTGTGCAGTGCTTCAGTTTCTCATTTAAATGCCTAAATAGCTTAATGAGGTTCTCAGCCTCACGCGTTCCGTTTTTCTTTGAACTAGCTTCGGAAGAAAGCTTCAGTCGTCAAGCATTGGTTACTTTAGTCCAAGTATTTTATTCATGAGTCAACTGATGAATAATTTATATCCATATACCGCTGGCAACAATCTGTAGTTCTTGAGATAGACAGAAAAAAGCGAGATTTGAAAAGAACTGACACTTCATAAGTCACGCTGGAACTGTATCCAGAGCTCTTGAGAGAACAAAACAAAAAAATGCAGGTGAAACAGTGCTAAGTGCGGATATCAAGGGAAACTGTACTCTGAAGTTAGCAAATGCTGCGTTTATGAATTTCTTCGCTACGTTAACGTCACGTATTTTACGATGAAACCGAACATCTTCCGTACTTAGGTGAGATACTTTAAAAAATAATAAAAATGCAGGGACTGAGTAATCGAAGTCTTCGTAGTTCTTCTCCCCACCCGAGCAGATTTTGTACCTCCGCAAGCTGATTACCCCTGAGACTTCAGAAGGAGTGCGAGCTCATGCAACTTGTATATGTCCTTCGCTTTCTCATAAATATTCATGATATATGAGAGGACCAGAACGGGAATATTAAATTTAGCGAGAGGAGGAAAAACACAGGAAACGTCATGACTTATGCAGAGGAAGGTAAATTCAATAACTTAGCCCCAGAGCGATTTCTCCCTCTTTTGATTTTTCACAGACAATACAGTTATAACTCACACGTATCGGTATTGGTAATGTTACCGGAAACTTCAAACAAGATGTCTTCAATGCAAAAGTGCTCAGGTACATACATTTTTATCTGAAACCGAAGACGGCCATGCAAAGTTCATTAAAGAAGTTAAGAAAGTTTTTTCATAAAGAATTCGGGTACCTATTATTTACAGTCTCCAGAACTCCCGAAAAAGTAACTCTCTTTATTTTGTTTTGCCTCGGTTTAAAAAGAACACTCTTTGGAGTTAGATGGAGCTGTTAAGGTAAATCCATCATGGGCGGCAACAACTAACCCCACATGCCGTGGGATCAAATGAAACAGAGTTTGGATGGTCGTCTAAGGAATTGCATTTCATTCTACTTCTACACGCATCCACAATTCGTTGGTAATGATAAACGGCGAAGCAACCCCAGATGTTCTCTCGAGGCAACAAATCTGGCGAGCGAGCATTCCAGGAAAGACGAGCGACTTGATGCGCACAGAGTACGTCAGAGTACGGTATGGCGATCCCACGCCGCCGTGATGCATTAGATTGAATCTGGACTCGTCCGAAAACACAATATGCTCTCATTCAGCACTTTAGTTGCGACGTTCGCGACAACACTGCAATCACTGGCGCCTATGATTCAGAGTCAAATGAAGTCGTAGCAGTTGACGACGATCAACGACGTTTCTCCGCAGTAATAGGGGACGAACAGTGCTTACATCGGACGATGTGTGAACATCCTCCATTGCTGCGCAAGTGTCGTGGATGGTAGTGTGCGCAACGCCATTTCCATGCCATGCAAGTTCCCGTCTTTCCAATCGGTCGTGCGATTTCGAGCTCCTGACCCTGCACGATGATGCGTAGAACCTTCTGCTGTCCATTGACGCCGTGTACGCATAACGGTAGTTGGGTTACACCTAACGCGTGCAACAATATCACGGTATGATAAACCATCTTCTCTGTGTCCAACGAGTCTACCTCTTTCAAACTCCGTCAAGCGTTAGTATGGTTGTCTCATCCACCTACGCGGCATGTTTACATGTTAACAACTGCGTACGGTCGAGTTTAGCGATAGCAAGTTTAAAAACCTGTTCTCTGTACGCCTTCTTCTATGACCATGACCCCTTGTGTGACCTTTCCGATGGTGTTGTGCTCGTCTCACATTTGCATGTGCGCTGCAATTGTAATCATTTCCATCTCCCATTGTGGTCTATCCACCCTACAAATTTCGTGCAAATACGAGCATTTCTTCACGGTGTTGCAATTTCTATTAACAGCAGTGTATTTCGGTGAGCGTAAAAATCACAGCTTGATGTATCACAAGAAATACATTAAGATAGTGAGAGAGCACTTTAGTTTTGTGGAGGATACCTAATCTAAATATTTAGGGCATGTGACACATGAAGGCCATTGCACTGATTCGTGCGCATGCTACATGGCAACTCACTGCCCTTCTGTTACTTGTTTCAAATCGCTACAGGGTCAGCCAGCGGAACAAAAGAGAATTCATGGTCCATTGGCTGATCATTGGCAAATTGTGAAAATCTCACAGTAGCAAAATTCAAGAAAATGTAGATGACTTTTTCGGTTATTACCAGAAAAGATTTCCGAGCTGACCAACAGTACTTGTTTGATGTATGTCCCGATGTCTCCACCGGTAAGCTTCCGTTCAACCAAGCACAGCGAACACTACGAACACTCGTTCACTCTACGTGGGCCACAACAGCAAGAAAAGTCCTACTACGTATTTAAAAAGTAAGCTTCTAGAGGACTTAAAATTATTTCTGAGATTATGGTGAAAGTGTATGCTCTTAGTCAGGTTGGTTGATCAATTTTTATGGCGCAAGGGCCATGTTTGGCCAAAGAGCGCCGTATGCTCTTAGGTGTACCGCCTAGTAGGTTACACTTTTTTAATTTTTAGGTTGTTTAAGTGGTCTCACACACCCTTAAACGAAATACCTGAAGTTGTGGTACTTAGGCCCTCGTGAGAACCACAGCATGCTGACTCACATGACCCAGTTCCTTTTACACATTGTAAGGATCCTCTAACACTTTTTCCACTAGAGATGCACAACTTTCGAAAAAAATATTTTTTTCGATCACCACTAATACACAATTTCTGCTTCTAATAATACATAGTTTCTCTATCTGGAAGCGTAAGCATTTTCACCGTTTATGAAAGTCCAATTGACAAACAGTTCTTTCCTTCATATATGTTTCTTTGTGGATAATATTTTGCATACGTTTTCTACTACAACATTTCAGCTTTCTGGTATACACTATAACGTAAGTTTTTTTCGTGAGCGAGATTGGCTTTTCGCTATGTCTAAACCATGACTAAGGAATGTTGAACTAGATAAGGATACGATGCAATCCAGAAGAAACATAAACAGAAGTCAACTTTATTGGTCCAGCAATGTTTAAGTAGATCCAACATATATCACTTAGCTATCGAACGTCTACACATACGCATCCACATGGGCAACTGCTGTATCGTCCTTTTTATCCATCGTTCTTATCACATTCATACGTCACTCTCTCTGACCTCAATTGTGTTGCCAACCTCATTCTTTTGAGAGAGAAGATATCACGTTAAGTTCGGAAGTATAAAGGAGAACAAACTTAAATTTACATAGAAAAAGGAACTAAAAATGAAAGTTGTTTTAGAATATACGACACAGTATACGTAAAGCGGTCATTTCTATTTGCAACTGTTCCTCAGATATTACAAGACGTATTTGAAAAGTTCATTTTTCATGAGATTGCATTATATATGATATGAACAGATTGTGAATCAACCCTTGGGTTTCAAATTCTTACTTCAATAAATATTCGATGATTATTACATTCAGGAATGTCACACATTCCTTTGATCCAGGAGACGTGCTCATTGCACGTGCAAATAATCGGTGACATCTTCCATTTTAATAATTGGAACTATTGTTTTATCTTTTTGTGAAAAATGTGCACATTTATTTATGCATACAAATTTAATGAGAAGCATTTGTACCTTGTGCGTCTTCACAAGAGTATTTATAGCAGAATATCTTATCTCTGATGAACCCTTTTTTGCGTTAGTCCGCAGTACTTTCTCTTTTATTCTTAAAGAAGAGCAAATGCCGCTGTCCTTCCTCGCTGAATGAGTTACCTTGTGAACGTGCAATTCTTAATTTCAGTTCACGTTCAGTAATAATTGTTTATGATACGAAGACCACACAATGAAGCTCTTATTTTCTTTTTTTCCCGAATTATGCTAAAAGATGGTACTTACAGCACCATTGCTTGTCTATGTTTATTTTTAAAATCCCTTAATTTCTTTTTCTGAGGAACGAATCATTTGCCGTAGCTTTTTTTTCACTTTATTGCACTTCACCGAGTTAGATAGTGTTATCATCGTATTTGTAAGGAAATGAAATGTGTAGAAAAACCCATCTCCACAATTTGAAGGAATCAACGTGCTCGTTCTGGGATTTATCTCAACACCAAATGTCTAGGAGCTCAAACGCGATGCCCTTCTACTCTTTTATTATTTCGCTTCAGTGCGTTTAATAGATTTCTTTGTGGTTTTCAAGAGGAATTTGAATACACACCCTGAATCCCCAATCTAAACAGTACGCCAGGGTTCGTTCAGAAAAAACAAAACAAAAAAGAAAACATTTCTTCTATTCAACCACTGAGTTATTTTTCATGATATCCTTTCCTGATGCTTTGCCTCAGTAGCTCCCCCTTCGGAAAACTCAGAGCGTTTTATTTTGGGAAGAAGGTGAACGAATTGTTCGCAAGGGAAAGAGATTAATGTTTTACTAAGTCCCTTTGTACATTTCCTACTCGACTTCAAATTTTGAGATTAGAAATTCACGTTTCACTTGCGAAACAAGATAATTGCTTTAAAAAACGAAATAAAATGTTTAGACCCTCTGTATGAATTTGATATGTTTTTTTGAAATTTTATCAGAACAACGCCTCTACCATTAATAAAAATTTCAAATGATGTCCCTAAAAGATAGGGCAAATAAATTTTGTCAAGTATTGAGTTGATGCATAATTTCATGCAGGTTTTTTCCCCGCACTACAAGAATGTATTACATCAGAACGGTAAACGGAATCAATCAACTATGTATCTCCCCCCACTCCCCATTGTTTACGATGGTGCCTCAACGTCTGGATAGGTCTGCAATATCATCCTTGAAAAACTTGTAGGTTTTGCTGCGAAGAAATCATCAAGGAAATTCTGGAGACCAACATCATTGTTGAACGTTCTGCCACGGAATGCATTCGACAGAGATCGTAACAGGTGATAGTCTGAAGGGGCGGCATGTGGGGAATAAGCCGGATGTGGAAGGATCCTCCATTTCATGTCCTGAATGGCCATGTTGGACATGTTTGCAATGCGAGGGCGTGCGTTATCATGTTGGAGAAGGACACCATGGCGCCGATGTGGACGTTTCTGCTGAATTGCTCCCTACACACGGCGGAGTTTCTCACAATAGAGTGCAGCGTTGATGGTCCGATTCTTCGGCAGCATTTCTCAGTGAATACTGCCTTCCATGTCCCACTTGACACACAACATGATCTTCGCAGGATGAAGGTCATGTTTTGGACGTGGTGTGGGCGTCTTGTTTGGGCTTAACGATTCCCTCCGACGCCTGAAATTCACGTACAGGCACCACTTTTCATCTCCAGTAACAATACGTGAAAGAAAGTGTTTGTGTTGCGGAGAACATTCGCGATAATCGGCGAGCAAGGAACCACATATGGCAAAACGTTAATTCTTGTTGTCGTCGGTGAGAGTGTGAGGCACCCAAGACCCCAATTTCTGGACCTTTCTCATATGTTCCAGGTGTCGCATCACAGTGGCCTGATCGCAGTTCATCTCAGTGGCCAATTCGTGTATAGTTTGACGCGGATCCAAGTGGAAGAGATGGTTCAAACGATCCTCATCAAAGTGAGATGGACGACCTGAGCGTGGAGGGTCGTTGAGGTCACAATTGCCAAATCGGAACAGCTCAAACCATTTGCGAGCTGTGATCAGAACAATAGCATCCTCCCCATACGCAGCACAAATTTTTCGAGTGGACTCGACGGCTGTGGATCCCTTGTTAAACTCGTAGAGGAACAGATGTCGTAAATGTTCATTCCTCTCTACTTGACACTCCATATTTCCGGACCTGAAAACCAAAAAACATTAGCCACAATCACACAACGCCACATGATTTGCACACACGATATTATTGGCTGCATTTCGATACATAACTTGCCGTCTACACCGTAACTACTGACCTGGGAAACAGTCGTGAAATAAAACGGCATGAACTTATGCATCAACCCAATATATTGAATAATCACAAAAATAAATATATTAAATTATTTTGGTGCAACTGAGACTTAACGTCAACCCAAATACTCCTGGCAGCTGGCCTGAGAGAAACCGATGTGGAGCACAATATTTTCTTTTCCTTATCGCTGTTTGGCACTGAACGAGACTTATGCAAATCTGAAACATCTCCATCACAGATGAAAATAAAAACAAAATGTATTAAAGAAATTTAGTGCCTGTGTTTTTAGTATGAATAAAAATATAATTTATTATTTGTGGACTAAATTTGCAAATCCTTAAAAGATAAAATTTAATAACTAATTTTAAATATACAGTAAAACTGCGACTATCCAGGCTCAATTATCCGTGAAGTCGGATTCATCGTGGTCCTATTCGTACACACAAGTTTCATTTTTTTAATTCTCTATGCAAGTGGATTCGTAAATTAACAAAAATCATTACTTGTATTTTAAATAATATTTCATCACGATTTAACGATATTGCATCATCCTTCTAGCGGAACTTATTTGTCATCAATATTGAGGTTTCCTGTTCTGCCGTCAGGGTGCACAGTCAAGTGTGCACGAATTTAGTCTAGTTTCTTTTGTCTGTTAAACATTACGAAACCTTGTTCATGTGCTCCTATTTTGAAATCAAATTTATCTAGCATTTCAACCACCAAGATTCTTGGGAAAGCAAAAAGAGTTGTTTCAACGTTGGGAAATAAGTTGGAGATTATTAAAAGACGTGAAAAAAGTGAAAGTATTTTATCACTTGCAGTAGAATTTGGTATTGGTCAGCAAACTCTCTGACAGCTGAAGAAACGTTACTTAAATTCGTGTAAAGTCAAGATGATGTTGATTACATTAAAAGTTTACAAAGTCGTGTACGTATTATAAAAATAAAACAAAAATAAATGCTACGAAAAAATCACGGACTTTCTATCTAAATAAGTTTTTAAATGCTCCGTTTTGTATTTACATACTACAAGAATGTTTATTTTATGTTTTTATAGGGGTTTTGTTTATGCATTTAACCCAACAAAACGTAATTTGGATCAACCGTGTTTTCAATTATCCGAGGTCTAGCGTCGCCTAATTACCACGGATAAATGACGTTTTTACTGTATTACTTTAAAACACCTTTTTTTAAATCTAGGAATTTTTTAAAGATTTCTATCCTGTGTGTGTGCGTTTCTTTTTTTTTTTTTTTTCCTTTTGTAGTGTTCCCTTTATGATGTTATTTTGAGCTCATTAGGTAAAATGATGCTACGAACGACTCCCTGGTGGCGCAGTGGTCTAAGTGCTCACTTCTGACTATTCGTCAGAGTGGGCCCGGCCTTGATAATGTTTTTGTCTTCCGTCACTAGCTGCCTGTCTTCCATGGTCCCAAATTAAGGACGGACGACTACTTATAGCCCTTAGGACGACTGCTTATAGCCCGAGTTGCTTACGACAATCTTTAATCCCCGAAGCAAAAAAAGGATGGTAAGAAAATATACTGACAGTTTATTCACAGCAAAAGTGTTTGCTATCTCGTTCTATGAAGATACTTCACTATGATGAGCTTGCTCGCAAACGCAGTATAAAGACTAAACAAGTAGACTAGTATCGAAACAATTTATCTAACTTTGAACACATGTATTGACTCATTAACTTTAAGAAATCAAAATAACATTGACAGGCGGAATCTCGTTTAGCTTCAAACAATCTGACTAGTAAAGAGATCGAAGAGACCTGAGACATCTCACAGCTTGCTTTTATCTCAGTCTCCTTGAATTGACTAACTGCCAGTGATGTCATATGAAACTGCAACGGAAACCCTTCAGAATTCAGACATGATGTAAAATTCAGATAATGTAACGAGTGATAACCAAAAATTTACATGAGACACACTAAACAAAAACGGAAATTTAAATTGGTGTAATTATACAGTATAATAAATTGGTTCAACAATGAAATACTTGAAGCGAAATGGCCGTCTTCAGGTGACAAAAATTGGAATGATTTAATTTTACCTATTAGAGGGCATTCTGCTACCTATGATAAATCTGTCGGAGAAATATAATGACATGATTCTTAGTGAATTCATTACCGGCATACGAAAGTTTTTCGCAATGCATTTTATTTACCAGTGCTTAGAGCTATGCATTACAGAGTCTATTAACTGTAAAAAAATGATTATCCGAAACGGAAACTCAATTCGAGTTGAAAAAAGATTCAGAATATTTCCTTTTATTAAAATATAATTTAAATTTATTTTTTCGAATTTATTTGATCTGCGACTGCATGTATGCGTGCATATATTTTAAGTTTAGTGCACTGAATTAACTGTAAGTAAATAAAAGCATTTTTTGCTCACAATGTCGGGTAAATTATTCTAATTTTCTTCTATCAGTGTTTTCTTTATTGTCAATTTAATCAGTTATCCAAAACACTGGTTACATAAAAAAAGCTAATAATTTTATTATTCGTTATACATATGCTCATAACATAAATACGTATCTAATTCAGCATATAAGGTAATATAAAATGCAATTATTCAGTACAGTGGTTTAATATATGCTTTCGGGTTAATTTAGGATAATGTAAAAACAAATGCGGTCATTTAATTTAAATTATTATACATCGCTGACATGCTGCTTCATTTCTCTCGTTGGGGATTTTCTCCGAAAGATTAGGTTTAGGACCTACTTATACCGAAGAAGACTTTATGTCAGGTATCCGGGCCACGGGTAGCCTAGTGGTCAACGTTCGTGACTGCCACGGAGAAGACCTCGGGTTCGATCCCAGGCAGGTACGAACGCTCTAACCACTAAATATCCGCCGTGCGTCGGATGGGCACGTTAAGCCGTTTGACCCTGGGTACTGGGCCCTAGGGAATAAATAAGGCGTCTTGCTCCCCCTTTCTACCTCGCTTATGTGTCACTTTCCTATCTGGCACTCTGGCCCAAATTCTCCTAGCTTTCAATTTCTAAGGGTTGTTTAAGGCCTGGGGTCAAACACTCCCTTCCTTAAATCCTCTACATATAATCTGATCTCGGGTATTCGCGAAGAAGACGTAGTAGCGCCTAGATGAAAAAAACATGAAGAGAGGAGAGTGCAAAGTGAAGAAGATAATGACCTCCCCTTTTCCATGATATTTTCTTTCTCAACAGTCAATTGCTCTAACCAATACTTAACCTCACTAACTCACATGCTGCACGCATCCCTAAAAATATATGATAGGCCGCCTGCAAAGGTACATGAAGTTGATATTTCAGTGCTACTGAAGAGATTTAATGAGTGAAGAATTATTAATTGTACCAAATGTCCTTTTCTGCACAGTGTCCAAGAGTTGCACAGTTGGTTTGATTGCACTACTCCAAATGGGCAGACTACGCCCTGGTACGGCAGTGGCAGCAGCTGAGGCTTGCCCTTAACTCACAACTTGCACTGTGTTTATATCTACTTGAAATTGCCATAATGCCCAACGCGGAAGGGAATATGGAGCAATGCAAATTTGGAAGTTTTGAATCCGTTTATTGGTGTAAATATGGCATGAATGGTAAGTCAGATAATATCCGAAAACTTGAAATTTCTTAGTCCTGGAGAGGGAATCGGACTAGCGTCTCCCGGATAGAGTCAGAGTATGCTAACCACTACACCACCCAGAACGACCAAGTTTCAAGTTTGCAATTAATATGAATATAACCGTCACAGGATTCGCTAGTTGAAACATCCCGCTCCAGGACGACGAAACTTTCAAGTTTTCGGATATTATCTGACTTACCATTCATGTCATATTTACCCCAATAAACGGATTCACAGCTTCCAAATTTGCATTGTACTATGGTTTAATACCAGATTTCATTCAGGAATATGGAGACATGAAGAAAACTTTGTAATATGGCAGTGCCATGCCAAGTTCAAAGAAATGTTTACACTAAGAAACGACATTAACTAAGCTCTCCTCAGGAAGTTATTTAGAGTAATAACTACATTTTAAATATTTTAATACTTTTTATCCTATGATCTGTGGGTTGCAAGAATTGTGAGGAAGAAGACGACCGCTTTCCTAGCAAAATGTTGTACGAGCCGTTGTGCTCCCTGGAGCTCTACAGCGGGATGATACTTACTTCTCATCATTGTGATGTACTACTGAGGTGATACATGAGTAAAGTCGACTGGAGCAGCGATAAATCTACCGACGTAATACTAGTACTGGGAGAATAGCCGCTTCGGAGTAGGAGCACGTGGTTTCGAAATTCACCACCGTCAAAAGGTTATATTGGCTCTCGAACGAAAGTAAATTTCCTGGCCATTAGTTTCGGAAATTTGGTGTGATGAGTCTTTCCACACAAGGCACTTAATTCATAAAATTAATTCTTCTATAATGAGATCGTCCTTCGATCATGGGTGTCGGCTGACCCGAAACCTGCGATTTCGTGCCCTCGCCTTCCTCGAATGGGTATGAGATAGCGTACTACGTGACAAAACGTATAATGACGTTCTACAGATATAAAAAATGAGTCAAGTCGACACTAAAGCAGCGGTAAGCCTACCGGCGTAGTTCAATTGTGAGAATAGGTGCGCCGGAGAGTAAGAAAACTTACTCTCAGAGACTTAAAAAGGCAGAGGACTTAATAGACAGAGATCATGAGATCAAAGATTAACTTAAAAGACTTACTCTCAGAAAAGACAGAGTAGAGGACCTAAAGACAGAGATCAGAAAACTGTCTTACTCGCAGAAAAGACAGAGGACTTAAAGACAGAGATCATGAGATCAGAGATTAACTTAAAAGACTTACTATCAGAGGATTTAAAAAGACAGAAAAGTTAAAAAGACTTACTCTCAGAGGACATAGTTCAATTGGGAGAATAGACGCTCCTGAGAGTGAGAAGATTTCTGTAAAGTTAAGAACTGACTGAAGGACAAAGGAAAATGCAAGATGATTCTGCCAATTAAACTTAAGAACATGTGTTTCTGTTTGAGCATTTCAATGCGCAAATTTGAAAATTTATGCTTTCTTTTGTCATACAGTTACTTAAACTAACAAAATAATGCACTATAATGTGAATACACAACGAAGTTAAAGGAATAAAAAGGAAATAATGGATTCGATTTTTTATCTCAATACTAAAAAGGAAAAAGCTACATTTGATGACATATTTCGTTACTCAGCCGATATTATTGTGCTAAGAAATGCTTCAGAAATTTTTCATCCGATTATAAAAATAACTTGATATTTCCTGTACAAAACCGGTATGTAAAGGCAAGAGTGTTTGTTTTACTATTTAATAATATTAATGATGTTTGCGGCGCACAATATGCTATACAGGGTTATTTGCATAATCTTCATGTATAGCATAAATCATCAAATTTGAAACTTGCGCTAAGGGCAAACAGAGAGAAACAATATATATTCAAATGGCAAAGTTGAATAAATTAATGAATTCTCGAAAAAAGAAAAGGTGTCTCTCAAGAATAAATAACACATTTATCTCTCCAGCGACAAATCGCAAATTTTTGTTCGTATTCTGAAGGAGTTCATTGAATGATTGAATTCAGTAACACAATAAGAATGTATTTCCTGGATCTCTCGGCTGCATTTATCTTTGTAAGCGTATTTGTTAGACATATAAATCAATAACACTTATAAAGCTGTCATTTCGCAAACACGATGTGAGATAATTAACTGAATTTCCCAGCACCTTTTATTTGACACTGTTCATGATTTACAAAGGACAAAGGAAGCAAATGCAATTTTTAAGATGGTTTTTCTCAGAGAAACAAGTTTTCGCGCATCTACGTAAATCCCTGAACGACCGAATCGTAAAACACAGGAAAATTAAAAATCTCATTCATTTGCATATTTGTTTTTAAATTACGTGTCTTTCTTTACATATAAGAAATTTCTTTTTTTGCTTTGATTCATAAAGATAACGCTTTTATATGTGTTTTACCTGTGCAAGGAGGCAGGACATCATCATTTATTGAAACTTTTCTTCACTAAGAATCCTTCTCATTGTAAGTATTACATCTTTGAAATGCCAACTGCATATTTTCAGCTAATTTTTATCACTTTATAAGATACTACAAATAAGATATTTATTAAAGAAGTTTTTGAATAATACATATATAACAAAGGATCTCAAATTTGACAAAGCGAAAATCAATGTTCCTGTTGCTACGCACAGTACAAAAAAAGGGATTAACTAAATACCAGTAGCGCATAAGTTACGGCATTATTTCCTATTAATAAAAGACACACTGTTCCTCACAGGAAGAATGTGTTCTTAAAAAGGCCCCGAATGGCGATGTGTGAAAGTGCAATTGTTCTCACTTTGATGTACCGCAATGAAACACAAGCAATCAGAAGAGATATAACTCAGGTAGCACAGCCTTAAATTTTAACGTAGGCCCAACACTGAACCACCGTCTCTGAGGAATAGAGGACGGTGGCTCAGTGTGAGGCCTACGTTAAATTGCAAGACTGTGCCACCTGGGAATAGTCGTTTGTGTGCGGGAGAAATGCGTTCCTTATAGCGTATTTGTGGCAAGACATGTACTGGTCATCTTAGGAACAAAGATGTGTTGTAGATCAGTGATGCGTTCGGGCTCAAATTTAAGTGCCCGAGCACGCCTGAGGCTGAATTTTTGCACTCAATAGACAAAAATTAGAGACAACTATCTAAGAGCGTGTTGGTCCTCCTCTAGTATGAATAACAGCCGATACATGCCGCAGCATCGACTTCACCAAATGCCGGAGGGTTTTCGAAGGTGATGCTAGTCATGCCATTTGCAGCAACGTCCACAACTTCGCCCGAGGCGTTAGTCCAGGACCCATGGATCTGATGTTCTGCTCTACGATATCCCAGAGAGCTTCCACTAGGTTTCATTCCGAGAACCTCGGAGCCAATGGATAGTTTCAAACTCAAATGAGTGTTCTTCGAGCAATGCCTGGGTGGTTGTGGGGCAGCACATTGTCCAACCAAACAGAATATCAGCCGCAGGATTCGCGATGGCCATGAAAGCGTGTAGGTGATCAGCCAACACATGCTGGTAACGCTCAACGGTTAAGGACCTCCCCAGTCCCACTAAGAAACCTAATGTGTCCCATGAGAATGCTCCCCAAGCCATCACAGAGCCACCGCCTCCTTGAACAGAGCCGACCTGGCGCGACGAGGCCATGACCTTATGCTCTCGTAGCTACTCCCGCACCCTCCCGTCAGCTCGGTACAGCTGGAAACTGGATTCTCCTGGCCACACGACTTAGCGCCACGGTGCGGAGGTCCAGTTTTGTTGCTCCAGGCGAGGCATAATATCCGATGATGAGCAATCAACAGTGACACATGAGTAGGGCCTCGGCTTCAGTAGTCGAGGTTAAGCAGCGTGCGTCGTACCGTTCGCTCAATGACGCGGCTTGGGCCTCCGACAGTTAACCTGGATGTGATTTGCTCCACCTTTGGCAAGGGGGCCTGTACGAGCCGGGATAGTCTACGTCGACATCGGTAATCAATGGCGTATGGTCAGCCACCCCTTTCTCTCTAGGCGCTGGTACGTCCATCGGTGATGTACTCGTGGTACACCCTTGATACAGTTTCTCTCGGGAACTCATGGGTTCTTACCACTTGGTCGATACAATAATCCATTTCTCTTGCGCCGGAAATGAGTCCGCGATCAAAGTCGGTAAGATCACCACGTTTACCCATGTTCGTCGATTGTGATGCAGTACTGAAAAGCCCTGCTGTTCGCCTATTTATCTCCTACGTTTGGTTTGTGTCTGCTCCAGAGATGGAAACGGGTCAACGGGTCAACAATTTCTTCCGGGTGGGGTCAAGGTGTCCCCGACCCGGCTTTATTACCGTTTTATTTTTAAAAAGAGAAAAATATGCTAAAAAGAAAAATGCGCGTTGTGAAATTCTGTAGTCGATACTGGTGCCCACGGAGTGAATAATGATTTGCCATGCAAAAATATTGTCGTCGCTTTCTTAAAGCAACGAAGATTTCTACTGACCGACATCAGACACACTGACAGCATATCGTAAAATAATACTTCCTTTGCGTTCTTTTACAGTGCGATTGTCAGGGCAAGGTACAGGCAAACGCCGTTCACCTGCTTCTCAGCTGATTCACTCTCTACGTGCGAAGTTCACTGTATGACTAAGAGTTACTTTTCGCATCGCATCTTTTACATTGAGCATTCAGAGGTTTTCGATTGATGTGCTAACATCCCGTTCCCATGATCTACCATGTCGAAATTAACTCCTTATTTGTTAATATGGATGGATTTAATATTAAGGAGGTTGAGAAAAGCTTCGAGGCCAACAAATACGGACTTGTTTTGTTGAAAACCACAAGGGGAAGATTCAATGCTGAAACTTGTTTCGTCTCATTAAGGAACCGAATAACAATTCTGTGTTGTTTGGTCTTGCTTGTTGTTCAAAATGTGGAAAGTGCATAATTACAAAGAAAGACGTCGACGGTGTAATAAAAGATTACGGAACCAAACATTTAACGGACCATATGAAAGTATGCGCACCTCCATCAAAGCGTGGAAATAGTGAACAATCTAGGTACATTTAAAAAAATACATTTGTGTAAACGTAAATAATGATTTCCATTTGCAATATACCCCATGGTCACGGTCAGCCATTACTTCTGGATTACGCAAAATAGTGGCACTAAACATGACATTAAAATTTAGCAAGTAACCAAATTTTATTATTAAAAAGGATTTCACTTATTGAATATCAAGTAGTTATTAGGATGAATATGTACATTACGCTTATATGTCATCATCATCATCATCATCGTCAACCATTATCAATCCACTGCTGGACGAAGGTCTCCCCAAGTTTCCTCCACAACGGTCTGTCTTGTGCCAGTCTCCTCCATGTCACTCCCGCATATTTACGAATTTCATCCACCCATCTCCCAAGTGGTCTTTTTCTGGGTCTTTTCCTGTCCCTTGGAATCCAATCTAAAATTTCGGCTGTCCATCGATGATCTGTCCTTCTGGCAGTATGTCCAGCCCATTGCCATTTCAGGGATTTAACTCTGATCATGATGTCTTCCACTCTCGTCATTTTTCGGATCCACGAGTTCCTCTTCTTATCTCTCCTGGTTATACCAAGCATGCACCTCTCCATTCTTCTTTGAGTTGTCTGCAGCCTTTGTATGTCTCTTTTAGTTAAGGTCCACGTCTCTGCACCATACGTAAGCACTGGAAGGATGCATTGATCAAACACTTTTCTTTTAAGACATAATGGCATATTGCTCTTGAAAATTATGCTGTTTCTTCCAAAAGCTCTCCAGGCAAGTTTTGTACGCCGATTAATTTCTTCATCAATGTGACCCTCACTTGATATCTGCTGTCCAAGATAAACATACGTATCTGTTATCTCCAGTTTTTCTCCATCAATCGATAAATCTTCATTTCTTGTAAAAGCATTGAACATCACTTTTGTCTTCTGAAAGTTCATTTTTAATCCCACTTCTTTACTCTTGTCAGCAAGTTCCTGGATCATACTCTGCAGCTCTGATGGGGTAGTTGCAAAAATGACTACGTCATCAGCAAAACGAAGGTGGGTTAGATAATCTCCATTAATCTTTATCCCTTTGTTTTCCCAGTTCAGTGATTGAAAGACATTTTCCAATGTGGCATTAAAGAGCTTCGGAGATATGGTGTCACCTTGTCTCACTCCCTTTCCAATTTTTATGTGTGTTGTATTTTCAAACAGCCCAATCTTTGCACTTGCATTTTCATAGATGTTATTAATAATATTAATGTATGCATCTTCAATACTGCAGGATTTCAGAGCCGTGGTAACTGCTGATGGTTTCACCGAATCAAAGGCTTTTTCATAATCGATAAAAGCCATGCACAATGGAAGTTCATATTCCCTCGCTCTTTCAATTAGTTCTCTCAGTACGTGGATATGATCTAATGTGCTGTAGCCACTCCTGAATCCAGCTTGTTCTCTCGGTTGAGCCATGTCCAGTGTTACCTTCAAGCGGTGTGAAAGAACTTTAGTGAAGATTTTATAAACCACTGATAGGAGGCTGATAGGTCTGTAGTTCCTGAGATCCTCAATGTCACCTTTTTTATGTAGCAGGATCATTGTAGCATTGTTCCAATCCTCAGGAATTTTCCCTTCATTAAGGCATCGAGTGAAAATTTGGGCGAGTACTGTTTCGATTTCTCCACTTGCTTCTTGTATGATGTCTACAGTAATTCCATCTTCTCCTGGAGCTTTTCCCCTCTTCATGTTCTTGATTGCATGTGCAACTTCTGCTGGCAGGACTGGAAGAACTCTGGTACTGGTACCTTTCATGGTGTCTGGAGTACATGTATCATCCCTTTCATATAATTTGGAGTAGAAATCTTTCACTCTTGTCAAAATTTCGCCTCTATTTCTTGTTATAGAACCATCTTCTTTTCTCAGAGCCATAATCTGTTTTCTTCCCTTACTGAGATGTCCCTTTGCTATCTTTAGGCTTTGGTTGTTTTCAATTGCTTTCCTCACTAGCTCACAGTTGAATTTCCTTACGTCTTCAGTGATACTTTTTCGTGCTGTCTTGCATAGCTCTATATATTTCACTTTGGAAGTCACATCTTCTTTAGTTGTCCTCATCTCTCTTCTTTTTGCATCAACATTTTGGTTTTTTCTGATAATTTGTTCACATGCAACTTGTTCTTAGACCCAGCTAATTTTGTTGCTGTTTCCATAAGAGCTTTGGTTACTTTTCTGTTAACTTCCGAAATATCCACTTCTTCCGATGTTAGGCCTTCTAAAGCAGAGAATCTGTTCTTCAGTTCCAACTTGAAAGTATTATGGTGTTTTTTAAGGTTGGTTATGTCAATACATTTTGTTTGTCTCATGAGCTTGCCACGTTCCAGTTTAGTGTTGAGGTGCATCTTACATCTCACCAATCTATGGTCATTACCTGTGTTGAACTTGTTCAGCACACTGCAGTCTTCGATGACGAATTTTTTGTTACACATAATAAAATCAATTTCACTTGTCGTCCCAATTGGATGTCTTCATGTCCATTTCCTGTGTGGCTTTTTCTTGAAAAAGGAATTCAAGATGAAAAATTCTTCTGCCTCTGCAAACTCAACGAGAGTATTTCCACGCTGGTTTCTGTTGCCGTGACCGAATTTACCTACTGAAGTTTCATTCTGTTGCCGTTGCCCTATTTTTGCATTGAAATCTCCCATAATTATCTTCAAGTGCTGCTTACCTTTATTATTTAGATGACGAATTTCCTCATAAAATTCTTCAATTTCTTCTTCAGGATGACTTGTGGTGGGTGCATAAGTTTGAATAATCTGAGCCTATTATCTTCTCGATAGTTGGATAACGAGTCGTGCAGCTCTGTCAGAGGAACTTTCAACTTCTACCACTTTATCCTTCAGTTTCTTGTTTATTATAAATCCAACACCACTAGTTCTACCAGTATCTGTCCCACGATAATAGAAGAGATGTCCACTTTTCAGTTCAATGAGATCTTCTCCTTTTCTCCTTACCTCACTTAGCCCGACGATGTCCCACTTGATCCTTTGTAGTTCCTCTTCCAATTCAAGAAGCCTTGAATCAGAAGATAGGGAGCGTCCGTTGTAGGTAGCCAAGGTCAGCATCAAATGGCAGCCTAGTCCGGTCCTCCGGGGATTCTTAGCACCCTCTGCCTTCATGTCGCACTGGCCGCTGCCTTGGCCAGGTACATTCCAGCTGCCGGAGACTGAGGGCCAAGATTTAAGTTGTAGAGTCATTTTGGAGGTGTTTGGCCATAACTCACCACGCTGGCCAAGCGGGTTGGTGAGTGTGGGATAGCATTTCCTCTGATCCCGATGGTATAGTTATACCGCTATTGGCGGTCGTCAGAGCCTCTTTAGTGGGAACAGGATGCACCACGAGAAGGCGGGGTTGACATTTGTCAAGGAGAGGCTGTGATGTTACGCATCACCTGACCTTCCATCCAAATTGAGTCTCGAATTTATAGTTCAAAGCAGATTTGTCCGGGGTCAGTTACGGATCCGGATCGGGTCGGGTACGGTACGGGTCGGGTCCAGTTATGGAACTTCCAGGTCCGGGTCCGAAAATTTTGACCCGTTTCTAGCTCTGGTCTCCTCCACTCTGCGCGGAGAATGTTTATGTCAACTGCCCATCGTCCCTATTTCTAATGTTTTGTCTACTAGTGTACACTGCAAGATAAAGCCAGGGCCCGAATCATCCCTAAAACTATGACTAACCTGTTTAGGCATTAATAGAAAAAGTAACCTCCTCCAGACTTCCGCTTTCTGCACCCCGCAGTTAACCGATGTATTTCCCAGCTGGGAAGCGGGAAGGGACAGCTATCTGTTTCGACAGTATAACTGCACGATTTTCTATGACCGTTCGTTTCTTCCTGAAATATTTCCGAGTCCAAAATCATACGGATGATACGGAAGGGTTCCACAGCCCCTTTCTTTTTTTGGTTGGTGCTCACATTTTTTTTCCACATGATCCATGATCGATACTTACCATAACAAAGAAAGGTGATTGCACTTCACTTTAGCAAGAAGTCCTGCTGAT
Source organism: Macrothele yani (assembly GCA_039090855.1). Taxonomy (NCBI): domain Eukaryota; kingdom Metazoa; phylum Arthropoda; class Arachnida; order Araneae; family Macrothelidae; genus Macrothele; species Macrothele yani. The sequence continues at coordinate 104,360,868 of CM077002.1, read as the reverse complement.
GAATCTTGGAACGACTAGATGAAACGCATACGGTGACATCTAAAGATTAGCGATTTGGAACAAAGCATACGATAAATGCGAACGAAATATTCCGACTGCAATGGAGATGCCCAAACCTGTTTAAGTTACGAGTTTGTTTTTACTCTTACATCTATTGAAAGGAAACAACTACAGAAGGAGTTATTAGTCCACACAGCACAGAATATTTCGTATATGTTACAAGTACGTAGCACTGAAACATTGACACTTTTCATATAAGTTGCGCAATTAACAATAATGTTTCCGAAACCTTACGGTTACGTCAAAATGTCCTCAAACGTTATATAACTTTGAAACACAACCGATACGTTACAGTGAAAGGTCTTTGTAACTTCAACATACCAACTTCATGTTGCTGTTACGTATTTGAAATATATTTGTAACTTCGTTACATTACTGTTACGTATTTGAAAGATATTTGTGATATCATCATATTCCTGTTACGTGTTAATAAAGGTTTTCTGTAACAAAAGAAGCCGTCCCCAGCCGTCTACGTGCTGCCTCAAGGACAAATGTACATGTGGTCGATCATGACGTCAGGCGAAGCCATTTTTTTTCCACGTGATCTTTCCGACCATCTTTTGTCCGCCATTTTCTCTTTGTGTTCAACCATAACATTGTGTGTGCCACGTGGTCTTACCTACATGTTTTGTTCGCCATTTTCTTTTTTTATCTCCGGAGCCACATGGTCTCACCGTACGCCATTTTGATTTTCCCACATCGGGAAATTTTACGGTGTGACGTTACGACGCTGGGAAAATTTTCTTTCCAAGGAAATACAAATCCTCGAAGATCACGCTGGGCTCGAACCCCTGTCCAGGCAGATGCATTTTCCCACTCGACCACAGGTCGCCTCGCTCTCACAGCGTTCTGTAAAAACTAACGAGAAGGCCAGTGCTTTACGAATAGGTTATTTAATAGAAATGCATTATTTTTTCCACGGATAATTTAATTTTTTATAGGATGACTTAAATTTATTCATGATTAATCAACGAAATGTACCTTTTAATGCTTTATTTTTTTTCTAAACTTGCGTAGTCGTTAAACTTCTCAATATATCAATATTATTTTTTCTACCTTTACAAACTAACAACTACTTTTACTGAGACTCTTTTTTCTGATTCAAAACCAACAAACATTTTAAGATATTATACACTGGCGTACCAAACTTTAGGACGGACACCAGTGTACATTAACTAAGTACCTCAAGTGCGACAGTATCACCTAAGAATACCCCAGTAGCACATGGAACGACTACGAGAGTGCTTCGGTGAAATGGCATAAATGCGCATGCGCATTCACGCCATTGCCAAACCAAAAATCTTAAATATCGCCGGAATTTAACATCAAGGTAGAAATTATGTACAATGGAATCTATAAAACAGCAGCAAAACTACCTTGGTTAGTCAGTTGCAAATTTATTTATTTATGTCCGAAAGATCGTTTTCATTATTTAAAACTAAGAAACTGAAGAGCAGTGATATCACGCTTTTCTCTCCGTGTTTCTAAGCAGGTGTAAAAACGACGCTCTTTTGCATACAAGGATGAGCTTGCGTTGAATGTGTTGCTTTGAACGTGTGGCGTAGCACAGACCTCGTTTCGTGTAAACTTACAGAGAAACGAACCGCTCAGCTGCTCTTGAAACTCTGCCTTTGTAATGTCGTACTTTCCATCGAAATTATTATGTTAACAGAACCCAACACACATCAAACATCTCTGACACACACACAAAAAAAACTGACAAAACGGGGTACCTCTATCTTAACACTCACCATTTCGAGTGAAATTTTGCATGTAATGCTTAGTAGAACAGTAGAACAAATAAAATAGAAAATTTCAAGATGGTTCATTCGCGCGCTCTGGACTTTTTAAAGGCCAAAATTCTGTGCTGGTCATTTTTATAATTCAGGAAATTTAACCTATGATTACTAGCGTCAAAATTAACAAAAATCAGAATACATTTTGTTCCAGTTGCTAAAAACAAGTTAGTAAAATCATGCAATGCATTGACTATGATACACTTTCCAACATATCAGAAATCATTACTCAAGTTATGAGGATAATAGCTGTGGAATAAATCTCGCTCCTGTGCCCTGACCTTTGATCCCATTTCGATGATATTCAACAGACCTAGTTCAGTATACCTCCGAAATAACATGATAAAGTTTTGCAGCAATCGAAGCAATTTTACGTAAGATATGATGAATAAGGGCTATGGAATAGATCCCGCTCCTGTGTCCTAACCTTTGATCCCCATTTCGCCCATTTTCAATAGTATTCGTCCGCAGGCAGGCCCCTACAACATACTAATATTTCATCCAAATCGAAAGATTGTTACGTAAGTTATGACGCATAATGGCGATGGAAGTGATTCCGCTCCTATGTCCTGACCTTTGACCGTATTTCGCCCATTTTTAATAGAATTTGTCCCCAGGTGGTCCCCTACCACATACTAAAATTTAATCGAAATCGAACCTTTTTTACTTTTGTTATGACGCATAAGAACAGTGTAATAAATCCCGCTCCTATGTCCTAATCGACCTTTGACTCCATTTCGTTCACTTTCAATAGGGTTCTTTCCCAGGTTTTCCCCTACCTCATACTGAAATTTCATCGAAATCGAACGATTTTTACGCGAGTCATCGTGCGGACGAACATACGCACACAACGCATGACGTAATGAGGCAAATGGGAATCTCGACCATCTGCTTGCAAGAATGTGACGTCATAAGATTTTTAAGCATGGATAACAATAATGGGACGACGCCATGACGCTAAAAACTTGGTAATTCGAGGTGGTTTTTTAACACACTAAACGAATTTTCCTAAAGTCGAGATCAAGCTAAATCGATTTCTAGTACCAGAAAACGGTAGGTTAACGACTTTCATCAAAATCCTTAGAGCTGTTTTCAAAATAAAATTTACATACATACAAGAATTGCTCCTGTAACGTGAATGTCAAGTAATTTTGCTTTCTGCACTTCAAATGGAAAAAGTTCTGTACACAATTTCTTCCCAATTAATGCGTTCCCAAGGATGAAAATTTGAACATCGATTAAAATATCTTCATTTTATAGCTTGGAATACATAATATTTTCTAAAACATAACCATAATTATGCAATCCAACATTTGTTTGTCCACTGACGTTATGAAAGTACAGGTCGCGCCATCTTTTTTCTGGACAATTAATGCGTTCAGAAGGATGAAAATTTGAACATCGATTAAAATAGCTTCATTTTATAACTTGGAATACTTAATATTTTCTAAAACATAACCATAATTATGCAATCCAACATTTGTTTGTTTGCTCACGTCATCAAAGTACAGGTCGCACCATCCTTTCTGTTTTCAACACCACCAAAAGAAAAGTTATTGATTTTTAATATAATTATTGCTATGTTTTAGAAAATATTAAGTATTTCAAGTTCTAATATGAAGTTATTTTAACCGATGTTCAAATTTTCATCCTTGGGAGCACATTAATAGTGAAGGAAATGTGTACAAAAGTTTTTCCAGTGGAAGTATAGGAAGCAAAATTACTTGACGTCCACCTTAATAATATGGGATAAGGGCGATGGAATGGATCCCAATCCTATGTCCTGACCTTTGACCCCGTTTCGACCATTTTCAATAGGGTTCGTTCCCAGGTAATCCCCTACCACATACTAAAATTTCATTGAAATCGAACCATATTTACGCAAGTTATGACGCATAAGGGCAATGGAATGGATCCCTCCCGCTATTACGTCGTGACCTTTGACCCCATTTGTCCCATTTTCAATACGGTTCGTCGTCAGGTGGTCTCTTACCACATACTAAAATTTGATCGAAATCGAACCATTTTCACGCCAGTTATTATGCGGATAGACGGACAGACGGACGGACGGAAAAAGCTTGAGCATATACGCTTCTTCAACGTACGGTTGGAAAGCGTAAAAAAAGGAGGACGTAAACGCTAAAATTCGCTCTTCTTTCGGTTGCAGTATCCCCAGTTGCAAGACGTTTTGTGTTTTCGGAGTACAAGGTCACAAAATCTTTCAACGCCAAGAATCATCAACGATGTCTGTACCAACCCCGGTTGCTACTCTGCTTTTGTCACCAGTTGTGTACCCTCTCCAGAACAATTTGTCTTCTCCAACAAGATGCATGCCAAAAAAAACACTGGAGATTTCCAAAACAATTTTTGCGCATCTTCATACTACGGCCTAATTCACACACAGACCACTGAATTATTAGAAACGTATGTACGAAAACAAATACGTTATCTCATGCTTCACGACGTGAACTAGGCATCCATTTTAGCTCGTCAATAATCGCTAATACGTCGTCGAAGTTGTGACGTCACGGAATGGCGACTGGGCATAAACACACGTTGTTTACATGTTAGCTAACGTTAGTTTTATCGTTGGCGGCTGTCGATAGTCCTGTAAAATTGATTTTTTAAGGTGAAACTGAACATATTGGATATGGTTTTATGTTTCGCAGGGTACTGTAATCACCAGACCGTCAAAAATCATTGTTCATTTTATAGATTTCTGGGAAACAAATGGAAACATGCCCCACGGACTGATATATCAAGTTAAATAAGTAATTGTGGACTGACTGGTATTCTTGTAAACGAGCATATTTTTTGTAGTATGTAAAATATGAATTTAGATCCCACCCTTTTTAGCACGTCTTTTGTAAAAAAAGATCGTGCTTCTGTTATCGGTTTGTCCGTCCGTCTGTACACACGATATCTCTGCAACTATTAGACCGATTTGAAAAATTCTTTTTGCATTGGGAAGCTTGAAATATGCAAATGATGATCCTTTGTTTCGTTTTTTTACGAAGCAAACTTTTTCCGCTAGATGGCGTAAATGCAGATGAGGTCGAATTCAAAAATACGTTTTATTCCACATATTTGCTTCTAAATATCCGATTGAAATTTTTTTTTATCTATCAATTCCATGTATGTCGAAGAGTATTTTAGATATAGTTACTTTTTCAAAAACGCATAGATTTCCCGCTAGGGGGCGTAACAGTAAATTACATTTTTCCCGATAACTCTTCTTCTAAAACTCCGATTTGAAATTTTTTTTCTTCAGAGGATACATCTGCTGATGGAAAATCTTTTGCATATAATTTCAAATTTTTGTTAAAGAATACTTTGGCCACCAGGGGGCGTAAGTGTTATTTTTTGCTTCTGATGTATTTGCCATAAAATCGGAGCTTCTAAAATATCGATTGAAAAACTTTTTTCGTGGGCTGATGCCACTCACATCGAAAAACCTTTTCGAAATATTTTCTTCTTAAAATATTCCACAGTTTCTCCGCCAGGGGCGTAGATGTACATCTTATTTTTGTCAATATCTCTACTTCTAGGAGTCCGATTTGAAAAATTCCTTCTTTGTTGGATAGTGTTTTCCGTGTGATATGTTTTTCACGTAATTTCAAAATTTTCAAGTAATTCATAGACTTTCCGCTTGGGGGCGTAGCGGTAAATTGCGTTTCCCCCTATATCTCTGCTTCTAAATTTCCGATTTGAAAAATTCTTTCTACACCGGATACAGCTCCTGGTGGGAAATCGTCTGCCCGTAATTTCTAATTTTTGTAAAAAAAAATAATTTGGCCACCAGGGGTCGTAAATCTTAATTTCCGCTTCTGATGTATTTGCAGCAAAATATGAGCTTCTAAAATCTCGATTGAAACAAAAGTCGTTTGTTGACCGATACTACTCATGTCGAGAAACCTTTTAGGAAAAATTTCTTCTTGAAAAAATGCACGGTTTCTACGCCAGAGGGCGAGATGTATATCTTATTTATATCAATATCTCTACTTCTAAGAGGACGATTTGAAAAATTACTTCTTTGTTGGATAGTGTTTCCGATGCGAAATATTTTTTCTATAAATTCAAAAGTTTCAAGTAAATCATAGACTTTCCGCTAGGGGACATCAAGGTAAATTGCGTTTTCTGCGTTATTTCTGTATCGCATACAAGACCTGATGGAAAATATTTTTCACATAATTTCTAATGTTTGGTAAAGAATGGTTTAGCCACCAGGAGTCATAAATGTTAATTTATGCTTCTGAAGTAATTGTTGCAAAATCTTCCTGTATCGCATACAAGACCTGATGGAAAATATTTTTCACATAATTTCTAATGTTTGGTAAAGAATATTTTCGCCACCAGGGGTCATAAGTGTTAATTTCTGCTTCTGAAGTATTTGTTGCAAAATCTGGGCTCCTGAAAACTCGACTAATTTTTTTCTTGGACCGATACCGCTTATATGGATAAACTTTTTCGGAATACTTTTTCCCTAAAATAATGCATGGTTTTCCCACCAGGAGACGTAAAGTTCACATCTTATTTTTGTCGGTATCTCTGTTTCTAAGAGTTCGTAAGCTCACGTTTCCGCGTACAGCAATATCTGAAGGATTAAAATCCCGATTAAAAATCTTCTTTCTTTCGTCAGATCTATTGTTTTCCATACTGGTTCCATTGACTTTGAATAGCTTTGATAAATTTAATTTGCATCAGAACGGATTCAAAAGACGTGCTTATTACACCCGAATATTCGGTGTCATCTTTCTTGTTTTTTCTTTGGTTTGTTACCGTTTTCAGAACATTAGGTTTTGCCTCGAGGCTGTTATATTAAATTTCGTACCGATATACGGGTAAAACTAATGCGAAGTGTTTATAACATGCGATGCTTTTGGGAGATTTCACGTACCCTGTACAAAAATATAAATTTCACTAATAAATGTTAAAATTTATTGACACAGTTGAAGAGCATCCATAAAATGTACATTTTGCAATGTAAACCTGTAAATGGACAGGAATTAGCAGACGATTTGTCAAATTTCCTTTACGTGTAAATGACTTGTTGCAAAGGTCACATTAATAAGATTTCTCACTTGTGTGAATCCACAAATGAGCTTATAGATGCCTTTTTTGCGTAAATGACTTATTACATATTGTACATTGGTGAAGTTTCTCACCAGTGTGGAATACTATTGGACGTGTGTGTGATTGGAAAGCAATATGACTACAATTTTTGCAAGTTAAAATACGAGTACTGTAAGATAAAACTCATTTACGAAAATGTGTTAGAATTAAATCATCAGGTATTTAAATAATGTAAAGTTAAATACAATCAGTTTATTGGTGAGGTTTCTCACCAGTGTGAATCAGCAAATATTTCTACGAAATTACAACCTGGCCGGGAATTTCATCCATCTTTACTACAAACATGAAACGGTCCAGCCTTAAAGTTGTGGGCTCTTTTGGTGGTCAGTTCAAATCGTAATATATAATCTGCTAGAGCCCCCTCCTTCGTGCCACTTTTTACGTCGTCATGGCAACAACCGAGAACAAGTGTTTGTAACGTCACTCTTAGCTTTTCGTGTTTTCGTGCAGGTGACGTCTTCAGCTACACACGCACAGTTCACGCGTATATCACTTTGTTTTGTTGTCATAGGAACAAAAAACACAGCTGCTGGTGTGACGTCATCTAATCCAAATTATTCTCACATGACGTCAGAGATATTTACGTCACACGGTCAACTCTAGAGATACGAAATTTTTGGGGGGGTTGGAGGTTTAACGACTACCGTGAGCAACTCAGTGGGCTATAAACAGTCGACCGTCCCTAATTTAGGGTCACTAGTTCCAGGGAAGGGAGAAAGCTAGTGCCTTAAGACAAACACAACATCCATGCCTCCCCGGGATTCGAACCCGGACCCCTTTCGAAAGAATAATCAGAAGCGATCGCTTGGACCACTGCGCCACCGGGGCAGCTACGAAAACATTTATATCAGGAATATTGGTTCACTACCTGAACCGGTGTTTAGCCATCTGTATGTGGCAACGTCAAGAGTACGACGATCTGACGACGTCAAGATAAAAATAGTTCACGGAAAAGAACAGGGTAAATTGATATAAGTTTCATAGCCAGTGTATACGAAAAATGTTGTGTACAAGGAAGTGTTGGCGAAATAGGGAATAAAGGTTTTACAAAACACATAACAAACAGACAGCCCGTCGTATCAAATTCCATAGCCGACTGCTCGGGAAATTTTTAGATAGCTGTGAGCTAACGCCGCCACCTATTGGCGAGGAACTCAAAAACTCAATAAATAAATGTCAATAATTTCGGTATCAAAAATTTTATTTCCCCCAGTCATTATTGACAGGCTTTCATCTAGTATGATATAAAACTGAAAGAAGTAAGATAAAATACTTTATGAAACATGAGTATAAAGCAGACAGCACCTCGATGCTATATATCTTATCTTTCATAGAAGCATGAATTTGACCACGTATTACCTCGCTATGCGGTTCATAATAAAATGACTCTATGTTAAAGAACTTCACAGCATTTTCATCGTGTTGAATTAGCAGTAATAAAACATTATTGTAAGAAAACAAATGAAGAAATTGCAAAATATAAGCACATTTCACCAATCACGTCGAAACGTTATGGGAATTATGGAGGAACAGGCATTTGTTTATGCGCAGCGTCATCTTGTGACGTCACACTTCGACGACGTATAGTGTTGATCTTAATGGAAGAAACAAACTATCTTTCGATGAAGGGCTTACTGCGGGTGCTTGTCTGTTTGGAGCGAGGATATTGAAAACAGCATGGCTGAGTGGTTTCACAAAAGGGGAGATATCCCCGGTCATTAATCAGTGGAAAATTAACTCATATTGCCTGTCTATAACGAGTAACTGTGACGTGATGACAATCTGTCAGGAACGAGATCGCTGTCTTCTGACAACGTTTTTACAGAAAGCAGGACTTCCTGTGTGCAGTAATTAACCAAAGCATTCAACGAAGGCTGTTCCTGAACCATATTTCAGCTCACTATGCACAGGGACTTGAAAAGGATTATATTTCGAAATCGCATGCCTATAGGGAGTCATCAAATAGAGGTCATCGCTCTTTCCACGTTTATAAGTGAGTCGCGAAAAAATTATCTTCGGACGCCACCAGGAATCGAACCCAGAGTCTTCCAGTTACACGCCGGATATGCTTCCACTGCACCACAGCAGCCTCGAAATTCTCCAGACTCACAAACGACATACTGCCAAACCACATGGCAGGTTGCTGTTTTTGGAGCCCCGCACAATGTTGGGGATTCACCAAAGTTGAACAGCAGCAACTGAACGAATAACTGAGTCTGGAGAAATTCGAGGCCACTGTGGTGCAGTGGAAACATATCCGGCGCGTAACTGGAAGACCCTGGGTTCGATTCCCGGTGGCGGCCGATGAGAATTTTTCTGCGACTCACTTATAAACGTAGAAAGAGCGATGACCTTTATTTGATGTTCCTGGTCCACGTCAACTATGTATTTAACTATACGGAGACTACTGATTTCTGTGAAGAACCGGAAAGTTCGACCACAGTATTGTCAGCAACACAGTGGCTGGACACTGCAAGACTGGAAAAAAGGAACGTGGCCCGACGAGTCGCGGCACACCTTGTTCTGTACGGACTTTAGGAAGAGAGTTTGGCTGGAGCCCTATGAAGCAATGGAGCCATCTCTCCTTGTAAACACAACTTAAAACTCTGGGCCGCCACGGTGGCGCAGTGGTCTAAGCGATGGCCTCTGATCATTTGTCCGAAAGGGGTCCGGGTTCGAATCCCGTTAGGCATGATGTTGTGTTTGTCTTACGGCACTGGCTTTCTCCCTTCCCTGGAACCTGTGACCCTAAATTAGGGACGGGCGACTGCTTATAGCCCATTGAGTTGCTCACGGTGGTCGTTAAACCTCCAATCGAGAAAAAAAAAAAAAAAAAAAGCTCTGAGTTTGGTGCCTTGGTGTGGGACACCTTTTGTTGGTACGGAACGGGTTCCCCTGATATTGCGGGAAAGTAGGGTGTCCATCAAGGATAACACAATGTAACAAAGTTTCCTTTTTTATCTCCTGGGCGATAACTGTTAGTTCCTAATTGCTTATGACTCAAAAGTATAGAAAATGGCTATTATTCCCCACAAATTTTCGATTTGTGACCAGAACAGTGATTTCTTTTAATTTATCTATTTTTAGAACCCGTCAAATGGATTCAGTGTTGAGTAAACTTGGAGTAACTTCTGTAACATTCTAGAACTCCGGAGAACCTTTCAGAAACGTTTAGAACTTTCCGGTGATTAAATAGTGGTAGAAATACATTGGCATAAAAGCACAAAAATTCAGTTTATTTCCAGCTTCCTGAATGGAGACATATCTGCCTTTTTCTGACATTACATCAAGACGCTGCAACCATCCAGCATTAAGCATTTCGCTATCACCGCGGCCAATCTATCACTTCAAAAGCAAAAACACACTCCGCGGATGCATCTGGTAAGATGTGTGAGATCTACAAGGCGTATTTCGGCATGCCTATTGGGGATCAAGACAAACCTTGAGCACCTCATTTCACCTGCGAGTACTGCAACAAAACTCTGGAAGGTAAGATGGACAACTGAGAGAAGCTCATAATACCTAAGCCAAAAAGATCTCAATGACTTGATCAGAGATCTTGAGCTTACCAAGTCCAGTGCTAAGATTTTGACGTCTAGGGTCAAGCAGTGGAACCTGTTAGCTGAAAGTGTGAAAGTCGTAGATAAAAAAAGTGTCACCAAGCTTTTTCTAGCTTCTTCACCGCTCAAGATGGGCTATGTTTCTGCCAAAATGTGACAGGTCTGTTCGAGGTAATTGGAATCGTGTGTAACCCAAACAAGTGGGGCCTCTACAACGACAGCTCATCCAGGAGCCTAAAAACCATGCTATTCCATAAAGGGAACAAATATCGGTCTCTTCCTCTGGCTCATTCGGCGCACCTCAAAGAGGATTACAACCGCATCAAAAAGCTTGCTAGATGCCTTGAAATGTGATGAGTACCTCTGGCAAGTCATCGGAGATTCCACAGTGGTGGAATTCTTGATGGGTCTAAAGCAAATTTAACAAGTTATGTTTTCCTGCTTTATTTGCCTTTGGGACAGTAGGAACACCAAGACGCAATACCAGAGGTGAGACTGGCCACAGCTGATCGAGTTCTCTTTGGAAAAGAACAATGTCATATGAGAGCCACTGGTGGACCCCCGAACTTTTGAAACAGTTTGTCACAGCTTTAGAATAGGAATCGACAGCTTTCAAGTACCTGCGAGACTTCTTCCCTAAGCTGTCTGAGACAAAGTTCAAAGCCGTGTCTTCGTCGAACAGCAAATAAAGCAGATCCAGCAGTGCAAAGAATTACCCACTATTCATACTGCAAACGAGAAAGGGGCTTGAAATAGCTTTGTTGCTCTTTTTTGGGGCCTCTTGGGCAATCAGAAGGCCAAACCCTGTGTTGAGCTGGTTGAGAATATGGTGCATAACTACAGAAAAATGGGCAGGATGTCCTTCAAAGTCATTATCCTTGATGCTCGTCTTTATAAATTCAAGGAAAACATGGGAGTGTACTCCAAGGAGCAAGGCAAACGTTTCCACCAGAATATACTGGACTTCGTCGCCAAGGACAGTATAACGAGCACATGATGGGAGACAACATTTGGGGACAGATTCGTGAAAGTGATTTACGCTATAGTCGTAAATCTATAGAACATATTCCCTTCTAAATCTTTTGTGGTCATTTTTGTATAAATGTTGCATAAATACATATTAATTTTGATTCAGATGCTGTTTGTTTTCTTTAGGTGAATGAAAAGACGCAAATTTGTCGGTTTCCAATTGGAAATAGGTAATTTTTTCAAAATATCACCATCCTGGTCACAATACAAAAAAGCAAAGTTTGTGGGGAATAATAGCCGTTTTCTATACTTTGTAGGTATAAGTAATCAGGAAATAACAATTACTACCCAGAAACAAATTTATGTTGCACAGTGTTATTGGAACATTGTTGCCGATCAAGTCATCCGGAAATATTGGCTTTTTATCCAGCAGGTGACTTTTCATGGACGACAATGTTACTTACTATCCATCACGCAAGATGTGTTCAGCGATGGTGCTGTAAACATGGTGCTGGTTCAGTGGTACTGGTTCAGCGAGAATGGCAGAGAGTTCCACCACCATTCCTGACCACTACAAAGCTCGGGTTTCAACACCTTTGAAAACGTATGGGACATTTAGTAAAACTGATCTGGGACCAAAGTCCTCTTCTTTCAAACCTGAGCCAGTTAAAAGATTGCCTAGTGAAAGCCTGGTATACTGTAATCGCAAATATGCTCCATCCAACTCCTTGAGTAATATCCCGCATGCGTACATCACATTGGTTTCCAAATCTTAATCCATTTTCAGACTTATTAAACGTCAAAGTTCTGTGTTTAACATTACGCTAAGCTAAATTAGTGTAAGCTGTAGCACTGATTTGTTACGTCTTGTTGCAATGTCTCAACGAATGTGGACCAAAAAAATACTTTGCGATTCAAATCATTATTAAATGTAGAATTATGAGTTCAAAGACGAGGTTATCAACACAACATCTTTTCGCACACATAGTACGGGATCTGCTGCTTCGCCGGTTTATTGGAAAATGGCGTTCCCACGCGCCAAATTTTCAGTTTTCCTAATTCGTTTGTGGTCACACTTCAAACCAATTAGCCAATGCTTTGTTTCAAATATTCTTTCAGTGGAGTTAAGCTTCTAGGCCGCAGAACAGCTGGCATCGATTAAGGAATTGCAGCATCGTTGCGAAACGTCAGTGTTGCTGAATGCAGCGGCAAAAAGCTGATCCCCTTAAACGAATGGAATTTACAGGGGTTGTCCGAAATAATTGAAACACCTGGAAACAATAGGTGTTACGCACTTAATATGGTGTGGGAACACCATTGGCATTTAAAACTGCTTGAAACCTCCTTGGAATGGACGCATACAAGTCCTGGATGGTGGTAAGTGGTATGCTGTACCATTCTTCCTGCAGAAACTGCTCCAATTCCTTACGAGACGCCGGAGGATAACGGGATCGCACTCTGTTTTCCAACACAGACCACAGGGGCTCAATGATGTTTAAGTCCGATGATTGTGCAGGCCAGAAAAGGTGTGCAACTTCATCTTCGTGCTCCTCAAACCATGATTGAACAATTCGACCTGTGAATAGAGGCATTATCATCTTGAACGGTGCAATCCCCTGACGGAAACAATGTATGAGCCATTGAATGCACGTGGTCGGCCAAAGGAGTGACATAGTCACCGCTAGTGATCCGTCCGTAGAAGATGATAATGAGACCTGCTGAAAACCACAAGACCATGGCCCAAATAATTACCGAATCGCTCCCATACTTCACTGTAGAAAGGAGACAGTCTGGGTTGTATACTTCTGCGGGGGTTCTCCACACGTAAACGCGACCTATGTTGGGGAATAGTGAGAAACTTGATTCAACGGAAAACAAGAAATGTTTCCATTGATCCGCAGTCCATGTTTTATGTTCCTGGCACCACTGTAGTCTTCATTTCATATTCACCTGTGACACCAGGGGTTTTGCAATTGCAGCTCTGCCGTAAATATTGTGCTTATGCAATTCCCTTCGCACGGTATGGGTCGACATTGTGTTGTGGAGATGTGCATTAAGCTCAGCAGTCACTTTCGTCGCCGTAGTCTTCCTCCTTGCGGTCGCAATCCTCTTTATGTACTCCTGTCTCTCGCAGTGAGTTTGGTTTTCCTTCCACAGTTGTGTCTCGCAGATGACGTTATGCCGTGAACATTGTATGCTGTCATGACCTTCGACACGGTACCTCTCGTTACACCCAATACCTGTGCCAATGTGGTTACCGACGCACCAACCAGACGGGCTCCTACAATATGGAACTCCGACAGGTCACTCATTGTGCCTTCACCTGGAACGAAATTATAAATACTCCGACAGGTCACTCATTGTGCCTTCACCTGGAACGAAATTATAAAAACTCCGATTTACAATGCAATCTCACAGACCCTTGAGACTATAAGCAACACTTTTTTACAAAAACAAATTGTAGCTACATGTTCGTTTTACTCAAACAGCAACATATACCAAAGTCACTGTTTTCAGCGAGGTGTTTCCATTATTTTGGACAACCCCTCTATGTCCATATAAAGCATACAAAATTTTACACGAAAATATTGCTCAAGTGCAGTTGCTTATGGAGTGTGACACCTAACTGAATAAATGCCATTGAATTTATCTTAAGCGCCTTTTAACTTGCAACAAATCTCTTCCTCTCACTCTTCATTTGCATTTCGTGCAACTCTTCATTCTGCACGGAGTACTTCATGACGGCATTTCGTTGTTTACAAGCATTGTACGCAAACAAACAAGTCAAGTTTGTCAGCTGTAACTACAAAACTGCTGGCGGAATAATTTGCAGAGGCAGGAAGTAGTTGTTCCAGCTGGGAAGGGCTACTGAAATGATAGCTTATTGGATGTGGAGCGCTTCGATATTCCCCACAGGCAAACAATTTCGCCCAATTGGCTACCAGAATGCAAACCAGCGACGCGCGCCTTAAGTGATGTTACAAGTTCCGATGGGCAGTTATTAACGTCGCACTGTTTATTCCCTGCTTTGCTTGAAATCGCGGGAGGAAACCTTTCCTCGCGACAGCAGAATGAACTGTTTAGTGAGCTCGTAAAATTATTCAGTTCCAACAAATCCTAAACGTGTCCCTGAAAGTGGAGTAACATAACTTTAGAGAGACACGCATTTCGCTAATTTCTCAGACAGTTTCCCTTCAAGCGAACTCAAGAATATAGCTTAAGCATTTATTTTGAGGCGATTAAAAGCAGTGATATACTGCCGCAGCACGGCTGTAAAATAACATTCTGTCAGAATGGAGTAGTGATTCCTCAGTGTAACGATTTTTATACACATATTTGTGATTTTAAAAAAGTCAAGCCACCAAGTGTTGACATATGCAGTTCTCTCCCAACATTACAGACGATGACAAATATTTAAAATTAGTAATTAATCGATACAAAACCATATCGATAAATGTGCTGTTTTGTTAGTCTCCACACGGTCTCAACAAATATTTTTTTTCGCCGCACTGATCCTCTGATCTTTTGTACTCATCAGGCGCTTAACACTCACTCTTCGAAGAAGAATAAAAGATCATTAGGCTACCAGATGGGATACCTCATTTTGGAGAGCTGCGAAAAAGGAAAGACAAACACACATCAAACATATCATATGCATAATCCGAACGCATTCCTAGCAGCGCCAGGAATCGGAATTTCACCCTGTAGCCCATTCGTTCCGAACAAAATTACCATATTGCAGATGATTTGGGCTAATGCTTCATTCGAAACGTGACTGCCATTTTGATAAACCATCTTTATGGATGAAAACTTCTTTCACTTCATTGAGTTCGTGCATTCTCGAAATAGTGAAACTTGTGCTACAAAAGATCCGCACATAACCACGAAACCCTTGCATCCACGAAAATCTAGTTTTTCATGATCGATGAATACGCGACAGAATTGCAAGCGCGATCAGGGGAGGATTTCCAACAAAGCGCACCAAGCGCGCGCCTAGGGCTCCAGAACGTGAGGGGGCCCCGAAAACGTGCGTATTATTGGATTGACAGTTTTGTTTTGTTTTTTACGGACTGAAACAAATCAATCCTTAAAGTGACCACTTTATTTGTATTATCAATTGATATTTTGCCTTCTCATATTAGTAACATATTCTGTAATCTTTTCTTGCTCTTGTTGATTCTCCAAATTTTCGAGTTCTTATCGATGAACTTCTTTTTAAAGAACAGTTAAAATAATTTAGCCTTCCTTTTAGTTGAATAATTTCATCTCAGCAGAACTTAAATTTTTTGAATATTTGACTTTGACAGCCCTTAGCGGTAAATTCATGAAGTACATATATGTGATACTTAAAGTGCCAAAGTTAATATCCTTTGATTTCCTATTAGCCATAAAAATAATTTTTGAAATACCTCTAAAAACAAAAATTTCGAACTGCACTGGCAGACAAAGTGGTTGCATTAGCACTGTTTCTTTCAAAACGTTCTAATAATAGAAAAATAGAATGGCATTTTAAAAAAGATAAAAACTTTTTCTTGACTTTATTTTCTTTAATCTGATGGATGAAAATTTCTGAATCGATAAGAAGGGATCTGAATCTTTCAGCACCTAGGGCCATAAATGATCTAAAGTCCCCTCTCAGCCCAATATATTTTAATGAAATAGCTATGAGGAAATGTGTTAAATTATAATTGGGCAGTTTTGCGTCTCGCTAGAGCCGCACACAAAATAAAGTAGGATTTAGTAGAATTTGAATTACTCTTCGTGCTGCCTGAACTGCAATGTACATGATAAAGGAATTCCCTGAGTGAAAAAAATCGCCGTCTTTAAGATTCCAGCACTTAACATTCCTGGCGTTTGTAAAAATTGTTGCATCCGAGACAAAGCATCTAACATCAGTGCCCTAGTATCGATGGCTATTTTTGGCACATGATATGCATGAAAGAAAAACAATCCTAGGAATACTCAACAACTAAAATCGGGTAAAGATGTATCTTTTGCGAGTATTGATACAAAAACTTCTTCAGAGCAGGGTCAAGATACATATACGGTGGTCCAAAAGTCCTGCCCCATTTTTAAAAAAAAAAAAAAAAAAACAATATCTACACTACTTACTGAAATAAGAATTGCAGCTTTTGAAAGGTAATATCTAAACTTTTTTTGCTTTTATGCGTATACTGCGTGCACATGGGTCAAATATAATGTTCCCTCTAAACTACGCGCGTGCGCGGCCTCGCAGTGAATTAACTTCCTCAGCGCAGGAGATTAAATTTCCCAAATCCCTAATTAATTTTCACAAATCGAAAATCAATTACCTGCAAAAATATTAATAAATAAATAAAATTCGAGCTCTCAAAAGCCAAAACAACACTTTTCTTAAATATCGTTGGCCTCTTTCTAAGTTCGTCTCATTGTCCTCTTCATTCTCATAGGCTTCTTTGCAAAGTAGCATCGTGCGAGTAGATAGTTAACGCGATAATGCGGATTAGTGATTTTCCCACTCCGAGAAAGAGGCAGATACTGAGTCTTTCCTCAAAACAACACATCAGCGCCTGCCGATCACAGCAAACCGTAACCAAATTCATTGTTATAACTAATACACCCATGCAAGTTGGCGGGAGAAAGACATTCCGATCAGTTAAGTTGTAAGCATTTCAGAAGTAAGTTTGATCTTTTCGCTTTTTATAAAATGAAAATTTTAATTAATGAAATGTTTTTAATAATTTTATTTATTTAAAAGCAATTGCTGAAAGAACGGTGATAAAAATGGGGGGATTATAAAAAATAAGGGTTCCAATCCAAATTCTAACTTCTTCTGCATTAGTAAGAGAAGCTGAGAAAATAAAAATTTTGCCCAAGTGGTTTTGATGCCTGCTTATCTCATTGGGTTAGGCAGGCATTGCCCATGGGCCGCTTAGAGGGAATATTGATCAAGAATATGCTTCGTTAATTTACTGCATTAGTGAGAGCAGCTGAGAAAACAAAATGTTTTGCCCAAGTGGTTTTGATGCCTGCCCAGCTCATTGGGTAAGACGGGAATTGCCCATGGGCCGCTTAGAGGGAATATTGATCAAGAATATGATTCGTTAATTTACTGCATTAGTGAGAGAAGCTGAGAAAACAAAATGTTTTGCCCAAATGGTTTAGATGCCTGCCCAGCTCATTGGGTTAGGCGGGCATTGCTCATGGGCCGCTTAGAGGGAATATTGATCAAGAATATGCTTCGTTAATTTACTGCATTAGTGAGAGAAGCTGAGAAAACAAAATGTTTTGCCCAAGTGGTTTTGATGCCTGCCCAGCTCATTGGGTTAGGCGGGCATTGCCCATGGAAACTTAGAGGGAATATTAGTCGAATGTGCCCGAAAAAATATTTGTGTAGAACGGTTTTTTGAAACGAACTAATAAATCAAGTACAAAGAAATTTTCCTTCACGTTGCGGAAGGAATCCTCCTGATGCTAAAAGAATTAAGCATTGGAAAGATAAATTTCTAGAAACAGGGAGTATGTTGGACAAGCCAAAAAGTGGACGAGGAACTTTCGGACGACGAGTACAGAACGTTTTTGTGTTTCGGAAGACGAGTGCAGAAGGATTTGGTGTTTTGAAAGACGAGTACAGAACGTTTTTGTGTTTCGGAAGACGAGTGCAGAACGTTTTTGTGTTTCGGAAGACGAATACAGAAGGTTTTTGTGTTTCGGAAGACGAGTACAGAACGTTTTTGTGTTTCGGAAGACGAGTACAGAACGTTTTTGTGTTTCGGAAGACGAGTACAGAACGTTTTTGTGTTTCGGAAGACGAGTACAGAACGTTTTTGTGTTTCGGAAGAAGAGTACAAAACGTTTTTGTGTTTCAGAAGACAAGTACAGGAAGTATTTTCTCACTGCCAGAAAAAGTCAACTCCACAAGATGCTGCAAAATTCGGATTGCCACGCGAAGCAGTGATGCGAATTTTGCATAAAAGTCTAGACTGTTCAATATTTGGAGGATAACGATAAGTCTCGCCGTTTCGAGTTTACCTACAACTTAATGGACGGCCTATTTATTAATGAACACTTCTTGATCGTCTGCTTTTTAGGAGTTGACATTTCACGTATCAGGTGCAGTTAATACCCATAACGTGCGCATATGTGGTTCGGAAAACCTACATGTCTTACAAACTCATACTCATGATAGCCTCAAAGAGATTTTTCAATATAATGTGCAACCGCATTATTGGTCATTTTTTCTTCGTGGTAAATCTTATTACACTCGCTCCTTACCGCATCTTTATGGTTATACAGTACTGACGGTCCTGCGATAGTCATCGCATTGTATTTTGTTTTGTTTCTATCATCCTCAGACAAAATGCTGTAAGTTCCTTTTTAATCTGTTTTGGCCTCCGAGGAAACTGACCTGGTTTGATACACATAATCAATCACATGAAAACATGAATCCAGACTTTTTTGTGACAGTAACAAATAAGTAGTTTAATTCAATTTACTGCATGCCTCAGGAAGTGTCCAACTGGCATAGAATGGGAGTATTCGCAGATTCCCGTATCTATCCGTCTTACGAACTCAAACACCTTAACGTACCACTCGTCCTCTGCCGTAGTCCTCGTAATCTGCATTACGGATCCATCTCCCCCCAAAAGAGACTTTTTTAAGACCTCCCGTTTCTTTCTAATCCTCAAAAAAATCTTCTCTCTAAAATACACGCGTTTTCCCCCAGCTAGATAATTTCTACAGTTTTCTCGTCCGTGAAACATTTTTTAATCTCCTCCTTACTAATTGTGTTCATGAGTGAATCCTCTCCTGTTTGGTAACATGTAAATTGCCCTTAAGCAAACATCTCCCACTCCCACAAGCGATAATCCCTGGCCACAACATAAGCACACTACTTCGACATACTTATATTCTCAGCCGAATCTAATGCGGCTAACTTACACTCCATCCGATCCAATCCTCTATCTGATCCAAAGCCTCCAGTCCAGGAAACAGTTCTCAGTAGTGCTGCCAACACCAAATCCCTATCAGGGGAGAACAACGATCCTCGCATTAGTTTTGGTATACATAAGGAATTTGCGGTTGACTACGATCCCAGCAAATTCCTTAGGTATTCCAGAACTAAGGCGGCGATCGTGCCCCCCCCCTCCCCGATAGGTACTTGGGGAAGGGCAGCATTGTTGAGCACTGTTTAATGGAATGGACTAGAAGCCTTGGACCAGATGGAGAACTAGATGGGATGGAGTGTTGGTGTCTGAACATTGGCGGCTGTTAGGCTGACCACCACCCCATCTCTTTCGGATTAGCGTTGAGACGGCGAGTACTGATTGCTGCTCCGCATCCGGGTGTGGTTTCTGTGAGTTTCAGAGTTTCAGTCCCCCCCCGAAAGGGGGCGGGTTGGCGTTGGCGGCTGGGTGGTGTTGTTGTTCTCTGTGATGGGGGCTCTGGTGCTTGGTTCCACCCTGCCCGTCCCTTCTCTCCCTTTCCACCTCGGACTGCTGTCACGGTTCACTGGAAAGATTTGCCCTCCTCTCCTTTCACTCATTTTTTCTGTTTATCTTTCCTAATGAGTACACTTACTCAAATCTCTTAGCTTCCTATTTCTAAGGGCAGTTTTCGACCTGGGGTCAGACACTTCCTTTCTAAACCTTCTTCAAACGTAAAGTAGCGTGAAACGACTAATCTTCAAAATTTGTATTATATGGCGTAATCCCGTATTTCTTTCATGATGTATCTGCTTCTCCGGGCAATCACGGGATAGGATTATTAACCTCCAGATTCGCTAAACATGAATGCCGGTTGCTTCGACTAGCGAATCCTGTGATTGTTAAATTCAAATTGATCGAAAACTTGAAACTTGGTCGTTCTAGGTGGTGTAGTGGTTAGCATACCTAGGCGTTTTCTGGGAGACGCAGGTTCGAGTCCCGCTCCAGGACGATGAAAATTTTCAAGTTTTCAGATATTATCTGACTTACCATCCTTGTCACATTTATGCCAAAAATCGGATTGTCATCTTCAAAATTTGGACTAATCTGAT
This sequence comes from Macrothele yani, assembly GCA_039090855.1. NCBI lineage: Eukaryota > Metazoa > Arthropoda > Arachnida > Araneae > Macrothelidae > Macrothele > Macrothele yani. Next base: position 104,340,334 of record CM077002.1, on the reverse strand, counting down.
GTTGTTGAACGCCAGTAGGCTCAAAACATACTTGTCTCGACGACTCCACCAAAATGGCACGAACAAAGGAATCCCACGTGGAAAAGAGCATATTAATCCATATTTACAAAGATCATTGCTGAACCGAGGTTAGTGAATCTTACAAATCTGTCAACGCAAATGTCTACTTAGATATTCTACAAAATTTTGCTGTGCCGTAAGTCAAAGACTTTGAGCCAAATGTCATCTTTAAACAAGACGGCAGCTCCTCACCACTGGTGAAATAATATTTGCGACTAGTTGGAAACCCTGATCCCATGACGCTGGATTGGAAACATAGCATGATTTCGTGGCCAGTCACTTCATCATCTGATATAACCGCACTGAATTTTTTGTGATAATTTGTCAAAAACAGAGTATACAGAACAAAGGTGATTGATATAAAGGACCTGAAGGAAGGGATCGCGAACGCTACTGAAGTTGTTCATACGGATTTATTACAACAGACATGGCGAGAAACTGAGTACCAGTTGAACATCAACATGCAACTAAGGAGGCACATGTAGAAATGTGTTATTATATATATAAACAAGTTAGTAAAATCATGCAATGCATTGATTATGATACGCTTTCCAACATACCAGAAATTATTACTCAAGTTATGTGGATAATGGCTGTGGAATAAATCTCGCTCCTGTGTCCTGACCTTTGACCCCATTTCGATTATATTCAACAGAACCGGTTCATTATACCTCCGGAACAACATGATAAAGTTTTGTTGCAATAGAAGCAGTTTTACGCAAGTTATGAGAATAATGGCTGTGGAATAAATCTGGCGTTTGTGCAATGACCTTTGACCCGGTTTCGTTGATATTCAACAGAACCGGTTCACTATACCTCCGGAATAACATGATAAAGTTTTGTCACAATCCAAGCATTTTAGGTAAGTTATGATGCACAAGGGCAATGGAATGGATCCGACTCCAATGTCCTGACCTTTGACCACATTTCGCCCATTTTCAATAGGGTTCGTCCCCAGTGGCTCTCTACCACATACTAAAATTTCATCGAAAGCGAACTATTTTTACGCAAGTTATGACGCATAAAGGCAATGGAATATATCCCGCTCTTATGTCCTGCCTGACCTTTGACCCCATTTCGCCTATTTTCAATAGGGTTCGTGCCCAGGTGGTTCCCTACCACATACTAAAATTTCATCGAAATCGAACCATATTTACGCTTGTTATGATGCATAAGAGCAATGGAATGAATTCCGCTTGTATGTCCTGAATTTTGATTCAATTTCACCCATTTTCAGTAGGGATCGTCCCAAGGTGGTTCCCTACCACATACTAAAATTTCATTGAAATCGAATAATGTTTACGCAAGTTATGACGCATAAGAGCAATGGAATGTATCCCGCTCCTATGTCCTGACCTTTGACCCTGCTACGCCCATTTTCAATAGGATTCGTCCCCTGGTGGTCCCCTATCACATACTGAAATTTCGTCGAAATCGAACCATTTTCACGTGAGTTATCGTGCTGACGGACGGACGGACGGACAGACAGACGGAAGGACAAAGCTGGGGAATATACAATTCTTCAACCTACGGTTGGAAAGCGTAAAAAACTTTAAATGTTTGCCTTTCGAATGCAGCAAATTTAGGATGTATTGCTATTTGTGTGTGTATAGTGTAGTTATATTTTCATAATTTTCTAGAAACAGAAGAAGATTTTTGGACCACCCTTCATTTTTACTGAGTACAAAACAGACGGATACAATCTGTTTTGCATCCAGATCGTATTCGTTTGTTTTGAGATGGAGTCAATCTGGAAATAAAACAGATCGTATTCATCTGTTTTGCAAATAGGTCACATTATGTGCATAGGGAATTCGTTTGAAGCTTTAATAATTTCGTATGTAAAAACACGCATCAGTATCAGAATGCGACGAATAGCAGACGATGTTTGGGGAAAATCAACACGATTACCATATTTCCTCGATTTTCGCAAATGTGGTAACCTTAAATACACCTGGAATTGACTACATACACTGCAAATGCCAATATGCATATCAGAAATGCACCATGGAATGATTTGCAAGATACGCATAGCGACATTGGATAGTTTATATACTCAGCTAAAAATCATTGTTAAGTCAAATGTGCCGTGATGTTTTGGTATTAGACGTCTCACGTGCCTCGCAGAAGCGAAAGGTGAGATCTCAGCAGCCTCACATAAGCGACTTGACCTGTAACGTTTCTCTCAAAATTGACGATCCTTCCGAGTCATGTTTAGGCTTATTGAATTACTAAGTGGCCACTGAGAAATTTCATGTTCTAACCTGATGATTGTAATAGGAGAATTATCAAGATGTACTATCGCTCTAGTCCTTGGTGCTGGTGATAATCCTGAGGTTGTGCTCACTGGATCTGTCTCTTATCACTATGTATCTTCCTATTCTAACCCAACAAGGGTGTGGTTCTGTCATGCAAAATTCGTCTTACGTATCGACAGTTATTTCCATTAGGGTTTCAGTACTTTGGGTCGATTTTATCTTTGGCATAGTATCTAGCCACTATGTGTTTTGTTGTTATGGCTTAACGAGAGTAATATTTCTGTTCTGTAAAGATGGTCCCCAAAATTGACCGTCGTATTTGACTGATATCGCTCCTTGGAACAATCCCCAAGAGTTGTGTGCTTTAGTTCTCTTAACGCGAAAAACTGCATCTTGCAGTTCAAACATTGTGAATAAACCTTAATACTTACCTACCAGTAAAAATATGATAAATCTCGGTGTCAATCACTAGCTCCTTCGAGGAATGTTGTCGAAAAATGCGTATGTCTTGTTTTCCATGCACACAATACTGTTAATCATATTTTGATCGAATTTCTTCCTTCCACCAGCATCCAAAATCTCTCCCAATGATGCTTCATGTCGTAATAGATGAATATTTGCATATGCTTTTCTGTTTAAAATATTTGCGAAATGCCGCGACTTGTCAAATTATGTAGAAAAATAATCATGGTTTTTCACGAAATAAACTTGATTTCTTGTGGTAGGCAATGTATATAAGGTGCGTCGCATAAATATAGAGACAGTCGACTTTGCGCCGTGAACGCAATGCGAATATAGGTAGGAAGCTGAAGTGGTACCTAATTAGTATATAGGTAGGAAGCTGAAGTGGTACCTAATTAGTATATAGGTAAGAAGCTGAAGTGGTACCTAATTAGTATATAGGTAGGAAGCTGAAGTGGTACCTAATTAGTATATTGGTAGGAAACTGAAGTGGTACCTAATTAGAATATAGGTAGGAAGCTGAAGTGGTACCTAAACGTTTGTTGTAGGGTTAACTCTACAACAAAGGTTTCGATCCGTCGAGATGACCGGATTGTGTGAAAAGAACACCACAAAGTGAAAAAGTGTACTTTTCGGTGTCTCATAAACATAAAAACAACTATGTAAAGTATCCACATGCAAATGAGACGTACAAATTAGCATTTTGTACGCACGCGCATGAGCCGTAATTCGGTCCAGCCTACAAAAGACAGCGGACCTGCCGTCAGACATTCATTTGTCGAAATACCACGCAACAGTCAACTTTCTGGTGAGTAGAAGATTTGGAGACTGAGAGCAAATGGATTGCCTGTAGCGAAAATTCGTAAAGCCATGGGAAGGAATAGGGCAGTCATTTATAAGACTTTATCGAAACGCGGTGCGTTAACTGCCAGAAAACGGCCTGGAAGGCCTCGCGTAACAACCAAACGAGATGATCGTGCCATCATGCGTTTAGTTTCATCCCAAAGGTTATCACTACGTCAAGTTTCTCTGACTGTTGGTATCATCGTCTCAAAGGACACAGTTCGTCGACGAATCAAGGAAAGTCGCAACATTGTGCTCCGTAAAATGCGCCGTCTGCCACACTTCACGCGGCGCCGCAAGGAAGCTAGATTGTTATGGGCAAGCCACATGCACTGGACGGACGAGTGGATCACAACTATTTTCTCCGATGATAAAAAGTTCAACCTGGACGGACCTGATGGTTGGAACTGCTATTGACATGATTTACGACGCGAGCCACGCACCTTCTTCAGCAGACAGAAAGGAGGGGGATCTGTGATGGTCTGGGGAGCTTTTGCGTTCAATGGGACAACGGATATCGCTTTTCTGCAAGGCAGGCAAAACTTCGAAACGTATCAGTACATACTCAGCAGCCACCTTCTACCGTTTGCCGAAACTCTAGCGAGTGTTGATTATCTGTTCCAGCAAGACAATGCCTCTATCCATCGGTCTGCATTAACGAAAAGCTGGTTTAACACTCATCATGTGACCGTAATGGATTGGCCAGCACTCAGTCTAGATCTGAACCCTATCGACAACCTCTGGGGTGTCCTAGCTCGTGATGTGTATGCGAATGGACGGCAGTTCTCAAGTGTGGTGGCATTGAAAGAGCAGATTAAACGAAGCTGGTACGCACTCCATCCAGAACACTTAAATCACTTGGTGGGCAGCATGCCAAATCGGGTTTTAAGTGTTATTCGGAACAACGGCTTCACTATTTGTACCGGAGGGGCTCATAACTTGTAAGTCTTTATATTTTTGAGACAGCGTATTTCTGTTTTTTTCTTGTACTTGGCGTTGTAATTGTTATGGGCCCGTCAAACTATTGTGCAGCTGCGTGTCCTATGCTATTTTTGCTATAAATATGAGGTGTACATTTCAACTCGTTGTTGTTTCTTTTTTATTCGAGAATTTATTCTGTCTCTATATTTATGCGACGCACTATATTATATGAAACTTGCTTCGGTACCAAAGGGTAACTCTTGTGTGTGTTGAACCACTACACAAAAGTTACCCTTTGGTACCGAAAGCTACTTAGAGATTGATTGTCGATATCTCCACAGTTTCAATAATAATTGAAACAGAAAGAAAGAAATGCGTACGTGTAACCTATTCTGCTGGAGAACAATTGAATTTCGAAGGCTTTTGATCTGCATTGTTCACCGATTGTAAAAAGAGGAGGTTTCATATTCAGGAGCCTTCATATTCATCGCTTTACCAGAAGCTGCCTTTTTTTTTACATAAGTATAATTATGCTCAAGAGTAATCAGCAAATCTAATGCAAATTTTTTACTGCGCTCCATTTACCCATATGCCAGCCTATGCTACTCCTACGTGGCATGATTGTTACAATTCAGGATATTTCTTCTTAATATCTTCTTTTCCCAAAAGGAAGTTCTTATTCAAATGCCGTAGAACTAATAAAAAATCAAGAAAAATAGAACAAAGACTCTCCTTCTTCTCGACTTGAAATGAGATCATATTTTCAGCAGCTTAGTAGTAATGAAAGAATGGCTAATTTGTTTCTCAGACTTTCAAATATAATTAAGCCATCTTTTTCTTTCTCAGAGGAAAACTCCTTATTCCCAAGCCAGTACATAATAAATTAGTAAAATAACAGCTAAATTATACTTTCTTAAGCTAATTTATTGTAATACAATTCAAAAAGCCTGCGAAATACATGGTGAGGAAATGCTATTTTATTTCAATACTTATTTGTTTGTTTTTTTTGTCATCCAGAAGTACCAATTCTGATTCTTTCATAATGTAATTATGTGATTAAATGACAGCTCCAGAGAAATGAATACATGTATACTTCTGTCATACATCATTTTCTGACGTAAAAGCTCTGTTACTAACTACTGAATTCCTGATTTTAAAAATTGTCAGTTTCATTTTTCTTCAAGTGGGTCTCAAAGAATATGAATTAACATACTTCTAAATTTCCAATTTAGTACACATATTCTAACCTGGCATGTTGTAAATCTAAAAAAAATGAGCAGCTTTGAACTAATGCCGAGAAAAAAAGAAAATATGAAAGTTACAGTAAAAGATTTCATAGCATTCGGTTGGCCGTAATGTGTTCCCATTCAGCAAATAGCACGAACAAATTCCAGAAAATCTCATCAGACTCTATCTTTAAGCATTTATATTTCGGGACTTCGAGTCTTAATTAATCGAGATAGTTAGTTAAGAAATAAAGCACAAAAGCTATTTTCTTGTTATTACACGTGTCAAAGAAAGCGCAACGTATTCCATTTCTGTGATCACATATATGATTAAGCATGATCAAATTATTGTTGTTTATTACTTCCCTCCACAATACGATATTAATTACAAAAGAACCAATTAAACAATACAGACGGAAATCAAGTTTGCAGCTAATGTTTTCCTGAGAACAGCCTTTGAAACTTGGATAAGGCAAGACTATGTTACATTTATTTATTTTCACATGCATCGAACATAAATTTTTATCCAATGTTGGCAAAAAAAAGAAATGCATGATCTCAAAGACATGGTGAAATAAATCCATGGCGTGTCTTTTGCTTTTATCTAAGTAACAACTGAGACTCTGTTTGTTTGTTTTTTCGTCGTTGTTGCTATTTATTTATTTTTATTTCATAAGGTTAAGGAGAATGCCTTCTTGTCTAGCATATTCTTATCTGCCAGCTGCACTTCAGTGCCTTATTTCTGAGCAAACCTTGTGCAGGGCCCTGTGATTCTAAACAGTTTTACCCACTTTTTTTAGTGAAATGGACTTAATTCCGCAATCATAGGCTCCCATAAACACAGAAAATCACAAGACACTTGTTCTCCCCTTAAAACGTGTGTGTGTCATTATGTTTCTTTGAAAAAGGCTGCATAATATAAACGGCTCTTGAAAAGTCATGGATATTACGATTTAGAACCCCATACCTGTGTTAATGCAACTGTTGTCAGGTCAGAAAGGTAGCAACGGAGAGTACGAAACGAAACGCTATACAAATTTTCTATTCCGAATTGCTGTTAAAAACCCGCAGGTCGAAGAAATGCATGCTAGAGATAACTGGACTTCAAAGCAGTCAATGTGCTAATGTTTTCCTTAATGGTGAACGTCTTTAAACACTCCTGCAATCCTGTGAATAATGCAGAGACAATATTTAACAGTCGAACAACGCAACAGTAGCACTGGAATGCTGGAATGTGCGTGCTTAGACAGACAGATGTTGTTGCAGCTCTTCATGCATCCCAAAGTGTGATAAGTCGACTCCATGCAAGTTGTCAGGAGCAATGCGATCTTGCAGAAGGATCGAGAAGTGGTCGTCTGAAGACAACTACAGCTCAGGAAGATCGATATTTCACAATATTCGATCGGTAAAATCCCACAATGTCCCGCTACCACATCCGAGATTCTTTGAGAAGTGCCACCTTAGTCGCAGTAAATGATCAAAAGGTCCGTAATCTATTGCATCAGAAAAGACTATAGCTGAGACGTCCTTTGTGCCTGATACCAATCGGCGACAAAGCAAGAAACATGTGAGAGAGCCAGACAAATGATAGGAAGAATAGCAAAGTGTTCTGTTGTGCGTTCAGTGCTGATTTTACCTGCATTTCAATAGTCGGCGACTTTGTATCTGAACAAGTTAAGCCTCGTGCGCTACTCATTCCTTCTGAATCATCGCTTCTCTGCCGAAAGTACCATTTTATGTCTGTATCCAGAAAGTACCATTTTATGCCATTCAGTTACTTTAGGTGCTATTGATTACCCTTTTTTCTTTTATTTTATTCCTATTTTTGAGCATTTCACTGGCTATAATAACCATATCGAAAACTGACTTACAATTAAAATGACGTGAAAATTTCAAAACCTGCACTGAAGGGAAATGTACACAGGGCCGTAGCTACCGGAGGGCCGGGAGAGGAGTTGCTCTCCCAGAATGATCATATCGAGGGTGTAAATTCATGATCTGAGGGGCGTAAATATAGAAATGTACAACGTGCAAGTAAATTTACTGGAAATTGTAACTAAAAGAGAAAGTTATAGACGACAACATTTTCTTTTTTAGACTTTAGTTAGCTGCATGTAATATTCAGTGCAACTGACAAGGGTACACAGTAACGTTCTCTGTGAGGTGTGAATCCCTCATATGAATGTAAATAATTTTCCTAAGCAACGGATAGAGGCATATAAATCAATATACCGTTATGCCTAACCTTTCCAAATGTTTCATAGGTAAGAAGAGCTCACTAGTTATCTGTGTTTAGCAGTAGAAACCATTTCTGAGCGTTTAACCTTGAAAGGAATTTTTCAAACACCTATCCAGAAAACACATTCTTCCTGTTAAGTTTACTATTTGACACTCATTCGTTTTGTGCTGGTTCGTTTTTTATTCTGCTTTTCTGAGGAGTGTTATGATGTCGGCGTTCACATAACATTTACGCTTTACTTGTAAAACGTAAAAGTATATCAAAAAACAAAAAAATTATGTAAAATTATCAAACATTTAAATAAAACTATGTAAAATCCCGGAAATGCAATTTGCGAACGATCATAGCACTTTTCTATGATAGAGATGTGAGAAAGTAAAAGGTGCGTAGTATTTGAGCAGAAGTGGGAAATGATTGAACTCGAAAGAGCGTAGTTTCAAGTCTCATTAAAAAAAGCTTGCCCTGGATAGTGAAAGTTAAAAAAAACAAACTTTATTCGTTATCATCTTCATCATCCACAACAATACTTTTTGATTCTTTCCTTTCTTTTTTCATTAGAAATAATCTACAAGAATTTCAATAAGTTAGCTGCCGCTGATTATTCCATCAGCACGCCAGGACATTTCCCGATGTATCACTCAAGAAATGGCCTACTTTCTCGTATTCTGTTTGTCTGTATTTTTTGGAACCAACCGAATAATAATTTTGGTACTTGTGAATAATAATAAGTAACTGCATTTGAGCTTTATTTCTGTCTGTCTAAAAAGTTATTAAAAAAAACAGAAGACAATGCTTCCTCTAATCTATATCGTAAGCGTTTGCTCTGAAATGACATAGTCAAATTTTCTGTAATACACTGCCTAACAGAAAAAATACCACACCACGAAGACGTGAACGCAACTCCATGAAAATTGCAGGATGGGTGCATACGTACACGTTATGCAAATGATTGCATTCGCAAGCCAATCGCATGAATGGCGCGTGGGATATACGCGGGCATCCAGCCCGTGGGGCTTTCATTCGAGACGTCATCACGGCCGCAAGGAGTAAGTGGTTCTGCTGTAACCGTGTCTAGAGAACGAATAAAGGGTACCAATGCCGTTAAGACACCGTCGTACGCGATTTCGTCCACCGGATGAGTTCACGAGAGGTGTCATAGTAGACTTTCGTACCGCCGGATGACCCTTGCGTCGCATTGCGGAAGAAACGCAACGTGATACGATAACCGTCAGCCGCATTTGGAAACAGTGGTCCCAGGAAGGATCTGTGCAACGTCGTAGGGGGCCGGAACACGGAGACGAACGTCCGAGCCCACCGATCATCGCATCCGACGTCATGCCGTAGCGGAACCACAGGCCACAACGGGCGGCATTCTGCGGAGTGTACGGGAAGGCTTGGACACTCCGATATCGACGCGGATAGTGTTGTGCCGATTGGCTTCTTCTGATTTGCTGTCCAGCCGTCCGTTGCGAAGGCTACCCTTAACAGCGAACCATCGTCGTCACCGCTTGGCGTGGTGTCGCTCCAGATCTGCGTGGGGTGCCGAACGGAACAGTGTAGTGTTCAGCGACGACTCGCGGTTCTGTCTCACCGCTATGTTGACGAGATGCTGAGGCCCGTGTCACTACCGTATCTACAGGACATAACAAACGCGGTTTTTCAACAGGATTACACCCGGCTGCATACCGCTCGGATCAGCCAAGGTGTGCGGCCAGCACGATCCCCCGACCTATCGCCCGTCGAGCATCTGCGAGACACGATTGGACGCCGGCTGAGTACCCTCCCACCCCCGCAAAATGATGATGAACTGTGGACTCGGATCACCTCCACATGGTGCACGGTATCCCGGGACTCTATTCGGACTCTCATTGTCCCGATGCCACATTGGATTCAACGCTGTATTGCCCGAAATGGGAACCACACTCCTTATGGAACATCTTGTATATTTGGCGACAGGAAGCCAGTCTGTATGTGATAATTAAACTAGTTGTTCAGGACCTACTTGGCTATCTGTGTATGCAGTTTGGTCTCTTTTCGAGTATTCCTTCATGGTGTGGCATTTTTTCTGTCAGGCAGTGTATGTGAGGAAAGTGCCGCCGGAAGAAGCTTGCTGATATAAATTAATTAAGCTAAAGCTAACTACATTTACATATTAGTCGTTGGACTTGGAACCCAGGGTCATTGGTATGTTCCTACCCTCATTTAGTAAACATGAAGAAGACACTAGCACCCGTTGTTATGGCCCATCATTCTCAATTCCATATCCACAAACTGACCCAATGCACAAAGCGATTCTCACGGATAGATATTCCGAAATTATTGTCCTACCCACATTTTCCTTAAAAGAAACAACAATTTACCAGCTTTGATTCCAAGATCTAAATAATGGATATCCTTAAAAGAAAAGCATATATTTAATGAGGAGCTACAAGTAGCATTGCGCAATAGGTGATCGGTAACCCAATAAGTACAAAAAATAATTGCATAGGAAAATTGCTATGTTTGCAGGTGCATCCTTCAGAATGATCTTCATGGTGATTAGTTTGTTGCCTATGCATCCTTCAGAATGATCTTCATGGTGATTAGTTTAGGGCATGTGCATCCTGCAGAATGATCTGCATGGTGATTAGTTAGTGGCATGTGCGCCCTTCCGAATGATCTTCATGGTGATTAGTTAGTGCCATGTGCGTCCTTCACAATGATTTTCATGGTGATTAGTTAGTGCCATGTGCGTCCTTCACAAGGATTTTTATGGTGATTAGTTAGTGGCATTCAAAATTATCTTTTTTGTGAATTAGTTAAAAATTGAGTTTGCAAGAGTTTCTCAGTTTCTCTAAAAAGAGTTTCTCTTCTTTTTTTTTTTAATAAAACTAAATTTGTTCAAGTGCAAAATAAATATTTGGTCAAGTACCTCATTTTGAGCATGGTTTGATGCTCACTAAATCGTGAACTGATATTTAAAAATTTTTCACATTTAAATTTATGTTAAAACTTGTTCACGACTGAATTCATTTTGCAATTAATACTTCAGCAGTTCTCTATCCAGGATCTAACAGATTTTTCCCGAGGGAAATTATGAAATGTTCCTCTGTGACTATGTATACTTTTATATAGTAGACCGAAAGTCTAAAACTATCAGCTAGGTTTGGTTATCCTAATCCTCGCCTACAAAACAGTATAAAATAAAAATGCAAATATTTGCAATATACACTGCTGCCCACCCAAAATGCAACACCAAGAATTAAGCATCCGATTAGCCTGAAATTCGCAGCCTGTGTCGCCCACGAGAGGACATGCAAGCAATTAGCATTGTAGAGCATATGCAAATCATGTGCGCCCGGCACGCCACCAAGAAGCACTATAAGAAGGGTGCACAGAAGGCGGTGTGTAAGTAGTGGAAGTATGTTGTGCTGCCGGACCTGTGCGTGAGAAGCTTCCTGATGCCTCATCGCAGAATACGGCTGTCATTCCAGCACGTTTCGGAGTTCGACAGAGGACGAATAGTGGCTTATCGTGACAGCAGTTTATCGTTCCGAGACATCGGCGCCTGTGTGGGACGACATCCAGCCACAGTGAGGCGAGTATAGATTCGACGGGTGCAGGAGGGGCGGACGGACTGACGTGAGTGATTGCCGCAGCCGCGGGATACCACCAAACGAGAGGACCGGCATGTTGTGCGGCGGCCATTGACGGCTTGCACCACCACATCACGAACGTAAGCGCAGGAATTAGGATGTGTTGCGCCACAACCTGTGTCAGCACTTACCGTTCGACGTTGTCTGCAGGAGCGGGGACTTGTAGCACGGCGCCATTGCTCCAGTTACCATTGACGTTACACCACTGGCGAGTGCGGCGGCAATGGGGAGTTGAACACCGCACCTGGACTACGGAATGACATGACATTGTCTTCTCCGACGAATCCCGCTTCTGCCTGCAACACCACGTTGGTCGGATCCGCGTGTGGCGGAACCGCGGCGAGAGACTGTGTGACGCCTGCATTATGCACCGCCATACCGGTCCATCGCTTGGCGTTATGGTTTGGAGCGCAATTGGATATGACACCCGCAACTCTCTGGTACGCATCGCCAGTACACTCAACAGCCATCGCTACATCTCCAACCTTTTGGAGCTTGTAGTCCTCCCTTACCTGCAGGACCTGCCTGCGGCCACGTTTCAGCAGAACAATGCGCGCCCGCCCGTGGCACGCATTTTACGGCCCACCAGGTGTCACTGCTGCCGTGGCCCGCCTGTTCTCCTGATACGTCACCCATCGAATGCGTCTGGTCGCTGATCGGCAACCGAGTGGCCCTGCAAGCATCACCCGCGGCTACGCCTGATGAACTGTGGCAACGTGTGGAAGCAGCCTGGACTGACATACCCCTAGCCCACATCCAAAGCTTCTTTCGTTCGATGCCGCGGCGTGTAGCGGCCGTTATTGCTAGCCATGGGGGCCACACGAACTATTGATGTATGCGTGTTCCGCTAGTCGCACGGCCCTGTAAGCTCAATCGTTTCATCTCTGTATCTGTTGTTATGTGTCCAGTAAATCTGGCTTTGCTATCTCGTGTCCTTCTTGGTGTTGCATTTTGGGTGGCCAGCAGTATATATACCAAGGGGAGATGCCTTTTGAGTCAATGAGTCAAGTTTGGTTTTCATAAGCACTCCAACAAAAAGTCGAAACAAAGGTATTATATCTACAGGTGGAACTTTTACAAAGTAATCATAAGGGAAACTTAATAATTTCATATGTACAACGAATATAATATACAGCAAGTGTGAACTAATATAGAAGAAATTGAACAAATCCCCAAGACTCTAAAAATGCAATCATTTGCTAATACAAATCATCTGTCTTTCGACGCTGAGATACCAATATAATGATCAGCTGATTGAGTTAACAGTGCTTGACTGTCTCAAGCTGCAGAAGGGCTTAAATTATCATGCACAGTTGAACCTTTAAGGAACTTTCTGCTACAGTGAGTGATGCAACTTGACTAGTCGCAGGATCCGTTAGCTAAATATTGTATATCCCATTTTGAGTAAGCACAAAAGTAAACGAGTAGAGTTATGGGTGATGTACTTGTGACTGGCTACGATATTGTAGGTATAGATAAGCTTTCTCTCTAAGATCTGTGTCACAAATCTTAAAGAGAAAGCTGAAGGCGAGCTGAAACAGTAATTGGAGGCGATAACAGTGGGGATATACTTCGGTTACACCTCTAATAACGTTACAATACATATAAGAAAAATGGTGTTTTGCTGACCCGGATGTAATAAAATATAGATGATGGACCACTGACAATCTGTGAAATAGGAACTGCCAGCGAAAAACGTTTTTCTTTCTTTTAGTTAAGAAATTGGATGAAGGCCTTCTCAGTCAATTTCATACCCTTCCTTCTAAAAAATGTTTCTTCAGCTGGTCCAAAACTGTTTCTAAGTAACTCTCCTTCACAGCTGAGTAATTTTTGATTTCTTGGTAACCACTTCGATTTCGTCAGCAGTTCTAGTAACATGTCATGCTAGCTGCCATCTGGATTTTACATTTTGTTTTCAATTTTATACAAGTTCACTGACGTAGAGGAAACGATAACATAACACAGAGGTAAGAGTGTATTAAGAAGCACATAATAATTTGTGTTTATCTCCACCTGAAAGTAAATTTCTGCTCACTCCTCTATAAGTTGAACCTGGCCAATAATAAGAAATTCATTAAAAATTAATTCAAGCACTCGACGTGGATAAAGAACACCAAACAGAAATCATCGCTCTTTCCACGTTAATAAGTGAGTCACGGAAAAATTCTCATCGGCCGCCACAGGGAATGGAACCCAGGGTCTTCCAGTTACACGCCGAACATGCTGCCACTGCACAACAGCGGCCTCAAACTCTGTTTAAATTAATTATCCATTCACCTCCTAGTGTGTTTTTGCAGTACCTGCTTTCCATCTTTGGCGAATCCCCAGCATTGTGCGGGGTTCCATGAAGCAACCTGCCATGTAGTTCGACTGTTTATCACAAGTGAGTCTGGAGATTTCGAGGACGCTATGGTGCAGTGGTAGCATATCTGGCGTGTAACTGGAAGACCCTGGGTTCGATTCCCGGTGGCGGCCAATGAGAAATTTCCTGAGACTCACTTATTAACGTGGAAAGAGCGGTGATTTCTGTTTGGTGTTTGGTAATAAGAAATTCTGTCCGCTGTGTCACACACAGGTAAAATGAACTGAGGTGAGAATATTCAAATTGGAATATTTTTTGCTTGTAAAACATTGCATTTCATGAATAGTCAGGGGTGTACTGTTAACCTCTACAATCTCCGCATTGCGGGAGGCCTCACGGCTAAGGGGGCCTTTAACGTCAGGAACAATATTTTACAAAATTGTTTTCGGAAATTCAAGAGGGAGCTGATTAAAGAAGTAGCCAGGATTTTTTACGGATGCTTGGAATAAAATCTTACAGAGAAAACGAATTTTTGCCAGTTTTTTCAGTAAATAAGAAAAACAATTGAAAAGCAATTTCGCGGTTTTAGTTCATAACAACTGGATGACAGGAAAGCAGCTATTCCAGACGACTGTGGGCCTCTTTTCACAGCCATAGCAATAATCCCTATTCATGTATATCAACAAGAGAATGTGAAAGAAATGTCACTTCAGTTAATTAAATTTTTATTCCAATGACGATAAAGTGTTATTAATTACAATTGTTTGCACATAACTACGCATCCTTCGAAATGTAATAAACTGAAAGATGTTTTTCGGAGGGTGATAAGAGAGAGAGATCCATATCATTTTTTGTAAGAAAGCCAAAAGAAAAACTACTATGGTCAAAACATCGTGGCATTATGTTTAAGTGTTTTTTTATACATTCAAAAGTAAATACTGTAATGCCTTTCTTAAATCCAAGAGTACATAATTCTTAATTGACACTTATTTTTTTGCTTACTTATGTTCGGTATTTTCGTGTTAATCAGAAAAGGTCATTATATGTAATGACCTTTCACACAGTAGTTAGGTGTTTTGTGTGTGACATCGCGAGACATGTAAGAAAGGATGTCCTTAGTTCTCTAAAAAAATTAAATTTGTATACGATTTACTTTGTGGTAAGTGCTATGTAGTACTTTGCAACGGTATAAAACTAGGGCAGTAATTTGCGTTACAATGTGCGCATTTGTATTTTGTGCAACAATTTTGGTTTTACGAAAAATACGTGTATGTTTCCCAGAATTTGATTCATTAAAACACCCGTAAAACCTAGTTAATAATATGGAATTTAAAATTTTCTGTAATTGAAAGATTTTCACAAAAAGGCCTCGGAAATAGTTTTGCAGGGTAGGAGCGGGGGGGGGCAGTTTTTTCCGTACGCCACTGTGAATAGTAGACGTGCTTATCAGCAACATATGGTAAAATATACCGAAAATTTCAAGCTTATCGCTTCCGAAGTAATATGAATTCACAAGAAATACATTCTTTGAATAAAGCTCATGTTGAGAAATGGCTTCCTAGTTTAATTGAATTAATAATCTAAAGCAACTTTTATGGGAATTTTACTAGGAAATTTTTTCATTAATATCAAATTTTCGGAGAAAACTCTTCTCCTCCTTCAGGCTGTCTTGTTGTTGTCACTTTTTACTTGTCACTATCACGGTTACGGTTTACCTTGACGGTTACGGTTAACCTTGACGGTTTAGGTTATTTTTCAACAAATCCTGCCAGATGTTAGGCAGGGAAAATCCTTTGCAGTCATTGATGATGGAATTTTGATTTTTCTCAATCTCTATTCCTTCTTTCAGTTTTCTTTTTGGAAATTGCCTTGGAAACTGATTACTTTAAGGGAATTCCAATCTATGCTGTGCCCAGTTTCTCTAACATTCCTATCTAATCCAGTCATGTTGGAGCAATTTTTTATAGCTGCTTTATGCTCAGCTATACGAGTTTCTAGTCTGCGACCTGTTTCACCTATGTAAGATAGTTCACAACTACAATTTACTTCATAAACTACTCTTTGAAAAATAACCTAAACCGTCAAGGTTAACCGTAACCATGATAGTGACAAGTAAAAAGTGACAACAACAAGACAGTCTGAAGAAGGAGAAGAGTTTTCTCCGAAAATTTGCTATTAATGAAAAAATTTCCTAGTAAAATTCCCATAAAAGTTGCTTTAGATTATTAATTCAATTAAACTAGGCAGCCATTTCTCAACATGAGCTTTATTCAAAGAATTAGAACAGAGTATGGGTCAGATACTTGGCAAACAATCAAGAAAGTTCAACATGCTACATTGAAGATGGAAAGATCCATAGCTCAAATCAAGTTCCTGAAAAATTGCAAGGTAATTAACTTTATTCCAAATTCATTTAGACTTAGAAAACCATTTAAAGATTTACGTTCAGCCAACTTCGTAAGAAAAATAGAGCAAAAACGTTAAAAAGAAGTATTGAAGCAAAATATAAAAATGTTGCTTATTATAAAAAAGTAAAAGTAGAAAATGAAAAGAAAATTTCTGGAATCTTAAGGGATACAGTAAAAGCAGAATTGGATGACTGGCTAAAAATTGGAGTAAGAAACAAAAATAAGAAATTTGTTAAAAAGCTGAACCTTAAAGAAGAGAAATTTTTGAAGAAAAACTATTCCAGTAAAAACAAAAAACTGCAGTTCTTAGTCATGTAAAGGACAACACTGCTACTGGAGTTAGCCAAGAATTATTACAAGTGATAAATAAAGGAAGTAATTTCAATCTATCCAAAGAAAAAAATAAATCCAGAAAAATTGGTAATTGAATTGGAAAGCATCTGCAGCGCTTTAGAAAAATAGGACCAAATTAAAGCAGACCTCCTCAGAAAAGATTACTACAGTAGCCTTACAAAATTCCAGAAGCAAGTAAGGAAACCTCAAAAAAATTTTGATAATAGTCAATTAAAAGCTCTTAAAGATTTCAGAAAAAATGAAAGTGTAGTTGCTGTGAAAACAGACAAAAGTAAGTTGATTACTATTATGGATAAGAAAGATTATCTAGAAAAGATGGAAGAAGAACTAAAAAGACCTATGTATGAAGAAGTAAAAGAAAACCCACTACCAGATTTGTTTAAAAAAGTCTCTAAGCTTATTTCACTTCCAAAAAGAAAAACCAGCTTCGAGAAAACTATAAACAATTCTCAAAATTACAGTTCAGATTACCTCAAATATATGGAATAGTCAAACTGCATAAAGAACACCAACCAATTAGACCAATAATAGACTCAAAAAACTCTATTCTTTCAAATCTAAACTATTTTTTAAAGTCACACCTTCAGAATCTTTTAAAAGAGCCACCTAACTTGATTAAAAACTCAATGCAGCTAAAAGAAAAACTAGAACTTCTTCCAAAATTAGATTCTCCTATTATGGGTAGTTTAGATATAGTATCTATGTATACTCACATTAATATAGATCAACTTATAGACTTTATAGCGGAAGACTTGGCAGACCTAATAGTTTTTCACAACAAGGAAAAAAACATATTAGTAGGAATTTTTGAAATGCTTACTTTCTCTTTGCAGAACAACTACTTTCAAATTGGGAAAACTTTTTTCATTCAAAAATCGGGGGTAAGCTATGGGCTCCCCACTCTCCCCACTCTTAGCTAACTATTATGTGGGAAAACTAGAAGAAAAGATACTAGTACAACCCACATACTTCTGCTTATATAGCAGATACATGGATGACATCTTATTTATAATAGATAGCTCAGAAATTGTTCCAGAAAGAATTCTAGACTCATTCAATGAATTAGATGATTCCCTTAAGTTCACTATTGAACTTCAAAAAGAAAGAAGAATAAACTTCTTAGATATTACTATCTATTATGAAGATGAAAAATTCCTCACTAGTTGGTATAAAAAACCAATGAATACTAAAAGACTACTGGATTTCAATTCGTATCATCCAGTTTCTATTTAAAAAAAATGTAGCAAGTCAGTTTTTAGAAAAAATTAATAAAATAGTTTCTACTGCAGATAAAAAAGAAGCCCATAAAGAAGAGCTTAAAGTCATACTTGCAGAGAATAACTATCCTAAAGAAGAAATTGAGAAGCTTCTGAATTTTAATGGTACGAAGAACCCACAAAAGCAACAAGTAAAATTCACTAGAAAAATTTCTTATCACAAAGGTTTATTTGAGTCTTTAAAGAGAATTAGTAAGAAATACAATATTAGGCTAGCTCCAAGTTTAGAGAACAAAGTTAAAAAAATTTTCACTAAAATAGTTCAAAGAGAAGAAGATATTTTAAAAATGCAAGGAGTAGTTTATGAAGTAAATTGTAGTTGTGGACTATCTTACATAGGTGAAACAGGTCGCAGACTAGAAACTCGTATAGCTGAGCATAAAGCAGCTATAAAAAATTGCTCCAACAAGACTGGATTAGATAGGCATGTTAGAGAAACTGGGCACAGCATGGATTGGAATTCCCTTAAAGTAATCAGTTTCCAAGGCAATTTCCAAAAAAGAAAACTAAAAGAAGGAATAGAGATTGAGAAAAATCAAAATTCCATCATCAATGACTGCAAAGGATTTTCCCTGCCTAACATCTGGCAGGATTTGTTGAAAAATAACCTAAACCGTCATGGTTAACCGTAACAGTGATAGTGGCAAGTAAAATGTTACAACAACAAGACAGCCTGAAGAAGGAGAAGAGTTTTCTCCGAAAATTTGCTATTAATGAAAAAATTTCCTAGTAAAATTCCCATAAAAGTTGCTTTAGATTATTAAAGAAATACATTGTTATATGGTGATTATTGCTGTTATTAAACACTGATATCTGGTGATTATTGCTGTTTTTGTAAAGGCTGTTTGAACAGTCTCTTTAAATTGAGAAAAGGTCTCCCAGGTGGCGCAGTGGCCTAAGCGCTGTCTTCTGCCCATTCGTCCGAGATGCGTCTGGGTTCCTAAAATTTGTAGTTCAGCTTTCAAATGAAATCGGCGAATACAACGGTCGTGGATTTCGTAAAGCAACTTCTGATATATCACCAAATATTTTGCTCCAAAACATTCGATTACGAGGTTCTAAAACTCCAACATGAGAAAAAAAGGGCAAATGTTGACCTATAATATGGTTTAATATATGTCCCCATAATCACACCTCTTTTGTTTCACTGAATACCCGATAAACGATAGCTTATTTCAATATGCTGGAACAATACTACCATAGCTTCTGGAAGCTGCGAAAAAATGGCATGTTCAAACAAGATAGGGCACCCCAACGTAAATCCCTTTATTTTGATCGTTCGATAGGAATACTGGAGAACGTTTCTTCGCAATAACGTTCTGCACATTTAATTCCACTTCATTTATTTCGAAGGAGGACTAAACGGAAGACGTTATATGCCATTACATGCGAGAGTGTTCCGGCACTTCGCATAAGAATCTCCAATGTCGTTAATAAAAAAAGTTTACAAAATGTCGTTAATATTAAACGACATGGGTTGGACTGGACTGTGATTTAGGGATCGTACAGGCAATTAAACTCGTACATACGGAAATCTAATCAGTTCTAAAAAAACAGTTTATTATTTTATGTGTAATTAAATTTTCAATTTTGAAATTACAGTAGAAGCCGCTTGTAACGAGAATCTTCGAACCGAGGGAAGCCCTCGCTAAATTCGGCAACCGGTGAATTCCGTTTTGGAGTGAAAAATATTCGTACGGGATAATATGCGGATATGCATATGTTTATACTATATATTCATAAAAACTGGTTCTACTTGTAAGATTTAATTAATTAACTTGAGTAGTACAAATTATAAATTAAAATGAACACTTGGAAACATAGTATCAGCGAGTCCTGAAGTAAATATCACATAGTATCATTAGAAAAATGTGCAATGTCACTTGTTTTGTTTTATATTTAGGTTCCCTTCTTTTGTAGAATAACACATAACACTAATTGTGCATTAAATAAATCATCGTTGGCGTAGTCTATTGCTTCGAAAAACAGTTGGAGGTTTCCATCACAATCAGTGGTTGTTGCTTACAACAGTGACCGAATATTCTTTTTGCTTTGTTCACTCGCCTCAGAAGTATTTTTATATCAAACTTCTTCCACTAGCACTTCTACATTCCGCTGCATAGTTGCAATTTGGTTCTATCCGCTACTATTTCTATTCCACCACTCCACAATAGCGTGTGGCAGTACTTTTTTGTGCTTCGTTAAATACGGAATTTCATTAAATTTTGCTCTGTGCTTATTAAAAGTAATCTTCTTAGGGGTTTTCTTTTTCTTTGCCCGCTAAATATGGTCTCGTTATAAGCGGATTCTACTGCATTTCTGGACATACTTAAGCTTCCCTTTATGCTCTAAAACAAACAGTAAATAATAAATTACTGAGCTGATACTTTCCTAATAAACATAAAATATTATCTCGTGTATTCATAAAAAGGCAATTTTAATTACCTTTCAAGTGACTGTTATAAGTAAACGCATAGCAATTGTTTCGGTTTGCTTGTCCTTATTTGGCCCAAAATATGTATGTAAATGAAAATATTTTTGCATAAAAATCCTGCAATGGACTGTAATGTGCGCTTTCCATTGTGAAAGTATGACATCAGTTTTTAATGCGTTTCCCTCCAGTTTAATGAAAACATTTTTGGAAAACAAAATTTTTCTCAGCTGCGTTTCAAGCAAAGATCTTAGCTAATTTTTGCATTTATTTGTTAATCATCAATCGTTGTCATTACTTATTTTTTTATAATTTCTTAAAGCAATAAATTGCAGTTCCTCGTATCACAGATAATTTGTTACCTTCACGATTAACTCTTTTTTTTAAAACTGAGCACCGAGAGATCATAATTTAGCTTTCTACTGATACTGCGTAACAACGAGTAAAAAAATGAAACGCATCTTTAATATTATTAAACTTTACATCTGCCGTTTCAGAGCAGGCTAGGGACTCTAACACCTTAAACGTGAAAAAAAGGTCTTTCCTTGCTTTATGCGACACTTTTTAACAGGTGATTATTTAACAACTACATTCTTTTTCAGAAAGAAATCGACCTTTTGAAAAAAAAATGTCAGTTTTGGTTCCTAACATGAATATTCATTTCCAGTCATTTACTTCTTGTAGTGGTCTAGTGCATTAACCATATTTATACCTACAACCATTCAGCTTTTTAGAAAAAAAGTTTCTTCATCAGCTTATCATTTGTTGTTTTCTTTGTCTTTAATAAATTCGTCTTCATTTTTCTTCTTTTCTTTTTTGATGGGATTGTTTAATTTTTTTTGGTTCCCTTGCAATTTAATTATACCTTTTGTTCCTTTTTTCTTGCAGTCAACGTTATTTTTTATTCACATCTGCGCTTCAGTTCAACAACTATTTATCCAACTTTTACATTGTGAAGATTACTCTTTTATTACAGTTACGTTTTTTCCGTTTTTTTATGTCTTCTGTACCTATCATCCACAACATCCCTCCATAATAAACATCTCGTTGTAACGTATTCCTCTGTTTCCCCACTCTCTTTTTACTTTTCTTTTCTCTCCTGCTCTTATGGTTTTCTTCTGTCTTATAAAGGTATCTCTTTGCCCAGCGGTATTTATTTTTCCTCGAGAACATATTTTTTTTTTTCGTATTTCAAATTTTCTTGCAAATTAGCGACATTATTACATGCACCTCAGCTTCTCTGAAACAATATTTCAGAGCTTTCGTCTTATAAAAAGAAAACCGTATAATTTTTATTTCATAAGGCACGGCACTTTGATAGTAGTCTTCCTTTAATGAATATTCTTTGCAAATATTAATCAAAAACAAAGTGCGTGTGTGCTCTTTAGATTGCAATTATCAAAACGATGTTTTCCCAATGCAACTATTTGGTTTTTAGCGCTAAGGTAAGTACTATTTAAGCTCCGCCTTTTTCATTCATTTAAAATGTCGAACGCAGAAATATTTTTTGAAGGTTTTTTGAACAGTTTCTGATTATAGTTGTCAAGGCTCACTAAATTTTTCATTTACGTATACGTGCCAAGTAACCTTTCCTATAATAGTTTTAGCGCAGATATACTTGCTATCAAAATGTAATAACATTGCAAAAAAAAAAAAAAAAAACAATACTTGCTTATTAATCGTTTAACTGTCTGGAACTAATTAACTCGGAGTTAGCAATATGGCTTAAATCAACTCGAACAATGTATTTTTGCTGTCTAAGAAGTGGACAGAACGCGGCTGGAACGAGTGAACTTGAGCATTATAAAGCGTTGCTTTCCACTTAACTTTGTTACTCAAAGGAGCAGTGCGCGATTTACACAATCGGGCACTAGGAACAGCACAAGACGAGGCCACCCCACCCATTCACATTCTTGAAAAAGTTATAATTAATATAGCTTTTAACTACTAAGCTCATTATAATGAATTCAGCTTCTTCTAATGCTTTATAATGAATATAATGCTTCTACTACTAGTTTCTTCTAGTAATGGTTGTTGTTTGTTAATTATATCATGAATAAACTTTCCTGCTAGTAGTGTAGTAATAATAATAATGAACAAGCTTTTAACTGCTAGTAATGTTGTAGTAGTAATTAAGATGAATAAAGTCTTATGCTGGTTGTTAATAATAATCACCTAATGAAATAAACCTAACAGCCACACAGAGATCTGACAAAACTATGAACTGAGAAAAACGTACTTACAACAAATTCTTTATTAGTGAAACTTCTGGCTCTCACATAAACGAAGATCTCTTTATACAACAACAGCTTTCTGACACATAAACCAAAAATCACTCTACGCACATCAACAAAAAGCTCTCTTACATAAACAAACGCTCTCTCTATACAACAACAAACGCTCTCTCTCCGTACAACAACAAACGCTCTCCTACGTATCGTTGAACGCGCCTATTTATACTAGCTACCACCACGTCATGACTTACACTCATTGGCAGATCTCATTCAGCGGGAGAAATAACATCTCGTTCAGTAAGAAGATAATTTACATAGTAAAATAAAATAACCAGAGATATTAAAAATCAAAAGGAAAGTGAATCTAGAGTATACGTTACAAAGTACATTTGTCGCTACTAAATATTATCAATTAATTTAAAAGTTGATTTAATAAATCGACACTGAGCGGAGAAAAATAGGAAATGATGTCTACTTTTTTTGTTAAATCTTAATGTTAGCAATGAAATTCGCACTTCAAATTATAGACGGGTAAGTAAAACACTTTAATAGTTCAGTATTGCTATTTTTGCATTTAGTTTTACTTGCTTAAACACGCAGCAACTAGAAAATTACATTAACAAGCAGGGTTGTGGTTACACTGTAGAATGGCTGCTCCTTGTGGGCTACTCTTGTTCCGACGTTACGTTACTGAGCTGCAGTTGAAATGAGGCGGTAGAAAAAGCGCCTAATAAAAACACCAGTGTTAATCTTTATTTCAGGAAAAGAAAAAACTTTTTCCACCAAATGTTTTTTTTTTTTTCATTCATAATAATTAATTAAAAAAATGCATGATTTTTTTTTTTTTGCTTTGCAATTCTGGGGCTCTCTAAAATGTGGAGCACTAGGCCCTGGCCTTGGGGGCCTAGGCTTAATCAGGATCCGCAAAGGAGTCATTCAGAGAGATTATTGAGACTAGTCCTTCCTGATTGATTACCTGCTAGAAGGACTTTAGCGATGACGACGAACCTAAAGACAAAAAGAGAGATTTTTCAGAATCACTTATTTCCACCCAATGACATGATGTCCGCATCAGGATTACGTGTTCTTCCCCATCATGCTTTGGGTCTTAACCCTTTAACGGGCTGGAACGAATTAGCTCGGGGTTAACAAAATAGGCTGAAATCAGCTCGAACGAATACATTCGCTGTCTGAGATGTCGGCCGAACGAGACAGCAACGACTGAACCTGCGCATCAGGAAGCGTTCCTTTTATGCTTAGTCTGTCGTTCTAAGTGGTCATCTGGAGAGTATGATTATCATTTATTCATGTTGTCTGATTACCTTTTCCGCTTCGAATGCTAAGAAAAGGGCGACAAACCTAAGAAAGAAAAGAAAAGAGGTTTGAGTTTTTTGTTTCTACCCAGAGGCATGATGTTCGTGTCCCGGGGACTACTGCTTCTGAATCATTCTGTGGGTAGTGGAACAGGAAACATGGGACTATAAGGGAATCAGACTACATACTGTAAGGGAGCATTCACAACCAGCGACAGATTTATAGTCGGTACTCTTGAGATGAAAGAGGGAAAGGAATTGTTTTGCCGTAGCATTTGGTATAACCTGGTCACTATGGGAACACTTCTGTTTGAGGAGCTCAGGAAAATTTGGACAACTTTTCGTTCAGGTGAATCGGCCGCTTAAAGGGTTAAAGCAGAAAATGAAAGACTAGAAGGGAGACATAGAGCCGATAATAAATTATTTAAACCTGTCACTGGCTTACAACTAGGACAAGCCGCCAACGGTAACCGATAACTCGGGTACAGTTGGCAAATTTTGAGCGAAGCTATTCAAAATCTAAGCTCATTAAGGCTCCTATTATAAGGACTTCTAAAAAACGAACGCGTAAAATTTATGACTTCCAGAACAAAAGTACGAAACATTTTAAAAACGAAATGCCTAAATTTTATTATGAAATACTTTCCTTCACGCCTTCACGTTGGTTGTGATCAGGTTGCACGTAAACAAAGCGGATAGACACACTTAGATCGGGAACCACGTTTTTCGTTTAGTATCGCGAAAGCCAGACACACAAACATACACAAACTTCGTTTTATTACTATAGATTAAGCAAGTGTTGAGCTGACAGAAGGAGTATTTCCATTTCTTCGTTTTTCAATTCAAACGATTTTTTTAATTAATGTTAGTAAGCCGAATTTCGTGAAACAGTTCAAGTTAAACGCCCATCTAGTTTTAATTGAAATTCCTCAATGACACGGAATTTCGGGAATCGAAAGGCCTCAAAACCTGGCCATGGACCATGTTCAATAGCATGACAAAAATCACGGTGATCGGATGTGCCCTGTCGTACCTATGCCCAAACAACGAATTGTCCCGAGTCTCGTATAGAGAACGGATGTTTTCAATTATTATTAAAATTGGTCAGTTTTTTAATGGTAATTATTTTTATAAGACACGACCAATCACCATGATACCAACCCCATGTCACGCATCATGTCCTTCTCTTTCTCTGTGGCAAGTGTCTCCACGATCAGCTGAAGATCTTTGTAGGAGATAGATAACAAACGACACCTTCTCAAAACCCGGAAAACCCCACTAAAAATGCAAGTTTTGGGACGATTATTCCTCAAAGACACGGAATTTCGGGAATCAGAAGGCGTCAAAATCTGACCATGGATGATGTCCAATCGCATGCAAAAAGTCACGGTGATCGGATGTGTCATTTTGTACCTATGCCCGAACAACTAATTGTCTCGAGTCTCGTAAAGAGAGCTCCATCGGCCTTCGAACTCGCTTCGCTCAACTAGTGACCGGTATTGCTGAGGTGATAGGTGAAAAAGAATTACTTGCGTAAAACGCAGCAGCTATGCCAATCTTTTTGTTTGGGGACCGCAAACATTTTTGGGCACCATTTGATTAAGGTATATCGGCCGTTTAAAGGGTTATTACTATGCTTACGATACTTGGATTTGTGAGCACGCCTCGTTTATATCGTTTATGGCTGTAGATATCAGATACGATCAAACAGCCACATCCATACACAAAATAAAGAATCTATACATTATTTCCCTATTATATTATTATTATTAATATGATATTATTCATGGCTGTAGATATCAGATATGATCGAACAGCCACATGCATAGGCAAAATAGCCAATCAATACATTGCGATTAGGCACGTGATTATTCCAGTAAGAGAGCAGAACGTCCTGGAAGATATCTTGCGAATGTTTTCTGTGGAAAGGTTTTCTGGAGTCCCTTATCTCACAAAGTATTCAATATTGCCATTCCCTTAACAATTGTCACATAAAATGATTTATTTCACCACGTTGATTTTTTTGGGGGGAATGGGGGAGTTAAAGACCACAATGATGAGCAGCTCTTAGAGTTAAAAGCAGACAAAAGACTCCTATTTGTAACAAATGATTCCAGGAAAGGGAGAAAGTAAGAGCCGTATTAAAAACACCTACCCCGTACCTCATCCGAGACTCGAATCCAGCTTGAATGATTAGCTAGAAACGAGCTGGCTGCTGCGGTTTAAACAGGACGACCGGGGCTGATGTATCGGGACAAAGTCACGGATCTCAGAGAGGCGACCTCCACGGAAACAGGATTCCAGAAGAGCGAAGGGAGGTAGAAAGGTAAAGGCTGTAAAAGATAGCGACACGTTATCTCAGGATAATAGGACCGCGGTGGCCTTGTGGTCAACGTTCGTGACTGCCACGTTGAGGACCTCGGGTTCAATCCTAGACAGGTACGAACGCTCGGACCACTAAATATCCGCCGTGCGTCGGATGGGCACGTTAAGCCGTTGGGCCCGGGCACTGCCCCCCCCTCCCCGCTGTACCTCGCTTCCGTGTCACTTTCCTATCGGGCACTCTAGCCCAAATCTCCTAGCTTCCTACTTCTAAGGGTTGTTTATGACCTGAGGTCAGACACTCCTTCCTAAAATCCTCTACATATGATCTGATCTGCTCAGGATGCTTCTGGTGTTTCGCCTTCGAAGTAGTCGGACGGTGAGTAGTCTGATATATATGTGGACGGGGTTTTTCCTTGACGAACTGCATGTTCGAGCCGGCAGTGTTGGTTAGGCCTCTCGGGATTTACGTTTCGGCTGACGGAATAATCAGGGTTTTCCGACGATCGGAGATCGACCGGCATTGGATGGAAAGACTCAAGTTAAACGTGACGGAGGGTCTTCCGGGATATTTCCGAGAGTGTAAAGTGTTCGCCATCTGGAGACCTGTTGTCACGTGGAGATCGCTAATCCAACACAGTTTGTTTCTCATGTATTAAATTTTGTTACTTTTAACAAAAGGACTATTTAATGGAGTCACTCGTTGTCTTAGATATTAAGGAATTACCGACTACACGTTCCAGTGTTTCAGCGACCGAGTTCAACTCGCCTGGTTTCAAAAGAACCTGCGTCGGGCCCGTTTGAGAGATTCGGAATCAGTAAGGCCTAGTGTCGGATTGAACTCAGCAGTGCTCGACACTCAGCCTTCTTTTAACAATACCATAAAAAAAGTCACAAATGTCTTTTACCCTGAATGCAAGACCACTCCCAGGTGTACAGGGGTAGACCAGGTGAATGAATTTGTATATTTAGGAAGAATGTTTGACAGAGAAAACCGGTTGGATGGTGTATTAAATAGGCGAGCGAATTCATCTTAGAAAGCCGTAGCTGCCTCAGAAGCATTTCTCAGAACTGATGGCTTCTGGAACTGGTCCGGAATGGCTGTGTATGAAAGTGTAGCTGTTTCTCATCTGATGTGCGCTAGGGAAACCTGGGTCGTGCTAAAGACTGTCGTCTGTGTGCAAGACAGATGCGTTTCTTACGAGAGGTTTGTGACAATACACGTTCTAATTATGTGATGGACGAAGATGTGGTGGAGTTGTTAGTGTGCAGCAAAATGAAAATCCTCCAAATACTTGGCGTCAGTGAATAAACAAAGACATCGCTCTTTCCACGTTTTAGCAACACATTGCAACCGAAAAATTGTTATTCGCTAACCGCTGGGAAAACGAATCCCAGATCTCTCGATATCTAGCCCAGCACTTTAGCCTTACACGCGCTCGGCTAGATACGGAGAGATCTGGGATTCGATATCCCAGCGATGCCCGAATAACAATTTTTCGGTTGTTGTGTGTTGCTGAAACGTTGAAAGAGCGATTTCGTTGTTAATTGCAGCAAAATGTTATTAGTAAGATGGAATTAAGTATTCTGAGGTGCTTTGGCTATGATGAAAGAATGAGTGGTGAGTGAGATGCTTCCTAAGAGAATTTATTCGGCCCAAGTGACAAGAAGAAAAAAAGGGAAAGGCCGAGAAAATCATGAGAAGACCAGATTCAGGAATATGTGAATCAGCAAAAGATAATGAGATATGAAGTACAAAAAGCTCTTGCGTGAGAAACGTGATGGATGTTAGTAAAGCTCAAATGGTATATTGAGATCGCTGTGAATGGAGATTTTCGACAGACTTCTGAGGGAGCAGTTTAGTGCTATGAAATACATCGTAAATAAATTAATAGATAAACTCTGTTCATTCCTTGAGCTTTTGATTTTGGAATGTTTTTATGTTTACTAAGTAAAATAAATTTTCAGTATGCCCTACCTCGACAGCTCATGTAAACAACTCATAAAGCATTTTATCAGAGCCAAAATCAATGTTAAAGCTGAACAGATAGGCCAAACGAGGGAAAAACTAAACTCGACAGCTAGTAAAATTATTATGCCAAACAATGTGTAATTAATGAATGAAATATGGGATTGCACCATTGTACAATACGAATTTTGAAGTTGTGACTCCGTTTATTGGTGTACATATAACATGAATGGTAAGTCAGATAATATCCGAAAACTTGACACTTTTGTCTTCCTGGAGAGGAAAACGAACCTACTTGGACTCATAGCATACTCGGGCACAATAGCTGGGAGACGCGGGCTCGTTTTCCGCTCCAGGAAGACAAAAGTGCCAAGTTTTCGAATATTTTCTGGCTTGCCATTTATGTCATATGTACACCAATAAACGGATTCACAACTTCAAAATTTATAATGTATTTTTATTTGCAAAGAAAATGTTCGAAAAGCAATTGCTTATATCAGTACGAAAGTACGATATTTCTAACATAATTTGCCCTTTTATTAACTTAGGTAAATTTTGCAAAGTAGATGCCATTATCAAAAATAATCTTTAAGCAGCACTCTAGCTTTTTCTGCAATCTACCCTATGCTTAGACATTCTTGTGGATTCGGTGAAAGTAGCTTAAATATAAAATTGGTAACTACGTTTTCTCATAATGACGGAAAAATAAAATTGTGTCATCCGAACATGGCCTATAACTTCAACGATACTAACATGAGTGTGGTATTTGACAAAGCGATAATACACTGGCGGAAAGTGAAAAGAGAACACCAAGAAGGAGACGTCTGATACCAACGAAATTTATACAGCATAATAACGGAATACAGAGGATAACGTGATCAAAACATTATGGCAAAATACAGCTGTATTTGCTGGGAAACTGAAAAATAACATTTTTATGTAACATGGTTAGTACGAGGTTGAACCGCCATGAACTGCGTCACACTGTGCAATTCTGGCATGGAGTCTGTCGTACAGATGTTGGATGTACGTTTAGGATATTGAGTTCCAAGCATCCTCAACCTGGACGCGTAAATCGGGGATGGTCGTGGCTGGCCGTGGAGACCGGATAATTCGTTGTCCCATAAAATCCCACACGTGCTCAATGGGGAACAAATCCGGTGAACGTGCAGGCCATGGAAGTTGTCTCACACCCTGAAGTGCATGTTGCGTTCCACGTGCCGTGTGTGGGCGTGCGTTATCTAGCTGGAAAACACCACGATGGACCGACCTTACAAATGGCACAACAACGGGCTGAATGATGTTGTTGATGTAGGAGGTGCTGTTTAAAGCACCCTGTACAAACACTAGTTGTGTATGGGAGTGATAGTTGATTGCTCCCCACACCAGGAGACCAGGTGTTGGCCCTGTGTGTCGCTGGCGGATGCAAGAAGGGTGGAGACGCTCCCCTGTGCATCTGCGAGCTTCCGATGGCCGTATGCGAACACGCATACGGCCATCGGAGGCTCCCAAGCAGAATCTGCTTTCATCGCTGAACACGACAGATCGCCATTGCGTTCTCTAGTGCAGACGTTGGCGACATCACTGCAGCCGTTCCTGACGGTGGGCTGGAGTCAGAGGTACACATGCCAGAGGCATACGTGCAAGTAGTCCTGCATCCAGTAGACGGTTGAGGATTGATCGCACATTCACCTCAGATGCCACGGCAGCTAGGATTTGCGTCGCACTGGATGTTCTGCTTGACAACGCCACTCTTTTTATGCGTCGATCGGTCCGCTCATCAGTCCGTCTGTGACTCCCGGTTCCACCTCTTCTCGTGTGGGAATGTTCCTCAGACCATCTACGCTACCATCGTACCACCACCGATACTTCCCGTCCAATTCGCTCCACAATACGATGATACGACCACTCGGCCTCGAGGAGTCCGACTAGACGACCTCGCTCAAAGTCCGATAACTGCTGAAATCGTACACGTCTTCCATGTCCAGGCATTGCAGCTTCTTCAGGGTTTTTGCATGTGTCCGTACGCCGACGACTGATTACATTCACTTCGCCGTACTCCTTAAATACCACCGACGATAATTTGCATATTATGCCGTGCTGTGGCGTAAGCGCTCACCGGTTGGACCCGAAATTAACATCACACCTACGCAAACTCGACCCCAAAAACATATGTAAATTTTATGATCGTCCGCCAATTCCTTCTTGGTGTCCTTTTTTCACTTTCCGCCAGTGTAATATACTACTAACATGACGCCGTATGTGCACGATATACACTTGTGCTCACCGTGGAACCCCCAGTTACGTTTAATAAAATTACACTGAGTATAAAAGAACGTATAAGGTCTTTCGGACTTCCCGCACTGGGATCCATCATCAGTAGTGGCGTATATTCGAGGCTAGAGGGACTAGCTGCGATGCCCAGAGAATGCACAAATAAAAGTCAGTTACCAACGGTATTAAGATATGTCGATGCTTTCGGTGCGAAAAAAACACGAACGGCTTCGCTTCTTTCGATTATGAGAATCAGTCTGGCGAGCGATGAATAACGGCATCAACATAACGCAAGTAGGTCTTCCAGAGACTTCGCTGTTATGATGCGACGAGCTTCAGTACTATCTCCTGCTGGCGTTTCCATGACAACATGAATGAGCTACGGAGCTCGTGAGTGGCCATTGCTTTAGTCAAGGGTTCGCTCGGAAAAAACGAAGACTTCGGACTACCTCAGTCTCTCCATGCTTCCAGCGCGTGTTTTACGAGAGTTGTTTCAGTTTCTGTGAAGTATCAATGAATTAAAATCAGTGATATTATATCTTAAATTTGTGGCTTTGTTGGATTCGAACTGTTTTGATAAATTTTGTGAAAGCATCCCTGAACATCTACTATCAAATCTTAAAGAAATCTATGCTTCAAATTTCGATACAGCTCGATTAAAAAATGAACTGAAGGTGTTGAATTTCCTTGATAAATACAAAACAAATCAGTAAGAAACATTACTTGTTACATAATGTTGAATAATTGGACATAGTGTTTATTGTGGTGTACAAATATTAGCAGCTCAATATTAAACTGTTCATCAACAACTGCAAATATACCAAAAGAAGTTTTTCTGCATTAAAAAGAATCAAGATATATCTTAGAGCCACACAAGGACATGCACATTCGAGCAACTTGGCTAGTTTGTTAATACAGAAAAACATTATTTTTAAATATGAAAAAGTACTCGGAAGAAACATTTTTGTGAAAACGTAACACTCAAGTTCACACAAAAAGAAAGAAGAATGGATTTCATGTACAAATAAGTGTTCAAACCCTAATCCTCATAATTATTTGGTATCATGTTAGCAATAGCATATACCTAAAATTCAGGAAAAAAATTTTACTTCTGTTACTTAACAATTAAAAAGTAAACTTCGCAATTTTTAATAAACAGTATTGTGGGAAGGGGGGGGGGGGTATATAGCCCAGGTCTCAAGATACGCCACTGATCATTAAATAGATAAAAAAGAGGTAATGTGGGCTGGATACAGAAAATTCATATTATCAGAAGTGACGCAATTGCGAACTGCCATCTGGTGTATAAACTAAACATACGATAAGCGATAATGATGACGAGACACTATTGATGTTTACTTTTCTGGAGATTTCTCTACTGTATACCCCATTTGATACAAATACCAAACAAACTGATGATGTCTGACGCAAAGTGACGTTTGCTTAGAGGATGAGTTCCTGAATAAGGAAAATTTAATGAGCTCATCAAGACAGACCTATGTTTCAGTTCCTTCTCATTGATGTTAAACCCGATATATTGTTACATTGAGGAGGCTGATGTAATTTCCATTTCTGTAGATATGACATTTTTGAAGTAACGACTGTGTTCTCACAATATTTGTTTAAATACTTTTCTTGCTTTTCTTTGATTCCGTAAATCCCCTGCATGATATTTTAAGAAATATTAATATCTCGAGATGACCGTACAAACTTCTTAAATGGTGCTTGTTGTAACATGTTATTGATTTTCTCTTATCATCACCACAGATTTGGTCATTTTAACATAAAACATTGTGTTGTCGGAACAATGTTTATGTTAAAATGACCAAAATCATGACGTATTTTAGCCATGTTTTGTAAAGGTCATTTATTGATAGAAAGAACAAAGATCAATCAATGATATAATACCCGTTTTGTTCGATAACATTTTGCCATCTTTCAGTGAGCTGCAGAATGCCTCGTTCATAGAAGGACCTGTCTTTCGTGGCGAAAAACTGCACAAGGTGCTGATTTACAGCCTCATCTGAATTGAACGTTATACCACGCAAGGGCCTGTTAAGAGAGCGAAACAAGTGGAAGTCTGACGGTGCAAGGTCAGGCGAGTATGCTGGGTGTGGCAACACATCCCACCCAAGCTCCAATAATTTTTGGCGGGTGATCAAACTTGTGTGTGGTCTCGCGTTGTCGTGATGGAACACAACACCTTTATGATGCACGAGCTCTGGACGTTTCTGGATGATGGATTCGTTCATACTGTCCAATTGCCAACAGTACACATTCGAATTGATTGTTTGGTTTCCGTGGTAGGAGCTCGAAAAACAAGACACCTTTAACATCCCACCACACTGAGACCAGAACCTTCCGCTGATGAATGTCTGCTTTGGATGTCATTTCAGGCAAATCAGCACGTCGGAACCAAGACCGTTTGCGCAGCACATTGTTGTACACAATCCACTTTTCGTCACCAGTTATCAGTCGCTTCAAAAAAGGGACCGTATTCCTTACGTTTAATGAGCATATCTCAGATGTTTATATGCGCCGTCAATTGAGCTTCTTTGAGTTCATGAGGAACAAACACATCGAGCTTGCTTACGTATCTCAGCTTCTTCAGGTGGTCGTGAACGTTTGAATGATGGATGTGCAATGTGTCTGCAATCTCTCGTGTCGTGTGACGTGGGTTTGACTCTATCAATACCTTGATTTGGTCGTCATCAACCATGGTTGGCCTACCGGACCGAGAAGCACCATTGAGGTCAAAATCACCAGCACGGAATTTTGCGAACCACCGCTGTCACTGACGTTCTTGTAGAGCATTATCACCGTACACTTTACGGAACTTTTCACGGGCTTGACACGCGTTCTTCCCTTTACGGAACTAAAATAGTAAAATATGTCGAAAATGCACAGTTTGGTCTTCCATCTTCAACTTGATGTCAAATATCCGCAAATCAACCAAATCGCTCACTATTCTTTTTGGACTGCAGCTAGAACTGGCACCTGTCGAATGACATAGCGATAATAGAGCTACGCATGCTTCTAGTACTTCCAAAACCGCCCAACCGCCATCGGGTGCCAAAATACGTCATGACTATGCCGACAACCCAATACATAGTAAATAACATGAAATGTAAGTAATTTGACGTTCTGTTTTTAAAGATAAAACCTCGCAGTTAGGGTTTTATCCTTCCAAGTAGAAACCAGATTATTTCTAGATCGGATATACGATCCTCAATGTAGAAATTGGCACACCGTAAAAGAATGCACGAAATGAGATGAAACTTCACACACATGTGGACAAGTAGGTGGAAAAGAAGTTATTTAATTTCTCAGGGATTGCATGAATGCGATGAACCAGGCGACTGTATTATGTGTCCTGAGTCAGCAGGTGGTATGATCGACATGCTGGGCTATGCATGCGGAAACAGAGTGGAATCGAGTGCAAAAGTCCCTTAATGGTGTCTTGAGGTAACGGTAGCGATGCATCGTTGACCTGTAATCACGATTCATCGACACTGACAGAGTGTCGTGCATAGTCGTCTGCCAATCACCTCCCACACATTCTGTATTGGGAAGAAATTTGGGGATCGAGGTGGCTAGGACAGCACCTGAACACCTTGAAGGCAATATCTGCTGATGCTGGCAGTGTTCGGGCTGTCATTTTCTTGTTAAAACTGAGAAACAGAAATATCACAGAAATACGGCAACAAAACGGGCTGTATCAACTCATCGGTATATCTTCGTGCTTCATTGTGCCCAATATGAATGAAAGGCTGTTGAAACTGATAACCCTCAAAACAATGCACCAAGTGGAGGAGCCATATGATACTAACGGATGGAAGCAGGATCAGCTCGGTAACCACTTCGTCTCCAGACTCTCAATCGGTGACCATCGGAGCTAAGGCAGAAGCGAAACTCGTCGCTGAATACGAGGTGATTCCATTTGTTCCACCAGGCATTTCTAGAACAGCACCACTGCAGCCTTACGTGACGATGTTGGGCGGTTAGTGACAATCGTCGAAATGGCCGGAGAGAGTACATGCGTGCCGCAGCTAATCTACGATTCAGAATCCGTGTCGGTACGAGATGCACAAAGCTGTTGGTACACCTCATCGAATATCGTCCTCTGTGGATTGAGGGGATTCTATCCCTTGTCATCTAATGCAGCGATCGACGAGTTCCAAAGGCAACGTACGAGATCCAGTCTCTGCATTTTCAATGTCGAGCAGTTTATGTCTTGTGTTTGTTCCTAGTTTTTGATATTTCTCTTGTACATTATAATCACTCACGGGTAGTAAAATAAACTCCTCGTAAGCTTCGATGTTCATTGGGATCGTCAACTTACCAAAGCAGTTTACATTCCGCTTTCGAGTGGTGAGACAACAGTGAGACTATTTTTTGCATCGCTGCCTCTAACGTACGACAATGCAAAATGAACTCAGTAAGTTGAATTTCGTGTTTTGGAATGTTTCAGTAGCAAACAAAGGAGTAAACGAGAGTGAGGCATCGGTTCCATCTTGTGAGATGCCTCATTCCCGTCACTGAGTTAAATTCATTTGTGGGAGTTACGTAACTCGTCAGATGTCCAAGGATGGGTGTATTCTTGGGTTGATCTTGAACATTGTATTGATGACGATCCCACCGACATTTGACTGAAGACACCATTTAAAATCATTAGCCAAATTACGTGGCTATTTAGCTTTTCCTGGCGCTGCCATAGGTGCCCTGGAACAAGTGGCTCTAAATTAGGGTTAGAGACTACTTATGGCCCTTAGAATTACTCATGGCGGTTATTAAGTCGCAAAATAAAAGTCTGGATAAGACTTTTAAAACTGGATTCACCTTTCTACAAATGTCACTAGCTAATGTTTTTCTGTCAAAACTTTTATCTAGATGCAAAAATTCCTTGACTTTGTCTAACTCTATGCTACATATGTAGACTGATCTTGCATTCAATACTAACAGTTACACCTGCTGCTTCAACTCATGTAATATTCCGGAATATGAACTAATTCCCATTATTTTGAACAGCACCTCGTGCATCGATGTTTTATTACGCACACGCACACAAAGAAAGGTGCACAATGAATAATAGTACATTACGTTATGGCAGGAAAACTTCGAAAAGCTCTCTCACTCAAACAAAAGGAAAAATCATACACAGTACATCATATAATCATGCACGGATAAACCTTTCTGTTAAAAGTGTGGCATCGAATTGCTATTAACACTGCAAAAAGAAACCAGTTAATTTAAGAATTCCTTTTGTGTTGTGAGATATCTTCGATTTTTGTACAGCACATCATTAATCAAACGAACATTGATTAAGGAAATTACAATAGAGCTCTCACCAGTTGAAAACCTGGAACTATCAATCATGTTGCGATGTAGGTTAAGCGTAGCTTGTGAATCTGGCGTCGATCCTCTAATGAGAGAAGGAACACTTTATTACCAAGCGTGTTGCAAATGCGCAGAACAAAAATAATGTCGCTGTTTCAAAAACTCTGAAAACGCTTTAAGCTAATTGTCGTGAATCCTTCGTTGTGTGTTTTGTAAAAATTTCACTTATCTTCTTTCAAAGCATAGCAGCATAGAAGCATTTTAAAAATAATTCCTTAATGTCTTACTCCAGCTGTGCATTCCATTATTTAATGTTTATACTTTTCTTGGTTGTTATGAATTTAAACCTGCTGTTTTAGCGCAACTAATGTTTCGTGATGAACGAAAATTCTTGAACTAAACTAAATTTGTTTAAAGAAACTACTGGATGAAAATTGCTGAATGTTTCCTTAAAAAATTTAAAACCAAATACGGCAGGAACATCCACTGAAGGTGATTGATATTTGAGTGCGTAAGACATCTACCACAAGAGTGTGCTGCTAACGTTGAACAAAACCAGGCTGAACAAAACTAGCATCCAACATATGATTATAAAACACCCTTACTGCATCG
Organism: Macrothele yani; assembly: GCA_039090855.1. NCBI lineage: Eukaryota > Metazoa > Arthropoda > Arachnida > Araneae > Macrothelidae > Macrothele > Macrothele yani. Next base: position 104,303,857 of record CM077002.1, on the reverse strand, counting down.
CAAACCCAGCTGCTTCTACTCCTTTTCTTGCTGCGACATGACATCTAAGAGGAATTGTTTTCCTACTGATGACTTCTTGAAGCACTCATCTGATCAAATTGGGCCACACCTTGTCCCCATTGATTTTTGCTTTCTCTTTCTTCAAACATTTGTGCATTTTAACGTAAATGATGATCTGACTTCTGACGTGTGTTTCACATTATATTCTTTATTTTTGCTCCAAATAAATTGATAAAAATGGGTCAGACAAAGGTCTGACCTATGTCGACCAGCTGGGTGCTTTAAGAAACCCCAATTAGCGAAACATTTACCTTTCAGAAAGAAGGAAAAAATGGAAGAAGCTGCATGCTTGAATAACGATATGAAGATGTCCATTTATGATTTTCCATTCGAAGATCCTTAGTATATTCATAATGTAAATGGTTGTCAATGAGTTGGTATTGATCTTTTAGAGCAGAATCGTATAGCGTTTCAGTAGGCGCATTTAATTTCTATTTCTGACAATCCAAAACAATACCTCCTCACAGTAACTAAGAACATTTTGTTATATACTATCGCTAGAGATACACACGAGGGATTGTACAGCTCCAGGCGAAAATGAAAATGCCTTAGATACTGTACAGGAAGCCAGTGTAGAAGTAGAAACCACACCAGCAAGTAAATGGCACAACGAACGGAAGATACCTGATGACAGGAATAATTTTAAAGCAATCCTTTTATGTGAAAATAGGACTTTGAAGGCTTCAGGAACTACAGACCCAACAGCCGCTCCTTACAAAATCATCTCTAAAATACTGCCACTTTGTTTGAAGGAAACATTATACATGACTAAACATTGAAGGAAACATTCATATCTAAGGTACTGTCACTTCGTTTTGAAGGAAACATTGGACAAAGAGTTTCGGAAAGTGGTAACAAGTTGCGTTACTCTTGACCAAAGCTCAAAAAGTTATCTGAAATCCTGATATGCCTGTTGTCCGCGTTTCTATGGACTTCCGAAGATAAACAAGATTGACGTCCCTTTCCGTCCCATTGTCAGCAATATCGGCTCAGCTACACATAAGTTGGCCAAGTTTCTAACTTCAAAACTATCCACCTTAATAATTTCTTCAAGCGAAACTGCTGTAAAATATTCCATTGAGTTCGTCCATCTGCTAAAACGACATCCACATAGCGATCAGTTCATGCTATCCTTCAATGCGAAATCCATATTCACAAGTATCCCAATGAATGGAACCTTCGAATCCTTGAAAGCAAGTCTCATTGAACATCATTTCAGCCAACCGGAAGTTGACGAAATTTTGAGATTAGTGGAAATTTGTATCAAACAAAATAGTTTCCTTTCTCATGGAAGATTTTTCCAACAGACGGAAGGCCTTGTGATGTGTAGCCCACTGTCGCCTGTTTTATGCGAAGTCTACATACGTCACTTTGAGGACAAGCTCTTTCAGCTCGTTACATTCGACCTGTGGATTCAATATGTAGATGACACCTTTGTCCTCTGGAATGGCAGGAATTTGGAAAAACCTAAATTAGTTAAACTTATCAATTCAATTGATCCTCATATACAGTTCATTTGTGAGACTGAAAATAATGGCTGCTTACCATTTATGGATGTCCTTGTATCACGCTCTAAAGGATTAAAGGATCCTTTAGTACAACAGTTTATCGAAAATCATTTGCTGTTTCCTTACCTCCACAAGGAAAATCAAATCACCCATGGAAACAAAAAATATCTGCCTTCTACACTTACGTATATCGTGCGATACATATACGCTCAACTGAGGATTCCTTACAGAAAGAGCTTGATTTTTAAAACGAATTGCAGTACACAGAGGATATAGCCCTTCCATGATAGACAAAGCTGTCCAAAAATTTGGAAAACCGAAGCCTCTCTGCTCGCTCACGCCAATAGACATCCCAGCACGAACGAATTGGGCGGTTATCCAATTTTCTCCTCAAATTTGCTTCGGAATTTCAAAAATTTCTCAAAAGTCTTAGTTTCAAAGTTTTTTCAAACACATAAAGAAGATGAACTTTTAAGGATCACAAGACTAATCAATGTAACATCAGAACTCTGATGTCACAATGATTTGAATGTTTACGCTCTGTTCGTCCTGATGATGCCGAGCCAAACGTTCTGTGAAACTATAGTCGATGTTAATAAAACATTTAATTCTGAATAAACGTTGATAATTCATTCTAAATCGAGAAGTTTCGTATTTGAGCAAGACTCCTTTATGTGAACTGCATGACCAATAAGAACGGAGGGAAGCTTCTTTACATTATGTAGGAGGACAGCTTTTAAATTCAGTTTTAGGGAATCTATAAAATGTCCCCACTCTTGAGCTTTCTGATCTATGTTCAGATACTTCATTAGGCGGCTTTCGTTGAAGATGCAACAAGAGTGTCTTTCATAGTGAAGAAAGGGGTAAAATATCTTTGCCTACTCTTGTAGATGGATATTTTTACTTCGTTTTCTAGAAAATTCGACTGATGCAATCTTAAAGCCAAAACTTCAGCTTTACTTTTAAAAAGATCCAAATCCCTAATGAGATCACTCAGCTCTTTTTGCGTTATTTTATATGGTTCAGTAGTGGCTAAATCTATATTAAGCACATGGTCGTCGAAGTACTTGGCTCCGCCGCCCCGGTGGCGCAGTGGTCTAAGGCGTTGGCCTCTGATCATTCGTCCGTAAGGGGTCCGGGTTCGAATCCCGGTCAGGCATGGATGTTGTGTTTGTCTTACGGCACTGGCTCTCTCCCTTCCCTGGAACCAGTGACCCTAAATTAGGGACGGGCGACTGCTTATAGCCCATTGAGTTGCTCACGGTGGTCGTTAAACCTCCAATCAAAAAAAAAAAAAAAAAAAAAAAAAAAGTACTTGGCTCCGGAAACTTACCTCTTGCACTACCTTCGTCTCCATCATCATCATCATCAGACTCAATATGATACTTCTTTGATGGTTCAGGTACAGGAAGGTCTTATCCATGTGGTACTGGACGTATAGATGATGGTAGATTAGGGTAGGTCACGGTCCACTTCTTCTTTGAAAACCGTTGTTTAAGAGGAGGACCGAAAAATAATAGTACATGATCTTAGGCTCTCTCCATATCATTGGCACAGTGCAAGGCGTAGACCGTCCTTTGCCATTTATCCAACTTCTGAGATCTCAAGCACAGTTGTTACAACATACATGTGGCGTCTATTTTTTCTTTTGTCATCAACATTGCACCCAAAGTAATAATAGCAAGCCTTCCGTATTAAAGGCTTTATGTTGCATTTCAGTGCAGAAAATGTGACTTCCCCACACACATAACAAAAGTCATCAGCACTATTAACACATACTGTATACGTGGCATTTCTGTCTAAAACTTCCTGAAAATATATAAAAACACACTCAAAACAGTTAAGGAGATGATAACTGTAACATAACTCATGTAAAAACTCTTACAGCTGCATTCTCTTATAGTCTTGTGCTTCCATCCCGTGGTAAAATATATATCCTAATTTTGGTCTACTGTTAGACACGATAATACTTACGCGTGTGCACCTAAGTGTGGAGACTTACCATCATTTGAATTTTATTTATGGCTAACCATGTGCTTTCTATCGGTACATGAGTCTCATCATGAAGAACACAACACGTCTTTTCAGCTTCCAACTGAATAAGCAATAAAGTGGCTTCACCTGATTTGAACGTTACTATTGTTGACAAACTGATTATTACAAATGAAGTGAAACCTACAGGCGTACGTCTTTTTATTTAATTTCACCCCAATTCTTCTCATAGATGGCGAAATCTTCTATGATTTCTTAGGAGACTCAACGGACTCAGTAAAATAATCCTGGTATGATCCGACAAATTACGGATTCATTATTATAAAGAAATAAGGAACTTGGATATGGGATGTTGGAGTATAAACAAGTTGATTCTCTCCAGTCTATAACGGCTTGAAAAACTGCTAATATGAAGCACAAAATAGTAACTGAAATTTTTACGACAGAAGCAATTGAGTTGAAAAATATTTATGAGCGAGTCTTGGGAGATTCTGCGCCATTCTGAATCTTCCAGGAAAACTGAAGAAATGATCTCTGATTATTTCCGAACTGTTAAACACATTTCAAAGATCATTAAAAGTTCTAGAAAGATGCAGAGAACGGTCTGAAGGACACGATAAACAAGTGTATTGTTAAAGACCAACACAAATGGGAAAAAATATCCTAGTACGTTGAAAGAACCTGGGACTACACTCAGATGTATGGCATAACATTGTATAGGAGACTTTGAATTTACACAACGCCCTTTTCACCTGCTTTTCTACCCGATTGCATCAATACCATTATGACCACCTGCTCTTCATACAATGAAAAGCCAAAACATTATGATTACCTGCTTAATATGATGTTAGTTCACTACGTGCCGCCAAAACAGCTCTTACCTGGCAAGACATTGACTCTACAAGATTTCTAAAGTTGTCTTGTGGTGTTTGGTATCACATGACACGTTGCCAACAGATCTTCTATTCCTGCATGTCACGTGGTTCAGTCGCCGCATATCAGATTTTCTGTTCCAACATAAACTACAGATGCTCGATAGGATTAGTATCTAGTGAATTTTGAGGCCAGGGCAATTTCGGAAGTTTTCCTTATGTTCCGAGAACCGTTCCCGAACAATCCGAGGTGTGCCATGGCTCATTTTCCTGATGAAAGAAGGCACTGTTAGAGGATAATACCGTTGCCATGAAAAGCTGTGCCTGGTCTGCAATGATGTTGAGGTAGGTGGTAGACGTCATAATTTTCTGCACATGAATGACTGGACCCAAGATTTCCCAACAGAACATTGTCCGAGCTGTTCTCCTTCACCTTTTTAGCACGTCTTTTGTAAAAACAAGTTAGTAAAATCATGCAATCCATTGATTATATAACGCTTATCAACATACCAGAAATCATTACTCAAGTTATCACTCAAGTTATGAGAATAATGGCTGTGGAATAAATCTCGGACCTGTGCCCTGACCCTTGATCCCATATCGATGATATTCAATAGAACCGGTACGGTATACCTCCGAAGTAACATGATACATTTTTGTCGCAATCCAAGCATTTTTACGTAAGTTATGATGCATAAGGGATATGGAATAGATCCCGCTCCTGTGTCCTAACCTTTGACCCCATTTCGCCCATTTTCAACAGAATTTGTCCCCAGGCATGTCCCTACAACATACTAACATTTCATCCAAATCGAAGCAATTTTACGTAAGTTATGACGCATAATGGCGATGGAAGTGATTCCGCTCCTATGTCCTGACCTTCGACCACATTTCGCCCATTTTCAATAGGGTTTGTAGCCAGGTGGTCCCCTACCACATACTAAACTTTCATCGAAATCGAACCTTTTTTACGTTAGTTGGACGTATAACAGCAGTGGAATGGATACCGCTCTTATGTACTGACTTTTCACCCCATTTCATTCACTTTAAATGAGGTTCCTTCCCAGGTGATACCCTACCAGATACTAAAATTTCATCGAAATCGTACGATTGTTACGCGAGTTATCGTACGGACGGACATAAGCACACACCGCGTGACGTAATGAAGCAGATGGGAATCGCGACCATCTGCTGGCAAGAGTATGGCGTCATAAAACTTTAATAGTATCCACACACAACGCGTGACGTAATGAGACACATGGCGTGACCGCGCGCCAACATTCTCAAACGCGAGATTGTGACGTCATAAGATTTCTAAGCATTGGAAACATTGATGGAACGACGCCATGACACTAAGATCGTTATAATTCGGGGTGGTTATTTAACCCATTAAACGAATTCTCCTAAAGTCGAGATCAAGCTAAATCGATTTCTAGTACCAGGAAACGGTAGGTTAACGACTTTCATCAAAATTCTTAGAGCCCTTTTCAAAATAAAATGTACATACATACATACAAGAATTGTTACTTGTACGGTGGACGTCAAGTAATTTTGCTTCCTATACTTCCAATGGAAAAACTTCTGTACACATTTTCTTCACAATTAATGCGTTCCCAAGAAGGAAAATTTGAACATCGTTTAAAATAGCTTCATTTCATAACTTGGAATGCTTCATGTTTTCTAAACCATAACCGTAATAATATTTTCTAAACCATAACCGTAATTATGCAATCCAACATTTATTTGTCCACTGACGTCATCAAAGTACAGGTCGCGCCATCTTTTTTCTGGTTTCAACACCACCAAAAGGAAACGTTATTGTTTTTTAATATAATTATGGTTATGTTTTACAAAATGTTAAGTATTCCAAGTTATAGTATAAAGTTTTTAATCGATGTTCAAATTTCCATCCTTGTGAACTCACTAATTGTGAAGGAAATATGTACAAAAGGTTTTCCATTGGAAATATAGGAAGCAAAATTACTTGACGTCCACCTTAATAGTGTGGGATAAGGGCGATGGAATGGATCCCGATCCTATGTCCTGACCTTTGACTCCATTTGTCCAATTTTCAATAGGGTTCTTCTCCATATGGTCCCCTACCACATATTAAAATTTCATCGAAATCGAACCATTTTTACGCACCTTATGACGCATAAGGGCAATGGAATGCATCCCGCTCCTATGTCCTGACCTTTGATTCCATTTCACCCATTTTCAATAGGATTCGTCCCCATGTGGTGCTTTACCACATACTAAAATTCCATTGCAATCGAATCATATCTACGCAAGTTATGAGGCATAAGGGCAGTTGAATTCAACCAACGGTTGGAAAGCTTAAAAAAGATCGTGCTTATGTTATCGGTTTGTCCGTCCGTCCGTACCCACGATAACGATATCTCTGCAACTATTCGTCCGATTTGAAAAATTCTTTTTGCATTCGGAAGCTTGAAATATGCGAATGATGATCCGTCATTTCGTTTTTTTACGATGTACAATTTCGTCGCTAGAGGGCGTAAATGCAGATAATGTCGAATTCAAAAATACGTTTTAATCCACATATTTGCTTCTATACATCCGATTGAAGTAATTCTTTTATCTTTCGATTCCATTTATGTCGAAGAGTATTTTAGATATAGTTACTTTTTCAAATTACGCATAGAATTTCCGCTAGGAGGCGTAAAATAAATTACATTTTTCCCGATAACTCTTCTTCTAAAACTCTGATTTGAAAATGGATTTCTTCAGCGGATACACCTGCTGATGGAAAATCTTTTGCATAATTTCTGGTAAAGACTACTTTGGCCACCACGGGGCGTAAGTGTCAAATTTTCCTCATGATATATTTACCATAAAATCTGAGCTTCTAAAATATCGATTGAAAAAATTATTTCGTGGACTGATGCCACTCACATCGATAAACCTTTTCGGAATATTTTCTTTTTAAAAATATTCCTCAGTTTCTCCGCCAGGGGGCGTAGATGTATATTTTATTTTCGTCAATATCTCCACTTCTAGAAGTCCGATTTGAAAAAATTCTTCTTTGTTGGATAGTGTTTTCAGTGTGACATGTTTTTCATATAATTTCAAAATTTTCAAGTAATTCATAGACTTTCCGCTAGGGGGTGTAGAGGTAAATTGCGTTTTCCCCTATATCACTGCTTCTAAATCTCCGATTTAAAAAATTCTTTCTGCACCGGATACAGCTCCCGATGGGAAATCGTTTGCACATAGTTTCTAATTTTTGTGCAAAAATAGTTTGGCCACCAGGGGACGTATATCTTGATTTCCGCTTCTGATATATTTGCAGCAAAATATGAGCACCTAAAATCTCGATTGAAAAAAACGTCGTTTGTAGACCGATAGCACTCATGTCAACAAAACGTTTAGAAACATTTTTTTCTTCTTAAAATAGTGCATGGTTTTTAAGCCAGGGGCGTAGATGTATATGTTTATTTTGTCAATATCTCTAATTTTAGGAGTTCAATTTGAAAAAAAAATTTCTCTGTTGGATAGTGCTTCAAGTGTGACATGTTCTTCATATAATTTGAATATTTTCAAGTAATTTATAGACTTTCCGCTAGGGGGCGTAAAGGTAAATTGCTTCCCCCTATATCTCTGCTTCTAAATCTCTGATTCGAAAATTTCTTTCTGCACAGGATACAGCTTCTGATGGAAAATCCTTTGCACATAATTTCAAATTTTTGTAAAAAAATGGTTTGACCATCAGGTGGCGTAAGTCTTAATTTCCGCTTCTGATGCATTTGCAGCAAAATATGAGCTTCTAAAATCTTGATTGAAAAAAAAGTCATTTGTTGACCGATACTAATCATGTTGACAAACCTTTTAGGAGCATTTTCTTCTTGAAATAATGCATTGTTTCTACGCCAGGGGCGTAGATGTATATCTTATTTTTGTCAATATCTCTACTTCTAGGAGTCCGATTTGGAAAATTCCTTCTTTGTTTGATAGTGTTTCCGAGGCGAAATGTTTTTCCTAAAAATTCAAAATTTTCACGTAAATCATAGACATTCCGCTAGGGGGCGCAAAGGCAAATTGCGTATTGCGTTTTCTGCGTTATTTGTGCTTCTATAACTCTGATTTGAAAAATTCTTCCTGTATGGCATACAAGACCTTATGGAAAATTATTTTCACATAATTTCTAATGTTTGGTAAAGAATGGTTTGGCCACCAGGTAGCATAAGTGTTAATTTTTGTTTCTGATGTATTTGTAGCAAAATCTGAGCTCCTGAAGACTCGACTAATTTTCTTTTTCTTGGACCGATTCCGCTCATATGGAAAATCTTTTTGAAAATACTTTCTTTCTAAAATAATGCATAGTTTTCCGACCAGGGGACGTAAATTCACATCTTATTTTTGTCGATATCTCTGTTTCCAAGAGTCCGATTTGAAAAATTCTTTCTGTGTTGGAGAGCGTTTCCGGTGCGGAATGTTTCTCATATAAATTCATGTTTTTCTTAACACACAAGTCTGCAACCAGAGGGCGTAAGCTCACAATTCAGTTTACAGAAATATCTGAGGGATTAAAAACCCGATTGAAAAACTTCTTTCCTCCGTCATACCGGGTCCATTGACTTTGAATAGCTTTGATAAATATAATTTGCGTCAGAACGGATTCAAAAGACGTGCCTATTACACCCGAAAATGCGGTGTCATAATTCTTGTTTTTTCGTTCCACGGTGTATCCTAGTACTTACATTTCCCCAAGTAACCAACGCGCACGTACCCGCCCATCCACATGGTGCAAAAAGAAAAGAGATTCATTAGACAATACGACTTTCCTCCAATTATTCAAGGTCCAGTTTTCATGCTCGTTTGCCCACTGTAGGCACTTTCGACGGTCAACAGAGCACTCGGACACGTCTGCATGTACGAGACCCCATTTTCAGCAGGGTTCGATGTGCACTGCATTGTGACACATTACTCTCGTCACTAGCATTCATATTACCAGCGAGTTGCTCCACGGAATCCCTTCTGTTGGCTCATACCACATGGGATAGCACTGATGAGACATGGTTGGCCCACATATTTCCCCTCATCAGACCACAATTTGAAGGTACTAATGACGGATGACCGTGAGCACCTGGCAAGCCTTGTCGTCTCGAAAATTCTCTGACCCACCTGAAAATGGGGTTGCATTCTTCAGATGCCTTTCTCATTTGAAGAAAAGGAACAACACTGGTAAACAGAGCTCAGTGTCAGGTGTTATTTATAATAGAAGACTTACACACGCACCGTCCTTTACCTGCAGTTACTTCGATTTGCATAAAGACGCGCTTGTCATAATATTTTGCCGCTTGCGTGTATCTTGTTGAGTTAAAAACAATGCGCATGCGCCGTATTCTGATAGCTGTGCTCACTTCAACCGGTGTCTCACGCCCACGGTATCCTTCACGATACATTGCACGTATGCACTCTTCAACGTCGGTGATATTGACGTAAAGTTTCCTTTCTGCTATGGCTTACTTCCTCACATTTTTTATCTGAGTGTGAGTGTGTATGTTTGTAGCCGATGAGCAACAGAAAATGTTCACCGATGTGACACTCATTAGATAAGTTGATCGGGCTTTCCAACTCAGGAAACCTTTGCTGAAAGAACCTAAACATGAAAATGAATACATTTCCGTATCCGCCGGGATTTCAGTAAATATACACTCGGTGATATACGCCAAAGTCGTAAACACATTTCATTAAACTTGCCCGGCTAATTGGGATCGTTAAAAAAATACTATAAAACAAAATAAGCACTCCGATGTTTGACGATCTTTGCCTTCCGTATTAGAGATCAACAGCACGGAAGTACATTTGCTAACTCAAGTTACATTAATCACACTACCAACATTTTTGCCATTACACATTCTCGAGGAGCAAAAAAAGCTGGACTTAGTGACATTTCGTGGGCTTTTACGGTTTGGTAACATTATATCAAAATCTAGGTGAAATTTAGATAGTACAAAGGGTATCAAAAAGCATGACTATATACTATTTAAATATATTTTTCCTAGGCTTGTTAAAATATCATGAGCGTTTGATAACATGCAAAAAAGGACGAATGCTTAATGCATTTGAATTATTTTTGTGATACGTGGCAATACTGAACTTGCTGTTGCAGCTTCCCTAGCATAGGTACTGATATTCAAATACCTTGTAAAAATAACTCATATTGATGATGATCTTCAACACTTCCTTGTTCCTCTTGCGTAGACACATAAAGTTTTCACGTTTTGAATGACTTACGAAAAATGCAGTGTTACTGCACCGCAAAAAACTCAGAATAACGGAATCTGAAAGTCTTCTTGAGACATATAAACATCAATCCATGCTAAACTAAAGAAGCAGATTTACCGTGCAGTACTACAATTGCCGATTTTATTGCTTTTTTATATTTTTTTGACTCTGATTATTTCAAACAATGATTGATGTATTCTTACCACTTCTATATTTTTCAGTTTTTCATTATCACCTAGGGTCAGCTAGCTCAATAATTGATTGGGCCTTTTCTTTCTTAACCCCCGAATGATGACCATAAAAGAGATCTATTGAAACTTTAAAATAATCTGATGTTGACAGTATGTAGATCTGACAAAAAACTCAGGTGAAACTGGTAAATTTCAGGAACTACAGTAATGTCTTTAGCATTTTAGTGCTAATGTCACTCGTGTAACACCAGACTTTTCATACTCGCGATTCTGTATTACCATATTAATATTATTTTATACTTTGCGATATTTGATTCTTTGGAAAGCAGTGTAACTGCCATCTTTCTTGTTTATCTTTCAGACCTTTCGTTTTACACAATTCCTTTGAAAGATATTTTTCCGCACAACTGCTGGGTACTTACTTTTATCTTTTTCATTTCTCTGCCTTTTCCAGCTTCTCTGTTTTCGTCTCTCAGTGGGTGCACCTAACCTTCATGGCGTATGTTCATAATGCCTTTGTAAACTGAAAATTTTGCCCTTCAGACAATAGTTTCTAAATTTACGTTACTTTATTTTATCTGCTGACATTATTGATTGCTTTTTTATTTTTCGGTTGTTTTGTTTTTTTGCAAGAGGCTTCATATCTTTCTGCCTTGACAACTTGATGTTATTGTTCTGTCGCAATCTCTCAAATCCATACTTTTCTATTACATTTTAGGAAATACAGATGTCAAAAAACACCAGAAGTTTTGAAACATTTTAAGTTTTGTAACTTTTCTTCACCGCAATTTTTATCATAAAAATATTACTACAGATACTCGCAGTTTATTAAATCTACATCTCTTTTGACTAAGAATGAATTTTAGTCCTTAATTATAGAATTTACTTTTGCAGGTTTTCTCTTTCATTTGTTTTCATAGCTACCCTCGATTCTAATGAACCATCATCGTAATCACCAATCATTATCAGCCCACTGCTGGATGCAAATCTTTGCACGTTTCATATTTAACTTTCTCTATCTTATTATTAAATATTAACTTTACAAAATAACACCAATGGCTTGGCCCTAGAGTGTAATATTATTTTTATTATGTCGGTAAATAGTAAAAACAAATGCTTCATCAATCACTAAAAACAGTTACTTTTATGTAACAATTATTTTCATTTAAATCTGAAAACAATGACATTTTACCTACTGATCACGATCACTTGGTTCATTCTTGAAAACAACTGTTCACATGAGTATGTTGTTCCTAACATAGACAGAACCCAAGCAGCTAGGTTATGAATGTTTACGTACTTGTTCTTTGAAACTAAGTGGTAAAACTGTGTTAGGTTGCTGCTGTTGGATTTTTCTTTTAGGGAAGAATCACACTGAAGGTCTATTAATTCAAGCTAACGTTTTTCACGTGCTTTGTCAGCATTATAAGAAAATGGAGATTTGAATATATTGAAGATATTTTGGTTAATACAGTTATATTCTTCATAAATAAACTTGTTATTTGTAAAGAGGATGGCTTTGCTAAGCATTACCATGCTTATATTATATTTAATATATTATAATATACACTGGTGGGCAAAAATTAAAGACGAAAAGGAGAAATTAGCATAACAGCGGAACGAGCAAGCAGAATGGACCAAAAGACCACTCAGGAAATAGACAAGAGTCCAGTACGGTAAAGCATGCGCATATATTCAGCATGACGTAAGGGGGGGGAAGAGTGTCGGAAGTGTATAAAGCACACGGACGGTGTACGCTCAGCAATTCGGTAAAAGCTATTGTACGGTGTTCATCGGTTTGAACGACGTCGAGTTGCTGCCACCGTGTGATATGGCCAACAGGCAATCCAGTAGACCACATCTGGATGACTTTACCCGAGGTCGCGTCATTGGGAAGTTGGAAGAAGGTCGAAATGTGACTAGTGTGGCCGAGGAGTTCGGGATCGCTCACAGCATCGTTTCACGAGCTTGGAGAGCATTTCAAACGAGAAGAACAGCAGTCCGAGAGTTTAGCAGTGGTCGTCCACGAGCAACCATGGCGGCGGACGACCGGTATATTGTCCTACTGGGAGAAGAGACAGACGGCAGACAGCGGGATAAATCGCAAGGCACATGCAACTGACAACTGGACGTCCGTTATCGCGCTTTACCGTGGCCAGGCGGCTGCACAAAGGTGGTCTATTTGCACGACGACCGGTACGGTGTGTGCCATTAACGTCTTTTTATCGCAGGCGGCGGTTTCTGTGGTACCAGGAACACAAGAACTGGACACATCAGAAATGGGATCGAGTTCTCTTTACGGATGAGAGTCGATTTAGTATGACTAGCGATTATGGACGTATACACATCTGGAGAGAGCAGGAAACACGCAATCACACCTCCAACATCATCGAAAGGGACCCGTTTGGAGGTGGCGGAGTTCTCGTTTGAGGCGGTATCATGCTTGGTAGCCGTACTGACCTCCACATCTTCCAAGGAGGTTCAGTCACTGGTGTCTGCTATTGTACCGAGGTTCTCCTGTCTCACGTGCGTCTGTTTAGAGGTGCTGTAGGTCCTGAGTTCCTTCTCATGGACGACAACCCTACACCTCATCGTACTGTGGCGGTCGCAGAGCTGTTGGAGAGTGAAGATATTCAATGCATGGATTGGCCCGCAAGGTCCCCGGACCTAAATCCAATCGAACACGTGAGGGACCTTCTCGTGAGATGCTTGGCAGCACGTCACCAGCCGCCAGCAATGATTTCGCAGCTGCGATTGGCGCTACAAGAGGAATGGGCCGCGATGCCTCAACAGCTCCTTGACACCCTCGTCCTCAGCATGGACGGCGTGGTAAATCCTGCAACGCAGTCAGGGGGAACATATCCCCTACTAAAGACTGGATTTTTCTTGGCAGCCGCCTGTCACATGGACGTGTCTGTCTTCTGTCCAGTTGTGCTCGAAGCTACCTTTTCAATAAAGTGCCTTTGTATCCTTTGGATTCCTTGTTTGGACGGTTTTGCTCACTTGCCCCATATTCGTACATCTTGGGGATCTTATGGTATGATTTGAGTTGATGTGGAGCACTTCTGCACGACGTTACATTCGATAAACCGTCTCGTCCTTAATTTTTGCACGCCAGTGTATTATAATATACTTGAAAAAGGTTGATTTATTTTTATTTTGTAATTACTCATGCGGGCCGCAAGAATGTTGGCACAGGGCCGCATGTGGCCCGCGGTCCGCGAGTTTGAGGCCAATGCTTTAAAGTGTCCTGTCCTGGGTATAAGAAACTGAAAAAACGAGATATTGCAGTCTGTGAAGAGCCGATATTGTGTCGAAAGGGTGTTTCTCGTGTCTAATTATGCCTCGTCGTCGAAGAAGGTCGCCTTATGAACATCTGATGGACTTTGAGCGATAAAGTACTACTCGGATGAGAGAAGCTGGATTTCCCTACCACGAAATTGCTAATAGTACGGGACGATACAGTCTTGCGAACGTGGGTCAGTGTACAGATGATGCTTGGGTGCTTTAAAAAAAGCCAAGAAGCGGCCCAAGATAAGAATTCATGTCGGTATACATAAGACTTCATGTTGCGGTATGCTTGGTAGCACAGAAATTCGGGAAATGAACAGGAAAATTGCACGACTGCAATGCATGCAGTTGCCGAAATCCTGTTAGCGCAGCAGTGGATCCCTGTGACAGGTCAGACTTTGTCCTACTGCAAAGTTCAGCGTCGTCTGCTAAACAGAGGACTGGTCGCTAGCAGCCCATTGCTGGTCATTCTTTTGACCCTCAATCACAAGTGCTTCAGGCTGCAATGGGATCTCAAACACAGACATTGGCGCGCTGATTGGCAGCAGGTCGAGTTTTCTGACCTATCACGATTCAGCTTGACGCACCATGATGGTCGTATACGTATTCTAACACATCTTATTGGACGACACTTTACAGCGTCATACTGGCCCAACGCCAAGCGTCATGGTTTGGGACGCCATTGGGTTCGGTTCGCGATCTCGCCTGATACGAATTCAGAGAACTCTCAACAGCCAGCTATACATCAAGGATGTTTTAAAGGAGGAGATGAGAACCTTACTTCAGGGTTCATCTGGGGCTATATTCTAGCAGGAAAATGCCCAGCCACATATGGCGCGAACAGGGAAGTAACTAGAACTTTGGGGGCTCAAGCCCCCTAATATCTGAATAAGTCCCCCCACCCCGATAATTCACGGGAAACAAATCATTACAAATAAAATTCGAAGAAACTTATAATGTGAAAGAAAAATTGCAATAAAAAACAAACATTTGTATATTGTAATTTACGCCGTTTTATGATGTTAGAGCACGGTTCTATTTATTTCCCTATTTACTAGAGAACTACAGTGCAACAACTAATATTTAATTCTTAGTTTTCACTTTTTAGTGATTCCGTTTACCACACACCAACCACGACTCCACTTCATTGTCATGTGGTTTGTGGAAGGGAAACGATGTAGTACCGCAGTGACTACGAGTACTTGTGCAGCGTTGCTTCTTTCAGTTCCCCTCGAGATGGTCTTCTTCGGGTAGTTAACTCTTTATGTTTTTCCATTTCTACAACATAATCACCCCATGCCTCAGCTCATCTACCAGGAGCTCGTGTCAGACTTACTCTAGTCTCAAAGATTCTTACTGTTTGCCTTGACACGTGACTGGAGTGGAGACGTAGCGGTGGCTGGCGGCATGGGACAGAAGTAAAAGAGCATGACATTCGCTGTATTACTGGAATATTCTTTGGTGACATAAATATGGAAGCGTTATTCATTTTAGAATGGGTTGGAACATTTCTATCGAGAACTGGGCCACGTTTTAGCGTAGGTTTTTGTGTTTTGGAAAGCGACAGCGTGCGTTTAGATTTGTAAGAGTGTGTTTACGATCTGTAAAAACTCTCAGTGAGTAATTTTTGTAAGAGTACATATCCTTCGAATATGAGTGTTTATTTTTCTCTGTGGTGGTTTTTCTTTTCATAAAGTTTTACAGCCAAAATGGATATATGATTGAATTTTAATTTCAATACAAAAAGAAAGACAATACTCTCGAAGAGACCAGTAAAACAAGTGAAAGTAGGTCTATGTCTAATACTAACACTTTTTCAGTGTCAATGCAAAATATGCAAAAACCGACAAGGGATCTTGGTTCGAAGGAAGAGGAACCACATCAGTCACGAATTATTTTTTCCATTGACACAATTTGGTGCACAGAAAAGGCAATTTAATAATTATTTGTACAAACAATTTCAATAGCTTGAGTACAGTATTTCATCAAACAGCGCGTATTGTTTTCCGTGCCGCTTTTTTACTTAACTAAGACAGTGTCAACGATGGAAACTGCTTTTACAAAAAATGGAGTTAGCAATTAGAAAAAATGTTTAGACAAACTAAAACTGCATGAAAACACTGATTGCCATTTTAAAGCCATGGAACTCTGGATGAACTATAACACTGTTTTAAGTTCAGGTGTAGGAAACGTGGAACAACACCTTGAATGTGCTTCAGTAGAAGAAATAACAATAAAGTTGACACCGAATTTTCGGGTGTAATAAGCACGTCTTTTGATTCCGTTCTGACGCAAATTAAATTTATCAAAGCTATTCAAAGTCAATGGAACCGGTATGGAAAACAATAGATCTGACCAAAGAAAGAAGATTTTCAATAGGGTTTTTAATCCCTCAGATATTGCTGTAAACGGAATCGTGAGCTTACGAACTCTTAGAAACTGAGATATCGACAAAAATAAGATGTGACTTTACGTCCCCTGGTGAGAAAACCATGCATTATTTTAGGAAGAAAGTATTCTCAAAAGGTTTATCCGTATAAGCGGTATCGGTCGAATAAAAAATAAAATTAGTCGAGTTCTCAGGAGCCCAGATTTTGCAACAATAACTTCAGAAGCAGAAATAAATACATATGACCTCTGGTGGCAAAATCATTCTTTACCAAACATTAGAAATTATGTGAAAAATATTTTCCATCAGGTCTTGTATGCGATCAGAGCTTTAGGAGCAGAAATAACGCAGAAAACGCAATTTACCTTTGTGCCCCTAGCGGAAAGTCCATGATTTACTTGAAAATTTTGAATTTATAGGAAAAACATTTCGCCTCGGAAACACTATCCAACAAAGAAGGAATTTTCCAAATCGTACTCTTAGAAGTAGAGATATTGACAAAAATAAGATATATATCTACGCCGCCTGGCGTAGAAACCATGCACTATTTTAAGAAAAAATTTTCCTAAAAGGTTTGTCGACATGAGTAGTATCGGTCAACAAAGGACGTTTTTTTCATTCGAGAATTTAGAAGCTCGTAATTTGCTGCAAATACAACAGAAGCGGAAATTAAGATCTACGCCCATGGTGGACAAACTATTTTTTTGCAAATATAAGAAATTATGTGCAAACGATTTCCCATCAGGAGCTGTATCTGGAGCAGAAAGAATTTTTCAAATCGGAGATTTAGAAGCAGAGATATAGTGGGAAACGCAATTTACCTTTACGCCACCTAGCGGAAAGTCTATGAATTACTTGAAAATTTTTGAATTATATGAAAAACATGTCACACGGAAAACACTATCCAACAAAGAAGGAATTTTCCAAATCGGACTCCTAGAAGTAGAGATATTGACAAAAATAAGATGCACATCTACGCCCCCTGTCGGAGAAACTGTGGAATATTTTAAGAAGAAAATATTCCGAAAAGGTTTATCGATGTGAGTGGCATCAGTCCACGAAAGAATTTTTTAATCGATATTTTAGAAGCTACGATTTTATGGCAAATACATGAACTTCCATTGTGCATGGCTTTTATCGATTATGAAAAAGCCTTTGATTCGGTGAAACCATCAGCAGTTGCAATGGCTCTGAAATCCTTGCGGTATTGAAGATGCATACATTAATATTATTAACAACATCTATGAAAATGCAAGTGCAAAGATTCAGCTGTTTGAAAATACAACACACATAAAAATTGGAAAAGGAGTGAGACAAGGTGACACCATATCTCCGAAGCTCTTTAATGCCACATTGGAAAATGTCTTTCAATCACTGAACTGGGAAAACAAAGGAATAAAGATTAATGGAGATTATCTAACCCACCTTCGTTTTGCTGATGACATAGTCATTTTTGCAACTACCCCATCAGAGCTACAGAGTATGATCCAGGAACTTGCTGACAAGAGTAAAGAAGTGGGATTAAAAATGAACTTTCAGAAGACAAAAGTGATGTACAATGCTTTTACAAGAAATGAAGATTTATCGATTGATGGAGAAGAGCTGGAGATAACAGACACGTACGTTTATCTTGGACAGCAGATATCAAGTGAGGGTTACATTGATGAAGAAATTAATCGGCGTACAAAACTTGCCTGGAGAGCTTTTGGAAGAAACAGCATAATTTTCAAGAGCAATATGCCATTATGTCTTAAAAGAAAAGTGTTTGATCAATGCATCCTTCCAGTGCTTACGTATGGTGCAGAGACGTGGACCTTAGCTAAAAGAGACATACAAAGGCTGCAGACAACTCAAAGAATCATGGAGAGGTGCATGCTTGGTGTAACCACGAGAGATAAGAAGAGGAACACGTGGATCCGAAAAATGACAAGAGTGGAAGACATCATGATCAGAGTTAAATCCCTGAAATGGCAATGGGCTGGACATACTGCCAGAAGAACAGACCATCGATGGACAGCCGAAATTTTAGATTGGATTCCAAGGGACAGGAAAAGACCCAGAAGAAGACCACATGGAAGATGGGTGGATGAAATTCGAAAGTATGCGGGAGTGACATGGAGGAGACTGGCACAAGACAGACCGTTGTGGAGGAAACTTGGGGAGACCTTCGTCCAGCAGTGGATTGATAATGGTTGACAATGATGATGATGACATCAGAAGCAAAAATTAACACTTACATCCCCTGGAGGCCAAAGTATTCTTTACCAAAAATTTGAAATTATATGCAAAAGATTTTTCATCAGGAGATGCCTCCGCTGAAGAAAAATGTTTTCAAATCGGAGTTTTAGAAGAAGAGTTATCAGAGAAAATGTAATTTACTTTTACGCCCCCTAGCTGAAAATCTATGCGTAATTTGAAAAAGTAACTATATTTAAAATACTCTTCGACATAAATGGAATCGAAAGATATAATTTTTTTTCAATCGAATGTTTAGAAGCAAATATGTGGAATAAAACGTATTTTTGAGTTCGACATCATCTGCATTTACGCCCTCTACTGGCGAATTTGTACATCGTAAAAAAACGAAATAAAGGATCATCATTTGCATATTTCAAGCTTCCCAATGCAAAAAGAATTTTTCAAATCGGACTAATAGTTGCTGAGATATCGTGGGTACAGACGGGCGGACGGACGGACAAACCGATAACATAAGCACGATCTTTTTATAAAAGACGTGCTAAAAATGAGGTGGAATTTCTTGAAGAGAGTTATTGAGGTTCTTTTATTGACAGTAAAGCAAAAGTTAGAACACAGAGGACCTGACGAGTCTCTTGAAAGCAAGAACAAGGGAAATTTTCTGAAAATTTTGGAACAGGAAAATTTGATACTGACAGTGATATCATAGCAATGCCAAAAAGTGCTCGTTAAACCTCCCCAAAGTGTCAGAATGAGTTGTTATAAATCTGTAGTCAGTTTGTATTATGTAAAAAATTATCAAATACCAACAGTTCTGGTTTTTACTCCGTTTTGGTTGATGATACCAGAGTTATTAATAATAACGAATAAATGAGTGTTTGCATAAGCTGTTTTTATGGTGAAAATCTATTTGAAAAATGTCTTTGTTTTGTCCATATTACTGACTTGAGCGTAATGGGATTGAGAAATGTGTTATGTGAAAAAATCAATGAAATTGGATTAAACGAAGTTCCTTGTGTTGGCCAGGGGTATGATGGATCATATGTGATGAGTGGTAAGGTGAAGGGCTTGAAATCACTGTTTAAAAAAGAACACCCAAAAGCAGTCCACTGTTATGCACATCAATTAAACTTGAAATGGGTGAATACTTACTGTGACATTTCTAAAGTAAAATTTTTTTTTTAATTTTGCAGTCGTTGCATTCATATTTTTCTCAGCCTGGTAGAACTCATCACAACGTTATATTATAGAAATTCAAGCTGATTTAGATTTGGGCAGAACTGAGATGCAGGCATGAAATGCTACAAGATCAGCTTGTCAAAGTAGAGCGTTAAAATCTGGGATAAAAGCCTATCAAGTTCTTTTAGTGTTTTTTTTAAAAGCTAGAGGACTTAATTGTTTTCTAAATTCCTTCAGGACCATAGTTGTCCTATATACTTGCTCTAGATAAAATAGTTTCTTTGACTGAAATATTAAATAATTATCTTCAGAATCAAACTTTAGACATTTTAGAAGCATCAGGAGGTGAAAAAGCTGTTACACATAGAAACAGCTTGGCAGGCTATTCCCCAGGACGATATCGAAAACCTCTTCCATTCAATGCCACGCCGTGAATAGGCGGTTATCAGTGGCGTATCTTGGGTCCGAGACCTGGGCTATCACTTTTTCTAAATTTAAGGTACATGCTATTGCCAACATGATACCAAATAATAATGAGAATCAGGATTTGAACACTTATTTGTAGGCGAACTCCATTCTTCTTTCCTTTTGTATGAACTTGAGTGTTGCGTTTTCACAAAAATGTTTCTTCCGAGTACTTTTTCATATACAATTAGGGGCTGCGCCTCTGGGCTCGCTACGCTCGTTTCCAGAGAAGCGCTCGGGCCTTGCAGCCTGATCACAAGTACATCACATGAAATAAAAACTGGAAAATTCATATATATTTCAATTTTATTGCATGTCTAAGCAAATAAGGCTTGTTATTCCGAAATATCAGTTTTTTTTTACTGTCGTTAATTTTTGGAAGGTCGGACTTTTGTCGTTTGAACTTATAGCACTTACTAAATTTATGACTAAGAAAAACAGAAGCGGTCCAAAAAGCATTTCCGTAAACCGTAAACCGGTATTCTAAACCGTTAAGGTGGACGTCAAGTAATCTTGCTTCCTATACTTCCAATGGAAAAACATTTGTACACATTTCCTTCACAATTAGTTTGTTCCCAAGGATGAAAATTTGAAAATCGATTAAAATAACTTCATATTATAACTTGGAATACTTAATATTTTCTAAAGCATAACCATAATTATACAAAAAATCAATAACTTTTCCTTTGGTGGTGTTGGAACCAGAAAAAAGATGGCGCGACCTGTTCTTTGATTACGTCAGTAGACAAACAAATGTTGGATTGCATAATTATGCCTATGTTTTAGAAAATATTAAGTATTCCAAGTTATAAAATGAAGCTATTTTAATCGATGTTCAAATTTTCACCATTGGGAATGCATTAATTGTCCAGAAAAATGATGGCGCGACCTGTGCTTTGATTACGTCAGTAGACAAACAAATGTTGGATTGCATAATTATGGTTATGTTTTAGAAAATATTAAGTATTCCAAGTTATAAAATGAAGCTATTTTAATCGATGTTCAAATTTTCATCCTTAGGAACGCATTAATTGTCCAGGAAAAAGATGGTGCGACCTGTACTTTGTTCACGTCAGTAAAAAAAATAATGTTGGATTGCATAATTATGGTTATGTTTTAAGAAATATTAAGTATTATAAGTTACAAAATGAAGCTATTTTAATCGATGTTCAAATTTTCATCCTTGGGAACGCATTAATTGTGAAAAAAATGTGTACAGAAGTTTTTCCATTGGAAGTATAGGAAGCAGAAAAAAAAAGTACTTGACGTCCAACTTAAACAACTGAGATAGCTTTACTAACAAAACATATGCACAACAAATTCTCTGCGTCACAATGGCAGCAGGTCACGAGACCAGAACGTTTCGCTGTAGTTATCGTAGAGACAGACCTCGTTCGCTTCTTTCCTTTTCATCTGTAACAAAAAAAAAATTCCTGTGGATATTTCGTCTTCTTTAGTGGTTCGTATTGACTGTGTTGTGTTTTCATCGTTTTGCCTCACTTGAAGTGAGTGTGAGTGCCTCCTGTTACGTTATTTTTTGTTTCTTCTGTGTGACGCAGTTGAAGCACACAGTGTTGCGTTTTTAGGCGTGCGGCCATGATGGCTGCTTCCCAAATGCAAATGCAAGCTCCTACTGCTGATGTTATCTCCGCTGGATTATCTTCGTCTACTTCGGCCGCTCCTGAGACTACTATGACCTCATCAAGTGTGATTTATCTACTTCAAATTATGTTTCTGCTTCTACAGTGCTTCGTCCTAATGTTTCTGCATCGAATGTTCTTCGTCCTAATTTGCATATCCTGAGTGCCGAGTCACGTTCTGCTAACCTGGCTGCTTCCTTCCACGCTCGTATGCTGCGACTGCTCGTTCAATCCAATCTTCTCATGCACCTGTTTCAATGCAACCAGAATTTTCTAGAGAAGATAATGTTCTCAAGATTCGGATTTCTGACGATTCACCAGCAGGTAAAGAACTTTCCTCAGCTTTGTTATTAAGGGTGTATTTTCAGTCTCTTCGTGACACCCACCTCCCCTCTATTTGGAGGCCTTAGTTAAAGTTGTTCCCAAGGGGAGCATTGTTTCAATTATTCGTATTGGAGGAGGTGATGTTCATTTTGTTCACCAAAAAGCCACTGACACCGTTCTTGCTACAGGCATTGATATTGGCTCCTTTCACTTGCAACCTTTTGCTTCTGCACAGCGCCCGGCCACAGTGACAATTTCTCCAGTGCCTACTGCTATTCTTGACAATTTGCTTGTTGCTGCACTCGGCACTCTTGGTCGAGTAGTGGGAGAGACAAAATTTCTCCCAGCTGCTGCCAGAGACTCTCCATTCAAATTTGTGCAAGGATGACGTCGCCAATACCGTGTTACTTTCCCCACTGACCAAGCCATTTCTAACAGCCCCACAACTATGCAACTTGTTACGGACACACGAACATACGTTTTCAACTTATTTGCTGGTGTCCAGTTTTTCCGGTGTCAAGCTGAGGGACACCTGGATTCTGAGTGCCCTCAGCGCACACCTCCCTTCGTTGAAGGTTCCTGACACACCTCCATCATACACTTCTTCCTCCCTTACTATTGAACAAACTGTTGCCCCAACGTCAACCACGTCACCATCTCTGCTAATTGCTCCTTCAATGACTGCAGATATTTCGTTGTCTTCACTTGTTTCAGTTCCGCCACTGCCATTCAACTCCGAGCAGCCGCTGTCTTTCAAAACTCCTACGCAGTTATTGCCAAGCACTGAACAGCCATTACCATACAACTCCGAGCAGGCGCTTTCTTTCAAAACAACCGCAGTTATTGCCAACACTGAACTGCCATTTCCATTCAACTCCGAGCAGCCGCTTTCTTCCGAAACTACTGCGTCATCTTTGCCCAGCTCTCAAGCGCCACCACTGAGCAACAAATTGCCTCCCGTTTCACAGCCTGTTTCGCAAGTGCAAACACCTGCTTCTGAACTGTTCAAATCTGCTCTCATTGTTGACATGTCACTTCCACCTCTTCCTACTTCGGTGGGCTCCTCTGGAACCAAAACTGCCGGGAAACGCCCAAATTCTACTGAATCTTCTCCTAAGCGTTCGCATCGCACTAGGCGTTTTCGGACCAAATCTTCTGCCACTTCCTCTGGAAACTCACCTGGCGTAGAAAATATTTCTTCTCAACTTCGTACAACAAACAGATTCGCTTGCTTCCCTACTGATGATGATATGGATGTTGCTGCTAATTTTAGTGAATCAGCATCGATTGCTTCGGATGTTGATGGAGATGATTCTTCTCTTCCCACCATTCCCAAACTTTTCGCTCTGTTCAAAAACTGTTCTGTTCCAATGCAACCACTCACATATACTAAACTTCTTGAACTAATTCAACGCCCTAGAATTGACAAATTTCTAACAATCCCATGTATTCAATCCAAGTTAAATTGGTTACCTGAAATGCTTCAACAACTTCAATTGCTTGATGAATTTTTGATTAACGTTTCCGTTCCCCCTGAAGAAGCCCAGCTTCAGCGTCGTCTGTGGTACATGCCGAAGTTGCTCACAGCTGAACTCGAAAAAATCTACAGCCTGTTCATGATTTCCCAACTGACTTGTGTTAGTTTCAACTGCCTCGGCTTTTCGGCCTCGGCAGCTAATGCTCTTGTCTTCGTTGATTTCGTTATCTTAGAGCTGACATCATTCTCCTAAGGCATGCATACTTCATGTGTCTGATGTTTCAGCCCTTTTTCTCACTGATGTTCTCTCTCCTTCAAAAAGTTTGTGCTCACCTTCACATCACCTTGTGTTTTGTCACCACTATCCGTCGGCTCCCACAAAAATTCAAGTGTGCTTCTTCCTAATTCTTCAAGCGAAGTATACAATCTACCTGTGCTATCATCGCAGCATCGACCAACCTTCCCTTTGCCGTTTTCACACAGCTCGTCGCTTCCTCTGCTGCAGATTTCGTCGCTCAGTTACAGCCATCCTACAAACCGAATTTGACATTGCACGGGCAAAACTTCAGGTCAGTTTGGTCACCTCAACAGCCTTGGTTTCAAGTCGTCGTTAATGGCGTGGAACTGCTGGCTTTTCCTTCAGCTTTCCACTACAGTGTTTTTATTCCATCATAAGTGTTCTTCATTAATGTTCTGTGTCTCCGTTTCTGCCCATGAGTGAGACTGAGTTTTTTCTTCTGAATAAACGTTTTGTTTTGAAATTGTTTACCTTTGAACTTGTACTGCTTTACCGTCTGTTTTTTGTTAAGTTTTCGGCGAACTCTTAGACACAGTTTAATATACACTGCGGGACAATTGCTAAGGACGGATCATAAACGGCTATATAGCGCATAAAAAAGTAAGTGTGGTGGGATGCCAAGTGAAATAAAATAATGTCAGAATGCCAGGACATTACAAGAAAGACAATTTATTGTGCTCTGAAATCCAGAAGGCTTTAGAACGTGTTCAAGGGACAAACAGGCCATTTTGTGCAGAATACGTAAACGTGAAAAAAATGCAATTACCGTCAGCAGGCGTTCCGGCGTAAGATGTCAGTACGGGATATGGCCACCATGGAGGGCGATGCAAGATTCCACACGTCGTGTCATGCTTTGCACAACATTATCAAGCAGCTGTTGGGGTTTTTTATCCCATTCCTCTGTCAGTGCACGGATGAGGGTGTCCTTGTTTATTGGAGGGCATTGGCGACCAGCAAGACTCCTCCCCAAAGCATCCCACACATTTTCAATGGGATTCAGATCTGGAGAACGTGCTGGCCATATGAGGCGTTGAATATCCTCGCTCTCAAGACACTCCTGGACAGCGACTGTTCGATGACATGTTGCGTTGTCGTCCATGAAAATGAATCTATCACCGACAGCACCACGGAACATGCAAACATGAGGTAGCAGAACATCATTAATGTATCGTTGGCCAGTCATAGTCCCAGTTGTAAGCACATAAAGGGACGTACGGCCATTTATCATGATGCCAGCCCATACCATTACACTACTTGTCGGATATCGGTCCCTTTCCTGTATGTTTGCTGGACAATATGCAGTACCACTATCACGCCAGATCAGTTGTCGTCGACAATCAGACGATAGACTGTATCTGCTCTCATCTGAAAAGAGGACAGCAGACCAGTCGTTATCAGTCCAATCGCGATGTTGATTGCACCATTGCAAACGGGCGGTACGGTGACGTCTGGACAATGGGATGCACACAACAGGACGGCGGGCGTATAGTCCTCCTTCATGCAAACGTCTGGCGACAGTTTTTCGGGAGATCCGCTTGCCAGTAGCAGCCATAAACTGATTTGCTACCTCACTAGCTGTTCTGCGCCGGTGTCTTTTTGTTGATAGCACTATGTACCGATCTTCTGCAGGTGTCGTACTGCGAACACGACCTCCCCCGTGAAGTTTGCTACACTCTCCATTTGTTTGAAATGATTTCCAAAGCCTTGAAACAACACTGTGGCTGACGTCGAACTCCCTGGCAACATCTGTTATTTTTCGCCCTTCTTCAATCTTGCCAATAATACGGCCACGCGTAAAATCATCTAGGTGATGTCGGGAAGACATACTGAAACTTGCAAGTTCGTCAATTGATTCTTTCCCTTTCAACTTTGCGTTTGAACAACAACGGTCAATACGCGTCAAATCCTTTATATCTCTTATCAGCGCTATGACGTCACGAACAAGTTCGGCAATCCAAAATTTGCATACGCACAACACGTCTTACTGTATCCCGCACTTATGCTAATTTCCACATTTTCCTGCCTTCCATTTTATGGTTGCTATCGTTGCTATTGTCATCCGTCCTTAGCAATTGTCCGGCAGTGTACTATTGTTATCAACGGACTCATAGACTTTTATTTTTACTGCTGTTCAACTGGGCAACCTGTGAGCTCCCTCTTTTTCACACCCTTTACATTGTTGTTATTGTTTTTTTTAAATGCTTGCGTATACCTTGTTCTCTCCCACATCTTGTTACTGTTTTGTATTTTGTACTTGTTCATATTTTGTAGAGGCGTTTTTTATACCTAACATTTTGAGCAATAAATACCTTATGAAGACAAGCCGGCCGCCCCGGTGGCGCAGTGGTCTAAGCGATGGCCTCTGATCATTCGTCCGAAAGGGGTCCAGGTTCGAATCCCGGTGAGGCATGGATGTTGTGTTTGTCTTACGGCACTGTCTCTCTCCTTTCTCTGGAACCAGTGACCCTAAATTAGGGACGGGCGACTGCTTATAGCCCATTGAGTTGCTCACGGTGGTCGTTAAACCTCCAATCAAAAAAAGAAAAAACGACAAGCCGTTCGTTTATTTCCGTTGCGACTTTAAAAAGTGCTTAAAAATCAGAAAATGAATTTTTCTTAATTTTCTTTTTTGGAAAAAGGGACGAAAGTTGCAAGTTTATGCTGTAAAACTTGCAATGCGTTATAATTTATAGTTTGCCATATATCCGTTTTTTGTAAATGGGTCCCATCGCGAAATAGAGAATTTTGTGAAATTTAGAAATTTAATTTTTCGTAAACTAGATCTAAATTCAAAAAAAGGGCGACGAGGTGCAAAACTTCGGTCATGGCACTACATGCCTATAATGTTTCGTGGTTCTGTTGCTGTTAGTGTGTCCGGAACGCGACCTGATAGCACTTTTTTCTTACCTTAACTTTGAAATACAGTAGCTCTTGAAGTTTCGCTAGAATCGAGAAACGGTTTATTTCAGCGTGTTTTCCAAACAATTCTCTACAAACGATGTGAATTTCATATTTTTGTGTTTAATACGTTTTGTGTTGCGAGCTAGGAAAGCAATAGTATCGCGAAATTTCTGAAACAGCGGCAGTTACTTTTTTAGAATAGAGAGAAAATAATGTTTTTCTCTATTAACAAACCAGCCAAGTTGCTTGAATGTGCATGTCCTTGTGTGACTCTAAGATATATCTTGATTCTTTTTAACACGAAAAACCTTCTTTCGGCTGTTGCAGTTGTTAACGAACAGTTTAATATTGATCTGCTAATTTGTACACCTCAATAAACACTATGTCCAATTTTTCAACTTTATGTAACAAGTAATGTTTTTTATTGATTTGTTTTGTGTTCATCAAGGAAATTAAACACATTCAGTTCATTTTTAATCAAGCTGTATCGAAATTTGACGCATAGAGTTCTTTAAGCTTTGATAGTAGATGTTCAGGGAAGCTTTCACAAAATTTATCAAAACAGTTCAAATCCAACAAAACGACGAATTTTAGATATAATATCACTGATTTTAATCCATTGGCATTTCACACAAACTGAAGCAACTCTCGCGAAACACGCGCTGGAAGCATGGAGGGACTGAGTTAGGCCGAAGTCTTCGTTTTTTCCGAGCGAACCCTTGGCTAAAGCAATGGCCACTCACGAGCTCCGTAGCTCATTCATGTTGTCATGGAAATGCTAGCAGGAGATAGTAGTGAAGTTCTTCGTGTCAGAACAGCGAAGTCTCTCGAAGACCTATTTGCGTTACGTTGATGCCGTTGACCATCGCTCGTCAGACTGATTCTCATAATCGAAAGAAGCGAGGCCGCTCGTGTTTTTTTCGCACCGAAAGCATTGACATATCTTAACACCGTTGATAATCGACTTTTATTTGCGTATATTTAATTAACTGTTATTTGTGCATTCTCTGGGCTTCGCAGCTAGTCTAGCTAGTCTCGAATATACGCCACTGGCTGTTATTGTAAAAACACCAACGTTTACCACAATCAAAAGTTTATTATACATCGACTATAGTTTCGCAGAGCGTTTGGCTCATCTTTTTCAAGACGAAATTAAGCCGAGCCAAACGCTTTGCGAAACTATAGTCGATGTATAATAAACCTTTGACTGTGGTAAATGTTGGTATTTTCATTCTATCTCAACACCACAAGTTCTGTTGCCATAAATTATATAGTCTGTTATTGTTGCTCAATGAGCTTTACACGACACTGAGTTTTAAAGCGAAAAAATCTTGTATAACTTTACAAATGTAATCAGGTATCTGGTGTAACATGAGGAATCTGTGATATAAATTTTATTTGAATAGAGTGGTTCTTTCTTGGTGCTGCAGTTTTCACAAGCATTTATGTATAACCTTCGTTTGCCGACAGTGGAATTCAAACTCACATCTTCGTGCTTCGGAGCGGCTGTTCTCCCATTTGAACTATACCGGCAGGATTTTCTCTGCTTCATTATCCATTTGAATCATCCGTAACAAACGTAATGTCTCTTGAAAGCATCTTTAATCCAATGTTTCTTATAATTTAGTAGTTTATTTGTGACCAAGTGCTTCTGACTAACAAAGCGGAGGGACATTTCTCCAAGCTCCTGTTTTCACCGCCAGATCCAATGTGAAATAGTAAGAGCCTTTATTCGCGGTCGTATATTATGTTTCGCCCACGTTCTGTGCTTAAGGGAAAGAAGTAAATGACATTCGTGAGAAATGTGGAGCTATATCGTCTTTTGTAGTGATACAAAGCGGGTTTCTTCCATTTCACTGAAGTCTTTCGTCGACGCCTGCGCTTTGTCACATTCAACAATCGAGTGTTCGTCACGGAAGAATTACATCTGACTTCCTCTGCGAAATACCTTTTTTTCTTTATGCGTTGGATAAATATAATAAAACATTAGATCTATTGACCAAGTCGGTGCCGATTGCTTGGAAGTGTTGTATTATCGTATTTTTCTTCGGGTGATTCTTTCTTCTTCATGTAGAATGGAAGTTCATGTTGCAGATCTTACCGCTGCAGGTCGCTGTCAGTAACATTCAATGTCATCCTGAATCTTGCGTTCAATGGACTCTGACTTTTATCCACAGTAATTGTTTGGCTAACTCACAGCTATAGTTTTGATTAGTAGGACTTCCTCTTGAAAATGAGACAAAAAAGTATTTCTTCAAAGCATAGAAGCAAATCGAACACTGAGCTCAGAATCTGAATGACTTCTTTCATGCTTTTCTGCAAAACCTTTATTTTTTCCTTTTCCTCTCTCCCGTTTTGTATAAATCTCCGAACAAAGTTTATTTGTCGGATTTTACAAACGACACGAAGTAAATTATGACCTCTCACTTTCTTGTTATCCATGCATTTCTAACTTTTATCTAACTGATACCCCAACAAAAAAATATGACTCTTTTCGTGCTATTTCCTTTGTGTCTCTACTGCTTTTCGTTATCTTTTACTTCTTGAAAATTAGAAACAAAACAAAAGATCTCTAATACTAATATCTAACTAATAGAATAAATTTAAAATCTTTTAGATTTTCATATTTGGCAATTTTCTTTGTTATGTGCATTATAGCGTCAAGAAAAAATTTGGAGGTAGATGGGATTCACCTCAGTCGTACTCTGTTCAACACACTTTTACAAGTAAATTTATTTTGAAGATAAATTCAAAACTATTACACTGCCGGAAAGTGAAAAAAGAACACCAAGAAGGAATTGGCGGACGATCATGAAATTTACATATGTTGATGGGGTCGAGCTTACGTAGGTGTGATGTTAATTTCGAGACCAACCGGTGAGCGCTTACGCCACAGCACGGCATAATATGCAAATTATCGTCGGTGGTATTTAAGGAGTACGGCGAAGTGAATGTAATCAGTCGTAGGCGTACGGACACGTGCGAAGACCCTGAAGAAGCTGCAATGCCTGGACATGGAAGACGTGTACGATTTCAGCAGTTATCGGACTTTGAGCGAGGTCGTCTAGTCGGACTCAGCGAGGTCGTCTAGTCGGACTCGGTGAGCCCGGGTGGTCGTATCATCGTATTGCGGAGCGAATTGGACGGGAAGTATCGGTGGTGGTACGATGGTGGCGTAGATGGTCCGAGGAACATTCCCACACGAGAAGACGTGGAACCGGGAGTCACAGACGAACTGATGAGCGGACCGATCGACGCATAAGAAGAGCGGTGTTGTCATGCAGAACATCCACTGCTACGCAAATACAAGCTGCCGTTGCACCTGAGGTAACTGTGCGAACAATCCTCAATCGTGTACTGGAGGCAGGACTAGGATACCTGATCGGGAGTGATAGCTGATCGCTCCCCACACCAGAAGACCAAGTGTAGGCCCTGTGTGCCTCTGGCATGTGTACCTCTGACTCCAGCCCACCGTCAGGAACGGCTGCAGTGGTGTCGCCAACGTCTGCACTGAAGAACGCAATGACGATCTGTCGTGTTCAGCGATGAAAGCAGATTCTGCTTGGGAGCCTCCGGTGGTCGTATGCGTGTTTGCAGACTCGCAGGGGAACGTCTCCACCCTTCTTGCATCCGCCAGCGACACACAGGGCCTACATCTGGTCTCCTGGTGTGGGGTGCGATCACCTATCACTCCCGTACACAGCTAGTGTTTGTATTGGGTACGTTAAACAGCACCTCCTACATCAACAACATCATTCAGCCCGTTGTTGTGCCATTTGTAAGGTTGGTCCATCGTGGTGTTTTCCAGCAAGATAACGCACGCCCACATACGACACGTGAAACGCAACATGCGCTTCAGGGTGTGAGACAACTTCCATGGCCTGCACGTTCACCAAATTCCTCCCCCATTGAGAACGTCTGGGATTTTATGGGACAACGACCTTTCCGGTCTCCACGGCCAGCCACGACCATCCCCGATTTACGCGTCCAGGTTGAGGATGCTTGGAACTCAATACCCCAAACTTACATTCAACATCTGTACGACAGACTCCATGTCAGAATTGCACAGTGTGACGCCGTTCATGGCGGTTCAACCTCGTACTAACCATGTTACATGGAAATGTTATTTTTCAGTTTACCACCAAATACAGCTGTTTTTTGCCACAATGTTTTGATCACGTTATCCTCTGTATTCCGTTATTATGCTGTATAAATTTCGTTGGTATCAGACGTCTCCTTCTTGGTGTTCTTTTTTCACTTTCCGCCAGTGTACTTCCATCGTCTTCAACTTAAATTTGCTTGGTGTTATTCTAAGAGTTGTGTTTCCCATGTGCACTAACATAGCATCATTGCTGGGTTGCACCGTATAATGTGTCTCCAGATGTTCGACTAAATGTTTGTGCTGTCATCTATTTGCTGACTGAGAGTTTCAAGTATCATTCACATAAAAATTCTGGAGTAAAAGGAGTTCGTAGATCTATGGTAGGGTTTGTTACACTACTGTTATTTCGAGTTTATCTCATTAAACCCCCAAACAAACAAACAAAATATTTTCGCTACCGAAACGGAAACTGACGTGCTTTATTACTGAGTCTTGCGCAATCATTTGACATTGTACGTCTATTTACCTTTATTAGACGAAATAATTTCAGCTCGGTAGGCACTTTACACCTTTTTCCCTGACGCACGATGAAAGACTGAGTCTGAATGAACAGAAAAAGGAAAGTTGTGTTTCCCACAGTGCCTTTAGTGAATATAACTTCAGCGAAAAGGAAAAACTGCAAGTAATCTGCGGTAAAGTAGGTGAGCATTGCCTTTCGTTTTATCCATTTTGGATCTTTTTCAATTTCTCGATGTGTTGTATACAATGATACACAAATTCATTTAATATTCATCTATTATTTTCATGTAACTGTTCATTCATAGTTTATTTTTGAATTTTTGGCAACATGATGAATATCATTTGGAAGCATTCGATTTGCATTCCTTCAAAAAAATGCCCGTAAGTCCAGTATTTTTGCAGAAATTGTCAAGGGAAATGCATAGTGAATTTGTGGAACATACCATGCGTAACCTAGCCAAATCTCAATTGATTTTAATGAACAATGAGGCAATTGAGTAATGAGACTGAGGTTTTAAAAAAATGGAAAATCAAGAAAATTTAGGTGAATATATTTTATTCAAAGTACATTCTTCCTGCTTTAATACAAACAAGAAAGACGACACCGAATTTTCTGGTGTAATAAGCACGTCTTTTGAATCCGTTCTGACGCAAATTAAATTTATCAAAGCTATTAAAAGTCAATGGAACCGGTATGGAAAACAATAGTATCTGACCGAAGAAAGAAGTTTTTCAATCGGGTCTTTAATCCTTCAGATATTGCTGTAAACTGAACCGTGAGCTTACGAACTCGTAGAAACAGAGTTATCGACAAAATTAAGATGTTACCTTACGTCCCTTGGTGGGAAAAACCATGCATTACTTTAGGAAGAAAGTATTCTCAAAAGGTTTATCCATATGAGCGGTATCATTCCAAGAAAAACAAATTTAGTCGAGTTTTCAGGAGCCCAGATTTTGCTACAAATATAACAGAAGCAGAAATTAATTACCCGTGATGACCAAACCATTTTTTACCACACATTTTTTATAATGTAAAAATTACTTTCCATCAGGTCTTGTATGCGATACAGGAAGAATTTTTCAAATCGGAGTTTTAGGAGCAGAAAACGCAATTTACCTTTGTGTGCCCTAGCGGAAAGTCTATGATTTACTTGAAAATTTTTAATTTATAGGAAAAACATTTCGCATCGGGAATCCTATCCAACAAAGAAGTAATTTTTCAAATCCGACTCTTGGAAGTAGAGATATTGATAAAAATAAGATATACATGTACGCCCACTGGCGTAGAAACCATGCATTGTTTCAAGAAGAAAATGTTCCTTAAAGGTTTGTCAACATGAGTAGTATCGGTAAACTAACTACTTTTTTTTCAATCGAGATTTTATAAACTCATATTTTGCTGCAAATACATCAGAAGCGGAAATTAAGACTTACGCCACCTGATGGCCAAACCATTTTTTACGAAAATTAGAAATTATGTGCAAAGGATTTCCCATCAGGAGCTGTATCCAGTGCAGAAATAATTTTTTTCAAATCGGAGATTTAGAAGCAGAGATATAGAGGGAAACGCAGTTTACCTTTACGCCCCCTAGCGGTAAGTCTATGAATTACTTGAAAAAAATTTAATTTATAGGAAATAAATGTCACACTATAAACACTATCCAGCAAAAAAGAAATTTTTTAAATCGGACCCCTAGAAGTAGAGATATTGACAATAATAAGACATACATCTACGCCCCTGGCGTAGAAACCATGCATTATTTTAAGAAGAAAAAAAAATGTTTCTAAAAGGTTTGTCGACATGAGTATTATCGGTCTAAAAACGATGTTACTTTCAATCGAGAATTTAGAAGCTCATATTTTGCTGCAAATACATCACAAGCGGAAATTAAGATTTACGCTCCCTGGTAGCCAAATTATTTTTTTTTCAAATATTAGAAATTATGCGCAAACGATTTCCATCAGAAGCTGTATCTGGTGCAGAAAGAAGTTTTCAAATCGGAGATTTAGAAGCAAAGATATAGGGAGAAACGCAATTTACCTTTACGCCCCCTAGCGGTAATTCTATGAATTACTTGAAAAAATTTTAATTTATAGGAAATAAATGTCACACTATAAACACTATCCAGCAAAAAAGAAATTTTTTAAATCGGACCCCTAGAAGTAGAGATATTGACAATAATAAGACATACATCTACGCCCCTGGCGTAGAAACCATGCACTATTTTAAGAAGAAAAAAAATGTTTCTAAAAGGTTTGTCGACATGAGTATTATCGGTCTAAAAACGATGTTACTTTCAATCGAGAATTTAGAAGCTCATATTTTGCTGCAAATACATCACAAGCGGAAATTAAGATTTACGCTCCCTGGTAGCCAAATTATTTTTTTTCAAATATTAGAAATTATGCGCAAACGATTTCCCATCAGAAGCTGTATCCGGTGCAGAAAGAAGTTTTCAAATCGGAGATTTAGAAGCAAAGATATAGGGATAAACGCAATTTACCTTTACGCCCCTAGCGGAAAGTCTATGAATTACTTGAAAATTTTGAATTTATAGGAAAGAAATGTCACACGGAAAACACTATCCAACAAAGAAGGAATTTTTCAAATCGTACTCCTAGAAGTACAGTTATTGACCAAAATAAGATATACATCTACGCCCCCAGGCGGAGAAATTGCGGAATATTTTAGTAAGAAAATATTCCGAAAAGGTTTATCGATGTAAGTGGCATCTGTCCACGAAAGAATTTTTTCGAATGATATTTTAGAAGCTCAGATTTTGTGGCAAATACATCAGAAGCAAAAATTAACACTTACGCCCCCTGGTGGCCAAAGTATTATTTACCAAAAATTCGAAATTATATGCAAAAGGTTTTCCATCAGGAGATGTATTCGCTGAATTTTTTTTTTTTTTTTTCAAATCGCAGTTTTAGAAAATGAGTTACCGGGAAAAATGTAATTTACTTTTACCCCCCCCCCCCCCCTAGCGGAAAATCTGTGCGTAATTTGAAAAAGAAACTATATCTAAAATACTCTTCGACATAAATGGAATCGAAAGATAAAATATTTTTTTCAATCGGATGTTTAGAAACAAATATGTGGAATAATAGGGATGTAAGGTCAGGTGATGCGTAACATCACAGCCTCTCCTTGACAAATGTCAACCCCGCCTTCTCGTGGTGCATCCTGTTCCCACTAAAGGGGCTCTGACGACCGCCAATAGCGGTATAACTATACCATCGGGATCAGAGGAAATGCTATCCCACACTCACCAACCCGCTTGGCCAGCGTGGTGAGTTATGGCCAAACACCTCCAAAATGACTCTACAACTTAAATCTTGGCCCTCAGTCTCCGGCAGTTGGAATGTACCTGGCCAAGGCAGCGGCCAGTGCGACATGAAGGCAGAGGGTGCTAAGAATCCCCGGAGGACCGGACTAGGCTGCCATTTGATGCTGACCTTGGCTACCTATAACGGACGCTCCCTATCTTCTGATTCAAGGCTTCTTGAATTGGAAGAGGAACTACAAAGGATCAAGTGGGACATCGTCGGGCTAAGTGAGGTAAGGAGAAAAGGAGATCTCATTGAACTGAAAAGTGGACATCTCTTCTATTATCGTGGGACAGATACTGGCAGAACTAGTGGTGTTGGATTTATAATAAACAAGAAACTGAAGGATAAAGTGGTAGAAGTTGAAAGTTCCTCTGACAGAGCTGCACGACTCGTTATCCAACTATCGAGAAGATACCAGGCTCAGATTATTCAAACTTATGCACCCACCACAAGTCATCCTGAAGAAGAAATTGAAGAATTTTATGAGGAAATTCGTCATCTAAATAATAAAGGTAAGCAGCACTTGAAGATAATTATGGGAGATTTCAATGCAAAAATAGGGCAACGGCAACAGAATGAAACTTCAGTAGGTAAATTCGGTCACGGCAACAGAAACCAGCGTGGAAATACTCTCGTTGAGTTTGCAGAGGCAGAAGATTTTTCATCTTGAACTCCTTTTTCAAGAAAAAGCCACACAGGAAATGGACATGGAGACATCCAATTGGGACGACAAGTGAAATTGATTTTATTATGTGTAACAAAAAATTCGTCATCGAAGACTGCAGTGTGCTGAACAAGTTCAACACAGGTAGTGACCATAGATTGGTGAGATGTAAGATGCACCTCAACACTAAACTGGAACGTGGCAAGCTCATAAGACAAACAAAATGTATTGACATAACCAACCTTAAAAAACACCATAATACTTTCAAGTTGGAACTGAAGAACAGATTCTCTGCTTTAGAAGGCCTAACAACGGAAGAAGTGGATATTTCGGAAGTTAACAGAAAAGTAACCAAAGCTCTAATGGAAACAGCAACAAAATTAGCTGGGTCTAAGAACAAGTTGCATGTGAACAAATTATCAGGAAAAACCAAAATGTTGATGCAAAAAAGAAGAGAGATGAGGACAACTAAAGTAGATGTGACTTCCAAAGTGGAATATATAGAGCTATGCAAGACAACACGAAAAAGTATCACTGAAGACGTAAGGAAATTCAACTGTGAGCTAGTGAGGAAAGCAATTGAAAACAACCAAAGCCTTAAGATAGCAAAGGGACATCTCAGTAAGGGAAGAAAACAGATTATGGCTCTGAGAAAAGAAGATGGTTCTATAACAAGAAATAGAGGCGAAATTTTGACAAGAGTGAAAGATTTCTACTCCAAATTATATGAAAGGGATGATACATGTACTCCAGACATCATGAAAGGTACCAGAGTTCTTCCAGTCCTCCCAGCAGAAGTTGCTCATGCAATCAAGAACATGAAGCGAGGGAAAGCTCCAGGAGAAGATGGAATTACTATAGACATCATACAAGAAGCAAGTGGAGAAATTGAAACAGTACTTGCCCAAGTTTTCATTCGATGCCTTAATGAAGGGAAGATTCCTGAGGATTGGAACAATGCTACAATGATCCTGCTACATAAAAAAGGTGACATTGAGGATCTCAGGAACTACAGACCTATCAGCCTCCTATCTGTGGTTTATAAAATCTTCACTAAAGTTCTTTCACACCGCTTGAAGGTAACACTGGACATGGCTCAACCGAGAGAACAAGCTGGATTCAGGAGTGGCTACAGCACAATAGATCATATCCACGTACTGAGAGAACTGATTGAAAGAGCGAGGGAATATGAACTTCCATTGTGCATGGCTTTTATCGATTATGAAAAAGCCTTTGATTCGGTGAAACCATCAGCAGTTACCACGGCTCTGAAATCCTGCGGTATTGAAGATGCATACATTAATATTATTAATAACATCTATGAAAATGCAAGTGCAAAGATTCGGCTGTTTGAAAATACAACACACATAAAAATTGGAAAGGGAGTGAGACAAGGTGACACCATATCTCCGAAGCTCTTTAATGCCACATTGGAAAATGTCTTTCAATCACTGAACTGGGAAAACAAAGGGATAAAGATTAATGGAGATTATCTAACCCACCTTCGTTTTGCTGATGACGTAGTCATTTTTGCAACTACCCCATCAGAGCTGCAGAGTATGATCCAGGAACTTGCTGACAAGAGTAAAGAAGTGGGATTAAAAATGAACTTTCAGAAGACAAAAGTGATGTTCAATGCTTTTACAAGAAATGAAGATTTATCGATTGATGGAGAAAAACTGGAGATAACAGATACGTATGTTTATCTTGGACAGCAGATATCAAGTGAGGGTCACATTGATGAAGAAATTAATCGGCGTACAAAACTTGCCTGGAGAGCTTTTGGAAGAAACAGCATAATTTTCAAGAGCAATATGCCATTATGTCTTAAAAGAAAAGTGTTTGATCAATGCATCCTTCCAGTGCTTACGTATGGTGCAGAGACGTGGACCTTAACTAAAAGAGACATACAAAAGCTGCAGACAACTCAAAACAGCATGGAGAGGTGCATGCTTGGTATAACCAGGAGAGATAAGAAGAGGAACTCGTGGATCCGAAAAATGACGAGAGTGGAAGACATCATGATCAGAGTTAAATCCCTGAAATGGCAATGGGCTGGACATACTGCCAGAAGGACAGACCATAGATGGACAGCCGAAATTTTAGATTGGATTCCAAGGGACAGGAAAAGACCCAGAAAAAGACCACATGGGAGATGGGTGGATGAAATTCGTAAATATGCGGGAGTGACATGGAGGAGACTGGCACAAGACAGACCGTTGTGGAGGAAACTTGGGGAGACCTTCGTCCAGCAGTGGATTGATAATGGTTGACAATGATGATGATGATGATGTGGAATAAAACGTTATTTTGAATTCGACATCATCTGCATTTACGCCCTCTAGCGGCAAAATTGTACATCTTAAAAAAACGAAATGAAAGATCATCATTCACATATTTCAAGCTTCCCAATGCAAAAAAAATTTTCAAATCGGACTAATAGTTGCAGAGATACCGAGGGTACAGACGGACTGACGGAGGACGGACGGACAAACCGATAACATAAGCACGATGTTTTTTTTTTACAAAAGACGTGCTAAAAATGGTACGATCAGTCAACGAAAGGAAAGACCTGCATATATCATGCTGTGATATGGAATGAAAAGCTGATGTCAGTCCTTTGCATTTCTTATTTTTGTCTTGAAAAACAAAAACTTTTCCTTTTAAAGACAGCTTTAATTTAAGGAATAAAAAGTAGCCACAAGGTGATAAACCTAAAGAATAGGGAAGATGGTTGAATACACACACTTTTTTCGTGCCAGAAATTGCTGTATGCTGACTGCTCTGTGTGTATGGGTGCGTTACCGCGATGAAGGAACCTTTGCCTGATTTTGTACTCAGGTCTGACGCGAACAATCGTCTTCCAAAATCGTTCCAAAATAGATGTGTAAGCCTTGACAGTTGCAATTGTACCTTCAGCAATAAACTTCTGATACAGAATTCCCCTGTTGTGCTTTCAGGAATGAACTAGTGATACAGAATTCCCTTAATAAATACACAGTTGACGTGGATTAGGAACATCAAATAGAAGTCATACATACATTTGTATTTATTATTCATTCGCCTTCTTGTTATTTATTCAGTTGCTACTATTCATCTTTGGTGAATCCCCAGCTCTGCGCGGGGCTCCAGAAAAAGCAACCTGCCAGGTGGTTTGGCAGTTTGTCGTATGTGAGTCTGGAGAATTTCGAGGCAGCTGTGGTGCAGTGGAAGCATGTCCGGCGCGTAACTGGAAGACCCTGGGTTCGATTCCCGTGGCGGCTGATAAAAATTTATCCGTGACTCAATTATAAACGTGGAAAGAGCGATGACTTCTATTAAAATTCCCTTGTCGTAAAAGCACACAAGCATTGTCTTGATTTTTAACTTATGTAACCTGACACCTTCTTTCCTCTGGGTGACTGTGGTGACTTCCACTGAGCACTCTCACTCTTCGTTTCAGGATCATAACAAAATCAGTCTGTACTGTCATCTGCCACAATGCTTTGGAGAAAAATTTGCAATTTTTCTGCAGTCTCCAGAATGCCTTTTGTGTCCTTCATTGGTGCACGTTTCTGGTCGTTTGACAAAGCATGCGGAACTAAACGAGCACAAATATTTTTCACCAAATGTTGCGCTAAAATTTGACGGATCGTCTCCTTATTAACACCGGGCTCACATTGCAGCATCCTCAAGGTCACACAACGATCATTTTTTATCCTTTTGAGAACTTTCTCAATGAGTTTAGACGTGCGCAGTGAAATTCGGGTCTAGGCCTTTCGTCATTTTCCAAATCTTCTCGCCCATATATGAAACTTGCATACCATCACAATATTTTTGTACGAGATAAGCAATCAGCCTCATACAGATAACGCAACAATTCAACAGTTCAGATGCAGTTGTATCGATTTACAAACAACCGGATATTTGCTCACTGCTCCATGATAGAACAGGGACGTCATTCTTCCACCGAATGACGTCATACACAGCGTACATAATCATCTGCGCAGTTCTCACTCAAACTCTGTTGCTACCACGTCCTAATATATAATTTGCTAGAGTCCACCTCCTCCGTGCCACTTTTTAAGTCGTCATAGCAACAACCAAAAAACAAATGTTTGTGACATCACGCTTAGCTTTTCGTGTTTTCGTGTAGATGACGTCATCACCTACACGCACACTGTCCACACGTATATCACTTTGTTTCGTTGTCATAGCAACAAAAACACAGCTGCTGGTGTGACGTCATCTAATCCAAATCATTTTTACATGATCTCAGAGATGCGTTACGTCATATGGTCAACTCTTTAGAGATACGAAAACTTTACATCAGAAATTTTGGTTCACCACCTGAACCGGTGTTTAGCCAGCTGTATGTGGCAACGTCAGGAGTACGGCGATCTGACGACATCAAGATAAAAATAGTTCACGGAAAAGAACAGGGGAAATGGATACAGGGTTCACTGTCAGTGTATACGAAAAATGCTGTCTGAAAGGGGTCCGGGTTCGAATCCCGTGAGGCATGGATGTTGTGTTTGTCTTACGGCAGTGGCTATCTCCCTTCCCTGGAACCAGTGACCCTGAATTAGGGATGGGAGACTGCTTATAGCCCATTGAGTTGCTCATGGTGATCGTTAAACCAACCTCCAATCAAAAAAAAAAATGTTGTGTACCAGGAAGTGTTGACGAAATAGAGACTAAAGGTTGTATACAAAACACATAACAAACAGACAGCCTGTCCTATCAAATTCCATAATCGACTGCTCGAGAAATTTTCAGAAAGCCGTGATCCAACGTCGACATCTATTGACGTGGAAGTCAGAAACACAATAAATAAATGTCAATAATTTCTGTATCAAAAAATTTATTTTTCCCCGTCTTATTGACGGGCTTTCATCTAACAGCTGATAAATGACTTATAAAAAATATGCCTTCTCGACCCGTGTATTTTAAACGTGATTTTGTTTTTAAAATAAGTCTCATTTCTTTATTGCTGCACTCTGTCAGATCTGCTCCATATGGTTGTGCGCAAGTTAGTATACACGCCTTTATTAAATACAATGAAATCCTCTCTTCCCCTATATTAAATAAGAAGTGACGCTGCTTATACTGAGAATTTCTAAGCAGTATAAACTGCTCAAGTACATCCTTTTCATCTCGAACTTACACAAATTGAATGAGATGTGATAATCATATGGAATCTCAGGATCTATTGATATTGATTAAGGAACTCCTGTGTTTATTTTTACTAACGTAGTTTAAACATGAAATGCTGTTTGTAATACAGCTGCGTCTTCATATTTGGAAATCGAGCTCCAGATAAAATCCAATTATTTAAAGGATGTGTCAGATCCAACCAAACAGAGAAATATAAGCATCTTATGAAGTGAAACAAGAAGGTATATTAAATGGTTTCCTATATTTTCCCTTGCATTCTCTTCGGGTGTTTACCTTCTGACATGCTAACATCTACACGTCTCTACGCCCTATGATTATAATTTCATATTAGTGGCATTCCTCCTGCATATACATCGAAGAGTCGGAATATTATAACCACCCCTAATATGATGTTGGCCCTCCACGTGTCGTTCTAACCCGGCGAGCATGGACGCTACAAAATTTCTAAAGGTATTTTGTAGTATCTGGTCCAACACATTACCAGCAGATTATTTAACTCTTGTAAGTTACGTGGTTGAGCCAACACAAACTACAGATAATCGATTGGATTGGTGTCTAGGGATTTTTGAGTCGGAGGCAATACTGGAAGTTTTCTTTATGTTCCGTGAACCATTCTTGAAAAACCTGTGCCATGGATCATTAACCTGCTGAAAGAAGGCACTACTAGAGGTAAATAACATTGCCGTGAAAGGATGAACCTGGTCTAAAGTGATGTCTATGTAGGTGGTAGAAGTCATAGTTTCCTGCACATGAATGACTGGGCTCAGCGTTTCCCAGCAGAACTTTGCCCGAAGCATTGCACTTTCTCCATCTGCTTTTTTTCAATCCCACGGTGCATCCTGCTGCCAAGATTTCCCCAAGGTAAACGAATCACACGTATCCGGCCGTCCACATGCTGTAACAGACATGTAATGCATTGATTATGATACGCTTTCCAACATACTAGAAATCATTACTCAAGTTATGAGGATAATGGCTGTGGAATAAATATCGCTCCTGTGCCCTTACCTTTGACCCCATTTCGATTATATTAAACAGAATCGGTTCACTATACCTCCGGAATAACATACTAAAGTTTTGTCGCAATAGAAGCCTTGTTTTAGTCAAGTTATGAGGATAATGGCTGTGGAATAAATCTCACTTCTGTGCTCTGATCATTGACCCCACTTTGATGATATTCAATAGAACCGGTTCAGTGTACCTCTGGAACAACATGATAAAGTTTTGTCGCAATCGAAGCATTTTTACGTAAGTTATGATGCATAAGAGCGATGGAAGGGATCCCACTTCCTTCCATCGCTCTTATGCATGTCCTGACCTTTGACCCATTTCGCCCATTTTCAATAGGGTTCGTCCTCTGGTTATCTCTTACCACATACTAAAATTTCATCGTGATCGAACCATTTTTCCGCGAGTTATCGTGCGGACAGGCAGACAGACAGACGGACAAAGCTGGAGCATATATGTTTCTTCAACCTACGGTTGGAAAGCGTAAAAACGAGGTTCATCGGATTAGACGATCTTCTTGCAATCATTCAAGATTCAATTTTGGTTCTTGCGTGCTCTTTGCAGGCACTTTCATAAGGTATTTAATACATTGTCAAAAATACAGTACAATAATAGCATTTAAAGAAGAATAAAATATGTACAAACACTAACAAACAAGCACAAGCCGGTGAACACACCGGAAACAGAAAATTTAAAGTCGCTCTGGAAGTACAAAGTCAACACAGTGGCTCAAGTTAAGAAAGAGTCAATGCTGTAGAACACCACACAGAATAAGTGCGCTCGGAAAAAACTGATTACAAGTGCACATTGTAGGCGCTTTCGAAGGTGAACCGCGGTTAACATGGCCAATCGGAGCTGTCTACGGCCAAGCGGACCCCATTTTCAGCACGGTTCGATGTACTGTGTGATGTGGCACATTACTCCTGTCAGCAGCATCTAAATTATTGATGAGTTGCGTCACAGTATGCCTTCTTTTTTGCTTGTACCATACGGGATAGTCTTCGCTCACCTTTAGCATCAATGAAATGTGATCGGCCCACTCCTTGCCCGTGGTTCGCGGTCTTTCTCTCCTTAGACCCCATTTGGAGGGCATTAAACACAGCTGACCGTGAGTACCGCACAAGTCTTGCCGTCTCGGAAATCCTCTGACCTAGTTGTCTGGCCATTACTATTTGACGTTAATCAAACTCGCTTAATTCCGTTATCTTTCCCAGCTGAAGAACAAGAACAGCGCGTATTAACAGAGCTCAGCATGAGATGTTATAACGTCTAATGATCTTCACATGCGCCGACGTCGATCTGCTGTTACTCCGATTTGTATAAAGACGTGCTGGTCATAATGTTTTGGCTCTTCGGTGTAAATACAGAGAAATCTTGGTTATAGGTTTTGCAATTATGCGTTTATATGGAATTTGCGTTAGTTCCGATATTTTACTGCAGTTTCAATCGCTTTTTCAGTCCGGCTATACGTAATTAATTTATACGCTTTTTAAAATCATACGTTTTGCCTAAATTTCAGATTACCAGAAATACACAGTTCATTGATTCTTTTATTCGGAACACGGTATGTTACAACTTTGAATGTATCGAGACAGTGTCGATGTGTTCTTTCTTGATGCAGCTAAAGTTGAACCTTGATTTCACCAGAGAACGTTATGTCCTTTACTTTCAGTTTGAATGAAAAATTGGTTTCGCATTTCACTTCACAAATGCGTATGCACTGTTTACAAATTGATAAATCTC
The DNA here is from genome assembly GCA_039090855.1 of Macrothele yani. Lineage (NCBI taxonomy): Eukaryota > Metazoa > Arthropoda > Arachnida > Araneae > Macrothelidae > Macrothele > Macrothele yani. The sequence continues at coordinate 104,260,299 of CM077002.1, read as the reverse complement.
TAGGATAACACTTTCTGGCTTTACCATTTCGTAGGGTAGTAGAATAAAATCCTAGATTTATCATCAATATCCATCATTCCGGTTTCAAATGGATGCACGCAGAATCGGCAGAAAAAAAGGTGTTAGTTCATGTATTGCATATTTTTGAAGTACTGGTCTCGGATTCTTTGTTGTGAGGAATTCTGAGACCTCACAACTAAGAATATTCTTGAATCAGGATTATAATAGACAGAGATGTCGACTGAGAAGTTTGATTTTCATAGCCATTATGATTTTCGCAGTGCGATAAAATATATTATAATTTGCAACTCTTTTTTTTTTCTTTAGCCGATAATTCAGCCTTAAATAAATCATTATTTAGGAATATATTTTACTCCTTCAAAGTATAAATTTCACAATAGTATTTAACATTTATACGTTTTTAAGGTGATCCCGTAGATAACCGCATAACCGAGGTTCTACTGCTACAGTTTTTCTACGGAATCACCTCGGCATCGGCATTTCTGCAAATTCAGTTTGCTCTTCAAACATCTTGTCATGTGCTAAATCTTTTGCTTTGCCACAGTCTTTAAAATTTTTACTTTTAAAAGAAATCCTTATTGGCAATCTTCTATAGCAAAATATACTAGTTAGTGGTCCTCCAGTTATTCCATCCCATCTGTATTGTTTCTCATTTCTTTCCAATCCTTATCTTCTTTTAACCATGCATTAAGATGTTTCAGTCTCCCTGATATTTTATTACGTCTTATTTTACTTTTTACTACAGCATCTACACAATTCTCTCCTGTCTCGCAACAGTTGTATTCTCTTTTTATTTAAATTTTCTTGATTCCTTTATTAAGTAAGTAATCCTTGCCTTCAATTTTGTACCTTTCTTTTTTTCGTTTTGATCGTGCTTAAGAGCACTACATCAATCTATAAACCAGGAATTTACTCTTGCCGTTATGACACTCATAGCGATGTCAAATAATAAAGGGCTTAATCCAACGTGCTGGTAAAAATATCTAACAACGGTACGCTGCTTTTGAGACATTTACGCGACGTTTTGAGAAATTTGTTTATGAACCTCACAAATTTCCTTTGTTCGGTATTCTCTCTCAGGCAACTTGATATTTACTACTAGGGCACTCATCACATATCGTCTCCATAGCTATAAGTACGGTGTGCCTTGTTTTCTTATTCTCTGCACTTTCTCATATGCTTTATCAAAGCGACATGACGTATACTTTGCTTCTTCCACAAATAAATCAAAACTGCTCTTCAACCAGCTTTACTTCGTCCAGTAATCTCTATTTCAAAATATCTTCATGATTACCAAATCTAGTTTTGTGCTCCGGTAGCTGTTTAAATCCTGCTTCTCCTCGTTTTTTCAATACCTTTTCTGCCAGTCATTGCGATCTACCCCATTTCTGGTAGTGGTGAATTGGAACCTACATCTTACTTCTCTGGAGTCGGACATTCTACCTATTGAACTACACCGGCAAATTATAAAAATATATGCTTTGTTTCAGGATGGAAATATTCTGGCCTGAAAATAGCAGTAAGGCATTCTAATATTTTCCTAGGAGACTAGCAGCTACAATTTGTAAAGTATATAGTAGAATAATGATTGTTTCAGTAAAAGTTCTGAATCATTCACCTGTCCGTCCAAACGTGATTTCTTATTATTTACTTTCCTTTAGCACCGAAACTTCTGTATACAGAATAAGTTCTTTTAAAGAAAAAGACTTTTAAATACAAGCTGAATCGTTGCAAGATATTTTCTGCAAAGGTTCATTTACGGCTAAAGAGAACTGAACTAATCAAAGGAAAACCCGGCTCAATTAGATATCGTAGTTTCCCATTGGATCTCTGTTTAAAGTCACAGCCGGTAGAAAAATAGCAGAAAGGAAATCACTTCATTCAGTAAATAAAATTTACGATGGCAATTGCGGTAAACAAATTAACGTCAGCGTTCCAGAGGAAGTTAAATTGAGATTTTTATTGACTGTTCGTAAGATGTGGGCTATGCTGTGCTTTCCATTAAAAGTGAGGACTTCTTTTTAGCTGTAGTCATAACTTTTTGTCTCGGTCGTCGTACCTTACGTACAAGACGATGCATGAAGTCCTAGTCGAGAGACCTATCTCTGGATTCAAGGATGTAGAAAATAAAAAAATGCAAATAATCATATGAGGGGCTAAGTAAGATATACTTTAGCTCCTTGCTTATGCACTGGGAAGTCACTTGTAACAACTCTGGAATCGCGGCATTAGAACTGTAAAATTTGGAGGAGTATGCCACCGACTTCTCAAGGGAATTTCCATGCAATACATCATCATTACAAATATTATTTCTTGGCTGCTCTTGAAATGAACTTGCTTTCAAGAACATAATTATTATATAAACCGTAGTACAGATTAATCAATTAATTTCTTCTTGTTAACAAAAAAACGGGAATTATTTACTGCTTTTGAAAAATACTTTTCATTAACAAATATTGAGATAATTACGTTTTTGTGAAAATGAAAGAGAACTCTTCTGCTTTTTTTTTTGTTGTTGTTTTTTTTTCAAAAAAAGAGATGTAGATTTTTCAAAAGCAAACTGCCTTTTGAATAATGACACACGATGTTGCTTTCTTATAAAAATGAGAGGCTGTGTTCTCCAAAAGAAAACAATGGATTACACTGAGTTTTCAAGAAAGGCAAGGTTGTTGTTTCCTGAAAGGAAGGCGAAGGCCGTCTTTTTCTGAAAGAAAGGCAAGGTTGTTGTTTCCTGAAAGGAAGGCAAAGGCTGTCTTTTTCTGAAAGAAAGGCAAAGGTTGTTTTAGCTTTCAAAGGAAGGCTAATATAATAATGTTTCTTTTTAAAAAAGGATGCATCCTGACTAGGTTTTGTTATGACACTATTTGTCAGAACAGGAATATCTACACTCACACCACAAGCAGTAAACATTTTGCGTTTAGATAATCTGGAAAACACATGAAAAGCTGTAGTTATTCTTAATCCTATCCGACACAAAGAAACTTTTGCAACTGACTCCTCGAAAGGACCCTTCATTGTCGTTGGAAAACACACTCGTATTTCAATAAAATGAGCTCTGAGTTTGGTCACACGGATGGATTAAGGACAGTTGCAAGTGGGCAGGGGAAAGGGCACTATAGCTTCCGAAATTAATATTCCTTCTCAGCATTTGAAAACTTACTCTCTCTACTCTGGGACTTGAGACAAATAAGTTGACCTTTCCACTGAAAGAGTTCTTCTGAACCAGTTAAACGTTTCGAACCTGTAAGTTCTGTTACTCCACTTAGACTTATGGTTATCGAAGATCTGCGGAACTAGTTTAACTCTCAACAGTAAGACTTTTGCTCAACTTGTTAGAAATATCAAGGTCTACCTTGATATTTTAAGAACTCTGCTGAGTTGCTTAAAACTGTAAAACATGAAAGCATTTCTGAACCACTTAAGGATTCGTATGTCTCCCCGGTGGCGCAGTGGTTTAAGCGATGGCTTCTGATTATTCGTCCGAGATGGGTCCGGGTTCGAATCCCGGTGAGGCATGGATGTTGTGTTTTATCTTACGGCACTGGCTCTTTCCCTTCCCTGGGGTCAGTGGCCCTAAATTAGGGACGGGCGACTGTTTATAGCCCATTGAGTTGCTCACGGTAACGTATCACCGGTCTTCAAATCCTCAATCAAAAGAAAAAAAAAGGCGGTGTACTTGCAGAGCTTTGCAAAACAAATTAGATTCCTTCAAGAAAATAGTTATATCAAACCATTAGATATCGACAAAGAGTCTAACAGTTTCATTAAACCATTTAATTCTCTCTACTCGCAGAACTCTTCTGCGTCACTTTCAGCTGTCAGCTCCGACTTTTTCGTAAAATATGCCAAATATTTTATTCCCTCATGCATATTCAATGGGAGAATATTTTCCAAATCGTGTTTTTGAGATAAGGGGGCATTAAACAGGATATACAAATGTTCTTTAAAGTCTCCTAGAAGGGTGCCTTTTTGATATCTGAAACACCATGGTTTTCGTACGTAAAAAGCTCAAAGTTCAGGAAACGTTTATCAATGAAAGACCAGAAAATTCAGGGCGGGTGATACGTTACGGTTGGTGTCTGTTAATATTATTATACTTATAATATTGCTTTGCCAATATAATACTGTTAGACTGGGTAACTGCAATAGAAAAAGAAGCAGGACAACTACTCTTTTTATACCGTGTGGTAGTATACTGTAATGTGAAAAGCGATGGAATATTCCTACAAATCAAAAATGATCGAACAAATTACAGGGATTAACATAAATTATTAATTGCGCAACAACAGCTGTTGTGGGTCTGAGATAAATCGATAAGATGTACTGAAAGCTGAAACAGGTAAAAATAAATGGATTCATGATCAAAACAAAATTCATCAGTAAACTATGGACCAAGATCTTAAAACAACAGAAAAACGAAATTGGCACGGAATAACTTTCAAAGTGGTAAAGAAATTTGTACATATCTTGCTAATATTAGGAATACCTGAAACAAATCGTATTTCTTCTTTTCCCCATATAGGAAATTCATGAATCTCTGACAGAGGAAAAGAAGAGACACAAGAAAAAGAAATCGAACGTTTTGGGAATATTGTTTCTTTTGTTTCATAAAAATAACTTAAGTCAAGAATCAGGCCTTCAATGGTAGACATCGTTATCCAAATAACATTCATACTGGATGAATACTACGAATGTATAATAATAAATAGTTTATTACTGGAAAACATGGATCAATAGTACCCACATATAAACTGAATCTGAAGTGTTTCAAATATCCGTTTATTAGGGTTAAAATAAACTCGAAAGCTCCCACGCTTTTGCTCTTCTCAGAGGATTTGAAATAAGCAACTCAGGCGGCTCCGATAAATCGTACAAACCAGGACTAAGGAGCATAAGCAAGAATCAGATATAGTAAAACGGCAACCGCTCTGTATAAAGAAGTATAAAAGAATGATGCTATACAGATATGGAATAAGGTAAAAAGACTGGCACCGTACACTGGATATAGAGGCAACCGTACACTGGATATAGAGGCAATCGAAAATGTAAACTTTTTCACTCATCGCAACCTGTGCAATGAGAACCTCTCTTTGAAACTTTCAAGCACATGTGAAATCAATCTTCTGGCCGAAAATCGAGTTTAACACCAAGTACAGTAGAATTGTACCTGTTAAAATGACTTGATACTACTGCGCGCACCTTAATTTATCTCTCGTTATTAAGACTTGTTCACTGTAACCGGCAAGATTTCTATTTTACGTACTTGTTCTATCTTGAATCCAGCTCCAACGTTCAGCCTAGAAAAATCTTCCCTGAGGGGAAGGACAGCTTGGCAGTTCTTGTCTTTGTTTAATGCCTAATAAACTATATTTAAGACAGCTTTTTATTCAGTGTTTATGTGAATACATAATTTATCCAGCTTTTCATGGACTCACACTATTATATGCTTCTATTTCGTATTATTTACTGAAAGGGAATACATAAGTTGTCAGCATTTTAACAGAAATACTCTCCCTTTCGTTCATGAATAAAACCAGTTTTCTCTAGTTTAGAACAAAAAATCGAGTTTTTGCGATGTTTACACACTAAAAAACCAATTATTTCAATAAAAAAAAAAAAAAAAAAAAAAAACAATACAGCGTGTATCAAAGCATATATCACGTTTAAATTTTCTCAAACTGATTAAATAAGATCGCATTTAAGAAGGGACACTAATGCGAGATTCACATCGCAACGTGAATAAAGAGAAAATATTCTTAGATGGCCAGTGGAATCTACTTCAGAATATTTCTAGGTCAAACAGACGTACACAGTCATTAAGATCGTGTATGCAAATTATATTTTCCGTTCCTTATTTTTCATGGTATAAAGTTCAGACTCTTGCTACAAAATTAGAAAAGACGCTAATCCTTGAGGACATTTGTGGAGAGAAGCTTACGTGAGGTTGCTTAACTAACGGCAATGAATTTCACAGGGCTGTCGACAGCTAATAAATGAATAAAGTCAACGGTGCTGATTACAGTTTTACTCTGTGAGAGCGAATGGTTTCTCACAAAGCCCCGAATCCTGTCAAATCGAAATGTTTAAACTGCTCTTGTTCCTCATCGCTTGAGTTTCATGAATAAATTCCCAGATACTATCCCTAAACGTGACAGCGTGTCTTCTCTCGGGCAGCCGATTGTTCAAGTCCATTTCGACTAATGAAGCGAGGACCTAATTTAATTAGAATTAGAAGTCCTGGCTTATCCTCTATTTAACTTTACACTCCGTACAAGAAACCCCTGCGGCAATTACTCCAGCTGGGACAAAAATAATCAAGAGTAGCAATTACTGCAAATACCAAAATCTTGTGATACCATCACCGAGGGGGAAGTATCGTTTACCAGTTAAGTAGATTAAGGAAAAAACGGTAACAATCGTTTGTAAAATTTCCTACAAGTCGTGGAAATAATTGTTTTCAGTTGCATTCCGTAAAGCTCTTAATCTACCATAAAAATCTATTTTGTTGGTCTTTAGAACGCCAATGAAAATATAAAAATGTTCTAAACATTTCTTCATTTTTCTGAAACTTTTCACTTTTGATTTAAAAATACCTAAACAAAATTATGAGCGCGCGCGCAGACACACACATACACACACATACACACATAAGAATAGTTCCTGTTATTTATGTTACCAGTTTACAACATGATTCAAAGTAAGAAAAAATAGTTTTAATCGATCTATAGAGTTTATGTTTTAAATACCCAGTAAGTCTACTTTATTATTTATGTGTCTCTGCTAGTTAATATCCGTAGTGAACTTCGTTAAACATACATTTGATTTCCATAATAATTTCGTGAATATGGATCTCCTGAGAAAAGAATCAGAAGAAGAGACTTACATGAAATTCCAGAGTCTTTATTCTTCCATTCACTCTACTTCAGGACATCAATGAAATCCACAGACAGAATATAATCTCGTTGGTTCCAACACAGATATCAATTTTACGACAATGACACTCGTTCGTTGATTACACATTTCTCAACAAGCTTTGTATTAATATTTAACAATCTACTTAGCATCTTTCAAAATCTGTATAACTTCACGAACTCCACATTCTATATTTAATGCAGTTATTTCAGGTTCCTCTGGCTCACTGTCAGTGCTTCCAAATTGTAAAAGCTGTTTGGGGAGGTTATGTGTCCTTCAGTAGAAAACTAATCAAGAAACAAAAAAATTTATATACCGATACAGAAACTCAACAAAAGGTTATTTACAGGTGAACATCACACGTCATTTCGCAGAATATCAGTAGTGTTGCCATCGTTAAGACATTCAAGGCTCATTACGTCTCAGGGACTTGGAGTACAAGATTCTGAGCCGTAATAGCCGAGGAGTAATGCAGCCAAGTCATAAGTTGTTCCCACACTGTCCAACGGTTTCGAAATTTTTCGTTTCAGAGCATCCTTGGTAATCTGACTCTCTAAGTAGGGGCACCATCTTGGAGGAAAATTATGTTGAAATTCAGTTATTTCATTTGAGAATATTAGTAGTTTTCCAGAATTTCTAAGCGGTACTTCCTTTTAATGCTTTCTCTTCGGTAAATTAAAATTGACCAATTTTTTCCGTTATGGCAGACGATCGCCAAGCATTAACTTTCTGGCTGGATCTCATCATTTAGAATTGACTAAAAAAAACTAAATCTTTGTGAGCATGGCAATATTGTATCGCAACTTTTCAACCTAGTCTCAGGTAACTTCTCTGCTTTTAGTAGGGTATCTTTGTTTTCAAGCTTCTGTCTACCGCTTATGCATTTCAATGTTTTCAGAGTGATAAAAATTCTACATTATTTTGCATCCTCCATCTTATTCAAACATGGAGGATAATGAAATATCCATCAAAGTTGCATTTTCTATACAACTATATTATTCTGTCTTTTCGAAATATCCATCAAAGTTTGCTTTTTCCCTCTGGCGCTTTGATCAAACGTTGATCACAGCGCCAGAGGGAAAAAGCAATATCGAAATATCCATCAAAGTTTGCATATCCCAGGCGCTTTGATCAAACGTTGCTTTGTCTCTGACATTCAACCAGACCACTAGGAGACATATTTAGGTAGTATTGATGACCACTAGGCATATACAATAGGCAATATATTGTTGATTGCGGCAACTTACCATAGCTTATTGCCCTCATTTTATATCCCAGACACTTTGACCTCTGTTTATGGCATGCTTTCCCGACCAGAAGGAGTTGTATTGTTGAGCACAAGTTGCCATAACCAATTGTCGCTGATTTATATCACAGGCACTTTGACCACAGGATGTTCCTTCTATGACAACGTAGGGGCCAGAAGACTGCCTTTCATCTCTGGATGTCTGGCCTCTAGTTGTAACAAGGTCACTCCATCAATATACATACTGCTGATATCGCGCCAAAGTACATACGAGACGTAAGTACTTTTTTAACCAGTAGAAGTACGAACACCTCGTAGATATTCCGGCATCTAGTATGTAGGTGCAGTTCTTCCTCCACCTCAAAGATTTATCACCCAAGGAAATATATTCGTTACATAGTACGACGGCTTCTGCAGATTCAGCCGCATTTGGAAAAGACTGCAGTCTCTGTAAGAAGAACCAGAAAATAATTATTAAAGGAGCAGCACGCACTGAAAAAACAGAAAGTTGCTTTAGTAAATACGAAATGCTTACAAAACCAAGTTTTGCTTCCTTTTTTAAGCTAATTCACTGTACGCTAATTTTGTTGAACTGCACTGAAGTAGGAAATTATTAAGAACAGGAGTAGCAGTCAGACCCGTGTCATTCTCACTTACGTACGCAATTATGATCTTAAGATGACTTTATAAACAGCTCACCGCAAAGGATTCAGATGTGTATCGAGCAAAGATAGCGGCAGTATGGGGAAGACTCGTGTGATTTAAGCAACATTGAAAGACGCATGAGATTGGGTGCTAGGCAGGCAGGTGCAAGCTTCTCAGGAACGACCAACCTTCTCGCCTGTGTAAGAACAACAGTATTGAGGGTGTACAATCTGTGGTACACGAAAAACAACAACAGTCATGGTTGCTTGGTGATCTAAACGTGAACTTCTTACCATTCGTCCCAAATACGTCCGAGCTCGAATCACGGTTAGGCATGAATGTTGTGTTTGTGTTATGGCACTTGTTGTATCCCTTCCTTGAAACCAATGACCCTGAATTAGCTACAGGCAATCACGTATGCTGTATAGTCCATCGAGTTTCTCACCAAAAGAAGCAGTCAACGTTCATCCTGTCAGCGGAAACAACTGGTCAGTATTTGAGAGCAACGGCGGCTGCAAAGAAATGTACGACGTAACAAACAAGCTCTATTTCTTCAAGTAGCCATGCAGTACAACAGCGATATAGTGAGTAGAATTACAGCAAGCACAGACAGTCTGGAGCGCATTGACGCGAATGTGTCGTAACAGCAAATGTCCCCTTCGTGTACCACTTGAACTGAGAAACTCGTCTGCGATGCGCATGGGGGCAACACCAAAGCTGGAGCCTTAAGAACAGGAAAAAGGCCACATGGTTTGATAAATTGCGTTTTCGGTTGATAAACGCCGAATGGACGAGACACAATATGGATTCAACAACTCGGAGTAATGTACCCCAGCTGCCTAGTGTTAACTGTTCAGGCTGCTGGGGACGATGTAATTGCCTGGGGTGTATTTGCATGGCAGCAATTGGATTCTTTAATACATCTGGAACAGCACTTGGATGCCACAAAGTATCTGGCAGCAATTGAATCTTTTAATACCTCTGGAACAGCATTTGGATGCCACGAAGTATCTGGCAGCAATTGGATCATTTAATACTTCTGGAACAGCACATGGATGCCACAAAGTATCTTGACATCACTGCGGACTAGACACCCTCATTGTACATGTCCATGGTGTTTCCTGATGAAGATGGCTACATTCATCAGACAATGCGACAAGCCACAAGCCTCAGATCGTTACACAGTTATTCCAGTACCACAACAAGACTTCCTAGTGTTAATACGGCGTCTAAAGACCCCAGAATTTAACCCAGTTGAACGCCTGTGAGATGAGATTGAGAGCTACTCGTAACAGAGATCCTCTTCTAGTGAACATCCGGCGATTGACGTGCGCCATACATTAGTTTTGCTTATTATGCCTGCAGAACGGTATCAGCACTTCGCTAAATCCATGCCACATAAAATCCAGGCAGATTTAAATTGACGGGCTGCCCAAATGTTGTTTGGTGGGTGTTTCTAATACTGGTTAATTCAGTGTGTACATACTGTATTACAACAGCACTCCGCGGTATTGTTGTATTCTATACACATCACAGGTTATGTTGCTCACTATTATAACCTTTGCAATCGGTCTATATGAAATATATGGTGCTTCTTCTAACCCTCTATATAGTTGGTTGTAATGAAGTGCTCCCGATTATAATCCACAGTCATTTTTTTTTCGGACTGCGGAGCATGTGCTTTAGAATGCGTTCAATGGTTCTTGTACCCAGGTCCAGTATCTACTTTTTAGATATTTCCATTTCTTAAAACCTTCATGATATTGATGAATAGATTGGGACCTTGGTTAAGCCTTAATTTACTTTCTTTTAAATTCTCGTTGAACAATAAACATACATAACTGCAGATTATTTTTCAACGGTTACTATGCCTACAATCGTGGGTTCTTTCGTTTTATTTTGTTTCCGTGTTTACGATTCTCATGAGCATCTAAAAAGACTGAAGCCCAGAAACTCAGTACACTTTTCTTATGATGTAATATTTGTCGTGTTTGTTCAATCAATAAGGTAAAAGCCGTCAATGCATGATTTTAAACAACGAAAAAAGACATAACATTATTTCGATGGTTAAAAAATCATTCATAAAAAAGTTAAAAATACAAGATCTTTCAAGTCGGCTATCGACTCATCTTCAGACGGAGTATCAAATGGCTACAGCAGTGTGTTTGAAAGGTTTTACAATGTCTTATGACGTAGTTTCTGTAGTACCGCCCTAGGGCATGACATGCAATGTGACATAAGCATAGTTATGTCATGTGTGAATATATTATACAGATCCTCCTCTGTTAGATCAGGGTTCCAGAAGAGTGTTGTCCATGGCAGCGGTATGTTGCAAGGCAAGTCATCATTTCAGCATTTCTTACCATGATTGTATATACACAGACTTTCGGTAAGCAATGGAGATCTTCGATTATTGGCGGTAGCCAATATCGAGGTCTCGTCCCATTTCGGGGAATGTGAGATCCGAGTCGTCGTACGTCTAGATAAAGACGTATTCGTCGCAGAGTTCTTAACGTTGTATTTATGTTCTGAAACACGAGTCTTAAAAGTACGAAGTGTGAAGCCTATATATACAATGTCCTGACATGAATCGTTTGTAGCCTTCAAAGGTATACTATAGACTCCATGTCTGTTAAATACATCAATGGGGTCTCGATCCTTTCTTACCATAGAGAATAAGTTATTAGTTTTTATGCCAAGGTTGAGTCGATATTTCCTACAGACATTTCTTAGAATGGAGGTGACATACGGATTATATTCCATTGAGCCAACGTAATGGGTTGGGATATAATCCTTACAAAGTTGAATTGTGTATTTTCTGTAGCTTCATAATGATTTTATAAACAGTTTTTCGAGGGTAGCCATGTTTACCAGAAAGCTCAGTTATTCTGTTTAGTTTCTGCTGCCGTATCTTTGCCATGCATGAATGAGAAAAGGCTCGACGCACCATAAAGTTCAAACCTGATATCTTATAGTTATATGGATGAGATGATTTCATAGGAATAAGTACAGAGTTATTCGTTGGTTTTCAATAAACGTAAAAAGATATATTAGGTGTGCAACTTAATTCTCGGCCCAAACCACAAGCCATCATAGAACGTCGGCAAATAAAAATAGCTGTGTGCAATAATGGCTGATTGCAGCGCCATCGAACAGCTTTCCAGGCAGCCGTAACCGCTCGCAGCTGTAGTGACAGAAGGGACGGAAGTTGACGATGAAAGTAATAACGTTCGAGAAGCAACATTTGAGTACCTGCCTCCTGTTCGCGTTTCAGCTGAAAGAAGTGCCGCGGAAGCCCAGAAAATGATCTGTGCTGCTTTGGGTGAGGCTGCTGTATCCTACAGTATGTGTAAGAAGTGGTTCCAACGATTTAAGCAGCGAAATTTCGATCTCCGTGATGAAGAACGTCCGGGACAGCCACAGAAATTTGACGATGAGGAACTGGAACAGCTGTTCGACGTGTATCCTTGTTGCACACAGTCAGAGCTCGCCCAGGAACTCGCAGTAACACGGCAAGCCACTGCAAAGCGCCTGCACAAGCTTAGATGGATTTACAAGGAGGACTGTTGGGTGCCCCACCAACTCATAGCTGTGAACAAATCTAGGCGGTACGATGTTGTTGAGTCCTTGCTCTCCAGATTCAAGAAGAAGGATTTCCTCCACAAGATTTTGACCTGAGATGAGAAGTGGATCCTCTACGAAATCTTTAGTGGCGCAAATCGTGGGTTTATCGGTCAGCTTACTACCAGTACAGCCAAACCGAATATCCATGCCAGGAAGTTGTTGCTGTGCATATATGGTGGGATCAGCACGGTGTCGCACGCTATGAGTTGCTCAAACCTTGGGAAACGGTCAATGCTGAGCGTGACTGTCAGCAACTCAATTTGTGTGAGTGACGCAATGGAGGCGAAAAGGCCATACACCAGCAAGGGCAGAAGGTTGGTCCTGTTGCTTTAGGATAACGCGCGTCCTCACACCGCGAAAACGACTTTAAGCACGATCACCGACCTGGGATGGGAGATTTTGTCCCACCCGGCGTATTCTCCAGACTTCGCTCCGTCAGATTATCACCTATTTCGCTCCCTGCAGCATCACCTGAGTGATACGCACTTCACTTCTGTCTAGGAGGTCCACACAAGTAGTGATGACTTTATCAACTCGAAACAGCCCTCTTTTTTCCGCAGTGGCATTCGGCAGCTCCCTGATGGATGGCTCAAATGTATCCAACACGACGGGGATTATTTCCCTGATTAGGTACGTATTCGATTTGCTATAATTTTCTGTCAACGTGTCGTGCTTGTGGCCGAGAATTAAGTTGCACACCTAATATCCTTTGAAATATGATTTCTATGCAGGAGAATATCTAAGAATGGGAGCTTACAATTGTTTTCTTTCTCAACAGAAACTTTAATGGTGCGAGACCATGTTGACAGTTGATTAACAAAAAGATTCAATTGATCGCTTGTATGCGGCCAAAAAATGAGAACATCGTCCATATACCTTATGCACAAACTGGGTTGGAACTGGCAATTAGTTAACACATCTTTCTACATTTGTTGCATGCATAGTTCCGCAAGAACAGCAGAAAGGGGTGAGCCTATATAGTCTCCCTCTGTTTTATGGTATTGTAACGTACCAGGAGATGTGACGTACCTGCCAGAAGGACGCACACGACATAAAGGCAGATAGGAATCAGAATAAAATGTCTGCGTAGCTCAGTTGGTAGAGCGACTTGTTCCGGAATAAGCGGCCTCGGGTTCGAATCCCGGCGTAGACCAAAATGACGGAGAAATTCACTTCGTTATAGTATATAACGTTGTTCAAACGGAAGTGTGATCGTTTTTGTATCATACGCAAAGCACATAATATAGCTTGTACCTCTTGTTGTGAGATGTTATTCAATGCATTAAGGCGTAGAGGTACAGGCTGTGTTATGTGCTTTGCGTATGTTACAAAAACGATCACACTTCCGTTTGAACAACGTTATATATCATTAAACAGAGGGAGACCATATAGGCTCACCCCTTTCTGCTGTTCTTGCGGAACTATGCATGCAACAAATGTAGAAAGATGTGTTAACTAATTGCCAGTTCCAACCCAGTTTGTGCATAAGTTATGTAGACGATGTTCTCATTTTTTGGCCGCATACAAGCGATCAATTGAATCTTTTTGTTAATCAACTGTCAACATGGTCTCGCACCATTAAAGTTTCTGTTGAGAGAGAAAACAATTGTAAGCTCCCATTCTTAGATATTCTCCTGCATAGAAATCATATTTCAAAGGATATATTTTTTTCAGTTTATATAAAACCAACGAATAACCCTGTACTGATTCCTATACAATCATCTCATCCATATAATTATAAGATATCAGGTTTGAACTTTATGGTGCTTCGAGCCTTTTCTCATGCATTCAGTGCAAAAAAAGATACGACACCAGGAACTACACAGAATAATTGAGATTGCAGGTAACCATGGTTACCCACGAAAAACTGTTGATAAAATTATTATGAAGCTACAGAAAAATAATTCAACAGTCTTAGTAAAAGATTTGATCCCAACCCATTATATTGGCTCAGGGGAATATAATCCGTATGTCACCCGCATTCTAAGAAATTTCTGTAGGAAATATCGACTCAACCTTGGCATAAAAACTAATAACTTATTATCTATGGTAAGAAAGGATCGAAATCCCATTGATGTATTTAACAGACATGGAGTCTATATTATACCTATGAAAGCTACAAATGATTCATGTCAGGACACTGTATATATGGGCTCCACGCTTCGTACTTTTAAGACTCGTGTTTCAGAACATAAATACAACGTTAAGAACTCTGCGACGAATACGTCTTTATCTAGACGTACGACGACTAGGATCTCACATTCCCCGAAATGGGACGAGGCCCCGATATTGGCTACTACCAATAATCGAAGACATCTATTGTTTACCGAAAGTATATGTATATACAATCATGGTAAGAAATGCTGAAATGACGACTTGCCTTGCAACATACCGCTGCCATGGACAGCACTCTTCTCGAACCCTGGTCTAACAGAGGAGGATATGCATAATACATTCACACATGACTGAATTGTGCTTAAGTCACGCCCTAGGGCGGTACTACACAAAGTACGTCATAAGACATTGCAATACCTTATAAATACACTGCTGTAACCATTCGATACTCTTCCTGAAGATGACTCGATAGTTGATTTGAAAGATCTTGTACTTTTAAAATTTTTATGAACGTGTTTTTAATTACGAAAATTGTCTTATGTCATTTTTCGATGTTTAAGATCATGCATTGACGGCTTTTTAACTTATTGAAAATTTTCTTATCTGAGAGAGCAAGACTTCAAATTACTCCCCTTCAAGGTCACATTTGCGCCCCTTCGAGTTCCACTCAAATAATGTGTAGTTTTTACTTTATCACACACCGCAATTATAGGGAAGTACTATGATCGTTCAAAAATCGCACTTCAAGTTTCTGACATAATTTTATTTAAAATGTAAAAACTAGGTAAATACCCGAGAACCACAGGTTATAAACACCAAGTAAAGCGCAAAAGTTATGTGAACACCGGCAACACAACACTCAACAGAAATGCTGAACGAAAAAAGAACAATGCAGAACGAATGAGTGTCGGATAATGAAAGTAACAATTGGAAGAAGCTTTAGACTTTGGGCTTGGAAAAATTCCGTTCAAAGTTGAACTCTCGGAGAACTGTCTGTGACAGAGCACAGATGATTTATTATCTCTTCATCCCAACAACATATTCGGAAAGGTCATAGAGGTTAGGCATATCAACATATTGTTTTTTATGCCTCCATTCAGTGTTTTGGAAAATTCCGTTAATGGAAATGAGATATTCACACCTCATAGTGTATGTTACTCTCATACCTGATTAACTGCATGGAATACTGTATGAGACTAACTAAATTAGGTATTATATCTGTGCGGGAAAAGCACAGATATAATACCTAGGTGACCACAGAAGCACAGCTATGTAACGCATAGCTATGTCTCTGACCACCTATGACTATTTGCGAGAATCTCCTGTCTCTGACCTCTTAAATAACGGAATGGCCTCTTCCATTTGCAAATACGTCGCTTATAGTCTTGCAAATATGTAGCTAATATTCAAGAGCATTCGCTAATAGAGAGGCAATATCTTGAATCTTTATCGAACTTTCTTCAGAACTCTCGTTGAACCATAACCATGAACTGTGCGACGTGAAACACCAGCACACGTAAGATGTCCTTTGTTTTAGACGACTTTCTGAAAAATCACATAACTTTAAAATTTTATTTATTCATTTATTTATTTATTTATTTATTTATGCTGCTACATAACATAAGAATATTACAGTAATTTATGCACACAAAGGTTTATTATACAGCAAATGGAACAAGAGAAAAGGCCTCTTAGGATTCCTGACATATCCCTTAGTTCCCTCAAAAGCGTGAGACAAGTGAGTATCATGAATTATTTTTAGTAAATAATTAGTATTATTATTTGGATTTAATTAAAGAAGACATGTTTTATTTTTTAACTCAGTAGGTATTTTTAAGTGTTTTTAAAGAGTTTTGGTTATTAATATTTGTTAAATCCAAAGGCAATGAATTCCAATAATGTGGGCCAGCATATTTTAAACTTTGTTTTAATAGCTGAGTTTTAGGCTGTATTGGACGAAGCGGTAATCTTTTTCTGGTTTGGTAGTTGTGTCTATTACAATTGATCTCAATTAAATATATATGCAAATTGTTCTTAAGTTTCTGAAACATGATTTTGCCAAGATTGTAATAGAAACATTGATGTATTGTTAGTGTTCGGAAATCATTCGGGTGAACTGGAGGATGTAGATGTATGTGTGTTGTCATAGTATTACTTCCTTTTGAATGCAAGTCAATTTAGTCTAATATATTTATTATGTAATGCTTGTAATTTATTTAAATTTATTTTAGTTGTTTGACCCCAAGATAAAAAGCAGTAGTTAACGTGAATCTGAATGAGTAATACAAGAGAATTAGTGTTTTAACTGAAATAGTTGTTAATATTGTACTAATGAGGGCAATATTTCTAGATAATTTATTTAAAACTATTCCCATATGTTTAGTCCATCGTAAGTCAGGGGTAAAATTTACTCCCAAATAATTAAAATGTGATACTATATCAATTATTTTATTTTCTAATAAGAAATGTATAGTATGATCAGAAACAGAGCAGACAATGCCAACTCTGGTTTTAAGTGGTTATTCTGAATAATTTGAGATATCACCTCTTTGATTTTTCTTTTCAGATATTGCTAGAATTTTACCCTACGTTTCCTTTCTTTTTTACATCAAAACCTTTTCGAATCATCCGTAAATGTGTGTGTAGAATAAAATGCTTTAACAAGTGATTTTCCTGAATGTTTTTTCAATAATGTTTGCTAACGCGGGCAGAGGGATTTATCACGTTCGCGATTTCTAACAAATTTTTAAAAGAATCATTACTAAAAAATAAAAGGCTGTTTCTTTCTGTACCCCGAGAAAGAATTTTTATCGACTTTTCTAACAAGCGAATAATTTTTATCTCACCAATTTGGTTCTTACATCCTTTCGAAGCATGAAATTTTCCATTGTCTTCTCCTACTCTCTTGTAAATCTTTAAACCGCTTTTGTTTGGCTTCTTCTTTTTCCTTTTGATGAATAAACCTGCAAACACAAGGCAACGTGTGATGGGATGCGTCCCTTGGGAGAATTGACGCTGGAAGGGCATTCAACTAATGAAGCAAGATCCCAATTCAATTAGACTCGGCAGCTCTTCCGAATCGCCTGTTTAATTTTTCATCGGTTATACACGTAAAACCTGCCAGCAATTTACTCCTGTACGAAAAAGTCGGGACAACAATTATGGCGAATAAATCCTGTCTTGGTATCCTTGTAGATCCTATCGTTTACAATCTACAAAGGATTTTATCCGATTTTGCCCCAACGACCGTGATATCATCTCACCATTTAGCCCTCTAGTTAAGGAGTTCTTAGCTACCGTGCAGTTCAATCAAGCATCTTTTAAAAAAGCATGATTCATGCGAAAACAAAACATTTAAGTAGACATTATAAATAGCAGTACATATTGATGATGATCTACAGACATAATTCTGTGAACTTATACCTTTCAACCGAAACAAATTCCACCAGAAAGGGAATTTCAGTGATAAAATTCATCTCCACAAAATATTTAATATAATATAGAAAGGAAAGATAAACTATAAGCACACCGGACACAAAATTATTCACCCCTAGCAGAAATGACAGTAGGAAGTTACCGGTTACATAGAAGGCGCCATGATAGCATTGCTGAGAGAAACATAGCACTGACGTGGCCCACAGGATAATTTCTGTCTCGTACAGTGGTAAAGAGCAACGTGTGTGTTGAATTTAGTCTGAAATATATGTCGTAAGACAGACGTTACTGAGTGGCAAGAAGGAGCCATGGTGTTTGGCCGCGCCCCCGGACACAAAATCAATGAAGTCGCCCAATTTGTTGGTGTGTCGAAGCGTACTGTCCAGCGGGTCTACAAACAGTGGTGTAGTTCGCAGTCAACTGAAAATCGGCGATGTAACTGTGGCCGGAAAACGATTCTCACCAAAAGGGACAGCCGCCATGTTTCACGCCTAGTAACTGCAAATCAGCTTCAAACCAGACAACAATTGCTCTAAACAGTCACTACAAGTCTACTCCAACCAATTTCTGAAAGGACATTGCGACGAGCTCTGCATGCGATGAACATCTGGAGCATAGTACCACGTAAGAGGTCTTTTTTAACCGCAAGTCACAAAGTCGTACGTTATCAATGGGCGCAGAGACACAAAAACTTTAATGTGAAGGAATGGAAACGAGTAATTTGGTCTGATGAGTTTCGTTTTCATTTTTACTCCAATAATGGAAGGCGACGAGTGCTTCGCAGGCCCAATGAAGCCTTTAATCCTGATTGTGTCGAAGGTGTTGCTCAAGCAGGAGGAGTTTCTGTGATGTTTGGGGATGTTTTTCGTACAGCGAAATGGACCGTCTCGTTGCAGTGACGACAAATTTGAACCAGCATGCGCACCTCCGCATTCTGAATGACGAAGCGTTGCCCTTTGCCCTACATCTCCAGGAGCAGCATCACGTTGCGACTCCTGTCTTCCAGGACGAGAATTGCCGAGTGCACAGGGCTAAAACTGTGTTTGAGTGGCATGACGAACAATCAGCAACACTGTCTCACCTCGACTGGCCCGCCGAATTCCCAGATATTGATCCTATTGAAAATTTGTGGTATCATTTGGAACAGAAGGTGAAACGCTGAAACAGACAACCACGTACTCTGGCGGAACTTCGGGACCAATTGATGCGCGAGTGGCTGCAAATCGATGTTCAATACATCGACAACCTCCTGGAGTCTACCATACCGGATTCATGCTGTTATCAAGACAAGAGTAACGACCCGGCATAAAGTATGTTCAGACAGGGGTGACTAATCTTTTGTCCAGTGTGCTTACATAAAAGAAAGAAAAATAATTTTGTTTGCCTTTTTCCTTTCCCATTTGACTATAAATCGAAGAATTTTCATTCACGCTTACCTTTTCATTCAGAAGAATTTTCATTCACCTTTCCCATTTGACTATAAATCGAAGAATTTTCATTCACGCTTACAGTTCATTTCTCCTTAATTAAAAACGCTTCTAAAAACGTTTTTACCAAATGTTTATTTTTCCATCTGTTCATTCCCATGAGCAGAGTATATATTCATTGCTAATATTCGGTGTCATGCTATCATTTTAGCCATGTGTTATTCATTAATTCATGCATTTATATCTTAGACACCTTGATGCCTTCATTCATCCGTTAGGGAACTTCATGCGTTCAACAGTTCATTTTCTTGAGGACAATAAAATTTACCACTCTTTTTTCACCATAGACATTCCATACAGCGTTTTGTTTCTTTCTTAACCGTATGGAAGCCCATAATTCGAAATTTTGCACAATTATTTCCCCTTCTAAATAACGTAATTATTTGCTTTACATTAAGAAACGTTTGTATTTCTTTATTTTCGGAAAAGTTTAGAGTACTTCGGCTAGCTTCACAAATCGTCGAACTTCAAGAAACAGCTTTCTTTGCTCTAACTTGCACATACGAAGACTATTATGGACAAATGATTTTTTACTTATGCAGTATTCCAAAATATTTTATGCTGCAGGAATGAGTGAGTAGACAGAATCATATCTTCAGCTTTTACTTACCTGTACACCATATAGTTTCTTCTGTGTCACCTGGATCGGAGGCTTTATAAGTTTTTCTTAGGTTTCAAGTGTCTTAACAATTACGTAGAACACAATTAAAGACACGGAAAGATCAGCAACTGCGTGAAATGGAGGAGATATGACTGTCCCTATTGTAGAAATCTTAGAAAAGTAAAAGTATTAAATTCAGATTTTAACATAGAAAAATTTATGTCAGAACCCCAGACACAAGGGTGTGCGGAATACACTGTAAAACATTGCCTTGAATAGGCAGTGTTTCACCCCGATTAAGACGGTTTACATATCATAAGCACGCCACCTAGCGGTCAACCATAAATTTTCGTAGATAAACTAAATATTCACGGTGTTTAAACTGTTTGAACGATTACTGTATTTTAACCTTGACAATCTGGCAACGTTCTTCTTAAAGTGGTTATATCCCTGTTTTTTCATGTGCGATCTGTCGACTGGCAACACCTCTGGGGGCAACACATGTTTATGTCCCGGTCACCAGACATATTATTTATTCCAGGTTATTATGCATGTTAATGAGCATTACGGTATTAGACGTTTTCATTTCCCATTAGACATGTAAATAAACATAAAATGTATTATTATTTATTTGTCTTTAGACACGTTAATGAACATTATGGTCATTAGACGTTTTTATTTTTTGGTCATTAGACATGTTAATGAACATTACGGTATGGTACTGTAAAATTACGGTTCACTGACTGGCCATTCAGCTACCGGTGTATCTAACGTAATTTGACCCTGCAAATTTTTACAGTGTAAGAACAAAATTAATGACTAAATGTTTTACATTAATCATGCTACATGCCTATGAAGAGTTCCCATGACATCAAATAAAGCATCCGCAAACTAAGAAACATTTAACAGTGATTTTCCTGTCACAGTGACAACAATGAATATGCCGTGTATGTATCTTACTTGTAACAGCGAAAACATTTTTATTACAATCAGCTCACTTTGAATTCTTTGCTTTACAAGCAAACGCACAGCGAAATAGAAAATGAAAACTATCTTGAGCGTAGGAAAAAGGAGAGACTGAAAGAAAGCTCACATTACCAGCGACTTCAACAGGAGAGGAGACAAAATGTTTAGATATGGTGACATGGTAACCGAAACTATGACGTAACACTGATTTTGAACTCCAAGCTTGCACGGACATGGCTAACGGTTATATTGTTATCAGTGAATTTGGAACTGTTCCATTTTGTCACTGCTCATTACGGCGACAGAGATCTTTCAGGAACCGTGGTAAATTAACAGGGACGTGATTTCTGACCCATCTGTAATGAACACACTCTATTAGCAAAGTACAGCAGCACAAGAAGCTACAATGTTAGACACTGGAAACCTTGCTTTTGTCTATTACCTCGCGTTATTCTATTCTCGCGTATTCCTATTACTTCAAAGTCTAAGATTCATCTAGCGTTACCATTTTCAGAACCTTAACTGTAGTTCAAAAGAAGTTAATTAGAATAACGCGACTGATGCGCTTAATTTTAGTGACCATAAGTCCACTTTTTGAGGTGTGGCATATTCTTTATGAGCATGTTCTCACAAACTATCTTTTTCTGCTGTGTATTCGTAAAATTGCCAACAATAAATATTTCATAGCACTTACACGAAATGTAAAACTTGCCCTTTCACTGTTTTTCTTTTGCTCGGAAGTTTAACAACCGCCATGAGCAAGTCACTGGGCTACAAGCAGTCGCCCGTCCCTGATTTGGGGCCACTTGTTCCAGGGTGGGAGATAGCCAATGTCGTAAGACAAACGGACAATACATGCGGAATTCGAGCGGGGACACATCTCGAACAAATGATTAGATCCCAACGTTTCGTACCACTCTACCGCCGGGAGGCTGCAACGCTTCCATTGTAATTCCTCCTTCTTAAGAATTTTTAAAATTACACAGCTTTGTGTTTCGTTGCTTAGAAAGTTATGAAATTCCTACTGTTGGGCTCTTATTGCTCTTTCAAAAGAATAAGATTTGATTGATTACGACCACCTTGAGCAACTCAATGGGCTATAAGCAGTCGCCGTCCCTAAGTTAGGGCCACTGACTCTAGACAAGGGAGAGAGCTAATGCCGTAAGACAAACACAACATCCAAGCCTCACAAGATTCGAACCCGAACCCTTCTCCGACGAATGGTCATAATCCAGCGCTTAGACCACTGCTCCACCAGAGCGGCGAATAGCGTTATTCAGGGACGGATTAGAACAACAAGACCAAGCCGTGAACTTTACCACTATAAAAAGAAATGCGTTTACAGGGATACGCCTCGTAAATTTCCTCATGTAAAAAAAATATGTTATATCCTGGATAAAAGACAACTGTTGAAATATGCCTTGTAAAACGAATTCAATCGTGAGCAAATTTTAACAATTTAATAGCGAAAGAATTTTAAAAATCCGCTTTGATTAAATATAGCATCAAACCACGTGCAAAATGAGCAACACTCTTGAAGACCTTGTTTCTAACTAAAGTACCGTGCAGATTATTGTGGAACTTAAAATGTTTACATGTCTCATAGCAATTTTCCTACGCAACTAATTTTTTACATTTATTCGGTCGCTCATCATCAACTTCGCAATGTTTTGTGTAATTTCTTGAGCAGACGTGTTTTGTAAACCTACCAATTAGTTTGTTCCATGACCCAGTACTGATAAATCAATTCTTTTAAAACAAATGTGGATAGCACACGGATTTCTGATATATCTGCCGGAAAATAGCTTTGTGTTCTGTGTCTGTGGGTAAGGAGGTGGTGATAATGGCCGTCACTGTAAGTACTATAGTGCGTCGTATAAATATAGAGACAGAACAAATTCTCGAATAAAAAAGAAATAACAACGAACTGAAATGTACACCTCATATTTATAGCAAAAATAGCATAGGACACGCAGTAGTTTGACGGAAACATAACAATTCCAACGCCAAGTACAAGAAAAAACAGAAATACGCTGTCTCAAAAATATAAAGAGTTACTAATTATGAGCACCTCCGGTACGAATAGTACAGCCGTTGTTCCGAATAACACTGAAAACTCGATTGGGCATGCTGTCCACCAAGTGATGTAAGTATTCTGGACGGAGTGCGTACCAGCTTCGTTCAATCTGCTCTTTTGATGCCACCACACTTGAAAACTGCCGTCCATTCGCATTTACGTTACAAACCAGAATACCCCAGAGGTTCTCGATAGGGTTCAGAAGAGGACTGAGTGCTGGACAATCCATTAAGGTCGCGTGATGAGTGTTAAACCAGCTTTTTGTCGATGCATACCAATGGATAGAGGGATTGTCTTGCTGGAACAGATAATCAACACACGCTAGAATTTCGGCAAACGGTAGAAGGTGGCTGCTGAGTATGTCCTGATACGTTTCGGAGTTTTGCCTGCCTTGCAGAAAAGCGATATCCGTTGTCCCATTGAACGCAAAAGCTCCCCAGACCATCACAGATCGCCCTCCTTTATCTCTGTTGAAGAAGGTGCGTGGCTCGCATCGTAAATCATGTCAATAGCAGTTCCAACCGTCAAGGCCGTCCAGGTTGAACTTTTTCTCATCGGAGAAATAGTTGTGATCCACTCGTTCGTCTAGTGCATGTGGCTGCTTGCCAATAACAATCTAGCTTCCTTGTGGCGCCGCGTGAAGTGTGGCAGACGGCGCATTTTACGGAGCACAATGTTGCGACTTTCTTTGATTCGTCATTGAACTGTGTCTTTTGAGAAGCTGACATCAGCAGTCCGAGAAACTTGACGTAGCGATAACCTTTGGGATGAAACTAAACGCATGATGGCACGATCATTTCGTTTGGTTGTTATTCGAGGCCTTTCAGGCCAATGCACCGCGTTTCGATAAAGTTTTATAAATGACTGCCCTACTCTTTCCCATGGCTTTACAAATATTCGCTACAGGCAATCTATTTGCTCTCAGTCTCCAGATCTTCTGCACCTTATCACCAGAAAGTTGACTGTTGCGTGGCATTTCGGCAAATGAATGTCTGACGGCAGGTCCGCTGTCTTTTGTAGGCTGGACCAAATTGCGGCCCATACGCGTACGTACAACATGCTAATTTGCACATCTCATTTGCATGTGACTACTTTACATAGTTATCTTTATATTTATGAGACACCTGAAATTACACTATTTCACTTTGTGGTGTTCTTTTCACACAATCCGGTCATCTCGACGGATCGAAACGTTTGTTGTAGGGTTATGTCTAATTAGGTACCACTTCAGCTTCCTACCTATATTCGCATTGCGTTCACGGCGCAAAGTCGACTGTTTCTATATTTATGCTATGCACCTTAGGTTTTTCTTCAAGACTAAAAAAGGACGATAGAGCCTACTAATGGCCCTGGCCGCTGAATTTAACGACCTACGTCAAACTGTAGTTTGTTTTATCTTAATTTACAGCAAAATAATATGCGGGAGTGACATGGAGGAGACTGGCACAAGACAGACCGTTGTGGAGGAAACTTGGGGAGACCTTCGTCCAGCAGTGGATTGATAATGGTTGACAATGATGATGATGATGATGAATCTGTTCAGCAGTACTTTTTTCACAAAAATGCAGTCATTTCACAGCAAACGCCTAAAATACAGATAGAAATAAAGAACATTTTCTTTCTAAGGAAATACCTTTCCACACACATATGTATAAAACTCAGGTGAAGTTAACGGCTAATATTCATAAATATTAAGTTAATTATTTGTTCGTTTCGAAAAACTGCGACAAATATAATACGAGAAAGTTAGCCATTTCTCGAATGCTCCCAGAAAAATATTCCGGTGAGCCAATCCGCCTCTTGCGTTATTATTTTCTCTGCAAGTGATTCATGCACTCCCGTTCATTGATTATTTATTTTTGTCATTAAAGCTTCATTTTGTTTTGAATCCTTCAGGTAAGCACATTTCAAGCTTCTTACTGTGATTTTTACTGAAACCTGATTTGACGGTTTAATTGACGATTTCTTTTTTGATTAGTAGATACCTAGAAAAATGTTTCGCTTCGCCATCCAAAGGGCTTTGGGAAAAAGACTAAATATAAATTTAGCACGAGCTATTATTTGCAATTTTTTCCTACGAACATGTTAGATCAATTGCTTCCTTTTCTGCAAATGTCTATACACCTGTTTCTATTACCTAGAGCGAAGAAGTGAAATTAATAATAAAAATACTAATAATTTTATTGATTTATGCTGTTACATGACAATATTAAGTTACAGTAAATTATGCATACAAAGGATATTAATTGAACAGCAAAGGGAACAAGGGAAAAAGCCTCTTAGGAGTCCTGACAAGCCCTTCGTTCCCTCAAATTGAAAGACAAGCGAGTTTGGCTCTAGTAGTTGAATCCAATTCAGAATAATAAATGAAGAAATTACTTTGTACTTTTAGTAATTAGTTAGTATTGGTGTTTGAATTTAATTAAGGAAAGTGTCTTTTATTTTCTAACTCAGTAAGTGTTTCTTAAGTGTTTTTTTAAAGAGAGTTTGGTCATTGATATTTGCTAAATGTACAGGTAATGAATTCCAATAACCCGGTCCAGAGTAATTCAAGCTTTGTTTTAATAGCTGGGTTTTAGGCTGTATTGGGCGAAGCGGTAATCTATTTCTTGTTTGGTAGTTATGTCTGTTGCAGTTAATTTCAATTAAGTATGCATGTAGATTAGTCTTAAGTCTTTGAAACATAATTTTACCTAGGTTGTAATGGAAAAGTTGATCTATTGTTAAGATTCGGAAATCATTAGGATGAACTGAAGGGTGTAAATATGGATGTATGTGTGTTGTCATAGCAGTATTTCGTTTTGAAAGTAGGTTTATTAATCTAATGTATTTATTTTGTAATACCTGTAATTTATTTAAGTTTGTTTTAGTAGGTGTTTGACCCCAGGATAAAAGGCAATAGTTAATGTCAGTTTGAATTAATGAGTGATACAGGAGCATCAGCGTTTTAACTAAGAGTGTTGTTTATAGTTTACTAATGAGTCCAATTAAATCAAATTTGAAACGTTTTATCAGAAATTTCATTTTTGGAAGTTATGTATTATTAATAAAAAAGGTATATAATCCATGCTGGCCAGAATTAGAGAACTTAAAGGTAAAATGAAATAATTGGAAAGGTATCATTAATGAGAAAGGGATAAAAAGTATTATGAGCACTCACATTTTGCATTCTTACTGTTATAGTTCATTTAAATAAGTTCTACGGAGTTGAGTTTCCGGATGTGAAAACGTGCTCTCTCCTATGCTTTCAGGATTAGCTCTGATAGCAAAGTGCTGTAAATCATCAGGACACTGAAATGAAAAATGACCTAAAACGATTTCTCCCCTGATGGAAAAATCAATTTGAGATCACCAACCTTAGAAGACAGAAACAAAGAAATTTTTGAATGAAATAGATGGCATGAGCATTAGTTCTAACGAACTCAATGGCTTTTTT
This sequence comes from Macrothele yani, assembly GCA_039090855.1. Taxonomy (NCBI): domain Eukaryota; kingdom Metazoa; phylum Arthropoda; class Arachnida; order Araneae; family Macrothelidae; genus Macrothele; species Macrothele yani. The sequence continues at coordinate 104,233,734 of CM077002.1, read as the reverse complement.
TTTTTTTTGGAAAGGATATTTTTGTGAAATAAGTAAGTGTTATTAAAATTAGACATTTTTCTTTATTAGAAAGAGAGAATAGTTGGCTATCTGTGTGAAAGACATTAATTTTATCATTAGCCCTGTAAGGATGATAATATGCGTGAAACAAGAGTAGTTGGAAATATTGTTGCTCGCAGTGTTAGATGTCTTTTTCTGAAGTGGAAACAAAATTTTAATATTTTAAATCAGGTTTTTACTTAGTTGTAAGTATTAGTAACATAATTTCACTAAATGGCATATTTAGCATATTGAATTGGCATTTCTTCTCATGTCTACTTGAATCACGAAGTCATGCTTTAACACTTGGAAGACGTACATTCACCTAGAGTGGTTCTTGTTACGGTGATTTCCGAAACATTTGAAATGAAAAATTTAACGAAACCCACTTTCGCTTTTCTGAGTTTCAGTTCGTTTCCCAAACCCATCGAATGGCCAGTCTTCCCTTTTAGGATTCTCGAAGTCGCTGACTCGGCGTTAATACATTTTCCTTTACGCAGCTTTACATTTAGATCGTGTTTCCGCGGCATTTCTCCTTTTTTTTCGCTGAATCTTTGTACATCCACCTTCTCAAAGAAATCAATATCTTAGGATAAGGGACGGGTAACCTTTATAGTTTCAAAAGCTTCAGAAACAGAACCAATTGCTTAAGATTTCCGGCCCTGTTACTTCACTCTCAGAGGCAATGTTTTCAGATAAAATTAAAAGTTCGCCAATAAAAGAACAAATAACGAGATTTCTGACAGTGTTTTATTTACCATATTCCAAGTTGTTGAACATTTCAGAATATTTAAATAAGAGGTGAATTTTTAATGATAAGTACTTTAAAAATTTCTGACTGCTATTACATCATTAGGAATTTGTTTTATCTTCTGTCCGTATGTTCAGATCAGAGAAACTATTTTTCTCGAAATCTATAATTGCAGAATTCAGCACCAAATGGTATTTATGGTTTACCAAATTTCCCAAAATTTTATATTTTGAGGCATGTACAAGGTGTATTTTATACCTTGACGCATGCATTTTATATCTTGATGCACCTTTGAAGATAGTTAAACAAGTAGAAGCAAATAACTTTTTGAACGAAGTTTCCCATTCAATAATTCTGCCTTTATGGAAAATGATTTCTGCCCTTTTTCTGGAAAATGACTTAAAACGATTCATACTTTTTTAATCTTTATTGCGTTTTTAGAATTCGGGAAGAAACCGTATGAAGGAGCAATGGCTTCATAAAGTTCACGTCGTGTGACAATCAGATTACCGCTAAAATGTTGTTGGACGACATTTCTTTGTTCTTTGGTTCTTCGCGAAGATATGAGGGATGTCTTGTTTAAAGTGATGCAGCAACAGGTGTACTTATTAGGAAAAATTAATATAAAAAACATCAAGGAGTTAAGGATTAGTCTACTTTTATTTAATTCCGAAATATTCAAAACAATGACGTAGAAATAGTGGTGTTGCGCCGTATCTGTCTGTTTAATCGCCCTAACCGATCAGTTTATCAGGTATAGTTTTATACGCTAAATGAAATAAATGGATGTAAAAAGCCTTTTCGATTTTTTCTTATTCTGATATAGTACCTGTTTATACTGCATACTTTCTAATTTATGTGTCTTATCGATAAAGGTTTTTATTTTATTTTATTTTATTTTTTTTTTGTACAGTTAGTATGATCAGACTGCAAAGCTCTCGTTTCAAATTTTAGGCTGCTACATCCAATGAAGAGAAAATACTTAGGTGGTTTAAGGTTTTCCTGTGACTTGCAAGATTTTTTTTAAAGGAATACCCTCACCGAACTATGGGTCCTTGCTTAGGTACTTGCCCTTAGCATTGACACACTTGCCCCATCTCCTTGGAAGACTTTGTATTCCAGCCATCTCGAAGGATTTGGGTTAAATACATATTCCGGTAGTTATTAACTATAAGACATATTCCTGTAGTTATTCATCTGCAATAAATTTCTTTCCTCGTGAATTATCCTTAAGTGCGCCGAACTGGTAGAAATCACTTGGTTCCAACTAAGGTCTATAGAGGGAACAGATGAGTATTTTCTAGATCATTGATGCCACATCTGTTGTTATCACGTGACACGTGTCTGTCCTAACGAGCTCATGCAACAAGATAACCTATTTCGATAATTTCCTGATTTCTTCTTGAGGATGGCGTGTGAGAGTATCATAATACTGTGCATTAGTTTGCTCCCCGTGAAAGTAGAACGACCATTGTTACCCCGCTTACAATCAAGAATACAGTAGTCATTAGCTTACCTGCAGACGATATTAACTTGAATTTCTTCAGTCGTGGGGAACCGCTATGGCGCCCTTCAATGCTCACTCGCTTGATTCCTAGAATAAATAATTAATCCAAGTTACGTTACTGGCCACAGTCTTCTGCAGAACTTCATCTTCTCAGATTAGAAGTGATGCAAAATATCTGTGCAGATGGCATCACGAAAAGACATCTGATGAAATATCAAAGCCTTTGGTACGCAACGTGCACAGACTTTTCTGAATAGCTGGTGCTATGAATCAGTGTTTTCCCGCTACCAACACTAATGTTGACCATCGCAGCTATGACACATACCCTTACCATACTTTTCTCCCAGATAGTCCGTTGCGTAAGATTGGTGTACACTTCTGTCACATGAACAGCCGACATATGTCCAAGAGGCTAATTTGCTACTACTTTTCGACCCACGGAAAATTTATTGTACCAACAACGGTTTATTTCCACACGGTGCTTGCGATCTTCGCAAACTTTCAGCGGGTTTTACCTTCTCCTTTACAAGAAAAGATGAAACGCTAACTGGCACATCTACAAACTCCATCCTTCCCACGATGCACCTCCGGCGCGCACTTCGTTGGAAACACCAGTATTGGCATGAAGTGGAGGCTCACGCGTTTTTATCGTACAAATTCTATCGCAATTGATGCAAAACGTACACTGTGTAACGTACCAGGAGATGTGACGTACCTGCCAGAAGGACGCACACGACATAAAGGCAGATAGGAATCAGAATAAAATGTCCGCGTAGCTCAATTGGTAGAGCAACTTATTCCGGAATGAGGGGATCCGGGTTCGAATCCTGGCGCGGATAGAAATGACGGAGAAATATACTTCGTTATAACTGTTAAAAGTTTTGTGGTAGGTTGCACCAAAACGTGGTGCTACACGCTTTGGACCACTTTCTGAGAAAAGATACACTACCGTGTTCTTCACCACTTTCTGAGAAAAGATACACTATCGTGTTCTTCACCACTTTCTGAGAAAAGATACACTATCGTGTTTTGCAAACAAAACCCAACAACGTGGTTCAACTTTGTACGACGTTATGGAACAAGGTTGCACGCAAGGCTGCATCATGTTGTTGGGTTCATTTTGCACCACAGAATGGTGTCTCTTTTCTAAGAAAGTGGTGCAGCTGGTGTAGCAACACTTTTGGGGACACCCTACCACAAAGTGTTTAACAGTGTATAGAGCTAAAATCCTTTGTCCTCTTTTTTGTTGCTTTAACTTTATAAAAAGACAACACATACATGTCGCACAATCCAGGAGTTCTGCAAAGTACTTTTCAACGTCTAGAGCCTCTACAACTGCAAGGCATAAACAGTGCAGAGATCTTGTAATTGCATTCCGACAAGAAAAAGATCTATCCGCTACGAAAGAACACCGAAGAAATCCCATTGCCATAAAATTTTCACATGGCTTTTGAAGATGCACGTTTGCATAAAGCATCACTTTGTTCGTCAATCCATCTAAAGAAATATATCTATTTCTGCAAATCTGACTCAAAAACATCCTTTAGCTACAGATAACACTATCACTGAGAATGATGATTTATGCACTTTAGAATTTATGCGAAGCGTAGTTTCCTCTCTAGACGATACAAATGCATTTTTCCACGAGTTGACGCACGTGTGTTAACATTGGGAACCGCCGCCTCTGAAAGTCCGACATAAAAGAAGTGCCTTCTACGACAGGTAGCTTTTTAAAGAATTTCTGAGATATTGCCAGTGCAAAATGCTCCAACTCGCTATAGCGCAAATTCATCTTTTTATTTCAACCATACCTCAGCTTTTATTCGTAGTATTCGATAAAGTCTACTAACATTTGCTCTGCTTCCGTGATCAGCATAATCCGCATACCGTCTATTTCTGGATTCCCAAATTCCAGGCTAGGCAGTTTAACGTATTGCTTGCATACAGAACTTTAAGTGAGCTTCTAAAGTCTGATTTGATGTCTTCTGATGTACATTTTTTCGCTATTGGCAGAAAATTCCATATTTCTTAAGAATCGAGACAGTACCATGGTACTCTTTGTAGATAATTTATGACATACATCTTTCGCATGCGAAGATCTTTGAAGATGTGAACTAAAACGGGTGATTCAAGAGTATGCATTTATTTACATACAATATACTGCATTTATTCGCGTCACTCACGGCCATACCAAGCCTCCCTCCGGTACATATTAATTAGAATTAAATCATAATAACAAACAATACGGTTTACTAATTCCTGACATTGAGCGGTACTTATATAGGTGGATTAATGAATGTTATGGTCATAAAATCAATGGAAGAAGATATGTGAGTCATAAAAGTAAATATTTGCTAAACAATGATGGCGGCGATAATAAGTATTTCGACTGTTTAGTTTTTCGAAAACTATATCATTTTTCTTATTATAATACATTATTAAGATTCAGACAAACGTAGGAAAGGACCCTGATGCAGATTAAATGTGATGTAGCTACGAAAGTCCATCTGCACATAAACAAGCTAAAATCTGACCTCGAGATTTTTTAGAAAGAAGAAAAACTGAATCGCGGGTGTGTCAGTGAGGATTCTTATTGTAATACATTATTAAGATTTAGACAAACGTAGGAAAGGACCCTGATGCAGATTAAATGTGATGTAGGTACGAAAGTCCATCTGCACATAAACAAGCGAAAATCTGATCTCGAGATTTTTTAGAACGAATTAAAACTGAATCACGAGTGTGTCAGTGAGGATTCTTATTTTAACACATTATTAAGATTTAGACAAACGTAGGAAAGGACTCTGATGCAGATTAAATGTGATGTAGCTACGAAAGTCCATCTGCACATAAATAAGCTAAAATCTGACCTCGAGATTTTTTAGAAAGAAGAAAAACTGAATCGCGAGTGTGTCAGTGAAGATTCTTATTTTAATACATTATTAAGATTTAGACAAACGTAGGAAAAGACCCTGATACAGATTAAATGTGATGTATCTACGAAAGTCCATCTGCACATAAACATGGTAAACTCTGACCTCGAGATTTTTAGAAAGAGGAAAAACTGAATCGCGAGTGTGTCAGTGAGGATGATTGGTAACTTTTGGACTATTTAATAGAATATCTACAAGTTACACCCCTCGTGTAATATATCATTTTAAAACTCTCATCAATAGCAAATATATCTTACTCAAGGGGATTGAGAGGAAGCCAAATTTTGCTACTACGCACTGTTTTCATAGCATCAAAAATGAACTTTTGTAATGGCTTTATCACATTTAGCATCAGGTTCTCGTACTTTAAGCTGATCGCAATAAGATATTTTTGCGTTTATGTAAAACGTGTGAATGTTCGGCGATAGTTTAGTTAAATATGTCGTTGAGTAACAAAAAATTAACTGTTGTTTGCGTCACTTCATCAGAAAGCATTCAAAAAGCACATTTCAGCGATGGATTTTACTGCTTTCGTTACCTATTTTATTCACAGAATTTTTTACATGGGATTTACTGTACTCCCCTCGGGAAAGTTTCACAGCATCAAAAACTTAAAATAAATTTCGCATAGCAGCTTTGAGCGTTATGTTAAAAGACGTATTCTTTACAACTGAGAATCCGGCATCGCCGATTATTTTAGTGAAAGTTCTTAGAGTTCGTGTTCCTCAGCCACGCGGCTGGTTCCAACATTTTGAAGGTGATGTGTGAACATGAGAGTGACAATTTTCGTCCAGTCTCAAAAAGGTTTTTGTGCCAGAGTATAATCTTTATCTTAAAAGCGTACTGCATGATGTCATGAGAATGTAGCGTTTTGTATTTTGTAAAATTAAAACTAGTTTCAACATTGCGTGCCTTCATATTTACAAAAAAACTCTGAATTTGTATGAGTATTTTTCATCGCAAAATACTGTATTAGGGTCTCCCAAATGAAAGTGAGACTCGTGTAATAGCGTCGTTGTATAAAAACACAGAACTGTGCATTTGTGCCAGTAGATGGTGTGTTATGTCAGGGAGCCCGCTGTTATCAGTGGCACGTGTCATTGTGCTGTTTGCACGTACGGAGGCAAGTTGACTACGATGTGTGGCGACATAGATTAGCTCAAACAGGCATAGCGAGCAGTTTTACAATTTTTGATGGCAAACGGTGAGCCGAAATTTATCGTCGTATAAAGGATGTGTATGGGAATAAGTGTCAGTCCGTGTACAGTGTTTCTCTGTTGTAGTGCATTTCGCAAAGGACATGTGAGCACGGAGGACCTGCTGAGACCTGTGTAAGCCCACGTGGAATCGATTGCTCTCGTGGACAAACTTCTGAAAGAGAATCGCGGAATTACCACCCGCGACCTTGCGGCGACATTTTCCGTGAGTAAGGAAACTATTAACAACATTTTCCATTACTGATTGGGATACAGCAAGGTTTGCGCACAATGGGTCTCCAGGAGGAGCAGAAGACTCGGGTAATGGATGCTTGCCTGGAGCATCTGTATCGTTACCACGCAAAGGGGGGACAGTTTCTTTCCAAAATTTTGGCTGCAGATGAAACTTGGTGAAACCAATTCGATCCGACCACAAAACGGATGAGTATAAAATGGCGGTATCTCAACTCTCCACGCCCAAAACAAAGCTCAGTCCTCATTAATAGCTGGAAAAGTGATGCTTACTCTTTTCTTCGATGAGAATGCTCCATTGCTGTTGGATTTGCTGGACGTAGGCAGCATGGTCAAGGAAACCACATACTGCAAACCGTTCCGCAACCTTAAAACGGCCATCAAGGATAAGCTACCTGGTATGTTGTCAAATGGGGTTATTCTGTTGCACGACAACGCACGCCCGCATGTGGTGACCGTGTGCCAAGATTTGATGCTGAGCTTCCGCTGGGAGGTCCTCGACCACCCCCTATTGCAGCGATCTGTCGCCGTCAACTACCACATCTTCGGTTCACTGAAAAAAGCTTTCAAGCTAACGATGCTGAGGTCCGGGACGCCGTTGAAGAATGGTTCTACAGCCAACCAAGGACGTTCTTCCCTCAGGGTATCCGCAATCTCATGCCGCGCTGGGACACTTGCTTGAACCAACAAGGTGAGCGGGTATGTAGCCATGTATCACTCTTACTTCCTGTATGTTCACATATTCCAACCTATAAACCCTTACGGCAAAAAAAGCCGGCAGTCTCAGATTCTGAGCTAGACACTTTCATGTAGGACTTCCGTCCACAGAAAAGATTTAGGCCCAAACCACCTACAGAAGATCCGCCTTTTGGGCAGGGCTCAGAAACGGAAACAGTGAGAACAAGTCTTGCGACTTTGACATAACAGTTTGTAAAGCACAGTAGATGGCGCCACCGTACTAGTACGATTTTACTCATAGAAGGGTTAGAGAGAGTCAAGGAGGGGGGTCCAACCCGGGGACCGTCATTTAACGTACTCGTCCGATACACGGCGGATATCCAGCGATTGTTAGCAAATCATACCACCTCTGGAAGATCAGCCCAGGCTTGAACCTGGGGACACTCCATCGACGGTCTGACTCTCTAAGACATCCGCGGGTCCGGCAGTCTGAGTTCCATTTGGGCTACTTTTATATTAGGTGTACAAATAAGTTTTAAAGCGTTTGAAGACGACGCAACATGTAATTTGAGAGAACACCACGTTACCTTTACAAATTAAATATATGCCGTCATTATCTATCACTTTCCGCCATCGATCGGGCAGATGATGGATTCCAGCCATGAAGAATACTTCGTCGTGTGACGCGATGAAGCCGTCAACCCATTTTTGCACTTCGTCACATGTCCTAACACGTACAGCAGACAAACCATGTTGCATCGATCGGAACAAGTAATAGTCTGAAGGGGCTATGTCAGGGACTATACGCCGGGTGCTCCGAAACTTCCCAGCCATGCGTCAATAACGCTTCCTTGACCAATTTCGCGAAATGCGGCTTAGCGTTGTCATGTAGTATTTTCAGGGAACGCAATCTTTTGCCTGTGAATGGACATTTCCGACAGATTTTCTGATTCAGTCGCAGCAATTTTCGCTTGTAGCGATGAGCAGTAACAGTTTGACCCTGTTCCAATAGTTTTTCATATCCCACTAGATGCACAGCAGTAAATATTGCGTTTTGGTGTCTAAGTCGTTGCTTCACAGGGGTCTACCCAGTTTTTTTTGCGTTTAGGATTGTCGTACCGTATCCATTTTTCATCAACTGTAGCGATTTTCCACAGGACAGAATTTCTGTGTTGTTTATGCGACAGGTTCAAATACTTCATGACACGCTCATCCTTGTTCCTCTGACCCATTTTCCTTTCTTCTGAATCTTTCCCATTGCGTGTAGACGATTGGAAATGGTTTGTTGGGTTACCCCCAGTTGTTCAGCTACTTCGTTTTGCGTTTGAGACGAATCTTCATCCAGCAATGCTTTCAGTTCCTCATGTGCAACTTTCTGTCGGTCGCTGCTACGTTCTCGATCGCCAACATCAAAACCATCTGCTTTAAACCGTCTTAACCAAAACTCACAAGTGCTTTTCGATACAGTATTCTCCACCAGAACAGAACAGATCGACGCACATGCCTTGGCAGCACTTTTCCTTTAATAAAATTCGTGATGAATTCAGTGTCGCATAATTGCAGTATCGCTTGCCATCTTTCACCTATCGATGTGCAAGTGCGTTTGACTGTTAGGAAAATTTCTGTGTCACATTTTATACCCTGGACCAGTTAAGGTCACGTGACAACAACGCCGGGAATGTCGGATATGTACATTAGCGGTATACGTCACACAAAAAACGCTTTAAAACCTATTTGTACACCTGATACATTTCATTTTTGTCGAAGGTAGTGACAATTGTGAGATATGCGATGAATATTTTATCAGAGAATTAAGCATGCGGAAAAAAAATAAGACCAAACAAGTATGTTTTTTTTATGTTTTTTTTTTTGCGGTTTATTGACATCTTTGTGTAACTCAATGGGTTATAAGCAGTTGCTCGTCCTTAATTTAGGACCAGTGGTTCCAGTAAAGGAAAACAGCGCTAGCGCCTTCAGACACACATACAACTCCTGCTTCATCTGATACTCGTCGCCGGGTACATCTAGAACTGGTCAAAAGACAGCTTCTCAGATCTCTCAGCCATGGGGCGGCGATGTTCGTATTGTCCCACCGCTTAAGATACGTAAACGAGAATCTAATGGGAAAAAATGAACTCGTTTCCTCACACATTAAAGATTAAAAAACACTCATTTCAAGGGGAAGAAAGCTCTATCTCAGATCTATTATTTAATTTTCAGTGTTGCTTTCCTAACACGTCTCAACCGCTAAAAAACTAAATGCCAGATATGAAAAAAGTGATGTGGTTCTGCTTGCTTTTCTACTCTTCCCCCTTTGTCAGTATAGAAGAAAATCCTGTTGCTAATCAAATGAGCCTCTGTAACACTGAAATTGCTTTACACAAAGTAAGCAGTTCGACTTTTAACCCAAATCGGCAGTGGTCTAAGCACTAGCACTTGACCACTGCATGAGCTCAGGTTCGATTCCTGGATGAGGCGTAGATAATGTGTTTGTTCAAAGGCACTGGCTCTCTTCCTTCGCTGGAACCAGTGCCCGTAAATTAGGGACAGGCGACTGCTTGTAGCTGATATGGTCGATAAACCCTGAAATTATAAAAATCCGGAGACAAGAGCTACTTAGTGAGATATAGGAATGATTTAACTTTTAAAAAAATCAGACAGATATACTGTAGTTGGTATTAAATGGCAAGACATCCATTTGTTTGCAGCTAACATCCCATGCTCTTACGCTGTAGTGGAACACTGAGTTATTCCAACGAAATTTTCTAGAACAGCGACAAGAAAAGGACAATGAAGCACAGTAGATTTATTTCCAGATCAAGGTAATGAAAAGAAGATGGATGACCCGAATACAAAAGACAGGATTCTCCATCAGGCATATAGGAGAACAGGCAGACTGCAACCATATAAGAATTATACCGCGCACACAGTCGTTAATAAGGATCCTGATCAGCCGAAGCACAACGTCAAGAGAAAACCTACAGATTACCCACAGATGTCCAATTCATTACTTATGGTGCAGCTTTTCGAAAGCAGTGAGATTGCCTCTGTCCCTTAGAAAACCCTATAACTCCATTTTGGACGGCTCATAAGGTTGCATGCACTTCGTTCATTAAATTTTTGTTCAATGAGTACCAGGCTTAGAGATTTTCATTATGCGGCACTATTGTGGGTGCTGGAGTAGTGCCGATCTCCGACAGCTTGTGGTGCGAAAAATCGTGATCTTGGGGCACACATGAAGATGACGTGCTTAACACTCCAATCGACTGCTCCCGTCAGAGGGCATACTCTCTGAACAATAATCTTTATATTCTAAGTGCCACAAATTATATTGGCTTATCGTTTCGCTTTGCATCCTTGCACGTTCCCGCGCCTCACATAAGACTACCTTTAAAGAAATACCTGTTTAGAAAGAAGAAGGCATTCCTCAAATTGCCGCCCTAGTGGCCCAATGGTCTAAGCGATGGCTTCTGATTATTCGTCCGAAAGGGGTACTTGTTCGAATTGCGGTGAGGCATGGATGTTGTGTTTGTCTTACGGTACCAGTTCCCTCTCTTCCTTGGAACTAGTGACCCTAACTCAGGGACAGGCGAATGCTTATAGCCCATTCAGTTGCTCACGGTGGTCGTTAAACCACCAATCAAAAAATCCAGAAATTATTGGTAGCATCCAAAATTATCTATGATTTGTCAAACATATCGTGGACATAAAAGGCATCATCTTCAGAATTATCAGCAACCACTGGAGACCATTGCCTGTTTCAAAGACCATCTGAAATGAAACTGTATGTCGTTACTTCCTTAGGACGCTATTTGATGTTTAACATCAGTGAAGAAATTAAGGTGTACGTAATGGGCGTGTGAGATTTACAAAATGGGTAATACTATCATGTAATCCCTCTGCAAGAGAAAAACGAATTTGTTTCTTAGCTTTTTTACTGTAATCAAGTCCTATTTATCTGACAAACTGTCTTGTGTGTGATTGTTTTGGATTCCAAACGCTAGTACAATTTCAGTATCACAGAACAGAGAGAAATCATGGGATGCCTGGCTCCTGGGCAAAGCCACGCTGCCACCCCTCTCATTAGTGGATGAACCCACCGCTTAGCAGATGCGTAGGTAAGAGGACATTATTGCATTCACGTAGAATGTACACCCGTTGTCATAAAAATCCGCGCACCAAAAAGAAGGAGCTAGACTGCATTGAAATTTTAGTAGTGAGATGACACATACCATGGACAGAGGTAATTACAATATCACAGCAGCAGGACGATTTCCCGCGGACATACGGTACACATTTCTGTCAGCGTTAGTATCGCGTCGGACTGTCCCTTCTCGGATACATGCAATGACACGGTGTTGCATGAAGTCAAAGAGACGCCGTATGTTATCCTGAGATAGATTGGCCCACAATTCTTGCAACTGACGCTCTAAATCACGAACATTGGGATATGGAGAAAGCTGACGTCCAATCTGGTCTCCCACGTACTCGATGGGAGAGAGACCAGACGATTTGGCAGGCCACGGAAGTGTGGAAGCATGACGTAGACAGTCCTGGAAAACCCGAGCCGTGTGCGGACGGGCGTTATCTTGTTGGAAAATGGCTCCGGGCTGCACCGCCAGGAAAGGCAACACATGGAGCCCCAGGATATCCTGTACTTAGCGCTGGGCTGTCAACGTCCCTCGGACTACTGCGAGGTAAGTACAGCTGTCATACGTGATGGCTCCCCAGACCATCACGTCTGCAGGTCAGGACGTGTGCCGCTGTACAGTGAAGTTGGGATTGTAGCGCTCATCTGCGGTCGTCTACGCTCTGACATAGTGGTAGTCCGTTCCAATACAGGAGCGGGATTTGTCGCTGAACACTATACGTCGCCAGTCCGTAGCATTCTACGTTGCTCGCTGCTGACATCTCTGCAACCGACGCCAGCGATAGTCAGGTGTTATTGGCAGAAAGCGTATGGGCCTTCGAGAGTGCAGATTCGCCTCTGTCAACCTTATAGAAATGGTTCTGGTGGACACAGGAGTCCTTTGTACAGCCTCTACATGTGTCTGGATATTGGACAAGGACGTCGTTGCATCTGTGCGTGCTGCTCTCACGACCCCACGGTCATCTCTGCTGGTGGTGTGTCTGGGTCGTCCAGAGCCAGTTCCCCGTGTCTGGGTGTCTTCCTGTCCGTGTCCATTGCTCGCAACACGATCACACTGTGCTGACCGACCGGCCCGAATGGCGGCCGATTCGGCGCGCCGGCCACACTGCCTCTCTCATTCCGACGATACGGCCTCATTCAAACTCCGTCAATTGCCTGTACGCACATCTACGGAGGCTCCTGAGCATGTCTATTGCTTAGGAATCTCACCTGACTCTTACCGTGCACTTTGGCACGGATGTGGAGTCCTCCTGCGCGGCGGATTATAAGACCCACGGATTGCGATTGCAGCGCCGGTCTTGGGCACGCGGGCGTAAGGAATCGCACGAAACATTAATCCTTTGCATGTCTGCCCTCCCCGTAACTATTCGCCGAGTTCAGCGTTCATCGCAGGGTTTTTTCTTGGTGCGTGGATTTTTATGACAATGAGTGTACTTCGGTGTCAGTATGGATAAACGTCCTGAGTTAACAGAGTGTGGAATGAGTTAACAGAGTGTGGAAGAGAGATGATAGTGGGTGCCCGACGCATAGGTCACTCAATCATGGAGGTGGTATAGGAATTGCACTATCTCCGTTCGCCAGTATCAAGAGTGTACCAAGAATACGCCATTTTCTGAATGACATTGCATTATGGACAGGGCTGCAGGCGGGAAAAGTTGTATATTACGGTGTACATCGACACTGTCTGGCATAATGGCGCCCAACCGGAGAGTTATGGTGTCACAAATCACCGCCGATTTGAACGCGGGAGTTGCCAGAAACGTCTCCACCAGGGCCATCAGACGATCATTAGCCGCTATAGATTATGGAAACCGCCGGCCCACCTGAGTCCCATTGCTAGTGTCATGTCCTGAATATTATTGTCCTGGATATTGTCCAGTCCATTACGCCAAACATATTTCTTTTGAGAAAAATAATGTTTGGTAACAAATAAAAAGTTATATTGGTTGATCAGGCACTATTTCCACGAATAAGAGAGCATGTGAAGTTTGGTTGTAGTTATCGTCGACGGACGCCACCCTAACTCCATGTGTAGTAGTAGCAGAAAATGGCGACATGTTTTAGTAAATACCTTTGAAACATCACATAAATGCCTATGGCATAATTCTAGCAGTTTACCTAAATTGCTGGTGATCAACTGTATCAAAACGTGATTGAAACTCGAATTATGAGGAATGTTTTAGTGCATTATATCGTGTTTTTTGATAAGAAAAATTCGTGTAAAATCATAACGATGCTAAACTGCACCATTAGAGACAGGAAAGGGGTATGAGACAAAGTCATCAGTTGCACATGAAAATGTGTATGAAATTATTAAATATTTGATCCATATATGTTTTGAGATATAAGTTTTATTTTGGTAAAAATGTTAAGTTCAAAATTTAAGTTTTCCGCTGACGGATATACTTTTTCTTATATCTTTTTTTAAGCAGCTAACCTTATGATCTTTCTAGAAGGAATGTGGTGATCGACCAATCAGGTTGTGCCATGTGGGTGCGGTCGACGCGTTTAATTGGATAACTTGCAAAAGTTTGCAAGCAGTCTGTACTTGGACACAGATGTAATAACATCTACAAATTTTCCGTGTCCTAGATTGTTCGGCGGTTTTAGCAGCTCTTGCTGCTGAACAATGCCCTCTTCGCCTTCCCAACCAACGGAGCTGAAACAGTTTTCTGAGACTGCTGTATAAACACGGATGATGATTTCCCATTAAAGTTAGCAGAGAGACATCAAGGAACATCCCTTCGTTATGCTTAGCGTTCGAAAGAACCTCTAACCTTTGTGGAGAGGCGAGCCAGCAGCTCTCAGACGCAGTAGGAAGGAAAGAAAACGTGGAATAGATTCTCCTACCTGCGTTATTGTGGACCGTGGTCGGTTCCAGGGTGAGGAACAGAAAGACTGAGGTCCAGAATTCGCAAGACAGCGATGGATTCCATTTATTTTCATCGGGGAGGATATACCTCTACATTTCCATGACATGCACAGCGGAGATTGAGAGTATCAAACAGGTGGCACCAAAGGGAGTTTTTTTAAAGCCTCGTTTTGATGCAGCGTCTCAAGTGTAGTGCAGTGTCACAAGTGCAGTGTAGTGTTACAAATGCAGTGCAGCGTCTCAAGGTACAGTTTGATAGATGAAGCATAGAAGATAATGCGGTAATTTTTTAAATTATCTTTGATCCGTTTATCTACTCATCAAAACTGATCTGTCGACTTAGGTACAAACAAATTATGCTAGTGTGAATCAACCGTAACTGGAGTAGGTCTGGATTCTGAGAAAATGGGGGCTAACTGAAGTTAAATTTATTTTGCTATGAATGCAACCATGATTATTTTGTTGGTTTAATTTTTCTTCCGGCAAGGGAGCTGCTACAGACATCTCGGGGGATTAATGGTTGTTAATTATTATTGTTTTAGTAAGTTGTTATGCATGCAGCGTCCCCCATCCCCGTCCCCCCCAGCTGTGATTTTCATTGTTATCTATGTAATGTCTGTATATTGCATAATTTATTATATTCAGTTTGAGTCTTGGTGATGAAACGACGGAGATCACAAAAAAAAGGGGGAGGGACGAAGAACAAGAAAGAAACAGGAACATTTATTGAATTAAACTCTTAAACGATATCTCCTGTCCTTTTTCCGAGTCAGGAAAGAATGATTTTTTTTTCCGCTGCCTTTACTCTGAGAAGCCAGCAACATGTGGAACGGTATATTAAACTCGTAGTTTACTTGTACGACGTTATGAGCTCGAGTGCGTGCTGCGAGAAGGTGAACTTCCGGGTCAGGTTTAGAAATGGGCTGCTGATGAAAGTATACTTCTCTGAGCTTTTCGAGATTTGCTTCATAAACATATATGCCTTTAGAAAAAAGGGATTTTTCTTGTCAGCACTAGTAATCTATTTTTAATGGATATTTAGAGTATTTCACTTGTTTAGTTAACAGCTGTTAACAAGTGTTGTTGCTACCCAGTTTCTGATGCTTACCGATTTACGCGTAAACCAGAGGTTAACCGGAATCGTACAGCAGTTGCGTGAATTATGGTTCTATTAATTAAGACACAATTGATCGCATGAGAGTGAAACTGGGGTAGAAATGTATGCAATGCGGGCTATAATAACCTTAGTGGTACTAAATGTCAAGTTTTAGATTCTGTGTGAATTCTTTTGGATATAAGTAAACTACTTGTTTGAAATCTTTTGGGTAAACATATCCTCTACTGCAATTCAAAAGATTCAAAATGGGAGTAAAAGTGTGATTCTGCATCGTTTCTTCATGCATCTACCCATCTCCCTGTTTGGGTAAAAAGTAAGTGTATCTTTTTCAAGAAGCTCTGCATAATTTAGAGTGTGTATATATACACTGCCGGACAATTGCTAAGGACGGATGACAATAGCAACGATAGCAACCATAAAATGGAAGGCAGGAAAATGTGGAAATTAGCATAAGTGCGGGATACAGTAAGACGTGTTGTGCGTATGCAAATTTTGGATTGCCGAACTTGTTCGTGACGTCATAGCGCTGATAAGAGATATAATGGATTTGACGCGTATTGACCGTTGTTATTCAAACGCAAAGTTGCAAGGGAAAGAATCAATTGACGAACTTGCAATTTTCAGTATGTCTTCCCGACATCAACTAGATGATTTTACGTGTGGCCGTATTATTGGCAAGATTGAAGAAGGGCGAAAAATAACAGATGTTGCCAGGGAGTTCGACGTCAGCCACAGTGTTGTTTCAAGGCTTTGGAAATCATTTCAAACAAATGGAGAGTGTAGCAAACTTCACGGGGGAGGTCGTGTTCGCAGTACGACACCTGCAAAAGATCAGTACATAGTGCTATCAACAAAAAGACACTGGCGCAGCACAGCTAGTGAGGTAGCAAATCAGTTTATGGCTGCTACTGGCAAGCGGATCTCCCGAAAAACTGTCGCCAGACGTTTGCATGAAGGAGGACTATACGCCCGCCGTCCTGTTGTGTGCATCCCATTGTCCAGACGTCACCGTACCGCCCGTTTGCAATGGTGCCATCAACATCGCAATTGGACTGATAACGACTGGTCTGCTGTCCTCTTCTCAGATGAGAGTAGATACAGTCTATCGTCTGATTGTCGACGACAACTGATCTGGCGTGATAGTGGTACTGCATATTGTCCAGCAAACATACAGGAAAGGGACCGATATCCGACCTGCAGTGTCATGGTATGGGCTGGTATTATGATCAATGGCCGTACGTCCCTCTATGTTCTTCCAACTGGGACTATGACTGGCCAACGATACATTAAATGATGTTCTGCTACCTCATGTTCGCATGTTCGGTGCTGCTGTCGGTGACAGATTCATTTTCATGGATGACAACGCAACATGTCATCGAACAGTCGCTGTCCAGGAGTGTCTTGAGAGCGAGGATATTCAACGCCTCGTATGGCCAGCACGTTCTCCAGATCTGAATCCCATTGAAAATGTGTGGGATGTTTTGGGGAGGAGTCTTGCTGGTCGCCAATTCCCTCCAATAAACAAGGACACCCTCATCCGTGCACTGACAGAGGAATGGAATAAATTACCCCAACAGCTGCTTGATAATGTTGTGCAAAACATGACACGAGGTGTGGAATCTTGCATCGTCTCCATGGTGGCCATATCCCGTATTGACATCTTACGCCGGAACGCCTGCGGATGGTAATTGCATTTATTTCACGTTTACGTATTCTGCACAAAATGGCCTGTTTGTCCTTTTAACACGTTCCGAAGCCTTCTGGATTTCAGAGCACAATATATTGTCTTTCTTGTAATGTCCTGGCATTCTGACATTATTTTATTTCACTTGGCATCCAACCACACTTACTTTTTTATGCGCTATATAGCCGTTTATGATCCGTCCTTAGCAATTGTCCAGCAGTGTACATTTGTTTTTAGAGCGTAATTGTTACTACTTTTCCACGAGATGTGTTTTTCCTTTTACTTGAGCAAAGAATTCAAAAGCTAGCACTGAATTTGTTGCGTGCTAGAGGCATACAGAAATTGTTCTAGTAGGAAATGAATTGAATAATGGCATGTAAAATCATTTTGGGTTTAGAATGAAATATAAATGAGAAATTGTGAAGTTAATTAGTTTTATAACCCAGGTTTGAATCCTGATCACAGCTTTGGCTTTTCTTATGCATTGTATGTGTGTTAATGCATTTTTAATATTGATGGAACATGGTGTTTAAGTAATTAAATAATTTTTATGAACATATGTTAGTTGCCCACCTTCAGATCCGGCCTACTCCAGCATTTCTGTATATGATTTGAGATTCAGTATGACGTAGCATTTTAATTACATAATTGGTAGTTGAATCCTACAACGTTATTTACATTCATCGACTGTACTTTAAACGGATTTGCAAAAGGAACTCAAATAATTATCATCGATAGCGATGACTTTTTTCCTTGCATATTGTGTGAACTTTGAGAATACTAATCTGTGTGAATTTCTTATAACAGACTGAGAATATAAATTTGTGTGAAACACTGAGAAATGGCTTCTATTTAAAAACAACAACAACAACAACAACTGAGATTTGTATTATTAGTACCTTAATGTTGATTTCGCATAAACTAGGAACTGACTGAGGACTGAGAGTGAATAATCTTGGTGATTTGAGCAATCTTAATTTTTGAACTGTGTGTTCTTTAAAATGAAATTGAGTTAAACGGTATTTTCATTTTTTAATCACAACGCATTTGTCTTGATATAACGTTATTTTAATTTTATTTTAATCACAACGTATTTGTTTTTCATATTGTGTATGCATATTTTTTTGTATTTCTTTTTAACGTCAATGTTTACAAGTATTAAATTGTTTTGTTGCTAAAATTTGTGCCACTCACTTATTTGAGTGTTTCTTGAAATTCATTACCCCTATCTAGTCTCAGTGCATCACCCCACACCTATATGGTCGTGGGAATGGTCAACAAATTACGAACCTGATTTATAATAATACTAAAATAATATTTTTTTTAACAGCACAGTCATATCACCGGACTACCCAGGAATTCGGCGAAATAAAATCGGCACCCTATCCTGGATGATTGGAGACTGGTCTCCTGGTCCAATGTATCACATTAGCAGTTATTTCGCCCAGACGGGAGGGTGTGGGTCTGGGAGGAAACCGCACTAAGTGATGATTCCTGCATGACAACAAGGAGCTGTTGAGGAAGGTGGAGGCTCGGTTATGGTCTAAGGCGTGGTTTAACTGGCACACGCTGGGACCTCTGTTACTTCTAGAAACGCCCACGTTTCCATCTTTGCAGTCCATCTTCATCCGTTTGTGCTCATCATGCACCCACTGGGCGATATACTCTTCCAGCAGGACAATGCGCCTCCTCACGAAATCGTGGTGACTAGAACATGGTCAGAACAGCATTCCGTAAAAGTTGCCATCCTGCAATAGCCGCCACTTCTGATCGGATATGTACTCTGCAGAAACTATTTGGGAAGATCCGTTCCAGTTTTTGATCTTCCACCTAGGAATGCGTGGAAATTATGGACAGCGGTGCAACAAGTATGGATGGAGGTACCTGTGGAACACTTTCGTAATCCAGTGGACTCAATGCCTCGCCGTGTCACTGGGCAACAGGCGAGCCTAGTGGACACAATGTCTCGCCGTGTGTCCGGGCAACAGGCGAGCCTAGTGGACACAATGCCTCGCCGTGTGTCCGGGCAACAGGCGAGCCTACGTACTCATATGCCTCGCCGTGTGACCGGGCAACACGAAGTGTCCGGGCAGCAGGCCAGCCTAGTGGACCCAATGCCTCGCCGTGTGTCCGGGCAACAGGCGAGCCTACGTACTCATATGCCTCGCCGTGTGACCGGGCAACACGAAGTGTCCGGGCAGCAGGCCAGCCTAGTGGACCCAATGCCTCGCTGTGTGTCCGGGCAACAGGCGAGCCTACCCTTTACTAGGTAGGCATCCTATAATTTCTGCCCACTCAGTAGTTTAAAAAGGTGAACCATTAGTGAGGACATTCATCTCTCCTAACCTACATTGCAGTAGTCTTGATATCGTCGTCATCAAACGGTATCAATCCACTACTGGATGAAGCTCTCATGAAGTCCCTTTCACAAGTCTTTGTCCTGAGACATTTCTTTCATATGGCACCTACATGCTTTTGAATTTCATCCAATAAACACCCCTGCGACTTTCTTGTGGGTCTTTTTTTTGCCCGCTGGTATTCAATCTAATATTTCAGTTGTCCAACGGTGGCCAATTCTTCTAGAAATATATAAAGACCATTTCCACTTGACGGTTTTTACTTTGATCATAATGTCCTCAACTCTTGCCATTTTCCTGATCCGTGAGTTCCCCTTCCTGTATTTCCTGTTTACACCAAGTGTTTCTCCATGCTTCTTTGAGTAGTTAATTTACGTGTAGTAAAATTCCTAAAAAATTCGTTCGCGCAGATTGAAATTTTTGTTCCCTGTTTTTCTCGTAATTAGAATGAGCCTGAAAGACTTTTGAATTCCAAATCTCTCAGTTTTACTCGTAGCAGTAGTGACGAATTATTAGTTCATAAGTTGTCAATGCTTGTAGATTCTGCTCTGCGGAATAGATGGTCAGCTTCATGTGGTAGCAATACCTTTCCCCATTCATATGAGATTAGTTTTCGCCAACAGTCACAGTATCCATAGATCTCAGTTGCAATCCCATATTACATAAGCCCGTATAACAGCAGATTTTCATGGCCCTACAAATAAACTTCAAAATGCTTATGCGACACTATTAGGTATTGATCTTTATTTCATAAAACTTTATGTTGACTGTGCACATGATTTCAGCATAATTTTTCCGATAATACAGAAAGCCAAAGCCAAATTTGAAAAGCATCGATGCTTTTGAGACGACCGACAGTTACGCAATTTTGGTATCGATCGATACGTAGGAGGGTGGCCTCAGAAATGACATACGTTTTGATTGAGCATAAGCCCCAAAGTACATTTGCGGAGAACCATGTTTGAAAGAAAAGCACTTTTTCAGGAGTTGTTTACACACTGCGAAGAGTTTCCGCGCACGAAAAACGAATGGGAAGAAGGATTCTAGTTAGAGTGAAAGTAGTGTTTGTAAGTTTCTTCTACGACGGTTATTTCACAACTTTTGCACAATGTAGGTTATCTCTTAAAAAACGAATTTATTTCACAACATACCTTTACAGTATATCGTTTGTTGGAGTTAGCTGTCGAAGCACGATACGACAGGATACATATGCCTTAGTTGAAATACTTTAAAATTTAATGATTAAAATATATACAAGGCTATAAACACAAAAGATCTTTCACACGGGCGCCCCGTGCATCATCAGGTGAAGAAAACTCGCGAAACAAAGAGTATACTTGCTTTATATATATAGGATGGATTCATGATGTGCATTTCGAATGCAGCGATCCTGGTGGACAAGGTAACCGTCGGTATAGCTCAAGATAAGGTGTAGTACCTACATAACTATATAACATGGCATAAGGTTGTTGAGAAACTCATAATGCAAAATGTAAAAAAACTATATATATAAAATGGGACTCTGGAAGGGTTTAATGTGAAAAATGACGGATTATTTACCATAGTGAAACGTTGGTGGCGAGAGGGTTATGTGAAGTGGAAGAGGGATTGTTTATATAAGATAAATTATTCAATAATTGTTTCCAAGGGGTGAATTAATGCAGAAGTTTCTTCATTACAACATCGGTTTATATTGTAGTGTATATATAAACTTTCTGCAAACAGAGTCATGGATTTTGTTTTAGTTTTTAATAGTAGATAGGTGTCAGCCCATGATGGGTG
Source organism: Macrothele yani (assembly GCA_039090855.1). Lineage (NCBI taxonomy): Eukaryota > Metazoa > Arthropoda > Arachnida > Araneae > Macrothelidae > Macrothele > Macrothele yani. The sequence goes on along the minus strand of CM077002.1, from coordinate 104,212,416 downwards.
GTATGTCCCAGTTTTGACCAGGCGTGATAACGAGGTAGCACATGAGTTCATTCTGACGTTAAACTGGTGCTCTGACACTCGAATTCTTATGTTACGGAATGTGGAACCTATATACCATTGATCATTATCCTGGTTGGTATCGCTCTTTATTGGCACACAGTAAACGAACGCCGCATTGGTCTCGGGTTGAAATAGAATCACGGTCTTTTCTGATCATGGTGAACAAGTTAGATGTTGAGTCTCCAAAGTCTGTTTTGTGTTTTTTGCAAATACCTCGTAGAATTTGCGTGACTGTTGGTAAGAAAGTCAAGGAGCCTACATAAGTAGATACACTACGCTCCGGCTGAAGGGTGGTCACTGTTTTTCGTTTGTATTGTGAAACCAATGTATCGACAACGCAGGTACTACAGCCATGTTGTGCAGCAATTGATTTTAAGTTGATTATTTCTTGATTTCGAACCTTTTTGTTGGATGAGTGCGTATAAGCTCTATGGACTATGAATCTAAGGGCAGCTAATTTATATTTTATTGAATGGAAAGAATTGTGTGGTATTATAGTGGTAGAGCTGCTAGGTTTTCTGTAGACTGAGAAACTTAAATAAATCCTGTCTACCTGTCGAGTGATCCAAAGGTCAAGGAACAAGATTGAATGGTCTTTTTCCAGTTCAATAGTTAACTTTATTGTTGGGTACTTGGAAGACATGGTCACTCTAAATGCCATGAGGCTATCCAGAGAGTGAGACCAAACTAAAAAAATATCATCGATGTAGCGCATGTACAGAAATGGAACCTCGTGGGAGTTTGCCAAGATGTCCTTTTCAAGTTCTTGCATTAATACCTATGCGAAAATGGCAGACAGAGGAGAACCCATTGGAGTTCCACTGTTCTGGCGGTATATTGTTCCTTCAAAGCGAAAATAAGATCTCTTGGCTATTAATTTCAAAGCGTCAGAGACTGCTTGTATTTCGACCAGGGTGGCACTTCGAAGTGCTGTTAACTTAGCGCAAATCAGATCGTGCACAACATCTAGGGGTACGCTAGGATAAAGTGATTCCACGTCCAATGAAGCCAAAATGTATGAAGGACGTAAGCCTCTAAAATTACGGATGCGAGAGACTGCTTCAAGTGAACTTGAAAATGAAGAAATCAAGGTTAAGGTAATGTGTTTAAGATAGTGGGCTAGTGCTTTTTCTGGGGGTTTGGTTGGGTTGTGACAACTGGAGACAAGCGGTCGCAATGAAAGTCTTGGTTTATTTTCGTTTTTACGGAACAATATACCGCCAGAACAGTGGAACCCTAATGGGTTCTCCTCTGTCTGCCCTCCTAGCAGAGGTATTAATGCAAGAACTTGAAAACGACATCTTGGCAAACTCCCACGAGGTTCCACTTCTGTACATGCGCTACATCGATGATATTTTTTTAGTTTGGCCTCACTCTCTGGATAGCCTCATGGCATTTAGAGTGACCATGTCTTCCAAGTACCCAACAATAAAGTTAACTATTGAACTGGAAAAAGACCATTCAATCTCCTTCCTTAACCTTTGGATCACTCGGCAGGTAGGCAGGATTTTTTTTAAGTTTCTCAGTCTACAGAAAACCTAGCAGCTCTACCACTATAATACCACACAATTCTTTCCATTCAATAAAATATAAATTAGCTGCCCTTAGATTCATGGTCAATAGAGCTTATACGCACTCATCCAACAAAAAGGTTCGAAATCAAGAAATAATCAACTTAAAATCAATTGCTGCACAACATGGCTGTAGTACCTGCTTTGTCGATACATTGGTTTCACAATACAAACGAAAAACAGTGACCACCCTTCAGCCGGAGCGTAGTGTATCTACTTATGTAGGCTCCTTGACTTTCTTACCAACAGTCACGCAAATTCTACGAAGTATTTGCAAAAAACACAAAACAGACTTTGGAGACTCAACATCTAACTTGTTCACCATGATCAGAAAAGACCGTGATTCTATTTCAACCCAAGACCAATGCGGCGTTTACTGTGTGCCAATAAAGAGCGATACCCACCAGGATAATGATCAATGGTATATAGGTTCCACACTCCGTAACATAAGAATTCGAGTGTCAGAGCACCAGTATAATGTCAGAATGAACTCATCTGCTACCTCGTTATCACGCCTGGTCAAAACTGGGACATACCACCCATCATGGACTGACACCTATCTACTATTAAAAACTAAAACAAAATCTATTACTCTGTTTGCAGAAAGTTTATATATACACTACAATATAAACCGATGTTGTAATGAAGAAATTCCAGTATTTGTTCACCCCCCCCCCCCTTGGAAACAATTATTGAATAATATATCTTATATAAACAATCCCTCTTCCACTTCACATAACCCTCCCCCATCCACGTTTCACAATGGTAAATAATCCGTCATTTTTCACATTAAACCCATCCAAAGTCCTATTTTATATATATATTTTTTTTACATTTTGTATTATGAGTTTCTCAACAACCTTATACCATGTTGTATAGTTATGTAGGTACTACACCTTATCTTAAGCAATACCGACTTTTACCTTGTCCACCGGGATCGCTGCATTCGAAATGCACATCATGAATCCATCCTATATATATAAAGCAAGTAGACTCTTTGTTTCGCCAGTTTTCTTAACCTGATGATGCCCGTGTGAAACATCTTGCGTGTTTTTAGCCTTGTATATATCTTAATCATTAAATTTCAAAATATTTCAACTAAGGCATGTGTATCCTGTAGTATCGTGCTTCAACAGCTAACTCCAACAAATGATATTCTTTTAGCACGAAATATTTCTTCAACCTATACCTTTACAGGTCTTCGAAGTAATCTCCATGTTTGTTTATGACAGCGACCCAACGTTTGGACAAGTCTTTTATTCCAGCCAGGGCACCTCCATCGTTGAGGCGTCGGATTACTCGGGTCACCTCATTAGAAACATCCTGAATCGTTTACCGCGGAGTGGGTTCTTCAGTGTTGGGAACAAGCAACAGTTTGGTAACCTCATGTCAGGACTGTATGGCGCGTGGGGAAACAATTACCATTTATACTTATCCAGAATGTCTCTTACTGTACGAGCAACATGCAGCCTTACGTTGCCATGTAAAATGATGACCCCTGCTTCGAGAGTATGTCGGGCATTCTTTGGCAAATCTTGGGACCCAAAACATTTTTCAGAAACATTCTGTAGTATTCAGCCGTTACAGTGGTCCCCTCGGGCACTCTTCTTCCAAAATGCTGTTGACGATAAACACCAAAGGTGTCGTCCGTTGCATCTGATGGCAGGTCACTCCTTGGGTCGTCTTCGATGCTTTCCCGACATTGGTGGAAACGAGAAGCCCACAGTGACACTGTGCTACGATCCCCTACACCAACCTCCACAAACTTCACACAAAGCTTTATGAACTCGGCTGAGGATTTTCCTTGCAAGGTTTCAATTTTATTGTAGGATCGCTGATCGCTACGCGAGATCTCACCTGACTCACTTTCTTTCTCCATTTCTAGGCAGAATGTTTCAGAACAGGAACAATTTAGCCAACAAACGGAGACACAACTTCGTATACTGAAGTCTGACTCTCAACTGCCGCAATGATTAGAGCGATTGCATTATCTGTGACGCGCCTGTTCCGCAGGACGCACGTGAGATAAAGGCAGATAGCAGCGAGAACATACGTCTTCGTAGCTCGGTTGGTAGAGCGACTTATTACGGAATAAGGGGACTCGGGTTCGATGCTATAACGAAGTAAATTTCTCCGTCATTTCTGGTCTACGCCGGGATTCGAACCCGAGTCCGCTTATTCCGAAACAAGTCGCTGAGCTACGCAGACGTTCATTCTGATTGCTATCTGCCTTTATGTCGTGTGCGTCCTGCTGGCAGGTACGTCACAATGCCCGGCGTAAACAAAAATGACGGAGATATTTACTTCGTTATATTGACGCCCGAACTACAAGAATGACTTGGCCGTTAAAGTTCTCGCAATGGTGTAATGTTCTTTCCACACCGCGAGATAGGGGAAAATAAGAGAATCCCTTCTTCAGCGCTTCAAGAAATAAATGTGCGTGATGTTACGTTCCACACACCAAATTGACTGGGATTTCTCCAATGTACGTTCTTCAGCGGATGACTGCCTACAGCGATACATGGTCCCGGCTGTTCCCGTGGGCCATGCCCCCGGCCCTCTTTCGGGGGGGGAGGAGAAGTGACGTGCCTGCTCCGCAAGACGCACATGAGATAAAGGCAGACAGCAGCGAGAACGTACGTCTGCGTAGCTCAGTGGGTAGAGCGACTTATGCCGGAATAAGGGGACTCGGGTTCGATGCCCGGCGTGCACAAAAATGACGGAGTTATTTACTTCGTTATACATCCTACGGGCGGCGCCTGCGTAATGTGAAAAAAAATTTGAAATGGCCTACGTACGATATTTGTAGGCACCAGTTTCACCATGTACGTAGACAATATTCATTCGGATGATCATCGTGAATCATAAGACTCACCATAGGCATAATCTAATGTGCCGAAGATCTGCGTTTCTTCCACAAAAGAAGAAAGATAATACAGGTGGTGCATACTGTATTCACAACATATTAAATCATACATGGCGAAAGATGAAAGCACAAATCTTTCAAAAATTGCGTGCGCGCCGGAATGCATTTGTATGCCCTTAGATATATTTTGTCTGTGCCATTTGTTCCTCGTTTACCTTTATCCATGAAAGATAACTTCAGAAAACTATTTAATTTGTTGTTACAGAGAACTTCTCCGGAACTTTACAACTCCTTAATGCAGAGCACAAGTTATACAAAACTGTAATATTCCTTGAAAAGGAGAAGTTCCCCATAGTCTGTAACTTCTTGATACAAAGCGAAGTATTCCAGAATATTGTAATTTAATAAGCAACAGAAGTTATTCAGAGATGAAAAATCGACCCATACAAGCAGAATATCTCCTGAACTACATAATTCCGTTTCCATGATGCATATCGATTCTGAGGAACTGCGCAATTTTATAGTGTCTAACTTCATTCTATTTCCTGTCACATAAAAACCAATTTTTTCAAAATATTGCTGCCGGTATGAAGACACTAGCTTTGTTGAATATGCACGCATCTGTACTTGAGAGTCAATTAAGAGTAAAACAGTTCGTACACCGGCACTTCCACTGCGAACAAATATCCCGCAGGGTAAAATGTGAGTTTTCAAAAAATTCCCTAGAGGGTCGTTAATTGCGCTAGTGGAGCATCTTGACAATATTTCTATCTCAGAGTGAAGTGTAACCCGCTTAAGCAAAATATCTTTCACGAGGGTTCCTACACCTTCACTACGAGTACACATCATTTTCATTAACTTTTTCGAGAAGATACACTATCTATCAACAAGTAATTGGACACCTTTGATAGCAAAAGAAAACGAGGTTTATTCACCTTCAATAGTTGGTGGAGCCTCCACGAGCGGCGATTACAGCTGCAACCCTCCGGGGCATACTCTCAACCAGGCGTTGTACGACAGCTAGCGGTATTTTCTTCCACTCGGCTTGGAGAAGACAGGTCAGTTCCTTCACCGATTTCGGACGGGAATGACACCCCTTAAATCGACGCTCCAACTCGTCCCAGAGGTGCTCGATAGGGTTAAGGTCCGGGCTCTGCGCAGGCCAGTCCATTCGATTAACCCCATTGTCACCATACCAAGCCATGGTGGACCTCGCAACATGACAGGTGGCATTGTCATCCTGAAAGTAAAATGAGTTCACCCCGTAAAACTGCCACAACGTAGGAAACGCATGGTCATCCAAAATGGTGCAGTAGGTCTCGGCGTTGAGTCTACCAGGAATTGCGACCAAGGGTCCCGTGCCATTCCAGGAGAAACACCCCCATAGCATAATTCCACCGCCGCCGAACTTCACAGTTTGCACAATACATTCCGGCAGGAGGCGTTCTCCAGGCAGACGCCAAACCCAGACCCTGCCATCCGAACGGTAGAGGGTGAACCTTAATTCTTCGCTCCAGAGAACCTGTTTTCACTGTTCAACGGTCCACTGTCGACGTTCTTTGCACCACGTTAGCCGAGCAGCGCTATTGGACTTGGTGATCAAATGGCTCGTGGGCGGTAGCACGTCCATGAAACCCGAGCAGATGGTCTTCCTTACGGATGGCATTCATCGAAAGAACACTCCCGGATGCCTGTTGAAACTCTTCGCGTATGCGGCCCACCAGCACCCGTCGGTCTCTAACTCCCAGTTTTGTGGGTATGCCGGGTCGGGGCACATTCCGACAGTCACCTCTCATCTTCCGCTTGCCAATCACATAGACCACTGTCGATTTTGGGTACTTCAACTCGCTGGATATGTCACGTATGGATCTGCCCTTTCTGTGATACCCGAAGATTACATCTTTCTCGAAATCAGAGAGCTCCGAACTGCGTGGCATCTTGCATGCGACTGGTTGCATTGTTGTTTCCCACACGATATTTAACGGCGGCCGTCGTGACGTGTATCAGGACCGCAGATATCGTTGATTGCAGGGGTGTCCAATTACTTGTTGGTAGATAGTGTATCTTCATCGGTAAAACTTCTATGGTTAAGGTTTTTAAAGGATGGCTTAAAAATACAACGTATTGTTATGGAATATGTTTTTTTTTTATCTTTTTTTTCCAAAGTGCTCCCCAAATCCTTTAGTGCAGGGTCACTGTACGCAGTAACTGAAACTTTAAGTCTATTTCATGACGTCATTGTAAGTAGACAGCATATTTCTTTCCTCTGCTGGACTATCGACGAAAATACATTTTTAGATGCGGCTTGAACAGATAGAGCGTCGGATGATTATATATAGGCATTGTTTGTATTGGGTTGGAAAAAAGTAATGTCCGATGAGGGCGCACACTGGCTACTGAGATTGCGCAGCATGACATCAGCAGGTTGGTGGCTTAAGTCAGTGGCGGTTAGCCGTCAGAAGGCGAAGAGTGCAAGCGCCAGCCAACATGGAAGTGAACAAGCACTTCCGCCATTTCATGCTGTGTGAGTTTCGTCGCGATAGCACCCAAGCAAATCCTGTAAGGAACATTATCACTGTGTAACCCAATCCCATATCACATTGTCAGTGCTGTCGTTGGTTCGAAAGGTTTCGAGTGGGAAAGTTTGACCTGTCAGCCGATCCCAAAGTCGGAAGACTCGCAACAGTGAATATGGACATGCTGAGGACCTTAGTTAAGACTGACCCACGTGTGCCCACGCGGGAGTTGACCAAACAGCAGGGGACTACCCACACGAACATTATCAACCACCTGCGTCAATTTGAAAAGGTGCACAAGTGGGAAGTTTGGGTATCTCATCAACTCACAGTTGAGCAGAAAGCAAATCTCATGAGTACATGTGCTTCTCTGCTTGCACGTGACCGATTGGTTCGTTCTTGGTCAGCATTGTGACAAGCGACGAGAAATGGGTTCTGTATGTCAATGTTAGCTCCTGGAAACAGTGGTTGGACCCAAAACAGGGGCCCACGCCGACTCCTGAACCGGCTTATACGCACGTAAGTTCCTGCTGTCTGTTTGGTGGGATATGCCGAGTGCCGTGCTTTTTGAGCAGCTGAAGGACCATACAACTACCACCGCCGATGTGTACTGCCGTCAGCTCGACGATCTGCACACATCACTCACGTCGAAACGACCATCACTGCTGAACCGCAAGGGCGTCCTCCTACAGCAGGATGGAGCGAAACCTCACGCAGCACGGGTGACTTGTTACAAGATCAGGGAAATCGGCTGGGAGCTTCTATCTCACCCAGCCTATTTCCGGGACATTGCTCCAAGAGACTACCACCTTTTTTCGGTCGTTGCAGCATTTCCTCGACGGACAGTGGTTCACCAACCGGAACGATGTCAAACGCGCACTTACTCACTTCTTTGCGACCAAGCCGCCACAGTTCTACATGGATGGTATTCCACAGCAACCCATACAACGTGGCAAACGATGGGGACTACATTTTGGACTGATTTGTATTTGTATATAGGGTAATCAACACTTTTCTGTTGCCTTGCATTCGCATACATTACTTTTTTTCCAACCCTATAGCATAACGTGTACCAAAACTAACTGGATTAATGATAAAGCTATAACTGACCAGATAAGTGATGCTGCACAGCAAAAGGAGGTGCTGAGTTTTATCACTAATCGTTAACTATACGTTTTGCGACATAAACGGATTAAGTTTGAAAATTTTTCTGTCCTTTAGTCCATATTCTCGGCTACACATAAGCACGGGTGGCGAACGATTGTGTGATCCACTTACGATATCTTTAAAACGAGTTGTGTGGTGGGCAGAGGTGGACATCGTGTAACATCACAACAAGCACATTTAGGGAAACTGAAATCTCACAATAGCCCCATTTTCTCGTATGATGGTGACGTTTCGTTTCATAAATAACATAATCAAGTTGAAATGCAGAGTTATTATTTATTATTCATGTGTAAAACACAAAACATTTTTGAAAGCACATTACATACATACATAAATACATATCACTAAGCTCTTCTCTGAGATTCAGAGGTTAGCTCCAAAAAGAAATACAAACTACCAGATATTTTTACTTACTGTTATCGTATCAAACTTCTCCATTTACAGCGATCTTGACATACAACCCGGGCTTCACTGATATCCATTACACGCCGTACACAAGATCTTTTATACTTCATACTCATAATCTTTTTTCTCATGCAGACACTCCTGAATCTGATCCACCCATGTCTTACTGGGCCTTCCTTTGCCTTTCCTTCCTTCCACTTGGCCTAAAAGATTTTCTTAGCAAACATCTCTTCACTCATTCTTTCAACATGGCCAAATAACCGAAGTATGTTGGTCTCCGCATTGCTAACAACATTTTGCTTCACATCACAGATACTTGGCTTTGCTTTTTATCGGGAAGTTTCTTTATACATTACGAATAATCCTTTACAGCCAACCTTAAACTGGTTTAGGTTCCTGTAGGTGAGCCTTTTTTTGGTGTTTATTCAAAGAATTGATGTTGAAAAATGTTGATTAACAAAAGCACGTAGATCTAAAAACGCATTGTATTTCAAAGACTCTCAAAAGATAGCAAACGAAGAAAACGGCGGATTAGAAAGATTTACATACAAATGTGTCGGCTTTAAGGATACCAGTGGAGACAGTGTAAGAACCCTATGTCCAGTGCTTCTTTCACGACATTTCACATCATTGGCGATGAGTTCTTTGGAGAAGGAGATCAAACTACAGGAAGTTTTTTTTTAAACTGCTTCTATTTTCCATAATATCTCTGGGAAAATCCCTAGTCACTAATTATTATTCATTCCCTATCAGTCCTCATCCATATCCAAGATAATTCGTAAGAAAAATATTTAACACTCTTATGTGTATTAAATGTGGAAAGGAACTACAAAAGTGTTTTTTTTTTAGAGAATTAAGAAAATAGAAGCAGTTTCAGAAAAGAAAAAACTTAATGAAAAATTATTTCATCACTATCAACCACCAAATGCGTTGAGATCGAACATTTGCCATCCCCAGCTTAGAATATATACTGATATCATAATCAGAATCTTGATTATTTTTTTGTATCATTTCGAAAAAAAAGAACTATATCGGCTTCTTTCGACTTCTCATTTGAACATCCTTCGTGAAATTGGGCTGATAAAAGCTGTATTCCGTCGTGTTCTTTTGTTACGGCAGTAACTTTGTCCAAGTTTACTTCGCGAGCAGATAAATTAGTTTTGTGAGTTCCATAATGGGCATCAATCTTGCTCCCAAAATAGCCGCATTGAACGCTGGTTAAGTCCCTTTCTTGCTTATGACGCAATTGATATCCCATCTTTCATCATTCTCATCATTACCACCTGGGTAGATCCCCACCCCTAGGAATTCGATTGACCAGAGCCACCGCGAAATGGGTTCCACAAAGCTCCATTAAGATCCCCATCCCATACTAGATCATTGCTCAGATGGGCACGATGCTACTTTACGCAAAATTAGACATGAATGCTTGTTCTCTGTTTTCGGAGCTCGACAATGCTGCTTCTCCTGTTGTTGTGCGGCTAATCCCCATGGTTTAGTGGCTGGTTCTTCGTCGACAGCGCCCTGCTTGGTTCTTTTGTTCGTGATTGCCTTTGAGACCGAATTGTATCGATTCTTCTAGTGAGGGTCCATTAACATAACAGGCGACATGGCGTGACCATCCATGAATTGATCTTTTCCATCCTCCAAGCTCCCATCCCCACTTACTCGACAACACGTTTCTGCAGCTCAGTCTGTTCTGCTTTCTTTCTTTTAGGAGGAACTCCCAGTAAGAAAACAAGACAGGAAGAGTAGGCAATCCTCGATACCTCGTCTTCTAAAAAATGCATAAATTGAATTACAGACTGTTTCGAAGAAGAATGCTTTATTGTTTTGTGTATCTGAGTGAGTGTGTCTGTACTTTTGATTGTGAGCTGTAGTTTCTTTTTAACAAAGGCAAAGAAATGCCGCCTCTTTTAAGATAGAAATGTCCCTTTTGATGCGTTCTCTTCAGGTTTCGGGTGAAAATTGTTTTCGCTGAAAGAAAAACTTGGTTGCATAGGTTTAATGTTTTAGGACGCTTTGTAGCAAAACACGAAACAGAAATTGCAACCCTATGTGACAGAAGGAACACAGATTCTACTGAAAAATTCTGTTTAAACCAGAAAAGAACTGACGTACCTTAGCGGAACAGAACACAACTAACACTGAATCATTACAGACCAATTTTTTCTAACTATTTAACATAACTGGTTTGATCTCTTTTACAGGATGATTTAGTGTTACTATGAACAACCGCACCTTTCTCTCTAGAAATTTTTAAAACTGAAAACTGGTTGTGATAGAAAAATTTTAAGTATTTTTCTTTAATCTAATTCAATCTTTTCTGCACACCTGTTGAAAATTTTGCTTTTTTATATATCATTTACGGATAAAAAATATAAGACAAATTTAGAAGATAATGGGAAAATGTATAGCTGATTAATATTGTAACAACTTCCTCCAATAAAAAAAACACTTTGGGACAGTCTTGTCCCAATAATGAAAAACAGCCTTTGTTTCGAAAGCTCGCTGCAGATAAATGTATCCCTAGATAATGAAATTTAGTGTTGAGAAAATCAGAAATTTTTTTTTGCATGACTTAAAGAGTTTAACAGATGGATAAATTTATTCCCACCCAAATTTCTAATTTCCACGGAATCGAAGAAAAATACAATGTATTGGGTCTTATATTTGTTCTTCTGTTACCGAGCAACAAGCTAACACACCTGACTAAGAAAGACGAGAGATCAACCCTCTTAACCGAAATTAAGGAAAAAAAGCGATTATTGGTTTCTGTCATTCCCTTTTATGTATTCGATCAGTTTTGATTGGATAAATTCGAATATAACTGCTACAAAATAAATTATGATCATGTCGTGTGCTCATTCAGGGACATTTGATTATTTCATGTCGAAAAACAACTCCAAGTCGCAAAGACATCATACCTCGATGACAGGATACAATTCTTAAGGATTCTCAATAACTACAGCTGCAGTAACTCGATTTCTTCACAGACGCTGTAATGCCTAATACTATTGTTGATGATGCCATGTGATGCGTACAAGCACTGGCGTTGCTTCTGTCATGCATCTATGAACAAATGCTTAAAAACCTGTCAATGAATATACAGTATTTATGTATTTAAACAGAAAAGAATAGTAATGACAAGCAAGACCATCCATTGGTTAAAAATAAGAAGAGGAATTTTCACACTTCCTCATTTTTGACTGAGTTTTACTGAGGACGAGAACTTACATCATGTCATTAAATTTTGTGCCTCGGAGTAATAGTAATTTTTTCAAAGTTCAAAGCTTATTTTTGATCAACGCAATTGCGGGTTTTAAAGAAAACAAGAAGAAAAAAAAAGGCAGCTTCCACGACTTTTAAAATGTACATTTTGTAAACTCATTGTAATGCTACTTTTAGAACCCGGTTATGCAACCGAGAACCCCATGGACATCCGATTTCAGCAGGTTCTTCAGTCAATACTAATCACAGTGCGTCAAAGACACAAACTTCACGTTCTGAAGAAAGGTAGGTGAGTTTTCTGCAAGGCATTCACACGTTGCAATCCTTGTTAAAAGAACTTGACGAACGTAGCGGGTGTCTGATTGTACAACACATTAATGCTACTTTCTTGTTAACCATAGAACTCTGTGTCTGTGATTCTACGTATATGGATAATTTCATTCATCATTCAAGAAATCTTATATTATACACAGTCGGGTCACATTACTTGTATTGTAACCACCTCCTACTTTTGACGTCAACAGCGCGTAGCCAATGACAGAAGGCACGTGTTGTGAGCCTGCTTGGAGGGTATATAAAGTTCGCTGTAGGCATTCTGAAAACATATACGGGTGGCCTAGTGGGCAACGTTCGTGACTACCACGGAAAGGGCCACAGGTTCGATCCCAGGCAGGTACGAACGCTCGATCCACTAAATATCCGCCGTGCGTCGGATGGGCACGTTAAGCCGTCGGACCCCGGGTACTGGCCCCCAGTAATAAATAAGGGCGTCTTCCTCCCCCTTTCTACTTCGCTCCCGTGTCACTTTCCTATCAGGCGTTGTAGCCCAAATCTCCTAGTTTCCTATTTCTAAGGGTTGTTTAAGACCTGGGGTCAGACACTCCCTTCTTAAAATCCTCTACATATGATCATTTGATCATGATCTGAAAACATATCACTCGTTGCTTTGCTGTCGTGGATAAAAGGAGCGATTTATCATATTTGCAAAAAGAGATGATTGTCGGCTTTCGGACCAAAGGTGGCAGCACTTCTGAAATAGCGCAGTTTGTGAACTGTTTGCATGCTGCTGTGATTAAAGTTTATCGTGATTGGAGAATACACCGTTGCGAATAAGCGATGCGGAAACTGCTGAACACCACGGGCCCTTGATGTGAGAGATGCACATCGGCTGCGAAGGTGCGTGAGGGCCGATCGACACACTGCAATGGAGCAACTCACTAACCGAATGAACCAGGGGTCTACCGGAAGTGTGTCTAAAACGACAGTTCATCAAACCCTGCTGCGTATGGAGCTCCGATGCAGACGGATGGTCGCTGCACCTATGCTAATGAAAGTGCATTGGCAGAAAAGGCTTACGTTTTCACGCCAGTATCGGAATTAGACCTCCGCTCATTGGCAAGGGATTGCCTTTTCCGATGAGTCACGTTTTCTGCTTCATCGAACGGATGGACGTTGGCGTATAAAGCGAGAAACATCAGAGAACAAACACTTTTCAACCATTTCTGGAAGAACACAAGCTGCTGGGGGCAGCGTTATGATGTGTGAAATGTTTGCGTGCCATTTCCTGAGTCCACTCATTCCTGTGGGAGGCACTATGAAATGAATTCGTTATGAATCTATCCTTACATACCACGTACAACCTCACATGCTTATTGTCTTCCCTGGGGCGCATGGGATCCTCCAGGACGACAATGTGACATGCCACACAGCTGGAAATGTCCGAGAGTGGTTGGTAGAGCACAATGAAGACTTCAAAGTACATTCCTGGCCCCCTAATTTCCCAGACTTAAACCCAACTGAGCATCTGTGGGACCACCTCGATCGTGCTTTTCACTCTATGGATCCTCCACCACGCACCCTCCAGCATCTGTCAGATGCATTGCAGTCAGCATGGCTCCACAAACCTGTGAAAACCGTCCATCACCTTATTGAGTCATTCCCAGCCCGATTAGCTGATGTCCGCGCTGCAGAGGACGGTTACTCTGGATATTTAGCTGGTGGTCACAATAATGTGACTCGACCGTATATATATAGATACATATAAATGTGCATGGGGTTTCCGATGTAAGTGTGTTACTTAAAACACTCCAAGGCAACTTGCTATCCAGTTAGGCTACTTCTCAGGGCAGTAACTACCAGGGGCAGTGAAGAAGATTTTCCCCCAAGAACAGTCATACCAGGAACGTAAATTTATACATTGAGGGAGCCTAGAAAATAGAAATACACAACGTCTCAGTAAAATTACTAAAACCTGTGACTCAGAAAGAAAGTTATACAGTTCAGTATTTTCTTTTTTTGTTTTTAAAGACTTTAGTTAGCCGGATACAGTATTCCGCGTAGATATTCGGGGAACAGAGTAACCTACCCTATGAGGTGTGGCCCATTTATAAGAATGAAAGGAATTGTTCTGAAGTACGGAGATAGAGGCGTATATAACAATATGGGTGTATGAATAACCTCCGTGACTTTTTCAATCATGCCTTAAGGACGGAGGGTTAATTAGTTATATGTGCTGTGTCGCGCATAGTCCCTCTGAGAATTTAACTCTGAATGGAATTTTTCTAAGCTCTACCCAAAAGCGTCTTCCCATTGTTATGTTTAAAATATGTTACTCATCTCTGAAATTTTGGGGTGTGCTGTGTTGTCAGCGTTTACTTAACTTTTTTTGCGATTTACATGATATCAAGCACAGCTGGCTCTTGAATTTCTCATTTTAATTAAAAAACCTAATTATCACGTTTTAATTAAAATTACGTCAAAAAACTCAAGTGGGATTTTTGAACGATTACATGCTTTCCTACAGCGGAGGTATGATAAAGTATAAACTGCAAAGTCTTTGCGTGGAAGTGGGAAACATTTCAACTCGAAAGGGAGAATTTTCAAATTCCCCACCCCCCTGTAAAGAATGCTTGCTCCGGCTCTACTATTTCTCCAGGAAATAAAACCATTCAAAATCTTGTCATGTGCACTCCATGTAATTATTGAATTTCACCAGGTTTTGCATTTCTCCAATTCCACCATAAATTCTGTTACACTAAATGTTGCACCAAATCCTAACACAAAGCTGAAACGTATTGGGCTAGAAAGAAAGTAATGTCCAATGACGAGGTATCAGACGTCGAAGCCCCTGCCACGGTGCACATTGGCCACTGAGATTGCGCAGCATACCGGCATGACATCAGCAATTAGGTGGCTTAAGTCAGTGGCAGTTAACCGTCAGTAGGAGAAGAGTGTAAGCGCCAGCCAACATGGAAGTGGAGAAGGACCACAGGTGTTATTGCATGCCGTATGAGTTCCGTAGTGGTAGCACCCGCTTCCCCGCAAGAGCTGTAAGGAGCATTACCAGTATGTACCCCAATGTCGTATGACATCGTCAATGCTGTTGTTGGTTCGAACGGTTTCAAGAAAGAAATTTTGACCTGTCAGACCGTCCCAAAGCCGGAAGATTCCCAAAAGTGGATATGGACATGCTAAAGACCTTAGTAGAGACTGATCCACGTGTGAACACGCGGGAGTTGGCCGAACTGTAATGGAATACCCATAGGAACATTATCAAGCACCTGCGTCAATTTGAAAAGGTGCACAAGAAGGGAATTTGAGTATCTCATGAACTCACAGTTGAGCAGAAAGCAAATCGCATGTGTGCATGCGTTTCTCTGCTTGTACTTGACCACGTTGTTTCTTTCTTGGTCAGCATTTCAACAGGCGATGAGAAATGGGTTCTATATAACAATGTCAGCGCCCGGAAACAGTGGTTGGACCCAAAACGGAAGACCACGCCGACCCCTAAACCGGATTACACCCATGTAAGGTCCTCCTGTCTGTTTGGTGGGATATGTGGGGTGTCGTGCTTTTTGAGCTGCTGCAAGACAACACCACTATCACCGCCGATGTGTACTGCAGTCAGCTTAACGATCTACGCACATATCTCACGTCGAAACGACCATCACTGCTGAACCGTAATGGTGTCCTCCTACAGCAAAACGGCGAGAGACCTTGCACATCACAGGTGACCTGTCACAAGGCCTGTGACCTGGACAGGGAGCTGTTGCAGCATCCAGCCTATTACGTGGACATTGCCCCAAGTAACGGCCGCCTTTTCGGGTCGTTACAGCATTTCTTGGACCGCCAGCGATTCACCAACCGGAAGGATGTCTTTGCGTCCAAGCTGCCACAATACGGTGCTCCAGAAAAAACCTTTTTTTGTTCAAAACCGTGCTCCTTGGCCATTTCCCCATTTCTATAGCGTATATGAGATCTCACAAAAAATTTGAATGGAATCTGAGCATTTTAAGCCTTTCTACCAATATGTCACTAATTTCCCAAAATGTTTGCACTCCGTGAATGGCTTTGATAGGTAGAAATGAAACAAAAATGCAAATTAGTAAATTATAATTGTTTAATTAATTGAATAATCGATACAATACAAATCAAACTAAAGCTTCTTAAATTTTTTCAAACTCTTCTTTTTAGAATCAGGGATATTCCGACGGTGATTTTCAAACCACCTGAAGAAGAAACTGTCGTTGTTCTTCATCCTTTGTGATGCTTTTAGCAAAATCTTGGATCAGCTGTACTGATCTTTCTGCCAGATCATTCACGACTTTAACGTTTCGGCTTCTAAATATTCAGGATCCATACTCCACTGACTTGGTGGCTTATTCAACCAATGAGAATTGAAACCAAGCGCTTGGAAAATGAACCACGACTTCCGGCCGATTAGATACACCAACGTAGTAGATGAGTTGAGTGTTGGGAAAACAGGAATTCTTCTTTCCCATTGATGATCTGATTTTACTTTGCGAAGTTCACAAGAAAGTTAAAGCTTTTCAGCTTGGAACAGGCTATCTGTAAATAATGGGAATTGACCTATCTCTTGAGTAAAATACCAAAAATGTCTGTCCAAAGCCGTGATAGGAACAGCAGCAACGTCTGGATCAACCTCGCGGTAATCATTCAGATCATGCCACAGTTGAAGATAGTTAACTGGAGCATCTAACCCAATAGGAGCTGACAACCATGCTTTTACATAAAAAAGCGCATTGAAGAGACATATGCGTTTCAGCAATTTCATTTTGAAGGCATCATACTTCAGCTGAAGTCCAAATGCATACATTTTTGCTGAATAGAGAACAGTAGACACCCAGCGAGCATGGTGAAATGCACCAAGTCAGTGGAGTCTGGATCCTAATTATTTAGAAGCCGAAGCGTTCGTACGTCACGTTAAAGTCGTGAATGATCTGGCAGAAAGATCAGTACAGCTGATCCAAAATTTTGCCAAAAGCAGCACAAAGGATGAAGAACAACGACAGTTTCTTTTTCAGGTGGTGGAAAATCACCGTCGGAATATCCCTGATTTTAAAAAGAAGACTTTGAAAAAGATTTAAGAAGCTTTAGTTTGTTTTGTGTTGTATCGATTATTCAATTAATTAAACAATTATAATTTACTAAATTGCATTTTTGTTTCATTTCTACCTATAAAAGCCATTCACTGAGTGTGTACATTTTGGGAAATTAGTGACATACTGGCGGCAAGGCTTAAAATGCTCCGATTCCGTTCAAATTTTTTGTAAGATCCTATATACGCTATAGAAATGGGAAAATGGCCAGAGGGCACTGTTTTGAAAAAAAAATGTTCTTTTTTTTTTTTTTTTTTGGAGCACCCTATGCCACAATTCTACACGGATGGTATCCAACAGCTGCACAGACGAGGGGAGCAGGTTGTGACAAATGATGGCGACTACATTTTGGACTGATTTGTACGTGCATATATGGTAATTAGCACTTTTCTGTTCCCTTGCATCTGCAGACATCACTTTTTTTGCAACACAATATTTACGTTGTGCGATAGAAGAGCAAACAACACAAAACAAAATGACATCATATGGTTACCATTCAAAGTTAATATACAGTAAACTAATTATCATGACATTTAATCCAGCATCTAGCTAGACATGCAGTTTCACTTTCTGAAAGGTATTAATTAAAAAGGAAATTTAATTTTACTGTTTTCGTGTATATGCCATCCTACATATGACATAATTAAACATCAAATTTGAGGTTAACCTAAATGGAACCTAGGTTTTACTGAAATTTTTGGATAGATCCAAAACTTTAGTGGAACTCCTTAGAAAAACTCAATAAATTCTCTTTGATTTGCCCGAGTACATTATTTTGTGAAGTAAGCAAATGGCGTACTGCGCACCAACATCAGTATATGGATTTAAGATGAAATGAGACTACATGTCCATCATTCAATCCTGAGAGAAGACCGAGTAGGAAACTTTTCACTATAAATATCCTATGCATTTGAGATGCCAAATCGTCATCATTCAAATTTAACTGGGGTCCGATTAAGGAAAGTTTCACTGTGAAAATCATACAGCGAAATGTATTCACTGGCCAATTTAGGAAAGGCTACACCGTGAGAGAATGCACGAAAAGAGACGAAACTTACCACGCATGTTGACAATCAGGTGGAAAACGATTGATTTAATTCCGAGGGATTGCATGAACTCGATGGGCGAGATGAAAGTCTAACAAGGCCTGAGCCAGTACATGCTATGACAGCCCTGTTGGGCTATACATTCGGCAACACAACGTGTCATCTAGTGGGAAAGTCTTTTGATGGTGTTCTAAGGTATCTCTGAGCAGGCACCCTTGAGCTGTGTCCACAATTCATTGGCATTGCAAGGGGTCATGCAGAGCCGTTAAGTAGTCCGCCAATAACGCCCGCAAGTTCTCTATTGGAGAGAAGTTAGGGATCGAGTTGGCCAGGGAAGCACCTGGACACCTAGTAGGTTTTGTTTGCTGATGTTGGAAAGGTGAGCGAAGGTGTTATCTTGTTGAAACTTTGAATCGGGAATACTACGGAGGTACGACAAAGAAACGGGCTACAATACCTCACCGACGATTCAAGGCACTGTCATTGTACCCTGTTGAAATTGCGAGCTTCTCAAAATATGACACCAGGCTGAGGAGTAATATGACGCTCACAGATTACAGCAAGATCAGCCCGGTGGCCACGTCGTCTCCAGACTTTCAATCGGAGATCGTCGGCACTGACGCAGAAGCGAGACACGTCGCTGAATAGGACGTGATTCCACTCGTCTCGGCATGCATGTTTGGTGCGGCACAACTGTAACTTTTCGCAACGATGCAGGAAAATTAAGTAAGTGCACCCGATTCCTGGTTTTTGTGCAATTCTAGATTGTAGCTGAATAAGTGAAAGACTAAATGCTACAGAATTAGATGGAAAAATATGCAAAGTTGAAGACAGGGGAGCTACTCAAGCTTCGTTCAAGGAATTATTCAAATATGGCCTCGAAAGTAAGCCGCGAACAGAATTCTAAGCATCCCTTACGCTGTTGAAAGTGATCCATACATAAGCATTCGTATGCGTTCATCTAAATTTGCCATTGTAGTTCGAGATCTCCAACAAATAGGAAAAGTAGCCAGGGGTTGCGAAAAACGTTTTTCATCTACTGTGACGTGACTGCCCCGTAGGATGCATACGACATAAAGGCAGATAGCAGCGAGAACAAAGTCTGCGTAGCTCAGTTGGTAGAGCGACTTGTTCCGGAATAAGAGGACTCCGGTTCGATTCCCTGCGTGGACCAAAAATGACGGAGAAATTTACTTCGTTATACTACTTAATAAGCCAAATAGGCACATCGTGTTCATCGAAAAATTCCTCGTGAAATCCATTAGAACCTAGCTTAACCAAGCGAACACACCTGAAAAGATGGGTCTGCTTCAGCACTATGAACATAATAAATGCAGGTACTTGACTCAAGCCAATCTGCACTTTCGGTTCGAAAGAGGCTACGGTTTACGATGAAGTCAGAAAGAGAGAGAGTAATACCTCCATATTATATGAAAGGTATTAATTGCTACCTGATTGGTGGACTCTACTGGAGACGGAGTTCCAAAATGGTTTCTCATGGTCATGCCAACAATGTGAAAGATGAAATGCTGGAAGAGTGGAAGATTAAGTGCTACTGAATCGAACTGAGAAATGTTCAAAGTTGAAGGTACAACTGCAGTACGTTTCCTCTGTAATGATTCAATACTACCTATGACTGATAAATAGACAAATGAGACTCTCTCAGTAAGACTACGCCAAATCGCATATCACGCTTTCCTACAAGAAAAACTTAAATCATTAATATTTAACCTGTTCCTTACCCAACATTGTAGTACGGAAGTAGCTTCTATGAACACTGCCTCTTCCATTCCGGGGCGCATTTTCTTTGACGCAGGAGGTTTAGAATTCAAAATACAGAGGGTATACAGAAAGAGAGATAGGGTAATGCCTCCATATTTATATGTAAGGTATTAAATTGAAACAGAACAAGAACAAAACTCAGAATTTCTATTTTAATTCGCCAAAGTCCCCCTCACGGTCGAAACAAATACACCAACATTTAACAAGTTTTTTTAAAATAGTCTCGATAAAAATCTGCAGATTGTTCTCAGAACCTATTCCTCGTAGCGTCTTGATAATCTTCGCCACAGGTAAACTGAATTCCTTTCAGATGTTTATCGAGAGCCGAAAAGAATCAGAAGTCGGTCGGCGCCAAGTCTGTGCTGTAGGTAGGGTATTTACGAACTTCAAATCCGGTTTTCTGTATAGTCTTTTAAGTGAAAGCTCCGGCATGGGGTTTGGCTTTGTCGTTTTGCAGAATCATTGGCTTTCTTTTCCCCCACGCACGCGATTTCTTCTTTGCTTTAACTGTTTCAAAGTATGCATATAACTCTCAGATTGATAGTCATAATAATGAACCCAACTTTCATGCCCAGTCAAAGTCATTTGGAGAAAATCACTTCCACATTTTTCATAGCGAGCAAGCAACCTTTCGCATGTTTCAAGTCTTGATATTTTAATTTAAATAGTATAACTATATTAGATATCCGGAATTTCTTGATGTAGAATAAAAATAAAAATTTCCAAGCTTTCGCACATCAACCAAATGGACTTTTACAAGGAACGTAGACAGCAAACTGAATAATAGAACGATTCAACAATTTGAAAGCGGTGACTTGACTTGACGATAACGAAGAGCTGCGAACGTAATCAGGTGTTCAAAGACACGAGGCACTATGCTCGTTTAGCACGCGGAATCATGGTAGGAAAATAAAGAGGTAATCACTATTTGAAGAAATGGTTCCAAATTCGTGACAACTCCAGTGAGACGCTATCATTGCACAACTCGCTGTTTGCTATGATCTCTTGGAAATTTTGATTTTCAAGAATTTTTATACTACACCAAGAAATTTCTGATATCTTGTATAACTATACTATTTAAATACAGTTATTGTATAGTTCCTTTTTATTTAATTGATATTTTAATGTTAGTTTTTAGGTAACCCGGTACCCAACGATCACGCACATTATTGCATCCTAAAACGTAAACAATGTCATACACTACCTAAACTAATTGGCAACTTATCTGCTATGGTTCTCTGAACAATTCTTCGATTTTCCCTCATGAGCTCATCGACTTTTTGCCTGTTCAAATTGCAAGTTGCGATTACGGGCCTCCCACCCCGCAGTTAATCCTTTACGATCAATATTTCTCCACTGTCCTTTGATTGTCTTACACAACGACGAACAGTGCTTATGTCCAAAGTTCCAGAACCATAAACTGCCATTAAGCGGGCATAAATTTCTTTGGGAGGTGCATTTTCACGAGTTCAATTGTTTAACACCGGTCGACACATCTAAAAGAGAATCATCCATTTTAAACACAATAAAATGCGAACAAATGGATGTACGGAGTTCTACACTATCTACCAACAAGTTATTGGACACCTGTGATAGCAAAGAAAAACGAGGTTTATTCACCTTCAATAGTTGGTGGAGCCTCCACGAGCGGCGATTACAGCTGCGACCCTCCGTAGCATATTCTGAACCAGGCGTTGTACGACGGCTAGCGGTATTTTCTTCCACTCGGCTTGGAGAGGACAGGTCAGTTCCTTCACCGATTTCGGACGGTGGGGGCACACCTTAAGTCGACGCTCCAATTCGTCCCAGAGGTGCTCGATAGGGTTAAGGTCCGGGCTCTGCGCAGGCCAGTTCATTCGATTAACGCCATTGTCCCCATACCAAGCCATGGTGAACCTCGCAACATGACAGGTGGCATTGTCATCCTGAAATTAACATGAGTCCACCCCGTAAAACTGCCACAACTTTGGAAGCGCATGGTCATCCAAAATGGTGCAGTAGGTCTCGGCGTTGAGTCTACCAGGAATTGTGACCAATGGTCCAGTGCCTTACCAGGAGAAACACCCCCATAGCATAATTCCACCGCCGCCGAACTTCACAGTTTGCACAATACATTCCGGCAGGAGGCGTTCTACAGGCAGACGCCAAACCCAGACCCTGCCATCCGAACGGTAGAGGGTGAACCTTAATTCTTCGCTCCAGAGAACCTGTATCCACTGTTCAACGGTCCACTGTCGACGTTCTTTGCACCACGTTAGCCGAGCAGCGCTATTGGACTTGGTGATCAAAGGCTTGTGAGCGGCAGCATATCCATGATAACCAAACAGATGGGCTTCCTTACGTATGGTATTCATCGAAAGAACACTCCCGGATGCCTGTTGAAACTCTTCGCAGATGTGTCCCATCGATTTGGTGCGGTTCTTCCAAATTTCTCTGGCCAGCACCCGTCGGTCTCTAACTCCCAGTTTTGTGGGTCTGCCGGGTCGGGGCACATTCCGACAGTCAGCTCTCATCTTCCACTTGCCAATCACGTAGACCACTGTCGATTTTGGGAACTTCAACTCGCTGGATATGTCACGTATGGATCGGCCATTTCTGTGATACCTGACGATTACACCTTTCTCGAAATCAGAGAGCTCCGAACTGCGTGGCATCTTGCATGCGACTGCTTGCGTTGTTGTTTCCCACACGATATTTAACGCCGGCGGTCGTGACGTTTATCAGGACAGCAGATATCTTTGATTGCAGGGGTGTCCAATTACTTGTTGGTAGATAGTGTATTACGTAATGAAGCTAATGGCCCAAAGAATCGTTTCCCGTCTGACTGTTTGTTAGGCAACAAGTTATGCGTGAGACACTTGCGCAGAGGCATTACTTATTGAACACACGTGGTACATAAAGTGCTAAGTTCCGAAAACGTCATCGAGAAGGATTCGACAAACTTGTAACAGATCACTACCAACTAATAAAAATGTCACCGTGTGTCCTTGATATTTGGTTTAAATTCTAATTTTTAATATTCTGCTTTTGGCAGTCTACGATATCAGAAGTCTCCTTTGTTTTATAGGGCAACAATGTGTTGTTTTTCGTAGCCAAAGCATTTTACAGAATTCTTTGTGTCGAGTTTTCCTATAGCATCCCAAGCTCCGATTTCTTTTTATCAGTTGCATTTTATTCTGGACAGCGAGCGCCTGTGAAGAAAGCAAAAGTATCTCAACGGAGTAGGAGTCCCCATTTGATGACCGGACAATCGCCCCAGTTAGGGGACGGCATTAATTTTTTTTTTCTGTAGGTGTGAGTGAGCTTTTAGACTTTCGTATCGTAACTTCCAGTGATCTGATGGAAATTTAGAGGGATCGTGAAGAGCAGAAACATCGAGGGTGCTTAGACGGACTTATAGGGAAAGGTCTGACGAAGTGGACCAGGTAAAACGGAGGTAGTAAGTTTTCTGAAGTCTCTCTGAAATGAGATAGCTCTGCGTATGATTGATCTAGGCAGTAGGGGAACTGAAAAACAAAGGTTACGAAAGAAAATATGAGAAAGCCGATCGAGTCGATTGATTCATGTGGTCTGAATTAACCCAAACTTAAAAGATTCATTCCAATACAATTGTAATTTTCTTTTCTGTCGTCGTACTTCTTAATAGAATCTGAGCTTAACTAATCGAAACTGTAAAATGGCCCTATTTAAAGACTGACGCGTAACCCTATGACAAAAAATATAGTTTGTAATTTCACTAAGGCTCGCTATTCGTGTTTTATCTGTATCATAATAATGTACTTCAGATTTAGAGTAAAACGCATAGACTTATTACTCACCCTGTTAATTAAATTAAGTCTGTCGTACCCAAAAATATAGGTAGCATGTAAAGTAACACTATGAGAAAATAGCGGATGTTCCTTTCCTAATTAGTTTCTAGAGGAAAAGTACCGGGAAACGCGAATGCAGTTCCTATCTCGGTCGTTTCGTGGTTTTCCTGTTTTTGAAACAAGAGACGATGCTTTTGGCGACCGTAACTTGTTTGGGATCGATTAAGTACTCGTGTTTCTCGCTAAGCTAAACGCAATGCTCTAAGCTATTTGCTGCTGAAGAAAAAGAAGGGGAAATAAAGCAGACCACAACACCTATTAAAATTTTTCCATCCCAAAATCTGAGCTCCGGATTCTTAAAACATTATTGCCGGAGGTGTTTCCTTTCTACATCGACAATTAGCCACTTAATGAGTCGCACAGTAAGTCATTAAACTTTATACGTGAGATAAAGTTCGAGGTCATTAGGCAATTTCTGGCAGTTATGGTCCAAACCGATCTGTTAAATGGAAATGAAAACAAAAAAAGCGATATCAATCTTTACTATTTAGGTAGGAAGCGAAAGCTAATTACCTGTAAGAGGTGGAAATACGTAACGTTCAGCCATATCCTTTGGGAATGAGATTTGTTAAACTAGGAATCGTGTCGTCAAAATCTGATCACATAACTTACTAAGCATAGGTCTGGAAGCACTAACTCCTGGTTATATTTTCTTGGGAAGCAGAAGTGCATTATCTTCTCGCGTAAGTGAATGATTACGAATTATTATCTCGCCTTCGAAATTTCATCTCATAGCTTCCAACTTTGCTTTTACATTCCAAAAACAAAAATCTCCGGAATGCAGTTCATAGCGAATTTTAACAAATGCTCTTGATGAATTCACAAATGATGTAAACGATACAGAAAATGCAGCACTATTCAACAACACCACACAAAAAATTTAATTTTTGCAGAGATCACTAGCGGATGTTTTCTTATGGAAGAAATGTGTTTTATATCTCTGTGTCTTTGACAGTCACAGTGGTAAAACATGTTTTTAAAAACGATTGAATGAACCTTAATAGTCAATATCCTTTAGCGAACATGAACACAAAATTAGAAATCCTTAGTGTAATGTTGAGATCTACACACACACACACACACACACACACACACACACACTGTGAGAAAGTTGAGAATTTTTTTTTAATCTGGTATTATTGTACACTGCCATTTTGATTATAATTATACTAATAGGACTCCAAAACGATACAACTGAATCCACTCTACACGAAGAAACATGTTTTCGTGACGCAAAGTTATTTCAGTGGATTTATAATTAATCACAGACGCAAGTCGTTATACTATTTCTTTAAGCCGGTGATCAATAACATTGAACAATTACTAATTAAATTTTTTGAACAGGTTAAAGAGCTAGTCTATTAACGTGGGAGCAAACTTTTATGCATGTTTAGGAAGGAGGGGCTGAGAATTTTAAAATTCAAACACTACTTTGCGAAGACTCGTCATTTCAATGCTACGATAACGAGTTTATTTTTAAATTGTAACGAAACAAGTGAAATTTGCTCAATGAGAGGGTCGATTTTTACTTTTGGCAGCTCTGGTTACTGGGTGGTCTGCGCCGCTGGCTTTGGACCATTCGTCCGAGATATGCCCGGGCTTGAGGGTGATGTGCTTGTCTTACGGAGCTGAATGTCTCCCTTCCCCAGGAGCCAATGGCCCCAAATCAGGTACGCTGCCAGCGGACGGTTTGACAGTCTGGAAGCCATGGTGGTCCTCTGGTCCTCACGCTCCTTTCTCCCCTACTTTCCCCCAGCATAAAAAAAATACAGGTAGGCTCAGTTCTGATTGAGCCATCAGTTTGGAATCTACGACTTGCAGATCGGAGAGTTGAAATGAGCTAGTCGTGTATGGTTTCAAAGCGTTTATTTAATTTGTTGTAGCCAACACAGGTATATGATATGAAAAGTAGCTTTCAAAATTCTTATTACTAATGCTGGATGCATTGCGATCACAAATCAGATCGATACACCAATTAGTCAACCTGGTGCTCTGTTTTCTTGGACTTCTTACATTCCTCATCACTGGCTCTTGCCTTTCGTTTTGATTTTCACTACTTTTGCTTGCGTTCATTCTGCGAATTCCGCGGCATTGTCGAAAATGTTATACCGTTCACACGAAAGCAATTTAAAAAAAATTTAGTTTAAACCACTGTGATATGTTTTTTATAAATTTCAATAGATCTCTTTGAGAGCTTTGAAACAATACCACGCACAGTTGTTTTGCACGCACGGTTATACAGATAAACCGCGATGTTGTCAAAAATGTTCACAGGTTCACAAGAAAACAATTTTTTAAATGTTCAATTCAAACCACTGCGAAATGTTCTTTGTATATTTGAATAGATCTCGTCGAGAGCTTTGAAACGATACTGCACACAGTGGTATTGCGCTCACGGTTGCCGAGATAGACTGAATCAAACGCGGCGGCACACCCAGAAATATTGCATCATCTCCCCTGCGCACAGGGAGCGAGGGGAGCGTGGTACGCACGATGTATTGCGCAGTACCCGAATTGGACTCCATACTGTTTACGACTTTGCTAACACGATTAATATGAGGCACGTATTCTTAACGCTATAATGATTTCAATTGGGTCCTATTTTTGCCACCGGCGGTCGGCCGTACGTCACCCCATACTATCCACGGAGTGATACGTAGTCCTGCATCAAAACTTTCATAGACAATATTTCAGAATCTGGTGAGACTTTTGTTATTCCGTTTGCATGCATCTGTGAAGATAGTCATTTGTAGGCCTATTTATATACCTGCCTATTTATATTTGTATGCCCGTGTAAGTAGTATTTTTTTTAAATTATTACTTACACGGGCAAGTAGGGAAGAACAAGGCCTTCACTTGGAGTGCAAAATGAACCAGGACCGGACAACTGTCTTTGAGGAAAAGAGTTCATATATTGGTTCCAGATGACGTAGCTCCATAAGCAACACTTCTCAATGCAAAGGCATTTGTTAGAACTATTAGATCCATTTCTCGTGATGGACCTTCTTCCACAGTTTTACAATTCCAAGATTCACAAATGGGAATAAAGAAAAAGTAACTATTGACTCAGTTTCTTAAAGCACCAAACCAAATTTGCTTTCAGATTAGAAACTATTTCAATATAAATTTCATCTAAGGTGGGTTCAGGATTCTCTTCATTTTTCACTTTTGCTTTCAAACAAGGTAAAAATTATATATAAGGGTCGCCCGAGTGAAAGTGAGACTCATGTAATAGCATCGTTGTGTAATTACACAGAGCCGTGCATTTGTACCGGTAGATGGCGTGTCATGTCAAGAAGCACGCTGTTATCGGCGGCACGTGTCAGTGTGCTGTTTGCACGTGCGGTGGCAAGTTGACTACGTAGGTTCGTGACATGGATTCGTCCAAACAGGCCTAGCGGGCAATCATGCAATTTTTGACGTCAGAAGGTGTTAGTGGAGATGAAATTTATCGTCGTATGAAGGATGTGTATGAGAATGAGTGTCACTCATGGTGTACAATGTTCCGCTGGTGTAGTGAATTTCGTAAATGACGTGTGAGCACGGAGGACATGCCGAGATCTGGGCAAGCACACGCGGCAATCACCATGATTCGATTGTTACCGTGGACAACGTGAAGGAGAATCGCGGAATCACCACCCGCCATCTTGCGGCAACATTGTCCGTGAGTAAGGGAACTGTTAACAACATTCTCTGTCGCCGATTGGGATACAGCAAGGTTTGCGCCCAATGGATCCCCAAGCATCTCCATTAGGAGCAGAAGACTCGGCGAATGGGTGCTTGCCTGGAGCATCTGTATCTTTAAAACGCAAAGGGGGTACAGTTACTTTCCAAGATTGAGGCCGCAAGTGAAACTTGGTGCCACCAATTCGATCCGGCCACAAAACGGATGCGTATGGAATGGCGGCATCCCAACTCTCCACGCCCAAAAAAGCTCATCCCCCTTTCTTAAGAACTGGAAAAGTAATGCTCACTGTTTTCTTCGATGATAATGACCCATTGCTGCTGGATTGGTTGGACACAGGCAGTACATTCAAGGGAACCACATACTGCGATATGCTACGCAACCTCAAAACTGCCACCCAGCGTATGCGACCCGGTATGTTGTCGAATGGGGTTATTCTGCTGCACGACAATACCCGCCCGCACGTAGCGACAGTGTGCCAAGATTTGCTGCGGAGCTCCCGCGTGGAGGTCCTCGAACAACCCTCCCTATAGCCCCGATCTGTCGCCCTGCGACTACCACATCTTCTGGCCGCTGAAAAAAGTTCTCAAGTGCCGCCGGTTCGCTAACGACCCTGAGGTCTGTGACGCCTTTGAAGACTGGTTCCACAGTCAACGACGGATGTTCTTCGCTGAGGGTGTCCACAATCTTGTGCCGAGCTGGGACACTCGCTTGAACGGACAAGGCGATTATATGTAGCGGGTATGTAGCTCATGTAAAACTCTTACTTCCTGTATGTTCACATATTCAAACCTATAAACCCTTATGACAAAAATCCGACAGTCTCAGTTTCATTTGGGCGATCCTTATACATTACTTCGACCCGGCGGTTCTTCCAAACTTCACGTTTTGACGAAAGCTCCTGAATATTCGATATCGTTTGGCTCAGATGAAGCTAAGATTCAGTACATTCAGTTTCTCTATAAAAAAAAATTCAAAATCCCGTAGCTATTCGCCGTCTTCGAGCTCAGTACAGTGTTCAATCACGTTCATTAAAAAATAACATAATGGCACCTAACAGCTCACTTAAATGAAGGATAACGTTTCCTTTACTTAGCCAAAGTACTTCTGTATGCAGCAGCAGTTCTCCGTACTTGCAGATTAGTTCAGCAGTAAGGATTTTTGGAAGTCTTCTTTAAAAGCCATGGACCCCCAAATAGAAGAACGATTTTCACCGCAACTTTCATGATCTTTGAAATTTTAAAATCTGTGCAGGACGTGCTTGTTGGTAGAAAGTACATCGGTATGAAACAAACGGCAAAACACTGTCATGCTTTTGACAGAGCTCAATAAATTCAATTTTGTCATTTGTAAAATTTGGTGCATCCTCTGTTGTAAAATCCATGAGCTTACATAAAGGAATTTGTTCAGAAGAAAGTTTTTTACTATAAAAAAGTGTCTACAGCTGCGGCACGTCTTTGAGTGAAAGAATTTGAAAAATTCTTCCTTGGCAGAAAAATGACTCAACACTATCCTAGTCAACACAGCAAATTCAGGTATATCAGTTGACTAGTCGCGCTGAAATGAAAATTGACAGCAAGAATCCAAGTTTCTTTTTCAGCTATGGAGCAACATCATCAGACATAAAAATAACTCCATCAATGGTTTAAGGAGAAGAGAATATGAACTCCCATTATGCATGGCTTTTGTTGATTATGAAAAGGCCTTCGATTCCGTGAAACTATCAGCAGTTACAATGGCTTTGAAATCCTGCGGTATTGAAGATGCGTACATAAACATTATTAATAGCATCTATGAAAATACAAGTGCAAAGGTTCGGATATTTGACCGTACAGCACAAATAAGAATAGGAAAGGGAGTGAAACAATGGGACACCATATCTCCCAAACTCTTTAGTGCCAGATTGCAAAATATCTTTCAATCATTAAACTGGGAAAACAAAGGGATAAAGATGAATAGAGATTACTTAACTCACCTTCGTTTTGCTGATGACGTAATCATCTTTGCAACTACTCCTTCAGAGCTGCAGAGTATGATCCCAGAACTTGCTGACAAGAGTAAAGAAGTGGAGTTAAAACTGAACTTTCAGAAAACAAAAGTGATGTACAATGCTTTTACAAGAAGAAAAGAGTTATTGATTGGTAGAGGAAAGCTTGAAACAACCGATACCTACATTTATCTTGGGCAGTAGATATCAAGTGAGGGTCAGATTGATGAAGAAATTAATCGCCGTATAAAACTTGGATGGAGAGCTTTTGGAATAAACAGTGCAATTTTTAAGTGCAGTATGTCATTGTGTCTGAAAAGAAAAGTGTTTAATCAATGCATCCTGCAATGCCGCCCCGGTGGCGCAGTGGTCTAAGCGATGGCCTCTGATCATTCGTCTGAAAAGGGCCCGGGTTCGAATCCCGGTGAGGCATGGATGTTGTGTTTGTCTTACGGCACTGGCTCTCTCCCTTCCCTGGAACCAGTGACTCTAAATTAGGGATGGGCGACTGCTTATAGCCCATTGAGTTGCTCACGGTGGTCGTTAAACCTCCAATCCAAAAAAATAATCCATCTTGCCAGTGCTTACGTATGGAGCAGAGACATGGACCTTAACTAAAAAAAACATACAAAGACTGCAGACAACTCAATGAGGCATGAAAAGATGCATGCTTGGTGTAACCAGGAAAGATAAACCCGTTGATAAGGAAAATTGACAGGCATGGAGAGATGCATGCTTGGTGTAAACAGGAAAGAGAAACTCGTGGATAAGGAAAATGACAGGAGTGGACGACATCATGACCAGAATCAAATTACTGAAATGGCAATGGGCTGGACATGTTGCCAGAAGAACAGACCACCGATGGACAACTGAAATTTTAAACAGGATTCCAAGAGACAGGAAAAGACCCAGAAGACGATACCATGGGAGATGGATAGATGAAATTCGAAAGCACGCCGGAGTGACATGGAGGATGACAGACAATTGTGGAAGAAACTTAGGGAGATCTTCATCCAGCAGTAGATTGATAAATAATGGTTGACAATGATGATGATGATGATGATGATCACTGGGTTAACTAAAAGCTGTGTAATTTTATGACAGATGTCACATAACATACACTGACGGAAAAAATCCCAACACCAAGAAGGGTTGTGTTAGATAAACGACAGTTGGTAGGCGGTGAGAGTACATCTGTAAGATGACGTCTATGCAAATTTCGCGTTCGGCGCATACGTGTGGCGCTAGTACCGCCCCTCGGAACATGCAAAGCAGGTTTGCTGTAAATACGCGCTGTAACGTTCGTGAGCGTTAGTTATCGTTGAGATTCGACGTAGTGTGTTGATGTTAGTCAAGAATGCCTTTAAGAAGACGAAGAAGCCATTATCAACAGCTCACGGCGTTTGAACGAGGTCGTGTAATAGGGCTACGAGAAGGTTGATTTTCTTTCCGCAATATTGCAGAACGATTTGGCAGGAATGTAGCCACTGTACATGATTGTTGGCAGCGGTGGTCAAGGGAAGGTACTGCATCAAGAAGACCGGGTTCCGGCTGGCCACGTGGCACTACTGAGAGCGAAGACCGCCGTGTACGGCGTAAGGCCGCGGCGCATCGTACTGCGTCTGGTGCAGCAATTCAAGCTGCAGTTGCCACCACAGTGACACAACGAACTGTTACAAATCGGTTACTTGAAGGACAGCTCCGAGCCAGACGCCCTGTAGCGTGCATTCCACTTACTCCAAACCACTGCCGTTTGCGACGTCAGTGATGTCAAGTTAGAGCTCGTTGGAGGACGGAGTGGAGATCTGTTGTGTTTTCTGATGAAAGCCGGTTCTGCCTGGGTGCCAGTGATGGCCGTGTGTTGGTCAGAAGGAGGCCAGGTGAGCGCCTGCGACTAACCTGTCTGCGGCCGAGACACACTGGACCTACAATTGGAGTTATGGTCTGGGGAGCAATTTCCTATGACAGTAGGAGCACTCTCGTGGTTATCCCACGCACCCTGACGGCACAGTTGTACGTCGGTCTGGTGAATCAACCTGTTGTGCTGCCATTCATGAACAGAATTCCAGGGGGTGTTTTCCAACAGGATAACGCTCGCCTGCATACCGCTGTTGTAACCCAACATTCTCTACATAGTGTCGATATACTGCCGTGGCCTGCTAGATCACCAGATCTTTCACCAATCGAGCACGTATGGGACATCATTGGACGACAACGCCAGCGTCACCCCCAACCAGCATTAACCGTCCCTGTCTTGACCGACCAAGTGCAACAGGCATGGAACTGCATCCGACAAACTGACATCCAGCACCTGTACGACACAGTGCATGAACGTTTGCGTGCTTGCATTCAACATTCTGGCGGTTACACCGGTTATTAATGTACCAGCATTTCACATTTAAAATGGCTCTTCTCGCGCTTACAATAAGCTGTGATCTTGAAACCTTAATCGAATAAATATGTTACCTATACAAATGTATTGCCGCCATTTCATTCCTCTACAACTATTTTTTCGTGGTGTTGGGATTTTTTTTCCGTCAGTGTATTTGTTTCTGGAGTTTTAAAATAATGCGTCTGCACTTCTAAAAAAAATTCAAAGGTTTCCGTCTCACTAGCAAAAATATGGGAGACAAGACGCAGCTGTTGCTTTGATGAACACAGATTTCTGTCCACTCAGTTGAATTTTCAACCGCTTCAGTTTCTCTTTTCTTACATCACTTTTCAGTGGTAAGTTCGCGTCGATCTTCGGAAGTGTTGTTTGAAATGACTCTCTATGTCACATTTTTTGCCTACAGAAACAATCGCGTTCCACAATAAACAAAGATATTCTCAGGGCCGTAGCTACCGGGAAGGCAGGAAGGGTGGCTATACTCCCAGGATTGTCATACCAGGCTCGTAATTTCATACTCTGGGGGAGGAGCGTATGAAATCAACAGAGCGTGAATAAATTTGCCGAACATTTTTTACTCAAAAACCGAAGATTTTTAACTCAAATACGCATAAAACCGAACATTTTAAACTCAAATACACATTAGCATCTTCTTTTGTTTTAAATTCTGTGGACCACCTCATATGGATGCATGGAATTATCCGAAACAGTAACGAAGTTATGTAAAACAATATGCTGATATGCCTATAAACCTCCGTGACCTTTCCGAATATATCGTAGGGATGAAGAGATAATTAGTCATCTGTGCTCTGTCACCGAAAGTCCCTTTGAGCGTTTAACCTTGAACGGAATTTTTCCAAGCCCTAACATGAAAGCATCTTTCTATTGTTACGTTTACTAATATTCATTTGCTATGTGCTGGTTTGTTTTCATTCTGCATTTCTGCATGTATTGTGTTGTTGGTGTTCGCATAACTTTTACGTTTCACTTGATATTTAAAACCGCTGGCTCTTGGCTAATCGCCTAATTTTTAAGTTTCGAGTAAAAATACGTCTGAAACGATCATAATACTTCCTTATAACGAAAGTATGATAAAGCGCTGCTTACTATTTGAGTGGAAGTAAGGAACTGTTGTACTCAAAGGGGGTGTTTTCAAGGCTCGCCCTCACAGATAAGAAAAGCTTGTTGTATTTACTACATATAATGTGTAGCAGGAAATTACTGTTACTCACGTTTTTATTACAAACGTAGTGTTTGTTGGACGAGGACGCATTTAGGGATATGCTGTTGTTGTATTTGATAAGAAGTTCTGACTTACCCATACGGCCTTGGAAGCTCGGTATTTCTTGGAAGGTTACGAATAGCGTTCATATCGTTGTTCTGACTTCACTATTTAAGTCTTCGTTATGAAAATATCTTGTGGTAAACGAAATTATGACAAAATATTTTTAAAAAGTAGACTTAAATAGTGAAGTCAGAACAACGATATGAACGCTATTCGTAACCTACCCAAGAAATACCCAGCTTCCAAGGCGGTAAGGGTAAGTCAGAACTTCTTATCAAATACAACAATAGCATATCCCTAAACGCGTCCTAGTCCAACAACCACTACGTTTGTAATAAAAACGTGAGTAACAGTAATTTCCTGCTACACATTATATGTAGGAAATATAATAATTAACGTACCACGAATATTTTTCGTTCAATAACTAATATAGCTTCTTGAACTTTGCAATAAAGAAAAGCTTGTTTCGTTTTTGTATAGTTTCCTTTAATTTCGGTGAATAAATAGTCGCTTCCCCTGTGTTGTGATGAATTTATTTATTTTTCTTGCACTCATCACTTGTCTCACAAAACCAGAACGAACACTTGAGAGCAACGACATATAACCGTAACAAAAGCAAGAAAGAACATTTCTTTTATCATGGGACAAAAGAGACGACTGGCTCATTCTACAACAGCAAGCTGAGTTGATCCTTCTTACCCCAACTCCGTTACCACAGCGACTTGATGGTTTTGATTTCCAATTTACTTCAAATTCAAGTCCCAGGTTGGGGTCCACGAGGGACTAGAGTTGTTGCCGCTAGAGACGGATTGATGACTCTTGCTTTAATTCATAATTCAAAAATGACAAATCTGATCATCTGGAATTTAATCTCCGGGTATCACGTTATAACATGTGATTATAACGAAATGACTTGATAAATGAACCTTGCTATCAGCTTACAGAAGAAAGATTCACCTGTTAACCACAGATTCAAATCAATACTTAATCCTTCTACATGGTACATAACGCACAGTAGAGTCACATTATTGTGACCACCTCTGACGTCAACAGCGTGTAGCCAATGAAAGAAGACACCTGTCGTGAGCTGGATTGGAGGGTATACACTGAGTTGCCACTTTATTATCACCACCTGACAGTTTTAAGCAAATGAACTATGGCTGCACGCTGTTGCCTCCAGGGGGAAAGGCTATTATAAAAAGGGAAAGCTTAGTGCTTGCGACAGTAGTAGAAGTGATTTTTGAGTGACGAGATGGGTAAAAAATGCGATTTGACGGACTTTCAACGTGGGATGATTGTAGGAGCTCTGAGCCATGAAGCGAGTATCACCGAAACCGCCGCATTCGTGAAATGTTCCAAAGCAACTGTTGTTAAAGTGTTTGAAGACTGGACTGTCAGCCAAAAAACTGCGTCTCTACGTGCAACGTGTGGTCGTCATCGACTAGTGACTTCTCGGGCGGAACGGAGAGTGTCCAGACTGGTAACAGACAACAGAAAGGCAACAGTGCAGCAAATTACAGACCATCTTAATCAAGGATCCCCTCAAATGATCTCTGCACGCAATGTTCGCCGTACACTGCATCGGATGGGATATGGCAGCCGAAGGCCTGTTCGAATACCTTTGCTGTCTGCAGTAAACATGAGAAAACGTATCCAGTTCGCACGGGAGCACAAGGATTGGACAGTCGATAATTGGAAACAAATTATGTGGTCCGATGAATCACGTTTTCAGTTGTGCCATGCCGATGGCCGAGTGAGAATTTGGCGGAAACAGCACGAAAACATGGACCCCAAATGCATTGCTACAACCCTTCAAGGTGGTGCAGGCAACGTTATGGTTTGAGGAATGTTTTCCTGGCATGCTTTGGGCCCTTTACTTCGTGTTGATCAACGTCTGACTGGCACATCATATCTAAACATCGTTGCGGACCAAGTGCATCCTGTCATGTGGATGGTTTATCCCAGTGGCGACAGCTACTTTTAACAAGATAACGCGTCCTGCCATAGTGCTCGAATTGCACCGGATTGGTTTCAGGAACCTGCCGGTGAGTTTACTTTGCTTAGGTGGACCCCACAATCTCCAAAAATGACATATCTGATCTCAACCCCATTGAGAATTTGTGGGATGAAGTTGAACGAGCCATCAGACAGCTGGATCCACAACCCTGCAACCTCACACTCCTGGAAAATGCTATTCATCAAGCATGGTCTCAGATTCCACAAACCACCTATCAAGATCTCGTGGAGTCCATGCCACGAAGAATCGATGCAGTATTGAAGGCAAAAGCTGGCCCAACGAAGTACTAAGGGGGTGGTCATAATAAAGTGACCACTCAGTGTATAAGGTGTGCTGTAGGCATTGTGAAAACATATCACCTGTTGCTGTCACGGAGAAAAGCAGCGATTTATCAGATTTGCAAAAAGGGATGATTGTCTGCTTTCGGGCCAAAGGTGGCAGTATTTCTGTAACAGCGCAGTTTGTGAACTGTTTGCATGCTACTGTGGCTAAAATGTATCGTGATTGGAGAAATGACACCATTGAGAATAAGAGACGTGGAAACTGGGGAGCACCACGTGCCATTCATTTGAGAGGTGAACGCCGGCTTCGAAGGTCTGTGAGGAACGATCGACACGCTACAGTGGAGCAACTCACTGGCCGAATAAACCAGGGGGTTACCGGAAGTGTGTCTAAAACGACAGTTCAGCGACCCCAGATGCGTATGGAGCTCCGGTGTAGACGGATGGTCACTGCACTTATGCTAACAAAGGTAATCGGCCGAAAAGGCTTACATTTGCACAGCAGTATTGGAATTGGACCCGCTGATTGGCTAAGGATTGCCTTCCCCGATGAGTCACGTTTTCTGCTTCATCGAAATGATGGCGTTGGCGTATAAGGTGAGAAACATCGGGGAACAAATACTCTTCAAATATTGTTGAAAGAACACAAGCTGGTGGGGGCAGCGTTATGGTCTGGGGAATGTTTTCGTGGCATTCCCTGGGTCCACTCATACCTGTGGGAGACACTATAAACTGAATTCGTTATGAATCCATCCTTGCAGACCACGTACACCCATACATGCTGATTGTCTTGCCTGGGGCAGATGGGATATTTCACACGATAATGCGACGTGTCACACAGCTAGAAATGTCCGAGAGTGGTTGGAAGAGCACGAGTACTTCCCTGGCCCCTTAACTTCCCAGACGTAAACCCAATTCAGCATCTGTGGGACCAACTCGATCTTGTTGTTCGCTCTATGGATCTTCCACCACGCACCCTCCAGCAGCTGTCAGATGCGCTGCAGTCAGCATGGCTTCACATGCCTGTGAACACCTTCCAGCACCTTATTGAGTCAATCCCAGCCCGTCTAGCTGCTGCCCGCTCTGCACACGGTGGTTACTCTGGATATCAATTGGTGGTCACAATTATGTGACTCAACCGTGTACAACTGTTTAATACCTGAAAACAACTTCAAAACAACATCGATTCGATGTTGCATGGATTCAGCGAGGTACAAGTTCCATTCTACAGGTTTGCTCAAGCAAGCGGATGTGATGACGTCAGTCAATTGCCGAATGCTCTCTGGAAGAGGATCTCTGTTGCATCTACAAAAAAAGCCACTGACTGTTTGTTTTTTGTTTGTACACCCCTCGTTATACACCCTCGATGCAATTATTCTTGTAGAGCAGAGAAGGTTTGCCATTTCTGAGGTGCTTGCACCTGTACGCCACTTAAATAGCACGTGTTTTTCTATATTATCGCTATCTACGACTCTTACACCTCGGAATCCTTTCCAGTGTCAGCTGTTTCTAAAACCATCTCAACGTCACAGTTGCGTGCTTAAGTGCGTATGGAAGTATCTGATTGCTATTGGGTGTTTCTAGTAATTTTTTACTTTAGTGTGTATTTCATGAGAATAATGTCCTTTAATTCAAAAACGCTTACGAAGTCTCTGATATCATCCTACATAGAAAGGTTTGCGTGAATGTAAGCGTAAATAGTATTTTCAACAATGTCAAATCATGCACACTACTTCCAACTTACATACAAGTAGGGAATACTAGCATATAACAAAATACAGTACACAGAAAAAAAGTCCAGGCGACATGAAGTAGTGATTCGTAGGATATCAAGGCCCATGCAAGGACACAAATAAGATTCACTTACGCCACCTATAGAGATATGAATCAATCCATATGTGAAACAATGAGTGCCATATATTTCAAATGCGTTGGGATAATGTGAATCACATCTAATACGCGTTCGCTAGACGTCTGCAAGCCGATTACGACCGATTTTTAAACACATCTTAAGTGTCCATCTTTCTTTCTGGGATTTTCATTTCGAATTGTTGGTGATAATATTTCGAGAGAAGTGACAAAAAGAAACAATATTAAGTATGTACTTGGAATCGGTTTTGAAAGAAGTGAAGATGTACGATGAGCCAAGTCAGAAAATCTTTGGAGTATATAAACCAATCTTTGCAGGAATGAACATGCCGAGTTACGTATATCCGCGCAGTATCACCTGAAAGGATAGATTTCGAATTGATCGGATAACAGTGAAAGTGATCGAGTTTTCAGCGAATGCACAAAGAACGCGGTTGTGCTGGCATGAAGTATATATATAGTGGAGCGTAGAGCTTTGAACATATAGCTATCGTGGGATGAAGGGAGAATTTATTCAATGACATAGCTTCGAAACTGAGATCTCAGAAGAAAGAAAGTGGATGTAAAGAGAAGATCCGCAACACGAAACTGGGAGACCAATATTGCTAACCTAAAAAAAGAATAAGCCAGCGAGGGGCTTTTCCTACTATCGTTAAGGACATTTTAAGCACAGACGTTGGAGCTATTACATTTCATTTAAGTATAGTTGTCAATAAAATACTGAAAACTACTTAATCACTTCACTGCGGTACCAAACCTAACTTCTGAGGATCCGAGATACTAATAGAACACGCTTACAGCTTAACAAAAGAATAAGCTCTTTATTTCTTTTTTCTTTCAAAGTATTCACACGAGATGTAGAACTACGATGCATCTTTGACGCATCACACACGCTATTGTTACGTTACTACAGCTCAAAAGTGTAATACATTAAAAGTTTGGAACACTCTTATTATAACGATGACACTCCAGAAGAAATATATAAAACATCGCGTTAGATTTAGTTCACAGCATACCTTGTCGCCTCTTGCTTACTTCACACAGAGCTTATTCTTTCATTTACGTTTTGACATGCCACCAGTTGTTGCCTCATAGTGAGAAAGTTTGGGCGTTTCTGATGTAATGTTAAGTACAAAAAAAATTGTAAATAAGATATAAGCAAACAACAATGATTCACAACTTTCGGTTGCAATGAGCACGTCTGTTGAATCTTTTCCCACACGAATAAAACTTAGCAAAATTATTCAAAGTCAATGGGACCGGTTAGAAAAATAAATCAACCAGATTTCTACAATCAATAAAACATCCAGAAATAGGAACAGCAACTTACTTCCACCAGCAGCTGAAAGGTATGTTACAAAAATAAACAAATGGCGCACAAAATGTTTCTCATGGCAGAAGAAAAGTATCAGAGACACAGAAATTTCAGAAATTTGACAATTAAAAGAAGAAATTTATAAGGAAACATGATATAACTCTACGCTTTCTAGCGTAAAATTTTTGCATAATGGAAAAGTCGGACGCTCTAGGTAACTGCTGCAGAAAGTCCTCCAGGGTGGAAAATCGCTGTCCACTCATGAGTTATTTGAGCTTGGAGAACAAGTCAAAGTCTGGTGGACTTATGTCTTGTTAATAGGGTACGTGAGTTAACGTTTCCCACCTGTACTTCTCCAGCAAACCTGTCACCACTTTTCTCATGTGTGATCTTGCATTGTCGTGCAAAATGGGTGGCTCATTTCTGAGCAAGTCAGGTCGGTTGCTGGGCGTTTTTCTGGAGAGTTTTGCAAGAAGTCATGGTAATAGGCTGCTGTTACACTAGTTCCACGTGGTACTCTGTCATGACAAGGGCAAGGTCACTATATGCGAAGATCATAATTCGCTTGACCTTCGATTGTGTCCGTCGGATATTGTTGGGTCGTGGGGAGCATAGACTCCTCCATTCACTCCGACTGCGATTTCACCTCAGGTTCCAAATCTCTAACCCACGTTTCATCAGTAGCAACAAATCGTAACAGGAAAGCTTCCTCTACAAATATTTGCTTCAGCAATGTTGCGCTGTCCACACAATTCTGTGTGGCAGTGAAGTCATGAAGGAACTAACTGGCCGATTTTTTTCTGCAAATCGTTCGTCAAAATACAGAATACTGATGTTGCTAAAATTACTGTAGCTTCTGCAATTTTCTCGCATCTTGTTCGATGGTCTTATGCGACACAAACCGCGACACGTTTTACACTTTGCTCTTCCGTTGTCATTTTCGCCTGACTTCGGGTAGTTGTTTATGCTTAAAGGTCCTTCACGAAAACGAGTAGCCCAGCGGAAAACTGTATACTCTGGTCTACTGTTTCATCACCACAAACGTCACCCAAAGGCACTGTAAATAACTGTGGAATTTTTGCCACGTTAAGTTTCAATCTTTATGTATGACCGTTGATCTTCACGCATCGTAGTACTTGAGGTGTCTTCTTGGGCCATTTCTAACCCTCGTCAGTCCACAACGCTATACACTGGAGAGTGATGAGGCCACGTGGTTCCCTCCTCAAGTCCCACAGTAAAACTTACGCAAATATCGTTGAAATTGCATCATAAACTGCGCGGCGTTGCCACATTGTGCATTTCATATGAAATGACCCAGTATTCAAAAATACATGCTGAAGACGGCAAATTTATCATCTTGGTCACTTGTTTCATTCTCTTTTGCGTCACTCCGTCATTTGTCGTTCTCATAAGTAATTACCGGTATTTCTCGAAAAGCTAAAGTTAACTTCGTTATATATCGCTGGGAGAAACAAACAAGATATCTTCAAAGACATTTTCCAGTTATAAAACACCAAAAGTGATCCATTTCATTCTTCTACTTCATTACGCCATTTGTTTTGTGAACCGAAACAAACATTGAAACCTAGCTTATCTGTTAGGTAAAATGGTAGATTCTGGTCAATTGGGCCATCGGTTAATTTAATTTGGGTAGACTTTATTTGGGACAATTCTTGAAGAACATCCCAGATTAGCTCTTTGGGATAAAACTTAGCATAATTGGGGCATCCACTTAATTGGGCCAAAGTGGTCCAGCCTTGATGTATCCCAATTAACCGGAACTCACTGTAACTGCAATATTGTTTGAATGATAGAGTTCTTAGTTTTCAATATATATGGTAGAGTCTGAATGCTTGCCCAGCGGTTGACAACTAGTACCGTTAAAGTTCTTCTTTGCCTTTCAATTTTACTTTCATTGCATTTTAAAGAGTAGAAGCTAAATTGTTAAGCTTTTAAGCAACCGATTCACCTGAACCAAAATGTTCTGCGCTCCCAAATAGAAATGTTTACATAGCAGCAGGATATCGGGAAACTACGTCAAAAGATTACCTTTTCCCCCTTCATCTCAGCACTACCTACCTGTCACTCGTGATAAGCAGTCACTTCTAGTCCGTTATTTTCTACTTTATCACACAAAACATGATGGGGAGAGGCTAGTCTCCTTGACTTGGACATCATGCTACTGGGTAGAAACAAGTGACTAAAACATCTTCTCCATCGTTTCTTAGGTACGTCGCCATTGTTACAGCCATTTTAGCAGGTAATCTGCCAGAAATTATTAGTGCCAGTCCTTCTCCTAATGATCACTTTGAATGACAAAGTTAAGAGGCAAGCAAAGCTTTCTGATTCAAAATTTCCTTCGTTTCCACTGCCTTCTGCCCACTTCTTAGACAGCGAATACAATAGTTCGAGATGATTTCATCCCATTTTGCTAACCCCTAGTTAATTCGTTCCAGATGATTTAAAGGTTGAAGATCGTCTTAATGATAGTCCGTCCTAGAGGTTGCAATTTTTGACCTTTAAATGAGGTGAAATTTTGACTTTAGTTTCATAAATAAAAAGTTGCTTATGAAAAACAGCGCGGAGTGTACAGGGCCGTAGCAGGCACATTAAACTTGGATTTCATTGTATCCCAAGGTTTTAAATATGGGCTTTGCTCTTATGCCTGCTTTTATGCTTTTAAATCTCCATTAAACTTGATCTGACTTGGTGCGCATTTATCTTAATTTTTAAGAATCTAACTCTGTAAAGTTTTTCCATATATGATTTTAAATATCTCCTTTTGAAGTTTAAACTTTAGCGCAATGGTCTCCTTCCCTTCTAAATTAAAAGAAAAACGAATTCAAATGCCTTTTCATAAAACAGTGATATGAAATCAAACATGCTGCGCTGACATTTTAACTTCTGGAAGAAAGTTTAATGCTGAAGTGCTGTTATCAGAATTTACAACTATGGAAGTTACGGTCACGCGAAGTTGCTCTGGTAATTATCCGAAAAATAACGGACGGAAACAAATTCACCAGCTCTCTGTGGACATTAAGAGGAAAAATTGCTCGAGACTGTAAGTCAAGAAGGGTGGAAGAGGATTAAAAGAAATGGGTAAGAGGCTTATGCACTTCGTCGCGCTCATTCCTTCACGCAAGACTCTGTTGCTAAAAGAGATTAATATGTTTTCTGAGAGTTGTCACTTTACGAAGAGATGGCTCTTCCTAAGAAGACTCGCACAGCCGCCGTGTCCACAGATTTCATAGACGAAAAATTTCCGCACGTCTGCAAAGGACAATATAAATAAAATTTGAAGTAAGCTGGCTTGTGCTTTATGCCAAATTCATGTCATACAGGCATTTTTAATGATACTT
Organism: Macrothele yani; assembly: GCA_039090855.1. Lineage (NCBI taxonomy): Eukaryota > Metazoa > Arthropoda > Arachnida > Araneae > Macrothelidae > Macrothele > Macrothele yani. The sequence goes on along the minus strand of CM077002.1, from coordinate 104,170,317 downwards.
CTTCATCGTGCAATGAGTTCAAGTCATGTAAGCGGATAGTAGACACAAACTAAGATCCAAAACTTCGGAATCGTCAACTTTAAAATTTTTATCGTCAGATAAAAAACGTAGCATCCTGAAATTTGTTTCAAGTGGAAATAATCTGAATGCAAATCTGTCACTTCGCCATATTTCACTGTTCTTCGACAAGCACTTTTAAGAGAGATGGCTAAAGACACTGCGACGCAAAAATGACACTGATATATTGTGCAATTCAGTGCGTCTAGCAGCATAACCTCTTTTCTTGCTAAGATTTACGGTACTGTATTCCGCGGGGGTATTTCTCAAAATTATTTTCATTTACTGAAAAAAAACACGTTTCAATTTTATCCGCTGGAAACGTATTGTCAACACTCGGTTTCACAATTTAACAACTTTTCTGAGCACCGGAAGCTACCAAGAATAGGGAAGACAGCAAACTAAAACAGAAATACACCACCAAGTTTTCTGGAATATGATGTTTTTATATACCCATCTCCTTATAGAACTGTGACAAAGTGCAATGGGAAATAATTATCAAAAACTTAGAAGTCTTAAAATCGACGGGTACGTCCAGTAACCAAAATATTCGTCCTAAATAATGGAACCCAATCAAGCAAAATAGTTATTCGGTAGGATTTTAGTAGAAGCAACATGTTCACAAATAAAAATGCATGTCAGCACATCCTAGTGAAGAACTGTGAATTGTCGGGGAAACACGATGCGCGAAAAATATTTGGCATGCAGAAAGCAATCTGATGCAAAAAAATTTTCCAGATCGACTTAAAAAAAAGGTTACTCTTTAAGAAAACTTAAAAAATAGAAACGTTTACTCCTTTTAGTAGAAAAACAGTAAATCATTAAAAGTATTAATAAGAAATATACATACTAGTTTGAATCAGTGTGAATTCGCAATATACTAGTGTAAATCCGCAGAGTAGTTCCCGTTTCTTTCCTGTTGGCTGTATTATTTGTCACGCGCATGTGTAGACGGGCTGTCACTGTTGTCACTATGGTGGAGGTTTGATCTATTGTACAAACTTTAGTTCTTGCGTTGTTGTCGTGCCTTTTGCATTGCCCGCTGAATTATACGTATGCACAAAAAGAACACCGAACAATGATCAATTTTTTGTGGTGGTAAATTCACCGAATACTTTCAGAATAGTATGCGAATAGTGTTTTACCTTGGCGAAATATCTACACATGGATTTTTAATTCCAAAACTGGTCGCACAAGAGTAGCGCATGAAGAAGGAGTGAGAAGTACGCAGTATGAATAAAATCGTACGCAGTATGTATAAATAAAAATCGTGCTTAGTGTGGTCTACTTGATAAAAGTATCTGTAAAAGAAAGAATTTATTTAATCGTGTAATAAATGATATCAAATAAAATAGGTTTTGGTTTCAATAGCATCCTAATTGAGCCCCATAGTGGCAAGGTAATGAAAACTGATCAAAATATATATATTTTCGTTCGTATACTTCTTACAGCTTCTCAATGCGAAACGAAGTTTAAAATCGAACTAGTAGGTGCGAAGATATGGTGTAAACAGACGGACGTAGTGATAACATAAGCCTGTTTTTTTTAAGAAATCTTACTTCAAAATTCTGTGAGATGATTGAGCATCCGAATCTTTTGAAAGACCAGGAAGTGGAGACCCCAAGCAAGAGGATATACTTTCCTAAGGTATTCTGAAACATTTATTTCCTAATCATCTGAGGCATTGGGTTTTCGATCACTTTGTCCGTGTTCATTTTGTCCACGTTCACTTGGTCCAGTTCATTTTGTCCAAGGGTTCACTTTTTCCAACCTCCCCTTTTTCTGTTGCTCATTTAGTCCGCGGTTCGCTTTTTCCAACGTCCCCTTTTTCTGCTGTTCATTTAGTCCACCGTTCATTGCGTCCGCCGTTCACTTTGTCCACATTTATTTCGTCCTCAGAATGGATGAAATACAGTGGAATTTTTCTGTTTTGATGGAATTTTTGTTTCTAGGAAGGAAAAACAAGTCTGCGGACATTGCTCACATGCGGTTTTTTTCCTGTTTAAGTTTTTTGATTAAAATATAACGATTCTAAGTGTTATTTGAAGTAAAATGACGAACTGAACTTTAACGAGCTTTTTAAATCTTTTGTGTGGTACGATGTCAATCACTATGACATAAATCAAAGTTTATTGCAATGGTCATATAAACTGATGAGAAAAATTTTAGACCCCCTTTCTCCTTTATGTACAAAGCCTCTATTTTCCTTCTCTCACCCCTATAAATTCACAGTAAATATGTCTAATATTTTTTCAGCATTATAACTTTATGAATGTTGTTCTCACGTTAAATAGATATGACACATACAGAGCATTACAGTTAATTGCAATGAAAATCAGTAATACGGAAATTATAAGCAACTAATAATCAAAATAAAAATGTGTACTGAAAAGCTAAGAGTTACATGAAAACAATATGCAAGATGTATTTCAAAACATTGAGAGCTTTTTGTAGAACTTTGATCTATGTCATAGTGATTGACAGCATACCATACAAAAGAGTTAGAAAGCTCTTCAAAGTTCAGTTCCTCGTTTTACTTTAAATAACGTTTAAAATCGTTACACACTATGCGTCAAAAAAACAGTTGCACCCAGAAGAACATGTCGGATTGCAATACTATTCGGGAGGAAAGCAAAGGTTACCAGGAACAATAAATGATTAAATATTATGATACTGATATGGGCAATATTTATTGAGCTACACACCAATAAGTAGTGTCTCTCAGTATGACGTCAGGCCGCCATGTTTGCTCACACATTTCAAAACTTCAAAATTGTTTCTAGAACAGTACAGAATTTTTCAACTATATGAAATAAAAATAAAAATAAAAATAGCCATTACCTTATTTATGTGGAGTATCTGATTGACACTTAAGTCAAATAAGTCAAGAGAAGGTGAATGGAGAAGTCAGGTGACGGGGATAATACGGTAAGTGAATATTTCAACTGACTTGAGCGACCTCTAAATATAGTCAGATCTGCCTGAAACTTTACAAAACAAATTTTTTGTACATGGTAGAATAACATAGGAGGGCCAGACAACAACATTTCAAAACTTCAAAAATAAGGACCACCCTAATGTGCATACATCAGTTAATGCATCAAAAAAATGGCATGCTTGCGAGTCATCGTTCTAATTAAATGCGTTCCATCTATAGTTCGGAATCGGCCTAACAACATAATAACTGTTAAACAAAAAAAACAAAAAAACATATCTTGTGTCAGAAGTAAACTACGACAACGATACGTTTTACGGCACATTCAAATTAATAAACCGCTTTAAAAGATAGACCATAGAGAAGCATTAAATCCTCCCCCTCCCCTCCGGTGAAACGGTGCTCTAAGTGATGTCTTTTGATCATTCGTCCGTGATGGGTCCTGGTTCGAATCCCGGTGGGTCATGCTGTTGTGTTTATTTTACGGCGCTGACTCTTTCCTTTTCTGGAGTCAGTGGCCCTAAATTAGGGACGGGTGACTGTTTATAGCCCATTGAGTGCTCAGGGTGGTCGATAAACCACCAATCAAAAGAAAAAAAAGGAAAACGACAGGAAGACTAGGGGCACAGGTAGAAGTTGCTAGATGACTGCATGTCAGTTCTTCTGTGATCCACAGACTGTGGAACCAATTTCGGAAAACGCAGTCAGCTTCCCGAAGGTACACGGAAGCAAGGGTGTAGAGAAACAGCATGCATGGTTGATCAATATCTCCGAATAACTGCGGGAGGAGCACGACGGCTTCTATAACACGATAGCACGATAATATCGCTCGAACCACCGAGCGAGGCTGGCAGAACAATATCTTCCAGAGGAGATTATTGTCTGTATATATTGGGCAGTCAGGTTTTCCGACCTTGATCCGATGGAGCATGTCTGGGATGCTCTAGGAAGACGTGTTGCTTGCTGCTCTCAACCATCTTCCCCAGTATCTGGAGGGGTCTTCGTACGAACATTGGTCGTAGCTATGAACTGAGCTCCTAGATACCAGTCAGAGCATGAAACATCCCTGTGAGGTATGCATTGTTTGTGAGGGGTGACCACACAATCCTTATTAAGGGACTTTATCTATTTCATTCTGACACCTTATTTTTCACCTGGTCCTGTATGAGGTCACTTTTGTCGGTACGAAATGTTATAGGATCTTTCACTAACGTACGATATGGTACAAATTTTCAACGAATTTCATAATAGTGCATCATGTATTTTTTGAGTTATAGCGGTTTTTACTGTTTTTTCCTTAATTTATGGAAACCAGCGAAGATCATACAAGCAGCCTTCCGTGAAACTAATGACATCTTTTATTCTGGTGCACCAAGTGAGATCAACAACACACTGCATGTTATTCTTTTGCTAATCAAAACTCAGGAGAGAAATATAGCCACACGTGAAAACACTGGAATCATTGAATGTCTCTGACGCATTATCAGCACGTAATCAAATGGCTCCACATACCTTCTACTTGCCTTTAAACCTGATTCCCATTGGGTCCACAACTTGCCATGTTGATAGGGGAATCCTGAAGCCTACGGCTATGTAGCTTTGCCGTTAAATGGATATGCAGACAAGTTCAATATTTTTTTTAAAATAATTGGTAGAACAATGTGAGTATTTCAATGCAGCTTTTGGGAGCACTATTTGCTTCTGTGACACAGTCTGCTATGAGAAGCCAAAGGCGGGTGCAGCACATTTCTTTAGGATGTGCACGTAGGGAAGTTTGTTTTTTTATGCTTTTCAAGCATAGGTTGAAAAAGCGTATATGCGCCAGCTTTGTCCGTCTGTCTGTCTGTCTGTCCGCACGATAACTCGCGTAAAAATGGTTCGATTTCAATGAGATTTTAACATGTGGTAGGGGACAACTGGGGACGAACCCTACTAAAAATGGACGAAATGGTATCAAAGGTCAGGACATAACAGCGGGATCCATTCCATCGACCTTGTGCGTCATAACTTACGACTTACGTTAAAATGCTTCGATTGCGACAAAACGTTATTATGTTGTTCCGGACATATATACTGCACCAATTCTGTTTAATATAATCGAAATGGGGTCAAAGGTCACGGCACGGGAGAGATATTTGTTCCATAGCCATTATCCTCATAACTTGACTAAAATTGCTTATATCACGACAAAACTTTTGTATGTTGTTCCGGAGGTATACTGTACGAATTAATAGTCAGCGCAAAGAGGAGGGCTTGTCTGCACGCGATTTTTGGGTATGTTGGAAAGCGTATCATAATCAACGCACTGCATGTTTTTACTAACTTGTTTTATTTAGTTTCTTCAAAGGCGAACGTTTATAGAATTATCAATCGTAAACGACATTATTTTCATTTATTAAAGAAACTAAACAAATTAAAACTTAAATAAACTTAATTTTTAATTAACTATTAAACTTTACTTAAAAAGTACGAACTTAAAGAAATGCAACGAAAAATACCAAATTTTTGCAGTTGTGATAATCAGGAGTATGCAAGGACACAATCAATTTTCATTATCTTCAACTTTTATCAGATGAGAGAGAAAAACCCGTAATAGATAATGAGGATACCTAAAATAATCGAAACAGATAATTACTTCTTCCTCTTAATGTCCAAGAGAATGAAACTCCGCTTACCAAGTGTTACGGTCAATCACGTCGTTTTTATTAACTGACGAAGCAAATTCTTGTTAAATGTACAAAATTATGATTCAGTCGAGGAGCTGCTGGCACATCGCATTTTAGTTCGTTTTTACATGGTCTAGTTTCCAAAAGACTCTTTACGTGAACAGCTTTACTTGATAAAACTGATAAGCATTAAATAGATTTGTAAAAGGCTTGGAAAATGGAAGACAGATCCGATTTCTGTAACTAATGTGAAAAGTCTCTGGTGGCGGTTGTGGTTCTAACTTTAAGAGCAGATCCATCGTAAGCAACAAAAAATCTGATTTTAGCTTCCAACTCAACTAAGAGATCCAAAATTTGTTGTCAGTGGTTCTGGTGTCGTACTTAACTGATGTCTGACAAGGGAACGGCACGAAATTGTCAATGTAGTTGCAATGGCGGACCAAAATCATTCAATAGAGCATATGAAGGAATATTTACTTCCAGAATATTAGGTGCGGAAACTAAAAGATTTCCGAGATACACGGCTCAAAGATGAATGCATAAATTTCGGAATTCACAATTAATTCAGACTTATTGGGTACAATTTATGTGCAATTTCTGACTTAAAGTCAGGTTCATAAAAAAACATTGTTTACAATGGGCACAAAAGCAATGATACAGAATTACAGTCAAGTTCTTTGGAAACTTCAACCATATCCGTGTCGAAGCTATGGTCAGTGGTTGTAATGAAAGGTAAAGGCTAGTTTTGTAGGAAGCGAGATTGAACAATAGCCACATTTGATCCGGTCCATTAATATAGGAGCTGAAATCAGGGCAATGAACCAACGATTGAAACCTTATAAAACTGTCTCGATGCCAAATGTTCCACTCAGACGATGATATGATTGTATCAGTGACACATTTCGCAAAGTTATTGTATAACCGGAAAAATTCCTCATCCTGAGGTTGAATGTGTCCGGAGCATGTTAGAGGTAACAATTTTCGGCGGAAGGCGACGTCATTCGGAACTGTATTTTTGACCAATTGATTATTTTTATTATCTTTATTTAAAGACCAGAATTCTACAAGAAGTAATAGCTCCTTTTGCTTGTTATTTAGCCAATATATTTCCGTGAAAAATATATTCAAGTCTTCCTTTGACATATTTGTCTTTTTTCGAGCAAAATATTTAATGTTGCGTAACTGCTTTCTCACGAACTAAACTGTAATTCTATGTGCCTTCCTTTTTGTACACACCGTAAACAATGTTTTTGTATGAAACACCAATAATTGAAAAATTACATATAAATTTCACCTATTATATCTGCATCAAAAATTCTGGCTTAAATAATTTATACCTTCACTTTTGAGCCATGTGTCCTAGAGACCTTTTAATAACCGCACCTAATATTCTGGAAATAAATATTCCTTAATATGCTATATCGAATGGTCTTGGTCAGCCCTTACAACTAGATTGACAATTTCGTACCGTCCCCAGCTGAGTTCAGTATTTTTCTCCATTGCAGCCGCAATATTACAAGTCTACAACCCATATTTTAAAGCTAAAAGATTGCATCATGCAATTAAATTAAAATGCAAAACCGAATTTTTAGATATTCGGATACGTGTAGGCAAACCCTTTGCTCACGTCGATGTGTGGAACCGCATTCAATGAATTAAAAGCATATTTGAAGACACCATATACCCAGTGTTATGTTGTTTTGAGGCTTTGTCTAATCTTTCAGATGCAGGTCTATTTATGGACGAAAAGAATGTTTAGAAAACCCTCTTCAAAATCCCCAGCGGGTCGACTAAAAGTAATGAAAAGTGTGTAAATGATTTCATTAATGTGGTTCCACCTAAAATCTATGCCTTATGCTTCCACTGGTAAAACTTCTTTACATTATTTCTTCGCAATTAATGTATTCCTAAGGATGAAAATTTGCGCATCGATAAAACTAACTTTACGTTATAGCATGGGATACTTAATACTTGCTAAAACATAACCATAATTATATTAAAAATCAATAATTTTTCTTTGAATAATGCTCAGACCTGTAAATAGATGGCGCGACCTGTACATTGATGACCTCAGTAGACAAAGAAATGTTGAATTGCTTAATTATGGTAATGTTTTAGCCAATGAGGTTATACAGTATTACTGGAGACACCACTGGCTCTACCGCCATAGGTCACAGCTGATCTGTGGTGTGACGTTACAAACAGGCAAAAGTGAACTAAATTATACCGTTGATGAAACAGTAACCTTGTGTATCATTGATGAAGATTATTGAATTACTCATTTTATCTGTTTATACGCTTGGAAGCTTTTGTTCCATTGGTTTCCAAGCAGCTTCTCTTCTGCGGCTGCGTCGGGCCTGTTCATGACGTCATTTGCAGCACAGACGGTGACTTATGGCGGCCAATGCTGCGTGGATAGGAGTGGTTTCTCCATTAATATAACCTCCTTGGTTTTAGCCAAAGACGTTTAAGATACGTAGAATGGAAAACCGTAAGTTAACCGTGCGACATTTGTAGTTCAACGTTGCACGGCAAAAATCTGTCACATCTCGTTGTTTACTAAAGACCTTTAAGATACATAGACTGGAAAACCGTAAGTTAACAGTGCGACATTTGAAGTCCAGCGTTGTACGGCAAGAATCTGTCACATCTCGTTGTTTACTATAGGCGTTGGCGTGTTTATATCAGTGGCATCCATTTTTTATGCATATAACCAGTAAGATTTTTTTATAAATATTATGTATATATTGTAAAGTATTTCAGAAAATAATATAGCCAAATTTAATAATAATATTTTTAATACTGCGGGGAAAACTTCCAAAATTGAAAGTTTTGTTCTCGGCAACTTCTCTCAAGAATAAACAAATGGCCACATTAAAATGATTTTTGACGTTATTTAGAGTGTGAAATACGAATTTCATGTAACTAGATCTCGCAGTTTGCCAGCAACTGAAGCCGAAATATATTTTACACGTAGGACAAGCAACGTTTCCCTTCAGTTATTTTATATTCTCCAAAATTACGATAATGATGTTTCCTTTAATTGTTAAATTAAAAGATGCAATGTCTAATTCATCCCCCATTGAAACAACATTAATACGCAGTATTATAACAAAGTAAAATTCCTTCTTTCGCACAGGTAAAAGAGCTTCATTAACGTTGTTTACTCAGGACAGATGCCGTTTTGCCGTACAAGCTCTGCGATCAAAATGTCGCCAGCTGCTGCCACTCATTTACACAAGAACTTCCAGTCTATGTTACTTAATAGGTCTTTGGTTTTAGCAAATAATAAATATCACATGCTATAAATAAGTTAGTTTTATCGATGGGCAAATTTTCATCCTTGGGAATACATTAATTGCGAAGAAAATATGTAAAGAAATTTTACCATTGGAAACATAAGGCAGAGATTTTAGGTGGAACCACCTTAACATTATCTCATGAACGATGACACCGAATTTTCAGTTATAATGAGTACGTCTTCTGAATCCTTTCTGACACAAAAAAATTATTTGAAAATAAATTTTTAGGGAAAAAGAATCGGCAAAAGACAGATTGCATTAACGCCTCCGGAAGAATATCTGGGTGTATGTAATTTAAAATGCACAAAGTAAGCAGTGTTCTTCATAGTATATTAAACCGATTACAAAACAGTAATATATCAACCAGATTTCTGCACAATCAAGAAAACATCCAAAACTAGAAACAGCTACTTCGGCCACTAGCGACTGAAATATGTGGTGCGAAAAATCCTGAGACCCAAACATATATCATAATAGAAAATATCCAGGGCAAACAGGATTTTTCAAACTGGGTTCATAAAAAGGAAGATATGGTTCCAAGTATGATAAAAATGGAAATGAACACATATTCCTTCTAGTGAAAAAACTGTGTAGTGCAAAAATTAAAAATATATATGAAAAACATTCCTCGCCACAAACGCTATCAGTAATAGGTCAAATAACGAAACCAATTTTCGTTAAAATACAGAATCATAAATGAGTCCGAGAGCTTCTAGCACATTGTACTGATGCTTTAAACATAGGATTTGCATTTTCTGGATTTGTCCAATGCTAAAGGACTGTCAAAGATTCATTTTCTACATCACTGAGGCCACAGTTATCGATTGCTACGGAAACATTTTTATCAGCAAAAATAATTTTTTAAAAAGAACTTCTAGAAGCTGAGATATCATCATTTAAATGGACGCCACCTAAAGGGACAGGAAAGAACCAATTGAACGAAAGAGGGAATACAAACCTCCATTATGTATGGCTTTTATTAATTATTAAGAGGGTTTTAATGCATGCACGAATAAAAATTAGAAAGGGAGAGAGACTAGGTAACATCATACCTCCCAAACTCTGGAATGTCACATTGCAGAATGTCTTTCAATCATTGAACTGGGAAAATCAGGGGATAAATATTAATGAAGATTAATAGCTATTTTTGGAACTACCCCTTTAAACCTGCAGAGCATGATATAGGAACTTGCTGATAGAAGTGGGATGAACTTTCAGATAACAAAATTAATGAACAATGCTTTTACAATAAATGAAGATTTAGCGATTGATGGGGAAAATCTGGAGGGAACCGATACCAACGTTTCCCTTGAGCAACTGACGTCAAGCGAAATTCGCATTGATGAAGAAATTAATCGGTGTATAAAACGTAGTTGGAGAGCATTTGGAAGAAACACAATCATCGAACGTTGAAAGTCCGTCAAATAACATTTTTAACCATCTCGTCACCCAAAAATCACTTCTACTACTGTCGCAAGCACTAAGCTTTCCCTTTTTATACTAGCCTCGCCCCCTGGCGGTAACAGCGAGCAGCCGTAGCTCATTTGCTTAAAACTGTCAGGTGATCATAATAAAGTGGCCACTCAGTGTATATATATACACTCAGTTCACAAAACATTAGAGAAAGAGGTGGTGGGCAGTTGACATGGGCAATGGGCATCCCCGGCGCAGTGTTATACAGAACCAAATCGAACGCCGGCGATAAAGAGGCGGACAGCACAGCTTCCCAACAGGGCATCGCAATCGACGAACATGAGTAAACGTGTGGCGATCTGAGTGACTTGATCATAAACGCATTGCCGGCGCAAGACAGAAGGGTCACTCTATCGTCCAATTGGTAAGAACCGTAGAGTTCCCGATGGCAACCGTGCCAAGGGAGTATACCATCGACGGACTTACCAGCGCCCAGAGAGTAAACGGTGGAGGACCATACGCCATTGATGACCGGAGTCGACGTAGACTATCCAGGCTCGTACAGACTGACCACTTGGCAACGGCTGCGCAAATCACATCCAAGTTAAATGTTGGAGGACCAAGCAGTGTCAGCGAGCGAATGCTGCGGAGCACGGTGCATACCCTGGACTACGGAAGCCGACGCCCTACCCATTTGCCATAGTTAAAAGCTCGTCATTCCACATTAAGCCTCGCATGGTGCAGGGAACATCAAAACTGGATCTCCGCGAAGTGACGCCGCATCTTATGGTCAGATGAATCTCGTTTTTAGCTGTACTGAGCTGGCGGGAGGGCGTGGGTGGGGCGTCAACAGCGCAAAGCCATGGCCCCGTCGTTCCAGGACGGTTCTGTTCAAAGTGGTGGAGGCTCTGTGATGGTTTGGGGAGCCTTCTCGTGGGACCCATTAGGTCCCTTAGTGTGTCTGTAGTGGTCCTTAATCGCTGTAAGCTAAAAGCTCTGTGATGGTTTGGGGAGTCTTCTCATAGGAGACATTATGTCCCGTAGTGTGTCTGGAGAGGTCCTTGAACGCTGCGCGTAAACAAAGCATCTGCTGCTTGATCACCTACCAGCTTTCGTGGCCTTCGTGCATCCTGCGGCCGACGGTCTGTTTCCGCAGAACAATGCGCTCCCTCGCCGTGCTGCAGCCACCCATGCATGGCTCCAGGAACACTCATCTGCCTTTGGAACCACCATCCAGTGGCTCCCTAAGTTCCTCGGGTTTATACCCTGTGCAAGCTCTCTGGGAAGCCGGGGATAGGAACATCAAATCCATGGATCTTGTACCGATGTCTCGGGTGGAGCTGTGGACAATGCTGAAACAGGCATGGCTGGCATTACCTTCGGAAACCCTCCATGATCTGGTGGAGTCGATGCATCGGCGTATACCGGCTGTTATTCGTGCTAGAGGAGGACAGCCTCGCTATTAGGTAGGTATTTCTAATGTTTTAGATAACCCGGAAACAACAAGAAAAAAAGCGGCACTATGGCTTCATGTACATATTCAAGTGCCCGAGGGAATGGGATGAAACTACCAATTTGCGGATGATTTCAAGCTCTCCTTTTTCTGTGTCACCAGAGTATACAGCAACAAAATTCATACTAGGGGTAACTGCACGAAAACTCTAATTTTTCATCAGAAAATTTTGAATAATTCCTCTTTAAATTTAGAAGATTAGAAAAATGATTTACAGTATGAAGTGCTATGAAACGGAAAGGCACACAGAGTAAAACAGCATACTTAACTTATCTCTATACAAACCTTATACTGTATTTTTTCACCTGCATGCACCTGTTGCTTGCTCTACAAAATAAATGTTTTGTGCATGTGTCAAATACAAAACAACTCAAAAATAAAAAAACACTGATCAATACTCCGTTAAAAAGAATTAAGAAATTCCAAGCAGAACTCGAAATACTGGTCTTGAGACTTATTTGATTCACCCGTCCCAAAGGGTTACATAATCCTACTATGAATTAGTGAACTACTGATATGAATCGTAAACACGCACAGGTGAAAATAATTATCAGAATACGTCCCTCCAAGCTGCGTCTAAGCGACATTCAGTTTATTTCAGTTATAAATTCAGCTTCAATGCATTTGCTTTCACATATAATGCACAGGAATTTCATTCAGTTTATTCTGTACCGGTAACGTTTCGTTTGCCGTGGTTGTAACGCATTTTCACAGATTTGTATCAGATTAGATTTATTTCGTGAGTTTCGTTAGAATCTGTTTTGAGCCAAATGTAACGTCACATCCGAAGAAAAGCGGGTGGACATTCTCTCACAATTTCGTACGCACGACAATAAGATCAAAAATTTAAGTTTTTGCCAGCTTCTAAAATACATGTCAAGATTGACTGGAAACTAGTATTGAAACACAATTCGGCTTTTATCTCTTGTGCAATGTTGAAATTTTGATTTCATTTTTTTAAAATAAACTCTGTCGCTCATTAGGCTTAATTAGTCATGGAGTTTGAAGGTTTTGCAATCGTCAGCTGAAGTGAAAGATCAGTGGCACCTTAACGGATGGGCCGACTAAGGGGTCTCCAATTGGTGGCAAAGTTTGTCATTTTTTTTTTTTTTTTGTGTGATTTTTTTATTTCGAAGTTTGGAAGTTAAAAATTAAGCAGTACATAACACACGACAGAAAAAGCGCGCTAAAATTTATTAATTGAAAGAAAGAATTTATTAAGTCACTTCGTTTTAAGCATTTCTGATGTTACGAGAAATTATGTCTCGCACTGTGTTAAGACTTAAGTGCGCTCCCTTTTAATAAATCCGTCCTATGTTTGAGAAAACCCAGGGAGGAGGATGAGAACGGGGGAGGAGCTTTACAAACGGGGGGAACTGTGAACAATTAGGTTGCTGGAAAACCGCCACACAGAAAAACTGCCACACGTCCTTCAGCAACTTGGAAAACTATCACACATCGGAAAACTGCCACATGTTTTTCATTAAGGAGCCGGGTACAAATTGATGTTCCTCCGAGGAAGGAACACTTTAAATGTGTGCCAGTTTTCCAAGTTTCCGAATTATGTATGGAAGTTTTCCGAGGTGCCTAACAACGGGAAGGAACTCTTCTGTTTGTCTGAAGTTTCATTTCGGTTCATACGTACTAGAGGTAACTGGCACAAAAGTTCAACGGGAGTGAGGGGGTGGGCTATAAAGATTGCCGTTTCTTGGCCTATATTGAGAATTTATTTGGGTACTCCAAGCTAATTTCGAGAAAACGCTCTATGTAAGCTAGGTGAGAACTGTTACTTTAATTTAAAGAAATAAATTGCCGTGACTTAGGACATTTCTTAAAATTACAGTGTTCGATGAAACAACGGAACTATCACTCATGCTGTGTTCAGAAAAGGACGATAAGGTGGGTTTTTAATAACGCTGCACTTTTACTTAGGCACCAAATATTTACATGACATGTCAAATTTGTAATATTTTTCTTTTACTTAATTAATTCATAGGCCCTACACCTTGGCCTTTTTAACAGCTTTTAATCCGCAGACTTCAAATCCACAATGGTTACGTATCAAATCAAGTCAATAGCATTACTCTTTTACTTAGGCACTAAATATTAAAGTAATAGGCCCCTAGCCTAGGCCTTTTAGCAGTTTTTATTCTATCAATGTCATATTCACAACATTTACACAGCAAATCAAGTTAATAACATTGGGCATTTACTTAGGCACAAAATATTAATTCATAGGCTCTAGGCCTAGGCCTTTTTCACAATTTTTAATCCGTCGACTTCATATTCATAACGTTTACGTATCAACTCAAGTTAATAGCATCGCGCTTTTACTTTGGCACTAAATATGAATTTATAGGGCCTAGCCATAGGCCGTTTTGACAGTTTTTATTCTACCAATTCCATATTCACAACGTTTACAGAGCAAATCAAGTTAATAGTATTGCGCTTTTACTTAGACACGAAATATTAATTAATAGGCCCTAGGCTTAGGCCTTTTTAACAGCTTTTATTCTACCAATGTCATATTCACAACATTTACACATCAAGACAAGTTAATAACATTGCGCTTCTACTGATGCACCATACAGCACTTAATAGGCCGTAGGCTTAGGCCTTTTCAACACTTTTTTCTTCGCCTATGTGATATTCGTAAAGTTTTCAAAAAGGTCAAGTAAATAGCTTTGCGCTTTTACTTAGGCATTCAACATTAATTACTAGACCTTAGGCCTAAGGCCAATGAATTAATAATTAGTACCTAATTAAAAGTATAATATGATTAACTTTAGGTCATGCATAAACGTTATGAATATAACATTGTTAGAATAAAAACTGTTAAAGAGGCCTAGGCCTAAGGCCCATGCCTTAATATTTACTGCCTAAGTAAAAGCGCAATGATATTAACTTGAGTTGATACGTAAACGTTATGAGTATGAAGTCGACGGATTAAAAACTGTCAAAAAAGCATATGACTAGGACTTATGAATTAATGTTTTGTGCCTAAGTAAAAGAGCAATATTATTAACGTTATTTGATGTGTAAAAGTTGTGAATATGACATTGGTGGAGTAAAAACTATTCAAAAGTCCTCTGCCTAGGGCCTATGAATTAATGTTCCTTGCCTAACTGAGCGCCCAATATTATTAACTTGATCTGCTGTGTAAACGTTGTGAAATGACATTTATAGAATAAAAACTAGTAAAAGGGTCTAGGCCTAGGACCTGTGAATTAATATTTCGTGCCTGAGTAAAAGCGCAATATTATTAACTTGATTTGATGTGTGAAAGTTGTGAATATGACATTGGTAGAATAAAAACTCTTAAAAAGGCCTAGCCTTGGGGCCTATGATTCTAATATTTACTGGCTAAGTAAAATGGCAATACTATTGACTTGATTTGATACGTTAACGTTATAAACATGAAGTCAGCGGATTAAAAGCTGTTAAAAAGGCGAAGGTGTAGGACCTATGAATTAGTTAAGTAAAATAAAAATATTACAAACTTGACATGTTATGTAAATATTTGGTGCCTAAGTTAAAGTGCAGCGTTATTAAAAACTCCTGCCTTATCGTCCTTTTCTGAACACAGCATGAGCCATGCTGTAATTCTCGCTTGGCTTACATAGAACGTTTTCTCGAAATTTGTTTAGAGTTAACAATGGACCTTATTCATGTGACGTCAGAAGTGGATTTATGCGGACCAACATGGCTGCTGATTCAATGTTTTCGCTATTTGATTATCGCTTACTGTTGGCTAATTTTTACAATCCTAACGTCATGGATTTTGCCGAGGAATTAATAGAGCTATAGGGTGAAGAAGAAATTAATTTCTTAAAAGAACAAATCCAGGTTGCAAAAATATACCAAGACAATTTTGCGTTCGATTTTTATTTCGCATGACGCAGGAGACCATCGCCGTTAGTAATCATGAAGTTTTTAATGTAGCATTTCTCGTACACAGTATATTAAATTTTCATGTTCTTATGGTCAGACGTTGGCGACATATCTGAAACATAAAATTGAGTACCTGGTTTTGTAAAACAAAAACACTTAGAAACTCAGATAAATACACATAATAAGGAAACAAACTAGGGTTTGCACGCTAGGCAATCTGCTTAAAAATGAAATTAACGCGTAACATTCAATAAAAGGGAAATTGTGGATATATTTGATTTATTCTTTGAGGAAAGTAGAACTTAATTCGTATTTTACCGATCCAAATATTCCATCAATTTTCTCCTACCTTTTTTTCGTTTTTTTTTTTTTTTTCTATTTTGAAATTCGAAGGAATACTACGAGGTTTCAACTGCCTTTGATTCGTAGTGTCATAATATCCAAATGTTTTTTCGTTAAAGTGGACAGAACGTATTGGAGAGTGCACATCGGACTGTAAACCACCGCGTTTCATTTTACACAGCCATTCCTTTAATAATTTTGTCTTTTTCAGAGGAAAATTAAGGAATGTTTTCTTTCGTCTACACAATTTAGGTTGCAGGATTTATTAGCACAACCATACGATGAGCAAAAGTTAGACATGTCGTTAATAAATTTACGAAAATCGCGATTTTCCCGAACCCTTGCAACGTAACGCCATGTTAAGCAATGGGAAAACGCATGTAAACAAACTGTTGTTGGTCCTCGGACACGGAAAGGCTTTCCCATGATGCAATGTGAGGTGAATAAGGTCCATTAAACTCTCAATCATCATCATCATCATTGTCAACCATTATCAATCCACTGCTGGACGAAGGTCTCCCCAAGTTTCCTCCACAACGGTCTGTCTTGTGCCAGTCTCCTCCATGTCACCCCTGCATACTTTCGAATTTCATCCACCCATCTCCCATGTGGTCTTCTTCTGGGTCTTTTCCTGTCCCTTGGAATCCAATCTAAAATTTCGGCTGTCCATCGATGATCTGTCCTTCTGGCAGTATGTCCAGCCCATTGCCATTTCAGGGATTTAACTCTGATCATGATGTCTTCCACTCTTGTCATTTTTTGGATCCACGAGTTCCTCTTCTTATCTCTCCTGGTTACACCAAGTATGCACCTCTCCATGCTGCTTTGAGTTGTCTGCAGCCTTTGTATGTCTCTTTTAGTTAAGGTCCACGTCTCTGCACCATACGTAAGCA
The DNA here is from genome assembly GCA_039090855.1 of Macrothele yani. Taxonomy (NCBI): domain Eukaryota; kingdom Metazoa; phylum Arthropoda; class Arachnida; order Araneae; family Macrothelidae; genus Macrothele; species Macrothele yani. The sequence goes on along the minus strand of CM077002.1, from coordinate 104,153,305 downwards.
CTGGAAGGATGCATTGATCAAACACTTTTCTTTTAAGAAAAGTGTTTGATCAACGCCAAGAAATGGAAATATATATACCCCTTCCCCCTCCCGTTGAACTTTTGTGGCCAGTTGCCCATAGTATGAAACGGCATGAAAATTCAGACAAACGAAAGAGCTCCTTCCCGTCATTAGGCACCTTGGAAAACTGCCACACATAATTCGGAAACTTGGAAAACTACAAGACATTCAAAAAGTTTCTCAGAAGAACAACAATTTGTGTCCGTCCCCATAATGAAAAACATGTGGCAGTCTTCCTGTGTGGAAATTTTCCAGTGTGGCTGTTTTTCAATGTGTGGCAGTTTACCAAGTTGCTGAAAGATGTGTGGCAGTTTTCCTGTGTGGTGGTTTACAGTGAACCGAATAATTATGCATGCGTTTTCCGCGAACTTTTCTTTCTCAGTAAGTAGTGACTTGCTCTGAGCCTCTTACCTGTTTGACCACCCGTCATTTGACCCCTAATAAAGCAGTGATCCCGTGATGTGACATTAACAGTACAATAAAATTAGTTAAATCAGCGCTTCGAAATTCCATAAAAGAATCAAGACTTAACTATTTATCCTTATTGTCTATCGAAAAATGAAGTAACTTAAGTATTAAAGGCTTTTCCGGATGTGATTAGAGAATTCGCCGCTCTCAAACCAAAAGAAGAAAACAATTAGATGAGGAAACAAGTGTGAAAAACAAAAATTCCGATTTGTTCAAGTTCTTAATTTTTGGATTTTTAAGAATAAGAAACAAATTTCTCTGTTGATTTGATTTCGATATATATATTACGCGCGAAAATGTTAATTTCAGTTTCAGCTGACATTTGCGGTACTAAATTTAAATTTCGTTTCTTATTTCTTTTCTGAGTTAGCTTTTATCAACATGTTATCGTTTGTTAAAGCAACATATTTTTCTTATTGCAAAAATTTTAAAATTTAAATGTTAGTGGGAAAAGGGTCCCTCTATTGCGTTAAGACTACCCTTTGTAGGATTTGGCTGCGTGAAATGGAAATTCCTGATCAATTTTCAATTCTACTTTAGTTATAATTTTTCTCTACACCTCTCTTTCTTATCAGTCTCTTTAATCGATCTGCTCTCCGTGTATTTCGTTCAGTGGTTCTTCCTGTTATACGCCGACAAAACCGATCAGTAGTGCTGACCATTCTGCCTGACTCTCATAGCTGCGGGGAAGTAGTTGTCCCAAGTTCTGCCCCTATTATACTCCCATCTGCTATTTACCCAGATGACACCGGCACGTGCGCCGGGTGTTGGACGTGGTATTCTCTGAGCATGGACACCAATCCCATTTCCATCCATTCCTGATCAGGAAACCGACCTCTCCCAGTCGAGGCTCCTTCCTTTGACTCCCATTTCCTTCTTTTTATTCTCCTCCACAGGTCTTAAGGAGCTCGGGCTGTTTGTGCATCGACCTAAAAGACTCCTTCATCGTGTTCTTTTGATGTCCCTACTTGGTTTTGATCTGCTTTCAACTTGGGAGTATTGACGTCCCTCTGTCTAGTCAGCTGCTTCGGGCAGCCATGTAATCTTTGCCGCCTGATCGCTTTCTTTCTTACTATCTTTCTTTACAGCGCGATAAGATACAAACAACGTTTAAGATACTCCCTGGGTTTTTTTTTTTTTTTTACTGTGCTTTTCATAAATCAACACGATTAGGATCTTCTTTCTCACTTTTCCCTGTTGTTTTTTTCCCCTAAACACAGATCTCTTCATAGGAAATAATCAATGTTCAGTCACCCATTCGCAACAAAGGGAACGGAAACAATGAGTGAAGTGTTTTCCAAACTCTCATAAACTGAAACGTCCGTAATACCAGTGGCACACTCAGTGGGGGTGGCCCAGAATCCCGAGCCCTCCCCATGAGGTATCACTTGGCCCTTCGTTCCTTATAACTGGCATGCCTATATTTGTATATGTTTTTAAATATATGTATGTGTTTCATGAGTCATTGGAAATGCACTTTATAGTCTGGCGGAGATATTTCTATCGCTTCCCAATATTTTGGAAGATATTTTCTCTGGTGTATTATTGTTTGCATCTTCAATATTTTAGGCAACTCCATAACAAAAATCATCCGTTCGCCACTGCGTAGCACATCTATCAGTATCATTTTTTTAAAGAAAGAACAACGACGAAAATAATTAGTACTTAATATTCAAAGCATTTCAATTAAAATTTCTAGGACAGCATAGACCCCTACTGGAGAAATGAAAAGGTACTTATTTTCCTCTAGAAACAGGGCCGGATTACGACATACTGTAGTAGGAGCCTGCACTGAATTGCAGTCCCTTTCATAAAACTTTTCCTATTTCTGTAAGTCATTTTACTATTAATTATTTTTAGTGAAACACTGAAGGGTTATCCTTGTTGGTGGGGATGGGGTAATGTTATCAAGTAGAAATAATTGTATTGCCATTATTACCATTATTATTGCTCTAAAATCATAGATAATATTGTTATTATTTTAATGTATATTTTACTTTACTTAATTAGTGGCTTGTATATTAATTGCATTTTTACTTATTTTACACAGCCGCACTCCTCAAACTAATGGCTTTTAATAAAAATTCTTTTTAAATTCTAAATTAAATATATGACAACGGTAAATTATATTCAGGAGTATTTGAATACATTTTCTTAGTTCAGCAAAAATGTTTTCATTAGTATGGTATGCTAACAAAATTTCAGCCTATAACATAAAACACTCATATTTACTCTAAGTGGCAGAGGTGTGGGCGATCTCAAAAACGTTTAAATACTTTTTTGCGCTTTCCAACTGTAGGTTGAAGAAGCGCACATGCTCCAGCTTTGTCCGTCTGTCTGTCCGTCCATCTGTCCGCACGATAACTCGCGTAAAAATGGACCGATTTTAATGAAAATTTAGTGCGTGGTAGGGGACCACCTGGGGACGAACCCTATAGAAAATGGGTGACGTGGGGTCAAAGGTCAGGACATAGGAGCGGGATGCATTCCATTGCCCTTATGCGTCATAACATGCGTAAATATGATTCGATTTCAATTAAATTTTAGTATGTGGTAGAGAACAACGTGCGAACGAACTGTATTGAAAATGGGTGAAGTGGGGTCAAAGGTCAGGATATAGGGGAGGGATTCATTCCATTGCCCTTATGCGTCATAACTTGCGTAAATATGGTTCGATTTTGATGAAATTTTAGTATGTGGTAGGGGATCACCTGGAGACAAATCCTATTGAAAATAGACGAAATGGGGTCAAAGGTCAGGACATAGGACCGGGATCCATTCCATCGCCCTTATGCGTTATAACTTACGTAAAAATGTTTCGATTGAGACAAAACTTTATCATGTTGTTCCGGAAGTATACTTTACGGATTTTGTTGAAAATCATCGAAATGGGGTCAAAGGTCAGGTCTTAGGAGCGAAATTTATTCTACAGCCATTATCCTCATAACTTGAGTAATGATTTCTGGTATGTTGGAAAGCGTATCATAATCAATGCATTGCATGAATTTACTAACTTGTTATTCCTAATTTTGTGTTTGCGACGTCACCTGAAGTCTTTTGAATTGTCAGTCGAGCAGGACATCAATTTTAACAGATAACATGTAGTTAATGCACTTAAACGTTGTTCACACTTAGGTTGATAGAACCCGTGATTTTAAAAAGGAATGGCTTGAGAAGGACCCTTCAGCTTCGCAATTGGATACCGGAATTGATAAATATAATTAAAAATCAATATAAACTTTGAGAGGAAAGAAAACAAAACAACAGATAACTGCCCAAAAGACTGTGACAAATTTTTAACAGCTAATTTTTTTACACTTAAACAAGGGGGGAGTGAATTCTCCGTCAAGCTATTTGGCAATTTTTTTTTCAAACCCGTGAGAAAGTTAAGCTTAAGCGAGGCAAGAGTTCAAGGTATAAAATGTATTTTAAGAATGGGAGTGGAATCCTGCAGCGAAGTTCCGTCTTTAGTCTTCATCCCCTAAAACTCTCCTGACATTTGAATCCTACCTGCCTGGAAATGCAATTGGCTCAAAGAAACCAGCCACACTGTTATCCTTGGAGTTATTTAGGATACCAGTCATACTGATTACAATTTGTTTTCTTTCGTTATCTTTTCATTTTATTGCAAAAGCGTTTTCACAATAATGAGTCAAAGTGGAAATTTACAGTAGAAAGTAATGTTGAAATTTCCGAATGAGTGTTGTGAAACAGAGTACAGAAGAGGAGTGAAATCTTCTTTCTGAACTCCCTGCTACATAATGGTCTCCCCAAGTTTCTTCCAGAACTTTATCTAGAGAGTATTATTTCTTTAATGTTGATAGTCTCGTGGGACACAAGCGTCCAGGAGCTTCAAAGCTCTAAAGAGAAACACATATAACAAAACAGTAAATGAATTTCCTTCCTGTTCCGAAGTGCTGTCTTCATGTATCTTCTGGGAATTTTAGTATTCAATAGAAATCTTTTATTGAGTGTGAGCTTTAACAACTACATATTAGACAAGTATAGATAAGCAAGGTGTGACCTACACCTTTCATTTAACCTTTCTTTTGAGATTCTGTATTCTCATGTAAATTTGGTTTTTCCTCATTAAAAGTTTTTCTGACTTAACGACACATTATTTCTCCCGAACGAGTTTTCAAAGTTGAAAAAAAAACTGCCACTAGATCAAAGGTAAACAAAACGGAGTGCTATGTGCTGTGCTCGGTGTGCTATGGGTTGAGACAGAGAACAGCGGTAAATAATGTACGAGCGAGATAAGGGCGAATGATAATATTGTATGAGCAAATATATGTTGATTACGTTTTGTTATAACAAGCTAAAGAACGATAATACCGTCTTATTAAAGTAGAGAATTAATAGTTTGAAGTACGATATTTATATCTACATCTTGTTGTTAGGAAGCGAAGTGACTTCGACGTTATTCACCCCTGATGTATCCACACTGGCGTGCAAAACCTAAGGACCGTTCGGTTTTTTCGCCGTACCTTCGCAATGAAGCAGCGTGGATAGATGAATGTGATACCACAGAGACCTCAGTATGTACCAAACGGGAGAATGAACAAACACATGTGCAAAAAGTAATACTAAAGTGCACTGGGATTTTACTAAAAAATGACCGTAAAGCAGTACACGCCGTGGTATAGAGCCATCGTTTCCATAGATGGATTACAGCAAAGAGGTGGTCGTCAGTAAGGAATATAATGTCCCCTAACAGCAATGGCTGCGTTGCAGGGTCTGGCCATACCTAACACGAGGCTGTCGGTGAATCTTTGGGACAACTTTGCCCATTCTTCTCGTAGTTCACGTTTCAACTGATGGGCATTTTTCAGCGGATGTGGGAGTACCGCAAGACGTCTCCCCCGAGCGTCCCACACATGTTCTATGAGATTTAGATCCGGGGGTACGCAGGACAATCCATACGAGGGATATCCTCACTTCCCAACAGCTCATCTACTGCACGTGTACGATGAGGTCTCGCGTTAACGTCCATAAACACGAACTCGCAACCAATGGCACCTCAGAATAAGCGTACATGGGCAAGGAGCACCTAATCGCAGTAAACCGCCTTCTAAAATGGGGAGATCAGTACGACCATTTAGCGTAATGCCTCCCCAGATGAGCACACCAACATCGCCATACCGATCTCTTTCGGTAATGTTAGCCGTTCGACAACGTGTTCCCACCTCTCTCCTGATCAGCTGAAGTCCAGAATCGCTCGTGGTACTGAAACACCTCTCATCCGAGAAGAGTAACGTGCCACATTTCTCTATGGTCCAATCCTTGTGGTCCTTACATCATTGTAATTGATATATCCGATGGGTAGGCTTTAATGGGATGCAACATTCAGGTCGTCGGGCAAATAGTCCACCTTTATGTAGACGTCTGGCAACGGTCAGCCGCGATAAGGTGCGTCCTGTGGTCATCTGCAGTTGCTTCACGATATTGCCCGCTGTCTGGTGTCGATCACGTTTGGTCTGTAGAAACATATATCGGTCATCCCACCACCGACCTTTCTAACAGCTGTCCCTGCAGTTTGGAAGGTCTTCCACGCACGTGAAACAATACTAAGGGTCACACTGTACTCGTCGGCGACACTCGTTATGGTTCGCCCCTCCTCCAGCTTTCCGATTATTCGACCACGTGTAAAGTCATCTAAATGTCTCCGCGTGGAGATTTTCTCGTCTGCGACACATTAACAAACCACACGAACCTCTTTACAACGCCGTACACTTTCTGCCTTGCTGCGAGAGGCTGCCTCACACACATCCATTTCAGCGATATCATGTGACCTGCGACATCACATTTCGGAAATTTGCATACGCATCGTCTTATGTAATCTGCAGCACTAGTGACCGTCCTTAGGTTTTGCACGCCAGTGTATTTATTGAACAAACGTGTGCACTGAATAGGTAAATAACTGATTCTGTTGATCGTTTACTCTGGATCGTTTTACTTTAAAGTGTTTAGTTAGAGACTTTGCCATGCTTAGTTAAATGGGCAACTATTACGAACAGCGAGTTAAAATGCTTTAGCAAAAGATGCTTTAGTAAATAGATTTAAGTCGAAGTGACAAAACACATTGCTTCACATCAAAACAATATTATTATTTTATAGCGACCAAACCAATATTGTCTTACAGTTAAAAATCCTTTAGGTTTTCATAGAGAAAACATGCATATGAGTATTTCTACATTTGTCTTTACGATTCTCATTTGCTTTTCCCTCGCAGGAACAAAGCCATGGGCATCCGTGCAGCACGACAGCTTTATATTTTGTGCATACCTTCCTTTGCTTACTTGAGCGATCAAGTGCTAGAAAATTCCACTAATTCGACAAAATATAATACGCATTTTAGAGGAAATACAACAAATTTATGTCTGTCTACAGACAATAACCGGAAGACTAGATGTACAAATTTAGTAAGAATCGCAATAAAATTATCAAAGTGAGATGCATTATACTGTAATTTCGCATTTAACAATCATATTAGATTTCTTGAGAATAATGTCAAATACATAGATAACATAATTTATTTGATTTCTGTTTTCCGTCATTCGATTTTCGGCGAAGAAATGGAACGAATGCAGTAATAAGAAGAAAACATTGGGCTGCGTTTTCATAATCGGTCAACCCTGCTACGAAACCTACTTTGGTTTGTTCCAGTGCATTGCAGTAATAACTCCTATAAGAGATCGTGTGTTTACTCTTTTAGTAATATGTATGCTATCTTATGATCGTGTTTGCTTTCAAAACAAAAGCAACTGCCAGCATGTGTGAGAGGCAGTTTTGAAGTTCCGAACGGCTGATACAGGTGGGTCACGGTTGATATAATACTCGTTCTGAGAGGTCTTACGAAATCGACTGCCGTTGCTAAAGTAAACTGATAATCTTGTTCCTTTGGGGCTCCTACCGTATTAAAGGAAATTTAAAAAAGATTGGATGAGGGCATTAAATAATTTGTCCAGCACGCATCACAAGAACTAATTATTACGCATAATGAAAAATCTAAGAAAGTTAATTATCCTAAAAAACTGCAAAGTATTAATTGCGCCCTGCAATAATGGAATAAGGTTTTGAATAGTGAGCGATAGGTGAGAATTCAGCTAAGATTTATATAATACGAAATATGCAAAGTGGTACAAAGATATAGTAATATTATGTTCTCTTAATTTTCAGTGTATGCAAAAGTTTCTGTGAAATTCACAAATTTGTTGCTGACGGAAATCTAAATCGCGCCTCCTCGCTTCGGAGCTAGTTGTTCTAACCGACTAAACTACACCGACGGAATGTATCTGATGGTGTAAGTTGAAAACTAAGAAAAGATGTGCAACGGAAACTATGTTCATAATCGACAGACTCCTCATTTAAGTTTATCGTTATTTATTCATGATAAGCACACAACTAAAACGCTAATAAAAGTTGACTGATAATACTAAACAAAAAACGAATGTGTTATTAATCAACAACGAACTTTGCATTCTATTTAGTCTGTTTTAAACAGTCTTACCGTAAATTAAAATTCTTTTGGCTTTTGACACAAAAACAGTTTATTCCAGCGATAGTCCTTTTATCATCACTCTTTTAGAGCACTTTTTAAGAACAACAAATAACGTGTTCACACACAACGAAGCGACGCCATTTCCTCTGTCCAGGGTCGTGATCCCATAATTCTCTGCAACGCACCGTTGGCTGGCTGCTCGGCATCAGCGCAACTGAAACTCGCAAACGTAAACAAGCTTGCAGCAGGTGTTCGATGAAAATAAAAGAAACGAGCAAAGCACGCTAACATCCAACAGTACCGCTGCAGATTTGTCGTCTTGACATGTGTTTCACCTCTGTAGTACGTTACATTTCCACTTGAAATTGATATTTCCCAAATATCTTATTGCGACTAATCATTTCACAAATGAACTTCTCCTTCACAGGTCACAGGGCATGAATCATAGTTTTTCAACTAAACTGTCTCGTCAATTACCGAAGCAGAAGTTTTTTCATCAGCATAAGGTTAAATCAAAGCAGCGGAGATGTTCCTTGGCAACTCCTCGCTCAGATTTGCGTAGATTAATTTTTGTTTCACGTTTTTAGCAGGCCAATTTATTTTGGAACAGAATTAAATCAGCTTTTTGCTACAATTAATGAGAAACTATTGCATGTTAGACTATCGGAAGTTCACCTTACCGTCTTTTCACTTTTGTTTTTAATTCGTCCCCCTCAAAAATCACATGACTAGATACCCAGAATTATTTTTTGAAACGAACGAAGAGAGATTGTGTGTATATACACTGGCGGAAAGTGAAAAAAGAACACCAAAAAGGAATTGGCGGAAGATCATGAAATGCCGCCCCGGTGGCGCAGAGGTCTAAGCGATGGCCTCTGATCATTCGTCCGAACACGGTCCGGGTTCGAATCCCGGTGAGGCATGGATGTTGTGTTTGTCTTGCAGCACTGGCTCTCTCCCTTCCCTGGAACCAGTGACCCTAAATTATGGACGGACGACTGCTTATAGCTCATTGAGTTGCTCACGGTGGTCGTTAAAAATCCAATCAAAAAAACAAAAAAAAGACGATCATGAAATTTACATATGTTAATGTGGTCGAGTTAACGTAGGTGTGATGTTAATTTCGGGACCAACCGGTGAGCGCTTACGCCACAGCACGGCATAATATGCAAATTATCGTCGGTGGTATTTAAGGAGTACAGCGAAGTGAATGTAATCAGTCGTCGGCGTACGGACACGTGCGAAGACCCTGAAAAAGCTGCAATGCGTGGACATAGAAGACGTGTACGATTTCAGCAGTTATCGGACTTTGAGCGAGGTCGTCCAGTCGGACTCCGCGAGGCCGGGTGGTCGTATCGTCGTATTGCGGAGCTAATTGGACGGGAAGTATCGGTGGTGGTACGATGGTGGCGTAGATGGCCCGAGGAACATTCCCACATGAGAAGACGTGGCATCTATCTTCTTACTCTCACTCTTCCTCAATGTCCAGCTTTCACAAATATACATTATCACAGGAAAGACCAGTGATTTAACAATTCTGACCTTTGCTGTCGCTTAAATATCTTTATCCTTCATATTCTTCTCTAAATTTATTATTGCCTTTCTCCATAGGGATAATCTCCTCCTTATTCCTCCAACACACTGCCCCTTGTTAAATATTCTGGAGACCAAGAGAATAAAATTGTTTACGACATCCACTTCCTTCTCGTCATTTATAAAATTTGTAAGGTTGGAAGTTGACATGACTTTTGTCTTCTTAGTATATAACCTTAAACCTGAGTTCGCACTCTCCACTTTTACTTTTTTGATGAGGTCCTGTAAATCTTTTCTACTTTTGGCCTTAATGGTGGTGTCATCCGCATATCTTAAATACATTATATGCTATAAAGATACATTATACTGTATAAGGATACATAATCTATTATAAAGATACATTGCATACAGATACGTTACTTACTACTAAGTGAAAATGTTTACTGTTTTGATACTTTATAGTACTTTTGGGGGGGGGGTCTTTCTCTTGGAATCCGAAAAATATATTTTCTCAGAACTTCGTAAGCTTTTAAAAGTGCATATAAACGGGTGTACTGCTGTATAACTTACAAAGTTTAGATAACATAGAACTACTTCCTGATTCATAAGTTCGCTGCTTTTTTGTAAATGCAGCATACCCAAGATTTTCACTAAATTTGTGTCTGGTAATATCTTTCTAGTTTTAAATTTAACGGAAAAATTTTAAAACTACATTTATCTAATAACAAAGATATGGATCACTGCATGGCATTATTCTTAATGGAAGATCATAAAAAAAAGTCCTGTAAAACTTTTAGGAAAAGCAAACATACGAGAGATTTATATAACACCAGTTTTTGACAAGACCAGCATACTTTTTTTATTTCTTTTATCAGGGAAAGACAGCGTAATAAAACAGTAAAGTATGGGATTTTCCCGTCCGAAATAAGTCTTAAGACTTCAGTTGGTAGCTGGCCAAGGTACTACTGAAAAAAGTATGAACTACATGAGCAATAAGGGAAAAGAGAGATCCATGAAAGAAACCTTAATCCCTCAATCAGAAACAACATCCAGATAAAAGAATGCTTGTGCTTCCATTTGGAAAAGCATTCTAGAGGATTTCTGTCTTACGTACGTGATAAACATATATTGGTGAAAACTTGGATTGGATAAGTCTCAACAGACACCCTGGAAAAAAAAGGCTCTTTATAAGCACATTATTCGACCTCAAAAAAAGTCATTGAATCCTTTGTACGTAGTTATCTAGATGTACGAATGTTACTTAGAAACAACACTTGGTCTTGAAACAGTGTTTAATGGATAAATGAAATGAAGCGATTGACAAACAGTAAGAGAATTCGTGACAGCAAAACAAATAACAAGCTTGTGTCCCTAAGGATTTTTTTAAATGTCTTTTACCTCTCACCTAACGGTGATGTACACTGACGGGTCATAAATAGATTCAGATCTATATGTTTCAAACGCAATTCGGTTCACACGATTTCGCATGAAGCTAGAAGTGCAATTAAAAAGCCAACTACTATTATTGTAACTGAAGTTTTGGGAGCGATCCCTAAAAGACTAAAATTTTTGAAAGACATCGGCTTTATTGATATTTCATGTCCTCAGTAGCCACTCCTGACAGTGATGCAATCATTTACCCTTTGTGGAACGCTGCCAACCAAGAAGTCCTTTGGCGAAAAGTGTTCCCTTGTTCAACGGTTGCTTTCCGTAACTGATCTTAGCTGCATGACTGATTCTTAGGGCATCACATAGCTTGTTTTCTCATGCATGATCAATGGAATACAAATCGGGCGATAACATAAATCTCTCTACCCGTGCGATCGCCACTTCTTGGAGGTAAGTATTCATCATCCTCATGCGATAGCATGGCAGTCATTGCTAAAGCTCATAGTGAGCAATTGCTCAAATTTCAAGCAGTCATATCCATTAAACAGAAGTCATCACTTTTTCCACGTTTATAAGGGAGTCACGGAAAAATTCCCATTGGCCGCCAACGCGAATCGAACCCAGGGTCTTCCAGTTACGCGCCGAGCAGGCTAACAATGCACAACAGCGGCTTCAAATTCCACGAGACTCACGTGCAGTGGCAGCATGTCCGGCGCGTAACTGGAAGACACTGGATTCGATTCCCGGTGGCGGCCGATGAGAAACGTGGAAAGAGCGATGACTTCTGTTTGTTGTTCCTGATTCCCGTCAATTGCCTGTATAAGTCATATACATTGTTTGCACTGAGGGAATATGCGAGGACGATTGGAAGTTGAGACCGTTCTTCGTGGGGAATGTCCTGTCTAACTCCCTCGTTGGGCAGGCCCTGCATTGCAACAACACAGCTCGTGTTGAGGTGCTAGCGGTTTCCCGGCAGAAACTTGTTCCGACTTTCGTGCGTGACGTTCCGTCGATGGTCACTATCGATAAAAGAACACATTTAATTACAACTAGTGTTTATGCAAGTTGAAGTTAAGAATAGAGGAAAAGTGAAAGATGCATTAACCGAAAGGGGTAAACACAAGAAAAAAGATTTTGTTTAATCAAGCGATATAAAATTTATTCATACGGTGAGATAAAATTGCATGGATTCAAGAACAAAGTTCCCGCACACGCGTACAGATAAATTGTTTTTCTAGTGCTTACTAAAGGAAGGGGTAAACTGTCATGGGACAAAAAGGCTTTATAAAAGTGCGCCGTGCATCAACTGAGAGCTAGAGTTGGTTTCCGTAGAAAAGCGGTACGCAAAATTATTACCTGTTCTCCAAACCCTGAGGAAAAAAACAAAATTTTGTACATTAAGATACTAATTTTCCAGATTTGGCAATATTTTGAGGAAGGAAATAAGTTAAAAGACCATCGTGACATTTACGGATAGGAGGGATCACCTTTCCTAAATGGCAAAACCGTCAGCTCTGGGAAATGTAAGAACTAGAGTAGTATGGGCAAACACAACACCCATGCTTTATCACTATCTTTTCGTTTCTCTTGATGCTGTCTTGTCCAGGGGTAAATAACAAGCCCCCCGGTAAGAATCTAAACTATTCTACCTTGACCGTTCTACAGACTACAGCAATGAATATTTATACCTGCAATGACGAATACGTGTTAGAAGCATGTGGTATAACTGCATTTCAAGCAATACGTGTTTACAGTTCGGGGTTATGAGAATAGACCTAAGCATTCAGGGTGGCCGAGTGGTTTGAAGCCCTGGTGAATGAGGTATGGGTAGTGTGTTTGTCTTACGACTCTGGTTCTTTTCTTTTCTTCAAATTAGGGGGCCCTAAATTAGGGATCCGCAACTGCTCATAGTCCAGGGAGTTGCTCATGGTGGTTGTTAAATCCCAAAATACAAAACTGACCAACAGCTTCAGAAACCAAGTAAACATTCTGCGATTCTACTCGAAGCAGATGGTATGAACACTCTACGTGCCTGTTCATATCGTTTGGACAGCACCTAATTTAAAAATACCTTCTCCTTCCTTACAATGTCTTCAATATGCGCCGCCGCATTTTTCTAACCATCTACTCATCTTTGACATTTCCAACTCTCTCCGTTTCTTTTCTTTATCACTATCTTTTCGTTTCTCTTGATGCTGTAGTATATTCCCTAGAACGAATAAAGGCCAAGCTTTATGTATGTTCATTCTTTCAGCGAACAATGTTTCCTGAAATAATAAATGATTCCGTCTCTTTCTGACAGAATCGGGTATGCACGTTTATTATCTGACAAAAAAGTAAAACGAAAATCGCCTGCTCTGTGGATGGATATTGTAATTCACCAAATTCTGTTTATTATCAACGCTCCTTAAGTGAAAGAGATTAGCAGAAGACACCACAAAGCGTTTGAAACTAAAATGTTTGCGCTTTCGGTAAATTTCTAGGAAGCTGGGAGATGGAAATACCATCGCAAGAAAAAGATGCAAGAATAAAAGGAGCGGGAATTAATCTGAACCAGAAGTGACACTTAAAGTGAAATACATGCAGATATGTCTCTCATATATATCAGAAAGAAGAGATTTTCTTGAAGTAAATGAAAGGTGAAAGTGCAGCGAAGGCAGAAAGATAGCTGGCTGATAATTAATTGTTTTTCATCTTCAGAGGCGCCTACAGCTCGCTTCTTTTCATGATGAGTAAATTCACAATTTCAAAGCTGGCGCATGACGAAACGCGAGTTTAATTAATTAGAATTTTCTGTTAAGAGATTGCATCACATATGAGGAGAAAATAAGCTTAAAAACTTGAAAACTAAGACTTCAAAGGTGATTTGTTTTCAAAACTCAAAAGCATGGTATGTTTTCACTCATGGCATTTCATGACAAAGAACTAATTCGCTTCTCAAGTGAAAGAAATTGTCGTAGTTTCTTGTATGTAACTCCCCATCCGCAAAAAAAAGGCAGAATTTACGTATTTCCTATACAGGATGACGCATATAAAACCACCCCATTTTGCAAAAGAGAATTATACAGTTTTATTTGGTCATAATATCCCATACATTTCAGTTACATTTGGTACGTATCATAAATAAACGGAATTTGTAACTTAAAAAACGCTGTAATGTTAACAATTGACACGTTTATCAGCATTTTTACATCCCTTTTCAAAGTCGGTGTTGGAAGTGGTCGCCACTTGTCTCAACGCATTTTTCCACTGAAGCATATTCAGGAAAACGCCCAGCGATTCAGCAACTGAAATGCCAACCATCTCTTGCGGCATGTCGATTCTCAACTCTCCTAACGTTGGAGTGTCAGGCCAATGCATCATCGGATCCATTTTTTTCGAGGAAAATGTGAATACAGACAAACGTCTGTATTCAATAACGTCTATAACGGATGTTTAGCGTCTGTATCTGCGGATCTTCCAAGAGTTCGTAAGCCAGCTGACTCCACATGAATTCACTTATGACTTCTTCCAACGAAATGGAACGACTTGCCATGCCTCTGATCGTTCACTCGCTCGAATCTACGGTGATTTTACTCAAGAAAGAACAATCAGTAAGTGTCTATGGCCACCCCGCTCTTTTTTTTTTATTGGAGGTTTAACGACCACCGTGAGCATCTCAGTAGGCCATAAGCAGTCACCCGTCCCTAATTAGGGCCACTGGTTCCAGGGAAGGGAGAAAGCCAGCGTCGTAAGACAAACACAACATCCGTGCCTCACCGAGATTCAAACCGGGACCCATCTTGGACCAATAATCAGAAGCCATCGCTTAGACCACTTCACCACCGGGGCGGCCCACCCAGCTCTCTATACTTACCACCCTGTGACTTTTACCTATGGGGCTCGCTGAAAGGGAAAGTGCCGCCCCGGTGGCGCAGTGGTCTAAGCGATGGCCTCTGATCATTCGTCCGAAAGGGGTCCGGGTTCGAATCCCGGTGAGGCATGGATGTTGTGTTTGTCTTACGGCACTGGCTCTCTCCCTTCCCTGGAACCAGTGACCCTAAATTAGGGACGGGAGACTGCTTATAGCCCATTGAGTTGCTCACGGTGGTCGTTAAACCTCCAATCAAAAAAAAAAAAAAAGGGAAAGTCTACCGCGCCAACCCTGGAACGTTGGAAGAGTTGAAAACCAACATACGGCAAGAGATCGCCCTCATTCCAGTCGCCAAATTACTTGACGTTTTCCTGAACATGCTTCGGCGAGCGGAAAAATGCATCGAGGCAGGTAGCGACCGCTTCCAACACATGCAGACTTTGAAAAGGTACGTTACAATTCTGGTAAACGTGTCAATTGGTAATATTACAGCCTTTTCTTAAGTTAAAAATACCATTTATTTATAATACCGGCCTAGTGGTCAACGTTCGTGACTGCCACGGAGAAACCTCAGGTTCGATCCCACGCAGGTACGAAAGCCCGAACCACTATATATCCGCCGTGCGTCGGATGGGCGCGTTTAGCCGTCGGACCACGTGTGATAAATAAGGGCGTCTTCCTCCTCCTTTCCATTTTGCTTCTGTGTGACTTTTCTATCAAGCACTCTAGCCCAAATCTCCTAAATTCCTATTTCTAAGGGTTGTTTTAGACCTGTGGTCAGGCACTCCCTTCCTAAAATCCTCCAATCCTCTACATATGATATGATATGATATATTTACCATATCAAAAATGTAACTGAAATGTACGATACATTATAACCAAATAAAAATATACAACTGTCTTTTGCATTTGGGGCCAGTTTTATGTGCGCTACCCTGTACTTTATATTAACTTCTTTACTTTTTCATTTATTCGAGACAGAAATGTATTTAACGTCATTCCATTGCTCGGAAAAATATCATTTGTGTTAAAAAAAGTAAGCAGTGCTGTATTTAAACTTCTTTAGAGAACGATATGCACTAATAGTGTCATCGTTTCAGCCCGTTTATAGATTCCATATTTTTTCTGTGTGCCAGGGGGCATTAATACAGACTCTTCCATAACTATCTGCCTTGAGTAAGTTCCCTCCATGTCACTCCGACATGCTTTCAAATTTGATCAAGTCATCTCTCATCTAGTTTTCTTATGGGTCTTTTCCTTCTCTCTTGTAATACAGTTAACTTTTTTAGTTGTCCAACCGTCGTCAGTTCTAGCAATATGTCCAACACCTTGCCATTTCAAGATTTTTACCTTGATCGTGATGTCATCAACCCTGGTCACATTAGAAATGTGCTGTATTTTATATTATTGCTTCTAAAAGTTTTATTGGAAAAAAAAATCCTTCAATATCGTTTAACACGAAAATAATTCCCAAGTTTTCCGCCGTAGAGCGCAAAGTAATTTAGAATTTTTCTGGATTAATCAGCTTCTAAAATTTCAATTCGAAAAATTATGTTTATTTCGGATGCAAAATACTTTACATGTAATTTCTATATCTTTACGATGCAAATTTTTCCCACTAGGGGATGCAAGTGCGTTTCATGTTTTCAGTATTATTTCCAGCTCTATATTCGTTTCTGAAATCCCGATTGAAAAACTCCAATTTTCGTTATAAACAACTCATTACGGAAAATATTTAGTGAATATTTTCTGCTCAAAATAATGCTCAGTTTTCCAGCTATGGGGCTTAAATGCATGTCATGTTTTTCTGGATATCTCTGCTTCTAAGAGCCCGATTCGAAAAGTTCCTTTTGCGCCCCAGCAAAAACACAAGTATTGGGAAACTGCTGGCCGCCAGCTGGTAGTGATGGGTCAATGCTGGCTGGAATCTGCCGCTCACAGTACGGTAGTGGTCCGTTAGTGGCAGCTCCATCATTTGGGAGCCGTTTAGGGCCACGAAGCATTGCCGGGCCTCCAAGCAAGTTCCAGGAGTGGCTTGTATCTGGTGATCGAAGCAACCCCAACACGAGTTGGGAGCAGCGGACCTGCGCATGCGCAGAAGCAACACGTACACAGTTTCTCGTGGTACCAGTTAGTTGAAGACGACGCCATCGTGTTGTTCTAGTGGATGTTAAGAAAAAAGCCATATGTAGGGAGACGAATTAATTTCCTTATGTAACGCCACGTGGGCGAAAATTACCGTCGCGTCGGAGGAAGTTTATAAAAATAATTAGTGAACTTTAAGACATAGTCAGTTACTCTCATATATTTATAAAAACTCATTTCGTCGCAAAATTCCTGCACTAACACACGAAGATTCAAGATTACAATCAGCCATGAAACACATCCACTCCATTCCCATGAACAACAAGAAGTGATTTCGAAAAACTTAGTAAATGTATCTTATAATCATCTTTCGTTAACATGCATTAAACCGCTACAAACAAAAGTCCCAGAAAGACATTAAAAAATCGTTTTGTTGGAAAATTAATAATAATTATGCGTGTACAAAATGGGTATTTTCATTACAAAATGATCAAGTATTTGAAAAAAAACAAAATAAGCAACGTTATGGGAATATAATCTATCATCCATAGGTGGAATACACAAGATTGGAGGAATTCGCTGCTAAAAATAACCAAAAGTAAAATAAAATATATTTCCTACTTAGAAGAAATGTAGCTTCGGACAGTGGAAATAAAAAAGATACAACATTAAAAATGTAATAGAATGTGACATGAACGGCTAAATATATTAATAAAAAAACGCCTTTTAAGACCACAAGAACAGCACTAAACTTTGAAAAACGTCTTTAAGTTGGTACACTAGTGAAAGTGAGTAAAATTCCATTAACGTAAATAAAAAAATCGTTACGATGAAGAAATAAATTTATGATTTACATGAAACGAACATTTACGAAAAATAACTCGCAATATTGTAAAATTAAACAGAGAACCCTTTGTTTCACATCGCGCAGAAAAGAGGCTCACCTTCAAGCAAACAATTGCATGTGGCATGTGGCAACCTACAATACTGG
Source organism: Macrothele yani (assembly GCA_039090855.1). Lineage (NCBI taxonomy): Eukaryota > Metazoa > Arthropoda > Arachnida > Araneae > Macrothelidae > Macrothele > Macrothele yani. Next base: position 104,135,425 of record CM077002.1, on the reverse strand, counting down.
TTAAATCGTCGGCTTTGCAAGGAAACTCTGGTGGGTTTAATGCTACCTTGATCAGTCGGGCGTTTTCCAGACCTGTTGAGGAGATTTCCCCAGTGCATTGGCGTCATGCATATAAGTTTCGTTGGGAAACTGTGATTATTATTCCTTTTTTTCTCTTGATAGCCACTACTGGAAAATTGGCGGACAAGATTCGGCAAGCCATCAGTTACGTCACGTGATTGCCAGCTGCCGCTATCGGGAAAGTGGTGGACGACATTTGGTTAGCCATCATTTATGCCACTTTGCTTGCAGGGCCACTTGCGACAGTCACTGCCTGTGATGAATTACTGATGGCCCTGTTCTGGCATATAACAACTGACGGGGGTACCAACTGTTGGTCCGCTGCTGGGCCACTGCTGGGTTGAGAGTTGGCCCAGCAAGACTGTTTTTGCTGGGACCCGATAGCATTTGTGGTGAACAACAGTATACGTATAATTTCGCATATCTCATTACGAAAAAAATTATCACTAGGATGCGTAAGTGCATACAATTCGGACCAAAACCAGCCGCCTATTAAAAAAATCATGACTTAGGAGCGAATGCAACAATTAACATAAAACAAATGATTCAGCATTGGAAGAAACCCAAAAGTCTTTGACTACCCAATTTGGTTGCTGCGATCTAAAACATATGGCGCTGGTGCAGTCAGAAATTGAGAATGGCCGACTTCACTGGCATTGAACGTGCATCGTGTGTTTTATGCTATAAAGAAAGTCGTTATGTAACTTCCGTCTAGTGGCTTTCTAAAAGAAAATATCAAAAGGAACTTCGTGTGCGTTCTTCTCTCACCACATAGCATTCACGCTTCGTATCTACAGGATGCTCAGCGCACCGTAAATCAAATCACAGTATCCAGATGTTACCTAAGCTACTTTGGAACGTGCGCAGAAATATATAGTCCATGTTAATCGCCTAGGGTAGGGAGCATGAAACTTCGGATACCACAAACAGCTATGTGGATCATCTTACAGGCATGAATTCTGTGGCAACATGGGTGAATTGATCCAGTCGGAACAGGACTTTTTCACGTGAGTCAGCTGTAACGACTATGCTACATTTCACTTCAGCGACAGGGTAAAAAAGCATAACGTCTGCATATGGGGAACTGAAAACCCACATTACTCGAATCCGACAGTCCTAAAGTGAATGTTTTTTTGCCTTGAGAAAAAAGATTTATGGACTAGTTTTCTTTCCTGAAAAACCGTATCTGGTATCATTTACCTTGACATGATGCAGCAGTTCCTTGTGCCTCTTCTAGAAGAGGATCATCATTATTTGCATGCCTCAGTCATCATTCTTCAGCCAGATGGAGCACTATCTGTCAAAAGTGAGGGAATATCTGGGTTTCAAGTTCCCCGAAGCTTGGACGAGTCGAGGAGGACCAACTGGGTTGCCTCAAAGTTCCCCAGATTTGACTCCACCTGCATTTTACTTTTGGAGCTGTATTAAGGATCAATTGTACCTACCAACTCTAATAACTGCCATTAAAGAACTCAAAGAAGAGGTAGTAGCAGATGTGGTTACTGTTAAGGAAATGTTTTCCGGGATATCGGATGCCGATGATAATGGGCGAGACGTTTGTCACGTAACACGAGGCAGCCACTTAGAACATTTGAAAAGTTGTGACTTGTAGAGATTCAGATTTGTATCTATACAATAACATTCCTGAGTAATGATATTTGTTTTTTTTTAAATCGGCGGCAATTTTTGTTCCACCTCACATTTCTGTTACATTTGCTGTCGCATATACATTTCCAAAATTCCGATTTACTTCAAGTAAATGAGAGGTCACAGAGTAACGAGGGCACACAGATGTTAGACTGACACTTAATTGTTTTTCATCTTCAGTTCGAGATAGGGGTCATAGTATTATAGGTTTTTCTCAATTTGTTCTGTTTCTCATCCTTTCTGCTTCGGATATCTTCCGCTGTATGGAAGATTTTATGTTTTTGAAAAAGATTATCAGAACGGAGACCATGATATTCAATAAACGGAAATAGATTTCAAGGGAATCCACAAAATTTTAACACATTTCCTGTAGTTCGAAGCTTGATAATTTTTTGATAAATGTCCTTTTAGATAGTGTAAATCTTTGAGACAATATAGCGATTACTTTGTGTGCCCAGATGAACTTCTAATTAGTACTATATACTACATCGCATCACATCAAAAAGATTATTGTGTTCTTCCGCTAATAAACATTTTAGTACTGTTTCCGATATGCCCAATCATCAAACAACTCATCTCGAGCTATTAGACGTAAATTAAAATGTTCTTAAATGCATACGCAGTATAAACTTCAGTAGTATTGAGTTTTAATCCTCCAAGTTTGGCTCTTTATCTCAGACGCAGAAGCCAAGCTTGTGTACTTTGGTCTTTCATTTTGTTTGGATTGCTGTATCACATTTCTCAACTTTGACGAAAAACAAGGAGACAAACAAATGGAAACATAGTATATCAATACAAAACAATTAGTTTTCGGTTGCTATTAATGTAATGTCAAACATAAAGAAATAATCTTCCATCCAAATTTCATGGTTATACTTGGAAAAAGTGCATCAGCTCAAAGCGTTATTTTTATGACATTATGTTAAAAAAGTTCTGCGCTCGACTCCAAATTGCATGCTGTGCGCAATTCCATTAGCCGTCTTGAAAAATTACTGCTTCTTCATTGGGATTTTAGAAGTCAAACAAAGCCAAGGAGAAAAAATAGATCCTTACTAAAAAAAAAAAAAAGGGAATACGTAAGAACGATGTTTTTAAATCCATCTTTGTGGTGGCTACAGATTAAGCCTTTGGCTGGTGTTTGTTCGCAGAAAGTCGTATGTGTTTGTAAGGAGAAGATGGAATGTAATTTCGAACAAAATCAAAAGAAAAGTCTTTGCTTCTAATGATTATTCTCGCTTGTTCGAAATTGATTTCATGTTTTAATGAAAAGAAAAAAAAAACGTAAACCAGTCACACATATACCGAAATATACACGTACGTCTGACTTCGCAAAATCAACTTGGCAAATGGAAATTCAGAGCAAAAGAAAAACCGGAAATTCAGGCTTTCATTAGCGCCAAGTGATCCCGTCATTTATCTAATGCCTCTTTTCTCTCTAATTCTCTAATGGTTCCCTTGAAGGAATCACCTTCTAAATCCCTTTATCGAAGCTTGGAATAGAAAGCAGACACAGTGCTTGCACATGAATGTGAAACATTTAATACACTTTTTCTCATCTTTATGACTCGCTTACAATCCATTGAAGACAAATGGTGGTTCGTCTAGGACACTGTAACCCAAGTCTTTGTGTCAGGCAGCCGTTTGCTTTTATCCAAGCCTGCAGCTCCGCTTTGAAAATGACACTTTAAATTCTTAATTGGAAGCCGTTTTGTATTAGTTTTGTCTCTCGTCGTTTTTTATTTTACTGAGAACAAATAATGTAATCAGTGATAGCATGCTATTTATCATTAAGCTTAACAAGTTCCTGAGATAGATTATTACAATGCTGCTGGAAGACAGTTGTAAAGAACATATATTTTTTTAGTATCATTTATTTTAACAAAGAACTATAAAAAAATTGGACCTTTTTTGCTGGATTTTTATCTTACGAAACGGCGTTGAGATGATTGATGCAAAGCGCAAGAAAGAACGCCAATGCGTTTTTCTGAACATATTTTGTTCTGTGACGTAATGATTCGCTGATTTCTGACTGAAATTTAGAAATAGGCAGCATTTTTATGAAAATTTTCAAGTTTTGCTCTTTAATGCACAATCAAGGCTTATAAAGACACTAAGATACAGTTCTACGATCAGTCATTTTTGAATCATTTATTGATGCATCTAAAGTTATGAACTTTACACGACACAACAATCGACCAGTACAAAGGTTTGAATTATACGTTTACTGGTGCAAGATAAAAAGTGCAACAGTGCCAGACCTTTTCTCATTCACGCATGACATCTTTTATGGGCAGCCTAAAAGAATCCATCTGTATATATTGGAAAACCTGGCACTGCCAAGAATGTATGTACTTCACCAACACCGAGTTCAGAGGATTTTTTAATGTTTAATAATACTCATATGACAGATGTTGTAGGCTATCAATAATAATCAGTCATTAAAAATTACGAACTGTTACTGATATAACTGATGCAAGTAGTATTAGATCAGTAGAACTGGCGCGCACAAAATCTTCTCAAGCGCTACAACAAATCCAAGGAACAAAAAAACCCTACATGTTGTATACAGGGTGCATAGGAAAGTCCTTTTAGCCTGGAATAACTTGCGAACGGAGAGAGGTACAGTTATGCAAGTGAGATAACGGTATAGTAAAGCGACTACGCCCGATCGAATGCAACCAATAGCAGCGCCACTAGTGGTGAAATGCGGACGTTAGCCATTGCAAATCGAAAAAGAAAAGAGATAGAGCAAAATTTCCAATCACAAAGTTGTAGAACATCAATTAATTAGTACAAAACGACATTTGTTTTACACGCATAAGATTAATTGTCGCCTGAATACCCTAAAATGTCCAAAATCGATGCGCGACCTTTTATGTGAACGTTTGAAGGGAACAGGCATAGGTATGAGCATATACACACAATTTATTGCATAAATGCGTACTTATGTCAATACAGTTTGATGACATCAGACAAAACAAAAACAAAAAAGGCAAACTGGCGCACAGTGATAAAACGTTAATGTCGAGTATATTCGAAGAGTTCGCCATTGCCCACGATACACATTTGTATTCGTGAAAGTATCTCTGCATGCACATTCCTCAGCATGGAAGGTGTCACACTATTGCAAGCATCTGTAACACGACGACGTAGATCCAGCAGACTTGTAGGCGCTGTTGCATACACCTGATTTTTTACGTAACCCCAGAAATCCAAGCTCGTTACTCTAACACAGCGAACGTAGACCTAAACTTCTGATCAGGGTATATCCTGCTACTGCTTTTTATATCGTAGGTACGGCACAACGTTACAATCTGCATTTGCATACGTCTACATTTGCGAAATGTGAATATGCAGATTCGAATCGTCGCGTATCAATTTCGCACATTTTAGGGTATTCAGGCGACAATTTATCTCATCCATGTAAAACAAATGTGGTTTTGTACTAATTAATTGATGCTCTGCAACTTTGTGATTGGAAATTTTGCTCTATCTCTTTTCATTTTCGATTTGCAATGGCTAACTTCCGCATTGCGCCACTAGGGGCGCTGCTATTGGTTGCATTCGGTCGGGCGTAGTCGCTTTGCTATACCGTTATCTCACTTGCATAACTGTACCTCTCTCCGTTCGCAAGTTATTCTAAACTAAAAAGACTTTCCTATGCACTCTGTATATACGTATATGAACTAGTGAGGAAAGCAATTGAAAACAACCAAAGCCTAAAGATAGCAAAGGGACATCTCAGTAAGGGAAGAAAACAGATTATGGCACTGAGAAAAGAAGATGGTTCTGTAACAAGAAATAGAGGCGAAATTTTGACAAGAGTGAAAGATTTCTACTCCAAATTATATGAAAGGGATGATACATGCACTCCAGACATCATGAAAGATACCAGTACCAGAGTTCCTCCAGTCCTTCCAGCAGAGGTTGCACATACAATCAAGAACATGAAGCGGGGAAAAGCTCCAGGAGAAGATGGAATTACTGTAGACATCATACAAGAAGCAAGTGGAGAAATCGAAACAGTACTCGCCCAAATTTTCACTAGATGCCTTAATGAAGGAAAGATTCCTGAGGATTTGGAACAACGCTATAATGATCCTGCTACATAAGAAAGGTGACATAGAGAATCTCGGAAACTACAGACCTATCAGCCTATTATCAGTAGTTTATAAAATCTTCACTAAAGTTCTTTCACACCGCTCGAAGGTAACACTGGACATGGCTCAACCGAGAGAACAAGCTGGATTCAGGAGTGGCTACAGCACAATAGATCATATCCATGTGCTGAGAGAACTAATTGAAAGAGCGAGGGAATATGAACTTCCATTGTGCATGGCTTTTATCGATTATGAAAAAGCCTTTGATTCGGTGAAACCATCAGCAGTTACAATGGCCCTGAAAACCTGCGGTATTGAAGATGCATACATTAATATTATTAATAACATCTATGAAAATGCAAGTGCAAAGATTAGGCTGTTTGAAAATACAACACACATAAAAATTGAAAAGGGAGTGAGACAAGGTGACGCCATATCTCCGAAGCTCTTTAATGCCACATTGGAGGGTGTTTTTCAGTCACTGAGCTGGGAAAACAAGGGGATAAAGATTAATGGAGATTATCTAACCCACCTTCGTTTTGCTGATGACGTAGTCATTTTTGCAACTAGCCCATCAGAGCTGCAGAGTATGATCCAGGAACTTGCTGACAAGAGTAAAGAAGTGGGATTAAAAATGAACTTTCAGAAGACAAAAGTGATGTTCAATGCTTTTACAAGAAATGAAGATTTATCGATTGATGGAGAAAAGCTGGAGATAACAGACACGTACGTTTATCTTGGACAGCAGATATCAAGTGAGGGTCACATTGATGAAGAAATTAATCGGCGTACAAAACTTGCCTGGAGAGCTTTTGGAAGAAACAGCATAATTTTCAAGAGCAATATGCCATTATGTCTTAAAAGAAAAGTGTTTGATCAATGCATCCTTCCAGTGCTTACGTATGGTGCAGAGACGTGGACCTTAACTAAAAGAGACATACAAAGGCTGCAGACAACTCAAAGCAGCATGGAGAGGTGCATACTTGGTGTAACCAGGAGAGATAAGAAGAGGAACTCGTGGATCCGAAAAATGACAAGAGTGGAAGACATCATGATCAGAGTTAAATCCCTGAAATGGCAATGGGCTGGACATACTGCCAGAAGGACAGATCATCGATGGACAGCCGAAATTTTAGATTGGATTCCAAGGGACAGGAAAAGACCCAGAAGAAGACCACATGGGAGATGGGTGGATGAAATTCGAAAGTATGCAGGGGTGACATGGAGGAGACTGGCACAAGACAGACCGTTGTGGAGGAAACTTGGGGAGACCTTCGTCCAGCAGTGGATTGATAATGGTTGACAATGATGATGATGATGATATACTGTATATATATATATACAGTATGTGTGTCGTCATCATCTTCAACCATTATCAAACCACTGGCGGATCAAGCTCTCCTCAAGTTTCCTCCAAAACAGCCTGTATCCTCCATGTTACGTGGGCATGCTTTCTAATTTCATCCATCCATCTCCCATGCAGTCTTCTTCTGGGTTGTTTTCTGTTCTTGGAATCCAGTCTAAAATTATGGTTGTACATCGGTAGTCCGTTCTGCTGGCAAAATGTCCAGCCCATTGCCATTTCAGGGATTTTCCTCTGATCGTGATGTCTTTCAACTCTTGCCATTTTCCTTATCTATGGGCTTCTCTTCTTATCTTTCCTGGTTGCACCAAGCATGCATCTCTCCATGCATCTTTCAGTTGTCTGCAGCCTTTGTATGTCTTTTTTAGTTAAGGTCCATATCTCTGCACCATATGTAAAAAATGGAAGGATACATTGATTAAACACTTTTCTTTTAAGATACACTCACGGACAATGAAATTTGCGCATCTAGAAGTAAACATGCTACAGCAGTGAAACTTGGTAGATAGCTAGATTGCATGCTGATATGAAAGTGATCCACATTTGGTGCGATCGCGCATGACCGCACAGCCTGTGGTGGCGCTGAAAGCACGGTTTTCACCGGGCTGAAAACCGCAGGGTGGTCGGCACGCCGTATAGCCGCCACATGGATCGTTTTGACTATACCGTCCGACTATGTTGGGAGCAGTGGACACCAGACGGCACTGCCACATGGCGGAGCGGCTCCGGACGGACCAGGAGAACCATTGGTAGAGAGAATCAACCGAATGTGCGGCAGGCACTAACGTATCCCACGGGGAATCGGTCCACTCTACAGGCAGATGTAACGGCTCCTGTGTGTCCGCGAACTATTTCCCGACGCCTAGGGAAAGCAAATCTGCCATCCCCTTACTTGTGCTGCCATTAACACCGGAACATCGCCGGCTCTGTGTGCAGTGGTGCCAGGCCAGAGCGACATGGAACGCCATGGCGAAGTGTGGTGTTTAACGATGAATGCCGCTTCGTTTTGGGGACAGATGATCATCGTGTCCGGGTGTGAGGTCCCCGGGTCAACGGCACAATCCCAACCTTGCTATCCAGCGCCACACCTGCCCCACTGCAGGCATTATGGTCTGGGGAGCCATACACTACGATAGTCGATCAGCTCTAGTAGTGGTACGTAGATCATTGACGGGCCAGGGGTATGTGGATGAGATCCTACCGCTCCATGTGCTCCCATTCCTGGCCGGGATTCCAGGTGCGCAATGCCCCAGGATAATGCCCGTCCGCACACGGCTTGGGTTGCCCAGGACTGCGTACATCATTTCCAGACACTTTCATGGCCTTCGCCTTTCCCGAACACGTCCCCTATCGAGCATGTGTGGAACCGGTTGAAACGCCAGCTGCTGCCGTGCCGCACAATTCAGGATTTATAGCACACCGTCCAACACGTGTGAGCCAGTCTGCCGCAGGACAATATCAGGCGTCTGTTCGCCTCCATGCCGGACCGTATTGCAGCATGTATTGCCGCACGAACTGGTGTGGCGCGCTATTGAAATGACCGGACAGCGTGCCACAGATTTCTCTGTAATTGTTCTGTAGCTCTGTTTTTGCCATATTTCATTTATCTCTATCATTACGTCCATAAAATTTCAGTTCAATCCAATGCTTCCTACTTAGTGCGGAAATTTCATTGTTCGTGAGTGTATAATAGTATATTGCTCTTAAAAATTGCACTGTTTCGACCAAAAGCTCTGCAGCCAAGTTTTATACGACGATTAATTCCTTATCAACGTTACCCTTGCTTGATATCTGTTGTTAAAGGAAAACGTAGTTATCGGTTACCTCGATATTTTCCCCATCAAACGCAAAATCTTTATTTCTTGAAAAAGCATTGTACATCACGTTTTGTCTTCTGAAAGTTCATTTTTAATCTCAATTTTTTACTCTTGTCAGCAAGTTGCTGGATCATACTCTGCATCTCTGAAGGGGTAGTTGAAAAATTGATTGTGTCATCAGCTAAACGAAGGTGAGTTAAATAATCTCCATTACTCTTTATCCCCTTGTGTTCCCAGTTCAATGATTGAAAGACATTCTGCAATGTGGCATTTAAGAGTGTGGGAGAAACGGTGTCACCTTGTCTTAGTCCCTTTCCAATTTTTATTCGTGCTGTATCCTCAAATAACTGAGCCTTCGCACTTGTATTTTCATGCATGTTATTAATAATGCAATTGCAAGCATTTTCAATACTGCAGTATATCAAAGCCATTGTAACGTCTAATGGTTTCACGAAATCAAAGGCCTTTTCATAATCAATAAAACCCATGCATAATGGGAGTTCCTATTACCTCGTTCTTTCAATTAGTTCTCTCAGTAAACAGATATGATCTATAGTGCTGTAGCCACTCCTAAATTAAGCTTGTTCTCTCGGTTAAGCCATGTCCAATGTTATCTTCAAGCGATGTGAAAGAATCTTAGTGAAGATTTTATAAACCACTGAAAGGGGGCTGATGAGCCTGTAGTTCCTGAGATCCCCAATATCACTTTTTGTTATGTAGCAGGATCATTGTATCGTTGTTCCAATCCTCAGGAATCTTTCCTTCATTAGGACATATAGTGAAAACCTAGGCGAGTGTATTTTCTATTTCTCCTCTCCGCTTGCTTATATATATACATATCATCGTCATCATCATTGTCAACAATTATCAATCCACTGCTGGACGAAGGTCTCTCCAAGCCTCTTCCACAACGGTCTGTTTTGTGCCAGTCTCCTCCATGTTACTCCCGCATACTTTCGAATTTTATCCACCCATCTTCCATGTGGTCTTCTTCTGGGTCTTTTCCTGTCCCTTGGAATCCAATTTAAAATTTCGACTGTCCATCGATGGGCTGTCCTTCTGGCAGTATGTCCAGCCCATTGCCATTTCAGAGATTTTACTCTGATCATGATGTCTTCCACTCGTGTCATTTTTCTGATCCACGAACTCTTCTTCTTATCTCTCCTGGTTACACCAAGAATGCACATCTCCATGATTCTTTGAGTTGTCAGCAGCCTTTGTATGTCTCTTTTAGTTAAGGTCCACGTCTCAGTACCATACGTAAGCACTGGAAGGATGCATTGATCAAACACTTTACTTTTCTTTTAAGACATAATGGCATATTGCTCATTATGCTGTTTCTTCCAAAAACTCTCCAGGCAAGTTTTAGTACGCCGATTAATTTCTTCATCAATGTGGCCCTCACTTGATATCTGCTGTCCAAGATAAACGTACGCCTCTGTTATCTCCAGCTTTTCTCCATCAATCGATAAATCTTCATTTCTTGTAAAAGCAATGAACATCACTTTTGTCTTCTAAAAGTTCATTTTTAATCCCACTTCTTTACTCTTGTCAGCAAGTTCCAGGATCATACTCTGCAGCTCTGATGGCGTAGTTGCAAAAATGACTACGTCATCAGCAAAACGAAGGTGGGTTAGATAATCTCCATTAATCTTTATCATCTTGTTTTCCCAGCTCAGCGACTGAAAGACACCCTCCAATGTGGCATTACAGAGCTTCGGAGATATGGTGTCACCTTGTCTCACTCCCTTTCCAATTTTTATGTGTGCTGTATTCTCAAACAGCCGAATCTTTGCACTTGCATTTTCATAGATGTTATTAATAATATTAATGTAAGCATCTTCAACACCACAGGATTTCAAAGCCATTGTATTCACACACCTTATTTCGATTACTGCTAAATTACAGAAGATGTTTACACATTTATAAAAAGTATTTGATAACAAACAACAGAAAATAAAAGAAGTTCAAAGAATTGAAACCGACAACAGCGCGTTAGATGAACACGAAAGAAACATCTGATAGAGTTAAATATCGTCAGTTAATAACATGGCGCGTGTAAACAAGCTGTGGATAAAATGTTATGCTTTTGCTCTTTACGAACAGAAATATTCGTATCTTGTAATTAGAAAACGCTGTAAAAAATACGGAATTAGCATTTCTAAATGTAAAATAAGCAATGTTACTATAACAGAGGGGAAACCCATCAAGCGTTGCTTTTATCAGGACGAAGAACACCAAACGAATATCCAAAGCAGGTACGTACGTTTACGACTATTTCAAAAATAAGATAGATCTCTAGTTTTCAAAGAAAATTCACCTACATTAAGAGCAATCGTTATGTCGTTAAAAATCTGTAAACAACGTAATAAACAAAGATTTGAATATGAAACGAAAAACAAAAAAAACGTAATGTTAATCTCCTTTGGTCTAGACACGTGGCTGAGCGCAGAACACGGTGTACACCAGATGGAAATTTATTGTGACGATTGATGAAGCATGGATCTACCTAAATGACTGTCGATCTATTATTGCAAAAAAGCAGAAAAAGACTTACAAATTCGGTTCCAAGAATCCAAAGAAAGTTTTAGTAAAGGATTTGTGAATATTGGTGATTTCTGGTACAATGGGAAATTAAAGTTAAGAAAAGTTGAAAAGAATGTTAAAATCAATTCTTGATATTACCAAAACAATGTTTTAACTCTTATATTTAAAGAGGAAATACCATTCCTTCATCCACAGAGCCCTTAAAAAGTAGAACTCCATCAGGATAAGCCACTCTATTTCTTGAAAAAATGTAGAACTCCATCAGGATATTTGGATTACATCCAAGTCTACCACTCTATTTCTTGAAAAAATTAAAAAAAGAGACAGGTATCAAGTCTATCCTTTTGATTATATTCCTTCAAAGTACCCTGGTGTGTCACCAATAAAGTCTTGTGCTTTCTGACTGCTCTAAAAAGCGCTTTCTAAAGGCAGACCTAAAATAATGATTGGACTATTGAAAGCAGTGGAAGAGAAGTGGAATAAAATACCATTACCAGTTTCATAAAATGCCTTGTCATCTGGTAAATCTACATCTAGGCTCAAGGTCCAGAAAAATTGCTATCAGATAAAGCATTTAAGAAAGAAATAATTTTAATTTAAGTATTAATTATACTCCTGGAAAGTCTTTGTAAAAATATGTAAACATCCTCTGTAAAAAGAAAAGAAATATGTATACAATACATGTGCGTGTGCGGGTGCGCGTGTGTGCGCATTTTTGCGCGCGCTCCTTTGTTTGTGTGGGTGAAAAGTGTAAAAATCAACTGTACTTCCATAGGGCTAAAAATATTATTTATTAAAGAAAAAAACATTTACATACAGATTAAAATATATTGTTTATTTGTTTTTAGTTCTTGAGTTGCAGCCTTTAAATGCGATAAAACTTTTCTCCTTTGTAGAGTTATTTGGATTACAAATTTGGAATAATTTTGGTTTTCTACCAGTTTATTGATATATGAATCTGTATGAATGTATGCATATTTTAATTTAATGTTGTCATAAATCACCATTGATGTTCCCACAGGTTAAAAAATCTTACCCTTTTGAGTAAGTAAAATAAGTTTCATATTCATAATAAGACATTAAGAGGTACAGAAAAATGACGATCATTATGAAAACTAGAACTAATATGCAGAGAAAAGTAGAACTAAGATGTCCAGAGAAATAAATTTGTCATAATGTAAATATTAAAAATAACGGTCGAGTCACATTATTGTGACCACCAGCTAATATCCAAAATAACCTCCGTGTGCAGCGCGGACAACAGCTAGACGGACTGGGAGTGACTCATTAAGGTGCTAGAAGGTGTTCACAGGTATGTGGAGCCATGCTGACTGCAGTGCATCTGACAGCTGCTGGAGGGTGCGTGGTGGAGAATCCATAGAACGAACACGGTTGAGGTGATTCCACAGATGCTCAATTGGGTTTAAGTCTGGGGAATCAGGGGTCCAGGGAAGTACTTTGAAGTCTTCATCGTGCTCTTCTAACCACTCTCGGACATTTCTAGTTGTGTGACACGTCGCATTGTCGTCCTGAAAGAACCCATCCGCCCCAAGGAAGACAATCAGCATGTATGGGTGTACGTGGTCTGCAAGGATATATTCATAACGAATTCGGTCCATAGTGCTTTTCACAGATATGAATGGATCCAGAGAATGCCACAAAAACATTCCCCAAACCATAACGCGGCCCCCACCAGCTTGTGTTATTCCAGCAATTGTTCAAGAGTGTATGTTCTCCCGTGTTTTTCTCCTTATACGCCAACGTCCATCCGCCCGATGAAGCAGAAAACGTGACTCATCGGAGAAGGCAATCCTTTGTTAATCAACGGATGTCCAATTCCGATACTGCCCTGAAAATGCAAGCTTTTTCTGCCAATGCGCCTTCGTTAGCAGAGGTGCAGTGACCATCCGTCTGCATCGGAGCCCCATACGCAGCGGGGTTTGCTGAACTGTCGTTTTAGGCACACATCCGGTAGCCCCCTGGTTCATTCGGCCAGTGAGTTGCTCCACTGTAGCGTGCCGATCGGCCCTCACACAACTTCGCAGCCGACGTTCACCTCTCACATCAATGGCACATGGTGCCTCGTAGTTTCCCCGTCGCTTATTCGCATTAGTGCCATTTCTCCAATCACGATACACTTTAATCACAGCAGCATGCAAACAGTTCACAAACTGGGCTGTTTCAAAAATACTACCACCCTTGGCCCGAAAGCCGATAATCATCCCTTTTTGCAAATATGATAAATCGCTTCTTTTATCCATGACAGCCATAAGTGATATGTGTTCATATAACCTGCAGCACACCTTATACACCCTCCAAGCCAGCTCACGACACGTGCCTTCATTCATTGGCTACGCGCTGTTGACGTCAAAAGTAGGAGGTGATCACAATAATGTGACTCGACTGTGTAGTTATTTTCAGCAAAAATCACTGGCGATATGAATGAAAGCATTTTCAGAAAGCTTATCTTCTTTTTTAACATTCCGTGAACTTTGAAAGCTCGGTCGTGTTGTTAACTAAGCGTAATTAAAAGTTCTTCCTACGAAAAACAAGGCAAACCAGAGCCATTCAGAACTTAAACTCAGGCCTCCATCGCGAAATTTTTACCTTTTACCTATCCAATCATCGTACGACAAAATATTCTTTGTTCCTCCTTCCAAACCAACTTTGTAGCGGCTTTGTTTGTATGGTTACTCCATAGCAAATCAAGGTTCTTACCTCAAGAAATTAAAATTAAAATACAAATCAAGTATTTTTGTTATACACATTGTTCCTACATGGTAATCTGGTGCGCACAGGAATTGTGCCTTGTGCCTTTCCAGGCGGAGTTCTTGACAAATCAGAAAATCAAAAGCGAAACTTTTTTGGGGAAAATCAGCCTTAAAAAAGCCTTAAAAAGCATTGACGTGTTATAATTTAGTGACATCAATAACCAATTAATGTACTCTTCACAGTTCGTTCGCCGACTAACGAATAAACAAATATCTTTCAGATATATCCTGAGTATACAAAACATTAAAGGTAGAGGTATTGGCCAGTTCACATGGGCATCACCCGCGCCGAGTGAGACAGACCCAGGCGATAAACAGGAGGAAAGTAGTAATTCCCAAAAGTGCATCGCAATCAACGAACATGGATGAACGCAGTGATCTGAGCGACTTTGATCGCTGACGCATTGTTGGCGTAAAACAGAAGTGTCATTCTATCGCACAAGTGTTAAAAATACTAGGGTTCCCATGGGCAGTCCTATCAAGGATGTACTGCGAGTATAACATCGACGGACGTACCACCGCCCAGGGGAAAGCGGTGGCCAACCACTCGCCATTGATCACAGGGGTCGACGTAGACTTCCCAGGCTAGTAAAAACAGACCGCTTGGTTACCGCGGCGCAAATCACATCCAGGTTAAATGCCGAAGGCCCAAGTAGCGTCAGTGAGGGAACTGTACCTAGCATTTTGCATACCCTGAGCTACGAGAGCAGACGGCCGACTCGTTTGACATTCTTTACTGTTCGTCATCGGACATTACGCCTCTCCTCGTGCTGGGAACATCAACAAGAAAGATGACACCGAATTTTCGGGTGTAATAAGCACGTCTTTTGAATCCGTTCTGACGCAAATTAAATTTATCAAAGCTATTCAAAGTCAATGGAACCGGTATGCAAAACAATAGTATCTGACGGAAGAAAGAAGTTTATCAGTCGGGTCTTTAATCCTTCAGATATTGCTGTAAACGGAATCGGGAGCTTACGAACTCTTAGAAACAGAGTTATCGACAAAAATAAGATGTGACTTTACGTCCCTTGGTGGGAAAACCATGCATTATTTTAGGAAGAAAGTATTCACAAAAGGTTTATCCATATGAGCGGTATCGGTCCAAGACAAAAAATTTCAGTCGAGTTTTCAGGAGCACAGATTTTGCTACAAATACATCAGAAGTAGAAATTAACACTCATGACCCCTGGTAGCCAAACCATTATTTACCAAACATTAGAAATTACGTGAAAAATATTTTCCGTCAGGTCTTGTATGCGATACAGGAAGAATTTTTCAAATCGGAGTTTTAGGAGCAGAAAACGCAATTTAATATTGTGTGCCCAAGAGGAAAGTCGATGATTTACTTGAAATTTTTGAATTTATAGGAAAAACATTTCGCATCGGAAACACTATCCAACAAAGAAGGAATTTTTCAAATCGGACTTTTAGAAGAAGAGATATTGACAAAAATAAGATATACATCTGCGCCCCTGGCGTAGAAACCATGCATTATTTCAAGAAGAAAATGTTCCTAAAATGTTTGTCGAAACGAGTAGTATCGGTCCACAAAAGATTTTTTTTTCAATCGACATTTTAGAAGCTCATATTGTGCTGCAAATACATCAGAAGCGGAAATTAAGACTTACGCCACCTGGTGGCCAAACAATTTTTTTACAAAAATTTGAAATTACGTGCAAACGATTTCCCATCAGGAGCTGTATCCGGTGCAGAAAGAATTTTTCAGATCGGAGATTTAGAAGCAGAGATATAGGGGGAAACGCAATTTACCTTTACGCCCCTAGCGGAAAGTCTATGAATTACTTGAAAATTTTGAATTTATAGGAAAAACATGTCACACTAGAAACACTATCCAACAAAGAAGAATTTTTTTAAATAGGACTCTTAGAAGTCGAGATATTGACGAAAATAAGATATATATCTACGCCCCCTGGCGTAGAAACCGCGCACTATTTTAAGAAGAAAATGTTTCTAAAAGGTTTGTCGACATGAGTAGTATTGGTCTACAAACGATGTTATTTTCAATCGAGAATTTAGAAGCTCATATTTTGCGGCAAATACATCAGAAGCGGAAATTAAGGTTTACGCCCCCTGGTAGCCAAACCAGTTTTTTACAAAAATTAGAAATTATGTGAAAACGATTTCCCATCAGGAGCTGTATCCGGTGGAGAAGGAATTTTTCAGATCGGAGATTTAGAAGCAGAGATATAGGGGAAAACGCAATTTACCTTTACGCCCCCTAGCGGAAAGTCTATGAATTACTTGAAAATTTTGAAATTATATGAAAAACATGTTACACGGAAAACACTGTCCAACAAAGAAGGAATTTTTCAAATCGGACTCCTAGAAGTCGAGATATTGACAAAAATAAGATATACATCTACGCCCCCTGGCGGAGAACCTGTGGAATATTTTAGGAAGAAAATATTCCGAAACAGTTTATCGATGTGAGTGGCATCAGTTCACGAAAGAATTTTTTCAATCGATATTTTAGAAGCTCAGATTTGATGGCAAATACATCAGAAGCAAAAATTAACACTTACGCCCCCTAGTGGCCAAAGTATTCTTTACCGAAAATTCGAAATTATATGCAAAAGATTGTGCATCAGGAGACGTATCCGCTGAAAAAAAAATTTCAAATCGGAGTTTGAGAAGAAGAGTTATCGGAAAAAATGCGATTTACTTTTACGCCTCCTAGCGAAAAATCTATGCGTAATTTGAAAATAAAACTATATCCAAAATACTCTTCGACATAAATGAAATCGAAAGGAAAAATAATTTTTTCAATTGGATGTTTAGAAGCAAAAATGTGGAATAAAACGTATTTTTGAATTCGACATCATCTGCATTTACGCCCTCTAGCGGCAAAATTGTACATCGTAAAAAAACAACAAATAAAGGATCATCATTCGCATATTTCAAGCTTTCGAATGCATAAAGAATTTTTCAAATCGGACTAATAGGTGCTGAGATACCGTGGGTACAGACGGACGGACAAACCGATAACATAAGCACGATCTTTTTTAACAAAAGACGTGCTAAAAATGTACATCTGCAGAATGGCGCCGCATCGTTATGTCAGAAGAATCCCGTTTTCAGCTATATCGGGCGGACGGCGAGGAGCTTGGGTGTTGCATTGGCTGCATGAGGCCATGGCACCGTCGTGCCAGGTCGGCTCTGTTCAAAACGGTTGTTGCTCTGTGATGGTTTGGAGAGCCTTCTTGTGGGACACATTAAGTCCCTTAGTGTATCCGGTGATGTCCTTAACCGTTGTGTTCTACCAGCATGTGCTGGCTCATCATCTACACGCTTTCATGGCCTTCGCACATCTTGCGGCCGATGGTCTGATACAGCAGGACAATGCGTCACCCCACCGGGCCGCAACCACCCAAGCCTGGCTCGAGGAACACTCATATGAGTTTGGAACCGTCCAGTTGCCGTCAAGGTCCTTGGATTTAAACCCTGTGGAAGATTTCTGTGATGCCGTGGATAGAAACATCAAATCAATGGATCCTGGAGGAGTTGTGGAGAATGCTGCAACCGGCGTGGCTGGTATTTCCACCGGAAAATCTTCGACATCTGGTGGAGTTGAGGCCCAATGTGCGCACCCTTCATTATGCTGAATGGCACACATCGTAAAAAACATTTTTCAATCAGATTTTTAAAAGATAAAATTGGAAATAGAAATATACACTTGCGCCCCTTAGCGGTATGGCTGTACAACAAGAAATTTTAAAAATTCATGTAAAACATTTCTCTTACAAAAATATATCCGATGCAATAGGAATTTTTCAAATCGGCCTTTTAGAAGCCGTGATTCTGAGGAAACGCAAAACAGATTTTCTTCCTCTAACGAGAAAACTGTTCATTATTGTAAAAGAAAATATGAGCAAAATACTTTTGATGCAAGAGGTACCTGACTAAAATTTTAGAAGCGGAGATAGCGTCGCAAATGGGAATGTACATTTACCTCTCCTTTTGGAAAAATTGTGTGTAATGAAAAATAAAAAACAAATGAATGTTTCACATAGTAGATGCTATGAGAGGCAGAGATAATTTTCTTTCGGATCAAGCTTTTAGAAACAGATATATCGAGAGAAAAAATATTGTTCATATAGACATAAATCAAGATGTTCTTTCCGTGTAACATAACCAGCGCAATTTGGAAACTAAATCGTCCTGGAACAGGAATAGAACCCGCGATTTGAGCTCGGGTATGCTAACCATTACATCACATACGACAATGAAATCCAAACGACTGAGGCATTAATCTGAAGCGTCAGAGTTTGATTTCACTGCACCAGTCGAAACAAACGTGTCTCCCTTTTGAACATTTTCGTTTCTTAGCTGAAAAGCCCCGCATTATTTGAAGCAGAAAGTTGGCGAAAAATTGTTTCACTTGTATCGGTAAGGAAAACAAATTTTTTCCATCGTCGATTGCATTTTTGCATTTTTAGCAATGATAAAGAATAAAATACTGATCGAGGTCGACAAAATCCACATTTGAACCCTTGAGCGGTAAGATTGTTTAGCAGTAAAATTGTGCAGGCAATGAGAGCTGTAGTAAAGTCGACGACTAGCAGTTTTTCTATTGTCTATTTCGGTTTCCATTTCGTACACCACATAAAATTTGATTTTTACTGTTGTATGAATTACAGATTGTTAAAATAAGGCTGTAAGTGATGCAGTAAATTAACTTTGTCTGGCGATACTTAACACAGTCCCTACTGCACAGTCTTCTGCTTTCTTCCACAAGCCCAGCAAGACAGGGAGGGAGGTGAGAAGTCAACCCACATAAAAAATGCAGTAATCAGAGGTTAAATGTTGAAAGCGTAACATTATGTAAATTAATTTTCAGTTATGATAACTATTGCTGAACTGATTAATCTTGCAAATTTAAAGAGAAAACTGCGCACAATCTGTACAAAATTATGTCATAATAATTATGCGCTTTAAAAGGACTGTATGAAAACAGCAAAAGAAATAGTGTAGGTGAAAAATTAATTACGCTAGGGATCCGGACACCCGAAGACTCACAAATGATGTAGTTCTAAACAAAAATGGGCCTTAGCGGTTAACGGATCAGGAAAAAACAACCCTTATGAATGCCCTCAAATTTTTTTAAAGAATTGTGAAATCTGATTTGTTGCTTTTTTATTTGGTACTTTTTATTAAATTCGCATTACCAGTTATTTTCATGAATTTATAATAAAATTGGTTAATCTCAACAAGTTTAAATAAAAGAATGTTAAATGAAGTCATATCTCAATATTGTAAATTTTTTATATAAACAACGCTCTGTCGTTCAACACGGTTCCTCTACTATGAATTACACATAGTAGTTCTATGAAAAAAACTGACATAGTCACATTAATTTAGTGAGGCTATTACGCTGTTTTACCTAAGATTATGAGGTGGACATAAGATATTTATTTTATGTTACCCAGAAGGAATCAGGGTGACCTCAGGGGGTCACTTTTATTAGAGCCGATAGAATGCAAGCGAACCTAATCAGTGTTATATCTAAGGAGTAGCTACCCCTCATAATTTTATTTTGACTACTGTAAAGACAAAGGAGTTGAATTCTCTTTCCACTAAAGACCCTTATAATTCATGAGATTTCGTATTGCGGGATCCTACTGTATCGTCTCATTTCTACAGAATTTTTGTTTGTTTGTTTGTTTCTGCGTTTAACGACCATCATGAAGAACTTATATGGCTATAAGCAGTCATCCGCTCCTTATTTCGGAATACTGGTTCCAAAGGGGGAACAGATTCTTCGCCATCAGACAAACAAACCAGCCACGCCTGGAATCCGGGACCATCTGATATTTAACCATGGGGCTCCCATCCCTGCCGTACGAATATTCTGTATCACGACAAAAAAGGCTGACGAAAACGAAGGGCGTCACAAAAGGGCGTCACAAAAGGGCGAACAGCAAAATAGCGACACGACAAAAGAGCTCAAGACAAAAGACCGATGTTTCAAAAGGGCGCACAACAAAAAGAGCGATACAACAAAAGGGCGATACGACAAAAGGGCGCACGAGAACAGGGCGAAGCGGGAAAAGGGCGCACGAGAAAAGGGCGAAACCACGGGTATGATATTTTTCTGCTTCAACTGTAAGATTTCTAAAAGACATTATTTCCAAAAACAGCACTGAGGTCCCTTTGAGCAAATTATATATTTCTTTGTGTATTCAAATCCCAACAGAAATCGGACGTCTCATCCTATATGGAAGGCTTCCTAAATGATGTTATTTCCAAAAAGGCCCTAGGGCTCTTTCAGTAAATTCTGATTTCATTTGAGATTATTTGTGTATTCAAATAATCCCAAATGAAATCTCGCGTGTCATTTTTTGTACTCTAAGTGAATTTTATATAAAAGGCTTTCTAAACGATGTTATTTCCAAAAAGGCCCGCAGCCCTTTCAGTAAAATCAGTATTTCTTTGTGTATTCAAATGATCTCAAATGAAATCACACGTGTCATCTTTTGTATTCTAAGTGAAATCCATACAGAATGCTTTCTAAACGATGTTACTTCCAAAAAGGCCCCGGGGCCCTTTCAGTAAGACAAACCGATTGGGGTAACTGTGTTTTTGAGACAGATAATTTTTATGCTACACAATAATAAATATGGACAGGTTTCACGCTTATATGCCTTCGTATTGTATACAGATTTTTGTGCTTCAACTACAAACTTTTCTATAGGATTTCAGGAAGCATTTGGAGTACAAAAATTGGCACGTCTGATTTCAGTTAAGATTTGAGTATACAAATAAAAAAGCAGTTTACGCAAAGGGTTCCTGGGGCCTTTTTTAAAATAACATAATTTAGAAAGCCTTCTGTATAGGTTGCATTTCAGTACAAACAATGTCACATCTGCACTCAATTGGGATTTGAATACACCAAGAAATAAGCAATTTGCTTGAAGTCCTCACGGGCCATTTTGAAAATAATATATTTTTGAAAGCACTCCCTATAGGTTATTGAAGTACAGAAAAATTTACATTTGCTTTCAGTTGGGATTTGAATATAAAATGAAATAAGCAATCTGGAAATTTTTATCTCCTTAACGTTTCTTGCGAGTTGGTTAAGTAATTCTCCTAGTTTAGTGAATCGTTAGTCTGGTAGTTGTGCGCCCTTCTGACGCAGCGCCCATTTGTCTTATCGCCCTTTTGTCGCGTAGCTATTTTGTCGTGCGCCCTTTTGTCGCATAGCTCTTTTCTCGTGCGCCCTTTTATCGTGCGCCTTTTTGTCACGCGCTCTTTCATCGCGTCGCCCTTTTGTCATGTAACCCGAATATTCGGCTAAGTATGTTTATATGCAAAACAAGGTTTCCCTTGTTTCTGCATGCATGTGATCATCTAAACAAATTATTTTTCCCTGGGTTTTTTCTATCTAACTACAAAAAGTGCGTTAAGGTCACTAAGCCTTGAAAAATGTTATCGCGAGTCCCTTCTACATCGCTGGGATCTTGCCCTTCGCTATGTCCCTCGTTAAGTTAAATGCTGATTTGAAGTGGTAAATCAGATTTTAACATTTATGTGTTCAAGTGAATATCATTTAACTTCAAATTACACCCTTCCTAGCACTAGGAACTGCCGACGTCATTGAATGTTGAGCTCACGGTCGTAATTACACCGTTTCAGGGAGATGAAACACCCCAATCGTATCTGAAACAAAGCCTTACCCCCATTAATCTTACAATAATCTCCGAATAAGTTTTTCTTTTAAGTTAGAAAAATGAATTTCTTAACGTGTGCTAAGTTCGGAATGCAATTGTTTTAATTTAGAGATCAATCATCAAAAGATAAAGAAAGAAAACAAAAAGTTAATGTTAAATTTACATTTGACCATTATATGCTATCAAAGGAAGCGTAAGGAAGCTCCTCTTGCTTAAGGATATGTTCCGTGGATTATCTCGTGTTCAATGCGGTTCGTATATTTTTTATTATTTCTTAGAGACAAGTTCTTTTCAAGAGTTTGTAACACTCCATAAGTCTGGTGGCCGTGGAGATCAGTTGGACGCTCAGAGTATTTTGGTCTCTTACTCTGAATTTGGTGTTTCAGGGGTACTTTTTTTTTTTTCACTGGGAAGGGTCTCTCTTTCTTCATTGCTCTTAATTGCCCGTAACGTCATTGCAGCACGTCTCAATGCTCTTCACCGTAGCAAAGGCAGTTGGCGATCATCTCCATATCCTCAAAAACCCACCGAAGATGGGGAAAATATTAACATTTAAATCATATCAATGGCGCGCTAAAGCTAGTCCTGAAACTGAAGATCTGGATGTTACATTGATTGCAAGTGAAATTAAATTAATTAATTATTAAGTGGGTGTAAAAGTTCTACCTGATTTAGGAGAGAAGAAAAAACACATTTTTTAATAAATAACATATTTATTCTTTTACACAATTTCTATTATTATCTATGACCTCTTACCATCTTTCTGGTAGTAACTGAATTATCATTTGGTAGAACTCCTCCGTTTTGGAGTCAAAAAGCTCTTGTAATGCAATTTCGACATCTTCAATATATTCATCGAACGTTTTTCCAGAGAAGTTGTTCTGAAGAGATCCAAAATAATGGTCATTTGTGAGTATAACATCTGGCTAATACGTGAGGTAACACTTCTCATCCAATGTCCAGTAATTTTCTGAGTGGCTAAAGGTGCATACCTTCTTGCGTTGTCATATTGCAAGTTTACGCCTTTGTGATTAGCCAGTGCTGGATGCTTAAATTTTTTCAGCCTTTCCAACTGTTTGCGGTACAAGTCGCATTTATCGTTTGGTCAGGTGCAAGCATTTTCCAAAGAATTACATCCTTGACATCCCACCATACACTAATCAAGATCTTTCTCGAATGCATTCCTTCTCTTGAAGTCCATTCAGCAGGCTCTCCAACTCGGCATACACTCCTTTGACGCTTTTTACATGCATTTCTGTGGCGGTCCCACTTTTCATCACCCGTAACTAATCGTTCCAAGAAAGGTTAATTTCTGTGAAGCGCAAGCAAAAAAATAGGTGTTCATTCTGTCCTATCCATTTCTTGCTGATAGATCACGTGGTACCCATTGGTCAAACTTTGTGAAAATCCCAATCGCATGCATCCTTCTTTCTATTGTTATTTTCTGTAAAGACAACCTTTCTGATACTTTTCCAACGATTAGATGTTAGTCATTTGATATGGCTTGGTTGAGATCCTCTTCAGAAACACCTCATGGGCGTCCAGAACGTGGATGATCTCTGCAGCTTCTGTCTCTTTCACGGAATTTCCAGAACCAAAGCCTTGAAGTGATTTCATCTACAACATCCTCGCCATACACCTCACAAATGTTGCGGCAGGTTTCAGCTGCATTGTTGTCTTTGTCGAACTCCTAAACAAACAATGCCTAATGTGATCCCTATTGCTTGACATGTTAAACCTTGTGTAACTTGTTTACGAATGGCATGCATCTGCATACTTGGTGCCGCCATTTTATAGCCTATTCCTAAGCTGCACTGTTGTTTTTAGCTGCACTGTTGTATTTGTCGAACTCATAAACAAACAATGCCTAATGTGATCCCTATTGCTTGACATGTTAAACCTTATGTAACTTGTTTACGAATGGCATGCATCTGCATACTTGGTGCCGCCATTTTATAGCCTACTCCTCAGCTGCACTGTTGTCTTTGTCGAACTCCTAAACAAACAATGTCTAATGTGATCCCTATTGCTTGATATGTTAAAATAACTTGTTTACGAATGACATGCATCTGCATACTTGGTGCCGTCATTTTATAGCCTACTCCTCGAAGCATTTTGGCAATCACACGCGCCATCTGTTATTGCGCTTGTTACTTAAAGCTTTTACTTGGAATTTGCATCATGAAAAACAAGTAGAACTTTTTCACACACCTAATATTTTGAATTTAAATGAATTTAAATTAAAGGTGATAGCTGTCAATTTAAAAAATTTACAGTTTTATTTTCTTCATTAGGGAAAGTTTGAGTTCAAAATACTGAAACAAATCAAGCCCTGTGTAGCATTCCAAATGTTATTCGTTTTGCGACCCTGTCGGTTCAACTTCAAACACCTTTCAAACCAAGTTTTGTCTTGTTTCGTGACTCTGTTTAATTTTCGAATTGACATTTGTAATTTATCCTTTATGTGAGGAACTATGTGGTTATTTGAATTTGCAGCATTATAGAAGACAGATATAAGCGCAAATGCTGTACACTCCTTATGATCATGGAAGGGTACGAAAATGCAAATAGTAACATTTTCCCGAGGCATCCTTTATACGAACGAATGCGTTCTTTTAATCCATTTACTTCTTACTATCTGCATCGTGTGCTTTCATAAGTCATTACATTTCCCGACACTGGGAGTTTATTTCGCAGAAATGCTATCATTATGTAGTGTCGAGCTCGACTTTCTGACCATGATGTCAAGTCAAAGAAGAAAGCAATCAGATCTCTCAGTGGAAAATAATTGCTCTTAATTACCTGCTTTCGGGATGCAATTATTGTAGTGTATCTATCCAGAAGGATTTTTATCATAATTAAAACTTCATGTCCATCTCTGTGCCTTAATTAGTGTCGTTCGTACATCATGCCAGAAGCTTTCACATGACAAAAAAATTACTGAGTAATTCCAAGTAATAATCGTTGGAAAATAGCACAACGGCAAATAAACCCGCACATCAAGATGTTTACAACATAGATGTAAACTCGGTATGTGCAATCTCTAAAATTGAAATTATTCATGAATGAGGAAATAATGAAAAATACTGATGTCGAGTTTATTTTTTGTTTTTTTCTGTAATAATAAATCTTACTAGGTGATTACTTCGTTCCTTGTAAGATGATTCTTCAAAGCAATGCGATCAAAATATTGACCTTTACTGAGATTCATTACGTTACACGACGCTGATTTCCTATTTAGATGCATCTTGCATGATATCCACGAGGAACAAATTCTGGATAGTACTTTGCTCAATATCTGGATAGTACTTTGCTTGAGTTTTGCGAGCGCAAAACTCGTTGATATTCAACAAAAAATCGACAGTTCTTTTTCTTTTGGGGGAAAGAGGGATTGCGGGGACCCATGAGTATCAAAGCGTGTAAGGAGTTGATCCCTAATTAGGGCTACTGTTTCTGAGAAACTAAAGAACCAGCGTCGAAGATTAAATAAAACATTCATGCCTCAGGCCCAACTCCAACGATTAGTCAGTAGCCCGCGCCTCTGACCACGCGGCCAGGATGTTGGCGATAAGGTTCTGATAGAGAGTACCACGTTGTCCATTCCGACAAGCAGTATTCCGACTACAAAACTGCAAAGTTTTTTTTTTTTTTGGAAGTTTAACGATCACCGTGAACAACTCAATCGGCTGTAAGCAGTCGCCCTCCCCTAATTTAGGGCCACCGGTTCCAAGGAAGGTATAGAGCCACCACCGTAAGACAAACACAACATCCATGCCTCCCCGGGATTCGAACCCGAATCCATCTCGGACGAATGATCAGAAACCATCGCTTAGACAACTGCGCTACCGGGGCCTTGCAAAATTGTCCAAAGCCATAAGATTCAGCATTTCCCTAAAGGCATCTATGTGGTTTAAAAACTCATATGAAACAATGATAGCATAAATGTTTCCTTCTTGGGAGTTCTCATCATTCATAATTTTGCAAAAGAGTCAATCTCGAGTGATCCAATTTGCAGGTTGTCACTACGCTTACTGAGTAAATCATTTGTTGCAGGGATCCTTTTTGCGCCATGAAAGTGTAACAAGGATCCCTGCAACTCATGATTTTTGGTAAAGTGCATCAAAGAGCGCGATCTCTTCTGCATTCGCCGTTCATGATGAATGATTTGCCAAAAGGAAAGATTCAGACACACCATTCAAGTGAATTGTATTCACTTATCATTCTCATTCTTAAGCTTCATCATTATTTTGTAGCTGGCTGCTGATTGCTAACTGACATAAAGGTTGACACTTATTAATTCTCCACATTACTTATCTTATTGGGACTTCGTTTCCGAACTCATGGTGCGAAGAAAGTTAAACTTGCTGCGACTTCAATGTGTTGCGCAGTGGTTGCGGATTGAATGATCATTCACAGGGCTAGAGAGCTAACCATTCAGTATTGAGGAAGAAGAGTCATTCGTTGCGAACGAATCATTCACAAATGATCCATCGCTAATAAGAAACGATCCAACAGAAGCGGTTGAAAATATGTTACAAAAGCGTAGAACGACCAGCCACACTCCAATTGTTATCAAGAATGTCGCAACAATGGCCAGCGGATAAAATGTGGCAACCCGGAGAACAGCTACTAAAGCTAATACGATGCTGCAGGCGAGTGTCAACTAAATACATCATTCCAGACAGTCTTCTTTAAAAGCGCAAATGCTTCTACAAGGTGCTGCATCGCCATGTAACGGAACCTATTTCCAATTTCCTCGTCTCTATAAAATTGACAGGCTACAAATATGACTACATTGTGTAACGTACAAGGAGATGTGACGTACCTGCCAGAAGGACGCACACGACATAAAGGCAGATAGGAATCAGAATAAAACGTCCGCGTAGCTCAATTGGTAGAGTGACTTATTCCGGAATGAGGGTATCCGGGTTCGAATCCTGGCGTGGACAGAAATGACGGAGAAATTTACTTTGTTATAATTGTACGAGGTATATACATAACGCACACCAGAACAAAAATGATCCATCCAAAGGTGTTGCTCCACAGGCCTTTGAAACAGAGCCACATAACTATCTAATCAACTTCAGAAAATTTGTGAAGCTTTTGCCTATATATTAAAATTTAATCTCCTGTTCAAAATTCTGGTGTGTACTGCAAGTTAGCTAGCCTACGAAAGCTTTCGCATGCCTAAAGCTTTCTCGATAAGTCGTTGTTTCTTCCTCTGAAAAGATAACATGCCCTTTCTGGAAAAGACTGTTAGCTGTTCTTGCCTAATTTTAGTACCTACGTTATTCATACGGTAGCACAGAGGATCTGCTATTGGAGCGGGATATTTTCCTTCTGATAATATGACCTCATTCTAACTTTTTTCAACACAATATGCCTCTTTAACTTTGGAGACCTCGAAAACCTACCAAACTATTGTACGTAATCCGACGTAACACATGGAGATAAGTCATGCAATGTATTGTTACGACTTTTGGGTACTGAAATGAATTCGATTAGCAGGTTTTGCAATAGGCGGGAACAGCATTAATTATTGGGTGAAAATTAACAGCTAGTGGTTTCCCGCATTGCAAAAGAGGAGAAGAGATAAGGGTCCCTTTTCTTGGAAGGGAGAAATCTTAGCCTGGTGTGGGGAACGCGATGCGTTGCCCCCTAAGTTCGTGTCGGTCAGTTTGGGTGGCAATGTACGTGTGAGATGGTAGGATGTTTGGGAAGAGTGTCAACAGAGCGGAAAACTTATGGCGTTTGCTAATCCGAACCTTGGCAGGACAAATGAGTGTTAGTTAAGTTATGTGTTTTCCGTACTTTTCGGGAAGTGGACCCACCACATATTCCGAATGCAGAGGCAGGCATTTCTTACTTCTTTTTCGCGCTTCCACACTGACAGGAGAGTTTAAACAGACCCTAAAGAAGGAGAGGAAGGAATCTGTTAACGATGTGAACAAGCGAAAAAGGGTAGTCTGGTTCCGAGCCGTGAAGGGAACTAGTCTCGGGGAAGCGGGTCGGGATTGATCCAGCTCGGAGTTAACGGCGGAAAAAAAGCTTCTGTCCGAAGATGCCGGCGAGCTAACCAAACAGCGGCCGAGCGGTTGATATTACCGCGAGGAAATAGAAGGGAAAACGATACCTCTTTTCCTGGTGCTAGATTGCACGTAAGAGAAAGCCAGCATCCCGGAGGTCGCACGATGTGATGGAATTACAGCCCCAAATGACGGAGATGCCGACCGGTGATGTATGCGAGAATCACCTTTGGAGAGACGAACGGATCCTTCTACACGTCAGCGGCTTCGTTCCACCACGACATCGGTGCGCATAAATGCGTCCCTGATTTAATGCAGGTGAATGCCGTGCACGAGAGAAAGTGGGAGATGGGGTTCGACTCCTCTCTCCATTGGTTATAGTGCTCGCTCTGAAATGGGCGTGTCGCTACACAGGTGCGCTTCCAATATAAAATGTTAGTGAGTGCATAACAAAGTGAGTGCACTAAACATGGATACCCGAGGAGAAACTGCATATCTGTAAGTACGGAAATTGTGTATGCATGCCAGTTGTGATTAGATTGGCTCCGGTCAGCCAATAGACTCTCGTTGGCTGAGAACTGTGTTTTTAAAGCCGGACTGTATAGGCCAAAAAATAGTTATTGACTTTAATGATAAATTCAGTCTCAGAGCTATCACGAAAGGGGCGAGTCTATTTGACTCCACTCCTTCACGATCCTCTGTATATAGACGCCTTCATCATTATCTTCATGTTTATATTTTAAATTGATTAAATGTCTGTTGTCTAGTGCCAGTCCTGAAGTTGCATGACTAATTGATGAGTGTCAGAATTTCTTGGTTTTAATTGGCTAAATTGCAGGATAAATTCTTTTCACCTGTACATAAGATTTCGGCGATGAAAAGAGCTCACAAGTAATTATTCGAATTTCTAATGTCTACCTCCGGGTTGTCAGCCATTGCCTGACATCCTGACATCTAAATTCTTAAAGCTTTCTTTTATTCGATAATCTGGAGTCCCGGGGTGTAGCGACAGTATTTTCACAGAAATTAAGGAAGAATATTCTTCGCAAATTCATGGGGATTTCACAAGTATTGTACATTAGTTTCAGCCATCAGATTGTTGTACTCAATTACTTTTAGATATGTACTGAATTACTTTAGTTCTCTCAGAAAACTTGAAAGTTGCGCAGCCCCGGCAATGCAATTTTTAAGTTTTCTGAGATGTTACATGAAGAACAGCGAACTAAAAACTAATCAGTTCAGCAGTCTGATTGCTGTAAATAATGGAAATAATGCCCATGCAATATTTTTCCCCGGAAGCTCTGCGATTAGCCCATAAACAATCGTCGGTGGACAGTTTCTAAATCGTCGTAACGGTTTTCGCCATAAAAAAAAAAAAAAAAAAAACAAGAGAAAAAACTGTATCTTCAGCAGCGTCAATATAACAAACCTGAACTTGTTAATTCGCGTGGTTTTAGAAACTGTGCAGCAAATGTCTATGAATAATAATTGATTATGGCCGCTTTTGTGGAAATTTTTTTTTTGGGATTTACATAGGAATGGGTAAAACACCCTGTGGTCTCAAACCCTAACCTCCTTTTTATTTTATTTCAGCATTTCTTTTCTAAATTGAAATGGACACTTCAATAGCGTTTTTTCTCTTTTTATCCGAGTTCACAAGTATTTTGATGAGTTGTTCAGTTCTGTTTGGTATACCGACTGAAAATTACTGTACTTTTCTCTTATAGCATTCATTCTGCACGAGATACACATATGTATATTATCATACGTCAAAAGAATTTGTAGATCGCGCACAAATATTTCTTTTTTTTTTTTTATCTAACACTCATTGTCTTTTTACTTTGTTTTAGAGATGACAACAAGTGAGCATTACCTACGGAAACAAACGGTACTTTGAACTCAAATTGTTCCGAATCTTTCAAAAAACTAGTCTGACTAAATTGCAGTAATTTTCGTTTTGAACACATTCAGGTCATTTAATTTATTATTACAGGTTCGCTTTAAGTATCTCTAAATTGATTAATTGAAAAGCAGCCTTAATATTCAGACAGAGAAAAAATTACTGATTTTTTTCTTTCTAATATGAGCACAGATTCCGTTTCTTATGGTCTTTTAAATTTTCATTATATTGTTTTTGTATACTTAATTAAATGTAAACAAAAAATGTGTGTTTTATGATACCTCATTAATCATTCTTATTTTCCTGTACCAATTCGAATATTTTTCTTATTCTTAACTTAATCGATTATTCGAGATGAACTTACCCTGATTATTTAAGATAATAGATGATCCATTGTAATTGCTTTCTTTGGAAAGGGATTAAGATGAAATTCGCTTTCGTTGCACTGCTTGTTTTTTGTTTATTCTTCTCTTTCTTTGTTTTCATCTTTTGTCGTGTTCATAAATTTGAGCAACATTTTACTATATAAAATAAGTTCCTCCAAGTTTTTCTCAAGCACAAATTTATTATAATGTTTAGTTTTACTGCTGAAACCAATTCTACCGAAGTCATTTAGAAGTCATAGTCGTTTTGAAAACGAATGTGTTATTTTAGTGCTTTTCATGCTAAAATCTGCTAACGTATTTCTTGTTTCTACTTGCTTTCGAGAATTACAGGCAATTTGTTTTATATTTTCACTCAAGAATATAAAAAATATAAAAATAAAGTGCAAAAACAAAATCGAGACAGAAATCTTTAATTTTTTACCATTTTGCCATTTGTTATCGAAAGCAGAACACAGGAATGCATTTTCAAAATGGTCAACGCTTGCAAAATAACTTAGTTTAGTAAAATTTAAATATCCATGAACGTAAAAGTTTCTAGAACGGAAGTAATGACAAAGAAAATAAATTTTTGTGTTGCATGTTTACCAAAGTTCAATGTAAAACATCCGGCCAAAGCGAAAAGTAATTTTCGTCGGTTTCACTTCAATATTTTCCACATAAATCTGCAAATCAATATCTACGTATACGAGGTGGTATTAATACGTTTCTAGACTAATATAGAAAGACTGGTGCTTTATGAAAAGGCACTATGTTTTTATTCAACACAATTTCCTTTAAATTTTACAAACTTAGTAGAACGATCCTCTAGCTGTTCCGAATACCTCTGACACTCTATCTTCGTCTGCAAAATATGCATTCACAACGCAGTTAGCATTATCATCTCTCTCAACATGACGTCTCTTCTTTATATTTTTAGTTCTGGTAATAGATACTAATTAAATTAGGCTAAGTCTAGGGAATATGGTGCATGAGGCAGCAATTCGAAGTGCAGATCTCGAAGAAGATTTATTGTGTTTTGGGGCATGTGTACTGCAGCATTGTTCTGCATCCTCTGGAGAGTTTTTCTTGGCGATTTTCTTTACGTTTGTGGTGCAGTTTGCGTAATTGTTGCTGTTCCTAGTTTTCTTGGATTCCATGTAATCAAAAATAATTACACCTTCGCTATCCCAAAAGACTTGTTCTAATACTTTACAAGTGGATGACTCTCGTCGAAAAACACTTTACTAGCTGATGGCTGTCGTCAAATTTTCGGGGGCGGGGAGATCTTGAATGCCACCACTCCATGGATAGTTGTTTTTTTTTTTTTTTTTTTTGGTCTCTGAATCATAGTGGAGACTCCAAGTTTTATCCAT
This sequence comes from Macrothele yani, assembly GCA_039090855.1. NCBI lineage: Eukaryota > Metazoa > Arthropoda > Arachnida > Araneae > Macrothelidae > Macrothele > Macrothele yani. The sequence goes on along the minus strand of CM077002.1, from coordinate 104,103,765 downwards.
AACTAACAAAATCGGATGAATCTTATAAAAAATGGTTAAGAACAACTTTTGCACCTCCATCTCACTGGATTTTTGTTCCAGAACCCTTAGGTGGAATGATCAACTCGAACCATCAACTGTGGGCTGATCACCGACACTGATGTACTTTTACGATTTTTATGACTCAAAGAAAGAATTTAAAGGACTATGACGTTCTACAGAGTTGAGGTACGTGTCGAGACGGCAAATCTGGAGTGATATATTCCGTCGGTATAGATTCCATCTGCGTGATATATTTCCGTCAGCGATACGTTCCGTCGATGTCTTACAGTTTAATATGTCAGAACAACTGGCTCCGGAGTGAGCAGGCACGAGTTTGATCTTCGTCACCGGCAAATTTTTGTTTCACAGGACTCAAATGTGAGATATGGTGGACCTACTAAACTTGAGAAGAATGGTCCACCACGGAAACAATCTGGAACTGATAAACGGCGTATAAGAAAGAAATCTCGGCTGAGTGAGTTGGAAATTGGTGGATAGAATACTAGAGATATAAATGGAAAGATAAATGAGATAATTGAAGAAATTAATAAGTATAGATTAGATGTACTGTGTGTAAGTGAAACCAAAAGGAGGGAAATTGGGATTGAAAAAGTGAATGAAACGGTGAGTGTGTGGTCAAGAGTGTTGGATAATGTGAGAGGATAGTCTAGTATAGGTGTGATTTTAAGTGCAAAGATGAATACCAACTTGTTTCACTTTAGCTGTATAAGTGAGAGAATTCTTTGGATTCGTTTGAAAGTGAAATTTTTAAGAATAGTAATTGGTATAGTATATACTCCTTGTGACTCGGAGTCTTCTGATTGGAAGGAAGATTTCTGGAATATTAAAAACTGTTTTGAGCCAGTTTGGTGCAAAAGAGAAGTTACTATAGCAGTGTATTTAATTAAACTTACCCAGACATTTAACAGAATGCGATTTCTGTTAACGGTCTAGGTAAGTTTTTTGAGCCTTGCGTAAATGATAATGGTGAAACATCAATTGAACTCTGCATTGCGCATGGATTCTGAGTATGTCTAACATATTCTTTCAACTACAAGTACAGTATATCCTCACATACACTTGGAAAAATCGTACTCTGGGGCTAAAGATATTAGATTTTGTTGTATACGACCACCGTATGAAACATTTAGTTGTTGACACTCGCGTGATGAGAGATGCGGATGTTGGCTCTGATCATCACCTGTTAGTGTCACGAGTGAAACTGAATGTTGCTTGGAGATTTAGGAATAGGAAGATGCCTGTGAGGAAAATAATAAATGTTGAAATGCTCTCTGAAAAACATCACCTTACTTTGATTTACTCAGTGAACGACTGAAGTTGAAGACATGTGAGAGGGATGTAGAAAAAGAGTGGACATGTTTTAAGAACTGTGTTGTCACTACCGCTGATGAGGTCTATGGTACTGCAACGGTAGGTAACTTTAAAGGTAATGCTTGGTGGAACAGTGAGATTAATGAATCAGTAAAGAGAAAAGAGGAAGCATATTTGGGGATGTTGTAAGGTATAGTTTCAGAGTATGAATATCGCTGTAAGAAGCGTGCGGCAGCAAAGCTGGTTCTCCAGAGTAAAGCAAAAGGTAGGAAGGAAAAGGTGAAAAGGCATGAATTTGCTTTTTGGAAAGATAGAAATACATTCTGGAAGTGCATAAGACATAGGAAAAATAGGGGAAATAAAATTATAAGTTGTGTGAAGAATAGGTTCAAAGAAATTATATGGGAGCCCAAGAGCTAAGTGAAAGTTGGGGTTAATATTTCTATGAGTTATTAGATCATGAAAGCAAAGTCGATTCTGAGGGAAAAGCAGATGATGTAACAGTGAAGCATCTCAAAAGAAGAGGTGTGTGAAGCTCTAAAATATCTTCAGAATGGTAAGACTTCGGGAGTTGATGGCAATACTGCTGAGATGCTAAAATATGGTGGTGACTCTGTGATTGACTGGTTAACCGAGACTCGCCAGTTATGTTGGGAGTTAGGAATGGTCCCTCGGGATTGGAGGAATGTTATCATTGTTCCCTTGTACAAGGGAAAATGTGATCAGACTGAATGCAAAAACTATCGTGGTATCAGCTTGCTGTTGTGCCAGGAAAAGTGTTTGAAAGGGTGATTATTGAAAAAGTACAAGGTCTTACATCAGACAAAGTGTGGGATGTGCAGAGTGGTTTTATGACTTGTAAGGGCTGCACTAATCAAATTTTTGCGTTACGTATGATGATCGAAAAGTATCTTTCTGTTGGCAAGAAAGTTTTTGCTGCCTTCATATATTTAGAGAATGCTTGTGACCGAGTAAGTAGGATACTTCTTCGGAAGGTACTGAGCAAATATTATATTACTGGGAACCTACTTAATAGTGTGGAAGTCATGTATGCTGGCTTTCACACTATTAAGTAGGTTCCAAGTAACGCCATATGTGTATGAGAGAATGGTATTTTATCGAAATGGTTTTCTCTTGGTGCAGGAGCACAAGTTCGTGCAATGTCATTATGGCTGTTTAATGAATTTATAGAAGCTTGCATGCGTGATGTCAAAATGGATAATATTGGTTTATGTTTTGGTAATATCCATGTGAGAAGATTGCTTAATACTAATGACACAGTCGTGTTGGCAGAGAACAAACGTGAGTTGCAGAATATGTTTTCCAGGATGTACGAAGTTTGTATGAAATTCAAACTGAGTGTAAATAAGGGAAAACTAAAGGAGGTTTTTCAACAAGTAACTATTAGTACTGAAGGCAAGGTAAAGTCTAAATGGCACAGTGATTGACCAGGTGAACGAGTTTGTATAATTAAGAAGCATGTTTGACAGAGAGAACAAACTAGATGATGAAATTAGTGCAGGCCGCCTCGTTCACGCAGTGGTCTAAGCACTGGCTTATGACCATTCGTCCGAGAAGGGTTCGGGTTCGAATCCCGGTGAGGCATGAATTTTTTGTTGTTGTTGTTTTACGGCACTGGCTCTTTCCCTTTCCTGGAACCAGTGGCCCTAAATTAGGGACGATGCTTATAGCACATTGAGTTGCTCATGGTGGCCGTTAAACCTTCAATCAAAAAAAAAAAAATTAGTGCGGAGGCTAATTCTTCTTTGAACGTCATACTGCTTTAAGAGGATTTCACAGGAATGATGGGTTTTCAAGAAAGTCCCGAATGGCTGTGTATGAAAGTGTAATTGTTCCTATACTGATGTGATGTATGGTAGTGAAACCTGGGTACTGCAGAAGAGACATAGGAGTTCTTTATCTGCTGGAGAGATTCGTTATTTACAGGGGTTGGTGGCAAGACACGCTCTGATCATGTGAGGAATGATGTGTTACAGAAGTGTAATGTGAGGCAAAATGTTGTAAGTTGGAGTCTAATATTCTTAGGTGATTTGGCCATCTTGAAAAATGAATAATGAGATGCTTAAAAAGAGAATTTTTTCAGCCCAAGTGGCAGGAAAGAAAAGTAGAGAAAGGATAAGGAAATCGTGAGGGGACCAGATTCAGAAGTGTATGCTTGGGAAAATAATTATGAGTATGAAGTATAAAAGGTCTTGTGTGCGACGCGTGGAGGATGTCAGTGTAGCTGACATCCACCAAAGCTGCATGCCGGGATCGCTGTAAATGGATACGTCTGATACACTAGCAGTAAGTAAAACCAGTTAAACGTTTATGTGGCAGTTTGTCTGTCTTTGATGAGCTAACCTCTGAATCGCAGGAAGCAAGCTTAATGATATGATATATGATATGATGATGCTAACCCTCTCCCGTTTCTGTTGTGGCGCAAAACATTTTGATATTAATTTTATAGAGAGCTTTCTCATCTGCAACTCACAGTGAATAATATAATGTACATACACATAAAATTTCAGAGCTTCAGCGATCATATGGATGCCAATGCGCCGACTTTTCATAATCGAGTTGTTCACAGCATGAATGTTCTCTCCAGTTGATTCTAAGACGCTGATCACCCGCTACGTGGTGCGGTTCATGTAGAACTCGACTTCCTTTAAATTCAGCCACTCAGTTCTTGACCATACTGAAGGATAGACAGACATCAGGCATTGTTGTCATTAAATCTTCATGGATTGACTTTTAGGCTCAATCCTTTAGCAAAAGGGTTCTTCACGATAACACGCTTCTCTTCTCTGCCAAATTTTATGTTTTAATACACTTTCACATGTTCACAAATGAAACAGAAACAGCCGTTAAAGACAAGAATGTCCTACTCGGTACCTCAAGTAACAGAAAGTAAGCTTTGACACGAATGGGTTGCAATCACTCTACAACAATGGCAACTGTACCAGGCTACAAACTTATTGATCCCCATCCCCTCTCGTATAGAAAATAGTTCTGATTAATTACGATATTTCGACTTATGAATTTTAATTTCTTCGTTCATTAAAATGTTTCAAACATTCATTTCAAACAAACAGAAAAAAGACATTACTTGATTTTTTATTTCATTATTGTAGTAATTCTTTCGTACACAAACTTACGACACATTTCATAGAAATAAATGTGAAGCGAACCCCCGGAAGAATTAATTCCCCACGAATACATAAAAGGCATATAAACATCATTGTTGGAATACAGATATCATACATTTTTACTGTTTCCCTTGCAGACACCCCTCAGAAAATTTCAAAATTCCATCGCCTTGGAACGGAAATCAAGCCTGCATCTCTGGATCTACATTCGAGTATACTACCGTTACACAACATAGAACAACGAAGTTCCATGCAACTAAAGCCAAGCAGATGTAACCTTAGTGGTGTAACAGTAGTATTCTCGAAAGTCAATCCTGGTTCATTTCCCGTTCCAGAGCAAAGTAATTTTCAAGGGTAGTTTCATGAGAAACATTAAAATGTGCAGCATCTATATGCTGACAATGATATATGACATTTGTCCAAACAGCAGCTATTTGTTTTTCTTTTAAATTTTCTTGCTTACGGAACAGTTTTTTAATTCTTTATTTGGATTTTTAATATTGCTGTTTCAAGAGTTCCATTAGGAATCTGAAAGGTAATACTTCAGGTTGTTTCGAGTTTTACTCACGAAGGTAATCGTGATACCTCGTGAATCTAATCCCGCGAAACAAAAGAAACTTAGTGGTTATGCGCATTCCATGATGACCGTGCCCAGAATTTCTTACTTAGGTTTTTTTTCTTTTCATCATTTTTTTAATTCAGGACTGCACTGAATAGATGTTGGTAAAAGGCCATGTCCATTCAGCCATCCCAACCACGTTCCCATTGATCTGAAATCTCAAACTACTGCAAAAAACAAAACAAAAAGAAAGCAAAAGAAAACTAGGGAAGGAAGCAAAAATAGAAGAAAAACTCTCTTCGAAGAAAACTGTTCCTTCTAAAGAAACGATCCGTAACAAGCCACGCTTCGTGTATCGGGAGACCAGGGTCTCAGACTCCATCAGTATATCGCTCCATAAATAATCAAAGACTTAGTTTTAAATCCTCGTTTTGAAACGTTCCGTATCCTATAGCCCCTGTTCATGCAATGTTTTGTATTTTCTTTCTTTTTCCCAATTTTCGGACAAAAATCTTCCTGAATCAGAAAAGAAAAGAACATTTTCACATGACATGAACTTCCAGTGAGTCTTGTCTTCTATAAATGAGCCTACGCAGCTCCTACAAAATTAAATTACAATTTATTAAAACGTCATATCGAAACACTTAATGCCACAAACACATGCAGAAAAATACAAAAAAAGAAAAGGCATCTGTGGAGAAAGGAAAAACGCTTGCAAAAATGTTTTAGATTTAATTTCATGAATCGAAACATTTCATTTTGCTCAGAGGATTACAAAAAAAAAAAAAAAAAAAAAAACTAGGAAGTGCAAAAGGTTATAGAAAAATAGCCATTATTGAACAGGATGTACTTGCAATCAGTAAAAGCCACCGGTAAAGATCTGCTTTCTTTCGAATCAAACAGCGAGCAATCGAAACATACCCGGAAAAAAATTGAGACACACACAAACAACAGCAGAAAATAATGGAGATGTTTATTGCATTAATTTTACGAGTCCCCTGTTTTCACTGATTAGAAGCTTTCAAAGAAGGAAGGAGAAATGGAGAAAGGAAAAAATATTGAAGAAAATAACTGTAGTAATATACTCTCGTGAAAGTTACTCATGTAAAATAAGATTTTTAAAAGGAAGAAATGTGTTTTTTCTATAATAACAGAATTCCTGTATCTGTCTTCAGTCGCCAACAGAAGAAACTACTGAAACTAGAGGTTTTTAATTTGGCAAGCCGAGATGCAAATCTGTGTGTTTGGGGAGGAGTGGTGGAATCTTAAAGCTGCTTTTTGAAATTCAAATTTGCACAATTTTAATTAATTTTTAAACTCCTTTTAAAGGATTTTACCTTTGTGTCTTCAACCATTGTTTCAAATTTAACATAACGCGCGTTATTTACAACTTCAAATATGATATTTCTGTCTATTGCGTTATAAGCTCTCGCAACAGCATTTCATTACATTTTTTTTCATAATTTCTAGGGAAAAAATCTACGAACTACACGTCAAAGATGATAGAAGGGACAACATTAAAACGTTGCGCCGTAATTTTTTGGGATAGACCCGAAATTTTACCTGGATCTCTCCGCCTCAGTTGCTGGCAGGTTTGTTTACGTTTAAGACCGCGGCTCTTCGCAGGTTACTACGCACTATGAATAGTTCCACAATTTAAAAAATAAATCCACGATACATTTTTAGAGGAAATAAATTTCAATATAATGGAAGTAAAATATGAAATGCGAAAAAAATGTGAATTTTCTCGCATTTCATTTCTTAGAGTCTTAGCTTTCCTTTCCTCCGTTCGTGCATTTTCCTACCTTATCTTTGCTAATTTTTTTATTTTATCTTGCCGTATGTGGTGATTTGTCCCGTTAATGTGTGTGTGTGTGTGTGTATTTACTGGCGCTTATTTAATTGTATATCATCCTTGCGTGAGTGAGGACTTTAAATGTGTCACTACGTTTTAGTAGCATAAAATACGTGATCCGTAGCAATAATATGACCTTTGTGTCCGTCAGTTGTCTTCAGAAAAATTACTGAATACGGAAGTTTCGAAATTTGTCATAAGCTTGCAGAAACAGCTGCATGTGTACACCAGGGAGACCTTTTTATTTATTTATTTATATTGCTGAGACCATCAATACGGATTCGTGTGGTCAGATGCTGACTGATAAACCACGCATGGCGCTGAGAATTGTTGGCGCCGTAGCGTAAATTCGAACGCACTCGACTAGTTATCGAGAGTTCTGGGGTTTGATCCCAGCGGTGCCGGAATACAATTTTTCAGTCGCTATGCGTTGTTGAAAAAATAACGTGGAAAGAGCGATGACATCGTCCATTTACATTATCTCCACGTATCTGATATATATTAACCATCCCTTAGTGTCGACGTGGGGTACCACATTTGATAAATTGTAGTCCTATTTAAATGGTGTTTTTCCGTGAAGCGCATACTGTGTTTTACAGCGTGTCCGATGTTGGTCGAGAATTAAGCTCATTGTTACATATAGAAATTATTACAATGTGATGTGTGAACTACATTTATGGTTTTTGTGTGAACTACATTTATGGTTTAATTTAAATATTTTCTTATATATATCGCAACTTTGGATATATATATATCATCATCATCATCATCATTGTCAACTATTATCAATCCACTGCTGGACGAAGGTCTCCCCAAGTTTCCTCCACAACGGTCTGTCTTGTGCCAGTCTCCTCCATGTCACCCCTGCATACTTTCGAATTTCATTCACCCATCTCCCATGTGGTCTTCTTCTGGGTCTTTTCCTGTCCCTTGGAATCCAATCTAAAATTTCGGCTGTCCATCGACGATCTGTCCTTCTGGCAGTATGTCCAGCCCATTGCCATTTCAGGGATTTAACTCTGATCATGACGTCTTCCACTCTTGTCATTTTTCGGATCCACGAGTTCCTCTTCTTATCTCTCCTGGTTACGCCAAGTATGCACCTCTCCATGCTGCTTTGAGTTGTCTGCAGCCTTTGTATGTCTCTTTTAGTTAAGGTCCACGTCTCTGCACCATACGTAAGCACTGGAAGGATGCATTGATCAAACACTTTTCTTTTAAGACATAATGGCATATTGCTCTTGAAAAGTATGCTGTTTCTTCCAAAAGCTCTCGAGGCAAGTTTTGTACGCCGATTAATTTCTTCATCAATGTGACCCTCACTTGATATCTGCTGTCCAAGATAAACGTACGTGTCTGTTATCTCCAGCTTTTCTCCATCAATCGATAAATCTTCATTTCTTGTAAAAGCATTGAACGTCACTTTTGTCTTCTGAAAGTTCATTTTTAATCCCACTTCTTTACTCTTGTCAGCAAGTTCCTGGATCATACTCTGCAGCTCTGATGGGCTAGTTGCAAAAATGACTACGTCATCAGCAAAACGAAGGTGGGTTAGATAATCTCCATTAATCTTTATCCCTTTGTTTTCCCAGCTCAGTGATTGAAAGACATTTTCCAGTGTGGCATTAAAGAGCTTCGGAGATATGGTGTCACCTTGTCTCACTCCCTTTTCAATTTTTATGTGTGTTGTATTTTCAAACAGCCTAATCTTTGCACTTGCATTTTCATAGATGTTATTAATAATATTAATGTATGCATCTTCAATACCGCAGGATTTCAGAGCCATTGTAACTGCTGATGGTTTCACCGAATCAAAGGCTTTTTCATAATCGATAAAAGCCATGCACAATGGAAGTTCATATTCCCTCGCTCTTTCAATTAGTTCTCTCAGCACATGGATATGATCTATTGTGCTGTAGCCACTCCTGAATCCAGTTTGTTCTCTCGGTTGAGCCATGTCCAGTGTTACCTTCAAGCGGTGTGAAAGAACTTTAGTGAAGATTTTATAAACTACTGATAGGAGGCTGATAGGTCTGTAGTTTCCGAGATCCTCAATGTCACCTTTCTTATGTAGCAGGATCATTGTAGCGGTGTTCCAATCCTCAGGAATCTTTCCTTCATTAAGGCATCGAGTGAAAATTTGGGCGAGTACTGTTTCGATTTCTCCACTTGCTTCTTGTATAATGTCTACAGTAATTCCATCTTCTCCTGGAGCTTTCCCCCGCTTCATGTTCTTGATTGCATGTGCAACTTCTGCTGGAAGGACTGGAGGAACTCTGGTACTGGTATCTTTCATGATGTCTGGAATATATAGCTCCAAACCACCGAACCACTCTTCAGGGAAAGACATCCGAAAGCCCGGATCCAGTCTGGTTTGGGTTTCATGAGATAGCCTGATACCTAATTAAAAACAAATTGTGGTTGCAACCGAATTTGGACATGCAAAATTTAATAGCCATCTCTCTTTCCTACCCGAACCTTTAAAGTAACACAGCATAGATATGTAATTATACATAACACCACAGAAATATGTCAAATACACAGTAATTTCCTACCTTGTCCTCTTAATGGATAAAACATACTGAAGTATAAAATATAAAGGACATGCATAAATAACTCTAAGACAAATATAACTCATGCTCCTCTCGTATGTATCCAACGCTGTAAAGGTAAACATACAATGTGAGATACGGTTAACATGCCATATGAGATAAAGCCATAATTACTCTGGACACCAACTCAAGTAGTTCCACTCAACAATTTTATGTTCGTAAAATCTCTGTATTCCTAATAGACACGCTATCTGCCAAAAGGTCCAAATGAGATACGAAAGACAGTCCAACAGAAAGACCTCAAATGTGGAAGAAAGTATAGCTTGTTGTTTTATTTCTCCGGGCCGACTCGGAGAACAAAACGTTTTTATTGTGGCCCTAAGAAAATGGTTATTTCAAAAAGTTTCAAGTGACTATGTTACAAATTCTAATTTTGTATGAAGTACTATGGTTAAAAATATTTAATAACTTACTAAAATGTGAAAAACAGAACTTATAGGGATAACCATTCCTTTTTAGATTTTTTAGAGTTAAAAAAATAAATTTTAACTGTTTGATAGTACTGTTTCTGTTATCATACATATCGTAGTAATCCAAAAAAATTGTAAAATTATAATATTTCTATGTATGGATCCAGGGATTCTAGAAGACCAGGATTAGGACAAAATGAAAAATAAGTTTATCTTGTCATATACATCCGTTAAAAATCTCCCTCGCCGTAATTGTTTTTTCCATATCCAGAAAAGCAACTTTGGAGTCTTTACCGGTTTCTGTCAAAATTAGTTCCTCGGGGTAACAGAATTAAATATCGAAGTAACAAATTTCTGAACAAAATCTTATAAGATCATCAATACATCTATAGTTAACAATGCCATTAACTGCAACGTTCTTTTCATGAAAGTGTAGATACTGGTTGGCAAGCAAACTAGAATATGATGTGCCCATTTGGGATTCCCTGTTTTTGTATTAGTAGCCTTTTACCATTAAATATGTAATTATGGAATATACAAAAATTATATAATGAATTCCAATATCCACTACTGATCTCCATATAATGTCCGTATCTCACAAGTTACCAGTCCATTGTCCTTTTTAACTCCTTTAGGCTAATAGAGGTAAACAAATTGTTAAAGTCGAATGTATTAATTGAACCCCTGAATGCCGGATTCTTTTTCATGAATTCAATAAATTTTCTGTATCAGTAATAATCCATAATGAAGACTGGATCATAACAAATATGTTCTTCCCTATAAAGGTAGCCTAAAACAAAAATTGAAAAAATAAGAAGAAGATATAAACTTAAACAAGAGAGAATTGTTTTACATACCCAGCAGCAAACTTATTGGGATTCAGGAGTTTATTAACACTAATCTCTTATACATATACCGTATATATATATATATATATATATATATATACACTGCTGGCCACCCAAAGTGCAACACCAAGAAGGTCACGAGATAGCAAAGCTAGATTTACTGAACACATTACAACAGATACAAAGATGAAACGATTGAGCTTACAGGCCCGTGCGACTTGCGGCACACGCAGATATTAATAGTTCGTGTGGCCTCCAAGGCTGGCAATAACGGCCTCTACACATCGCGGCATCGAACGAAAGAAACTTTGGATGTGGGCTTGGGGTATGTCTGTCCAGGCTGCTTTACACGTTACCACAGTTCATCAGGCGTTGCCCCGGGTGGTGCTTGCCGGGTCACTCGGTTGCCGATCAGCGACCAGACGTGTTCGATGGGCAACATATCGGAAGAACAGGCGGGCCACGGCAGCAGTGACACCTGGTGGGTGGTGAAGAATTGTTGCACGATGCGTGCCACGTGCGAGCGCGCATTGTCCCGTTGAAACGTGGCCACTGGCAGGTCCTGCAGGTAAGGAAGGCCTACAGGCTCCAAAACGTCGGAGATGTAGCGGTGGCTGTTCAGTGTACCGGCGATGCCTACCAGAGGGGTGCGAGTGTCATATCCAATTGTGACCCAAACCATAACGGCAGTCGACGGACCGGTATGGCGATGCATAATGCAGGCGTCATACAGTTTCTCGCCGCGGTGCCGCCACATGCGGATCCGACCACTGTGGTGTTGCAGGCAGAAGCGGGATTCGTCGGAGAAAACATTGTCGTGACATTCCGTTGTCCAGGTGCCGCGTTCAACGGCCCACTGCCGCCGCACTCGCCGGCGGTGTAGCATCAATGGTAATCGGAGCAATGAGCGCCGTGCGACAAGTCCCCGCTCCTGCAGACGTCGTCGAACGGTATGTGCTGACACAGGTTGTTGCGCAACACATCCTGATTCCTGCGCTAACGTTCGTGATGTGGCGGCGCGAGCCGTCAATGCCCACCGCACAACATGCTGGTCTTCTCGTTCGGTGGTGTGCCGTGGCTGCGGCAATCACTCACGTCGGTTCGTCAGCACCTCCTGCACCCACCGAATCCATACTTGCCTCATTATGGCTGGATATCGTCCAACACGGGCGCCGATGTCTCTGTACGATAAACCGCTGTCGCGATAAGTCACTATTCGTCCTCTGTCGAACTCCGAAAGGTGTTGAAATGACTGCCGTATTCTGCGACGAGGCATCAGGAAGCTTCCCACGCATAGGACAGGCAGCACAACACACTTCCACTACTTACACCTCGCCTTCTGTGCACCTTTCTTATAGTGCTTCTAGGTGGGTTGCCGGGCGCACATGATTTGCACATGCCCTGCAACGCTAATCGTTTGCATATTCTCTCGCGGGCGACGCATGCTGCGAATTTCAGGCCAATCGGATGCTTCCTTCTCGGTGTTGCATTTTGGGTTATCAGCAGTGTATATAGGGAACTGCGCCTAGCTGCAAGAACCACGGGTAGAGTATATAAGCAAAATTTTACTCACTATCAACGAAGAACTCCCCAAGGAAACCTCTGGACCTCCCATAAATTAACGAACGTAAACCAAAATACGAACTGTCACAAATGTACATACAAAAATAGCCGTAATAATACAAATATTAATGATAGTAAATACGTAAGGTCGGAAACCGGGAGCCACTCATCAGGGAAAGCAAAAACATCGGGGGCCGTGGGTGTCTTTCCCTGATGAGTGGCTTCCGGTTTCCGACCTTAAGTGTTTACTAACATTAATATTTGTTTTATCACGGTTATTTTGGTATGTACATTTGTGACAGTTCGTATTTTAGTTTACGTTCGTTAATTTATGGGAGGTCCAGGGGTTTTCATGGGGAGTTCTTCGTTAATAGTGAGTAAAATTTTTCTTATATATATGTATATATATATATAGGCAAATAATAATTAAAACAGACCAAGGAAACCCACAAACACCCAAACGGAACACACAATACATACCACCAAAGGAACAAACAATTCCCACATACTTGCAATAAGCCCTGAAACCAAAAATACATAAAAACACAAAAGTACTCGAAACCCTTTCATGGCTAAGGTACCGAATAGAGCCCAAAATATAAACAAGAAACAAATGCAAAACAGCACCACTGCCGCCTCACTTTAAAAGGTGAAACACAAAACAAAGAAAGAACCGAGACGACACTAAAATCAAATTAAAACGGTTGTCATCAGGGAAGCACCCGTTTTTTGTAAGTGGCTTTTCTGAAACCAAGAAAGGGACGGACAAAATCCAAATGTCCCTTTGGTCGTGCTCCCAAAACCACAAGTCCAAAAGAACAGAAATAAAGACAACAAACCAAAAAGAATAAGTATAATCATGATTAGTCCTACCTGGAAACGAAAATAACCGAAGAAAGCAAGAACGAACACAAAAAGTAACGCCAAACCACAAAGATCTCTGCAACATCCAACACCAAGAACCACTGATAAAAAATCAAGAATGCCAAAATCCAAAATTTATGATTTGTATTGAAGTGCTTTAGGTTTCTTATTAGTGCTCTTATATAAATATGTATATATATACACTGACGGGAAAAAATCCCAACACCAAGAAGGGGTTGTGTTAGATAAACGACAGTTGGTAGGCGGTGAGAGTACATCTGTAAGATGACGTCTATGCAAATTTCGCGCTCGGCGCATACGTGTGGCCCTAGTAGCGCCCCTCGGAACATGCAAAGCAGGTTTGCTGTAAATACGCGCTGTGACGTTCGTGAGCGTTAGTTATCGTTGAGATTCGACGTAGGGTGTTGATGTTAGTAAAGAATGCCTTTAAGAAGACGAAGAAGCCATTATCAACAGCTCATGGAGTTTGAACGAGGTCGTGTAATAGGGCTACGAGAAGGTGGATTTTCTTTCCGCAATATTGCAGAACGACTTGGCAGGAATGTAGCCACTGTGCATGATTGTTGGCAGCGGTGGTCAAGGGAAGGTACTGCCTCAAGAAGACCGGGTTCTGGCCGGCTACGTGGCACTACTGAGAGGAAAGACCGCCGTGTACGGCGTAAGGCCGCGGCGCATCGTACTGCGTCTGGTGCAGCAATTCAAGCTGCAGTTGCCACCACAGTGACACAACGAACTATTACAAATCGGTTACTTGAAAGACAGCTCCGAGCCAGACGCCCTGTAGCGTGCATTCCACTTATTCCAAACCACTGCCGTTTGTGACGTCAGTGGTGTCAAGCTAGAGCTCATTGGAGGACGGAGTGGAGGTCTGTTGTGTTTTCTGATGAAAGCCGGTTCTGCCTGAGTGCCAGTGATGGCCATGTGTTGGTTAGAAGGAGGCCAGGTGAGCGCCTGCAACCAACCTGTCTGCGGCCGAAACACACTGGACCTACACCTGGAGTTATGGTATGGGGAGCAATTTCCTATGACAGTAGGAGCACTCTCGTGGTTATCCCACGCACCCTGACGACACAGTTGTACGTCGGACTGGTGATTCAACCGGTTGTGCTGCCATTCATGAACAGCATTCCAGGGGGTGTTTTCCAACAGGATAACGCTCGCCCGCATACCGCTGTTGTAACCCAACATGCTCTACAATGTGTCGACATGTTGCCGTGGCCTGCTAGATCACCAGATCTTTCACCAATCGAGCACATATGGGACATCATTGGACGACAACTCCAGCGTCACCGCCAACCAGCATTAACCGTCCCTGTATTGACCGACCAAGTGCAACAGGAATGGAACTCCATCCCCCAAACTGACATCCAGCACCTGTACGACACAATGCATGAATGTTTGCGTGCTTGCATTCAACATTCTGGCGGTTACACCGGTTATTAATGTACCAGCATTTCACATATAAAATGGCTCTTCTCGCGCTTACAATAAGCTGTGATCTTGAAACCTTAATCGATTAAATATGTTACCTATACAAATGTATTGCTGCCATTTCATTCCTCTACAACTATTTTTTCGTGGTGTTGGGATTTTTTTCCGTCAGTGTATATATACTTTAGAAGGGAAAGATGTGTTATGGAATTCAGAGACACCGTTACAATTTTCTTGGAATTGATTATATATAACATGAATTCTGAGAATTTTATGAAAACAAACAGAATATATTCGCCCAAATATTATTGAAGGGTTCTACTCAACGTGGTTTACAAATTCCTGGTAAGTGGTGAATATACTAGTTTTCGCAATCTTTTGTTCTTTTCTTTTCCTGAAACCAGCGATCCTGAATTATAAATGAGCAATTCCGACTAGTATTAGATGCTCAAGAGAGTCGTTAATCCGAAGGAAACTCCTGAAATAATAGAAAGAGAAATCTCTTGGGAGGCAAGGGAATGTTTCTTCTCAGACTGCGGAAATTTTTTACTGAATTCTGTAGGCTATGGGAAGGGAACCTTTCACATTATGATGACATAATATGAATGGTTCGAAGTTCCGATGCTCGGAATTATACACAGTGGTAAGAGATATGACACCGTTATTGAACGATTACAGATTACAAAGTAATAGGTAGTTTCAAATGATCAATCAGACGTAATCATCATTTTGTTGACATGAAGCCTCTTTTATTGGATAGCAGTTAAAACAATGTTTTCACTTCTGATGTGAGCTTTTGTGGTAAATCTGAAAGTACAGTCACAACCTAAAGAAAGTTCGTTTGATCCTCCTTGTTCACTTGAAGTTGACCTTTTCACACAATCACTTGAAATTTTAAGCTACTTTAATTACGAATTCCTAGAAGCACACATACAATGCCTTACAGTTAATATCTTGACAACCCTATATTGATATAGAATTAGATTTTACACAAGCTCCACGTAACTGACCCAAATATAAATATGTTTTAGGTCTATGATGAGACAATAGCACAGCTGCAAATGCAAAATGTTTCGATTGACATAGGTAACTGATTTCCAGCACGGACTGATAATAGTGTGCCACATAAGCAATCGTAACTTTTCAGAGACACTGAAAATTCTTAGGTCGACGGTTTTGGGGCGTAATAACAAATGGAAGTGGACTAGAACTGAATCTGCCAAGAAAGGACCCGGTAAATCTCGGAAGCTTATAGAACGTGACAGGAGAGCTCTGCAAAGGACTGTGGGCTCAGAATGCAAATAAACTTTGTCCCAAATCACGCAAACCCTATGTGATGCTATTGGATTGACGTTAGCACCAGTACGGTGTGCACGACCTTACAATATATGGGTAATCACGGTGAAGTAGCCATCTACCAGTCGCTAATCACTTCAACTAATACCAAACGCAGACTAGAATGGTGTAAAGAACGCCGACAAATGGTGTAATGAACGCCGACAAATGGTGTAAAGAACGCCGACAAATGGTGTAAAGAACGCCGACAAATGGTGTAAAGAACGCCGACAAATGGTGTAAAGAGCGCCGACTAGAATGGTGTAAGGAACGCCGATTAGAATTATGTAAGGAACGCCGACTACAATGATTTAAGGAACACCGACTGTAAACCAATGAAAAGCTGTGCTTTGGACTGACAAGTCAGGATCTATACGGTTTGTCAGTGTAATGGTCGTTCCTGGGAGAGGCGGATGCCGGGAGAAAGATATTTTCCGGACTGTATCGCCCCGACAGTGAAGTTTTGTAGAGGCAATGTAATGGCGTAGAGCTTTTTTTAAGTGATCGGCTTAAGTCCATTAGTAGTTGTGGACAAATCCGTGAATGCCGAGTCCTGTATGTCCTGAGAAATTGGGCACTAGCAACGTTGTGATAATACTTTGGGGAAGGCCCACCCCTCTATCAGCAGGACAACACACCATGTCATACCATTTATGTCATACTTTTATAGATTGATTTGAGTACATGAGCAAAGAGAAGTTGGACTCTCAGCCCAAAGACCTGGTTTGTACCCTCTAAAGAATCTCTTGGAAAAATTGGCTTGTCGAGTGCGTTAAAGAAGAGACTGCCCGAAGAACAAAACTGAACTAATCACTGCTTTGAAGGCAGAATGAAGGAACATATAGGCAGTCATTTACAAAAGCCTAGTGGAGAGTATTCCACGAAAACTAGAGGTCGTCATAAGGGCTAAAAGTTTAAGCTCACAATAGTAAATTTTCTCTAAATAAAAAGTATTTATTGACATATAGGGGTCCGGATATTAATGATACAGCAATGTGTTTAAATCGACAGCCAAGCTCAAGCATTTGAGCTCAGCCGGCTCACAGGGCGTTATTCTCCTAGTTGAAATGACTTCCCTACACAAAAGCTAAAGAATGAAGTTCTCCGTTTTTATAGCGCGATA
The DNA here is from genome assembly GCA_039090855.1 of Macrothele yani. Lineage (NCBI taxonomy): Eukaryota > Metazoa > Arthropoda > Arachnida > Araneae > Macrothelidae > Macrothele > Macrothele yani. Next base: position 104,086,642 of record CM077002.1, on the reverse strand, counting down.
TGTTGCGAAATAAGTTATAAATTTTAGAGTTGCTATTTTTTAACATCTGAAAAACAAAGAATTTTTTTAAAAAAATTGCTTGAAACAAATACAGTAAAGTTTCAAACCCCATGAACAGATATTTTGCAAAACTTTCAGATTGACGAATTTGAAAGATCTTTTTCTTTTTCTTTTTCTTAAGAAGATCAGCTGAAACATAAAAACTTCTCTCTGCCTGCTTTCTCTCTGTTTGTCATTTATCCTTTTTTCACATGAAATCTGCATTTACATATTTACTCAAGATATTAATCTAAAAAATAAATCCTCAATTTCATGTTTCCAAATATAAATTACACGTGCCATATGTGACATTTATTCAACTTTCTTTGGCTCGGTCTTCACATTCGAGAAAGAGAGAGAGAGAGAGAGAGAGAGAGAAATAGCTCTTTCTCAGACACGTGTTCTCCAAGAAGTCGAAGTTGACGGTCATCACAAGACGAAGTAATGACGTCAAGTCAGTAGATTTCCTTTCGCTGATCTTCCATCATGTCATATTTGTAACACTATCTTGGAAGACAGCCAGTGGATCCCCTGACCTTATTTGGCTGCTGCCAGACGGAGCAAATAAATAACCCTTCACCTCCCTCGGATGACTAACCTTTCGGACTCTGGGAGTCTGCCTCCGCACTGGAAAAATATTTCTTTCCTCTCTCGGGAGACCCTTGGGAAATCTCTCTTATTATAACATTTATCATGAACGCTTGAAAATTACTTAGTGATGTTTCTACTTCTGCTTTCTAGCCTCTTTTGAAAAAAAAGTACGTTACTTTGTCTGTCCAACATTTGGCAGACATGACATCTCCGTATCCATACACGCGATATTTCCGCACTTGTATATACCAACCACATCAGTCGATGCAACATCTCCTCATATGTAGACACGACATCTCCGCATCTGTAAACATGATATCTCCGTATCTGTAAGTCCGATATCTGGGCATCTGTAGACACGATATTTTCGCATCTATAGAGCAATATGTTCCCATCTATAGAACCATTTTTCCGTACCTGTAGACATGATATCTCCTTACCTGTGAACACGATATGTTTGCACCTGTAGACAAGACTTTTTCGCATCTGCAAACACGATACCTAACAGTTTGCTGATATGATATCTCTGCATCTGTAGTCACAGCTCCTCATCTGTAGACAACATATCCGGGCATCAATAAACAACATATCTGGGCATCAATAGACAATATATCCGGGCATCAATAGACACGATATCTCCGCATCTGTAACGCAACACCTCCGCACCTGTAAACGCAACACCTCCGCATCTACAGACACGACATCTAATAATTTGTAGAAACATCTTCGAACCTTTATACACGACATCTTTGCGCCTGCAGGCACGACATCTGCATATCTGTAGACGCGACATCCCTTCTGCAAACACGACATTTACGCATCTGTGGATAAGTTACCTCTGCATCTGTAGAGACGATATTTGTGCATATGTATTTCGAATTTGTAGACAATATATCCGCTTCTGTAGTCATGACTGCAGACACGACTCCAGAAGCGGATATATTGTTGACATATATTCGCTTCTGTATCTGCAGACACAGAAGCGGATATCTGAAGACACGACATCGCAGCATCTGTATACACGACATCTACAAATCTGTAGGAACGACATCTCCGCATATGCAGGTGCAATATTTTCGTTATTTTCCTTATTCGCGTTATTTTATTGGCACGATATCCCCGTATATGTAAACACGACCTCCATACATCTGTAGAAACGATACCTCCGCATCAGTAAGTCGAACTGTAAAACTTATTTTTAAATCAGATAGATCCAACCATGAGTACGATGCATTTTCGAAATTTTTGTGTTGCCTAGCTTTTGCACCAGGGAGTAAAACTCTTATTATGTTTAACACGATATCTGCACTTTCACAAGTCTGAATGTAAAAAAATATTTTTGCATTCGTAACTGAGACTTTTGTGTCCAATGCTGAGTTTTGAGTTTGTACAATAAAAGATTTTATCGCTAGGCGGCGCAACTTTACATTGCTGCAGAATGACAAAATTGTTTGTTTTCGTTTTGCAGTATGTCTGGATTTTATGCAGGTCGAAAATACCTGAAAATTGTTTTTGCATCCGACTACTGAAATAACGATTGAAAATCTGCATATGATTTTTAACCTTTTTTGGGGTAAATTGGCGCTACTGTTGGGGTAAATTATGACTTTTTTTAATATCATTGTTCAATAACCACCGTAAGCGACTCTATGGGCTAAGCAGTAACCCGTTCCTAATTTGGAGCCATTGGTTCTAAGAAGGAAACAGAGGGCAGTCGAAGAACCACACCAGCCATGCTAATCGGCGACTAGAGTCAAGGCTCATCTCAGACAAATGAGAAGAAGCTAGTTATTCAGACCACTCTGCCACTGGAAATGCCATTTCAGGTTTCAAGAATAATACAAAAAACTTTTGGGTACAGTTTTACGAATAGAAAACTGTTTCCGAGAGAAAACTGCGATAACACAGCTATCAACTGGCTGTTATGAACAAAAGGAATATCATTAGATTTTCGAAATTTAACTTCATCTTCAAGGTTGCACTACCCATTGCAAACTCCAGAATTATTTTTGCTCAGTTTTGTTTTTTGAATTTAGATTCAAGTAAAAGAAATCATTGCTTTTATATCATACCCACTTATACAATTGTAATCACCTGCTCACTAATACCAAGTGCAGGAAGCTACATCATCAGGAATTCGGATTTATGCTTTTTTTCTTTTTGTGAGGTGTAAAAAAATTCACTGGATATTCCTTTTCTGGAAAACCTTGACAGATTCCAAATACACTAGACTTAATTAACAGCATCCAAATCTGGAAAGTGGTGAATTCTCAAAGTAAAATTTTCCGTGAAGACACAGAATTTCACATTTGTATCGTCAGTTATTTTTCCTTGACTGAAATTCCGTGTTAACTCGTTTTCAAATTGTTCTCTGATATTTTTGCCAATATTTTTCATTTGTTAAAACAATATTAAGTAAATGGGCACAACCCTGTTGAATTGTCAGCCCTACTTTCACTCTTAATACCAATTTATTAGATGCACCTGTTGCGCCGCCCTTGGAATGCAGAACAGCTCAGATTTGTCGTGGCATGGAACATACCGGATGCTGGAAACTTGTTGTACCATATAGAAATGATTGTGTCACGCAGTTACTACAAACTGGACAGCGACACAGTCTTCCAGCAGGTAGTCCGTTCCACCTCATCCAAGAGAATATTAATGGGGTTTAAATCCGGGTACTGTGCAGGCCACTGAAGAAACGAAAACTCGTCGACACGTTCCTGGAATTATTCGGTGACGATACAAACCTTGTGAGTGGATGTATTATTCTACTGGACGTGCCCAACTGCTTGAAGATAAGCCGTAGCAAATGAAGGGGTAAATTTGGTCTGCAACGATTTTAGGATGCGCCATGGCTTTCAGATGTCCTTCAGTGCATATCAAAGGCATTAATTAATGCCAGAAAAACATTCCCCAGACCAACACATTGCCCACATTGACATGTACTTTTAATCCGTAGAAGGATGGTTCCAAATTCGGATTCTGCCATCCGCATGAAGCAGAAGGAACCTCGATTTGTCCGTCCAGGAGACTTTCATCCAATCCTCAGCTGTATAATATCGTCGTTCTCGCGCCCACTTGAGGCGCGCTTTCGTATCTTGGGCTGGCAACATCAGCACTCAACAGGATCATCTGCTGAAGTACATTCACGATATGGTTCGATACATTGTGCTTTCGGAGATGACCTTGGGCACGCCACTGTTGAAATCTGCCGTGATTTTTCTGCAATTGTGTCCCGTCTTTTCGCTTGCACGATTCTCGCATGTCTCCTTTGGCTCTCTGATCCACCAGTTGTTTACGTCCACGCGATCATCGATGCTGAAGTCTTTTGCGTGTCGTATTCAAGGTAAAGCTTTGCTACGGTTAGGCATGAAAATCCCAGGGGGACAGGCGTGTTTGGGATATGTTCGAACCAGCACCTCCGGTACCCACTATCATGACACGTTCAAAGTCGCTTAGATCACTCGTTTTGCCCATCCGGATCTTCAGACCAACGCTAACTGATGCTTGGTGAGAAGGTCTGTCTAATTTACGCAGCACACCGCGCTTACGTGACATCTGACGTGTTGGAGTGAGCCATTGTGTGACGAAGGCTGGTGCTCCTAATAATTTGGTATCTCAGTGTATATACCGATTTTCGACATGGAAATATTATTCAGCTGCACTCTCGAGGTGTCTTTTGTTTGTGAATAAGTAAGAGTGAAATTTGATATAGCTAGAGATGATTTATAACTTCTCAGGTGTCAAATGGAGAACTAAAGTTCGGAAATAAAGAATGTTCAAATATTTAGGTAAATTTAAAGAGCTGTTGACTTTTTTTATTTTATTATTACTTTATTTTATTTATTCATTTTTTTTTCTTCTTCTTAGTCTGTATGTATTTCTTTTTCTCAAAGCAGAATTTTCATACGAACGTGGTTATATTGAACAGAATTAAATAAAAAACAATAAAAACTTTCAAAATTTACCGATTTACTTAATTTCTGTTATTAATTCCTGTTATTCTCTACGGCTTACTTCTTTTTACAACAGGCAGTGTTTACATACCAATTCATGCATATGGAATAAAAAAGAGTTAAAAACGGCAAACCCTTTTTTCAGATTTGCTTTATGCTATATATACTATATAAATATATTTTTCATATTTGATGCACTTCTGTTCACGTGGTGTAAATTTCTGTAAATTAACAGAATTAACATATTATATTGATATCCAACTGCGTCGTCAGCAAGTAAACAGATGTTAAAATATTAATTGTAATTGCAAGGCAATTAGTCTGAACACCTTGCTTTATTTTCAAGCAAAAGCTTTTCTTTTAAGTTCTTTGATGCGTGCATTCCTTTCAGTTGGTATCAGCTTCAAAATGGAATTTTCGTACAAGGATTTTCAAAGGAATCTTTCTGAGTTTTTGAAGAATGGTCAGTAGCTGTGCTCCTGCGAAACGCGCACTGAAGGAAAAGAAAAGGTCAAAGAAGAGGAGAACACTAGAGGAAGAAGGATATGAATGAAAATGATGACCATACTCCATTCTAAAGGCCCTTCTGAAAAGTACCACTGTTACCTGGTTGAGAACAGAAAAACCTGTCAGAGAGGAAAAAACTGAGACGTTGACTGTAGAGCAAATAAAAAAAGGTAATAATAAATAAAACAAGAAAGAGGGGGGAAGAAAGCTAACAAGTATCTCAGAGACCCGAAACACTGCGAAATACAAACAATGCTGTTCGCCTCCAAAGAAACAAGATAAAGAAATTTCCCAATATAAACAAAATCAAACAGTTCTGGCAGTCAGCCATCTGTCAATGGAACTTTCGAGAGAATTGTGCGAAGAACCAGAAAGGTAAAGTGGTGAACTAAAAATGTTGTGCAAATGTATTACTCGCCATTTTTTTTCTGTTGAAGGATGCAATTTCGTAAAAAGTCAACTTAAATATTCTTCTATGATACCTGTGTGTATTTCAGTACAGTGCCTGAAGTGGGTATCACAGTGTTATATTTTAGTGCCTCTTCTGGACATTACGAGTCGGTTGTAACATTTTTCTTTAAATAAAAATACAGAAAAATCAGTACGGTAACGTTTCAGTAGTGCACTATAATACTGTCTTAATTTGAGCTGCAGACCAGAATTTAAACAACGTATCTCGGCAAAGTTAACTCACATCACTTTGAGTAATCCTCTAAATGAAACTAGAAATTTAAATCTCGAAGATTTTTACTTTTAAGAATTCTACTCTCTCTATCTGTCTTTCTGTCTGTCTGTCTCTCTCTGTCTATCTCTTCTCTTTCTCTTTGTGTCTGTTCTGTCTCTTCTCTTTCTCTTTGTGTCTGTTCTGTCTCTTCTCTTTCTCTTTGTGTCTGTTATGTCTCTTCTCTCTCTCTCTCTCTCTGTCTGTCTCTTTTCTCTTTCTCTGTCTCTATCTTCCTCTGTTTATATATATCATCATCATCATCATCATTGTCAACCATTATCAATCCACTGCTGGACGAAGGTCTCCCCAAGTTTCCTCCACAACGGTCTGTCTTGTGCCAGTCTCCTCCATGTCACTCCCGCATATTTACGAATTTCATCCACCCATCTCCCATGTGGTCTTTTTCTGGGTCTTTTCCTGTCCCTTGGAATCCAATCTAAAATTTCGGCTGTCCATCTATGGTCTGTCCTTCTGGCAGTATGTCCAGCCCATTGCCATTTCAGGGATTTAACTCTGATCATGATGTCTTCCACTCTTGTCATTTTTCGGATCCACGTGTTCCTCTTCTTATCTCTCCTGGTTACACCAAGCATGCACCTCTCCAGGCTGCTTTGAGTTGTCTGCAGCCTTTGTATGTCTCTTTTAGTTAAGGTCCACGTCTCTGCACCATACGTAAGCACTGGAAGGATGCATTGATCAAACACTTTTCTTTTAAGACATAATGGCATATTGCTGTTGAAAATTATGCTGTTTCTTCCAAAAGCTCTCCAGGCAAGTTTTGTACGCCGATTAATTTCTTCATCAATGTGACCCTCACTTGATATCTGCTGTCCAAGATAAACATACGTATCTGTTATCTCCAGTTGTTCTCCATCAATCGATAAATCTTCATTTCTTGTAAAAGCATTGAACATCACTTTTGTCTTCTGAAAGTTCATTTTTAATCCCACTTCTTTACTCTTGTCAGCAAGTTCCTGGATCATACTCTGCAGCTCTGATGGGGTAGTTGCAAAAATGACTACGTCATCAGCAAAACGAAGGTGGGTTAGATAATCTCCATTAATCTTTATCCCCTTGTTTTCCCAGCTCAGCGACTGAAAAACACCCTCCAATGTGGCATTAAAGAGCTTCGGAGATATGGTGTCACCTTGTCTCACTCCCTTTCCAATTTTTATGTGTGTTGTATTTTCAAACAGCCGAATCTTTGCACTTGCATTTTCATAGATGTTATTAATAATATTAATGTATGCATCTTCAATACCGCAGGATTTCAGAGCCGTGGTAACTGCTGATGGTTTCACCGAATCAAAGGCTTTTTCATAATCGATAAAAGCCATGCACAATGGAAGTTCATATTCCCTCGCTCTTTCAATTAGTTCTCTCAGTACGTGGATATGATCTATTGTGCTGTAGCCACTCCTGAATCCAGCTTGTTCTCTCGGTTGAGCCATGTCCAGTGTTACCTTCAAGCGGTGTGAAAGAACTTTAGTGAAGATTTTATAAACCACTGATAGGAGGCTGATAGGTCTGTAGTTCCTGAGATCCTCAATGTCACCTTTTTTATGTAGCAGGATCATTGTAGCATTGTTCCAATCCTCAGGAATCTTCCCTTCATTAAGGCATCGAGTGAAAATTTGGGCGAGTACTGTTTCAATTTCTCCACTTGCTTCTTGTATGATGTCTATAGTAATTCCATCTTCTCCTGGAGCTTTCCCCCGCTTCATGTTCTTGATTGCATGAGCAACTTCTGCTGGGAGAACTGGAAGAACTCTGGTACCTTTCATGATGTCTGGAGTACATGTATCATCCCTTTCATATAATTTGGAGTAGAAATCTTTCACTCTTGTCAAAATTTCGCCTCTATTTCTTGTTATAGAACCATCTTCTTTTCTCAGAGCCATAATCTGTTTTCTTCCCTTACTAAGATGTCCCTTTGCTATCTTTAGGCTTTGGTTGTTTTCAATTGCTTTCCTTACTAGCTCACAGTTGAATTTCCTTACGTCTTCAGTGATACTTTTTCGTGTTGTCTTGCATAGCTCTATATATTCCACTTTGGAAGTCACATCTTCTTTAGTTGTCCTCATCTCTCTTCTTTTTTTGCATCAACATTTTGGTTTTTCCTGATAATTTGTTCACATGCAACTTGTTCTTAGACCCAGCTAATTTTGTTGCTGTTTCCATTAGAGCTTTGGTTACTTTTCTGTTAACTTCCGAAATATCCACTTCTTCCGATGTTAGGCCTTCTAAAGCAGAGAATCTGTTCTTCAGTTCCAACTTGAACGTATTATGGTGTTTTTTAAGGTTGGTTATGTCAATACATTTTGTCTTATGAGCTTGCCACGTTCCAGTTTAGTGTTGAGGTGCATCTTACATCTCACCAATCTATTGTCACTACCTGTGTTGAACTTGTTCAGCACACTGCAGTCTTCGATGACGAATTTTTTGTTACACATAATAAAATCAATTTCACTTGTCGTCCCAATTGGATGTCTCCATGTCCATTTCCTGTGTGGCTTTTTCTTGAAAAAGGAGTTCAAGATGAAAAATCCTTCTGCCTCTGCAAACTCAACGAGAGTATTTCCACGCTGGTTTCTGTTGCCGTGACCGAATTTACCTACTGAAGTTTCATTCTGTTGCCGTTGCCCTATTTTTGCATTGAAATCTCCCATAATTATCTTCAAGTGCTGCTTACCTTTATTATTTAGATGACGAATTTCCTCATAAAATTCTTCAATTTCTTCTTCAGGATGACTTGTGGTGGGTGCATAAGTTTGAATAATATGAGCCTGGTATCTTCTCGATAGTTGGATAACGAGTCGTGCAGCTCTGTCAGAGGAACTTTCAACTTCTACCACTTTATCCTTCAGTTTCTTGTTTATTATAAATCCAACACCACTAGTTCTGCCAGTATCTGTCCCACGATAATAGAAGAGATGTCCACTTTTCAGTTCAATGAGATCTTCTCCTTTTCTCCTTACCTCACTTAGCCCGACGATGTCCCACTTGATCCTTTGTAGTTCCTCTTCCAATTCAAGAAGCCTTGAATCAGAAGATAGGGAGCGTCCGTTATAGGTAGCCAAGGTCAGCATCAAATGGCAGCCTAGTCCGGTCCTCCGGGGATTCTTAGCACCCTCTGCCTTCATGTCGCACTGGCCGCTGCCTTGGCCAGGTACATTCCAGCTGCCGGAGACTGAGGGCCAAGATTTAAGTTGTAGAGTCATTTTGGAGGTGTTTGGCCATAACTCACCACGCTGGCCAAGCGGGTTGGTGAGTGTGGGATAGCATTTCCTCTGATCCCGATGGTATAGTTATACCGCTATTGGCGGTCATATATATATCTCTCTCTCTCACTCACTCTCTCACTCCCTCTCTCCCTCTCTCTCTCTCTCTTGCGGACATAAAACTCCAAAATTATTTGAAAAGTTTCATACTCAAACCAAAATGTTTTGCCTCCGGGAAGTTGGGTGCTGACAGAAGTAGGTTTCCGACTGAGAGCATGAATAACCTGTTGGTAAAAATTGGTTTCCAAAGTATTCTTACATTTTATTTCTTCGAATTCTGCCATTTTCTCTCCTCCAGTTAAGAAGTAACCAAATATTATAATTGATATAACTTGAATAAAACTAAAAACAATCTTTTCGCTAGTTTAATTCACTTCTTGATGACCATTTTGTTCCAGTTCGGTAAAGGTCAAATAAACAAGCAATATAGATATTGTTTTAATGTGGAAAATTTTGCAAGTGTGACTAATTGACCTGTAGCTTACCAAGATCGTTCTTGTAAATACTTGTCTGCTGTTTCGTCACATACAATCATTCCACAGAAAGTTCTACGAAAAGGTTAACTAACATCTCTTTTCTTGTAGGAGGATTAATAACTAACGTAAGCAACGCAAATGGGTATAAACAGTCGCCCGTCCCTAATTTATGGATACTGCCTCGAGGAAGGGAAAAGAGCCGTAAGACAAGAACACCATCTATGTCTCACCCTGGATTCAAACCCAGACCTGTCTCGGACGCGTTTACATAAGCCAGCGTAGAGACCACTACTTTGCCGGGGCGCCTAACTAGTTTTATCATAGTTAAAGAAAGCAACGCTACTGGCTATAGTATTCTAACAAACTTCAGTTAAGGGCAGTTTAAGTTTCAATCTTAATGCATGTTTCCTGATATCTACCAAAGCCTTCCCAATGATCGAGTGATCAGAGGTGAGGGCTCCTGATCCCCGGCTAAGTCGGACCCGAAGCCAAAATGAGGCATGGCGCTCTGTCCTTCTCTTCCCTGAAACCAGCGTCTAAAAATCAGAAACAGACGACTCCCTATATTCCTGGATGCTCACGAGGTTCTTTAAAATCCGCAACAAAGACCCCCCCTCTCCAGAAAAAAATAGCCGTAGTTAAGGAGAGTTCTTGCGCATCAGTTTACATCTGCATTAAGCGATACATAATCAAACTACTGATTCATCCGGGTGGCAATGTTAAACGAAAAACTGAGCTCAAAATTTTTTTATCACAAGTAATGTTACAAATAACGTTCCGTACAGAGTAAAATATATTCTGAAATTCTCGAGTCAGTATCCATGGTTTCTTTCGTAAATTAACGAACCACATTCCTGAAACAACCTTTTAAGTAAAAAAAGGTTGTTTTTTTTTTCGCCGGTGGTGTAACGTCAATGATAATCGGAGCAATGGGCTCCGTGCGACAGAGTCCCCGCTCCTGCAGACGACGTCAAACGGTACGTGCTGACACAGGTTGTTGCGCAACACACCCTAATTCCGGCGCTAATGTTCGTGATGTGGCGGTGCGAGCCGTCAATGCCCGCCACACAACATGCTGGTCCTCTCGTTCGGTGGTGTGCCGCGGCCGCGGCAATCGCTTACGTCGGTCCGTCCGTCCGTCCCTCCTGCACCCACTGAATCCATACTCGCCTTACTGTGGCTGGATGTCGTCCCACACGTGCGCCGATGTCTCTGTAGGATAAACCGCTGTCGCGATAAGCCCCTATTCGTCCTGTGTCGAACTCCGAAACGTGCTGGAATGACTGCCGTATTCTGCGACGAGGCATCAGGAAGCTGCCCACACACAGGTCCGGCAGCACAACACACTTCCACTACTTACACCCCGCCTTCTGTGCACTCTTCTTATGGTGCTTCTCGGTAGCGTGCCGGGCGCACATGATTTGCCATGCCCTGCAATGCTAATCGTTTGCATGTCCTCTCGCGGGCGACGCATGCTGCGAATTTCAGGCCAATCGGATGCTTCCTTCTTGGTGTTACATTTTGGTGGCTAGCAGTGTATTTGAGGTTTGATTAACTATTAATTTCAATTGTCTGTCGGAGGATCTGATTGTAAAGTTCTGTATCAAGATCGGATATCGTGGATTGCATATCGCATGAAATTTTGGTTAATGTGGCACCGGATATTCCTTCTCCTTTCCGCTATTTTCTGCCCTAGCTAATGCATATTATGTTACCGTAAGAAACCGGGCACTTAAATTATTGTACAGGTAATTGTATGATGTCTATATACACTGAAGAACAATTGAATTAGAGATACCCATGTAGTAACGTGTAGCACCACCTTTCGTCCTGATGACGGCGGCGATTCGTCTCGGCATGGATTCGACAAGACACCGGAAGCGTTGGGAAGCCATACGGATCCACGACCCCTGAACAAGCTCCCACAGTTCACGAAGATTTGATGGAGAGGTCAGAGCCTCGAACATCTCTCTCGATTGTATCCCAGATGTGCTCGATGCGATTAAGGTCAGGTGACCTAGCTGGCCAAGGAAGCGAGGTCACGTCGGTGGAGTGTTCATCCAAACATTCGGATACAATTCATGAGCGATGGCACGGTGCATTGTCTTGTTGCAGGATGAGGTCACCAGTGGGATGTTGAAGACGCACAAACGGGAGCAAATGGTCGTCCAGGATATCCCGGAACGTTGACCTTTGAGGGACAATGTCATACGTACCAGGGGTCCCATTTCAGTCTACGTAAACAGTCCCCATACGAGAATGCCACCCCTACCAGCTTGAAGAGTACCCTGCTGGCAAGAAGGATCCATCGCTTCATGTGGTTTGCGCCGTACTCGTATCCTGCCATCCGCATGTACCAACGTGAATCTCGACTCATCAGTCCAGGCAACATTTTCCCACGTGTATAGGGTCCAGTGGCGATGTTCCCGCGCCCATGCTATTATTTTCACCCTGTGATGTGCGGTCAGCAGCGGCACCCTCGTGGGACGATGTCTTCTGTACCCCATAGCGAGGAGATGGTTCTGGATGGTGTGGCTGCTTACACGTTTTTGTGCACCAGAGTTAAATTGCCGAGTGATTTCTTGCACTGCGGCCCGTCTATCCGCTGTTACAATGCCAGCTAGCCGACGATGACCCCGTTCATCCACACGCTGTTGTCCACGGCAGCTGGCCCTTGCAGGAATGGTTTTACCGGATTCGATGTACTCACGATGCACCCGTGACACAGTGGTTCGTGAAAATCCCAGTGCCTTCACGACTTCCGAGATGGAGTGACCCAGTTGTCGGGCCCCGACAATTTGCCCACGATCAAATGCGCTTAGATCCTTCGTCTTACCCACTCTGCGTCAGACTCTTACTGATTCCCGTCGCATCACGCCTTATATTGTCGGGTCGCTACATACGTCATGTCGTTTCCGTTTACACGGCCGCCCACAGCGCCACATTTTTTGCATAACGCCAGCTGTCTCTAATACAATTGCTCTTCAGTGTACATATATCAATCTGTGGACCCTAAACTGTTATAGCTGCCAAGAGTAAATTTCACATTTAGCAGTTTTGTGAAATAATAATGGAAATAAAGCAGTGCATTTCACTTTTCTTAAAGATAATTGAAAGTCATTGGTAGTTTAACAAGATTTCTAGTTCCAAAGCATACTGTTTGCTTCGAAAGATCACGATGAAAAAAATACGTAATTTGTAATAAATCTGTCTGTAGAAAAAAAGTAAATTATTACAAACCTATTCAGAAAAATAATACGCTCCGACGCAAAGTAAAATCTTTAAATCAGCCACATTAGTGGCAAAAAAATTCATAATCATGCGACTGGTGTTCTACATTGTACGTGACGGTGATTTACGTATCTGATTGGCTCAACGGTAGCATGCGTTGCTGCTGATGACAATCCCAGACGACCTCGCCTTGAATCCCACAAAGGGAGAAGAATCTCTGGTTAAAGGTCTGAAAAAGTCGATGATTTTGGGAAATGTCTCTATAAATACGGAAACCCGCGAAATTGCCTATTTTGAAATAAACTGAATTACTGAATACGGAAATTCTGTCAAAATAGTGAAGTTAGAAGAAACGGACGAATACTCATACTAGCAATTTTGCTCCACATTTCAGCAATTTTCCGTGAAGCCACACCACTTATCTGTTAGTGAATGTTATCCTTCGTTCTCCAGACATTTTGGTATTCTTCCTCCAATTTTGTTGTAGCCTGAAACCAGAATTCACTCACAAGCTTCTCTTACTCTTTGTTCTAAATGGTTTTGATCTCAGTGTGTAAAAGGACATTCAGTTGCTCCCGGAGGTAGAAGTCGAACGCGAGATCAGAAAGCCAGGAAGTCTAGATCCAGGGAGCTACATCCAATAATCCAATTCTTCGAAATTGAATGTCTAACCTTTCTCAAACCACCGTAGCCTAGTAAACTGTAATTTTTTCTCCGTCCTCATTCCACAAAGGTAGCATTATAACTTTCTGCTACATCCCTAAATACTGTTCACCTTTCAAGAATCCATCAAAGGTGCTCTCAATGATCCAGATGGTTTGTACAAACTGTAAATTAATAAATCGATGGGAGAGTTTTCAAGACTGAGTGGGGATTACCACGAGAACTCCTAGTTGATTTAATTTCTTTCATAAATTTTCTTGTCACGCTGTACATAAAACGAACGTTTCGTGAATTTTGTAGCAACTTACGGAAAGCTTCTAGTACAGTATATCAGCACAAGTTTAACATTATTTGCCGCTTACATGGAGCTGGACCATAGAAACTATGGAAGTACAGAAAACAAAAATCAGCCCTATGTGTCCATACATCCTGAAGGAAACCTTAATGCTTCAGTTACCATCTGAAAAACGATCATCAGTACAGCGTTGAAGACACATAAACGGTGGCTCCCTCTACGCTGTAGTGAAGAACTAAGCCTTGAAATGATGGATTTCCTCTCTAATTACTTCACGAATCAGACCGTTTCAGTTTTATATTGCACTGCAGAGTACTATTCCGCAGATGCTACTGACGCAAGATGGCTGATTCTATATAAAAAAGAAATGCTGGAAGCATATGCAAGAAATAGTGAGTAAAAGGCACAATCTGACTGATTTTGAATGTGGAATGATCATGGGTGCTTGAAGCACTGGTGCTAGCATTAGGAAAAGCACTCATCATCATCAACAACCATGGGTAATAATCCCTAAGGTATCTGATACAATGGGGCATCATATTTCATTATTTGTCTTTCATTGTTTTACTACCAAAGCATCGACACTCATCTGGTAAACCCAGGCATACTAGGAAAGGAGGGTAGAAAAAGGACTGCTCTTGTGAAATGTTCGAGGGCAGCATTGTTTAAGTTTACAGAGAGTAGACCATCAGTCAAAAACCGGATCTGAGCGCAAGGTGTGTGATCGTCAACGGCTACTGGATGCTGGAACTCAGAGGAGAGTATGCAGATTTGTTCACTTCAACAGACGGGCAACATTTCTTCAGATTACAGATAATCTGGATCAGGGACCAAGTAATGTGGCCTCTCAAAGTACAGTTCGCCGCACATTATATCGTATGGGTTACAGAAGAAAACAACCTGTCCGTAAGCCATTATTATCTGCAGCGAATAAGAACAAATGCTTAAATGAGTGGAAAAAGGTAATAGCATCCAAAGAATCACATTTTTTATTACGCCATGTAGAGACAGCAGCACAGGAAAGTATGGACACATCTTACATCGTCACTAGCTGGCGGATGCAACGTTATGGTCTGGGGCAGGACTTTGTGAGGGTTTTTGGCCCTTTGATCCGTGTAAAGCAACATCTGACAAGTCAATGGTACTTAAATATCGTTGCCGACCAAGTCCAACCAGGTATGTTGATGGTTTATCCCAGTGGAGATGGACATTTGCAACAGGACAATTCTCCATGTCATAGTGCTTACACTGTACGCGAATGGTTTGAGGAGCACCACGGTGGCTTTTCCCTACTACATTGGCCTTCTGAATTACCGAATTTCAATTTAATGGAGTATTTGTTAGATAAAGTCAAAAGGGGCATCAGACAGCTAGATCCGCTACCATCAAATTTTCAAGAGCTGGAGGGTGTCATTCATCGTATTTGAGCTAATATACCCCAGGCCACTAACCAACATTTAATATAGTCCATAACAAGACGAATACAAGCATATATATCATCATCATCATTGTCAACCATTATCAATCCCCTGCTGGACGAAGGTCTCCCCAAGTTTCCCGAACAACGGTCTGTCTTGTGCCAGTCTCCTCCATGTAACTCCCGCATACTTTCGAATTTCATCCACCTATTTCCCATGTGGTCTTTTTCTGGGTCTTTTCCTGTCCCTTGGAATCCAATCTAAAATTTCGGCTGTCCATCGATGGTCTGTCCTTCTGGCAGTATGTCCAGCACATTGCCATTTCAGGGATTTAACTCTGATCATGATGTCTTCCACTCTTGTCATTTTTCGGATCCACGATTTCCTCTTCTTATCTCTCCTGGTTACACCAAGCATGCACCTCTCCATGCCGCTTTGAGTTGTCTGCAGACTTTGTATGTCTCTTTTAGTTAAGGTCCACGTCTCTGCACCATACGTAAGCACTGGAAGGATGCATTGATCAAACACTTTTCTTTTAAGACATAATGACATATTGCTCTTGAAAATCATGATGTTCCTTCCAAAAGCTCTCCAGGCAAGTTTTGTACGCCGATTAATTTCTTCATCAATGTGACCCTCACTTGATATCTGCTGTCCAAGATAAACGTACGTGTCTATTATCTCCAGCTTTTCTCCATCAATCGATAAATCTTCATTTCTTGTAAAAGCATTGTACATCACTTTTGTCTTCCGAAAGTTCATTTTTAATCCCACTTCTTTACTCTTGTCAGCAAGTTCCTGAATCATACTCTGCAGCTCTGATGGGGTAATTGCAAAAATGACTATGTATCAGCAAAACGAAGATGGGTTAGATAATCTCCATTAATCTTTATCCCTTTGTTTTCCCAGTTCAGTGATTGAAAGACATTTTCCAATGTGACATTAAAGAGCTTCGGAGATATGGTGTCACCTTGTCTCACTCCTTTTCCAATTTTTATGTGTGTTGTATTTTCAAACAGCCGAATCTTTGCACTTGCATTTTCATAGATGTTATTAATAATAATAATGTACACATCTTCAATACCGCAGGATTTCAGAGCCATTGTAACTGCTGATGGTTTCACCGAATCAAAGGCTTTTTCATAATCGATAAAAGCCATGCACAATGAAAGTTCATATTCCCTTGCTCTTTCAATTAGTTCTCTCAGTACGTGGATATGATCTATTGTGCTGTAGCAACTCCTGAATCCAGCTTGTTCTCTTGGTTGAGCCATGTCCAGTGTCACCTTCAAGCGGTGTGAAAGAACTTTAGTGAAGATTTTATAAACCACTGATAGGAGGCTGATAGGTCTGTAGTTCCTGAGATCCTCAATGTCACCTTTTTTATGTAGGAAGATCATTGTAGCGTTGTTCCAATCCTCAGGAATCTTCCCTTCATTAAGGCATCGAGTGAAAATTTGGGCGAGTACTGTTTCGATTTCTCCACTTGCTTCTTGTATGATGTCTACAGTAATTCCATCTTCTCCTGGAGCTTTTCCCCTCTTCATGTTCTTGACTGCATGTGCAACTTCTGCTGGGAGGACTGGAAGAACTCTCGTACTGGTACCTTTCATGATGTCTGGAGTACATATATCATCCCTTTCATATAATTTGGAGTAGAAATCTTTCACTCTTGTCAAACGTTTGCCTCTATTTCTTGTTACAGAACCATCTTCTTTTCTCAGTGCCATAATCTGTTTTCTTCCCTTACGGAGATGTCCCTTTGCTATCTTTAGGCTTTGGTTGCTTTCAATTGCTTTCCTCACTAGTTCACATTTGAATTTCTTTACGTCTTAAGTGATACTTTTTCGTACTGTCTTGCATAGCTCTATATATTCCACTTTGGAAGTCACATCTTCTTTAGTTGTCCTCATCTGTCTTTTTTTTTTTTGCATCAACATTTTGGTTTTTCCTGATAATTTGTTCACATGCAACTTTTTCTTAGACCCAGCTAATTTTGTTGCTGTTTCCATAAGAGCTTTGGTTACTTTTCTGTTAACTTCAGAAATATCCACTTCTTCCGATGTTAGGCCTTCTAAAGCAGAGAATCTGTTCTTCAGTTCCAACTTGAAGGTATTACGGTGTTTTTTAAGGTTGGTTATGTCAATACATTTTGTTTGTCTTATGAGCTTGCTACGTTCGAGTTTAGCGTTGAGGTGCATCTTACATCTCACCAATCTATGGTCACTACCTGTGTTGAACTTGTTTAGCACACTGCAGTCTTCTATAAAGAATTTTTTGTTACACATAATAAAATCAATTTCACGTGTCGTTCCATTTGGATGTCTCCATGTCCATTTCCTGTGTGGCTTTTTCTTGAAAAAGGAGTTCATGATGAAAAACCCTTCTGCCTCTCTGCAAACTATACGAGAGTATTTCCACGCTGGTTTCTGTTGCCGTGACCGAATTTACCTACTGAAGTTTCATTCTGTTGCTCTTGCCCTGTAACGTACCAGGAGATGTGACGTACCTGCCAGAAGGACGCACGCGACATAAAGGCAGATAGGAATCAGAATAAAATGTCCGCGTAGCTTAATTGGTAGAGCAACTTATTCCGGAATGAGGAGACCCGGGTTCGAACCCCGGCGCGGAAAAAATGACGGAGAAATTCACTTCGTTATAATGGCGCCCGAACTATCCGGATGACCCGACCGTTCAAAATCTCGCATTGGTGTGATGTTATTTCCACACCGCGAGATAGGAAAAATAAGAGAATCCTTTCTCCAGCACTTCGAAAAAAAAAAAAAAATAAAATAAGGGGGAGATGATGTAACGTACCAGGAGATGTGACGTACCTGCCAGAAGGACGCACGCGACATAAAGGCAGATAGGAATCAGAATAAAATGTCCGCGTAGCTTAATTGGTAGAGCAACTTATTCCGGAATGAGGGGACCCTGGTTCGAACCCCGGCGCGGAAAAATGACGGAGAAATTCAATTCGTTACAGACCTATTTTTGCATTGAAATCTCCCATAATTATCTTTAAGTGCTGCTTACCTTTGTTATATAGATGACGAATTTCCTCATAAAATTCTTCAATTTCTTCTTCAGGATGACTTGTGGTGGGTGCATAAGTTTGAATAATCTGAGCCTGGTATCTTCTCGAGAGTTGGATAACGAGTCGTGCAGCTCTGTCAGAGGAACTTTCAACTTCTACAACTTTATCCTTCAGTCACTTGTTTATTATAAATCCAACACCACTAGTTCTGCCAGTATCAGTCCCACGATAGTAGAAGAGATGTCCACTTTTCAGTTCAATGAGATCTTCTCCTTTTCTCCTTACCTCACTTAGCCCAACGATGTCCCACTTGATTCTTTGTAGTTCCTCTTATAATTCAAGAAGCCTTGAATCAGAAGATAGGGAGCGTCCATTATACGTAGCCAAAGTCAGCATCAGATGGCAGCCTAGTCCGGTCCTCCGGGGATTCTTAGCAACCTCTGCCTTCATGTCGCACTGGCCGCTGCCTTGGCCAGGTACATTCCAGCTGCCGGACACTGAGGGCCAAGATTTAAGTTGTGGAGTCATTTTGGAGGGGTTTGGCCATAACTCACCACGCTGGCCAAGCTGGTTGGTGAGTGTGGGATAGCATTTCCTCTAATCCCGATGGTATAGTTATACCGCTATTGGCGGTCGTCAGAACCTCTTTAGTGGGTACAGGTTGTACCACGAGAAGGCGGGGTTGGTATTTGCCAAGGAGAGGCTGTGATGTTACACATCACCTGACCTTACATCCCAAGCACATATATATATATATATATATATATATACTAATTAAAAGAGCGAGGGAATATGAACTTCCATTGTGCATGGCTTTTATCGATTATGAAAAGGCCTTTGATTCAGTAAAACCATCACTAGTTACAATGGCTTCGAAATCCTGCGGTGTTGAAGACGCATACATTAATATTAATAACATCTACGAAAATGCAAGTGTAAAGATTCGGCTGTTTGAGAATACAGCACACATAAATATTGGTAAGGGAGTGAGACAAAGTGACACCATATCTCCGAAGCTCTTTAATGCCACATTGTAAAATGTCTTTCAATCACTGAACTGGGAAAACAAAGGGATAAAAATTAATGGAGATTATCTAACTCACATTTGTTTTGCTGATGACGTAGTCATTTTTGCAACTACCCTATCAGAGCTGCAGAGTATGATCCAGGAAGTTACTGACAAGAGTAAAGAAGTTGGATTAAAAATGAACTTTCAGAAGACAAAAGTGATGTACAATGCTTTTACAAGAAATGAAGATTTATCGATTGAGCTGGAAATAGCAAAAGCTGAGATAACAGATGCGTATGTTTATCTTGGACAGCAGATATCAAGTGAGGGTCTCATTGATGGAGAAATTAATCGGCGTATAAATCTTTCCTGGAGAGCTTTTGGAAGAAACAGCATAATTTTCAAGAGTTATATGCCATTATGTCTTAAAAGAAAAGTGTTTGGTCAATGCATCCTTTCAGTGCTTACGTATGGTGCAGAGACGTGGAGCTTAACTAAAAGATACATACAAAGGCTGTTGACAACTCAAAGAATCATGGAGATGTGCATGCTTATTGTAACCAGGAGAGATAAGAAGAGGAATTCGTAGATCACAGAAATGACACGAGTGGAAGACATCATGATCAGAGTAAAATCTCTGAAATGGCAATGGGCTGGACATACTGCCAGAAGGACAGACCATCGATAGACAGTCAAGATTTTAAATTGGATTCCAAGGGACAGGAAAAGACCCAGAAGATGAGCACATGGAAGATGGGTGGATGAAATTCGAAAGTATGCGGTAGTAACATGGAGGAGACTGGCACAAGACAGACAGTTGTGGAAGAGGCTTGGAGAGACCTTCGTCCAGCAGTGGATTGATAATGGTTGACAATGATAATGATGATATAAGCTTATATGTATATATATATATATATATATACTTAAGAGCAAAACTGAAGACTAAGGAAAAAATTTTAGAATTTAAAACGAAGGGTGCAAAATAACCTGAAAATCAAAACGCGCAACGCAGCAGTTTTGAAAATTCAGAATTCACATTCTATAAAGAAGATACCTAAGCAAAAAAATACATATATAATTTTGACTCACACCTAGTACAACATAGAAAAGGTTATGTATCTACCTGTGTGAGTAAAAGGAGAAAAGATAAAAAAATAAAATAAAACAACTGAATGTAGAAGGTGTCGAGAATACTGAGCCTTGGCTTTATCAAGGACCAGCAAAAACTCTGCATTTTCTCACTTCCACAAAGACCTAGTTGGAAATGGGTTTCTGCAAGGCCATAGATGCAAGTAACATTCCCACCTAAAATAGTTTAAAAATATATATATATAAGTCATGTCCTCCGTAGAGTAGCATGACCTAGCACTAGTTAACAATTTCGCTTGCATCCATTAACCTTCATGGCCCGACCCATGCTCTTCATCTGTTACTATTAAACAGAGAGAAGAAGATTAAAGAGAACTCAAGCTGTGAGAGTGACATAATAATTAGAAATGATTTTCAGCTATAACGAAATTCCAAGTTCGTTTGAGAGAGAATTTAAACCCGAAAAACAATGCAAAAGAAATCCAAATTTTACATTGCAATTAAAAAAGGAAATGTTAATTTATAACGAACAGATTTTTGAAAGAAAACTTGAGTCTAAAACCCCCTACTCTACAACTTATGACAGCACGAAAACGAGAATAAGTTAAAGATAATAATTAACTAAAGAAAACTTTGTGAAAGTTATATACCTTAAACAGTTAGTTGCAATATGTACAAAGTATTTCAGCAGTGCTTTAAGTGCATAATTAATTAGTTATTAAGAACTTAACTACTTTGAAAAAACAGCGCATAGACAGCGCATAGAAAAGGAACAAGCTTAGCCATCTTCTGTTCCTAGGTACCCCAAAAGACGCTCAAAGTTACAAAGAAAAGTAAGAGTTAAAACCCGCAAAAATGTTAACAGACAAACCAATGCTTAAAAGCTGAAAAGCTAAAAAACGACAGAGGAAAGGGTACATGAAGTACAAACATTGAACTTATAAAACCTAGAACCCAAAAACAAGGAAGAGAGCTTACCTCTTGTGTGACAAAAACTTTTCTCCTCACAAGAGAAGAACATGGCTGACCTCTTCCGCCACTCCCTAGACGCTGGGGGGCAGTGAGGGTGGGGCTGATGGCCTCCTCATACAGCAAGAAACCAACGCGCGGAGATTTTAACCAGAGAAAAAAATATATAAACTTAAGACTCTGGATCTGAATGATCAGAACGAGCAGAATTAACTCTCCAGAATACATGAGAAATATTATAAAATACACGAGCAGTTTATTTAATAATCTTTGCATGTATTAAATCACCTTAGTGAGCTTCTATAGATTAATCAGAATCTTATTAATTTTAATGTTGGTTTTACTATTTTTAGTATAGCTATCCTAGTGATGAATAACTAGTTTTCTTTTTTATTTGTTTTTATTTTCTTTTATAAACAGATTTTTAAGCTTTTTTTGTGATTTTGTTTATATTATTTAATTTTTTGTTTTAATAGGACCGTCATATCCATAGCACTAAGGTTCCTTTAGGTAGTTAATAGGCATCCTCTAGCCAACTTCCTTACGGCTTTGATTGGTCAGAATCATATTATTAACTGTGTAGAAAATTAAAGCAGATCTGCCAACCTTACTCTATTATTCAGAATAATTTTTCTTAAAGTTCTTTTGATGAAAGAAGAAGGAATTTCGTTCTCTAGAAAACTTTCTAATAGTATATTAATGTGGTAATTGAAGTCCAAATTGTTGCTGCAAATTCTTGAAATTCTTAGGACCTGAGAAATTAGTACATTCTCAATTACTTTGGTTGAAATGTTATTATTCCAGTGTAGATATTTAATTACTTTGAAAGGAAAATTAACTCTTTTATCAAAGAGGCTAATAGATGGGTTACCTCTGTTGAGCTTAATGCTTAAGTCTAGGAACTCAAGTTCCTGATTACTGTGGTTGGTTTTACATAAGTTAAGAGAGCTAGGATAGATATTATCAAAATCACTCTCTATAACTTCTGAATTATTGATACACAGCAGATCATCAATATATCTAAAAGTGTAAAGGTAGTTATCTGAGCAGGTGGGGTGATTTTTAATGAATTTATATTCCTTAAAGAACAGGAATAGATTAGCGATATTCGTGGACGTTGATGTTCCCATTGGAATACCGTTCACTTGCTTTTAGAGAGTATTATTATATAAGATATGGTTATTTTTTATGCAGCAATTGAGATAAGAGTTCCAAGTTCCTACATCAACAAATTGGTTAAGTTTAAATTCTGCATACAGCTCTTTAAAGGTAGTGATTATATCTAATAGAGGCAGATTAGTATATAGGTTTTCAAAATCATAACTATTAATATCTAGGGGACAAACTTTGAGTATAGTAGAAATTACTTCTGCATTATTATTAATTATCCAAAAATCTCTGTACATCAAGTTAGAACAGTTTCTAATGTGTTTCAAAACCTTCTTTAAGACATCTTCAAAAGCAAGATCTATTTTCTTTTTATGACTCCTTACTCCACTAGCTATGAACCTGAACTTCACAGGATCCTTATGAAACTTAACCGTTGCAAAAAGAAATGGAAATTCAGGCTCATATCTTCTAGTTTGTGGAATTTTAAGTTTCTTGAAGAATGCCTTAAACCGATTTTCTAACTGCTTGGTAGAATAACTTACGGGCTCGTATGTTACTCTATTATTGAGTTCCATAGTTAACAATTCAAAATAGAACTTCTTACTGATAATTGCAAAATTATTGCTAGCTTTATCCGTAGTGGTAAAAATAAATTGGTCTTGTAGTTTGGAGAGTGACCTTTTAGCTTCTCCAGAAAAAAAGAGATTTCTGTCGAAACAAAAGTCCAGACCTGCCAACTCACCGGTGAAACTATTGATTATATTATATTTTCATTCTGCGAAGGCCTCAATAGGCTGATTGTACGTTAAACTGGATTTACGATGTACTTATTTACATCTTGAGTGAAGCTCTCAAGAATCCTTTCTTTGGAAATTGTGAAGGAAGGTCTGAATTTAGAGCCATACTCTAATAAATTCCTAAGCTTTTCATTTTCAACAAAACTCAAGTTTCCGGTGATAATATGGTTGTAATTCTTATCATAGTGAACTGTTTCTTTATGTTCATCACAAGAACAAGTAGTAATTACAGGAATGTAGCTCGAAGAGTTAAGTTTGTAGTTTTTAACTATTGACCCTAAGGTCTTAACATATTTAAAACTTACAATAGACTGGTGCCTGTGGATGGGAAAAAAAATTGCATTATTGTAGAACAGCTTCCTTACATTGAGATTATCTTAGGCTTTATTTAGGAACCTGATGGTAACAAAATTACTGGAAAATTCTTTAAGAGAAATTTTATCTTTAAGAATATGTCTGTCCTTAAATGTTTTTTCAAATTCTGGAATGAAACTGCTGACCATGTTGATAAGCATGTTTTTGCTTTGGTTCTGGACATTCTTAAACATATTCTTAAAGATAAAATTTCTCTTAAAGAATTTTCCAGTAATTTTGTTACCATCAGGTTCCTAAATAAAGCCTACGATAATCTCAATGTAAGGAAGCTGTTCTACAATAATGCAATTTTTTTCCCATCCACAGGCACCAGTCTATTGTAAGTTTTAAATATGTTAAGACCTTAGGGTCAATAGTTAAAAACTACAAACTTAACTCTTCGAGCTACATTCCTGTAATTACTACTTGTTCTTGTGATGAACATAAAGAAACAGTTCACTATGATAAGAATTACAACCATATTATCACCGGAAACTTGAGTTTTGTTGAAAATGAAAAGCTTAGGAATTTATTAGAGTATGGCTCTAAATTCAGACCTTCCTTCACAATTTCCAAAGAAAGGATTCTTGAGAGCTTCACTCAAGATGTAAATAAGTACATCGTAAATCCAGTTTAACGTACAATCAGCCTATTGAGGCCTTCGCAGAATGGAAATATAATATAATCAATAGCTTCACCGGTGAGTTGGCAGGTCTGGACTTTTGTTTCGACAGAAATCTCTTTTTCTCTGGAGAAGCTAAAAGGTCACTCTCCAAACTACAAGACCAATTTATTTTTACCACTACGGATAAAGCTAGCAATAATTTTGCAATTATCAGTAAGAAGTTCTATTTTGAATTGTTAACTATGGAACTCAATAATAGAGTAACATACGAGCCCGTAAGTTATTCTACCAAGCAGTTAGAAAATCGGTTTAAGGCATTCTTCAAGAAACTTAAAATTCCACAAACTAGAAGATATGAGCCTGAATTTCCATTTCTTTTTGCAACGGTTAAGTTTCATAAGGATCCTGTGAAGTTCAGGTTCATAGCTAGTGGAGTAAGGAGTCATAAAAAGAAAATAGATCTTGCTTTTGAAGATGTCTTAAAGAAGGTTTTGAAACACATTAGAAACTGTTCTAACTTGATGTACAGAGATTTTTGGATAATTAATAATAATGCAGAAGTAATTTCTACTATACTCAAAGTTTGTCCCCTAGATATTAATAGTTATGATTTTGAAAACCTATATACTAATCTGCCTCTATCAGATATAATCACTACCTTTAAAGAGCTGTATGCAGAATTTAAACTTAACCAATTTGTTGATGTAGGAACTTGGAACTCTTATCTCATTTGCTGCATAAAAAATAACCATATCTTATATAATAATACTCTCTATAAGCAAGTGAACGGTATTCCAATGGGAACATCAACGTCCACGAATATTGCTAATCTATTCCTGTTCTTTAAGGAATATAAATTCATTAAAAATCACCCCACATGCTCAGATAACTACCTTTACACTTTTAGATATATTGATGATCTGCTGTGTATCAATAATTCAGAAGTTATAGAGAGTGATTTTGATAATATCTATCCTAGCTCTCTTAACTTATGTAAAACCAACCACAGTAATCAGGAACTTGAGTTCCTAGACTTAAGCATTAAGCTCAACAGAGGTAACCCATCTTTTAGCCTCTTTGATAAAAGAGTTAATTTTCCTTTCAAAGTAATTAAATATCTACACTGGAATAATAACATTTCAACCAAAGTAATTGAGAATGTACTAATTTCTCAGGTCCTAAGAATTTCAAGAATTTGCAGCAACAATTTGGACTTCAATTACCACATTAATATACTATTAGAAAGTTTTCTAGAGAACGAAATTCCTTCTTCTTTCATCAAAAGAACTTTAAGAAAAATTATTCTGAATAATAGAGTAAGGTTGGCAGATCTGCTTTAATTTTCTACACAGTTAATAATATGATTCTGACCAATCAAAGCCGTAAGGAAGTTGGCTAGAGGATGCCTATTAACTACCTAAAGGAACCTTAGTGCTATGGATATGACGGTCCTATTAAAACAAAAAATTAAATAATATAAACAAAATCACAAAAAAAGCTTAAAAATCTGTTTATAAAAGAAAATAAAAACAAATAAAAAAGAAAACTAGTTATTCATCACTAGGATAGCTATACTAAAAATAGTAAAACCAACATTAAAATTAATAAGATTCTGATTAATCTATAGAAGCTCACTAAGGTGATTTAATACATGCAAAGATTATTAAATAAACTGCTCGTGTATTTTATAATATTTCTCATGTATTCTGGAGAGTTAATTCTGCTCGTTCTGATCATTCAGATCCAGAGTCTTAAGTTTATATATTTTTTTCTCTGGTTAAAATCTCCGCGCGTTGGTTTCTTGCTGTATGAGGAGGCCATCAGCCCCACCCTCACTGCCCCAGCGTCTAGGGAGTGGCGGAAGAGGTCAGCCATGTTCTTCTCTTGTGAGGAGAAAAGTTTTTGTCACACAAGAGGTAAGCTCTCTTCCTTGTTTTTGGGTTCTAGGTTTTATAAGTTCAATGTTTGTACTTCATGTACCCTTTCCTCTGTCGTTTTTTAGCTTTTCAGCTTTTAAGCATTGGTTTGTCTGTTAACATTTTTGCGGGTTTTAACTCTTACTTTTCTTTGTAACTTTGAGCGTCTTTTGGGGTACCTAGGAACAGAAGATGGCTAAGCTTGTTCCTTTTCTATGCGCTGTCTATGCGCTGTTTTTTCAAAGTAGTTA
This sequence comes from Macrothele yani, assembly GCA_039090855.1. NCBI lineage: Eukaryota > Metazoa > Arthropoda > Arachnida > Araneae > Macrothelidae > Macrothele > Macrothele yani. The sequence goes on along the minus strand of CM077002.1, from coordinate 104,060,301 downwards.
AGTTCTTAATAACTAATTAATTATGCACTTAAAGCACTGCTGAAATACTTTGTACATATTGCAACTAACTGTTTAAGGTATATAACTTTCACAAAGTTTTCTTTAGTTAATTATTATCTTTAACTTATTCTCGTTTTCGTGCTGTCATAAGTTGTAGAGTAGGGGTTTTAGACTCAAGTTTTCTTTCAAAAATCTGTTCGTTATAAATTAACATTTCCTTTTTAATTGCAATGTAAAATTTGGATTTCTTTTGCATTGTTTTTCAGGTTTAAATTCTCTCTCAAACGAACTTGGAATTTCGTTATATCTGAAAATCATTTCTAATTATTATGTCACTCTCACAGCTTGAGTTCTCTTTAATCTTCTTCTCTCTGTTTAATAGTAACAGATGAAGAGCATGGGTCGGGCCATGAAGGTTAATGGATGCAAGCGAAATTGTTAACTAGTGCTAGGTCATGCTACTCTACGGAGGACATGACTTATATATATATTTTTTAAACTATTTTAGGTGGGAATGTTACTTGCATCTATACCCTTGCAGAAACCCATTTCCAACTAGGTCTTTGTGGAAGTGAGAAAATGCAGAGTTTTTGCTGGTCCTTTATAAAGCCAAGGCTCAGTATTCTCGACACCTTCTACATTCAGTTGTTTTATTTTATTTTTTTATCTTTTCTCCTTTTACTCACACAGGTAGATACATAACCTTTTCTATGTTGTACTAGGTGTGAGTCAAAATTATATATGTATTTTTTTGCTTAGGTATCTTCTTTATAGAATATATATATATATATATATATATGTCACCGATTTTCTTTGGTCTGCCGGTACGTTTTGATGCTTCAGGTAGGCTATGTGTCTTCCACTTATTCAGTGCATTCAAAACAGTGGACTTGGTTATGTTTAAACGCCTATCGGTTTCTCTTACGGACAACCCACTAAAATAACACCTAACAATATTTCCTTTTTCAAAGTCAGTTCTCTTCCGCCGCGACGTTTTCACTGAACCTCACAGTGCGATATGATCGCGGTCAGCTGCAGGATTTGTTTTTATACCGTTTGCAGCTGTACCGCGCATCTTAACAACGCAGCGGATCCGTTCATTTGCTTTCGAAGGGTGTCTGGGGACTTTTGTCCATATAGTGTATATGTGTGTGTGTGTGTGTGTGTGTGTGTGGTCGTATATATAGGTGGTCCTAATATATTTATTTTTAGGTGGTCTTAATATATATATTTATATATGGTGGTCCTAATATATATATATTTATATCTAATTGTCCATATATTTATTTATTTATTTACTTATTAGGTACACCTACCTTCGTTACATAAATGGCTCACTCCAACATGTAAGGCTGCACGTGAGCACTGTGTACGGCGTAAATCAGGAAATCAGGTAGACCTGCTCGTTAAGTATCATTTACGCTCGACTGGGTGTCGGATAGGCAAAAGGAGTGATCTGAGCGAATTTGAACGTGACATGATAGTTTGCCCCAGGCCAATTAACTCGAATATCTCCCATAAACGTCTGTTCTCTTGAGTATTTCACGTAGCAAAGAATTTATCGCAGATTTCAAAGCCAGCAGGTCGTAACAGTGATTTTGTTGCTGTTGCAAGCGAGACAGTGACTAATCGTTCCGGTATTGCTCTTTCTCCCTTGCGTAATCAATGCTTTTTGTCACAGGTAGATCGCTGTCGCAAACGGTGATTTTGTCACCTTTCAGAGTTACGGTTTCTTCCTCTACCAGTGTAGCAAGAAAATCCCTGTTAAGCCTGCATTTAAAATGTAGAAAACCTTTTCGGGATAAAAGAGAAAATCAAGAAAAATTCCTAAGAAAAAAATTGAATGGTCCTTGAGCTATGTATCTTTTTGTAAAGATGCCCTTAAAAATGTAGAAAATTTTTAGAGAAATACATCAAAGACCAGAGTGATCTTTGAGCTACGTATTGTTTTGCAAAGAAGTTTCTAAAAGGCTGGATTTAGAAGAAATTTAAAAAAAAAACACCTAAAATCTTCAAAAGTCATTGGCAAGCCTTTTATAATATCATCATTTGAGTCAGAAAAATGCATACAGTGTAAAGGTACCTTGGCGATAGTGACTGACCTCACTACCCGCTGAGTTTCAGATGTTGCGCGAAACACCTCGTTTGCAAAGTCCTTGAATACTCCCATTAAGAAAACTATTGCCGCTGAATGTTTGCGTAGCGAAAATTTTCATCTTGATCCAAGTGTCAACGGGCGACTTTACATCTTCATCATTTGCCCAAAATTGTGAACTGTGATGCACGTGCTTTGTTGTCATGTGCCCACTGGGACTTCCGTGGTAACTCGAGCGTCGTCTTAGAAAACGTGTCCAACTGCTTGTGCTTAATTAATTTTCCCAAACTTGAAGATTTGTACGAGATTTAATCTCTTCTACTAAACGGAAGCTAAAACGGAAAGTTCGTTTGTCAAGGATGGAGTTTCGACATTATAATTACTTCAAAACTCGTCGTTGTTTGTTTGAACTTTAAACCTTAATTGGAACAGGAATCTAAATCTAAGTAACGCGTGGAAGAATGCAAGATGAAAAAACGGAATTGTAAAAGTTATTTTTCTTGAGCTGCAAAAAAAGAGTATACTATTCTCCATTTTGTTAACACAAACACATTTCTTTCTTTTCATTTTTTTAAAATAAGCATTCATTCTTCTATTCAAGCCAGATAAAAATTTGAAAGGTGGGAGTAAATTTAACTTCATTTCTGTCTGAATAATGTGATCATGGGACAAAATTGTGATAGAAAGTGGTGTCTGCATGGGCGAAACAGCATTTCTTGAAAAGCAAGAAACTTTCAGGTCTTGAGGATGAATATTGTGGCCCAAAACTCCTGATATACTATGGGGAACCGGATTGCCCCGCAAGTCACGTTGGAGTGGAAAGCGTTTTCTAAAGTCAATGTGTGTCTTTGTGATGGCCTTTCTCTAAAACTATTATATCTGATGGCCATAAAATTAGTATACATGCTAAGAGACATGAGATCCGATATGCCCAAGGATTTACCTTTTGGGTCGAAACGTAAATTATTTAAGCAGAAACAGTATGTAATCTGGAGGCAGTTTCGAACAAAAGTAAATTCTTTCCAGGCACATCATATTATTGTAATTCAGCAACACAATCATAAAAATATCGTTTCTTTTTCATTTGTTTCAAGTTAGTCTGAAAATGCCGTTCTGGTGGGGCAGTCGTCTATTTGCTGGCACCTGACCATTTGTCCGAGGTGGATAGCAGGGCTCGAATCCCTGATGAGGCATAGGTGGTGTGTTTATCTTACAGTACTGTCTCTCTTTCTCCTTCCTGAAACCAGTGGAGGGATAGATGGTGGTCGTACCAAAAAAAAAAAAAAGAAGTGTGAAAGTGATAAAACGTATTTGGGATTCTATTTAATCAATCGTTTAGATGATTCGATTTTGTGCTTTGCAGCACCCATTTTGTGGTATATGGATGGGATTTAAAAGAGTACAAGGCAATACTTCTTTCTTTTTCTTCTTTTCAGACATTCTCAGTCCACTGTTGCACGAATGCCTCCTCCAGTTCTTTTCATTTTTCTCTATTCTTCGCTATGGTTGACCAATTTTTTCCCACAAATGTTGGCAGTTCATTGCTCCACCTACTTCTAGGACGTCCTCTGCCTCGTTTCCCTATTTTGGGAATGCAGTTCATTATTATGGTGATCTATCGATCGTTTTCTCTTTTGGATAGATGTCTGGCCTATTCCCATTTTAGTCTCTTGTGGTAAAGGAGGATGTCTGTGATACGAGTCTGGCTTCTTATCCAGGTGTTGTGTTTCTTATCTTTTAATTGAGTTGTTGCAAGTTTATTTGTCAGTGTTTTTGTCAGAGTTCAAATTTCACAACCGCATGTGATGAATGGAAGTATACACTGGTTGAATGTCTTCCTTTTTAAACCGGGCACTCTAGTATAAATCTCCTAGCTTCCTATTTCTAAGGGTTGTTTAAGACATCGGGTCAGACACTCCCTTTTTAAGATCCTCTACATATGATATGACGTTAGCAGCGGTTATTTCCTCCGTACCAGACAAGAGGCAACACTGATCACTGCTAATAGCTTTCATTCAAAATATAGATATGAAAATTTCGGAATCGTTGACTGTGAGCGAGAAATCTTAGTAAATGGACAGGCCACAGTTGTGCTGAAAGATAAAGAAAATATGACGGCAGAAACCCATTATGTTAGGGTTAAGATATGGTGGAAAATATTTATCCAAACAGTGAACTTTTCAAGATACTTAAGCATAAGAAACTTGCAACGAACCCTTATCTCTAAATTTTTCTTCAGGCATGCTCATAAATCATCTAGAATAATGCATTTCCAAGAAACTGAATCTTTATTTCTTGTTAGCCCCAACCCGTCAAAAATGCGGAGTTTAAGATAAAATGAAATTAAATAAGTTTAACAACTGCTTAGTAACTACATTTTGGGGAATGTCCGGTGTTCGTGTTGTATAATACACGGCATCATTAATAGCAACAGCTGAGAAATAAATGCTTGTGACGTCACGCTTAGCTTTTCGTGTTGTCGGGCAGATGTTCATTAACTGAGAATTGCTTCCCGGAAGAAATCATGTCAACTTGTGACGTAGGAGGGCAAACACATTTCGAGTTATAACTGTCAGTGGTTATAATTAAATTAAATCAACCTTATGTGCCATTCAATAAATGCATCTACAATGGATTAATATACACTAAAATAAAACAAGAAAATGGTAAAATATGGGTTACCCTGGTGTCAAATCACTTTTGAATATTCAATTCTGCAGTAAGAGAGTTGAAATTCTGAATTAGCATCATTAGAAACTATCATATATTTTAATTCAACCGATTTATTGACCTCCACCCTCCCTGGTATGCAACTATAATATAAGTAAAAAGAATCGTGTCGTTAAATTACTTATAAACCCATGTGTCTTTTCCTCAAAGGTTGTTTATGAGCTGCAAGATAGAACGAATATTCGTGACATAACATTTTTTCGTGCGTCTAAGCACTTGCATAGGTGCCGACTACGCGGGGTCAACGGGGGCGATCGTCCCCTCAGTGATCAGACCGTGAGGATAAAAGTATGGTTTTGGCCCCCTCGATCTTCTCTGGAAATGTATGCTTTTTAAATTGTTAAATACGTTGGTTTTGTATCAACATTTTAATTTTATCTGACAATGCTGAGTTTTTTCTTTCAGTTTAACTGTGCTTTTTCTACAAAGGGGAGATACTGGGGTGCTCGAGCGACCACCGCAAGCTATTTTCGGTTGCGAAATTGCAAACAGGAGTCACCGGGATCGATCCTTTGACGTCGTTAGCACTTCCCTGTTTCTCCCCCTCATCACAGCCCTCATCCAATGTCTTAGGAAGAACCACTGTTGTTCTGGCTCTACCAGGAGGCACGCCAAGACAATGATATTTTCAAGTCATCTGCCTGTCGCTTCTAGGCCAGGCGACGAGCAGTGGGGTTCTTGTCTACCCATATAATAGCCAGTTTCTCATCAATTCTCAGAGAGGCAATAAACTGTAATAGAGGTATAGTAAAGCACTGCAGTCGCCGTGGCCGATGCATGAACTATATGAAGACCGATGTCCATTGGTCGTTTTAAGACAGGAATAGAACGCTAGCCATTAATTTCACTGAAACTAAATTCATCTTGAAATTTTTTTAAACATAATGTTGTGCTGTCCTGTTGGAGTTAATTGTTAAATCTTGACCAGTTGACATGCTTTTTTACTACTGTTCCATTGTTCGGCCTTTTGGGGAGATAGAAATGAAATATATTAAAAAATGAAAGTTTAGATCATTTGGAATCTCAACAACAACAAAACTGAGAGGAGTCGCATATTCAACATGAAAAATTTGAAAAGGAAGAGCGAAAGTTGAATTAAAGTCATAAATTTGTACTTCAAAAAAAATGTACAGTAGAGCCGGAATCAGTGTTACAAACCGTGGCTGTCGCAAATGCTGAGTTTCCATCATCTTCAGTACCAAAGGTATAGAGTGTATTTCAAGAAATGAATAATTTTCTGTAAATAATACGTCACTTCACTTTTTGTGTTTCACAAAGTCAGTCAGCAACTGACATAAAAATTTACGCATTTAAAAATATTTACATTTACTACAACGCTTTTTGCTGAAGGGCACTGAGCTCACAAATTCCTGTAGAGTGATAAAAATGGTGAGAAAAGAATTGCTTTCTTTTTGTAGATTTTGATTAACTCATTTTTCCTACTGTCCCAGTAGCGTAGCCTGAAGTGAGTTCAACCCCAAAACTTCTTTACATAATTCAGTCTTCTTAGTTGAAATATTAGGATAACGACAAAGAGAATCTATTATCGCAAACAAGTGAAATTATGAAATGCTGGGCAGTGTACACTATTATTAAAAATTTATCATCAAAAAATGTTTTGTCTGGAACATCCAGCATTTTTTCTTGTCATCAATAAAAATTTGCGCATACGGAAAAGTTATGTGTGCTCTTTTTTTGTGGCGTCTTTCTGTACATACGTATGAGTTTCGAACGAATGAAGCTACAAACTCGAGATTTATGATCTACTCCACTATCGGGACAACCCCATCGATTTTGAGCAAAATCAGGCAAGCGCTTTCGGTTTAAATTAACATTGGTTAACAACTTTTCTAATGCAAAATGTTCTCAGTCATTCAATTGCTTGGTTTACAAATCTCAAATTTGATGTTTTAGACATATTATTGAGGAGCAATAATTTTGTTGATTTTAAACGAAATCGGCCAAATAACGTTCTATTTAAAAATAAAGCAGTCAAGAAAATTTTCTAATGTTAAAATCTCAGGGAACGACTTACAAACTCGTAATTCAGGACTTTATAGAAGAATAAGCTTCCTGTTGAGTTAAATTTGAATAAATTTAAATAGAAATTGGCGAAAAAAATTTATAAAAGATATATATTCGGGGAGAGTTTAGGAGGGGCTCAGCACTTCCTCCCCTTCTGAGCCTTCTCTAATTACGTGGCTAATTCCACCAAGCAGAAATTATCTTTGCCTCAAAGTCGCGCGCCAACGGATCCGGACAACCCCCTTAAAATAATAATAATGACCTTATAAGGTATGTGAATTAAGATAGAATATAATTATCGACCAGTTTAATAGAAACATATCCATGGAATCCCTCTGAGAAGAAACATTCAATATCAAAAAAATTTTAACTAGCATTTTAATAGAAAAATGGAACAGAGCAAAAACTGTACAACTCAATGAAATAAACAAAATACACCAAAATTTAACAACAATTGCTTATTCAATTAGGAGGAAATAGACACTGAAAAATACAAGGTTTCTTCCCCATTTTATAAATTATTTATAGAAATTCAATTAAAACAGAAAACAAATATACCAACAATTGTGGAGAATAACTTCATTCACTGCTTAAGCATATGTTTCATGATAACAGTGAGCATCATTACCTAACTCGAAGAAAACCTTTAAGATCGCTTCAGAAGGGAGCCCTACCGCCTGCGTTTTTCAGACTCCATTTCCTGTTAATTCAATTATAGCTAGTAATGCTACTTTTGAAATTTGGAACATTTCATGGAGATGAACAATATTTGTTGTGTGGCATTTTTTCATTAGCATGGTATTTAAAAAGTTACTGGTCATTGAATGTTTCTCCTCACAGGGATATAACATGGTGGTGCTCCGAATAAATTAGGAAATGAGTGAATGTATGTGTGCAAAACTCAGACTATATTTCGTTTTTGGTTCATTATAAATAAATTTTACATATGTTTGTACTGCATATATACACAGAACTCAAAGACGATATTTTCAGGTCCCCTCGAAAGTATAATTAATCTGGGAATTTAAAATTCCATCGAACATGAAGTTGAAATATATTATTATTCTTGTACTATATGTCATTGCTTTAGCGCGCATGTGCTTGTATATGTGTGTGGTTAAACGACGATTAATTTTAAAAGTGAATGCTACTTTCTCGTGATTTTTTGGTTCGCCTCCGTGGCATTCGTGAAAAGTCGGCGCTTTTGAGCGCTTGTTGAAACGAGATTGACCGTGGGATGTAAGGCAGCTTTGACGTCATTTCAGAATTCTTCCGATGAGATGACTTCACAGCACGATTTCGCGCAGGTGTTTTGCCCAGCGGCAGCTGTGAAAACCCGGCTTTCGTTGCTGTGGAAACAAAGTATATTTGCGTGCGGAGTTGCAACGGAAATTATATATGTGAATTGCACGTAAATCTGTTCAAACTTTTATCGAAAGAAGCGCAAAGCCTACTTACTTCCTCGTAGTAGAGACTCAGCTGTGTCACCCGAAATCAAAAACCAGGTTAGAAGTCAGCAGTTTTCTGATGCAAACATCGCAGTTAAGTAGAAGGCACAAAACTCATTATTTTGCGGCACTTGGAATTTCTGCAGTAATACAATAAATCGGGAAGTACCAGTTTGATTTTCGCTTCAGTAGGGCGCAGTTTTCGAGCTTTCTGAAGAGTTTGCTTCATAATTGAGAAGTATTTTTTGATATCGCTGTGCAATAAAATAGGTCTTCCGTGTGCAGAGGAGAATACTGCAGCATGTACTACAGCATGGGGTTGTTGTTTTTTCTACGATTGTTATTTATGAGCTCATTTCGTGTTTTCGTTATAAAACTAAACAGCGCTGGAATGTGCAGATTTATTTTTGAAAGAATGCCCAAACCATCCAAAAATAAATCTACGCGATCGCTTTAAATAATACTTTCCCCCAGTTTGTGTTTGATTTCTCACTACCACATGTATTTATAACAACAAATGGCTAGATCCTGCGATGCACGAAACAAAATTTTGAAGGTACAAAACTTTTTTTGAAATCTGTTTCCGAGTTCCCTTCAATATGACCACGTCTCCTATTCTATCTCGTCTTTACTTTACATGACATTTTCTTTCTACCCCGGAAGTTTTCATGCCCTGTTCAGATGTTGTGTCGAAATGCCTGTTTCCGGATCATGATGATAATGCAGATTATGGAGGAGCAGGGATGTTTTAACCTTCGGGCGTGCCCAGCAGTTGGTAAAAAAAATGTCTGAGGCATAAAACAGAGAGAGATACAACGACCACATTTTCCAATACTCCCGAGGCACAAAGAGCGACTCCGCGAATGCAAATCTAGATATGAATCTTCCTATCTCTGTTTGGGAAATTTATGAATAGAAACTACGTACAGCGTCCTTTGTAATCAAAGACAGCAAATTCAGAAAGGAAGAAGTCAAAGTATGCAAATTTAAATTGAACATAGTTCTTGCTATTATTAGTAAAACTTGTGTTAGAAAGCATCCTGTCGAACTAACCGAAAAAGTGAAATTAATGTTTGAGATACAAATGAATCACACTTTGCATAATTTCGAAAAATAAATTATTTTTGCATATTTCTGCCTCTGAAGTAGAAAGAAAAGATTGGATTTCTTGTTATCTGACAAAAGCCAAAAGCTTTGCAGACATCTTTATTAAAAAAAGGTGCAGTCTTCCTTTCTTTTCCAGAGACAAACCGCCATATACAGACGATATTGATACATTTTTAGAACCACTTTGCAGCGGTATGATTAATGTTTAAAATAAAATTATTTCTTGCTTAAACGTTCTATCTGATACCCCTTTCTCTGGACTATGAACCTACATCTAGATTTCCAAGATAACAGGGCATTTCCTAAAATTGGTTGCGGTATTTTATTTCACTCCACTGCCACTGCTGTCCATAGTCCAATCATTGTTTTAGGTCTGAAATTAGAAAACGCTCCTTTTGGCAGTCCGAAGGCATGATACTCTATTGGTGACACACCAGGGGACTTTGAAGGAATATAATCAAAAGATATAGACAAAGGTATAGACAAAGGTATAATAAGAGGTCGTCTCTTTTTCCAGTTTTTCAAGAAATAGAGTAATACATTTTGATGTATGACTGGTAGCCTTATCGTGATGAAGTTTTCCTCTTTGAAAGCTCTGTGGATAAAGAATGGTATTTCCTCTTTACATATAGGAGTTAAAACATTATTTTGGTAATATCTAGAATTGATTTTAACATTCTTTTCAATTTTTTTAACTTTAATTTCCCATTGTACGAGAAACCATCATTAATCATGAAACCTTTACCGAACCTTTTCTCGGATCCTTGAAACCAAGTTTGTAAGTCTTTTGCTGCACTTTCGCAATAGGAAATTTACCTTTATTTGTTACAGTTGTTTAAAGAGATTTATTCCATGCTACATCAATAGTCACAATAAATTTCCATCTGTCTCCGGCTAAGTGATTTTTCCAAAAAATGTCTATACTGTGATCTGAACTCAGCCATGTATATAGGCAAAAAGGTGGCGAGCATTATGTTTTTTGTTTTTCTTCAGATTCAGATCTTTGTTTATTACCTTGTTCGGTGGCGTCGCTGGTAAATAGGAATTGGGTGAGGGGGGGGGACGCAAGCGTGTAGCAATAATAGCCAATTTCTTTCTTTTTAAAAAAGTTTTTTTTTTAATGTACTGGAGACAGCAAATCTTCTAAGTGTATTGAATAATGCATTGCAATAATTTTTATAAACGTATCGCAATTAGTTTGCAAAATTAAGAAACTGACAACTTTTACTTACGTTTCTAGGTACAAACTACATAAAACGTAGGCAGACATCGTATATTAATTTATTTGTATTGAAAAAAATGCAAATCACGAAAAGTGTTGTAGTCAGAAATATGGAAGGTCAGAAATATTGGAGGGGACATATCCCCGCCTTCCTGCCCCCGCCAGCAACGCCCATGACCTTGTTTATAGTTTATACAGAGATTTGTAACAACTTGGCGATTGCTCTTTGAGTCAGTGAATTTTCTTTAAGAACAGAGACCTTACTTTTGAAATAGTCGTAAAAGCACGTACGTCCTTTGGATTTTCGTTTGGTGTTATTTTTCCTGTCAAAAGCAATGCGTGACGATTTTTCTTTTTATCATTAATAATATTGCTTATTTTACATTTAGAAATGCTAATTTCATTATTTTCACAGCCTTTTTTTTAATTAGAGAATACGAAAATTTTTCTTTGTAATGACCAAAAACATGCCTTTCTATCCACAGCTTTTTTACGTGCGCCATTTTCTTAGCAGACGATATTTAACCACATCAGATGTTTCTTTCGTGTTCATCTAACACCCTGTTGACGGTTTCAATTCTTTGAACTTCTTTTATTTTCTGTAATTTCTTATTAAAAACGTTCTAGAAATGTGTGAACATTTTTAGAACGTTTTTTTGAACTGTAATTGCTTATCAAAAACGTTCTAAAAATGCGTGAACATTTTGAGAACGTTTTTGATAAGAAATTGCGTGTTGTACGTGAAGGTTGCGTTTAAGCTGTATCTATTTCACAAAGATAACATCAGAGTCTCTTCGTGAAATTTTTCAATTTAGTGAACTCTTCGTGAAGAACAGCTATGCACACTTATTTTCTGAACGCTTTGTAAGCATACGTATTATTCTCTTTTTTAGCTTTTCTTGCTTTTTTCATTACTATTTTGAAGGGGTGGATTCTCATTTTGACAAACAACTACTACACTTAAAATGATTAAAGCAGTGCTCTCTCTCTCTCTCTCTCTCTCTCTCTCTTGAGACTATCTATGAAGTGTTTTTTCAGCAGCTTCCTATGTATGCCGAAATAAGTAAGAAAGGCGCTCAAGAATAAGATTTTAAATGCATTCCTTACCCCATCTTAATTTTTTTAGCATATAGGACAGCAAACCACTAGACGTACCAGTACAATGTCATGAATATGCAAGTGACATCTTGCAGAGCCAATGCGAAAGGTTGGAAACCAGCATTTCTTTTTCGATGTCAAGAGCTGTTGTATACTTTTTCTGGTGTTGCAGTAAAGTCATTTTGATACTTAAGTAAAGCAAACTCCCATGTACTAAAGCGCATTTACGTGCATATTTGACTGCACTGAATCTTTACTCACACTTCAGACATGTTACGTAACTCCCTACTGTTTCTCTATGTCGAGTATATAATTGCATTGAAGTCCATATTCGTCATAATAATTTTATTTAGCTAACTTTCATGCCACGCGAGATACTTAATTAAAGAAAAAAATCTTGCGTCTGAAAATATGATAATTTTGCAGATGCAACACTTTTCACGAAAGCAAGATAAGGGATAGTTTTTGTAATTTGCTTAACGCAAAAATATTTTCTGAAGTTTCCTACTACTTAAAAGCGCCATGACGGGTTTCACCTTGTAAGACACATGTTACAAGGTAAGTCAGTACTCAAGATATTAAGTCCAGTTTCAATTTGAATAGTTTTTGTAATTATACATGTAAATATATAAATACCCAGGCTGACTCTGTCTGTCTCTTATGCACCTCTCCTCTCTCTCTCTCTCTCTCTCTCTCTCTCTCTCTCTCTCTCTCTCTCTCTCTCTCTTTCTCTTTCTCTCTTCCTCTGTTCTCTTTCTTTCTCTCTTCCTCTGTCTCTCTTTCTTTCTCTCTTCCTCTGTCTCTCTTTCTTTCTCTCTCCTCTCTCTGTCTCTCTGTCTCTCTCCTCTCTGTCTTTCTCTCCTCTCTCTGTCTCTCTCTTCTCTCTGTCTTTCTCTCTTTCTCTCTCTCTCTGTCTCTCTCCTCTCTCTGTCTTTCTCTATTTCCCTCTCTCTGTGTCTTTCTCTCCTCTCTCTTTCTCTCTCTGTCTCTCTCCTCTCTCTTTCTCTCTCTGTCTCTCTCTCTCCTCTCTCTTTCTCTCTCTCTCTCTCTTTTTCTCTCTCTGCATCTCTGTTTCTCTCTCTCTTTCTCTCTCTTTCTCTTTCTCTCTCTCTGTAATTCTGTTTGTCATGAGCAACTACATGGCAGTTGCTAACAACAGAGTTTTGATACAATAAAAAAGCGTTTCGACACAATAAAACAAGCATTTTTACGATATAACAGAGTTCCATTCCCAACAGGAATCACTGCTGTTTTACTGAAAAGTGGAAGAAAAACTCAAGGAGGCTTTAGGCTTTCTGTTATACTACTGGACACTTCTTTCTCAGAAATGTGAGCCAATTTATCAAAAATAGAAGCGCACCAAGTTTCGCACATTAACGTCTATGAAACCTCCATGTTGATTAAACATGGACTGCGCTCTATTGATCATCTGCGCGAGTTAGTGTAAAGTTAACAATCGTTTAGTGGAAAAGTGATATCATTGGAGAACACTTCAGACAAACAATATAGTCGTAGCACGAGAAACAAGAATTGATATCCTCGAGTGCTGTATTAAATACAGTGCACTGTGGAAGCATTACCCTAAACTAGAACATTGAGAACCAACATGCAGAGCGGGTAACATGATAAAGTAACATAACGAATAATTGTTCAACGTTGGACAAAATAATGTACAGAAGGGTCCAGATGTACCTTGGTTCTCACTAGACGTTCCTCCAGAAATACACTATCTACCAACAAGTAATTGGACACCCATGCAATCGACGATATCTGCGGTCCTGATACACGTCACGGCCGCCGCCGTTAAATATCGTGTGGGAAACGACAATGCAACCAGTCGCATGCAAGATGCCACGCAGTTCAGAGCTCTCTAATTTCGAGAAAGGTGTAATCGTCGGGTATCACAGAAATGGCCGATCCATACGTGACATATCCAGCGAGTTGAAGTACCCAAAATCGACAGTGGCCTACGTGGTTGGCAAGTGGAAGATGAAAGGTGACTTTCGGAATGTGCCCCGACCCGGCAGACCCACAAAACTGGGAGTTAGAGATCAACGGGTGCTGGCCAGAGAAATTCGGAAGAACCGCACCAAACCGATGGGCCACATCCGCGAGGAGTTTCAACAGGCATCCGGGAGTGTACTTTCGATGAATACCATCCGTAAGGAAGCCCATCTGCTGGGTTATCATGGACGTGCTGCCGCCCACAAACCTTTGATCACCAAGTCCAATAGCGCTGCTCGGCTAACGTGGTGCAAAGAACGTCGACAGTGGACCGTTGAACAGTGGAAACAGGTTCTCTGGAGCGACGACCGTTCGGATGGCAGGATCTGGGTTTGGCGTCTGCCTGGAGAACGCCTCCTGCCGGAATGTATTGTGCCAACTGAAGTTCGGCGGCTGTTTAATTATGCTATGGGGGTGTTTCTCCTGGTATAGCACAGGGCCCTTGGTCGCAATTCCTGGTAGACTCAACGCCGAGACCTACTGCACCATTTTGGATGACCATGCGCTGCCTACGTTGTGGCAGTGTTACGGGGTGGACCTATGTTACTTTCAGGATGACAATGCCACCTGTCATGTTGCGAGGTCCACCATGGCTTGGTAAGGTGACAATGGGGTTAATCGAATGGACTGGCCTGCGCAGAGCCCGTGCCTTAACTCTATCGAGCACCTCTGGTATGAGTTGGAGCGTCGACTTAAGGGGTGCCCACCCCCCGTCCGAAATCGGTGAAAGAACTGACCTGTCTTTTCCAAGCCGAATGGAAGAAAATACCGCTATCCGTCGTACAACGCCTGGTTGAGAGTATGCCCCGGAAGGTTGCAGCTGTAATCGCCGCTCGTGGAGGCTCCACCAACTATTGAAAGTGAATAAACTTCGTTTTTCTTTGCTTTTTCTGGTGTCCAATTACTTGTTGTTAGATAGTATATTTTTGGATGCAAATCTCATCGACAGCATTTACGGACAAAATGTGAACAAAATACCTCTCGAAGAAGTGGTGAAATGCGTCATTCTTACACTGATAAACAAAAAAACTCGTAACATGAATAGACAAATTGTAGCTAACCTGCCAGGAGAGGTGGAAATATATTTCAGTGCCGACACAATCGCCTCCGAAAATCCCAATGATGCAGCTAGTTTTTCTCCTGAGTTTCTTCATTAGCTAACCATATCAATTCAGTCGCCGCATACTTTAGTGCTCAAAGTCAGAGTTATCATAATTCTGCTAATGAACCTAGATTAAAAGAAAGTCTTCTGTAGAGGAAATGCCTTTTTGCATCACAGCACTAGGCAGAAATATAAACGAAGCTGGAAATTGTGATGGTCCAGTGATGATTTGTCACCGAGTGTTGGAAAATTTATTTTCATTTTAAAGTATCGTAAATTCCAGATAATACCTGCTTACCCTATGACAATCAAAAATATCAGGGACAAACTTTCGAACACATTGGCATCTATTTAGATGAACCTATATTTTCTCATGGCTAACTTTACATACCATTCATTGTCAAGATCCAGAAATCTGCACAAAATCAAGATATACCTAAAAAAATGTCTATCGCAAAATCTTCCAAACCCCGTAGAAAATATATTTTTAGCACATTTATAGAAACTGAATAGTAAATTTATCAGCACCGGCAGTTTAACATGAAACGAAATAATTTTTTTAATCACCTTAGTTTAAATTTGTTGTTTTAGCTGGATAACAGGAAAATGTTTTGTCATAGCTTTTGACCCGTGAGTGGCACGGGTTGTCAGCTAGTTTCTTGATGGTATTAATATAATGAAGGGTTAGCGTTTTGTGGAAGAAGTCAGTTTTCGAAATGGCAACATCTTTGCAGTTCACGCATCAAGGTTCCGATGAGATTTAATTTAATGTTGAAGTGCAGAAAGATTATAACCAACCCAGCGGCGGGTTTACCTTTTGGCCAACCTGGGCGGTGGCCCTGGTTGCTTCATATTGAGGGGCGCCCAAACTTTGGGAATATATGTGACCAAAGCTGTTTTACCTTATTACTGAAACAAACAAACAATTGGTAATGAAATGACATTTTGCGTTTCTATAAATAAAACTGAGTAGCATAATACAGTTAGTATTATAATTGTACTAGTACTCTTTCAATTTATTTAATTATTTATCAAAACTGTCAATGAACTCTGAAACAAGTACAACCGACAGGGCGACGAGAATTATGGGATAGGGTAAGTTTAGAAAGATAGCAAAGTTACTTCTCCTTGGCAAATTCGAACTCGAAACTCAAAAGAGAGGGACAGAGTGGGAAGATGGCAGTTCTTTAACTCGCTGACAACAGGGCTTGCGTGGAAGGTTTGGAGACTGGAGCTAATCGTTCTTTACAAGGCATTTTAACAAATTTAAGATAGACAGTGGAAAGCCCGAAATCTGAACGGTACGCCCCATGAAGTATATTTCTGTAAGATCAAGGCCACCAGGCAGGGACGGATAGAGTCGACGAAAGCATACCGGGAATTTTAGTCTTGAGGTCCACTACAGAAACACACGTGACCATAGGGAAACACTACATAAATTCCTTCATGAAAAGGATTCTATTAACTCCAGAATGAAATAGAACTGTTGAAATCTGCATTGTAAAACTAATTCAGTCGTGAACAAGTTTTAACAAACAATTTAAAAGTGGAAGAGTGTTAAAAATCCACTCATGATTGAATTCAGCATCAATCCATGCTCAAAACGGGATGCTGTACTAGATAATTAAATTTGATTGGTCACTGATTGCCTACTGCACAACAGTACTTGTATCACATGATTGAAGAGACGCCTTTTTGCGCTTTCTAACCGTAGGTTGAAGAAGCGTATATGCACCAGCTTTGTCCGTCTGTCTGTCCGCACGATAACTCGCGTTAAAATGGTTCGATTTCGACGAAATTTTAGTATGTGATAGGAGATCACCTGGGAAGGAATCATATTGAAAATGGGCTAAATGTGGTCAAAGGTCAGGATATAGGAGGAGATCCATTCCGTCGCCCTTATGCGTCATAACTTACGTAAAAATGTTTCGATTGAGACGAAACTTCATGATGTTGTTCCAGAGATGTATTAAACCGGTTCTGTTGAATATCATTGAAATGGGGTCAAAGATCAAGTCACAGGAGAGAGATTTATTCGACAACCATTATCCTCATAACTTGACTAAAAATGCTTCTATTGCGACAAAACTTTAGTGTGTTGTTCCGGAGGTATGCTGAACCAATTATGTTTAATATCATCAAAATGGGGTCAAATGTTAGGGCACAGAAGCGAGATGTATTCCACAGGCATTATCCTCATAACTTAATTAAAAATGATTATATTGCGACAAACCTTTAGTATGTTGTTCCGGAGGTATACTAAACCGGTTCTGTTAAATATAATCGAAATGGGATTAAAGGTCAGGGCACAGGAGCGAGATTTATTCCACAGCCAGTATCCTCATAACTTGACTAAAAATACTTCTATTGCGACAAATCTTTAATATGTTGTTCCGTATGTACACTGAACCAATTCTGCTTAATAACATCGAAATGGGGTCAAAGGTCAGGGAACAAGAGCGAGGTTTATTCCACAACCATTATCCTCATAACTTGAGTAATAAGTTGAGTAATGATTTCTGGTATGTTGGAAAGCGTATATCATAATCAATGCATTGCATGATTTTACTAACTTTTTAAAGTCTACTCATTATTTTTAATTATGAACTATCAGTTTGATCCAAGAACCAGTACCTGTAACAAGTCGCTGTTTTTTTTAAAGAAATGTGGGTGGGACACAGGTTTCGGAACATCTCTGCCGGAGAATCGCTTTGTGCTCTATGTCTGTACGTGGATAAGGGTGTGCGGATGATGTACCATCAAAATTGTTACTAGTGCCTCCTTCAAGATTACAGAAGAAGACTAGGGTCTACTAATGACCTTTTGGCTCCAACGACCATTAGTCGATCGACCCTAATTTAGGAACTGCTGGTTTCAGGAAGGAGAACTAGCGGTTCCTAAATTAGGGTCGGATCGAAGTGAGGCATCCCGAAGTTAGGTCCAGGATAGAAGTGAATCATGGGCAGGCAGACCACCCCATGCCTCACTTCGATCCCGGCTCCGACTCTGACAATTTTCCAGAAGCCTGCGTTTCTGACCACTCGACCACCGGACGCCACTTTATGGTCATGAAAATCGGTGTGGGAATATATCACTATATTAATAATATCGGTGTGGGCGAAATAGCAAGTCAAAAATACGTCAGATAGTAACACAGTTGAATTAGGTAATGGAATTATTTCACTCTGAACATCGTTCCATCCATATGAATTTGTAGGATCTTCCAGGACGCATTCATGAGAGCAGTTGATAACTTTATATTAATTCTATAAGGTTTTTTACTGTGAGTCCTATTTTGAGAGAACGGCTGAACGTAAAAATATGGTTGAGGTATCAAAATAAAGCTCTTGCCATGTAGATGTGCCAGTCGAAGAGAAAAATGAGATTGGGGCAAGGGTTTAAGCGTTGTGGGACGGCAAATTTCCCATGTAAAATCTATGGGAGAAGCGTGCGATTGACTCACGCGCTGTTGAAGGCGGAGGCATGGAGGGACTGAGATAGTCCGAAGCCTCTTTTTTTTTTTTTAGCCAACCGTTGCGCAAAACAACGCTAGCATGCATTGGTATCAAAGTTCTTCTCATCGGAACAGCGAACACTCTCGAAGACCTGATTGCGTTATGCCGTTTGACTGTGTGATGTATATATACAATTTAATATTCATTCGATCCAGTTTATTCTCGTAGATAAGACGTTTCCCATTATGTAAAGATGTAAATAAACATTCCGTTGACTATTTTTAGTGAAAATATTACGGGCTACTGCTTATAGCCCATTGAGTTGCTCACGGTGGTCGTTAAACCTTCAGTCAAAATAAAAATCACGAA
The DNA here is from genome assembly GCA_039090855.1 of Macrothele yani. NCBI lineage: Eukaryota > Metazoa > Arthropoda > Arachnida > Araneae > Macrothelidae > Macrothele > Macrothele yani. The sequence goes on along the minus strand of CM077002.1, from coordinate 104,041,646 downwards.
CCTGGACTATTGTCTTTACTGAAGTGGTTGAATGAGTTTGTCAATCGAATAAAGTTTACATTTGTTGTTTCATATGAGTTTATTCTTTTCGAAGAAACTAACCGTTGATTCCGACGGGTTTCGTCTAGTATTACCTTAATTTTCGTTTCAATGTGATGACAACCCACCGGACATTTTGTTTTTTATTTTTGTGTGTCATTTCCATCATGGGTACAATATAGTGTCCCTTTAAATAGACGGTTTCAGAATTAAATAAATATTTATAGCAAAACTACTCAGCAATTTGAATCGGCGGGAGTACCAAAGATGCTTCTTTGCTTTCTCCAAATGCAATAGCTCTAGCTTATCTGACGAGTTTTACGCTTCTGAGTTTAAATTCAGGGACGCCGCTGAAGTTAAGGCCAAATGTTACATCCGAAATATAGGATAGCTTTCATGGCAGTGTCTGTGGGAGCCACCAGGAGACTGAAATGTTCCCTTTTATTTCCCGAGGCACCAACAAATATGGATAGAGGCAGAAATAAGATGAACGAATCACCCAGCTTTTTTTTCATTAAACTACGCGCTCTACCCACCTCCATTTTTATTTTTCACACTTCTTTTTTGTTTTTTGCTTCTTCTACTTCATTTTGAGCTCCTTTCCTATTTGCATAAAAAAAGGAAAATGGCTAATTTAGTCCCGCTTCTTACCGTCTTAGACTTTGATCTTTTTAAGAAGTGGTAGATAAAGGCAGCGCAAGTGTAAAAGAATATTTTTTTCGTATTGCTGCTTTTAAACATTTCTGTTCGCAGTAACCATGAAACTGCATTAAATCAATTCAACATATTGCGGAAATATACTCCAGTCCAATCATAGACTTTTATTGTTTTAGTTCAGCGCTACAAACGAAGACATATTTTAATGAGCGAAATGTTTTTTCATTCAGTGCATACTAAGCATTATAATGGGGCCGGAGGATGAAAATGGAGAAGCGCATAGTTTCAGGTTTCATCTCGCCGTTTTTCAACGAGAAATAGAGACACCCTTTTTTTCTTGGAAATTTTTTTGGGGGAAAGTACCCCAATATTTTTTTTTTATTTGAGGATGATTTCGTCAGAAGAAGGTGAAAGAGGGAGAAACGGCGAAAGTGAGAGAACAAATTAGGACGAAGGGAAATGAAGAGGTTGAATAAGAAAGTGCCTGAAAGATAGAGTAGTTCAGAAGCGACAGAATGAGGAGAAATGGAAGATATTTAGGAAGCGAGGAATTATATGAATAAGAGCGACAACTTGAGAAAGAAGGACTGAAAGTAAGCGAGGAATTATATGAATAAGAGCGACAACTTCAGAAAGAAGGACTGAAAGTAAGCGAGAGAAAAATGTGAGGAAAGAGGAAGTGTTATAGAGCGGCTGAGAATGAAAAAACTGTACGAAGGGAGAGCCGAAAGAACACGTGTAAAAGGGAAAGAATAAGACAGAATGAAAATATAGAAGAAAAAGGAACAACAATGTATGTATATGGAAGAGAAGAGCACGTAAAGACATGAATGAAATAAGGAGAAAGGACACTCACACACATAAACACACACATACACAAGTGAGTGAAGGATAATTTTTTGTGAGAAATAAAACAGATGAGAGGGAAAGAATGGGAAAGGGAAAGAACAACAGAAACTATGAGTGAGAGAACATGGGACGAAGATAGCATGGGTGTAATAAAATGGTATTTTTGGCAGGTGTAATGAAATGGTCTTTTTGAGAAATGGAAAAAGAACACAAATTAGAGAATGATGATGAAGGAGAGAGTTAATGAGCCAGAGTGCTGAGAGTGAAAGCGAAATTGAAAAATGAAAGTAGCAGAGAGAGAGAATGTAAAAGAGAAAAGTGAATTGAGGGATTAAAGGAAAATGAACGAGAGGACGTAAATGAAAAAAAAAGACAGAAAAAAATGAGGAAAGAAAAAGAGATGGTGAAAGTGAGTGATAGAATGGGAAATAATGAGAACGACGAAAAGTGAGAGTGAATATTTATGATAAACAGCCAGGAAAAGAAACAGTATGAGAGATAAACACCAAAGAGAGGGAGAGAGTAAAAAAAAAAAGAAGGAAAACAGTAAACGAGGAGCGGCTGTAAATGAGGGAGTGGGAGAGCATGAATAAGTTAAACACAGAACAAGAGATAAGAAGAAAGAAAATACAAGATGATGGAAGGAATATCTTTTATGTGTGTGTGTGTGAGAGAGAGAGAGAGAAAGAGAGAAAGAGAGAGCACTGTGGTAACATGTAAATTCAAAAAACAGGATTTTTTAAAGAAACCAGTTCACCATCGCTGTACATCTAAATTTTCATACTGATCTGAAATATTTAAGTTCTGTCAAAAGAAAAAATTGCATTTGAATTGTAAATTTACTTTTGGAAATTAGAAACATACTTTTCCTGTTGACAATGGTGCATTCTGAAATTCAGCGCTTGAACACCGTTACTGTGTTCGTTTCGGAGTGAAGAAATGCTCCGATTAAAGCCAATTATTTATGCAGATTTCCTGTCCTTACAATTAAAGACTTTGGTGAAACATCAGATTTTAAATCTTCTGGATAGATTTTTTACATACTGATCCATATATCTCGTATGGAACCCTTAGAACCGGCCATCATTTTTCACATTATAAATGAAATATTTTATTTATAATGTGAAATTTTATTTATAATGTGAAAGAAAATTTAGTAGCATTCTTCTTGTAAGTATATTATATATACTTACAAGAAGAATGCTACTAAATTTTATTGAGTAATAAAATATTCTTTTCAATAGACAGAAATCTCACTCTCAGACTTGTTAATGATCAAACATTTGTTGGTATATGGAATAATACAATTAAATATTCGCGTAAAATAAAAGATTTTGCAAAAATAAAACTCGATTTCTTTTTAATGTTTGATTTTTAAAAGATTTCGTGTATATTATTTTTTAAACCTGTATTCAAAAGGAATTTTAAAAATCGTAATTAAATTTTTGTTCGAAAAATCTTTTTTGTTATTTCGCCTTCAGTTGTTCTTTCACGCAAAATGCAAACTCACACTTTTATCATTCAGAAAGGAATTTATTTGAAAAATGAGAAAATATATTCCATACGTGGTGGTGTCTACAATTATCCGGCGAAAAATGGATTCCAGATATAAAAGCGCGAAAGATTCCATCAGAGATATCGCTCTTTCCACGTTTAGCAACGCACCGCAACCGAAACAATTGTTATTCGGCCGCTGCCGAGGAATTGCATTCCCGGATCTCTCGATATCTAGCCGATCGCGTTAGCCTTACACCACGGTGGCCAAAAATTCACGGCGCTATGTGCGTTTTTCTGTCAGCATCTGACATTATAAATCCGTAAGATGGGCTCAGCTTCTGAGACGTCTCCATCTAGTGGGCATTAACGTCACTTGCTATATATTAATTATAGCAGTTAAATAAAAAGGTGCGTTGCTAAACGTGGAAAGAGCGATGTCTTTGTTTATTCACTGACGTGTTTGGAAGATTTTCACCATTACCATCGTTATACAAACTGATTTCTCCTTGAGGAAAAATAAGAAGAATAAGAAAATGTATGGATTGTTGAATTTCTTGCCTGCAGTCTCCGACATAGAATTAATTTTTACAGTCCAACTTCTAGATGGAAAAATCGCTTGTTCATTAGCTGACAGACAACAGAACAAAACAATAACATAGATATGTCCCCTGTTTTCCTTTTCTATTTGTTTGTTGTTGTTGTTGTTGTTGCTGTTTGTCAGAAAGGGAGAGAACTCATGCCTGTTAAATGACGTTACAAAATTCGGAAATGCCGTCAGAATTACCGTCTTCATCGGTAAAACAAACAGAACGACAAAAGTTGTTGCATTAATGTGTTTGTTTGTCGCACATACACGGTCGTATCATAATAATATGACCACCCACCTAATAATGGGAATAACAACCATTCGCCCGGATGACAGCAGCGAGACGGCGTGACATGGACGCAATGAGGCCCTAGAAGTTGCCCGAAGCACACGTGCCCATTCGGACTGCAGCATAGCACGGAGGTCCCGGAGATGACGTATTTGTTGGTCGGCACATCGAACCTGTCGATCTAAATAGTTCCACAAGTGCTCTATGGAATTGAGGTCGGGCAATTTCGTGGGCCAAGGGAGAACGAAGACATCGCTGTCGTGTTCCTGGAACCAGTCACGCACTCCCTTAGCGATATAGCAGGGAGCATTGTCTTGTTGATAGACACCTTCTTCATCAAGGTAAACATCCATTATGAAGGGATGCATGTGGTCAGCGAGGATAGACAGATAGCCATTGGCATTCAGGGACCCATCCAGTGGTACCAGCGGTCCCAGTCATACCAGGAAAACATCACCCAGACATGCACACTGCCACCGCCGGCATTTACTTGACCGACAAGCGTGTCCGGGTGTTGGTACTCGTGTGTCTGACGTCATATCCGCCACGTCGCGTCACTTCTGTGGAGTATAATCCTCGATTCGTCGGAGAAGGCAACCTGTTTTCACCCTTCCACTGTCCAATGACGGCAGTCCCATGAGAACTGCATGCGTCGTTGCCGATTGACCTGACTTAGCATGGGCGCCTTGATGCAGCGCATCGTCGACTCCGGAGACCCATGCGTAACAGGGTTCGCTCTACTGTTATCTAGGATACGTACGTGAGTGCCCCAGCGTTCATTTGCGTGTTAGATTGCTGCACTGTTGCGCGTCGATTGCCCTTTACCAGTCGACGAAAGCGACGTTCTCCTCTGGGGTTTATGGCCTTTGGGACTCCACTGTTATGACGCCGGGAGGTACTCGGTGTGCCAGTGGTCCATTCCCTTACTACAGTACCTCGCGCACAATCCACGAAGTCTGCTTTTTTATGAAATGCTTCTACTCTTGGCGCGGTGAAGTCTGCTTTTTCTGAGATGCTTCCACTCTTGGCGCGATGAAGTCTGCTTTTTCTGAGATGCTTCCACCCTTGGAGCCCAATGATCATTCCTTTTTGAACGTCAATCAGATCACTACCTCTTCCCATTGCGCTCACGTTATGCACTATGGTTCATCTCTCCCGGCCGACAGCTTATATCTCCTATTGGTTGACCTTGTCACGTGCACTCTGTGACGCGCCTGGGCGAGTTCACATCCATTCCGGGGTTAGTCATATTATTCTGATACGACTGTGTATGTACACATGCTTTCAAATGTTACAAAACCTGATTCAATAAAGAAAAGAACGATATTTTCGCTGATGACAGTTTTAATGCGGTATGGTATGGATTGAAAGAGATATACAGCTAGGGCATAGTCGATGACAATGGGGGACAGAGGCAAACAAGTCGTTAACAACATGTAACAGGTAATTCGCGATAGGATTGATATCAAAGGATTAATAAAGGGAAGGGTTGTTGAAAGTTTGCGAAGTCCTCCTTGTGTTAATTTAATTAATCGAACATATTCGTGATGCCACGGGAAATGGTGCGTGGTAGTTCTGGAGGCATTGTGATCGATGTAAATAGCATTACAGCATGACGTTGTACCCCAGAAAACAGAAACAGTTTGGGACGTTACATGACCAGTCAACAATATAAGCGGATCCAACCAAAATCCAACTCGTACACTAACATCAGTTCCACTGGCTTGGGCTGTTGATTGCAGGTCTAGTGGGTACGTGTCTTCGATAAACTTGAGCTACAGTCTCAATCCGTCGGCATAGTAAAACATCTTATAGCTACTTTTTTTCTGATAACGTTTTCTTTTTCCGTAGGCTCACTGTGTAGTCACGCAGTGAGCCAATGGGAATGACATACAAGGTATTATTTTTGCCGCCCCTGTGTCCGAAAGATCTGAGACGCTGGAATCTGGCCATTCTTTGGAGATGGGACCGGGTTTGGATTCTGGATGAAACAAGCATGGGGTGTTTGTCCTCTGTCTCTTTCAAGGAACCAGTGACCCTAAATTAGGGACGAGCGACTGCTTGTAACCCTCAAAGTTCTCATGATGGTCATTAAAACCCGAAACAAATACACTATTCCAATCGTATCCGTTTACTTCTCACCGACAGTAGCGGCTATCAGATGAGAGAGTAACAGGCTATACCAAAATGCTTCAAATTACTTCTCACAATGCGTGTGGAAACATTGTTTTTCTTGCCTATATTAAACACCGAAATAGTTTCAGCTTAGATGCATGCCGATTCCGCCGCATACTGTGCGAAATACTTGAGCCGAAGATCCAAATTTTACCCTAGGACATTCCTGATGCGCCTCTGTTTTAGGGAAATGGGGGGGGGGGGGGGATTCTGTTACATAAAGGCCTCTGAGACAGTAGCTTGGAAGTGGCCAAGTGATTTTTATGGTCAGACCATCTTCTCCAACGCCAGTAATCATCCTGTAATATTTAAATGCAACACTGATGTTCACGGATATATTCTGTAAATTCCCTAATTTTCTGGCTGGAGTATGAATATTTCAGTCAAAATTTGAACTTCTTTCTTTTATTTTTCGGCATTCTTATACATTTCCATGAGTGGGGACACAGAAAGGGAAATAAGCAAAAACATGTCTAAGAACGTTAGTCGCTTCTCGTTACGTTTCTTTTCCTATTTTTAATATCTATGACCTTGCAAATTGCAGGTAATATCAAGACTTGAATTTATGTTCTTCATGCGGTATCTTGAAAGTACACTGTGCATGCAAGAAGTCATTAAGTTCCAACGCGACTCTCCTGTAATGGTTGTTCTCGCTAATTTAAGCTTATCTCCCGTGTTCTTTTTCCATATACGAATCCAACCGGATGTCTTTGACTATGTTTGAAACCAAAACATAACGAAAAGATCTCTTAAGATGGTACACCTGTGTACGTAAGATAGGAGACATGTTTCTTTTACGAAAGTCACGCTACATGCATGTATGCTCAGTTTCAAGATTTTAGGCTGCACGGAATTCTTAAATCATGTGTGACGGAAAGGATAAGTTCGCAAAGAGGGAAGTAGTCAACATGAGCTCTCCGCACACTGAACACACGGTTCACGAAACAACGTTGGAAACAAAATTGTTTGGAGTTTTTCAGAATACAGCTCACATGCGTATGGATACCTTTTAAACTAACAGTGAGTATGAATGTGTGACATTATGTAATATTTAAAATTAAATAACTATAATAAAATGAGAAATTTGCCTAGATGTCTGATCTTCAAGAAAGGGCACACTTTCAACTATGTGACAAAAATGTGAGGTAAGCCAGTGAAAACAGGATGCAAATTAAATATGAATTCGAATGGAATACTACGCGTCTGACCTCTTCATGATTGACTAACTCATCAGAGAAGCCAAATCGTGGGCTGCTCACGTTCTTTGTTTAAACCAATGGAGTTCTGAGTTTTGCCATTTTCGCTGACTGAGAGTTATTATTCCGAAATTTACCAAATGAAGTAGAATTAACAATTAAAGCGGTGTTAAAAGATAAACGTTATGTAAAAGTGGGATTGGTATTTTTCACTTTATGAAAAGGAATTACAACAGGACCTGCTTGTACATCGAGATCTCCGAATTAACGAGCGAAACAGTAAGTTTTGTTTGGTATAATGTTAATTCAAAGCAAATTTAATCGGTTTGAACGAACAAGATTTAATGAAACCCAGATTTAACTAGGGAGAAAAAAGATATGATCAATTTTAACAAGCGAAACAACAAAATTTAATGGAGTTTCATATTTAACGTGGCACAAAATATCTGCATCGCACTGTCCTGGAATAGAGGAATGTAATGGAAATGGTGATATACAGGACGAAATTGCAACAGCGCAGTGCAATCTTTGTGAGGTAGTGGAAGAATATTGATAGAAAAGCCAATGGGAAGGGAGTACACAAATGTTCAACAAGCGAGTTGTGCAAAAAAATATCCAACCACTCCAAAAGGCTATGTCATACGGGTATCACCTCACCACAGTTGAAAACAGACATGCTCCTACTAGGCAATGCGAGCATGGGGTGTGGTTCACGCAAATGTATTAAATGAATTTCTGGGTGATGATTGGCAGACAAGAATACGGGAGTAATGGAATAGGGATGTGGACCGAGAGCAGTAGTGCAGTTCCGAAAAAAGAAGTGGCCTGCCGATCCGAAGAACTGCCCAGGCGTTAATGAACTCCAGCAGGTATGCAGGTGGGTGTAGTGGGCCCCCAGCAAACCCTTGAAATCGAATATGACGCACCGATGGCGCAGAGCTCTAAGCGCTAGCTTCTGACCATTCGTCCGAGATGGGTCCAGGTTCGAATCCTGTGAGGCATGGATACTGTGTTTTTCTTACGGCATAGGCTCTCTCCCTTCTCTGGAACCAGTGGTCCTAAATTAGGGCTGGGTGACTGCTTAAAGCCCACTGAGTTGCTCACGGTGGTCATTTAAACCCCAATCAAAAGAAGAAAAAAGAAATCAAATAATATATATATATATATATTCGATTTCTTCTTTTGTTTACCCACAATGAGGGTTGGGTCATGTATATCATATATGTATTGTTAATTAAAATTAAAATTAAAATTTAATTTTTACCTTTTCTTGGTTTAGAAGGTGTTTTTAATTTTGTGAGAGTCATTAGTACTTTATATGCATATATATGACATAGTAGAAACCCATGTTCAACCAGGTCTTTGTAGAGATGAGTTGTGCTTTGCTGGTCATTGATAAAGCTAAAGCTCAGCATTTTCAAAATGTTCTGCATTTTTGTTTTTTTCCCTGCTTGTATGCATAGCAATTTTTTTTCTCCTGTTGTGGCTCTGTTTATGTATATATTTTATTATATATGTTGTTTTGGGTATATATATATATATATATATATATATATATCATCATCATCATCATCATCATTGTCAACCATTATCAATCCACTGCTGGACGAAGGTCTCCCCAAGTTTCCTCCACAACGGTCTGTCTTGTGCCAGTCTCCTCCATGTCACCCCTGCATACTTTCGAATTTCATCCACCCATCTCCTATGTGGTCTTCTTCTGGGTCGTTTCCTGTCCCTTGGAATCCAATCTAAAATTTCGGCTGTCCATCGATGATCTGTCCTTCTGGCAGTATGTCCAGCCCATTGCCATTTCAGGGATTTAACTCTGATCATGATGTCTTCCACTCTTGTCATTTTTCGGATCCACGAGTTCCTCTTCTTATCTCTCCTGGTTACACCAAGCATGCACCTCTCCATGCTTCTTTGAGTTGTCTGCAGCCTTTGTATGTCTCTTTTAGTTAAGGTCCACGTCTCTGCACCATACGTAAGCACTGGAAGGATGCATTGATCAAACACTTTTCTTTTAAGACATAATGGCATATTGCTCTTGAAAATTATGCTGTTTCTTCCAAAAGCTCTCCAGGCAAGTTTTGTACGCCGATTAATTTCTTCATCAATGTGACCCTCACTTGATATCTGCTGTCCAAGATAAACGTACGTGTCTGTTATCTCCAGCTTTTCTCCATCAATCGATAAATCTTCATTTCTTGTAAAAGCATTGAACATCACTTTTGTCTTCTGAAAGTTCATTTTTAATCCCACTTCTTTACTCTTGTCAGCAAGTTCCTGGATCATACTCTGCAGCTCTGATGGGGTAGTTGCAAAAATGACTACGTCATCAGCAAAACGAAGGTGGGTTAGATAATCTCCATTAATCTTTATCCCCTTGTTTTCCCAGCTCAGCGACTGAAAAACACCCTCCAATGTGGCATTAAAGAGCTTCGGAGATATGGTGTCACCTTGTCTCACTCCCTTTCCAATTTTTACGTGTGTTGTATTTTCAAACAGCCTAATCTTTGCACTTGCATTTTCATAGATGTTATTAATAATATTAATGTATGCATCTTCAATACCGCAGGTTTTCAGAGCCATTGTAACTGCTGATGGTTTCACCGAATCAAAGGCTTTTTCATAATCGATAAAAGCCATGCACAATGGAAGTTCATATTCCCTCGCTCTTTCAATTAGTTCTCTCAGCACGTGGATATGATCTATTGTGCTGTAGCCACTCCTGAATCCAGCTTGTTCTCTCGGTTGAGCCATGTCTAGTGCTACCTTCAAGCGGTGTGAAAGAACTTTAGTGAAGATTTTATAAACTACTGATAGGAGGCTGATAGGTCTGTAGTTTCCGAGATCCTCAATGTCACCTTTCTTATGTAGCAGGATCATTGTAGCGGTGTTCCAATCCTCAGGAATCTTTCCTTCATTAAGGCATCGAGTGAAAAATTGGGCGAGTACTGTTTCGATTTCTCCACTTGCTTCTTTTATGATGTCTACAGTAATTCCATCTTCTCCTGGAGCTTTTCCTCGCTTCATGTTCTTGATTGCATGTGCAACTTCTGCTGGAAGGACTGGAGGAACTCTGGTACTGGTATCTTTCATGATGTCTGGAGTGCATATATCATCCCTTTCATATAATTTGGAGTAGAAATCTTTCACTCTTGTCAAAATTTCGCCTCTATTTCTTGTTACAGAACCATCTTCTTTTCTCAGTGCCATAATCTGTTTTCTTCCCTTACTGAGATGTCCCTTTGCTATCTTTAGGCTTTGGTTGTTTTCAATTGCTTTCCTCACTAGTTCACAGTTGAATTTCCTTACGTCTTCAGTGATACTTTTTCTTACTGTCTTGCATAGCTCTATATATTCCACTTTGGAAGTCACATCTTCTTTAGTTGTCCTCATCTCTCTTCTTTTTGCATCAACATTTTGGTTTTTCCTGATAATTTGTTCACATGCAACTTGTTCTTAGACCCAGCTAATTTTGTTGCTGTTTCCATAAGAGCTTTGGTTACTTTTCTGTTAACTTCAGAGATGTCCACTTCTTCCGATGTTAGGCCTTCTAAAGCAGAGAACCTGTTCTTCAGTTCTAACTTGAAGGTATTATGGTGTTTTTTAAGGTTGGTTATGTCAATAGATTTTGTTTGTCTTATGAGCTTGCCACGTTCAAGTTTAGTGTTGAGGTGCATCTTACATCTCACCAATCTATGGTCACTACCTGTGTTGAACTTGTTTAGCACACTGCAGTCTTCTATGACGAATTTTTTGTTACACATAATAAAATCAATTTCACTTGTCGTCCCATTTGGATGTCTCCATGTCCATTTCCTGTGTGGCTTTTTCTTGAAGAAGGAGTTCAAGATGAAAAACCCTTCTGCCTCTGCAAACTCAACGAGAGTATTTCCACGCTGGTTTCTGTTGCCATGACCGAATTTACCTACTGAAGTTTCATTCTGTTGCCGTTGCCCTATTTTTGCATTGAAATCTCCCATAATTATTTTCAAGTGCTGCTTACCTTTATTATTTAGATGACAAATTTCCTCATAAAATTCTTCAATTTCTTCTTCAGGATGACTTGTGGTGGGTGCATAAGTTTGAATAATCTGAGCCTGGTATCTTTTCGAGAGTTGGATAACAAGTCGTGTAGCTCTGTCAGAGGAACTTTCAACTTCTACAACTTTATCCTTCAGTTTCTTGTTTATTATAAATCCAACATCACTAGTTCTGCCAGTATCTGTCCCACGATAGTAGAAGAGATATCCACTTTTCAGTTCGATGAGATCTTCTCCTTTTCTCCTTACCTCACTTAGCCCCACGATGTTCCACTTGATCCTTTGTAGTTCCTCTTCCAATTCAAGAAGCCTTGAATCAGAAGATAGGGAGCGTCCATTGTAAGTAGCCAAGGTCAGCATCAGATGGCAGCCCTAGTCCGGTCCTCCGGGGATTCTTAGCACCCTCTGCCTTCATGTCGCACTGGCCGCTGCCTTGGCCAGGTACATTCCAGCTGCCGGAGACTGAGGGCCAAGATTTAAGTTGTGGAATCATTTTGGAGGGGTTTGGCCATAACTCACCACGCTGGCCAAGCGGGTTGGTGAGTGTGGGATAGAATTTCCTCTGATCCCGATGGTATAGTTATACCGCTATGGGCGGTCGTCAGAGCCCCTTTAGTGGGAACAGGATGCACCACGAGAAGGCGGGGTTGACATTTGTCAAGGAGAGGCTGTGATGTTACGCATCACCTGACCTTGCATCCCATATATATATATATATATATATATATATAACCAAAACAACATATACAGGGTATGCCATATAAAAGAGGCCCGAGTATAATGAACGACAACAGTCAGGCAATGTTACTATACATGGTAAAGGATAGTTGAAATGACAGAAAACAGGAGTAATTTACCTGCATTTACAACAATTGCTGAAAGTGCTGTCCTCCGACATCAAGACACAGCTGCATACGACGGAACATGTTGTTCGTAACGCGCCGCAACTCATCGGCAGTAATCTGGGCTATGGTATCCGTAATGTTCACGTTTAATTCATCAAGGTTGTGCGGATTAGTTGCGTACACTTCCCGTTCAGTGCTTCCACGCATAAAAGTCACAGGTGGAGAGATCGGGTGATCTGGGTGACCATAGTCCCTTCGATACAGTTCTGTCCTCCCCAAACACTTCATGCACAGCACGTAGACTGTTCCGCGCAGTATGCACGGTTGCACCATCCTGCTGAAAGAAAGCATATGTTCGTTCTTCTTCTGTAAGTGCGGCAACAAATGGGTTGAACAGTTACTGAACATAGCGCTCCGAGTTAATGGTGTTAGTGAAAAAGTATGGGCCGACTATCCTCTTGGCAGACACAGCACACCAAGCCGTTATCTTTTGGTCGTACAGAGGAGTCTCCATTGTCCGTCTGGGATTTGTGTCGGTCAAATCCTGCTGTTTTGCGCATTGACATACCCGGACAGATGAAACCCTGCTGCATCTGTCATGTAATAATGTGTTGGGTCCATTTTACCGCTGAAAATGGTCTCCTGAAAACACTTAAAATATTGCATCCGTTTTGCATAATCAGGAGTTTTAAGTTCTTGGAGCGCCATGATTTTGTACGTCCGAAAATGCAAATCCACCTTAAGTATGCGTCGGCATGAAGTGACAGATATTCCCGTTGCAGACGATAATCTGCGAATAGACTTCCGAAGGCTTTGTAACATCATTGTGCACATATCCTTGATATTGTCTTCAGTACGAATTGTCTTGGGTTTGTTTCTTTTCACGTTGCACACCGTGCCGGTTTCACGAAATTTCCGCACTAACTTCTGTATCACTGATTTCGCCAGTGCTGCACAATGTGGAAATTTTTCTGTAAAGAACTCATTTAAAACCGTGTATGATTTATTTCTGAAATACTGTTCTACAATAAAAATCCGCTGTTCCGTACTTAAAACCATTTCCGTTGCCTCTGTTCTCTCTTCACTTACACTTATGACCGCGTACCTACACTGCTCTGGCTGTGACTAACCACTCCGGAGAATTCCTTTGCAGCTGTACTCGCAGAAACCGGTTGGAAATGGAACAAAGCGGTTTTAACTGGAAACCCACCAAACAACTTTAAACCGCCTAACAACGTCTGGCCACGATGCCTCTTTTATATGGCGCACCCGGTATAATAAAATATACGTATATGCAGTATATATATATATATCATCATCATCATCATTGTCAACCATTATCAATCCACTGCTGGACGAAAGTCTCCCCAAGTTTCTTTCACAACGATCTCTCTTGCGCTAGTCTCCTCCATGTTACCCCCGCATACTTTCGAATTTCATCCACCCATCTCCCATGTGGTCTTCTTCTGGGTCTTTTCTTGTCCCTTGGAAAACAATCTAAAATTTCGGCTGTCCATCGATAGTCTGTCCTTCGGGCAGTATGTTCAGCCCATATGGCAATGGGCTGAACATACTGCCAGAAGGACAGACCATCGATGGACAGCCGAAATTTTATTTGTACCTTGGCAGGCTCCTACATCCGGTCTGGCACTGTCAACCACTGCCAAATTATGGGGGAGGACGAGTTAATTGGAGAAGTACGTCAAGTAGTTAAAAAGCAGTCTAACGGTGCCAGGCACTACGAGATATTGTATATTAATCCCTTGAATTGTGAGATACAGGATATATCATTATAATCCCTTGAATTGTGAGATACAGGATATATCATTATAATCCCTTGAATTGTGCCTGTTACCTCTTTCGCCTTACAAGTGAATATTGAATTGAAAATATGGGTGCTGCTTTTTCTGCATGTTCGTCGTTAAGCAGCGCAACTCACGCAGTCGTGAAGTAGGAAATATCAAACTTTTATGAGTGACAACATGTCTAAGAGAAAATGGTCCGTAAACGACAAAGTGGCCATCATCATACAGCTAGAAAAAAGTGAAAAATTGTTGCCATACGTTATGATATATATGGATCTATAAATTTATGTGCATCATATCACGCGTGCATATTTTTACATGATGGGATTTTTCACTCCAAAACGGATTTAGCGAGCGCTGGGATTTAACCAGGATTTCCGTTATTTCCGAGCTCCTCGTTATAAATGGGCTCTATTGTATAAATAAACGGGCAGTAGTGTTTTTTTTTGTTTTTTTTTCATATTAGAAAGGAAATTTTTTTGACGAGCAAAAAGATTCCCTTTCTAATATAACAAAGGTGTGTATGTGTGTGATTAAAATTTCATTTAAATTCATTTAAAGTTTTTTTTTTGTTTTTCAGTGCAATTCGTAGTGATTTTTATAACTGGAACACGTGCATTCCCGATCTTCGACAATCCGAAGCAGTACGATATTTTAACACCGTAGAACAGTCAAAACTATGTTTTTATACTTGTTAAAAAGAAGAGTTATTCATACATATACATAGATTCTTATTTCGCATAAAATAAAACTTTCATACAGTAAAACAATTTACAGCACATAATAATAAAACAAATTGTTCACTACTATCGACTAACAATGAAATGTAAAACAAATTTCGCACTCCCATTGGCTATCTGTCAAATCTAAAATAAACTGCTCACTACTATAGACTATCAGTCAATTGCTCGTTTGTTTCAGTTATTCGGTCGGCAGCTGTTAACTTTGGCAAACTAAGACACAAAGGTAACTAACTTTCTCTTATACATTTTGCAGATAAGAGACTCTTATTTCATTAGCGGATAGTACATTACTCTAAATTTATTTTTTTCTGTAACCGTATTGGTTGTAACAATATTTTCGAGTTCTAAATGAAACGAAATAGTAAATTCGTCTAATTCCTTTGTCTATATTAAAAATATTCTTCTCTTTACAGCAAACGATCATAATACACAAATTAGAGAAAAAACAATTATCTCTTTATATCACATTACGCAATCATTATGTTATCGAAAACGTTCTGCAGCGAAAATCCACAAAAGTAACTGACATGTTAAATCATTTAACAGCGTAACCGGTCCAGTGTACTCATTAAATTAAAATACTAAGTGAAGCAAACGCTATACGATGTTCTTCCTGTTAACTGTACAATTTTATTGATACAATATTTTTGATCTTCTAAGTTTTCTTTATATAAGAAAAGAGAGAATTTTTTCATAATTGATACTATCTGTTGCAGGCTGAAAAATATGTCTACGATTCCTCTCCTGGATTTTTTACGGAGCATATCTTTCAAAGCCCTCATTTGAAGTATAATATGAACAACATCCTCATTTTTAGGATGACACATATGACTATGACATGGTCTTAATCAGGTTCGAGGTTTGCCAAGACCAGCGAGGGCTTTGAAAGATATGCTCCGTAAAAAATCCAAGAGAGGAATCGTAGACATATTTTTCAGCCTGCAACAGATAGTATCAATTATGAAAAAAAATTCTCTCTTTTCTTATATAAAGAAAACTTAGAAGATCAAAAATATTGTATCAATAAAATTGTACAGTTAACAGGAAGAACATCGTATAGCGTTTGCTTCACTTAGTATTTTAATTTAATGAGTACACTGGACCGGTTACGCTGTTAAATGATTTAACATGTCAGTTACTTTTGTGGATTTTCGCTGCAGAACGTTTTCGATAACATAATGATTGCGTAATGTGATATAAAGAGATAATTGTTTTTTCTCTAATTTGTGTATTATGATCGTTTGCTGTAAAGAGAAGAATATTTTTAATATAGACAAAGGAATTAGACGAATTTACTATTTCGTTTCATTTAGAACTCGAAAATATTGTTACAACCAATACGGTTACAGAAAAAAATAAATTTAGAGTAATGTACTATCCGCTAATGAAATAAGAGTCTCTTATCTGCAAAATGTATAAGAGAAAGTTAGTTACCTTTGTGTCTTAGTTTGCCAAAGTTAACAGCTGCCGACCGAATAACTGAAACAAACGAGCAATTGACTGATAGTCTATAGTAGTGAGCAGTTTATTTTAGATTTGACAGATAGCCAATGGGAGTGCGAAATTTGTTTTACATTTCATTGTTAGTCGATAGTAGTGAACAATTTGTTTTATTATTATGTGCTGTAAATTGTTTTACTGTATGAAAGTTTTATTTTATGCGAAATAAGAATCTATGTATATGTATGAATAACTCTTCTTTTTAACAAGTATAAAAACATAGTTTTGACTGTTCTACGGTGTTAAAATATCGTACTGCTTCGGATTGTCGAAGATCGGGAATGCACGTGTTCCAGTTATAAAAATCACTACGAATTGCACTGAAAAACAAAAAAAAACTTTAAATGAATTTAAATGAAATTTTAATCACACACATACACACCTTTGTTATATTAGAAAGGGAATCTTTGCTCGTCAAAAAAATTTCCTTCTTGTTCGTCTTCGTCGGATTAGGAGAGAGTTTCCACTAAGTTCGGATGATGTCATTGTTCGTCTTCGTCGGATTAGGAGAGAGTTTCCACTAAGTTCGGATGATGTCATTGTTCGCATTTTTCTCCGGATGAAGGTAGAGTTAGTGTTCTTTCGTCCGAGATGGGCGCAGGTTCGAATTCCGATGAGACATGGATGTCATGCTTGTCTTAAAGCACTGGCGCTTTCGCTTTCCTGTTACCAGTAGCCCTAAATCAGAGACTGGCGACCGCTTATAGCCCATCGATTTGCTCACGGTGGTCGTTAAAAAAGAAAGAAAGAAAGAAAAGAGTTAGTGCTTTTCGGATGAAAAAAAAAGGTGCAATTCACATTTCTTTCATCTGATTGTAGAGCACACATTTTTCTTCAGAAAAACATATACAGTAGAACCCGCTTTTAACGAGTCCGTACATAGCGAAATCACGGATCAAACGAACAAAATAGGAACTTTTGTAATATTAATTCAAAGCTAATTTGATAGTTCTTAGCAAACAAAGTATAATGAAACCCTCGAATTTAACGATTGAGAGAAAGTGAGAGAGGAAGAGAGAGAGACAGAGATAGAGAGAGAAGTTAGCATAATCACTTTTACCAAGCAAATAAAAAAAAACTTAAAAGAGATTTCATACACCGATGAGACATTACATTATGACCACCTACCTAATAAGATGTAAAAGCCTTAGCACGAAAAACAGCGGCCACTCGGCGAGGCATCGGTTTGATGAAGTGGAAATAGGTATCCTGGGGTATCTGGAACCAAAATGTCAACAGCAGGTCCTCCAGTGCTCAGCATCAGCTCCGATATTTTCGAGTCTCAAGTTCAGTTTATATTGCCCTCCCAGTTCTAAATTTGTGTTTTTCGTGTATCTAAAGGTCTAGTGCATCGTTTTGTTCTACTTTCCAATTCGTAAGTACGATATTTTCTTCATTCCAAGCTTTATTTACCTTCTGGTCGAGCTGGCCAGAAGAACTGCTGGGCGCCGCCATTAGTAATGACGGCTTCCGGTGGAGATGTCATGCTCGGTAGCCCTACTTCCACTCTTGTTGAAACCGGCGACGCTGCTTTCTCCTCATGGCGCTGTTCAACTGCCCTCTTCCGGTGCGTCATTCGGCACCTATTCTGCTGCTACCCAGTCAGACAGCTATTCTGATTCAGCTTCTACTGTGACTTTTACTGATGCAATGCATACCCACGATGACGTCACTCCTCCACCTTCCACAGCAGCTTGATTGCCATCGTCTTATTCTGCTGCTTTCTTTCTTTCTTTCTTTCATTGGAGGTTTAACGACCACCGTGAGCAACTCAATGGGCTATAAGCAGTCGCCCGTCCCTAATTTAGGGTTACTGGTTCCAGGGAAGGGAGAGAGCCAGTGCCGTAAGACAAACACAACATCCATGCCTGACCGGGATTCGAACCCAGACCCCTTACGGACGAATGATCAGAGGCCAGCGCCTTAGACCACTGCGCCACCGGGGCGGCTTATTCTGTGCAGCGACCTCTGCATCTGATCGCCAATCCCCGATTGTGTTACAGCAAGTCGATGCTTTGAAACTTCATGTTCGTCGCACCGGCAACTCCATTCATCTTCATATTCGCCGCCCCGGTGGCGCAGTGGTCTAAGGCGTTGGCCTCTGATCATTCGTCCGTAAGGGGTCCGGGTTCGAATCCCGGTCAGGCATGGATGTTGTGTTTGTCTTACGGCACTGGCTCTCTCCCTTCCCTGGAACCAGTGACCCAAAATTAGGGACGGGCGACTGCTTATAGCCCATTGAGTTGCTCACGGTGGTCGTTAAACCTCCATTCAAAAAAAAAAAAAAAAAAAAAAAAAATCTTCATATTCCGGTGTCATCTGTTCAAGCTCAAAAGTTCTCCTCGCATATGGCTTTAGGAGTTTTTTTTAAAGCCCTTCCCGATACCGAGTTGAAAGTTTATGCTACGGCAGTTAAGCAGCTTTTATCTCCGTCTGCTATTACTCATCTCTATCGTCGGACTCGGACTATTGTTTTTTATCTTTCTCAACCTGACCATGTGACCTCTCTTTTGCAGGTATTACTATTAATAATAACCTCTTGATGCCCAAACCTGTGATACAGCGCCCGGTTAACGTGTCGTTTTATCCGGTGCCACCTGAAGTCACAAATGTCATGCTCCTTTCAGTTATCTCATCTCTTGGTCGCGTTGCCGGGGACGTCGTAACCACTCGGCAGCGCCCAACGACTTCGCGGATCGCCATATTTACGGAGATCGTCGCATGGTGCCTGTCATTTTTTCTTCTCAGAAAGATATTGCAACTTTACCTACACAACTTATTGTCCATTGTCACGGTCAACGGAGACATATCGATCTCTTAACTGAGTTCCACTGCAGCAAGTGTAAATGCCTAGGGCATTTTTATAAAGAGTGTCCTGGACCTTCCTCTTCTTCTGGACCCTCTTCTGGATTAATGTCTGCATCAGTGCCTGTTGATACGCCCCCATCTGGTTCTCGTGCAGAGCCTGACTTACGTGCTCCTGATTTTACTGAAGCTCACTTTCCTCCTCTCCTTGGTTCTTCACCTGAACCGTTTTCACCTCCTTGCTCGATTTCTGAGCAGGACGCTTCTGCTCAGGTGGTGCTTTCTACTTCTCCTGGTGAGGCTCCCTCTACGGAGGTGGTCATGGTTACCATTGATTCATCGGCAACTGATCTTGATGGTTACTGCGATGCTTTAATGACTGTTCCGGACACTCCTGGACTGTTTCACCTTCCTATTACTCCTACTGCAGATCCCACCAGTGTGGATGACTTGGCCATTACTGATGAGACTGTTGTTGATTCCAGTGGCCGATACGCAAAACGTACCGTCTTCAAAGCTCCTAGTGCTCCAGCTAAACGTGGACGTCCACGAGTGTATCGCTCTCGCTCATCTTCTAGCACTCGTTCTCCTCCAGCGTCCCCCAGGGGGTGTAGCCTTACGGAAAATCCAGAGGAACTCGCAGAAGTTGCGCTCCAAGCGCGATTTGAACAGTTTTGTCAAGATACCGTTGTGCTCACTCGACCCTTTACCCATAGACAACTGTTTCGCCTATTTTCGCTCTTCCGGGATCCATCGTTTGATATGGCCTCTTACCTTTCTCACTCCACATTTCCTCCGGATGATGTTAATCGTCGGCTGACGTGTATAAGAGCTGACCTTGAGGCTCTTTGCAAGACTGACTGTACGTTCCTTTCTTGTTATCAACGGCTCTGTGAAATGGAGGACACCGCTCAACTTTCTGCTTCATTTCTTCGTCATTCCCCTGCTGACGAGTAGGACTTTTCCTGACTTATTACTTGCTCCTGGACTAGTCCTGCGTTTTTACAGCTTCTCTGGACTTTCCTTTCCTTCCTTATAGAACTTTATAGTACGTCATTGTAGGTAATTATCCCGGATCGTCTCCGGGCCATTTTTGTACGTATGTCATTTTCTGTTCTATATCTGCATCAGTGATTTTATCTTGTTACATGCATTCATCTGTAGATATTGTCATTCATTGTTCTTTTTTATGTTTTCATCGCCCGAGGTGCGATTGTATTATCATTTTCTGAATAAATTGTTGAACTCTTCCAGTTCCCATACATTTCGGAGTGGTGGTGGTTTAGCGCAAACACGCTTTTCCAAGTCGAACCACAAATGTTCGATTGGGTTCATGTCAGGTGAATTTGGAGGCCAGGGCATTAACAGAAAGCCACCAGCATGTTCCTCGAACCATTCCTTGACGATTCTGGTAGTGTGGCATGGCGCATTATCCTGCTGGTAATGGCTATCACCAGCAGTTGCCATAAATGGGAGATGGTCAGCAACGATATTCAGATACCTGACAGCTGTCAGGTATTGTGCTATTGGGATAATGGGGCTTAAAGTGTCCCAAGAAAACATCGCCCACAGCATGACACCACCGCCGCCGGCCTGTTTCTACCCAACAGTGCATCGAGCTGGTATACCCTCCGTTGGTAATCGGCGTATCCGCGCTCGGCCGTCTACGTGATGCACCAGGAATCTTGATTCGCCAGACCAGGCCACTTTCTACCAATCATACATGGTCCAATCTTGAGCCCATTTCATGCATTGTTGGCGATGACGAGCAGGCTACGCAGGCCCATGCGCAGAAGGCTGCGATGAACTGTGTGCTGTGACACATTGACCTGATCACCACTGTTGTAGCTGTGGGGGTTTGTCGCACTGTGGCTTTGCGGTCACTGTGTACAATGTGCAGCAGTCTCCGCTCTCCTCTGGCATCAATGAGCTGCGGACGACACATGGCTGGACGACGGTTCGTCGTTTGGCCATCTGTGCACCACTTTTGATACGTACTCACTACAGCGACACGAGGACAACCCACAAGCTGCCCCGTTTCCTAGATTGTAGTTCCGTGGCGCCGCGCCATCACAATTTATCTTTTATCAAACTCCGATAAATCGGTAGCTTTTCTCATTCTGACTCCGAACACTCTACTAACCGAAAGCCAGTCCTCGGGTTGTATGTATACTGCTCTGTGAACTTCACCTGCTCCACCGTTCGGTCTCCAGACGCGCTCATTTCTATAGACTGGTGGTGGTCATAACGGAATGTCTCATCGGTGTATTTAACGAGGTGGAGAAAATTTGTGATGCGCACTCTCCTAGGATGGATGAACAGAAATGGTAGTATGCAGGACGAATGAAATTGGAACATCACGCGAGACTCCTGGTGTGCTGGTGATAGAATGTTGATAGAAACTCAATGCAGAAGGAGTACATCAAATGTTCAACAAGCGAGTTGTGCAAGAACTTTCTCCACCACCCACTCTAAGGGCTCATTTCTAGGGAGTTTCGCGTTAGCAGATTTGAAAACAGGCATCATAGTCCTAAGCAAAAAGGGTTCATGCACATGCATTAAGGGAATTTCTGGGCGATGTCTGCAGGCAGGAATAGGGAAGTAATGGAATGTAGAGGGATGGGAGAGTCGCGGCAAGTGAAAAAAAGATAGGAAAGTAATGGAATGTAAATATTGATAGAGGAGTAAGAAAAGTGTTATTTGGCGAATATTAAGAATCACATATAAAACAAATATTTCTTCATGTTGTCTGCTTCAGGATTATCTGATAACATGTATTCAGAGCTGATTTCATTTTAACTCGTGTTGCTGTAGTTAATTAATTAAATCTTTCAAGTATATCCAGTTGCAATGGATATATAGTACGTATAAACAATAAACATACATTTATATTATACCTCATGCATTTCATTACGTCGCACATGGTGGAAATTTCACCACAAAAAAATATTTAGCGAGCGCCCGGATTTACCCAGAATTTCCGTCGGTCTCGATTTCCCCAAAAATTTCATGATATCCCACACGCACGTCATGATACGGTATCTTGTTAATACTAGAGGTTCTTTCAACAGTCTGTATTGTAAGCAATAAAAGATTGTTTCGATTGCCCGTAAATACTTAAGTCCGTATTGCATAAAAAAAATCATTGTATCTGGCATACAGGAGGCTGTAAATTGTACTTCATGATCCCTTAATTCTGCAAAACAACCAAGTTCCAAAAAAACTAAGGCAAATTTCACTGCACAAAGTTCATGCAATTTATTTTTGTTCTATGTCATAAAGCTGAAGGAATATAAAAGTTCCATCAGTATGCAACGGAAAAACTTGATTGCCGAAAGACCCATTTTGGAACGTTAAACAACGACGCGAAATGAAAAAAAAACCTATCCACGTTATTTCCGGAACTCAGAAAGATTTTTTTACGCGAATATCTCAGTATCTCTCGTGTCACGTTTCAACATATCATGATCACAGACGTAACGCAACAAAAAAATTTAATGGGGGTGCACTAATGTGTGTGTGTGTTTTTATTAGGGGTTTAACGACCACCGTGAGCGCCTCAGTGGGCTATAAATAGTCGCTCCTCCCTAATTTAGGTTCACTAGTTCCAGGAAAGGGTGAGAGCCAAAACACAACATCCATGCCTCACCGTGATTCGAGCCCGAACCCATCTCGGACGAATGATCAAAAGCCATCGTTTAGACCACCGCTAATGGGGCGGAATAAACAAGGGTAAACTGGTGCATTCCTTTGTGGAGAACGCAATTCTTAGGAAACAGTTTCTCCGTAAATGTCACGAAATTTGGATCTTTTAATTGCATGACAATATTTTTCTATGCCTTACTCTTCACCACTGCTGATAATGAACGATGACGACCAGTCCAGCGGATTTTTGACAAGATGCTGAGTTTTCTGGAAGTAAAGTTCTCTCAATGAATGAAATACGGGATTACACCATTGTACAATACAAATTTGGAAGCCGTCCCGCTGGCACAGTGCTCTAAGTGATGGCTACTGACTCTTCGTCCGAGATGGGTCCGGGTTTGACCCGCTGAGGCATGGATGTTGTGTTTGTCTTACGGCTCTGGTTCTCTCCCTTCCCTGGAACCAGTGGACCTAAATTACGGACGGGCAACTGCTTATAGCCCATTGAGTTGCTCACGGTGGTCGTTAAACCCGCAATAAAAAAATTGGAAGGTGTAAATCCGTTTATTGGTGTAAATATGACACGGATGTTAAGTCAGATAATATTCGAAAACTTTTAATTCATCTGAAACGTGAAACTTGGTGGTTCTGGATGGTGTAGTGGTTAGCATATTCGGGCGCTATCGGGGAGACGTGGGTTCGATTCCCGCTCCAGGCATACGAAGCTTTCGGATATTATCTGACTTAACATCCATGTCATATTTGCATCAATAAACCGATTTACATCATCCAAATTTATATTATAAAGTTCTCTCTTTTATTACAAATTCTTTCAAATATCACAAAACCTTTTTTTCCGATACATGAATAGGGTTACATAATGAGTTCTACACATTGACAGCATTTTGCTGTGGTTTTACTTTCCCACAAAAACGAATCACAGCCAAATCTAAAAATTGAGTATAACAGTGTGTGCTTGTGTTTATAAAGTCCTTAGTTTTTCCTATTTGAACTTCGGAGCGACTCCATTAAGCCTCCCACGCATATTTGCCGCCCCATCGTGGGCTTGCCCTCGCATTTAAATTTTTTGAAGTTGAAGAGCGCGTCATGGCTTCAGTAATAAATCTACAGTGTACATGTGTCATCAGAAATTCCCGGAAATCCTGATGTATATCTCTCTGCAAACATAAGCTTATGTTATGACAATGAATCCACAAACGTGTTCTTTTTTAAGCACGAGGGAGACTTGTCTCGCCTGTCCATTTCCCGAATCTGAATTCCGTTGAATATATGCAAAATGAATCTAACGACAACAAAACCGATGACAGCATGTTTTTACGTGAATGGCCCAGTGCTTTTCACGCCATGATCTAACCCTTTATGATGCCATGACTTACATTGTGATCACAGGCGCCCATAGCTTAATTTCCAGGAGGGGACAAACAGAAATTGCAACTGCGAATAACGTATGTAAACACCATACACAAATTTCCCTGTGCCTTTATGTTATCTAACGGTTTTTACCACACTCTCAACACATGAATTTAATCGGAAACCAGAAGACCCAAGAACTACATAAAAAAAAAAGATGGGTAAATGACATTAGACCACAAGTTAGGGCAATAAATAAATTTCTTTGTCGTTCGTTAGATCCTTTGGGTCACTCTATGTCACATGGGCCACGAAAACCCATGGATCACTCAGTTGGTTATCAAAAATGAAAAAATACACCCAAGACAAATTTCTGGGGAAAATTTTGAGAGATCTCAGCGAATATTTGCTGCAGAGGATGATATATGTTTCATTTCTTCACCTTTCATACTTTTCCATTCTGTACGCATGTTCGATGTTCTCCAACATGCAATGGCAAATTTTATTATTTTCTACTGTAAATTCCCAATGTTTTTTTTTCTATTTTTACTTTACACACACGCATCCATAATTTTTACAGGAAAATTTGCAATCCGAATTAGTATTATCTCGAAAATCCCTGTAGTACCTTCCGAGAACAGGAAGGGTATGTTTTGATTTCAGGGAAGGGCAAATGCCCCCTCTTGTCCCCCTGTATAAGCGCCCATGATTGTGATTACATAAGCGAAGCACTGCATGCTTAGTTCATTTCATAAATCAGTATATCCCAGCACTATGTTGCCGCTGCCGAACCGTCAATACCGTCAATAAAATGTCCGGGCGGCCAACAGAAGGGCCGGAAGTTCAGGCCAACAGCTGGCCAACAGTTGGCACCCCATCAGTTGTCATATGCCACAACAGGGCCATCAGTTGTCCATCACAGGCAGTAGCTGCCACAAGTGGCCCTTCAGCGGCCCTGCCAGCACGTGCCAGAAATGATGGCTAGTCTAATGTGGCCCACTAGTTTGCCGGTAGTGGCAGCCGGCAACCACGTGACGTAACTGGTGGCTTGCCGAATCTTGTCCGCCAATTTCCCAGTAGTAGCCATAAAAAAAAAATCATGGATAACCGCAGTTTCCCAAAGCTACAACTTCTTTTTTTTCTACCCTTACGAAACTTGTGAATTATAGCACTGAGCTGGGAAATTTCCTCAACAAACCGGAAAAACGCCTGTTTGGTTCTGGGTAGATACGAACCAGGGCAGTCAGGGTGGGAGCTGAGCTCTCTACCGACCGGACTAATTTGCCACGCACGACCGCGTGCGTGAAGCTGTTTGTTTTGTACGGAATGTGTATTCGAATGGTTCCCTCTTTCATTTTACAATATTGCGAGGTATTTTTCATAAAAGTCAGTTTCATATAATTCATAAATTTATTTTTTCAACGTAACGATAGTTTTTTTTTTTTTTTTACCTTAAGGGAACTTCACTCATTTGCAAGCAGTGTACATACTTAGAGTAGCTTTCCAAAGTTTGGTACTGTCCTTGTCGTCTTGAAAGGAGATTGTTGAATTAATATATATTTACCAGGGTTCATGTCACATTCTGTTACATTTTTAACGTTGTATATTTCCTTTCCGTTGTCCGAAGCTACATTTGTTTTGAAGAGGAAAGATATTTTATTTTACTTCTCGTTATTTTTAGAAACAAATTCCTCTATCTTATGCATTCAACCCATGGATAAGTACATTATATCCACATAGCGTTGCTTTTTTTTTTTTTCTTTCAAATAATTAATAAATTTTGTACTCGTATAATTCTTTTTTTTTCCAACAAACGTTTTTTAATGGTTTTCCAGAACATTTGTTTCAAGCGGTTTCTAATTTTTTCTTGTTATTCATCCACTCCATTCCATGAATTGTTATTCATGGGAATGGAGTGGGTGTATTTCATGGCTGTAATCTAGTATTTCATGGCTTAATCTGATATCTTCGTCGACGTGGAATTTCATTAGGAAATTAATTCGCCTCTCTACATGTGGATCTTTTTTCTTAACCTCCACTAAAATAACACGATGACGAAAACGTCGTCTTCAACTAACTGGTACCATGAGGGACACAGCAAGTGTTGCTTCTGCGCATGCGCAGTCCCGTTGCTTTCACCTGCTGTTGGGGTTGCATTGGTTGCCAGCAACGGGGCACTAGTGGCACTTGCTGGGAGGCCCACAATTCACGGCGATGCTGCAGGGCCATCAATGGCTCGGCAACTAAAAGCACTGCCACCAACGGACGGCTACCGGGCCGTGAGCGGCAGATTTCAGCCAGCAGTGACCCAGCACTGCCAGCTGGTGGCCAGCAGATTCCCAGCACTTGTGCTTTTGCTGGGATATTATCTCTTTATGTCTTTCTGTGTTTCATTACAGTTTTCTACCTTCAAAATTACAGTAGTTCTTAACAAAATTTTGCTTCCTCAAGCACATTTGAACATTCGTATTGAGCGCGTCGTTGCCACCTTTTTTTAGTGGGGTCGAATTAGGTAAGCAGCAACCACGTTGCCTTAAGCTGGTGTATGTGCAACCGCCGCAAACGTACTTGTGATCGGTTTCTGTAAAGCTCACAGCCTCTACGTAGAGTGCCAGGACCAGCGAGCTGCTGGCGCATGCGCAACAATATTGCACTGTTTGCAAGCAGAAATTCTCTGTTGCGTTCCTTAGTTCCCCTCCCTGTCGTTTAAGCAAATTATTTTACTTTTTTCAGCGTGCGTGCATGAGCTTATGAATTATTATTGCATATCGTATTGCGTTCATTTAAGCAATTTGGCGTTCGTCGATATATCACAATACATTTTAATGTTTTCATTTTGCGTTGAACCGGTGTATTTCGATAAAGCTATTTGGACATTTCCTATTATCTGCCCGCCACTGTTTGCTTTTGTTCATTCTTATGTAAAAGGACACTATTTGACTTCCGAATAAGAACGCTTTCAAGATGGTCTTGATTTTGAGGGTATCGTTCTGCTTTGTTTACATGAAACCTGATCACACCCAACATGAGAGAAAAGTAGTTCACGATAAATGTTATGGGAATTTTTTTAGTGGTTAATAAAATGGCACTATAAATAGCTAAAACCTACTTTTTCACTTTTTAATAAAATGTTAACTGTTTAAGAAATATATAAAAGAAAAAAATTATACAGTATAAGAAAAGAAATTAAAACCAGTAGGTACAAATTAGATACCAATATCACTCAGAGGGTGGGGTGGGGGGCAATACGCTACGATATATTTCATAATTTCTAAAAATGAATCGTCATTAGTTTTCAATCTTTTTCGCCACATAAATTCACATAATTCCAGAGCGCAGACAAACGGTTAAAATAACATTCCTTCCGAATGACCACACATAACTCCAAAGCGCAGACAAAGCTTTCATAATACGTTGTTAGTTAAAACAAATAAAAACGCACCGTTCGGTCCGTATTTTTTTACAATTGACATAATATTTTTGAATCTTGATTAATGCGGCACCAAAATGTTTCACATTGCGATGCTTCACTCAGAAGTTTTCCCAAAGTATGCCAACTCATTTTGATTTAATTCCTGAATAACGATTATAATTCATTTCAGTGATAGAGCAATTGTTACGCACACGGTTTCGGCATAAGGATTTCAGTGAATAAATAACCGAAATAATTTGTAAATCATTCTATCTTCATGCCCAGTAGTAAAGCCACCTCACGCTGCTGCTATGAATAATGTCACATCGCGTGATAGCTGTCATTTAACAAAAAAGGGACGGTGGTTTTGCATTTTCCCAATAGTGTGCGATTAAAGAACCAGAAATAGTAAAAAGACTAAATTTATAAAATTAACACAAGAGAAAATTTTACTGGAACAGAAATAAATTTTCTCCGTCTTCGTTAATTAAAGATTTTTCACCTGTTCATCTCGGATCAAGAGTCGAAGATTCAAAATTTTGAAGCACACCACACTTCAATAATTTTGATAGCATCTTCTGATTACGGGTCCCTCAAATGATTTATTTCCCAGCATGTGAGCTCAACCGATCCCTGGATGACGGGAAAAGACGTGACGTCATAGGTCCAACCATCTTCAATAGTGGAATGGACAGTTGTTCAGATAAGAAAGCTTTAAACTGAAAGCAATAAAAAATTAGAATATATGAATTGCCTTTGGCTGAATGCTAAGTCGGTGAAAAGCAAAATTTTTTAATGTGCATTCATTTTTATTTATTTGCCTTGAATTGTCAGGAGTGGCATACATTGTTGTTTATTTGTGTTGAGCAGGGTCTGGTGTATATTAATTTAATTCATTTCAATATTTACGAAGCGGGTATCATAAATTATTTTTATTTGTTACGACTTGCTCTTTAAGAAAAAATATTTTGGATTTGGAGGCATAATTTTAATTGATATGTATATATATACCCTATATTGACAAAAGTCACCGGACACCTAGAAGAGAAACACAACATAGCATTTATTGACATACATTAGTACGGTGTCGGTCCACCTTTGGCCTTAATGCATGCACTGACCCTCCGAGACATGCCTTCGACAAGGTTTTGGAACACAGCGATATGTATGCTTTTCCATTCAGTACATAATTTTGCAGCTAACTGTTGCTTAGTAGTAGGCCTTGGTTCCAAACTTCTTATGCGGCGCTCTAGTTCATCCCATAGGTGCTCTATAGGATTAAGATCAGGGCTCTGTGCTGGCTAGTACACACACGATACGGAATTATCGTCAAACCGCGCCGTAACAGTCCTTGCTTTATGGCTTGGTGCATTTTCCTGCTGGTACCAACAAGGCTCGGTTCCATAGTATTGCCACAGAGTTGCTAGGGCATAACTGTCCATAATATCGAGGTAGACGTGCTGGTTAACATGTTTGTCCACGATAACCAATAAGCCGGGACCATACCACGAAAAACACCCCCACACCAGTATACTGCCAACTCCAAACTTGACTGTAGGAACAATACACTGTGATAAACAGCGTTCCCCGGCTGCGGCCATACCCACACACGGCCATCAGACTGCTGGATTGTGTATCTGGATTCATAAGTGCATAGGACCCGTTTCCATTGATCTACGGTCCACGATAAATGTTCTTCATACCATGCTAAACGACGAGTAGCATTCCGAGTGGAAATGAAAGGCTTATGAGCAGCCACACGACCACGGTAACCCATGGAGGGAAGTTCTCTGCGAATGGTACGTGTACATACCGAAGTTCCAGGATTTTTACTCACCTATACACTGAGGTCTTGTGCAGTACTCCGTCGATTAGCTGTAACGACTCTCCTGAGGCTTCGGAGTCAGCTATTACTGATTTTCTTTGGTTTGCCGGTACGTTTTGCTGCTTCAGGCACGCCATGTGTCTTCCATTTATTCAGTACATCCAAAACAGTTGACTTGGGTATGTTAAAACGCCTCTCGATTTCTCTTATGGACAGCCAACTAATATAACACCCAACAATCTTTCCTTTTTCCGCCGCGCCATTTTCACTCAACCTAACAGTGCAATATGATCGCGGTCAGCTGTAGGCTTGTTTTTATACCGTTGGCAGCTGTGCCGCGTATCTTAACAATGCAGCGGATTTGTTTATTTGCTTTTGAAGGGGATACCGCGACTTTTGTCAATATAGTGTATATATACATTGAAGTGCCAGGAAAACTGGTACAGACGAGCTTATGCAAAATACATAGAAACGTCACCTGTGCGCGTACTCGGTTGCGTCCGCCAAAGCGTATATAAAGCGAAAGATATCCTTGCCAGCTGTCAGAGCTGTTTTCGGCATGAGAATGACAGGTAATAACGATTTAAGCGATTTTCAACGCGGTGTCATAGTTGGCGCTCGTGAGATGGGCCATAGCATTTCGGAGGTAGAAACGAAGTTCGGATTTTCACGGACGACCATTGCAAGGGTGTACCGTGACTACAAGAATTCCAAAAAATCTCCAACCTACGATACCAGTGTGGCCGTAAAAAGTGATTGGGTGAACGTGACCATCGTCGGCTGTCAAGAACCATTTCACGCGATAGGCGTGCAGCACTCTCGCAGGTATAATCGAAATTCAATTCTGGAGCCTCAACAAGCATCAGCGTCCGGACTGTGCAAAGTACCCTGCACGATATGAGCTTTGGGAGCCGGCGCCCAACTCGAGTCCCCTCCATGGGTGCACGACACAGAGCTATGCGCCTTGGTTGGGCACGGCAACACCGCCACTGGACACTTGATGACTGGAAACAAGTAGCCTGGTAAGACCAGTAGCATTTCCAACTGTATCGGGCAGATAGAAGGATTTGTGTGTGGCGCAAACCCCATGAAGCCATGGATCCCGCTTGTCAACAGCGAACTGTACCGGCTGGTGGGTGGTCCGTAATGGTATGGGGTGAGTTTAGCTGGACTTCACTGGGACCCCTGGTCCGGCTACAAACGTCTGTGACCGGCCAACGCTATGTGCGCATCCTTTCTGAAGAGGTACACCCGTTCATGTCCTGCATTCATGCTGATGGGTTGGGCCTGTTCCAACAAGACAATGCACCTCCACACAAGTGTCGGGACGCCACAGTATGGTTATAGGAGCATTCATCTGAGTTTGGGGTGTTACCATTCCCACCTAAGTCCCCAAATCTGAACGTGATAGAACACATTTGGGATGCCATGCAACGCGCTAACCAACACAGGA
The DNA here is from genome assembly GCA_039090855.1 of Macrothele yani. Taxonomy (NCBI): domain Eukaryota; kingdom Metazoa; phylum Arthropoda; class Arachnida; order Araneae; family Macrothelidae; genus Macrothele; species Macrothele yani. Next base: position 104,010,905 of record CM077002.1, on the reverse strand, counting down.
ATCCGAGACCTTGGAATACACCCGAATTGTGGAACGCTCTGCGGGAAGTATGGTGTGCATTGCCTACATCATATTTCCAGTCCATGCCCCGTCGTATTTCTGCAGTCCTGCGCACCCGTGGGGGACCTACCAAGTATTAGACTGGTGTACCAGTTTTTCTGGCACTTCAGTGTATATATATATATATATGCAAGAAGTCTCAGTTGATGTAGAAATGCTTTTGCTTGGGTTTGTTAGAGCTTTCAAGAAGCTGCCCTTTGCAAAGCAACATGAGTCCTGGATCCACAGACGCATCTTGCTTGTTGCGTAGCTTCAAGGAAGTGCGAAGAACAGCCGACCAAGAGGTGTCAGTGACACCGAAACACAAGAACCGAAGGCGTTGCCTTGTAGACCAAGGTTGGTGAAATATAAGTCCTCCAGCAACGATAACATCACACTGGTGTATGTAGAATATTTGCTACATGCAAAATAAACTGATAAAAAAGTTGGATCTATTCGTAAATATTAAACGCTTTTTCATTACATGAGCTACTAATTAGATACTGCAAGCATCACGATATGGAAAATATAACTGGATAATTTTTCCTGGATTTAAGGAGCAAAATGAAAATAAGTAATTTTTAATCATGTGATATGGATTCTTGACGATTGCGGTATACCTAAATTTTCGATATTAACGTTCATAATACTATGTTCCTTTCATAATACTATGTTCCTTTCATAATACTATGTTCATTTAAAGAGTTCATTTTTTAAATAATACTATGTAATCGATATTAATAAGGAATGATATGCTAATTAATATACATTAAAGTCAAATATCAGTAGTTCTTTTTTGTTGCCTTTTTTAGTGTGTGTGTGTGAGTTAGTTTAACGACCAAAGACTAATTTATATGAAGTCTAATTTACTAAGACGAATTTATGTAAATTAAAATCATTGCAAAATAGGATGATCAAAATTTTAAATAATTTTAGGTAAATTAATTTTAATATGAGGGTACGGATTGATATCTATGGATTTTTAGATATGGAGAAATGATGGCAATATAGATTATTAGGATTTATGTATAAAGGAATAAAGGAGAATAGGTATCAACATTTAATTCGGCTGAACACTGTGGGTCACGACTATCAAACAAGAGACAGAAATGAATTTTTGTTTACGATGCCTAACACTTTAGCCCACCAAAAATTTATTGATTACCAGGCACTGTTGTTACGGAGTAATGTACCTTATCAACTAAAACATATCAATTATAATTGTTCTCAAAAGCAACTAAAAATATATTTGCTAACAACTAAAATATAAAATGTAATAGTAGAAAATTATTAATCTGAACATATATACGTAAATTTTATATGTGCAGAGCGTTTGGCTTGACTATGCATTTTAGGGGAATATGAATTCACTCGGGCTATACATGTATAGCCTTTTACTCAAATTCCTGTTCTGTACATAAGTATATATATTATACATGATTTCTTCTTAATATTATATATTATAAAATTAATATTAAAATGTAATATGGTCAAACATAACATCATAACGAAAAATAAATGAAAATGAAATGAAATAAATGTGAGCAACTGAATGTGCTATATACACTGCTGGCCACCCAAACTGCAACACCAAGAAGGACACGAGATAGCAAAGCCAGATTTACTGGACACATAACAATAGATACAAAGATGAAACGATTGAGCTTACAGGCCCGTGCGACTTGCGGAACACGCAGACATCAATAGTTCCTGTGCCCCCCATGGCTGGCAATAACGGCCGCTACACGCCGCGGCATCGAACGAAAGAGGCTTTGGATGTGGACTTGCGGTATGTCGGTCCAGGCTGCTTCCACACGTTGCCACAGTTCATCAGGTGTAGCCGCAGGTGGTGCTTGCCGGGCCACTCGGTTGCCGATCAGCGACCAGACGTGTTCGATGGGCCACATATCGGGAGAACAGGAGGACCACGGCAGCAGTGACACCAGGTGGGCCGTGAAGAATTGTTGCACAATGCGTGCCACGTGAGGGCGCGAATTGTCCTGTTGAAACGTGGCCGCTGGCATGTCCTGCAGATAAGGGAGTACTACAGGCTCCAAAACATCGTAGATGTAGCGGTGGCTGTTAAGTGTACCTGCGACGTGTTTCAGAGGGGTGCGGGTGTCATATCCAATTGCGCCCGAAGCCGTAACGCCAGGCGACGGACCGCTATGGCGATGCAAAATGCAGGCGCCATACATTCTCTCGCCGCGGTGCCGCCACACGCGGATCGGACCATCGTGGTGTTGCAGGAAAAAGCGGGATTAGTCGGAGAAGACAATGTCGTGTCATTCCGTACTCCAAGTGCAACATTTAACGGCCCACTTCCGCCGCACTCACTGGTGGTGTAACGTCAATGGTAATCAGAGCAATGGGCACCGTGCGACAAGTCCCTGCTCCTGCAGACGACGTCGAACCGTACGTGCTGACACAGGTTGTTGCGCAACACACCCTAATTCTTGCGCTAACATTCGTGATGTTGCGGCGCGAGCCGTCAATGCCCGCCGCACAACATGCCGGTCCTCTCGTTCGGTGGTGTGCCGCGGCTGCGGCAATCGCTCACCTCGGTACGTCCGTCGCTCCTGCACCTACCAAATCCATTCTCGCCTCACTGTGGCTGGATGTGGTCCCACACAGGCTCCGATGTCTCGGTACGATAAACCGCTGTCGCGAGAAGCCACTATTCGTCCTCTGTAGAACTCCGAAACGTGCTGGAATGACTGACGTATTCTGCGACGAGGCATCGGGAGGCTTCCCACGCACATGTCCGGCAGCACAACACACTTCCACTACTTGCACCCCGCCTTCTGTGCACGCTTCTTATAGTGCTTCTCGGTGGCGTGCTGGGCGCACATGATTTGCATATGCCCTGCAATGATAATCGCTTGCACGTCCTCTCGTGGGCGACGCATGCTGCGAATTTCAGGCTAATCGGATGCTTCTTCTTGGTGTTGCATTTTGGGTGGCCAGCAGTGTTATAAGCAGTCGCCCGTTCCTGTTTTGGGAACGTTGGTTTCGGGGATGGTCCACCCCATCCCCGTAATCGGTGAACACCCTTTTCCCTTAATTCCCGTTTGCCCTAATCACGTTTGCTCTGATCACGTTTACCCCATTGGCGTTTCCCCGAAATCGCTTTTACCCGAATTCCTGTTTCCCCTAATTTTGTTTGTCCTAATCTCGTTTCCCCAAATTCACGTTTGCCCTAAACACGTTTGTCCGTATCAAAGTTTCCCCTAATTCACGTTTGCCCTAAACACGTTTGTCCGTATCAAAGTTTCCCCTAAAAACGTTTACTGTATCAAGTTTGTTCTAATTCTCCTTTGCCTTTACTCGCGTTTTCCCCAATTCATGTTTTCCACAATTCATGTTTGTCCTGATTTTTGTTGAACGAAGTAAAACGTTTCTTTTATCGCCAAAATTCAGGGGAAAAAATCAGATTTGTCGTCAAATTCAGGAAAGTATATGTATATTTAATCATCATCATCAACCATTATCAATCTACTGCTGGATGAATGAAGATCTCACCAAGTTTCTTCCATTACGGTCTGTCTTGCCCCAGTCTCTACCATCTCACTCCCGCATGCTTTCGAGTTTCATCCACCCATCTCCAATGTGGCCTTCTTCTGGGTCTTTTCCTGTCCCTTAGAATCCAGTCTAATATTTCGGTTGTCCATCGACGGTCTGTCCTTCTGGCAATATGACCTGCCCATTGCCATTCCAGGGATTTAACTCTGATCATGATGTCTTCCACTCTTGTCATTTTTCTGATCCACGAGTTCCTCTTCTTATCTCTCCTGGTTACACCAAGTAAGCACCTCTCCATGCTGCTTTGAGTTGGTTATAGTCTTTGTATGTCTTTGTTAAGGTCCACGTCTCTGCACCATCCGTAAGCACTGGAATGATGCATTGATCAAACACTTTTCTTTTAAGACATAATTGCATATTGCTCTTGAAAATTATACTGTTTCTTCCAAAAGCTCTCCAGGCAAGTTTTATACGTCGAATAATTTCTTCATCAATGTGACCCTCACTTGATATATGCAGCCCAATATAAATGTAGGTATTGGTTATCTCCAGCTTTTCCCCATCAATCGATAAATTTTCATTTTTTGTAAAGGCATGGTACATCACTTTTGTCTTCTGAAAGTTCATTTTTAATCCCACTTCTTTACTCTTGTCAGCAAGTTCCTGGGTCATACTCTGCAGCTCTGATGGAGTAGTTGCAAAAATGACTACGTCATCAGCAAAACGATGGCGAGTTTAATAATCTTCATTAATCTTTATCCTTTATATATATATACACTGGCGGAAAGTGAAAAAAGAACACCAAGAAGGAATTGGCGGACGATCATGAAATTTACATATGTTAATCGGGTCGAGTGTATGTAGGTGTGATGTTAATTTCGGGACCAACCGGTCAGCGCTTACGCCACAGCACAGCATAATATGCAAATTATCGTCGGCGGTATTTAAGGAGTACGGCGAAGTGAATGTAATCAGTCGTTGGTGTACGGACACGTGCGAAGAACCTGAAGAAGCTGCAATGCCTGGACATGGAAGACGTGTAGGATTTCAGCAGTTATCGGACTTTGAGCGAGGTCGTCTAATCGGACTCGGGTGGTCGTATCGTCGTATTGCGGAGCGAATTGGACAGGAAGTATCGGTGGTGGTACGATGGTGGCGTAGATGGTCCGAGGAACATTCCCACACGAGAAGACATGGAACCGTGAGTCACAGAAGGACTGATGAGCGGACCGATCGAAGCATAAAAAGAGCGGCGTTGTCAAGCAGAACATCCACTGCGACGCAAATCCGAGCTGCCGTTCACCTGAGCTGACTGTGCGAACAATCCGCAACCGTCTGCTGGATGCAGGACTACGTGCACGTGTGCCTCTTGCATGTGTACCTCTGACTCCAGCCCACCGTCAGGAACGGCTGCAGTGGTGTCGCCAACGTCTGCACTGGAGAACGCAATGGCGATCTGTCGTGTTCAGCGATGAAAGCAGATTCTGCTTGGAAGCCTCCGATGGCCATATGCGTGTTCGCAGACGCACAGGGGAGCGTCTCCACCCTTCTTGCATCCGCCAGCGACACACAGGGCCTACACCTGGTCTCCTGGTGTGGGGAGCGATCAGCTATCACTCCCGTACACAACTAGTGTTTGTACCGGGTACGTTAAACAGCACCTCCTACATCAACAACATCATTCAGTCCGTTGTTGTGCCATTTGTAAGATCGGTCCATCGTGGTGTTTTCCAGCAAGATAACGCACGCCCACACACGGCACGTGCAACGCAACATGCACTTGAGGGTGTAAGACAACTTCCATGGCCTGCACGTTCACCGGATTTTTCTCCCATTGAGCACGTGTGGGATTTTATGGGACAACGACTTATTCGGTCTCCTCGGGCAGCCACGACCATCCCCGATTTACGCGCCCAGGTTGAGGATGCTTGGAACTCAATACCCCAAACTTACATCCAACATCTGTACGACTGACTCCATGCCAGAATTGCACAGTGTGACGCAGTTCATGGCGGTTCAACCTCGTACTAACCATGTTACACGGAAATGTTATTTTTCAGTTTACCAGCTAATACAGCTGTATTTTGCCATAATTTTTTGATCACGTTATCCTCTGTATTCCGTTATTATGCTGTATAAATTTCGTTGGTATCAGACGTCTCCTTCTTGGTGTTCTTTTTCACTTTCCGCCAGTGTATATATATATATATAGCATTGAACATGACGGGCGGCTCTTGAACTATTCTAACCAAAAATATCTCCTATTGGTACATATTCAAATAAATTGTATGAAACTAAAAGTAGAATAAAGCTTTAAGAAAGCACACAAACAAACTTAGTTTCAGGTAAAATTAACTTTTGTAGCTTTTTTTTTCGTTTTGTTACAATCTTTATAACAATGTCCAAATTGTCTAAGTCTGTAGCAATTTTGTTTTAAATACTAACGAGAAAAAAAAGTCGTTCCTGTTACACATTTAATCAGAAGTAACTTTTCATAATTTTAAGTTTGGAAAACGATCTTTCGGCGTAAACCACTGTACAGACAGTAAACATTTGAAAAGAGAGTTGCGTGCACCTTATTGCCGCTATCAATTCTCAGGAATGGAAAAGGGGGCACTGTAATTTTCTTTTTTAAATTACAAAATTTTTTCTTAATCCTTTATGGATTTCAAGTTCAACAGAAAGAAGTTTATTTTCAGGCAGTGTAAAAATCCATAAATCCAAAACAAATTTCGTTTAACATAACATTGTACACGTGTGCCCCTCACCCCCCGACAGGTTTCTTGAAGCAGCACATGCCCTCAGATAATTTGTTGACTTGTAAGTTGTAAATGCTGAAAATCTCCCGATCGGACAAGAAACGCGTTATATTTTATACTTTTGGTGCCCCCTCCCCCCGAAAGGTTTCGTGAGTCAGCACATGCCCTCAGATAATTAATTGCAGACTTGCAGTTTGTAAATCCTGAAATCTTTTGTTCAGCTGTAGATCATAAACATTTTTTATAAAAAATTACATTAATAATCGCAATTAAGAAAAGACGAAATTACGGAAACTTGATGTGATTCAGATAACCAACTTCCGGGAACGTGGCCACGAAGCGGTCAAAAACGCAATTTTTATCCGGCCTGTTAAAATTTTTGTGGCCAGTTATCTTACACCCAATCAGTGATGGTACTAACTGGGAAAACATCCAAACTGGACAAACTGACGTCTACTGTTAAGGGGGAACTCAATTAGCAAAAGGCATTTCCACGGCTCATGCTTAGAGTCCCGTACGGTGAGCAGAGGGGAGGGGTCTAGTACGCTAAGAACTCTTAAAAAGTGGGCCTTCTGCGTTCACAATTCTAGCGAATGCTTTTCAGTACTATTTCTTGCTTTAATAAAAGTTTAGTGCAATGTAGTACTTTATCTGTGAGGGTGAGCAGCCGGGGGGGGGGGTGCGTGACGGATACAATGACTGCGTTAAAGACTAACCGTACAATGGTCCTCGCCATGTGCACTTCTTTACACTTTTGTTGGCATGGTTTTCGACATCATCAACAATAAAGACATGAATAATTCCCTTGAGATATCAAGAACCCCCGTTTTATTTCGGTTAATAAAAATTATGAGAAACATGAATTACATCAAATGCGAAATAAGGCAAACGTGAACTAGGAAAAGCTTAATATGGGCAAACGTGAAATAGGGGAAACGAGAATTAGGGGAAACGAAATTTGGGGAAATGGGAATTAGGGTAAAAGCGATTTCGGGGAAACGCCATTGGGGTAAACGTGATTAGGGCAAACGGGAATTAGGGGAAATGGATTAGGTGAAGTGAGGCTACGCGCCGTAATCTCCATCCCAGGAACCAGAAAGTTATCTGCACAAGCACGTCGTCCTTGTCACTCCCGGGATTGCCAGCCCGGACATAACGTGGGCGAATGATTGGTGGTGGGCTTCTTAGGGGAATCGAATCCATGCCCATCTCGGGTGGATGATTAAAGACCATCCCTGCATACCACTTAGCACCGGCGCGGGCTTACCTAATTTCAACCGACAGGTTTCTGAAAACTGTTTAAGCAGGGAAAAAAAGAATTGTGAAAAGTGGCGCTCTGTATCCGCCAATACTAGGAACGGACCCCTGGATACATCCTACTACCGAGGAATATAGCACACGATCCTATGACGGTGTTAACATGTCTTTATTAGAAATAGCCATTCGATATTTTAACTTCTGCTTCGATTTAAGGAAAAATATATTTTGAATTTATTTCTGTCTACTTGCATTGCTGTTTTTTTTAAACAGTGTGTCAAATAACTGTTGTTTTCTTTTCTTTCACACAGCACATGGTTCAGGCGCAAATGTCCATGTCATACTCCCAATATAACCAGAATGGAGAGCAGCCACAGCAACCGCAGCAGCCACTTCGGAACGAGCAGAAAGAGGGAGCCACTTTCGCCGTCCCAGTTGTCACTAGCAACGGAGTGGAGCAGCAAACGGTAGGTTCCGCTACAGTGCCTAGAGTTCCGCTTCACGTATTCAGATGTCACTGGAAAGTCATTTTTGTTTTCTATTTGAACATTACTTTTTCTTATCTGGCTGTATTTCTCCTGCATTCGTTTTCCTGTTTCATAACTCCTACGAAGAAAGAAAGGGCAGTCAGTTCAAATATCTTAATCGGAGTTTCCCATGTATTTTGCCTTTATTCATCATTCAGGATGTAGTATCACGTTTAAAAGTGCAAATGGGCTAAACAAGAAATAAAACGTTTCAGCAAAAATTAAGTGTATATACTGCCACGATAGCTGCTAACCTATAAAATACGAGGGTTTTACCGAAAGTAATGCAAAAATGGACATAACTTTTTATTAACTGACAGAGGTCATTCAAATTGCGCGCGCATTTGGTAGAGTAACTCTTTCTCTATACAAAGGTACTACCAGCGTTACATTCAGAGAGTTTTTTCCTGGCGGGCAATCGCAAATTTTGTGGGGGCTCAAACTTTATATTATTTGTCATTTATATATATACATTAATACATATTATGTTTTTAAAAAACATTAATACATATTATGTTATTTATATATACATTAATGCATATAACAAATTTTCTTATGCTCGTAAATCGCAAATGCAATCCAGGAAATCTAAACATACAAGTGATTAAAAATGTTATACCTTTATTTTAATTAAGTAATGCACCACGGATTTCACCATGCTGCGGTGGTGTAAAATATTAAGGATGCTAGTAGGATAATGTTGTGCTGGAGAACCCCCTCCCCCCAACATTAGGAGTGGCAAAAATATTTTAGTCTTACAACAAGCGTGTTTCTGATTATTAAGGAATCATTACAGTGTTACCTGAAAACGTATGGTGCAACCCATTCCCCTGCCACTCGGTTTTAGCCCCTTTAAATTAGCACATAGTAGTAAAAAAACAATAAAAAACAACAACAAATTAATCGTTTGAAATTCCTGAATTTTCTCTTTGTCACAGAGTGTAAACCACATACCACCAAGAAAAAAGTTATGGGAACAATTTTCAATAATTTACTATCGTTAAAAATTAGGTAGCGCAAATATTTTGTTGTATTGAAAGCCTTAACGTCACGTTAGCTACACTGAGGCTTAACCTTATACTGTACATGGAAAGTCGGCATCCAGAAGACTGAAATAAAACTGAATGCCAGCTTCCAAAATATGATGATGTATTGCAGTGCAAGCAGCATGCCGTTGGTGATTACAAATCCACAGTAAACTTAACTATCAAATAAAAAAAGGCTTTAAAAAATTTACAGAATTGTGAAACAATACTTGGCTTTCTTGTTTGCCCCTCTTGCATATATGATCAAGATGAACTGGTCTTCTTCTACCCTTCTGATTTTTATCCAGAGAAAGAATTAAGTAATTTTGGTAGGACTTCATAATAGATTTTCAACATGGACAATTGTTCCATTTAATGAACAAATTTAGAGTAGCATTCTCATCTAGAGCAAATTTTTCTCTAGAGTATATATATTTTCATAACTACTTTGATTTCAGAGCTACATTTAAAAAAAAAGTTATTTAAAGTGTTAACACTTTGTGTGAAGTCATTTATGGCTCTAATTAACAACGGTAATTCCGGTTTTTTTTTTACGTTTTTTTGTTGAGGTGCTGTATACATTATTGGTTGCATTGACTCGCCGGATTTAGAAAACGTAAATATACATGCCGATGGCAAATTTTTAGTTAAAACAAAGAAATTAATGTAATACTTAAAATGATCTTAATGCTACTGAGATATGAAGTCCATGTGAATGCGTTTTTTTTTATTATAATAATTTCCCTCGTTTCCTTAAGTTCATCTATAAAAAAAAATAATTAGACTAAATATAAGGAGTGATCACCCAAAAACCTACAGGGGGGTCCATAGATTTTTGGGGGCTGAGCACCCCCGAAAAGATGCCTGAATACATCACTAGGTACTACTCAATATAATCTCCATCACAAGGAGATTATATTGAGCCATCGGTGAACATAACTCTCGAATCCTCATTAAAAAGATTCAGGTGCGGATTGTTGTACCCACTTATTCACAGCCACTTTCACCTCGTCTGTGTCATCAAATCGGTGTCCTCGGTGACTGTCCTTCATTGGACCGAACATATGGAAGTCGGAGGGCGACAGCTCTGGGCAGGTAGATGGAGGACCATTGACCAGCCTAATTTGCTGATCGCCTGATTTTTTGCCAAAGATGTGTGTGGTATCGTATTGTCATGGTGAATGTGGATCCTTTTCAGATTCTTGTTCAGTCTCTTCCTCCTTATGGCTTCTCTAAGCTCCTTGAGTGTCTCAATGTACCGCTCGCTAGTCACGGTACAACCACGTTCCAGAAAATCAAATAGAATGACACCACTGTCATCACAAAAAACAGTCACCATGACTTTCTGTGCTGATCGCTGGCTCTTGAACGTCTTAAGCCTTGGTGAAGAAGTGTGACGCCATTCCATGGATTGATTCTTCGTTCCGAATCGTAAAGATACGCCCACGTTTCATCACCTGTCACCAGATCGAAAAAAAACGTGTCTTCATTGGCTTCAAACGTATCTAACAGATCAGAGCAAACTTCCACCCTTCTCTCCTTCAAATCGCGTGTCAACTGCCGAGATACACATTTTGCATACACTTTTCGATACCCTAAATCTTCCACCATCTGCTGCATAGCTTTATGACCATAGCCCAGTTGTGCAACAAGCTCACGAGTTGTGACTCGTCTTTCCGCGCGAGTCAATTCATCCAGTCGCTGACGGTTCGTGTCAGTGATTGCAGATGATGGTCTCCCACTGAGTGGTTTGTCTTCAATGCTGGTTTCCTTCTTTAAACTTCTTCATCCATCTGTACACATTCCTCTTGTCAATGGTGTCATCTCCGTCAACATTCTGTATCCTTCTGTGGATGTCTGACAGCCTACACCATTCCTTCGTCAAGAACTCAATGACGGCTCGTTGTTTCTGCTTGGGATGCATTCTTTACCTGCAATAAAGAAGGGTTACCATAGAAAAAGAGTTACTCTACCAGCATGTGCAATTTGAATGACCTCTGTCAGTTAATGAAAACGTTATGCCCACTTTTGCATTACTTTCGGTACAGCCCTCGTATTACACAGCATATCTTTCCATCGTAGATGCATTGAAGCTTCATTTGTTTTGAGGTAGATAGACAGAAAGGCACTTCTCACTCTTCTTTCCTTTTTTTTTTTTTTTTAGTAGTTGGTTTAACGACTACCGTGAGCAACTCAATGGGCTATAAGCAGTCGCCCGTCCCTAATTTAGGTTCACTGGTTATAGCGAAGGGAGAAAGCCAGTGCCGTAAGACAAACACAACATCCATTTCTCACGGGATTCGAACCCGGACCCTTCTTGGACGAATGGTCGTAAGCCATCGCTTAGACCACTGCGCCAGCGGGGCGGCAATGAATCTTCGCTCACTCTTTTTTAGCACGTCTTTTGTTAAAAAAGATCGTGCTTCTGTTATCGGTTTGTCCATCCGTCCGTCCGTCTGTACCCACGGTATCTCTGCAACTATTAGTCCGATTTGAAAAATTCTTTTTGCATTCGGAAGCTTGAAATCTGCGAATGCTGATCCTTTATTTCGTTTTTTTTACGATGTAAAATTTTGCCGCTAGAGGGCGTAAATGCAGATGATGTCGAATTCAAAATTACGTTTTGATCCACATATTTGCTTCTAAACATCCGATTGAAAAAATTCTTTTATCTTTCGATTCCATTTATGTCGAAGAGTGTTTTAGATTTAGTTTCGTTTTAAAATTAAGCATAGATTTTCCGCTAGGGGGCGTAAAAGTAAAGAACATTTTTCCCGATAACTCTTCTCCTAAAACTCCGATTAGAAATTTTTTTTCAGCGGATACATCTCCTGATACAAAAACTTTTGCATATAATTTCGAATTTTTGGTAAAGAATACTTTGGCCACCAGGGGGCGTAAGTGTTAATTTTTGCTTCTGATGTATTTGCCATAAAATCTGAGCTTTTAAAATATCGATTGAAAAATTTCCTTCGTGGACTGATGCCACTCACATCGATAAACCTTTTCGGAATATTTTCTTCCTTAAATATCCCACAGTTTCTCCGGCAGGGGCGTAACTGTATATCTTATTTTTGTCAATATCTCTATTTCTAGGAGTCCAATTTGAAAAATTCCTTCTTTGTTGGATAGTGTTTTCCGTGTGACATATTTTTCCTTTGATTTCAAAATTTTCAAGTAATTCATAGACTTTCCGCTAGGGGGCGTAAAGGTAAATTGCGTTTCTCCCTATATCTCTGCTTCTAAAACTTCAATTTGAAAAATTCTTTCTGCACCGGATACAGCTCCTGGTGGAAAAACGTTTGCACATAATTTCTAATGTTTGTAAAAAATGGTTTGGCCACCAGGGGGCGTAAATTTTAATTTCCGCTTCTGATGTATTTGCAGCAAAATATGAGCTTCTAAATTCTCGATAAAAAAAACGTCGTTTGTAGACCGATACTACTGATGTCGACAAATGTTTTAGGAACATTTTCTTCTTAAAATAGTGCATGGTTTCTACGCCAGTGGCGTAGATGTATATCTTATTTTTGTCAATATCTCGACTTCTAGGAGTCCGATTCGAAAAATTCCTTCTTTGTTGGATAGTATTTCTAATGTGACATGTTTTTCCCATAATTTCAAAATGTTCAAGTAATTCATAGACTTTCCGCTAGGGGGCGTAAAGCTAAATTGCGTTTTTCCCTATATCTCTACTTCTAAATCTCCGATTTGAAAAATTCTTTCTGCACCGGATACGGCTCCTGATGGGAAATCGTTTGCACATAATTTGTAATTTTTGTAAAAATGGAATGGCCACCAGGTGGCGTAAGTCTTAATTTCCGCTTCTGATGAATTTGCAGCAAAATATGAGCTTCTAAAATCTCGATTGAAAAAAAGACTTTTGTTGGCCGATGCTACTCATGTCGACAAACCTTTTAGGAACACTTTCTTCTTGAAGTAATGCATGGTTTCTACGCCAGGGGCGAAGATGTATATCTTATTTTTTGTCAATATCTCTACTTCTAAAAGTCCAATTTGAAAAATTCCTTCTTTGTTGGATAGTGTTTCCGATGCGAAATGTGTTTCCTATAAATTCAAAATTTTTACGTAAATCATTTAGACTTTCCGCTGGGGCGCATAAAGGTAAATTGCGTTTTCTGCTCCTAAAACTCCGATTTGAAAAAATTCTCCCTGTATCGGATACAAGACTTGATGGAAAAGTTTTTTCACATAATTTCTAATGTTTTGCAAAGAATCGTTTGGGCACCAGAGGTCATAGGTGTTGATTTCTGCTTCTGATGTATTAGTAGCAAAATCTGGGCTCCTGAAAACTCGACTAAATTGTTTTTTCCTTGGACCGATACTGCTCATATAGATAAACATTTTGCGAATACTTTCTTCCTAAAATAATGCATGGTTTTCCCACCGGCGGACGTAAAGTTACATCTTATTTTTGTCGATAACTCTGTTTCTAAGAGTTCGTAAGCTCACGATTCCGTTTACAGCAATATCTGAGGGATTAAAAACCCGATTGAAAAACTTCTTTCTTCCGTCAGATACTGTTGTTTTCCATACCAGTTTCATTGACTTTGAATAGCTTTGATAAATTTAATTTGCGTTAGAATGGATTCAAAAGACGTGCTTATTACACCCGAAAATTCGGTGTCATCTTTCTTGTTATTTTTTTTTTTTTTTTTTGCGTGTTTAACGACTCCCCGTGAGCAACTCAATGCGCTAAAAGCAGTTACCCATCCCTTATTTAGGCCCACAAATTGCAGGTAAAGGAGAGAGTCAGTGCCGTAAGACAAACAAGTGATCCATTCCTCACTTGCGATTCGATCCCAGATTCATATCAGGCGAATGGTTCGAAACCAATGCTTCGTACCACTCGAGCAGCGTCTTAGGTCACTGATAACATTTTATAACACGCGTGAGGGTTTTACATTAGTTCTCGGTTTGCAAACGAATTCGCGCCACTCTCTGATTCGAACATTGCATGAAATGTACATTTTCCATGTGTCTTTATATAATTTCAGAAATCACATCTCTCCACAAAACAACCTAATAATATGCCTTACTTTGCTCCTTAGACTCACCCTCGCAAGCAATGCTGCTCTTCCCACGTTTTACAACCAAGCATGTTTTCTCGATTTCTAAAAGCCGCCATGCACCAGATTCCTGAAATATCCAAACCAGCCTTTAGTTTAAGCCAATCCCTAAGAAATAACGACACTTTTCGGTTTAAACAAACTTCTGCTACTCGCTTGTTTCGTGTTTAACGACCACCTTTAGCAAATCTGAGGGGTTATCAGCAGTCCCTCCTCCCTAATTTGGGGTCATTGGTTCCAGGTGCGAGCAAATACCTACGGGTCATGCCTCATCCGTGACTACGACCCAGGCCCACCTCGGACGACATGTCAGAAATCTGTGCCTCTGATCACTCACCCACCTGGAGGACCATTCAGCCACTTGTAAATAAGAGGCTAACTGGTTTAGGCAAATTCATGCCATCTTTCAGTTAAATAAAGATTTGCTTCCAACGGCAAGATATCTTGGAGTTTTACAAACGCTGACAGCTGGATAACACACTATGATTTCAGAAAACTTATGTTGCCCATTAGACACTGTTCGATTTAAAAAGCTTAGAGCATCAAGAGATTTCGACTTAGATTAATCCTTGTCACATATCAAAGATTTTACATTTAAGTAAACCCTTGCCAGCTGCAACAAAGATTTCTGTTTAAGCAAGCTCTTGAATTCTGTACGACATACGTCTTTTTAAAGTGACTCGTGTCACCCGAGAAACATTTTTTTTTGTTTAAAGCAAACACTTGTCAGCTGTAAAACGATTTTCAATTACACTAAACTCTTCTCATATAATGTTTTTGGTTTTTTTGGTTGAAGAATTTGTTAATTGTTTATGTTAAACCAAAACGCCACACTGCTTCAAGATGAACGGTGTGTTATCGAGCGTCACACTTCCAGAAGGCCCGATGTCATGGCGTGGGATGCAATTGCCTACGATGCCAGAACACCTTTGGTGCTCATTACAGGCACTTTGACAGCCCAACGTTACGCTAATGAGGTCCTGAAACCAGTGGCCCTACCTCTTCTGAACGCTCACTCCGGTGCGAATTTCCAACAGGACAACGCACGTTCGCATACTGCTGCTATCTCAAGAGCTTGCTTTCAAGGCACTGACACTCTGCCATGGCCAGCCGCATCGCCATACCTATCGCCGATTGAAAATGTGTGGGATGCTATTGGACGCGCTATCCACACTCCACCCCTGCCGCACAATCTGCTGGAACTGCGTGAGAAGATTCAAGCTGCATGGGATAGCTTATCGCAGGACACCATTACGAACCTGTACAACTAAATTCCGAGACGTCTGGTATACTGTGTAAGCAAGCATGCTGGCGACCCGACGCCATACTGAGAGACACTATTTTTTTGGCTTGCAGTTCAATAAATATTGCGCATATCATTCTCAATATTTAATTATTTATTGATCCTGGTATTTACCTTCCTCCCGAATAGCATTGCAATCCAACACGTCCGTCTGGGTGCAACTATTTTTTGACGATTAAGGCATTCATGAACATTCAGTGATTATATTTCTTTGTGGTTCTTGAAAGTAGTGCCGTGAAGGACCGAGAGTACAAGCAGTAGCTTCTTTGAAAGTGATAGAAATCCCATATAAGACAAAATGACCGACATATCCGAATTCCGAAGAGGGGAAATTTTGGACCCCGTTTAGCCAGGACATCTGTAAATGAAACTTCAGATTTATTGAATTAACAAGAGCAAATGCATCGAAAGTTATGACTGCATTCACCAACTCTGGAAAAACATCATCCGGTAGGGCGAACCGTGGTGGGAAATCAGAACGAACTGAAAGAGACAGCCAGCCAGTGAAACGGATTGTAACCAGAACATATAAAACTACTGCCCTAACAATAACAGCAGAAACTGTTATATAATGTGAATCTCAGCAATCCAGTACCTAGCAAAACAGCTCCCCAAGAACTTCATAGAAGTTCTACAGTATGGCAGAGACACTACTTCCAAGCCACTCGTTTCTGTTATTAATGCAACAATGAGGATGGAATGATATCACGAGAACAAAACCCTGGGCACTGAATGGCTGGAAGCAGAGGACTTGGTTCAAATAATCATCATTCGCACTTTTTTCAACTTTGAAGCGAATGTACGTTTGACGAATACAGAAGAAAACACATATTCCGACTGTCTTCGGCCAACTGCCAATCACGGTCGGGTATCAGTAATGGTTTGGGCTGCAATGTCTTCGAAAGTGTAGACAACAACTATCAGAGGTTTTTGTGAGTTGTAAAGGTCTTTTACAGGGATGATGTATGTCCCCTACATTATTTAAAATCTTTGTTGAGGTTTGTCTCAGTGAATGGTCAGCGAAGTGCAGAAATTTGGGATTACGGATTCAGAATGATTTCGTGCACCATTTTCTGTCTGCGGATGACCAAGTGATCTTGGCAGACAATAAAAATGACGTAGCTTATATGTTTCGTAAACTGATCTCTGAATATGACCGTTTGGGACTTAAAATTAACGAAAATAAAGCTGAGCCCTTGTCCTATGATCCCAGTGACTACATTGATATAACTGATAATATTACGTTGAAAATAGTTGAGGAATTTAAATACCTCGGATCCATTATTCATCAGGATGGTACATGTCATCCTGACATTGATCGGAGAATTGCGAAGGACAGGAAAGCTATTTCTGTTTTGAACCCTGTTCTTTGGAGCAGCAATATCTTTCAAAGAGTTAAAAGATACATTTTTTCTGCGATTGTACAGAGCATCATTTTATATGGTGCGGACACATGGACACTGAATAAAATACATCAACAAAGATTACTGGCTACAGGGATGGACTTTTGGAGGCGTTCTGCAAGAAAATCCAGATGTGAAAAAGTGCGTAATACAAAAATTCGAGATATTATGAGTGTTAAAGTAGATATTCTTCAAACTATTGAGATCCGGAGATTGTAATGGTTCGGCCATGTAAGGAGAATGCCATCAAAAAGGCTTCCTAAAATTCGGATGGAGTGGGATGCTCTTGGAAAGAGGGGAAGAGGAAGACCAAGAAGAAAGTGGATGGAGGAGATTAAATCAAGTTTCAAAAATAATGGACTGGATGAAATGTTCCCAAATTCTGAAGTTACGCCACTTATCTTTGAATCGGATATTTGTAAGAGAGCCAAATTGTTTATGGGTCGGATATTTGTGCCAAATTGTTAAACAGTTTGGCTCTCTCCCAAATACATGAGACATGCAAACTGTTTATGGGTCGGATATTTGTAAGATAACCAAACAATTTATGGGTCAGATATTTGTAAGAGAGTCAAACTATTTATGGTTCAGATATTTGGAAGAGGACTAAACTGTTTATGGGTCGGATATTTATAAGATAGCCAAACGGATATATTTAAGACAGCCAAACTATTTATTGGTTGGATATCTGTAAGACAGCCAGGCTATTCATGAATCGGATATTTATAAGAGAGCGAAATTGTTAATGGGTCGGTATTTGTAAGAGAGTCAAACTGTTTATGGTCGGATCTCTCAGCCTAATTATTATTTTTTTATCATGCCTGACGGAGGTCATCCATAAAAGTTTCCCTTTTGTTTTGTTTTCTCTTTCTCAATGTTGTTTTAGTGCTAGATGTAAATGATTGTTTGTGTTTGTCCCAAAATTTTATGCATCATAGAAAGAAGAAAAAAAAAGTATTTCCCAACGGATGGGCATTATGATGTTTCAGTTACTTTAGACACAGAACTTCCTCTCTCAGTGGCAGAAACGTATAATACAGCAGGCTAAAAAACAGCGCATGTGAAAGTTCGTGTGTTGTCGAAGTATCTCCATAGCTATTGTTAAGATTTTTTATACACTATTGCTTCTGAAAATTGCATCACCAAGAAGGAATCGCGCTATTCAAATGATATTTATATCACAGATTCCTCATGTTACAGGAGATCACTTTTTTCGTTTCAAAACTCAGCAACGTGTGAAGATACTTTGAGCAACAGTAACAGACTCCACATGGCGTGACATTGAATGAAACAGGTTTTTCATATCGTCCTGGGGAATAGCCTGCCAAGATGCTTCTATGCGATACCAGAGTTCATTTGTGGTGTCAGGCGGAGGCTCTTGATGTGCCAGTCGCTTAGCTACCATGTTCCAGATATGTTTGATTTGGGACATACCCGGCGAACGTGCAGACCAGGGAAGAAGCGGTATCTGAAATACATGGAAGAGGTCTTGGGCATTCCGGGCCACATGACTGGAATATAGCGGCAGGATAACTCTGAAGGAAGGGGATCACCTCTGCCTCTAAAACATCCCTGATGTATCACTAGCTGTTGAGGGTTCCCTCAATTCCAATCAGTTGAGATCGCGAATTTAACCCTATGGCTCCCAAACCATAACGCTTGGCGTTGGTTTGGTATGGCTCTTCAAGGAGCCGTTCATCACGATGTCTTGTAATACGTATACGACCATCATGGGGCATCACGTTGAACCGTGACTCATCAGAAAACTCGACCTGTTGGCAATCAGTGCCAGTGTCTGTTTTTGAGACCCCTTGCAGTCAGGGATCAAAAGATTGCGCAGTAATGGGGTGCTAGCGACCAGTCTTCTGTTAAACAGACGACGGCGAACTTTGCTGGAAGACAAAGCCTCACCTGTGGCAGTGCTCCATGGCTGCGCTAACACCATGGATGTTGCTGTGCAATCGGTCATTACCATGCGGTAAAGGTGTCTGTCATCCCTTGCAGTCGTGCGCTTTTGCGGTCCATTTCCCGAATTTCTGCGCTTCCGAACCTCATCTGTCCACTGACGCCATGTTCACGTTACTATATTGGAGAAATTCTGATGTAAAAAAATCTAGCTTCCCTCATTGCAACAAACTTTCTTCGCTCAAAGTCCGTCAGGTGTACATAATGCAACCTTCTTTGGCAACAGGACATAATGAGACACAAGCAACACCCTTTGGATTCAATGTCAACTCTTCACTGATTGCAACATCTCGTTTGAGCCAGATTTTTTTACCCAAGACCGGACAGTTCAGAGGGCGCTGCTCCGAAAGCGTGTGAGCTTTTTCACTGACATTTTAATCATTTGCATGTCCCACTGTGAAGTATACTCTAATTTAACTTTCATTTTTAGTTCCTTTCTCTATGTAAATTTCAGTTCGTTCTCCTCAGCATTTTTAAAACTTAACGTGATATCTTCTCTCTCGCAAGAGTATGGATGGCAACACCTTGAGGTCAGAACGTATGACGTTTGTATGTCTCAGATTAGAACTGACGATATACACTCACGGACAATGAAATTTGCGCACCAAGAAGGAAGCATCGGATTGAACTGAATTTTTATGGACGTAATGATACAGATGAATGATATACATGATGGCAAAAACAGAGCTGCGGGACAATTACAGAGGGATCTGTGGCACCCTGGTACCGTCATCTTCAATAGCGGGTCGCACCGTCTCGTGCGGCGATACATGCTGCAATACGGTCCGGCATGGAGGCGAACAGACGACTGATGTTGTCCTGCGGCAGACTGGCCCACAGGTGTTGGACGGTGAACTCCAAATCCCGGATAGTGTGGCACGGCGGCAGCTGACGTTTCAACTGGTCCCACACATGCTCGATAGGGAATATGTCCGGGGAGTAGGCAGGCCATGGAAGTGTCTGGAAATGACGTACGCAGTCCTGGGCTACCCGAGCCGTGTGATGGTGGGTATTATCCTGCTGGTATAGCGCACCTGGAGTCCCGGCCGGGAATGAGAGCACATGGGGCTGTAGGATCTCATCCACATTCCGCTGGCCCGTCAATGATCCCCGTACCTCTACTAGAGATGATCGGCTATCGTAGGCAATGGCTCACCTGACCGTAATGCCTTCAGTGGGAAAGGTGTGGCGCTCGGTTGCAAGGTTGGGACTGTGCCGTTGACCCGGAGACCTCCACACCCGGACACCATGATCATCTGTACTAAAAACGAAGCTTCACTCATCACTAAACACCACACGTCGCCAGTCTATGGCGTTCCACGTTGCTTTGGCCTGGCACCACTGCATACGGAGTCGGCGATGTTCCGATGTGAATGGCAGCACGCGCAAGGGGCGCTGGGATCGCAGATTCGCTTCCGCGAGGCGTCGGGAAGTGGTTCGTGGGCACACAAGAGCCGCTACATCTGCCTGTATAGTGGACCGGGTTCCCGTGGGAACCGTTCGTGCCTTAGCGCACGATCCGACGATCCTCTCTACCGGTGGTCTTCCTGGGCCGTCTCGAGCCGCTCCGCCTTGTGGCAGCGCCGTCACGTGTCTACTTCTAGTCGGACGGTATGGTCAGAACGATCCACGTCGCGGGCTATGCGGCGCTCTGACCACCCTGCGGTTTTCAGCCCGATGATCAGGCCTCTCTCAAAGTCCGTCAGTTGCGTAAATCCACGTCTCTGGCGTCTAACCGGCATTGTTGTCACTCTGTACTCTTGCTTGCGTCGGCCGGTGCTTTTCGCTTTCATGGGGCATCGACTACACGCCGGTTCGTACTTGCAGCGCCACCACAGGGTGTGCGGTCATGAGCATTCGCACCAAACGTGGATCATGTGCCTACCAGCACGCACTCTAGCAATTTGCAAAGTTTTGCGGTTGTAGCATGTTTTCTTCTAGGTGCGCAAATTTCAGTGTTCGTGAGTGTATACATAATGTTTGAGCAGCAGCAGTATGGAGAGAGATTTTGGTAGTATGACGATATAATAGTAGTTGCGAAATTGAGTTACTTAAAGATGTGATCTCTTGACGTCTGCGTGTTATATCTTTAGTGTTTCTTTTTTTTTTTTTTTTTCGTTAAACGTTCTGTCACAAGTAAATTGGTTTAGTTCACTAACACTGTTGAAGACTGACTTGTGCTAAAGTATATTTAGCTGATTAAAGACTAATCGTAAGTAACATTTTCTGAAGTTTCTTGAATGACTCCTGTTTCACTCTAGGTGAAGTTGTGAGACTGGTCTATGTACTGTTCAGACAGCCATATATTCCACGAATATTACACTACACACAACCTGTTTTACATATCGTGTAAGTTTTAAACTAATGCCAGCAACCTTTCATGATATTGCAATTTTCACAAACAGTGGTGTATTTTTTGTGACATGGCAAAACATTCAAAAATTTAATTTAATTGTATTTATTTATTCATTTATTGCTGATATTGCTTATATCATTTAGATTTATTGCTATAATGGAATCACTACCAGTATTTTTACTTTGAATCGCTATATACTATACGAAATATATTCCACGAGTCATCATTTCTTAAAATTGAAAGAAAAGAAAAGAAAAATTAATTTACGTTTTCTCCTTCACTCCGGCAAAATCTAGAAAATAAAAATTCTTGATGCCGGAGTCTTAGAGATGAAAAGCGACAGACTATAAAAAAGTAAAAAAATAAAAAAAGCCTGCGTTGATTTTCATTGTTTATGTTTTGCTTCTTTATTTGCGTAGATTTAATTAACTACGTACGTCAAAAATAATGTGCGTGTGAATATAATGGGAGATGGAGGGAAAACAAACAATTCACGACGCAAAGAAAATCTCTCTTCCGGTGCGATCAGGAAAATCAGGTGAAAGAGGTCTTATGACAAAGTGCTTCAGCTTTATTGAGTATTTGTTGTCACCAAGAGTTGGAGACGAGCGATAAAAATTAATTTGATAAACTGAGCCTTTTTTTTATCCCACCCTCAGAAAGTATTACGTGTGGGAGACATTTCTTTGCTTAAGATTGAAAATACTGACATCGCAGCATATAATGAATTCGAACAAGATCCAAAGCTCAGTAGACTCTACTTTTGATGAAAATTGTAGTCTCAAAAAACTGCTTTCGACTTTTTCATGATATCTTCATAAACAAGTTCTTGTTAGAGACACAAAAATGGCATTATTTCACAGGCAAACAGCAAAAAACATTATCGTTAAGAAAGAAGATACAATGCAAACACATTACTTCACACTTTATTGTTTTAAAATTTCTCATGTTTCTTTCCGTTTTATTGTTAGCAAAGCTTACTGCTCGCAAAAGGTCGATATACAATGAAAGACCCGGCACATAAATTTAACAGACAAGTCGGGAGAAGATGAGAAAGAACGATATCTTTTGTTTGTTTGTTTTTGGGGGGTTTAACGACCACCGTGAGAAACTCGATGCGCTATAAACAATCGCCTGTCCCTAATTTATGGCCACTGGTTCCAGAAAAGGGAGAGAGCCAGTGCCGTAAGTCAGAATATATAGCACTCTGTACACGAACCACTGCACCCACCACGCTTCGACCACTGCACCCACCATCCTGCTATCTATTAGTTGCTGCCAATGAAATATCGAAATAATGATGGAAACATTAAACAATGTAAATACCGTGCAAGGTAAACTTTATTTATCAAAATAATCACCGACAGCAGAAATACTATTTTGCCAACAAGATACAAGCTTCTGTGTACTGTCGTGTGGAAAAACGTTGAGCTTCGGGATGCGAAGAACTCATGGAATGAAGTTTCAACTGATGTTTGACTGAGAAAGAATTTTTACTTTTGAGAGGTGTCCAGGTGCTTGAATATGTGATAGCCAATCTGTAGGGAACAGATCAGAGGAATAAGGAGGCGATGAGGTTAAGTTTCGTTCCTCAACTGGTGCAGCTTCTGAATCATCTGGCGTGCATTTTGGGTTCTCGCGTTGTCGTGGATATGAGCCAATGGAGATTGACTAATGCTGGCTATTTGCGGGACCGTTTTCCATGCATAATATCAAGTTCTTGACATTACTTTTCCGCCGTGACTCAGTTGTAAGGAGGAGGATTGCATCTCACCAGCTGCGGAACACCAAACACTGACCATCGTCCTCCTAGGATAGAGTATCGGCGTGTGTTTCGGGGCTTCATCGTAGTCCAGCAATTGAGCCGAACGAGGGTGATTGTCATACAGCATCTATTTTTCAACACACGTGACGAGGCGTTTCAAATGTCACTCGTTTGGTTGTGGATAAGTAAAAAAGAGCAGACATTAAATCGTTGTGTTTTGTGCTGTTCCGCAACTCATGAAAGACCCACTTACACATCTTTTTCTCTTTGCCTATGGCCGTTAAATGTCGAAAAATGGTTGCATAGTGTCCTCCGAGGTTTTTTTTTTACCAAGTTCTCGTACCATATGGCGTGGAATGTATTCAATCAAGGCCTCAGAATCGGCATCATCGATAACTCCTTCTAGTCTACCGCGTGGTTCGTTTTCGAAGCTCATATAGTCGAACAAACCTTGTATCTTTCGTTCACTAACGGTGCCTTTCCCAAATGTTGTATTGATGTTGCGAGATGACTCCGACGCACGGTGTTCAGATTTAAACTCATATAAGAAAATTACACGAATTTGGCCCTGATCCATCGCTCTCTTCACTGTAGAAAATGATACCACTGACGTAGTGACCAGTTGCTTTTTATGCAGCAATGGCGCTTTAAATTTAAATATCTCAAGTGACACACGCGAAGTGCTAATTCCTAGATTAACAGCCATGACGCTTTAAATTTAAATATCTCAAGTGACACACGCGAAGTGCTAATTCCTACATTAACAGTCATGACGCTTTAAATTTTAATATCTCAAGTGACACACGCGAAGGGCTAATTCCTAGATTAACAGCCACCTGCACGAGTCCGCAAAATCCGGCATTTCATCTGTGACAGCCTGATACAGAAATCGTGAAACAATGTACCGAAAGGTGTATTATGAGACAAACAGCGCTTAGCTGTTGCCTAAATTTATTCTAAAAGATTGATCCTCGTTGATAAGAAATTACTCACCTCATTGGAAGCAATCGCTTTTAAAGAAGAACGCGGGTGAAGTGATGCAATCACATTTACGGAGGAAAGGCTCCTTTTCTTGTTTCTCATCCTAAAAAATTCTCGTCAATTATTATTTTCAACTAAAAGTTAGCTGGCTAGTTGTTTTTTGAAATTTTAGGACGCTAGAACATCAAAAATACGACCATTACAGAAACCGACAATTCATGCCTGGAGGTCGCAACTCTCCAATTTATAAGGATCCAGAATGATCTCAGAACACATTGTCTTTCGAATGTTGCTCTGTACTACAACATTAACCAAACTTTTAGTAAAGTGACCTGCGGAGCTTCCACTACTTCAAACGTTGGTGCTGAAAAATTTACTCAAAGCACGAATAAATAGCACTCAAACTATCACGTTGAAAATTTACCTGTTTTTATTATGAAATTTATTGACATAAATCAACAAGTTTCGAACTTTTTTTACACCGCAATCCCCTGAATTTTTATAAAAATTTATTCAGCCTTCAAGATGAAAGTAAGGGATCTTATTAAGACTCGGTAACAGATAAATACAGTATATTTATCGCTTAGTATACAGTTTGGCCAGCGTGTTGATTTATGACCCCTCACAGCCCAAAGCAAGCGCAAAGGTTCAACTGTTCTATGACACGACACTTATAGAAATTGGAAAGTGAGTGAGACAAGGTGGCACCATATATCCCAAGCTCTTCAATGCCACATTACAGAATGTCCCTTAGTAATTGAACTGGGAAGACAAGGGAACAAAGATCAATGAAAAATCATTTAACTTAACTTTTTTTACTGACGACATAGTCATTTTTGCATGTACCCTCTCAGAGCTACACAGTGTGTTCCAAGAACTTGCTGACAAGAGTAATGAAGTGGCTTTAAAAATGAACTTACGCAAAGCAAAGTTAATGTGCAATGTGTTAAAAACAACTGAAAGTTTAGAAATTAATGAGTAAAATCTAGAATTAACTGTCATCTTGGGCAACAGATATCAAGCGGCAGCCGCATAGAAGAAGGAATAAATCGGAGTATAAAGCTTTACTGGATAGCTTTTGGAAAAAACGGTACTGTTTTCTAGGGCAATTTACTACTCCAGAGAAATATTTCGTGCACAATACACAATATTGAGATAAGAGCCGTCTTTGCACGATGAGAGATTACAGGAAGCTGTAAACACTAAAAACATGTGATTCCGTTAAAAATTAGTTAAAATATATACAAGATCTTTCGAAACCTCCATGTGGTTCATCTTCAGGTAAAAGTCGAAACTAACACACTGACAATACGGTTCCTTAAGTAAACTATCGTTGAAGTTCATGACGTTTAACATATGACGCACGGGCAGAAATGAGCGGATTATTGGAGGAAACCACATAATTTGCTTGTTTGAATGGGTAATTCCTTATGTCTTATGTTTAAGAACACAAGACATTACCACTCCACCTAAACAAATTATGTGGTTTCTTCTAATAATCCGCACATTTCTGCCCATGCTTCATATGTTAAACGTCATGAACTTCAACGATAGTTTACTTAAGGAACCGTATTGTTATTGTGTTAGTTTCGACTTTTACCTGAAGATGAACCACATGGTGATTTCGAAAGATCTTGTATATAAACTGCTGGCCACCCAAAATGCAACACCAAGAAGGAAGCATCCAATTGGCCTAAAATTCGCAGCATGCGTCGCCCGTGAGAGGACATGCAAACGATTAGCATTGCAGGGCATATGCAAATCATGTGCGCCCGGCACGCCACCGAGAACACTATAAGAAGGGTGCACAGAAGATGGGATGTAAGTAGTGGAATTATATTGTGCTGCCGGACCTGCGCGTGGGAAGCTTCCTGATGCCTCGTCGCAGAATACGGCAGTCATTCCAGCACGTTTCGGAGTTCTACAGAGGACGAATAGTGGCTTATCGCGACAGCGGTTTATTGTACCGAGACATCGGAGCCTGTGTGGGATTACATCCAGCCACAGTGAGGCGAGTCTGGATTCGGTGGGTGCAGGAGGGACGGGCGGACCGACGTGAGCAATTGCCGCAACCGCGGCACGTCACCGAACGAGAGGACCGGCATGTTGTGCGGCGGGCATTGGCGGCTCGCACCGCCACATCACGAACGTTAGCGCAGGAATTAGGGTGTGTTGCGCAACAACCTGTGTCAGCACGTACCGTTCGACGTCGTCTGCAGGAGCGGAGACTTGTCGCACGGCGCCTATTGCTCTGATTACCATTGACGTTACACCACCGGCGAGTCGGCGGCAGTGGGCCGTTGAACGCCGCACCTGGACTACGGAATGGCACGATATTGTCTTCTCCGACGAATCCAGCTTCTGCCTGCAACACCACAATGGTCGGATCCGCGTGTGGTGGCACCGCGGCGAGAAACTGAATGACGCCTGCATTATACATCGCCATATCGGTCCGTCGCCTGGCGTTATGGTTGATATGACACCCGCACCCCTCTCGTGCGCATCGCCGGTTTACTCAACAGCCACCGGCTACATCTCCGACGTTTTGGAGCCTGCAGTCCTCCCTTACCTGCAGAACCTGCCAGTGGCCACGCTTCAACAGGACAATTCGCGCCCTCACGGGGCACGCATCGTGCAACAATTCTTCACGGTCCAACAGGTGTCACTGCTGCCGTGGCCCGCCTGTTCTCCCGATATGTCGCCCATAGAGCACGTCTGGTCGCTGATCGGCAACCGAGTGGCCCGGCAAGCACCACCCGCGGCTACGCCTGATGAACTGTGGCAACGTGTGAAAGCAGCCTGGACCGACATACACCAAGCCCACATCCAAAGCCTCTTTCGTTCGATGCCGCGGCGTGTAGCGGCCGTTATTGCCAGCCATGGGGCCACACGAACTATTGATTTCTGCGTGTTCCGCAAGTCGCACGGGCCTGTAAGCTCAATTGTTTCATCTTTGTATTTGTTGTTATGTGTCCAGTAAATCTAGCTTTGCTATCTCGTGTCCTTCTTGGTGTTGCATTTTGGGTGGCCAGCAGTGTATTTTAACTAAGTTTTAACGGTCACGTGTTTTTAGTGTTTACAACTTCCTGTAATCTCTCATCGTGCAAATACGGATCTCATCTTAATACTGGCAAATTAATATTATGTCATAAAAGAAATGCTTTTATTCATTGCATCTTTCCAGTTCTTTCTTATGGATTTCCAATGCTGCGAGCAGCTGAAAGAAGCATAGAGAGATAAGAAAAGCATAGAGAGATAAGAAAAGCCAAGAAAGATAGGAAAAAGAGCACATGGATCAGGTAAATGACAGGAGTCGATGACATCATGATCAAAGTAATGATACTCAAGTGGAAATGGTCTCGAAGTATTGCCAGAAGAACTGACCACCGTTGAATAATTGGCATACTTTACTGTATACCAAGGAACATAAGAAGACCCAGAAGAAGACCGCGTGGAAGATGTGTGGATGAAATTCGAAAGCTTGCTGCAATGACTTAGAAGAGATTGGCTCAAGACAAATAGTTGTGAAAGAAGCTTGTGCTGACTTCCATCTTGGAGTGGATTGAAAACGGTTTTTGTTGCTGATGATGACTGATGATATTGAGCGCAATAAAACTGCTCGGGTTACGTTAAAATATTCGACCCTGTTTCCCAAGAGACAAAAAGAAAAGAAAAAAAGTTGAATTCAAGGCTATCAGTAACGTTCAAAGAGAATGTAGCTTCGTTGGCATGGATTAGTTTTTCAGAACTGTGTTTTTTCTTCGTGTACGCCATTGTAATTTCAAGCTTCATCTTTAGCTATAAACATTGTTTGATAATCGATGGGGGAATTGCTACAGGGAGCAAATCACGTTTGCACGCAATTGTGAAGTTTAACCAGCTGTAGCCATATCTAATTATACGCTTCACCTTTTGTTACAAACATTGTGTGATCTTCGCAGGGATAATTTCCATAAACAGCAAATATCGATTGCAGGTAACTGTGAAGTTCAATGAGCTGTAACTATATTATTCTTGGTTGTGATTTAGAACTTTCCTTTTTAAACCAGAAATGAGATGACAGGAAAATCAAACACAAAATGTAAAAAAGAAAAAGAAAAGAGGTGATGAAAAATATTGCCGCTGCCCTCCATCGACGTACACAGAATCGTCTTGTGGAAAGGTTCCTGCCAGTGCTGAGTTCGGACTGAATTTTAAGCGCCCGAGCCCGAAGTATATCAGCCCGAGTCAACCTGAGCCGGAATTTTATACTGCGAAATAACAGCCTGGGCCGAAATGAGCCCGAAAATTGACTTTAGGTGCTAATGAAGAAAAAAAACTCTTCTTACAGACTTCCACTCTCTCCTTCCAGAGACTTTGCTAGACTTCGAAATCAGGATAGGCAAGTGTAATTTTTGCTGGGTCTAGTTTCATAACAACTTTATTTACAAAACAGTGAAAGAAATAATTTTTAATATTCTTTACTACAGGATTTAAAGAAATTCGTGCAACCCTCTCCCCCGCCCACGGTACATATTTATTTTGGAAATATCTTGAAGTTTTTACACTTTTGGGAGTAAAGAAAAATAAGAAGTTCTGTTTTAGTTAATGTTCCGTACATCTATTTTGAATAAAACTAGTAAAATCTGAAGAGTTACATGCCCGTATAGCAAACAAGACACATTGTCGCCAGCACCACGCACTAATTAAAAGAAAATTCTAGGCCTAGGAGAAAGGTTTGAAAGTAAATGTTTTCGTGGTTTAGGAATGTCGGAAAATACGGACACGCAGACACATAATCGTCCCCCTGCTTAACTCTCTTCCTTCAAGTCAGCAACCTTGTCTTGCATTCATCTCCTCCAAAGAAGTCGTCCTGCTCTTTCACTGACTTGGGATCAAGCTTAAGAGCGCTGCTACAGCTTTAGACTCCATTTTGGGTGTTGGAATCCACTTTTTAGTAGCACAAAAAAAACAGCAGGTCATTAGTAATGTCCTATCTTCGTGAATTCCTATCCAGCCTCCTTATTCGCCCCCTGGCCATACTTACATGAATATAGGCTTAAATTAAGGATTTGGAAAAGCTAATAACAATTGAATTTTCAAGGCCCTGCGAATGTTATTTCGATAACCTTTCTAGGGAGAAGTAAACAACGCACTTTCAAGAGGGAAATCGTAGTGCTACACAACGAAGAACACGAGACTCATTATTGCTTGGCAAAAACCAGATTATATTTTGTAGTTAAAAAAATTGAAAAATGTCCATCTTGAACTGGGTGGCCAAGAAAAATTTCAGGGTGGGCTACAGTTCATCCTCACATCCCCTTGGCAACGTTCCTGTCTCCTGAGGAGTGGGGAAGGGACATCTATCTGTCTCTGTAGCCTAGTTGCACGATTTTCTGTAACTATTCGTTTCCTCGTGGATGGTTCTCTCTGAACTCGGCACCGGACGCACTTAGTCCCTAGTCCCCCTTCCATGACAGGGTTTACCAGATGAGTATCGATGGGGTGGTGGTAAAAATACAAGGCGATTGTAATCTGCTGCCATCTGGTGGCCGGTTCCTACGGGCATTTGTCCCATGGTTGTTGATGATAATGAAGTCGGCCCCGGACGCACTTAGTCCCTAGTCCCCTTTACCTGACAGGGTTTTCCAGATGAGTGTCGATGGGGTGGTGGTAAAAATACAAGGCGATTATAATCTGCTGCCATATGGTGGCCGGCTCCTTCGGGCGTTTGTCCCATGGTTGTTGATGATGATGAAGTCGGCCCCGGACACACTTAGTCCCTGGTCCCCCTTACTTGACAGGGTTTATCAGATGAGTGTCGATGGGGTGGTGGTAAAAATACAAGACGATTGTAATCGGCTGCCATCTGGTAGCCGGCTCCTACGAGCATTGGTCCCTTGGTTGCTGTTGTTGATGATGATGATGATTCGTTTCCTCCGAAAATGTTTCCAGCGAACAGTATCCGGCTCCGCTGCAATCTACGTATCGTACGTTGCTCAATAAAATTAGCTGGGAACTGCTGCGTGGTGGGATGAGGCGAAATTTCGACGGTTTGGTATCTACTATCTAGCATCTATAGTTCTTGAAGAAGCTTTTCCTTTTCCGCAGAAATCCCTCAGCAAATCCTTTAACCGGCTGGAACGAATTAACCCCGGTTAGCAAAATTGGCTAAAATCAGCTCGGACGAATATATTGGTTGTATAAGAAGTGGGTTGAACGCGATAGGAATGAATGAAGCTGCACATCAGAAACCGTTTCTTTCCTTTTAGGTTTATTGTTCAAAATGATATTTTATAGGAAGATGACTGACACTAATCATTTCTGACTCGTTACCAGCTGAAAGGCTATAACAATGGAGACAAACGTAAGAAAAGAAAAAGAAGATATTTGAGAAACTTGTTTACACCTAATGACATTACGTCCGACTCAGGAAGACGAACCTTTCCACACCATGCCTTGGGTCATGGAGAAGAAAATGAAGGACTATACAATGGAAGACTTTTCTCCTAGGTTAATGGTTGGTACTACTGAGATGAGATGGAAATGAATTGTTTTGCAGTAGATTTCGTAAAATCCGGCCGCAATATGAACATTTCTGTTTGGGAAGCGCAAAAAAATGTGGGGCACCATTTGGTTCAGGTACATCAATCGCTTAAAGGGTGAATTAATTCCGCTAGCTACAGGTCCACCAACGTTAATATGTCCGAACTACAATTAAATAAGGTGACAACTGCAGTGTGCACTGCAGGTGCCACCTTTTTTAAGTCAGGCTAAGATAAAGTGCCACCTGAGCTGAGGAGCTTTCATGTTTACACATTCACCACCCGAGCCTAGTCTGGCTCTGGTGGTGAATGTGTAAACATGGAAGCTCCTTTTTACTTTTGCACCCTTTTTTAACAGCTTGCCGTAATAAGGTTTCTTTTGGTAGAAGGAATCAAGCCCGCTGAAATTCACGAGAGAATGGTAGCACAATATGGTAAAAAGTGTATGGGCCGAGAAAAATTTACGAATAATCTGAAAGGTATGAGCCTGGTACAAGTATCACTGAAGAAGCGCCATCAGGGTGCCCGTCACGTCGTGAACTCAAGACCATATCGATCATGTTAACTCTCTTATTAAAAAAGACCGACGAATCACGGTAATGTGGCTGACATGTTACACATAAGCTATGGTTCTACCAAATCAATGGAACTTGATGACTTTGGATCCTGAGAAGTGTGTGTCATGTGAGTCCCGAAACAGCTCACCTACCAGAACAAATAACAGTGTAAGGAGATTTCCACCCAGCTTTTTCAATATTATGAAGAAATCCAGGTTTGCTGGAGAGGATTGTCAGCGGGGGTCGAGACCCCGAGTGTACAATTTTGACCCTGAAAGCAAAATATCATGGTTATGCAAAAGTTTCCGCCGTTTGAAGGAGAAAAGAGACAAGAACAATCAGGAAACCAATACACATTTGTTCAACGAAATATTTGCCGTTAGCATCAATGACCTTTTGCCATTTTTAGGCAACAAATGAATGTCCCTGTGATAGAAGGACTCGAGTTTTGAGCTGAAGAAAGCAGTGGCGAAATTTTCTACCTCTGGAACTTTGGTGAACCGCTGTTGGGCTATGGCATGTTGCATAGAACGAAACAGATGAAAGTCTGAGGGTTAATGTCCGGGGAGTAAGCCGGGTGCGGTTAAACCTCCCAGTGTAACTTTTCGAGGGTTGATCTCGTGGTGGCACCGACATGTGGTCTGGCATTATCGTGTAACAGGATGACTGGGCAGTGTCCTTTACCTGTCCATGGGCGTTTTTGCTCGATTGCAGCGCTCCGTTTCATCAACTGATCGCTATATCGTCGTGCAGTGATTGTTTCGTCCGGTTTCAACAGTTCGAAGTACAGCACTCCATGCATATCCCACCACACACACAACAGCACCTTTCCCACGTGGATATCCTGTTTTGCAGTGGATCTTGATGGCTGGCCTGGGTCGATCCGGGATCGCTTGCGTACGGGGTTGTCGCAATAGACCCATTTTTCATTCCCAGTGACAACCTTCCGCAACAAATTATTCCTTTGAAACCTCTTCAGCAACGACATGCAGATTAGGACGGAGCGTAATTTTTTTTTTTTTTCGAATTTCGATATGCCCTAGTGCGTAAAAGTTGGGTATTGCTACGTAAACCATGTGCAAAAAATTTTGCGAAATTCAAATAATATCTTATGGTTCCACTTTACCTCCAAAATTTCGATATTTGAGCAAAATTGTCACATTTTCATGTCCGTTTTGAGAAAAGAACAGTGTTCGTTACAAACTTTCCCTGGTGCTCAAAAGCTGTCTGTTGGCACTTAAAAGATGTGTACAATTTTTCAGGCAAAGCAACTAATATCTTATGGTTCCAATTTAATGCAACAATACTCCATGTTTAAGGAAAATGGCAAAACTTTGACACCTAGTGTTCACCGTGTGATTTGTTTTCTAGTTGTGTTGGTGTGTGCACTACTGCACTGAAAGCACAACATATTGTGCATATGTACAGTAGTGCACACTGCACACGGTGCAACTCTTCACATTTTTCATGTTTCAGAAAAATCACAGAACTCATCATGAGGAGGTGGCTGCACAGCCAATTCCACCCGTGCCCAACTTAACTACCAATCTATTAGAGCAAATCAATTTTCTGTTCTTCTTTTTTAATCTTCAATTTCCTGTTCTTTATTAATTTTTACCCCGAAATTTGATTTACTTTCGAAGGCTAGAATTATTTGCCGTGCTTCCAACGGTACTCTAATAAATCAATCCCTTTGTTCTCCGCAAACAGCAGCAGATGCTTCTGTTGTCAACTTAATGCATCGCTCCACTCCCTGATTGTGAGAAGGGAAGTTTTGCGTGTCCAATTTCCTTACAGTCACTGTTGCATAGGCTCATTATTTCATCGTCGCTTAAATGAGCAGTCAATGGCGGTACGCTTAAAAAGCATGATTGCCAGTTAATTAGGTCAAAATATTCCTGCCCCTGAAAGTTGAACTGTAGAATTTCAAATACACTGATTGCATCGCAGTTTAGTGCCCTTACTCGAAGGATTCTGCGGAAGCCAAGTTCTCTGATATGTTTCCTCTCGTCCGTAATCATAGCTAGAAGTATTGATTCTGGATAACCAAACTAGCCATTCCATTGGATTACGTGGTCCAGAACGCTCTTCAAATCCTGAGTAAGATATCTGGATGTATGGAGCTATCCTTGCAAGTGCACTTTTGGAAGATGTGGGAATGATAACTGAAGCTGATACTTCAATTGTTATAGATAGGCACAAAATTAGAAGGCAGAGGGAAAAAACAGAGAAAACAGCTTCAAAACGATAATCTGACTGCACGTAAAGTTATTAAAGGGCTATATTTCGACGGGCGTAAGGACCAAACCATAATGTATGAAGAAAGGGAAGGGAAGCGGTATAAAGAACTATTACTGAAGAACACGTGACTATGCTGGATGAACCTGGAAGTAAATATCTTGGGCATATCACTCCTACATCTTTCACAGCAAAGGACATTGCCAAATGTCTGCTGGATTTCTTACATGCCAAGAATATCGACCTAAGCAAACTGTTGGTGATAGGCTGCGACGGAACCGTCGTTAATACTGGGTGTAAAGGAGGTGCAATTCATATTCTTGAGCTAGCCTGCCAAAAACCTCTTCAGTGGAGCATATACCAGTTGCACGGAAACGAGCTGACACTCCGTCCCTTAATTCAACATTTGGATGGCCAAACGAGTGGCCCAAAAACATTTTCAGGGAAAAAGCGGCAAACAGCTGGAGGGCTGCGAAAATCTACCGGTTTTGAAACTTGAAATAATTGAAGCGGGTTTTCCTGAACGCGATGAAAAAATTGCAAGGGATCTTAACACGTCTCAGAACAACATGTGGGACATTAGCCACGCTGTGACAACGCGTACGTGGTCATCAAGAATGGCACATAAGCACCCGTGAAAAAAGATCCCTGCACGGTGGCAAAAGACGGCTAAAACAAATACAAATCAGGGAAATGCAATATCGGAGTGAAAAACGGGATCCTCTTTTCTCTTACTCTCTCTTACTCTCTCTCTCTCTCTCTCTCTCTCTCTCTCTTACTATCTTTCTCTCTCTCTCTTTCTCTCTCTCTCTTACTATCTCTTTCTCTCTCTCTTACTATCTCTTTCTCTCTCTCTCTCTCACTCTCTCTTACTATCTGTTTCTCTCTCTCTCTCTCTATCTCTCAATTGTCTTAGTTTTTCAGCAGTTCGTGATATGAAAATGCGAGCATTTATAGTATTCATTACATCAAGCCATAACGAAAAAGTAATATTATAATTACGTACTCCTGATGTGCTGTTAATTCCCCTCTTAAAGTTGTAAAATTAAATTTGCGGACAGAAAGGAGAGGCGATCAGATTAAGGTTTAAAAGAATAAGTGCTTTACTGTTTCGCGATCAGAGAATCGTTATTTAAAAGAAGACACTTGATTTTTTTTTCTAGTGCTCTAAGAAATTGCCTTTTAAATCCTAGGAAGTTCAAGTAATAAGAAATGGAACTTCCATGTTTTTAAGAAAAATCATATTAAATATGTATAAGGTACAAGTAACTCGAACGATGGAAGTAGCTTTAACAAGAACGATGCTGCTTACCAGAAAAAAAAATATGTGGGCAAAAAAGCAATCAGCGAATTCTACATCGACTGAAGATGGACAAAATTCGAACAGTATTTCCCATTGTTTTTATTCTACCACATATCTCAGAAGTGTGACTAAAAACATAAGTTTCAACTAAGTTGAAAGATGTACTCTCACTAGACCCCAAATTTAGTGGGAAGTATATAAATTTCTAAATAGCATCAACATTTCTGCTGCAGTGAAAATATGTTGAAGTAATCATGTATGAACACCTTTCACAGGAAGAATCTATGTACGTTACAGCAGAAGCAGATTAAACTGGTTTACTGTAAAATGTGATAGCAAACTCAAAACACCATTCGTCAGGTATAATTATCCCTCACTTGGAGCTATTTCTAGACGGCATGCCTCGAAACTCTTCTGCTTGAGGATGTGCATAGTTATAGCACTAACTTGAGAAATAATAATCGTTCCATCTCCAAACCGAGATCAAAGAACAAAGAAAAAGCGTTCTTTGACGTCGAAAAAAAAATAAATAAATAAAATAAAATAAAGGCTGATGACATCAAATTATTGGGTATAATGATCACATCTTTTGAAAAACAGCTCAAAGCTGTTACGATAAATGTATTTCTACGTATTTGTCTTTTAAATTTGAAACTACAATCAGCACTTCTTACGAAAATTTTGAATTTTACTTTGCCTAGTGACAAAAGCACGGAAAATCGTGTTTGTTGTAACAACAATTTGCTGAAAGAAAAAAAAAGATGATTAGAGTTCACTAAGAGGATCCCTCATTTCCCAAAATAGTACGATACTAAATTTAACAAAAATTTACAAATGTTTGGGAATTCGAAAAATCTGCATACCCTTATCGAAGTTTTCTAAAATGTTAGATAGTTGCACTCGCCGTGTGTTCTAACTTCTTTAATATTTTTGGAGCGCTAAAAGGGTAGGTTGGATGAACAGTTGGGTGGGCTGAAGCCCACACTAGCCCACCCAGACCGTGGCACCTGATTTTCGACACCTATTAGTCATAGTGAAAAAAACCACTATGACTAATAATGGGTCTGTGAAGCATGGATGTTGTGTAGGGTGAAAATGTTTCCTTGAGACAAAAACGCGACTAAAAAATAAGAAGATAAAGAAAAAGTTTTATTACTTAAACAAATTTATTGAGCTTACCATTATTTTTCAGTTAACAGTGACAGAAACCATACAGAAATTTAGGTACACTTAGCGGGGAACTGTATTTCACCACGATCGTACCAAGAATATTTCTCCGAAGGAGTAATCTTACGCAGCGAGCTTCGGTCTTTCAACACCTTATCATAGAACTTCTCACACTCCATGATATAATTTTATCTTCATGACAAATATGCTCTCAATTCTTGGAAGACAAAGAATAAACTCTACAATATTACAAAAGTCCTGAAAGTCTAAGTGTTTTTCGCTCATTTCAGAAAAAAAAATTAAACCCATCTATCAGATACAGGAATGTTTTTTAGGCGTTTTTGCTCATTTCAGAAAAAATTTGCTTGACCAAAATACAAGTATATTTATAATTTTTATTAAAAACGGGACAAAATTATATTTTTTTTACGACGGGACGGCTGAAAAATATGAAAAAACGGTACTGTCCCGTTCAAAACGGTACGTATGGTCAGCCTAATGTTGTGTTTGTCTTACGGCACTGGTTCTTTCCCTTCCCTGGAAACAGTGGCTCTAAATTAGGGATGAGCGACTGCTTATATCCCATCCAGTTGCTCACGGTGGTCGTTAAACCTCCAATCCAAAACAAGAAACTCAACTGCGGAAATGATGATCCATGACTTTTGTTCGTTTTTTTCCTTGTACACCATTTTGCTGCTATGGAGCTTAAAAGATGGGAATGGGGTATTATTGAATTCAAAATATATTTCATTGTTCGAGTAAACAGAAGTGCCAGAAAAACTGGTACACCAGTCTAATACTTGGTAGGCCCCCACGGGAGCGCAGGACTGCAGAAATACGACGGGGCACGGATTCCACTAGCTTCTGGAAATAAGCTGTAGGCAATGCTCACTATACTTCCTGCAGAACGTTTCACAATTCGGGTGTATTCCGAGGCCTCGGATTCCTGTGTTGGATAGCGCGTTGCATGGCATCCCAAATGTGTTCTATCACGTTCAGATCTGGGGACTTGGGTGGGAATGGCAACCCCCCAAACTCAGATGAATGCTCCTCTATACATAATGTGGCGTCCAGACACTTGTGTGGAGGTGCACTGTACTGTTGGAAAAGGCCCAACCCATCAGCATGAATGCAGGACATGAACGGGTGTACCTCGTCAGAAAGGATGCGCACATAGCGTTGGCCGGTCACAGACGTTTGTAGACGTACCAGAGGTCCCAGTGAAGTCCAGCTAAACACACCCCATACCATTACGGACCACCCACCAGCCGGTACAGTTCGCTGTTGACAAGCGGGATCCATGGCTTCATGGGGTTTGCACCACACACGAATCCTTCCATCTGCCCGATACAGTTGGAAACGCGACTCGTCTTACCAGGCTACTTGTTTCCAGTCATCAAGTGTCCAGTGGTGGTGTTGCCGTACCCAAGCGAGGCTCATAGCTCTGTGTCGTGCACTCATCAAGGGGACTCGAGTTAGGCGTCGGCTCGCAAAGCTCATATCGTGCAGGATACGTTGCACAGTCCGGACGCTGAGGCTTATTGAGGCCCCAGCATTGAATTCCGATGATACCTGCGAGGGCGTTGCACGCCTATCGCGTGAAACCATTCTTGACAGCCGACGATGGTCACGTTCACCCAATGTCTTTTTACGGCCACACTGGTAGCGTAGGTTGGAGGTTTTGCCGGATTTCTTGTAGTCACGGTACACTCTTGCAATGGTCGTCCATGAAAATCCGAACTTCGTTTCTACCTCCGAAATGCTATGGCCCACCTCACCAGCGCCAACTATGACACCGTGTTGAAAATCGCTTACATCGTTATTACTTGTCATTCTCATGCCGAAAACAGCTCTGACAGCTGGCAAGGATGTCTATCGCTTTATATACGCACTGGCCGACGCAACCGAATACGCGCATAGGTGACGTTGCTATATCTTTTGCATAAGCTCATCTGTAGCAGTTTTTCTGGTACTTCAGTGCATACCACTGCTTCTTTTCCTTTGTCTGAGGGTTTAACGACAACCTTGAGCAACTCCATGGGTTGTAAGCAGTCGCGCGTCCCTCATTTAAGACCACTGGTTCCAGGAAAGAGAGAGAGAGAGAGAGAGCTAGTGCCATAAGAGAAGCAAAATATCCATGCCTAACTGGATTCGAACTCGGAACCATCCCAGACGAATGGTTAGAAACCAGAGCTTAGAACACTGTGCCACAGGGGCTGCGTCACTGCTTCTAAATATCCGATTTGTGACAATTGTTTTCCTTCGATATCTTTTACCATTTGCGTGCTATTTCTTTTTAAAAGAAATCATAGTTTCCCCGTTAGATGGAGTAAAATTACATTGTATTTTCTTTAATATTGCTGCTTCTAAAAGTATGATTTAAAAAAAATTTGCTTTTCTTCGAATAGGTTTCATGATGAAGAATGTTTTGCCCACTTTTCAAATTCTCCATAACTAACAATTTTAACACTTGGGGGAATAGAAACATATTTTAGTTTGTAGTATATTTTCTGCAGTACCTGCGCTTCCAAAAACTCAACTGGAAAAGTTCTTTCTTGATCATATATCACAAACAGTGCGAGATATTTCGCTCACATTTGCTGCTCAAAATAACACAATTTCCAACTATTTGGCTTAACGCCTTAAAGCAATTTTTCCACTAACTCTGTTTCTTAAAATCAGATTTCAAACATTCTTTTTACGCAGAATAGTTCTCATATAGCAAAGTAACTTGCACGTAATTAAACATTTTTCCATGTTTCGTAATTTTGGTACTAAAGGGATAAGTTCACCTTTTTGTTTACAACTAATTTGCAGCCGTATTTGCTCATTTAAAAACCAGACCGTAAAAACATGTTTTGGGGCAGATACATCCTACCATGTTATAGTCATATTCCTTTCCTAAAATAACAACAACTTTCTAGCTAGAGGGCGGAAAAGTGTGTTTTAGTTTAATCGATATCTCTTCTTTTGAAAGTCTGATAGTCTTTCTTCGAAACACTTTCACCTCCGGGAAGAATTTATATATGAATTTTTCATAATGAATAGTTCTGACGCTAGGTAGCGTAACCGTGCATTTCTGTTCACAAATGAATAACCGCTTCTAAAATTCTGACTGGAAAAATTCCTTTTTATAATCTATGCTATTCGCTATAGCACAGATAAAAAACATTATCGGCTTCAAATATGTATCAATTTTACCCCTAAGAGTTGTATATATACACTGGCGGAAAGTGAAAAAGAACACCAAGAAAGAATTGGCGGACGATCATGAAATTTACATATGTTAATTGGGTCGAGTTTACGTAGGTGTGATGTTAATTTCGGGACCAACCGGTCCGCGCTTACGCCACAGCACGGCATATTGTGCAAATAAGCGTGGGTGGTATTTAAGGAGTACAGCGAAGTGAATGTAATCAGTCGTCGGCGTACGGACACGTGCGAAGACCCTGAAGAAGCCTCAATGCCTGGACATGGAAGGCGTGTACGATTTCAGCAGTTATCGGACTTTTAGCGAGGTCGTCTAGTCGGACTCCGTGAGGCCGGGTGGTCGTACCGTCGTATTGCGGAGCGAATTGGACGGGAAGTACCTGTGGTGGTACGATGGTGGCGTAGATGGTCCGAGGAACATTCCCACACGAGAAGACATGGTAACGGGAGTCACAGACGGACCGATGAGCGGACCGATCGACGCATAAGAAGAGCGGCGTTGTCAAGCAGAACATCCTCTGCGACGCAAATCCGAGCTGCCGTTGCACCTGAGGTGACTGTGCGAACAATCCGCAACCGTCTATTGGATGCAGGATTACGTGCACGTGTGCCTCTTGCATGTGTACCTCTAACTCCAGCCCACCGTCAGGAGCGGCTGCAGTGGTGTCGCCAACGTCTGCACTGGAGAGCGCAATGGCGATCTGTCGTGTTCAGAGATGAAAGCAGATTCTGCTTGGAATGGCCGTATGTGTGTTCGCAGACGCACAGGGGAGCGTCTCCACCCTTCTTGCATCCGCCAGCGACACACAGGGCCTACACCTGGTCTCCTGGTGTGGGGAGCGATCAGCTATCGCTCCCGTACACAACTAGTGTTTGTACCGGGTACGTTAGACAGCACCTCCTTCATCAACAACGTCATTCAGCCCGTTGTTGTGCCATTTGTAAGGTCGGTCCATCGTGGTGTTTTCCAGCAAGGTAACGCACGCCCACACACGGCACGTGCAACGCAATATGCACCAGGGTGTGAGACAACTTCCATGGCCTGCACGTTCACCGGATTTGTCCCCCATTGAGCACGTGTGGGATTTTATGGGACAACGACTTATCCGGTCTCCATGGCCAGCCACGATCATCCCCGATTTACGCGTCTAGGTTGAGGATGCTTTGAACTAAATACCCCAAACTTACATCCAACATTTGTACGACAGACTCCATGCCAGAATTGTACAGTGTGGCGCAGTTCATGGCGGTTCAAGCTCGTACTAACCATGTTACATGGAAATGTTATTTTTCAGTTTACCAGCAAATACAGCAGTATTTTGCCATAATGCTTTGATCACGTTATCCTTTGTATTCCGTTATTATGCTGTATAAATTTCGTTGGTATCAGACGTCTCCTTCTTGGTGTTCTTTTTTCACTTTCTGCCAGTTTATAAAATTTTGCTATCTGTGCTTCTAAACGTCGTTTTCCAAAAATTATTTTTTCTGTCGTACAGCTCTCGAGATAACGAACATTTTCTTTCTAAGGCAATATTGAAATGATTCAGCTCGAATGGTGGATACCTCAAATGAAATGAATTCCCGAAGTGAATCAGTTGGAACAGCTGCACCAATGATTTTCTGCCTCAGGGGTACGGGACATGTTGGTGTTAGGGTTCAGAGGAGGTATAATTTTTTTTCCATAGAAAAGGAAAATTTTTAGCATTAGCAAAATATAGATATAAAGAGAGGTGGAGGTGGAAAAGTATAGTTGCTCAGATGCAGAAGTACTGCCTGCACGGGGATAACTGGTTTTCCAGTTATTTGGGGAGCGGCGCCCCCACGGCCCGAGCTGACCTTGTGACTGGTCAACATCTGATGTCATGCCACAGCTTGTTTTTTTTTTTTTTTTTTCTTATTTTGGTGCTGTTGGTGTTTGCAGGGACGGCTGTTCATCCAGCTGTTGGGGAGTCGCGGCCCCACGTTCCCGAGCTGGTCTTGTGTCTCGCTTTTTCGTTTTTATTTATTTTCTCCACTGGCTAGTTGCCCGTGTTGTATTCTCTACCTAATCGCTACCACGTTATGTACTAACACCCCGGTCTTGTGGTTTTGTTACCCTCCACCACTAACTGATTTATATTAACCGCTCAGTTCGTAGGTTGCTGAGATTCCGTTTAGGTTCCCTGCCAGGATTTGTCTTCTTTGGATTTCTTTTTTTTTTTTTTTTTCCTTTTAGCTGGATTGGGTGCTAGACCTACCTGCATGTTTGCCGCGTGCGGAGACCCGTGAGGCGGAAATGGGATGTCTGGCGGCTGAGGTCGCAGAAGACCGGTTATGCCTCCTGTGTACCAACACTCCTCTTCGACCCCGGCTTCGCTGTAAACGGGAGGCTAGAGCCTAACCCACCTCTGGTCAGAAGTCTTGTACCAAGTTGTGTGCAGGGCTTTAGCGGCTTTTTGTCGTATTGCACGGCAGGGTGAGCCCGGGGTTGTGGGATCATGCCAAAGGCGTTGGCATGACGGTACCCGGAGGCCGAAGTGTCCGCCGAGTGCGTGTGATCACAGCCAACGGACTATATTTGCAACTAAGCTCTAGAACTGTGTCTTGCGTCATGTGTTTGGCTTGCGGACCTCCAGTTCTCCCCTGTTGGGCTCGATTGTGGGCGGAGTACGTTGCTGATGAATTTTTTCTTACTCCCATGGGGAAACATAAACCTCCTCAAAATTTAAAAAAACAACAGGATATGGTGATTGATCAGGGGCCAAATTTGCCTCAACCACCTCCCACACATAACACACTGAAAAGAACTTTCGTTGAAAAACGACATCACCGCGACGTATCTTTAGATCCAGGTGTTGAGCCGTCAGCTCAGAAACGTCGCATTACACTTGCAGATTCGATACCTCAAGCTACTTTTCTCGTCATTTCTTCTACTGACCAGATGTTGAAACTTTCCTCAAAGTCTCCTTTTTTCATCTCGAAGGCACTTGCGGGTGTTGCTGGCTCTTTGAAGTCAGTGAAGAAGCTACGCTCTGGTGACCTGCTTGTGGAAACTTGCACTCTCTCTCAGAGCAAATCTCTTCTGCAGTTGACCAGACTTCAGGATATTCCAGTTCAAGTGACGGCACATCCGTATCTCAACACCTCCAAGGGAGTCATTTCTGAGCCCGACTTGTTGGTCTGCGATGAAGATGAACTTGTGTGTGAACTTGCTGATCAGGGTGTCATAGCTGCCCGACGCATGACTTTCAGGCGCGATGGCGCGCTGATCAAATCACGAAATGTTATTTTGACTTTTAACAGCCCGAAGGTACCTACTGAAATAAAGGCTGGTTACTTGTTATGTGCAGTTCGTCCTTATATACCAAATCCTCTACGCTGTTTTAAGTGCCAGAGGTATGGACATTCCCAGCGGTCCTGTAACAGTGTTGCGAGGTGCGCCAATTGTGGTTCCCGCGACCACGAAGGGACTGGATGCACTGCAGAGCCCTGCTGTGTAAACTGTGGTGACTCCCACGCTGCTTATGCCAGGTCCTGTTCGAAGTGGAACGACGAGAAGGCGATCCAGCGCCTCAAGACCCTGGAGGGCCTCTCGTACCCTGCTGCCAAGGCCAAGTTGGGTATTCCCACCACCCGACAGCGTACTTTTGCCGCAGTTGTTAAGTTCAGCCACAACCTGTGCAGCCTTTTGTTCCGCGCCCTGTAGCTCTCGCCGCACTTGCCAAGCGATCTACAGCTGAACAAGCGACACAGGTGGATTTCACCGAGCTCCAGCTTATTCGACCAGCTGCGTCTTCGCCTTCTCTTTGAAGACGCCCGCCTCTTCCGGTTCCCAGCAGACAGCCTGCACGTGCGGAAGACCCGGCCCTCAATCCGCAAAGGTGTGCGGTGTCCATCAAACTGTCTCGGCCTCAGCGAGGTCCCCACCCTCACCCAACATTATAGAAGAACACGGGGGGGAGGAGAGTGACAGTTCGTCCCCAGCCTCTACCAGCATTGCAGAGGAACATGGGGGGAGGAGAGTGACAGTTCGTCCCCGCCCTCTGCCAGCATTGCAGAGGAGTGTGGGGGGAGGAGAGTGACGGTTCGTCCTTTTCCATTAGTAAATATGTTACTTTTAATAAACATCATTAACTACCTTTTCTTCACTGCTTTCTTCATACTCTTTTTCAACTTTTACCAAGCCTGTCTGTTCTTCATCATTTTCCACGTTTTTAAAAATCTGTGGCTGATCGTTCTTTGTCTGGCGCTCTTTGGCCAAACCTGGCCCTTGCGCCAATAAAATCCAACAACCAACCAACCAACCAGCAGAAGTACTGTTCAACACCTGGTAAGCGACTATGAGATGCTACGCTACTGTTCGAAAACTTCCATGTAATTACACAATTGCCTACAAGTGTTGTCAGGGGGGGGGGGGGGTTCAGGAAAATGTAACACTCCAAGTGTTGGAAACAATCCTAGATGAAAATATTTGTGCGAGAAATAGAGCGAAAAAGCATTTGATTATTTCCTGTTCATCGCTTTACTGTTAGTAGGAATGGTTTTGAGGAGAGGTTTTTGTTTTGTTTTGTTTTGGTGAGAGTCTAACTGCTATTATTTATTGCACGGGGAGGGAGGGATTTTAGTTGTTGACCAACGTAAGAACAGGCTA
Organism: Macrothele yani; assembly: GCA_039090855.1. Taxonomy (NCBI): domain Eukaryota; kingdom Metazoa; phylum Arthropoda; class Arachnida; order Araneae; family Macrothelidae; genus Macrothele; species Macrothele yani. The sequence goes on along the minus strand of CM077002.1, from coordinate 103,967,284 downwards.
CCACCGAACACAAGCGAAGGAAAATAAGCGATTGAAACTGAAGAAAAAGAAAAGGAGTAGAAATAGTTGAAATATGGTTTGAATATCTCCTCGACGCCAGAGCAGGAATCCATTAAAGGAACCAGAACAGTAAACTAAAAAAATTAATAATTTTTTATTTGAGTTGGGAGTTTTTCTGCCTCCACCGATGAGTAAAAAAAAATCAACCACTATCAAGCAGATGCAGAGAATGAGATTTATTATTTATATTTTAAGAAAGGTTAGCATTGTTTCTCCCTTTCCATATTTTTATTGTTTTTACTTTTTTTCATGGAAAAATTATTCACTGGTAAAGTAAATTAACAAAAACAAAAAAAAAGCAAACCCTGCATCCGGATTCGTGAAAAAACGAAATTTGTAGGTGAGTTGCCCCCAAACCCCTTCAATCCTCTTTTCTCCGAATGCACGTATTAAGATTACCATTAGCAGCGCAAAATATGCTACAAGCAAATACAGCAGTATTTTGTCCATAATCTGGGAGCCACTCGCTCCAGAGAGAGAAAAGAAGATTCTGTACCGTAAGACAGGCAAACAATCCATGCTTTTGCCCAGAATTCGACCCCTGACTCAGGGCCCGATTTAGGTCAGCAGAGGCCCTGTGCACATCCTACGCCTGGGGTCTCTTCGATTAAAAGTTTCATCCAACATTAGAAAGAATATTTGCCGGTAAAAAAATTTTGCAAGCAATTTTTCTAGTAGTAAAACTTTAAAATACATCCCAAATGCCAGTCAACTTTATAGCTCACATGTGGCTCGTAATAGACGAGCATGCACACCACTTGTACTTCTCCGCATCCGCAGAGCTTACAGCTGTAACATTAATTACTCTGGAATTCTTTTTTTTTTTATAGTATCATTTACAAAACTAATAACTATTCTCCCAGAGATATAATATAAAACCTCTGGTCTACATAAATTTAATGGAAATGATGAACCGATGGTAGTTTAAGCTGTAAGAAGTAATCCCTTACAAAATGTTACAGCTGACAACACACATTGTGGGATAAATTATTGTAACAGCCAATGTAAATTGTTACAACAGTCTTTAAATAAAATAGCGTCATTTGAAATTTTTCCGTATTTTCATTTATGTGAAAATAAACCTTACATAATTATGAATATTGATTAACAAATTTTGTTCTCACAAAACTAATAATAATAAAAATATTTTTAGTAAATTCTACATGTTTCGCTGAAATGCTTCTCCGAATATAGGCTTTACCCATGATATGAGATCTCAAGGAAAAACAAACCATACCTACATGTTGTTACAGGAGCGTGATTATAAGTCACACCCCATTTATAAACAAACCATTAGAAATATTTGAATACAAATATTTACAAAATACTTGATAATTTTTAACTGTTGAATTGGCAGCAGGACATTAAGAATATTTGTTTTTTTCTACCTTTTGTGGCTGCAAAATCCAGAATTATATCTTCAAAACTTAAATCTGCTGTTACATCACTTTTAATGGACAGTATATGAAGATTTCTACTCCAAACTATATGAAAGGGATAATACATGTACTCCAGACATCATGAAAGGTACCAGTACCAGAGTTCTTCTAGTCCTCTCAGCAGAAGTTGCACATGCAATCAAGAACATGAAGCGGAGAAAAGCTCCAGGAGAAGATAGAATTACTGTAGACATCATACAAGAAGCAAGTGGAGAAATCGAAACAGTACTCGCCCAAATTTCCACTCGATGCCTTAATGAAGGGAAGATTCCTGAGGATTGGAACAACGCTACAATGATCTTGCTACAAAAAAAGGTGACATTGAGGATCTCAGGAACTACAGACCTATCAGCCTCCTATCAGTGGTTTATAAAATCTTCACTAAAGTTCTTTCACACCGTTTGAAGGTAACACTGGACATGGCTCAACCGCAGTGGCGGCCCGTCAGATGAGGCAAGTGAGGCGCCGCCTCACCTGAAATTCCGCAGAATGAGAAGTGAAAGAAAAAAAACCTTCTGTCAGTAACAAAGATATAAGAACTTTGCAGGATAAATGAAACACTGAAATTCACATTGTGATTCATGAATTAGGTTAAAGAAAGGCTTTCGAGAAGAGGAATGAATCATTATTTTTGCAAAGCAGCTGCATGTTTTAAGCGCTTAGAGGCGACCGGCTGAATCGTCTCGATGAGAAGCCGGTTTTGGGAACTGGGGATCAGAGAAGAGCCCTACAGACTGAACCCCCACCCCACCCCCACGGTCCGAGGTCTACCTAAAGAGGTGCCGGACTTCCAGTAAGAGAAAGGAAATTTCTGAGGCGACCCTCCATTTCGCTTAAACTGGAATCGCATCTCCGCTGTTATTGGAGAACCCAAGGATTGTGTATCCAATGGGCGCGGGAAAATGAGCAGATGACCCTTGTGAAAAGTGGTTTCACAGGCGATGACGCCGTTCGCCTCTATACGCTTTGGAATACGAAGATTTCTACGTAGCTTTAACTATTCGTCAGAGTGTATTTGAATCTAACTTTTTGTAGTGTGTTTTCAATCCTCTCTTCTGCGGGTGTTTGCTAGTTCATAGTAATGTTGAGTTTTTCTTTTTTTTTTTATTTTGTTATTGTTACTAAACAGCATATTTTGATTTTGGTTGGAAAATATGAATGGCCCAATAAACGACGTGATTTGTGTCCTGGAAGAAATTCCTTTTAAACACTGGACAGATTATGATAAAAGGGATGTTCTCATATCTGGAAGACCGACAACTATAATAAGTTCAATATCTAAAGATAAGAAGTGCGGCAAATCGTTTTTTAGGTCTTTCAATAAATCATAGTACGAGATTTTCCCCTGGCTTTCTGGTGCTATTACAAGCAAACTCTCTTTTGCTGGCCATGTTTACTTTTGAACAATAAGAAAAATGGGTGGAATACAACGGGTTATTTTGATCTAAAAAACTTTTCTCGTAGTGCAAAATTGCACGAAAGCTCTAAAGAGCATAGAACTAACCACGTAGGTCTAAAACGAATGGAAAAAAAAACAAACACTATTTCTGATATGCTCAAAGAAAATGCTGCTCTTCCTAAAGTCAAGTTTAATGAAAAGGTCAGACTAAATAGGCTTTTTATGGAACATATAATCGATTTAGTTGTCGTTCTAAGCAAGCAAGAACTGCCTTTTCGAGGACATGATGAAACTATTTCCTCATTAAATAAAGGTAATTTCAAGGAAATGTTCCATTTGTTACTTCGTAGGAGCACCCCAGAATTAAAAGCACATTTTGAAGAAATACGAAGCTTATTTTCTGGACAATCTAAAACGATACAGAATGATTTAATGGAGTGTATTCATGAATATATAAAAGTCCAAATAAATACCAGATTTGAATATATGGGAAGGCTCGAGTTTATGCAGCTAGTTGACAGCTCAAAATACCATAGTTATTCAGAGTCATTTCCATCCAGTGCCCTTAACACTCTCAAAAAAATTTATCCAAACATTTTTACAGACACACAACGACTAAAAAACGAATTAGATTTTTTATATAATGATCACAACTTCAGGGAACTCAGTTTTCAGAAAACCTTGAAAACAATGAAAGAAAACGAGCTGAAAGATGTGTTACCAGAAGCCTACAAATTATTTTCTCTTGTATTGACACTGGCGTCAACAAGTTCTTCTGCTGAAAGGAGTTTTTTCTTGTTTGAAGAGAATTAAGACTTACCTCCGTAATACAACGGCACAAGATCGTTTGTCTTCACTCGCTAAAATTTCAATCGAGAAAGAATTGCTGAACCATCTAATGTCCACTCAACCATTTTATGATCTGATCATAGACAAATTTGCAGCCAAAAAGGATCGCAGAATTGAACTTATTTTATAAAAAATAAACTGAAAGCATTCTGTTCGAGACCAAAGCAAATTAATATCGTATTCCTCTGTTTTTAATTCCAGGTTTAAATTATTTTATACTTTTTTTATATAGAAATGTGCTTCCTTAGCTTGACTTCTCCTGTACATAGTTATCACGAGCCTGGACTTCAGTTTGTGACCCGTGCTAAATGCACCTTCACTAATATGCCAATCGAACTGTGACTTTTATTCAAGCTCAAGAAACACTTCGTGAGAAAAAATTCTATTCAAATGATTTACTTTGAATTTTTTAAGAAGTGGATCTCCGACTGGCGTTGGGATGTGAGTGACGCATTGACTAGCTAAAGAAACCGCGCAAATTGCGTATTTTCGCTCAAGTGTATTACATAAAATAATACTGGTGAAATATTTCTTTCTTTGTTGTAAAATTATCGAATAATTGTTTTCATAAAAATATTGTTGCAAAAGTAGCGTATATTACACACACACATATAGAGAGAGGTATATGTACATTTTTTCTCTAAAATTTTTGGATTTTTTCGTGAAGAAAGACTCCCCACGCCGTGTTTCATATATTTCTATAATTTTATTCCATTACTGTTGAATAATATTTGTATATAAGGGCTAAATGACATGGGATGGAGCCCTAAAGGATGGGGTTAACAGCTGTTAATAACAAGGCGCCACCTACCCTGGACCAATGGCTTAACGAGACTTCCGAATCTCAGCGGATTTTAATTCAGCCGACTCGAACCCATACTTCAAAGATATCCAATGGGAGATACTGCCTTTGACATGAAACTTTTTGAAGGGGGGGGTCTGCACTTCTGCTGTATAACTGTGTATAAGTACATATAAAAAAAATTGGGGGGGGGGGGGGCGCTTCGACAAATATTTTCCTATTGGTACGTACGCACATCTTGAATATTAATACAAAATGAAGCTAATTTAATAAAATGAAGAAAATACAATAAATTATAGTTGTTTTAATAAAAATTTAATAAAGCAACTTCTTTGGCCGCTTTGCTTTACTTTCTCTTCTATTATCAAGAAATTACATTGCTTTCAGAGTTATATAAAAATCAAAGAATTTAAATAGGGAAATTATCTATAAAACGTACTTAGAAAAAGCTAACTGTCTCGCCTAATAAGGAAGGTGCAAACCACGACCCCCCTGCTACGCCACTGATATATATATATATATATTCTATAAAGATACCTAAGCAAAAAAATACATATATAATTTTGACTCACACCTAGTACAACATAGAAAAGGTTATGTATCTACCTGTGTGAGTAAAAGGAGAAAAGAAAAAAAATAAAAATAAAACAACTGAATGTAGAAGGTGTCGAGAATACTGAGCTTTGGCTTTATCAAGGACCAGCAAAAACTCTGCATTTTCTCACTTCCACAAAGACCTAGTTGGAAATGGGTTTCTGCAAGGCCATAGATGCAAGTAACATTCCCACCTAAAATAGTTTAAAAATATATATATAAGTCATGTCCTCCGTAGAGTAGCATGACCTAGCACTAGTTAACAATTTCGCTTGCATCCATTAACCTTCATGGCCCGACCCATGCTCTTCATCTGTTACTATTAAACAGAGAGAAGAAGATTAAAGAGAACTCAAGCTGTGAGAGTGACATAATAAATAGAAATGATTTTCAGCTACAACGAAATTCCAAGTTCGTTTGAGAGAGAAATTAAACCTGAAAAACAAATTTTACATTGCAATTAAAAAAGGAAATGTTAATTTATAACGAACAGATTTTTGAAAGAAAACTTGAGTCTAAAACCCCCTACTCTACAACTTATGACAGCACGAAAACGAGAATAAGTTAAAGATAATAATTAACTAAAGAAAACTTTGTGAAAGTTATATACCTTAAACAGTTAGTTGCAATATGTACAAAATATTTCAGCAGTGCTTTAAGTGCATAATTAATTAGTTATTAAGAACTTAACTACTTTGAAAAAACAGCGCATAGACAGCGCATAGAAAAGGAACAAGCTTAGCCATCTTCTGTTCCTAGGTACCCCAAAAGACGCTCAAAGTTACAAAGAAAAGTAAGAGTTAAAACCCGCAAAAATGTTAACAGACAAACCAATGCTTAAAAGCTGAAAAGCTAAAAAACGACAGAGAAAAGGTACATGAAGTACAAACATTGAACTTATAAAACCTAGAACCCAAAAACAAGGAAGAGAGCTTACCTCTTGTGTTACAAAAACTTTTCTCCTCACAAGAGGAGAACATGGCTGACCTCTTCCGCCACTCCCTAGACGCTGGGGGGCAGTGAGGGTGGGGCTGATGGCCTCCTCATACAGCAAGAAACCAACGGGCGGAGATTTTAACCAGAGAAAAAAATATATAAACTTAAGACTGTGGATCTGTATGATCAGAATGAGCAGAATTAACTCTCCAGAATACATGAGAAATATTATAAAATACACGAGCAGTTTATTTAATAATCTTTGCATGTATTAAATCACCTTAGTGAGCTTCTATAGATTAATCAGAATCTTATTAATTTTAATGTTGGTTTTACTATTTTTAGTATAGCTATCCTAGTGATGAATAACTAGTTTTCTTTTTTATTTGTTTTTATTTTCTTTTATAAACAGATTTTTAAGCTTTTTTTGTGATTTTGTTTATATTATTTAATTTTTTTGTTTTAATAGGACCGTCATATCCATAGCACTAAGGTTCCTTTAGGTAGTTAATAGGCATCCTCTAGCCAACTTCCTTACGGCTTTGATTGGTCAGAATCATATTATTAACTGTGTAGAAAAGTAAAGCAGATCTGCCAACCTTACTCTATTATTCAGAATAATTTTTCTTAAAGTTCTTTTGATGAAAGAAGAAGGAATTTCGTTCTCTAGAAAACTTTCTAATAGTATATTAATGTGGTAATTGAAGTCCAAATTGTTGCTGCATATTCTTGAAATTCTTAGGACCTGAGAAATTAGTACATTCTCAATTACTTTGGTTGAAATGTTATTATTCCAGTGTAGATATTTAATTACTTTGAAAGGAAAATTAACTCTTTTATCAAAGAGGCTAATAGATGGGTTACCTCTGTTGAGCTTAATGCTTAAGTCTAGGAACTCAAGTTCCTGATTACTGTGGTTGGTTTTACATAAGTTAAGAGAGCTAGGATAGATATTATCAAAATCACTCTATATATATATATATTCTATTAAGAAGATACCTAAGCAAAAAAATACATATATAATTTTGACTCACACCAAGCACAACATAGAAAAGGTCAAAATTATATATGTATTTTTTTGCTTAGGTATCTTCTTAATAGAATGTGAATTCTGAATTTTCAAAACTGCTGCGTTGCGCGTTTTGATCTTCAGGTTATTTTGCAACTTTCGTTTTAAATTCTAAAGTTTTTCCTTAGTCTTCAGTTTTGCTCTTAAGTATATATATATATATATATATATATATATATATATATATATATATTCGTATAACGTTATACGAATTTATATATTTTTCAATAACATATGTTTTACATTTACATCAAGACCGTTCGCCTCACCAGCATTTTACACCACAAGCCGCCACTGCTCAACCGAGAGAACAAGCTGGATTCAGGAGTGGCTACAGCACAATAAATCATATCCACGTATTGAGAGAACTAATTGAAAGACCGAGGGAATATGAACTTCCATTGTGCATGGCTTTTATCGATTATGACAAAGCCTTTGATTCGGTGAAACCATCAGCAGTTACAATGGCTCTGAAATCCGGTGGTATTGAAGATACATACATTAATATTATTAATAACATCTATGAAAATGCAAGTGCAAAGATTCGGCTGTTTGAAAATACAACACACATAAAAATTGGAAAAGGAGTGAGACAAGGTGACACCATATCTCCGAAGCTCTTTAATGTCATATTGGAAAATGTCTTTCAATCACTGAACTGGGAAAACAAAGGGATAAAGATTAATGGAGATTATCTAACCCACCTTCGTTTTGCTTTTTTCGTAGTCATTTTTGCAACTACCCAATAAGAGCAGCAGAGTATGATCCAGGAACTTGCTGACAAGAGTAGAGCAGTGGGATTAAAAATGAACTTTCAGAAGACAAAAGTGATGTACAATGCTTTTACACGAAATGAAGATTTATCGATTGATGGAGAAAAGCTGGAGATAACAGACACGTACGTTTATCTTGGACAGCAGATATCAAGTTAGGGTCACATTGATGAAGAAATTAATCGGCGTACAAAACTTGCCTGGAGAGCTTTTGGAAGAAACAGCATAATTTTCAAGAGCAATATGACATTATGTCTTAAAAGAAAAGTGTTTGATCAATGCATCCTTCCAGTGCTTACGTATGGTGCAGAGACGTGGACCTTAACTAAAAGAGACATACAAAGGCTGCAGACAACTCAAAGAAACCTGGAGAGGTGTATGCTTGGTGTAACCAGGAGAGATAAGAAGAGGAATTCGTGGATCCGAAAAATGACAAGAGTGGAAGACATCATGATCAGAGTTAAATCCCTGAAATGGCAATGTGCTGGACATACTGCCAGAAGGACAGACCATCGATGGACAGCCGAAATTTTAGATTGGATGATGATGATATGAAGAGCATTAATTGACTTTTCTTTTAAACTTTAATGTTTTATTCTTTTCAGACCCCCAAACGAGCGTTCTTTTTCTTTTTTGAGGTTTAACGACCATCGTGAGCAACTCAATTTGCTATAAGCAGTCGCCCATCACTAATTTAGGGCCACTGGTTCCAGAGAAGGAGAGTACCAGTGCCGTAAGCCAAACATAACATCCATATCTCACCGGGATTCGAACCCTTACCCTTCACGGACGAGTGGTCATAAGTCAGCGCTTAGACCACTGCGCCACCGGGCGGCAACGCGAGTTCGTTTGAACAGTTGGAAATTGGAATTGGTAAAAAAAATACTAAGGCATGTGTCAACACTAGGAAAAATATGAACTAAATTCAAGTCCCTTAATTTCCTAAGGCAAGTGAGGAGATCTGTGCTCTCAGTGAATGAATTGCTTCGTCAGGAATCGAACCTGAAGGAACTCTTCAGCAAAGTCTTCTTCAAGTTCATTTGAATTCTGATTTTGCAACAATTCAGCTGCCCACATCAATTAGGTCATTCTTGTAGACAAATCCAAATCTGCCGCCGCCCCGGTGGCGCAGTGGTCTAAGGCGTTGGCCTATGATCATTCGTCGGAAGGGGTCCGGGTTCGAATCCCGGTGAGGCATGGACGTTGTGTTTGTCTTACGGCACTGGCTCTCTCCCTTCCCTGGAACCAGTGACCCTAAATTAAGGACGGGCGACTGCTTATAGCCCATTGAGTTGCTCACGGTGGTCGTTAAACCTCCAATCGCCGCCCCGGTGGCGCAGTGGTCTAAGCGATGGCCTCTGATCATTCGTCCGAACGGGGTCCGGGTTCGAATCAAGGTGAGGCATGGATGTTGTGTTTGTCTTACGGCACTGGCTCTCTCCCTTCCCTGGAACCAGTGACTCTAAATTAGGGACGGGCGACTGCTTATAGCCCATTAAGTTGCTCACGGTGGTCGTTAAACCTCAAAAAAAAATCCAAATCTAGAGTCCAATTCTTCATATGACTTCTTTCTGGTTTGCAACTGTGAAACAAGATTGTCACATATTACCTAAAAAGTTTGAGTGATGAAGAAATCTTGATTATAAAAAACAACGTCTGGTGTTGATGAATCATCTAGAAGTCGGTTCTTGGGTATTTTCTTCCTTCTTGAGGATTCATAATCCATTTCTCTTCCTAATAACTGGTTGGATTCTTTCTCGAACAGTTCGAAATTTTTTCTCACGAAATTCAGGATGAAGTCAATAATTGGCCGCCCCGGTGGCGCAGTGGTCTAAGGCGTTGGCCTCTGATCATTCGTTGGAAGGGGTCCGGGTTCGAATCCCGGTGAGGCATGGATGTTGTGTTTGTCTTACGGCACTGGCTCTCTCCCTTCCCTGGAACCAGTGACTCTAAATTAGGGACGGGCGACTGCTTATAGCCCATTGAGTTGCTCACGGTGGTCGTTAAACCTCAAAAAAAAAAAAAAAAAAAAAGTCAATAATTGACTCATATAATGATGAAACTAACGATAAATTGACCTTAGAAATTGCCCAGATGACGGAAGAGCTCACTTTGTTGATTCGTTGCAATATTGTCCCAGATAATCGTTAACAAAGCAGTTTCTTTTTTCATTAATTTGGCATGAAGTGACTTAAAAATATATTTGGTTTTCGGAGGTAGTTTGGTGGCTCCCCAAATTCTGAGGCCTTTTGCATGTGCACCGCGTGCACGTGCAGAAATCAGGCCTTACCCTGACCTGTCTTGAACGAATGATTAGAAATTAGAAGCCAAAGTTTCGTACCAACAGCTAAATAATACTGCACTTATTTTCTGTTGTTATCTTAATAATATTGCGCTTGTTATCTATCTGTTATCTGGCGCTACGTGAACTCCAATATAACAAAAAGGGTAATGAATTCATAACGTTCCTTTGAATACTGCTTTAGGTTTTTTTAATCTCTATCTACTTGGAGATTGACGTGTCATCCTGTTCAAAAGCATTAAATGAAAGAAGTTTGAATTTTCGACTCTCATATCCTTTTTAGCATGTGACATCAGAATTCTATTTCATTCATCATAATTCTATTCTCTCTGTGACATCAGAATTCTATTTTCATTTTTAGTTCTTCAAAGGATGTAGAAAGTAAGGCATTTATTTCTTGATACATTTATTTCGAGTATATGAATGAAAATGTCTTTCCAGTGGTTAGGAATTATCAAAATTCCAATTTTGTGAAGGGTTCTCTCCATACATCCCTGGCAGGAAATTAAACTAATAGATTTTTCGTTCCTGATCGGAAACTGTGCAAAAGCATCTCTTAAAATCTTTGAAAAAAAAAAGAAAAAAAAAAACACTTTTTGACTTACAAAATAATAAAACTTGAAAACGAAGAGTGCGAATGGGATGTGCTGCCCTCTGCTGGCAATAAAGTGCTTTCCAATTTTAAAGTCGTAAAGTTGTATGAGTAGTCGTTAGTTTAATCTGTTAAATTCTTTTACCGTCTTCTTTTATTATTGTTAATTATCTGAAGATTTTTTAATAATTTGCGAGTTGATTTATAGGAATAGAGTACAATTGTTCTGATGATTTGTGAAATACGAATGCTAATTGTGTTGCTAAAAAAATTAGAAAAGAAAAACCATTGTATCTTAAATTTCTGCTTATCGCATAAATATTTTAATATAGTTTAGAGAGCTGGATATTGTGTTTTCCAGCATATCTCACGCTATCAGTTAACCCAGCATTTAGAAACGTAAATGTCTTCAACTGTTTTTCCCTTTTTACTAAACATGGATGGCATCAGTGAATTTAAAAGAAGCGGCATGGGAGTTTGTTTACATTGAAGTGTCAACTTTGTTTTCTAATAACCCTTACCTTTTTTTTTCACCTCTGTATTATTTTTTTTTGTACTTAGCTTACCCCGTATCCATGTTAGAAAGTAGTATTTCCTAAAGCTCGATTTCTAGAAGTTATGGTGTCCTAAAGCTGTTGTGCATAACGTAAAGTATTTACTATACACGTGTAGTGTACTGTTTCACTGTATGTGCCTTATGCAAATATTGTAAATTATATTCCTTCGTAAAATTCATCACCCATATAATAATGCTTACACTTGACGGACTGGATGATTTCGAGGTATGTAATGAAATCTTTTTAATGGAGTAAGACGTTTACAAAGCGTTAATCTGTATTTTTTTTTTTCGTTCATAATTTTGCTGTGAATTTAAAAGTCCAGAGTACAGCATTTTCATATCCCACAGTACCGGGATATATTAAAATCGGAAATCTAAGTATCAGTTTTTCGTTTCTCTGCTCCAAATGATATGATGGTACTAATTCAAAGTTTAAACTGACTCATTTAAATAAAATCCCAAATTTGTCAGTGAGGGCATTTATGATATTGTCAATTTTTTACTGTATGATAGTTCCAGAATAATGAAATGATCATTCTAAGCTTATGATGCTATTTTTTAAGTGAGTGCTGACCCAATAGTTGACTTATTTCATGGTGTCTTGATCATTTTCTTTTTGAGTGATAAACTTACACCAGCTTTATAATATTTATCGCACAAACATCCTTTAATTTAAGAATCTCTTGGTTAAAGATAATTTCAAGAAGAAGAAAATGTCCTGTGCGTAATGTTTTGTAATTAGCAAATTAAAGAAATATTATTTTAACTTGAAAAATATGAGTAACTTTTGTTAAGTTGAGATTGTAGTTTTGCTGGCATCACTTGTTTATTACCTTTATAAATAAGCTGTTCAAATTATAAGTGTAAATGCACATAATATTTTCTTAAGTAATGAATGATTTAGGTGCTGTACTTTGCTTGCCAAATGGCAGTGATAAGAGCGAACGTCTCATCCTCCTATGAGACAGCAAGCAGGGGGGGGGCAGTTTGTGCCATTAAATGAAAATGAAATATATCATGTAACAGATTTTGATAATTATGCAGATCCTAAATTATTTTGTTGGAAAAATGTTAGTACCTGGAAAAAGTGCATAGTACAGATTTTACAGTATGGAAATTAATGGCAAATGATGCAGGAATTTCATATTTTAAATTTGTTTTAAAGATTTTTATCGTAATATTGACCTGTGAGTTCGCCGCTGTGAAGAGAAGCTGCGGTAGGCTTAACTCATCGCTTTAGCGAAGATGTGAAGCTTTGGTCCGTTAATGTTAAAAGAAAGGTTCGTTGCTGTGCCTAAATGATGGGCGGAAGAGTACAAGAAAAGGAGGTTACGTTGTTGGCAGGAGAGCGATAAATGTTGTAGTGATACGCTACAGAAAATAGGTCCACATCATCCACCCTTTAGTTGGTGTTATCCTGTACATTGTTGGTAGAAAAAATCAGATAAAACCTCTTTGATTTGCAAAAGATACATATGAGTAAGATAGAAGCTGAGCTGCGAACAAGCTATTAACAGGGGAACCAAAAGTGCAGTGACACCGTAAATTAGCTAAGAATGCAATCTGTTCAAACCAAAACCGAAAGTTATAGTTCCCCAGTTTTCTGTACAACATAGAAAAGCATATTAGTAATTTCTATTTCAAATCATGGAATTGTATGCGAGAGAACGAAAAATTTCTGAACATCTGCTTTAAAAACAATGACAAAACATGAACAAACTTTATTCTGTAACGTATGAGTACAACACGGTTCACTCTCCTGGCAAGACGGTACACGCTTGGACTTGTCATCCGGGCATGAATTACATGCCGCAGCAAATCTTCCTTTCAGCGAAGCGAAGCTTCTCATCATTGCCGTAGCGACGTGTTAGGCCTACCGCAGCGTCTCTTATAGCATCACACTCACAGGTCAATATTACAATAAAAATCTTTAAAACACATTTAAAATATGAAATTTCTGCACCATTTGCTATTAATTTCTATAGTCTAAAATCTGTTTGTCGCACTTTTTCCAGGTACAGAGATTTTTCCGACGAAATAATTTAGGACGCTAATCTACACATTTCACCATAGTGTGCTACAAGGTAAATAGCGGGAAAGGTTCAAAAGCAATCGGATAGAACTGCTATCATTATTACCATCATTGTCATCATCAGCCATTCTCAATCCATTGCTGGGCCGCCCCGGTGGCGCAGTGGTCTAAGGCGCTGGCCTCTGATCATTCGTCCGTCTGGGGTCCGGGTTCGAATCCCGGTGAGGCATGGATGTTGTGTTTGTCTTACGGCACTGGCTCTCTCCCTTCCCTGGAACCAGTGACCCTAAATTAGGGACGGGCGACTGCTTATAGCCCATTGAGTTGCTCACGGTGGTCGTTAAACCTCCAATCAAAAAAAAAAAAAAAAAAAAAACAATCCATTGCTGGATGTAGATCTATCTCCCTTGATGCTTCCATGACTGATGTCAGCAATTCTCTTGCATGTAATTTAGCTTACTTTTGAATATTGTCCACTTATCTCCAGCATAGTCATCCTCTGTGCCTTTTCCTGTTCGTTTGTATTAAATTTAGTGTTTGAGTTGCCCAATGGTTGTCAGCTGTAGCAGTATGTACAGCACCTTGTCATCAAACCTTGTCCCTTTGCTGAGTCGTGAATTCCTGTTTCTGTCTTTCTTAGTTACATCAAGCATGAATCTCCACATTCTTCTTTGAGTTCAAGCCCAGAGCTTCTCTTTTTCTAGTTTAGGTCCATGTCTCTGATCCATAAGTAAGAATTGAGAGAATGCACTGATTAAACGCTTTTAAAATGCTATGGTAAATTGCTCTTGAAATAGTCATACTGAGGGCTCGACAAATCCTGGGCGCCAGGTGTCTAAAAACCTTACTCTGGCGTCCAATTTGTTTTAATACAGATTTCATAATTTGCATTAAATACTGTAATTTCTGTCATATAAGCCATAGATTATCTGTTAAAAAGTTATTCATTTAAGTTCACCCGATAACATACCGGTAAAGAAAAAAAAAATTCTGTGGTATTTAAAAAAATCTGCATGGGAATTGTTGGGATAAGTGGTGTTATTGAAAAGTACCGAAATTGCGGTAACAAAAAAAATAATTGTAAAGCAGTATGGAGATAGACAACAGCAAAGAGATTGAAATAATATTTTTTTTTCTTATGAGCATTCCAACAGAAAATATGCAATGAATGCAGTACTACTGTGCTGGCAAAACCTTATGTGTTGTGAGCAGCCCGCAGAGCTAATCCATGGCACGTAACTATTTTGAGAATCGCATTCGTTAGTTTTGCTGGGGTAATCGTTTTATTTATGGATTTATTTCACTATTCAGTTGAAACATATTCAGAAAAGAGACAATTGCTATGGATTGTTTGTAATTTGTATGGATATTTTAGGTTTAACTCATGGACTATGGTAATGCAAAAGCCAGGGATTTTAGTTCTTTGTTTAATTAAAAGTAAACAAAAGAGTACTTAAGAATAACAGTTTTTTTAAAATAAGATAATTGTTTCTTTCTCACTTCTTTGGACTGCTGGGTCAGTCATCCTAAGAATCGCGGTTTTTCTATCGAAAATTATGGTTCAAGATGAACATGACAGCTGTGGATTATATGACAATAATTTTTTCTTCTTCTGAATTTCATGGTCTATCTACAGACATGCCACTAAGGACAACCTGTAGGGAAAAAAATCTCAAAATTTTAGGAACTACGGATTGCACACCACCGTGGATTATGAGTCGGAATTATTATTTTTAATTTTATTTCACAGCCTGTGAGTTATACGCTGCTGTGAATCTTAGGAAATATTCTTTTTTCTGAATTTTATGGTGTGCAGATTAAACAAAGGAAAATGCTGTACTTTGAATTAATATGTACAAAACATGACTTCTACAAATTGTGTTTTAATAAAATCAAAATCTAAAATTTTAATTTTTGAGAGCAACAGCTGGTAAAATGAGAAAATAAAATTATGGAGTAAAGTGGAACTTTATTTCTCAGTGGTTTGAGTATAAAAGAAAAGAAAAAGACAGCAAATATCTTGATTACTTTTTCTTCCAGCACAATCAACACAAATTATTTCGTGTGTTATTCTTTGAAATTTGATTTCGTTTCACCGGGCTCCTAAATTTTGAGAGCTGGCTCCTAGATCTTGAGCATATTTGTTGAGCACTGGTCATACTTCCATTCTTGGCCTGCTTCTGCATGATAGAGGAGTGAGCGCTGATGTGCTATCATCTGTGCGGCAACATGAAAGATGACGGCGTGTGAGCTCTGTATGGATCATGTTTCATTACTGTTTTGGCTTGCTCTTAAATAGAACTCCCATCTTTGAAATATTTATTCTGAAGGAAAAGTTTTGTTTCTTTATGAATCGTAACCTGTCTATCTAGCAGAATAAATCAAATAGATTCATTATCTGGCAGGGAACAACTGTCTGATAATGTGAATCAACACCTCAAAGCAGTATTCTGAGGAAAGCTGACAATTCTGTTGGAATAAATATTTCAGAATGGGGTCTGTCAAATGAATTTCTTCATTCCCCTCTGTTAGTTTTCATTTGACAAGAGGCCAATTGGTCTACCCATCATGACAATATCAAGAGTATTATGGAACCATGTTCCACATGTACAGGAACTCAGATCATCCTTCTCTGAAACATGCTTTTTTTCACACCAGAATTGTCCTAAACAATAAGACAAATCCACTCTGATAGTCTCATTGGGTTGGCCCTCAGCACATCTTGACATAGGAAGCAATCCCTGCCATTCACACTTCAAAATGCACATATCCTTGTTCCTACCAATTTCATGTGATCCAAATTTTAACACTTTTACCTTGTTCCAACCAATTTCAAGTGATCCAAATTTTAACACTTTTTTACCTTACCATCTTGGATTTTTTTTCAAATTTGATTCACCTAATGTATCCCTAGAAGATAGTAAAAATTCCAAATTTTTAGATTTTTGTCGGCAGTAGTCTTAAAGTAACGGCCCTCTGAAATCTTAAAAAAAAAAAAAAAAACGCAATTTTCAACTGACATGTAATTTCAAAATAAATTATTACTCAAGCAAGAAATGAGATAGAAGGTTGGGGTAAGAACCATTTTGTAGCTTATTTTATAAGCTTTCATATGATATGTAACGTTGCTAGTTTTGGACACTTTTTAATTTCAAGGTCATACGATACAAATTTTGACCTTGAGTTTCTCAAGAACCAAATTTTTTAAAATTTTGAAAAAATTCACACACAAACCTCTATATTTTAGCATCATTTGTGGAAAGTTTCATAATGGGATCACAGTGGGATCATGGTTTCATGAATTTTTAAAAAATATTATGCAAAGAAAAAACCATCGGGGTGCAAAAGAAAAATTGTTCAATTTTAATTCACAATTTTTAATCCCTTTGGACAAGCTAATTTATTGAAAATTATAACTAATTACATACCTTTTAGTATTGTCACCATCCCTTCCACATTAACAACTTCCACAATCCCTTGCTAGGTAGTTTTGAAGTGCCATGGTTGCTGTGTCCATCTCTTCCTTGCGAAGGTAGTAAGTGCAGCCAGTGAGACATATGGGCTCCACCGTGGTCAGGATTTGGCAGACAGGCACTTCATCTTCAAAGTCCTGTGGATATGTATGAGATGGAGCAGGACCTTCAGGGTGTAGAAACTTCACTTCCACCATATCAGTTGTCTCATTTTTGTTTAAAACCTCAGCAAGCCACCATTTCTTGTCATACTCACATGCTACATATCCTTTAACTTCTGATAGTGAGAGATTATGATTCAAATCTCCGGACAAAGAAAACTTGTGTGATTGTTCACTATTTGAAAATACCTTTGTCAGTATTACTTTATCTGACACGGAGGAAACTGTGGAACTTTTGGGTGCCTGGTATTGGTTTTGCAACCAGAAGTCACTCTTTAAGCACTTTCTCTTCTAAGTGTTGTTCGTTATTAAAAAAAAAAAAGAACTCAATGGAGTCAATGTTGGCCTGACTCCATGCAAACAGCTGTGATGGTGTCATAAGTTGTTCTTCATAGGGTCGTTGGAGGCTTGCCCTTGCTGCAAGTCGTTTCACTGTTGCCCCAGACCATCACATACTCCTTTACCGTGGGCTGTTGCATAGAAATACCATTCAGCTTTGATTCCAAACTCACTTTCATGGTGGCATATGTTTGAGAAGTTTTTTTGGTTTTTAAACTGTGCAGCTGAACCATCAGAGAAGTAGTAGATCTTTTTTCAAATTTGGTATCAGTCCAGATCTTAGATATGAGATAAGTGTTTTCTGAAACAAGTGTATGGCAACTGTATCATGCTTAAGAGATTCAGAGATACAAACAACACTTTTAAATTTTCAACCATCATAATCCTTGTAATACACTGTTATTGGGAAAACTGTTGCCTGGTCATTGTTCTAATGGAAAGACTGGGCCTGCCGCCCCGGTGGCGCAGTGGTCTAAGGCGCTGGCCTCTGATCATTCGTCCGTAAGGGGTCCGGGTTCGAATCCCGGTGAGGCATGGATGTTGTGTTTGTCTTACGGCACTGGCTCTCACCCTTCCCTGGAACCAGTGACCCTAAATTAGGGACGGGCGACTGCTTATAGCCCATTGAGTTGCTCACGGTGGTCGTTAAACCTCCAATCAAAAAAAAAAAAAAAAAAAAAAAAAAAAAGACTGGGCCTCATCTTGCAGTACAAAGGCATAATTTTCTGCAAAATCAAAAGATAGCACAGCCTCATTTTCTTTGATGTTCTCCTTCAAATGGGTGTAGTGTTAAGACTGGTTTTTTTTTTTTTTTTTTTGCTATAAAAAAATGTCTTTTCAGGACCGACAACTGTTCACACAATGATTCCAAAAACTTCTGTGATTTTGCTGAATATTTCAAATGTACATCTGTCAACAGATGCCCATTGCTTGTAGGTGATATGGCCTATTATTTTTTCTTCCAGCTTTATACTTAACTCCTGTTTCAGAAATTCTACACCAGGACATAAAGGACGTTCATTAAGATGGCATGCTGTACCGTCGTTGAGTGTAATATTATTTAATCTTGCACCTTGTATCATAAGTTTCACATTTTGATGTGTCGTGCAAACACATACTGCATGAGTACCACTTCCTCCAGCTGAGACACAGTCAGGGTTCGTATGGTCCTTAAAAGTCTTGAAGAACTCCTTAATTTCCATTTGCCTTTTTAAAGGCCTTTAAAAAGTCCTTAAGAACTCCTTAATTTCCATTTACCTTTTTTAAGGGCCCTTAAGAACTTAATTTCTGTTCTGTTTTTAAGGGCTCTTAAAAAGTACTTGAAAACACCGTAATTATATTATATTCGGTCGTTAAAAAGGTCATAATTTTTTTTTTTTAACCAAAGAAACGCGCGCATTACGCAGGCCAGCTGGTTTCATTAGCGTACTGATGGTTTTACGTCACTAGATCTAGATCGCATGTCACAAAAGTTTACCCATATTCTGTATTGCTTTTGACAGTTTGCCAACCAGCTACCTTCAAATCCCTTTGGTTTAGATTAGATTTATTGTTGGCTTCTTGTTTTCTTTGCGCGGGGTCAGTGCAGTTCAGATCGTTATCTTCTGTTATTTATTAGAGAATGTGGTACTAAGTAAAGAGTTTAGAGCTTCTGTCTTTTCAGCTAGACAGAAATATGTTCAATACTTAGATGCCGAAAAAAAAAAAAATGTGCCAAGCAACATCTGGGAGGAAACGTAAATTGATTGAGGAGGAATTGCAAATGCTTAGTACGAAAAAACTGAAAGTAGAAAAAAATATTGCCGAATTAGAGAAATGTGCAGCTGACCTTCCCGCCCAAGGGGAATTGATGAGAGATATGAACTGCTTCCTGCAATCAAATAGTTTTCGAAAATTAATAAAGGAAAAAAATGTAGAATTGGCAGAAATTACCATGTCAGTAGTTGCAGAAAAGGAACTGAAAAATTGATTTCATTGTAGGCCTACATCCTTTGTTTGACCTGAAAAAAGTGAATATGTACATAATATAATTTCCTTGCAGTCATTGTTAAATTGCATTACTGTTTTTTAAGTTTAAGAGCAAAAAAAGATGTATAATAGAAGTAAAAATTCTGAAGGAAATTTCATGTGTCTTGTTGTTACTGCAGTTTGTTTTAGCTTTTACAGCTATACACTATTGCAGGGCTGCCAGACCTGCGCCAATTGCGCCAGCACGCGCCAAAACGTTGTTCTTGCGCCATTCTGCTAAAACATCGCCATTTCGACGAAATCTGCGCCAATTTTGCGCCAAAAGTTAAAATGTACCGGTCATCGATATTTTAGCGTTATCTTACGACATTCGAAATCGATTCAGCGGTTAATTCGTACGTGAGATTCTTCCGCGGATTCGCGGAGTACCCTCCGTTTTTTTTTTTTTTTTTTTTGTCATTTTCAAGATCGATGCAAAAGTGAAAATGTTTTCGCGATATTAGTTGGGGGGGGTATTCCGTCTGGGGACATTGTTTTGTCTTTTTAAACGTTCGGAAACGGAAGTTAAACGAAGTGCAGATTTTTCCCGTAATCATATTTTTTTTCTCTCGCGATGTTGCTTCTGTTCAGTGTTGTTAAATATAATTTCATTGCATAATTTCAGCTTGAAATTGTAGGCAACGATTTCCGAAAACGGAAGTTAGGCCGCCCGAAAATTTCCCCGTAATCTTCGGCGACGAGATTCGCACGCTGATTCGAGGAATTCCGTCTTTTTTTTGTTATCATTTGGACCATGTACAAAATCGATGCATAACTGAACTGAAATTTTGGGAATATTGTTGGTGGTTGCGCTGGGGGGGGGTCGTTTTCTCCGTCGGAGGACGGAATTCCATCTCCTTCGAAAACGGAAAGCAGACGGAGGTAAGATTTCTCTGGTAATCGTAATCTTTTTTTTTTCTCGCGATGTTTCCTCTACCCAGTATTGTTAGACATCATTTTATTCCATAAATATTTGTATTTCAGCTTGAAAATGTTGGATAAATTTCCGAAAACTGAAGTCAGACGGAGCGAAGATTTCTTCCGTAATTGTATCGACCCCCCCCCCCTTCCCCGAGATGTTTCCACTCCTATGTAGTTGTTAAATGTCATCACCCTCATAAATGTGTGTGCATTTTAGCTTTGTAAGGGTGGGGGCAAATTTCCAAAAACAGAAGTGATGAAGTTTGGAAATTTGTAAGAATTGATGCTTGGTGTTAAAAAAAGTATTCATTCTCTGAAAATTACACCATTTATCTAAAATAGTTAAAGCTCCGATATCAGAATTCATGGTTCTCAGGCTGAAAGTTCTTTAAGCATGATGGATAAAATTGTCATCTGAGGGAATAAAAAAAAAAAAACGAAAAAAGAAAGAAAAGTAACAAAGAAAAATGGTAAAGGGAAAACTATGAGCAGAAAAAATAAATAAACAGTGGGTGCTGTGCAGTGGTAGAGTCAACAAAAGACAAATATGGCCGTGGAACTTGTTGAAAAGAAAGTACGGTTTGCTCGCATGAGGAAACCAGAGCTAATGTTCTAGCAAGTACAAGAACAAAACCAAGAAAAAAAAACTGTTTGAAGCTCTCTTTCAAAACCACCCTATTTTGTTTGGAATTCACTAATTTTATAATTGTGAATACAGTGGTGTGATCTAGTTAAATATTTTCATAAATAAATTACAGTAAACGATTCAGTTTTGTTCATGCTTCGTAATATTCACACTTTCTCACCTGGTGCAGTCTGAGTTTTCACCAAATTAAGAAGTACAGCTTTGTTTTTTTCTTTGTCAGTCTCATGTATGTTAATTAAAATCGCTCACGAGCGCTATGAATAAATAAAAGGATTGTTTATATCGCATAACTTGTAATCGATTATCAGGAATACTGATCTTTTGGTTCTTACTTAAAGTCTGAATTTTGCCCCATACGTTCAGGGATCAGAATTTTTCGGAGGTTTTCTTTTTCTCGTTTTGATCTACCTTGGGGAACATCTTCACCCTCACACTTTTCTTTTTCCAGATGGAAGGTGCGTTGAACCACTTGCTAACTCGCAATCGTCTGCTTAATGTCCATGTCCATACATGCAGGATCCCATGTATGCAAAAACAGTGGCTCTTTCAGACAGCAACAACAAAAAAGTCATGCACTGATTCTACTACTGAAGAAGAGGGGGGGATCTCGTGCCAAAACATCACTGTGCAAGCGTTAAGCAATAGAAGCAGCTTTTATCTAACAGACTTTACTAAATCTCACTATCATCTTATAGTTTTGGTTCCAGTTGTAATTGTTCACAGCAATAACAAAAGTTTGACATTGATAATTACTTGATAAAAAACATTGTATGAAGAGTATCATGGTGCAACTGCTTAAAGATGATGCATATAGTTTTCACTGTTATCTTATAGTTTTGGTTCGAATTAGATTATTAAATGTTACATTAGTTTTCCTTTTATATTGAAGGTATGCTTTCCTTCAGAAAACTTTAGGAGTTTGTGATGAACACGCGAACCATGTATGCGTGGCTTGCCAGTTGGTTGGTTTCAGAAATAATGTATTTTAATCTGAATGCCATGAATCTCGAAAAATATGCTGCTAAAAACCAACCAAACAACAAACAGTAATTGCATATTATTTATTCTTCCTAAGTGTATATTCACAAGTGTTCAGTATCAATAGCAACAGTTCTTGGACGCAGCAGCATCCTATTTGTGTTACAGGGAAACAAATGCATTCAGAAGAAAATCCCTGATATTAATGTGTTACACTTAAAATATTGCAGGTCATGTAGTTTTCAATAAATCATGGGTAGTATAATTGTTTTCCTATTTATCTCACTGTAGGAACGACAGAAATGCTAATTAACAGTCGTAAGAGAAGCAGTAAAATGTCAACAAACCTGAAATAAAACATTTTTTCATAGTTCATAAAATAATGGTAATTCAGTATATAAACATAACTTGAAGCACAGCATGGACTTAAAACAATTAAAAAAACCATCATTAGCTGCTCCAAAACCTGAGTTCTGCTCCAAAATGCAAATTTTCTCGCTCCAAAACCCAACTTTTCTGCTCCAAATTGCGTAATTTCCTGCTCCAAGAATTGCTCCAAAACATGGTAGGGGCACTAACACCCCTGCTATTGCCAGATGTTGAAAATCAACCTGCATTAAGTGTATGGAAGAAGTTACTACAAGTGCTTCAGCTGTAGAATTAAAAAAAAAAATAAAAATAAAAATGCAACAGTTACACAAGCAAAAATGTGTTATTTATCCAAATCTACGAAAACCAAATTTTTCTCCAGATTTGGGAATTCGGAAGCTGTGTAGTAAATAAAAAAATAAATAAATCAATACTTAAAAGAAAGTGATGCTTCACTGTTCAGTTTTGTTTCATTGAATTCTGCCAATGTGGTTTTGAAATTTATGCAAACATTTTTATTGAACTTAAGGCTTTCAATTCCAATGATATGATTTAAGTTACGATGAACTTGTGTGTTTCGATTTGATTTAGATAGTGTGTTTACTTGCTTCATTAACCTAAAACAGGTCTAACAAGCTGTGCTGCATTTTTATAAAAGTGTTATTTTTCCAGCTGCAGCACTTGTACTGATGCCACCCACAGAATTGATGCATTTAGTTTCTTAGCCTGTGTCTGTACATATTTGTAAAAGTAATTCTAATGGAAGGAATTAAGTTATTGAATGGAAAGGTAAAGATACCAAACATTTTAAAGACTGACAATCACAGCCATATGAAATTCTAAGCTGTATTTGTAATACTGTTTTTGTTAAAATGAATTTGTAAATTAATAAAAAAATATAAATTCGGATAAACTTTGAAGAAAAAACAAATGCAAATTTAAAAAGTTTCCGAAACCACAAAGATGGGCCCTATAATCACAATTAATGGGTGAAAATTTGTTGAAAATTGAAATTCCAAAGTAAATAAATTTTATGCTTCACACCACAATACGAAGAAGCAGAGTGTTAGTTCTGTAGATGCAAAGATATGCTTCAGGACAAATAATGGATCCAGTATTACCAGTAAATAATGTATATAAGGAACTTTTAAGTTACTTGGTTTTTCTGTTGGAGTATTTAGGTTTATTTTAGTAGAACTAATTTTAATTCATATATTTGTGCAATGGAATATTCATTAGTTTCAACAAAATTTATTTATTGTGTTAAAATGACTTATGTTGTAATAGTTAACTCACATTTTGTATATTGTGTATATTTGCATGCAGCGATTATGAAGTCCTTAAAAAATATTTAAAGGTCCTTAAAAATAGCCTGAAGGTCCTTAAGAACTCTTTAATTTCCATTTTCAAAAAAGAGTATGAACCCTGACAGTGCTTGGGACGTAGTTCAGCAAACTTTGAAAACCCTATCTTTTCGGTAGGGTACTTTTTCTTGAACAACTGATAGATTTCATTTAAATTCCCCAAAACTAGCCTTTTTTGCGCATGAATTCTAGTCTTACCTGTTTTCACTAAAACAAAGTCTTTTTTTGTCACTGACAAAAACTTGAAAAAAAAAATAGGATCCTTGTCCAAAAGAATTAAAAATTGTGAATTAAAATTGAACAATTTTTCTTTCGCATCCTGATGGTTTTTTCTTTTGCATAATATATTTTAAAAATCCATTAAACCATGTTCCCACTGCGATCCCATTATGAAACTTTCCCCAAAGGATGCTAAAATATAGAAGTTTGTGTGTGAATTTTTTCAAAATTTAAAAAAATTTGGTTTTTGAGAAACTCAAGGTCAAAAATTGTATCGTATGACCTTGAAATTAAAAAGTGTCCCAAACTAGCAATGTTACATATCATATGAAAGCTTATAAAATAAGCTACAAAATGGTTCTTACCCCAACCTTCTATCTCATTTCTAGCTTGAGTAATAATTTATTTTGAAATTACATGTCAACTGAAAATTGCGTTGTTTTTTTAAGATTTCGGAGGGCCATAACTTTAAAACTACTGCAGACAAAAATCTATACATTTGGATTTTTTACTATCTCTAGGGGTATTTTAGGTGAGCCATATAATCCAAGATGGTAAGGTTTTTTCACTGGATCACTTGACATGGAATGACGCCTCTTCCATACTTTTCCCAATCAGACAGTTCTTCCCTTACAGGTAATTAATTTACTTGATTTATTCTGCTAGAGGCAGGTTTCAATTCACAAAGCAACAAAACTTTTCCTTCACAATAAATGCTTCAGAGTAGGGATGAAAATAAAACATTCCTAAAGATCCTTTTAAGGGTTTGCCAAAGTAGTAATGAAGCATGATCAATACAAAGCTCACATGCAGCCTTCTTTCACATGGGCCGGCAGATGGTAGCACATCAATCCTCATTTGCACAGAGTGGGCCATGTTTGGAACTATAGCCCTCGAAAATTGTACTGTTGTCAGCAAGTTCCTGGATGATTCTTGGCAGGCTACTTGCTAAAGTGACAATGTTATCAACTTTGTATAGATGAAAGAGTGACTTCGTACAAATGTGTCAAATGAAATAAAAACTTCACCATCTTGGTACGATATTTAATAAAAGATGAAACTATTTACAGATTAAAATACCCCACTAGCACTTTTGGGACAACATTCACCCCATCATCAGGTGGAACAGAGGGGTAATTCAGCACTCACTTAGCTTTTTATAGGGTGTAGCGATGCACTATGGGAAAGAACCTTGAGTGTCATGTGGGTCGTGACTGTTGCCATTACATCAGAACAAAAGATACAATTCCCAAACAGTAATTTCATATAAAATAGAAATTTTGTTACAAATGAATGTTATTGTCATATTGGTAAATTGTTGGTAATATTTAATTTATTACTACTGTAATTTAAAGTTCAATTTGGTAATATGGTCTTTCCAAATTTTTTGAAATGTCCGTAGGTGTGTAGTCATTGCAGCATTTGTTCTCCAAGGCTTTGATATACATGATTTCAACAAAATGCAGCGAGTTTATGTACATTGGAGTGTTCAGTAGTTTAATGTTTGCCCAGTCTGGTTGTAGAATTTCATTAACGGCATTCCTTGATAATGCCGTGTTGTTACTGGTTCGGATATCGAATTTTATGTAGTAGTAACAACACGGCATTATCAAGGAGTCTGGTTGTAGTATTTCATTTACGACATTCCTTGATAATGCTGTGTTGTTACTACTGGTTCGGATATCGAACCAGAACAACACAGCATTATCAAAGAATGTCGTTAATGAAATACTTCAACCACACTGGGCGAACATTAAACTACTGAACACTCCAATGTACATACACTCGCTGCATTTTGTTGAAAGCATGTATATCGAAACCTTAGGGGACAAGTGTTGCAATGACTACACACCTACGGATATTTCAAAAAAAATTTGGAAAGACTGTATTACCAAATTGAACTTTAAATTACAGTAGTAATAAATTAAATATTACCAACAATTTACCAATATGACAATAACATTCATTTGTAACAAAATTTCTATTTTATGTGAAATTACTGTTTGGGAATTGTATCTTTTGTTCTGATGTAATGGCAACAGTCACGACCCACATGACACTCAAGGTTCTTTCCCATAGTGCATCGCTGCACTCCCATAAAAGGCTAAGTGAGGGCTGAATTACCCCTCTGTTCCACCTGATGATAGGGTGAATGTGGCCCCGAAAGTGCTAGTGGGGTATTTTAATCTGCAAATAGTTTCATCTTTTATTAAATATTGTACCAAGACGGTGAAGTTTTTATTTCATTTGTTATCAATTTCCATTGATCTTTATCCCCTTGTCTTCCAATTGTATTACTGAAAGACATTCTGCAATGTGACCTTGAGTACCTTCGGAGATGTGGTGTCACCATGGCTCACTCTCTTTCCTATGCATGCCGTGTGCTCCAACAGTCGAGCCTTTGCACTTACATTTTCACAGATATTATAAATAATAATAATGTATGCATCTTCTGTAGTGCAGGATTTGAAAGACATTATAACTGCTCATTTTGTTATGGAATCCAACCTCTTTCATATAATTAAAAGCCATACATAGTAGGAGTACATATTCGTTTACTGTTTCCATTTTCTCTTACAAGGAAACTATTGAACCTCCCGACAACAATCGTCATCATTCGTTTTGTGGTGGACAAGCATGACACCAAAGTAACAGATCTGAAGTACGGCATTTCACGATCGCCCGCAAGCCCTAGAACATGGCTTATAAAAATGGGGCGCCCGTCTGTAATGTATGCAGCCATAAAGTGTCAAACAGCATTTACCTGTTAGATATGAGGCAACTAAATGTCAAGAGAGGCCACGTACAACACCATTAAGTTGCAAGTGTCGTATACATACCTCACTCCACATCATGGTAATGTGTTGAGAGAAGGCAGTGCTGCAAGCAAAGGTGAATCTCGCACCACGAGCAGATAATGAAGGCACTGGAATCACAGTCACGAGTGTTGCACATGTCATGCACAGCAAAATTGATGTCCAACACGTTACGGAACAGAAGAGGCGTTTCATGTGGCAAGTATCCAGATGCCTTCCTCGCATAGCGAAGCATAGGTTGGTGCACACAACTGGTTGATTATAAATGAATGCAACTTGAAAATGAAGATTCTGTCATGCAGGTTGATGCCATGCACTTCATCAGGACTTATGTACTCTTCCATGCATCATGCAAACAGTTTGTATTGTCGAAAGAAATACACATTAAGGAGCTGGCAGTATTTGGTGGCTTTCGGTGATCTGATTTTTTTGTGTGCAAATTGACGTCACTGTCATCGAAGGCTTTGACTGGCAAACTAGTGTTGGTTTGACCAGACCACAAATCCAGTAAGAGAAGGGAAGGTCCCGTTAGCTCTGGTTCCAGTACCTTATGCATCCAGGACAGAATGAGAGCTGTGGACATCTTACTGCTAGTGCTACAGTCACATTCTATATTTGGAGGTTGGTTACATCGTACTGTTTCGGAAACATGTTTGCCAAACTTACCACCCGCTTCCTAAAAGCAGATGTACAGTTTCTTTGCAAAGCGTCTTAACCAGAGTTGCATAAAAATTAAATGTATCTGCATACACAACCATTGAAACATAAAACTTGCTGCAAACCCGCGAAAAGCAAACCACGATAACAATTGAATAAGATAATTTAAAGAAAAATTAATAAAACAATAAATAATTATTAGAACTTTACAGATTTCAATGAGGACGAAATAAGTACATTAGAATTGAATGTGCAGCAATGAGTGTGAAATGGACCTTCATGGCAAAATATTAAAATATTGGATTATGGACCTGATTTAAACAAGAGACGCTGGCGCAGTGGCCTAAGCGATGGCTTCTCATCATTCGTCCGAGATGGGTCCGGGTTCAAATCCCAATGAGGCATGGATGTTGTGTTTGTCTTAAGGTGCTGGCTCTCTCCCTTCCCTGGAGGCAGTGGACCTAAATCAGGGATGGGCAAATGCTTATAGCCCACTGAGTGGCTCATGTGGTTGTTAAACCTCCAATCCAAAAAAAAAAAAAGACAAATGAAAGAAAATTTTTATATGCAGAAAAAAAATTCCAAAATAGTAGACATTCAAAATACATAAGGAAAAGATTTTAATTTAATAACTAGCAATTGCAAGAGGAACCTGGCAATAAAATTTAAATTACTTCTGTGTAAACGAAACTTCTGTATCAGAAGACCTGTGGACATCTTAATGAAATCTAGAGGCCAGAAATGTCTGTAAAAACAAAGAAACTCTGTAGTTATAAAAAAAAAAATTAAACATTCTTCAAGTTAAAATAGAATTAAGTATATTAACCTGAGTAAAGCCTTGAGTAAGTGTTTTGATTGCTGTAAATTACATTTTTTTTTAAATCTCCGAGCAAAAACTATCCACAAAATCTGCCAATAATTCAAAAACTATCTGTGTACAGCGTACGTCTACATTCTGTCACTCTGGTCTTAACATGGACATAAGCACCTGAATGGTATAGGAGTGGGTAGTCAATGCAACGGTTGCACAACAGCTTCAGTTGTCTTCTCCCCAGTCGGTGATAGCATCCTGTTTGATATGAGTTTATATTCAAATCGAGTTTGGTCTGTATTGAACACCATGTCGGCATCAATCGCATTGGCAGTAATGTAGTCCGTAACATCTCGTACAAACTCCAATGTATTGTTCCTTACGGCCATGTCAAGGGTAACATCCCGCCTGGCAATGAACCTCGTGATCTTGCATGATGAGATTTTATAGCGGCGTTTGAATTTGTGTAGGAAATATGTGATGGCTTTAAAATTGAAGATACCCATTGCATTAGCTGCTTCCTTCACCCACGTTTTTAAATGGCAGTAGTGAATTGAGAGTTCCACGTTACGAGCTTCTTGGACTTAGGTGTACATATGTTGGCAAATGCGTGCAGTTTTGTGTTCCATCGTACCACCACTCTCAACAGCCGTTACTATTTGCCACACTTTTTCTGGTGATATCTTGTATTTATGTGCAGTTCCTGCATGGGTTTTCTTCGTGACCTTCACATTGTCAGAGACACTCTGCATGGTTTGTCTGGAAAACTGTTCGTGAATGCTTTTCCGTTTCATTTTTGGGGGTGATGGTTCATAGGAACTCAAACTGCTTGGCACATTGTGTGCTGGAGTACCCGATGTATCACTATGTTCAGATAATGTGTCCAACATTTCATCACTATCACGCCACAATGTGTGTCTTTCAAACATGTCAGCACCTCCAATGACATTTTGCTCCAAAATGCTATACAACTGCCTTGCAATTCGCCTGTTGATGTAGGTTGGAGCCGTGTCGTCCGCTTGGTATTTCTGCATCACCTCATTCACCAGTATCTGTTCTACAGCATGAGGGTTACAAGCTATTTTCTTAAAACACACTACACAATATTTGCATGCGTACGAACAGGCCTGTGCGCTGTCTCACACTACTCACGTTTAACAGTCACCGACATACACAACGCAAGACACCTTCCAGGCATGTGCAGTATCACCCAATCACATCACACTCACATTTACATGTTGTTTGACACTTTATAACTGCATTCATTACATGCTGGCATCCCAGTTTTATAAGCCATGTTATAGGGGTTGCAGGCGATTACAAAATGTCGTACTTCACACCTGTTACTTTGGTGTCATGCTTGCCCAGTATAGAATGTTCTGTGACGATTGTCGTTGGGAGTTCCGATAGTTTCCCTTGTTTGTATGATCTTCAGTGTGATAGCCACTCCTGAATTTAGCTTATTTTTTTGCTTGAGCCTTGTCCGGTGTTCCTTTCAAGCAATATGATGATATCTTAGTGAAGATTATGTAAACAGTTGATAGGAGGCTGATGAGTCTGTAGTTTGTGACATTTTTTTATTTTTTTGATTTAAGGGTTTAACAACCACTGTGAGCAACTCAGTGGGCTACAAGTAGTCACCCATCCCTAATTTAGAGGCCACTGGTTCCAGGGAAGAGAGAAAGCTAGTGCTGTAAGACAAACACAATATTCATGCCTCACCAGGATTTGAACCTGGACCCATCTCGGATGAATGGTCAGAAAAGTAAAATAGTAAAGCTTTGACACGCAGTGGTCTAAGCGATAGTTGTCTTCTTCCCAGTCAGTGATAGCATCGCTTAGACCACTGTGCCACCAGGGCGACCCTGAGATCTTCAAGGTCCCATTTTTTATGTAGCAGGAACACTCTAACAGGTTGGTGAGTGTGGGATAGTGTTAGCATTAATTCCACTGGTATTGTTTACACTTATATTCATTGATCATCAGAGCTTCTTCAGTGAGAACAGGATACACAATTAAAAGGCAGGTATATAATATGTTATATTTGCAATGTTTTAGAAATTTTTTATTGTTGATTCCATTAAAATTTTGGTTTTCCCAGGGTTCCCGATAGCGTGCGCAGACGCGTTTCGCGCAAAGAAGTTTGAATTCGCGCAAGAAAAATAAAGTGACGCGCGAAATGGGCGCGCGCGCAGAAAGATTTCAATCGTGAGCTATTAGCATGGAAAATCTACGAAGGCGATGCCGTTTCAGATCACGTGTGCCGATTTCACGACGTCACGGTGCAATCCCAGTATTTCCCTTCGGGTCGTATATAAATGGATTACAGGATAATCCGCGTAGAGTGCCGCGGGTAGCCTAGTGGGCAACGTTCGTGACTGCCGCGGAAAGGACCTCAGGTTCGATCCCAGGCAGGTACGAACGCTCAATCCACTAAATATCCGCCGTGCGTCGGATGGGCACGTTAAGCCGTCGGACCCCGGGTACTGGCCTCCCGGTAATAAATAAGGGCGTCTTCCTACCCCTTTCTACTTCGCTTCCGTGTCACTTTCCTATCGGGCACTCTAGCCCAAATCTCCTAGCTTCCTATTTCTAAGGGTTGTTTAAGACCTGGGGTCAGACACTCCCTTCCTAAAATCCTTTACATATGATCATGATCCGTGTAGAGTGGGCCGCGGGTGGCCTAGTGGGCAACGTTCGTGACTACCACGGAAAGCACCTCAGGTTCGATCCACTAAATATCCGCCGTGCGTCGGATGGGCACGTTAAGCCGTCGGACCCCGGGTACTGACCCCCCCCGGTAATAAATAATGGCGTCTTCCTCCCCCTTTCTACTTCGCTTCCGTGTCACTTTCCTATCGGGCACTCTAGCCCAAATCTCCTAGCTTCCTATTTCTAAGGGTTGTTTAAGACCTGGGGTCAGATACTTCCTTCCTAAAATCCTCTACATATGATCACATCCGCGTAGAGTGCAACGAGACGAAAGCCCATGCGTTGCTAAGGGTGCCAACCATTACAGTTTCGGCCACATGATTACCGAATTACAGACAGGTTGGAAGAATTGCGGATTTCAATGTATTTCGTAAAAGTTCTGAATTGTGTGTCCTTTTTTGTTAACATCACGGTTTAAACTGCGATCGCATTTTGCGAATATAGTTACAGTTTTTTTCGCACAAATGCGAAAACTATTAATTGGTCCCGTAAGCGCCTTTGAAATTCAGATATTGGATACATCGGCAAAGCCAATATCGGACGGATATGGGGTGAAGAACGGCCAGAGGATATTGGATGCATTGGCAAAGCCGATATCGGGTGAAGAACGGCAAGGTGATATTACATAATATGTCGGAAAAGCAGATATCGGCGAAGAATGGCAAGGTGATATTACATAATATGTCAGAAAAGCCGATATCGGTGCAATGACGTCCGCATACCTGCCAAGTATTCCGGATTTCCCGAAAGTTTTACGGAGTTTTGGGTAGTTTTACGGTCGGAAGATAGTTTCTTCCGGATTTTCGCCAAAATGGCTCGTGAATTTTTTTTACTGATGGAAAGTGATATCGTTCTTATTGTCGCTTAGTGTAAACTCCTGCTTTTGTTTTATTATGATCTCATAGCGATTGAACTTTATGTTATCTCATGTTTCTAGCTGGGAGCGATAGCGCACACACCCCCTCCCGCCAATCCTTCCAAACTTGCTCTGCCTCAGTGTTGGAATAGCTGCACTAATTGCGCCGAACTGCGAAATTTGTTTTAATTCTGCGCCAGGCAGAGTTCGCCAAAATGCGTAATCACGCATCTAGTACGCATCAAAAAGAGTGTATACGCATCGAAGTTTTACCAACGCATAAAAATACTCATCGGAACGGTATTTCGTCCTTCAAAAACGGAAGTAAACGAAATAGAGATTTCCATAACCGTAATTTCTTTTTCCTGCGATGTTGCCTCTGTCCAGTATTGTTGTTATACATCACTTTATTCCAAAAATATTTGTATTTCAGTTGGAAAATGGAGGTAAAATTTCGGAAAACGGAAATTCGACGGCGCAAAAAATTTCCCTGCAATCTTTAGGCATGAGCGTGCAACAGCTTCGAAAAATTTCTCCTTTTCCGTCATAATTGAAGTTTTCCTGGAGATCGAAAACTCTGAACTCTGAACTCTGAAATCTAGAACTCTGGCGAAAACCCTGTTTCCCCTTTTCTGCCTTAAATTGTAGACATGTGATTTTATAAATGATCATAATACTTTTATATAAAATTACTATACAAATAAGTACACTATGCTCAGTTATATAAAAAATTATTCTTTTGTTTGATGTACTGTTTTGTAACAGCTAAAATCTGGTGATGCTTGTATTGCCATTTCTCATTATAAAACTTTGCCCACTTTAATTATGAATAATTGAGTCATTCCTTTTCAACTGTGTACTGACTTATTGCTATTACAGTAAATTCTGGTTAATTGGGACACACCAGGCCTACAGGCCAGTAGCCAGACAAGCAAGCTGGGAGGGGCGGCTGATGATTGAGATCGGGCGAAGGATATAAAGTGGTCGGGCAAAAGATGTAAAAGAGGTCGGGTACTATACTGTTGTGTGAGTCGCTAGGATGATGTAAAAGAGGGTTGGGCACAGTACTTGTTGTGTGAGTCAAGGAAACACAGATTGGGCTCAGCCCGGCCTGGCCCTCCCCTGGCTACGGCCCTGCTGGCCTAGAACATTTTGGCCCAATTAAATGGCTGCCCCAGTTATGCAAAGCTTTATCCCAAAGAGCTAATTTTAGATGTTCTTCAAGAATTGTGGCTAAATAACCAGCTGTCCATTTAACTGGAATCCTCTATATACTTTCTTTCCTCTCATTTCAATTATAAATACAAGAAATATTATATTTAATGTGGTGTCCACTAATTTTTTTGTTTGTTGGTTTAAAAGGTGAAAAATGATATGAGGCCTGCAGTGGAATGATACAAAGAATCAACACAAGGCTTAATTTCATTGCATTTAACTTGTACTGAAAATAATATCTGTAGTCTCTTAAAAGTTGTAAATATGTGTGAAAATGAAAAACCAAAGTTAAGAGCTTTGACAACATGACCATAAA
This sequence comes from Macrothele yani, assembly GCA_039090855.1. Taxonomy (NCBI): domain Eukaryota; kingdom Metazoa; phylum Arthropoda; class Arachnida; order Araneae; family Macrothelidae; genus Macrothele; species Macrothele yani. Next base: position 103,934,018 of record CM077002.1, on the reverse strand, counting down.
AATTATTAAACTTATGCTATAAATTATTATTATAATTATAGTGACATTTCCTTGGATATAGTATAGATATTTGAATTATGGCATGGTTTTTATTTAAATGTTTGTTTACATTTTGATCTAAATTGTATATTTTTATACCTTTTTATCAGCAAACAGATCTAGAACCAGAATTATCATTATCCGGTGGAACACAGGGCCAAGCAGCAACGCAAACAACACCTGCCACAACAGATGCCACAAAAATTAACCAGCCAAAAAGACTTCATGTTAGCAACATACCATTTCGCTTTAGAGATCCAGATTTAAGGCAACTATTTGGTGTAAGTTTCAACCAAGTTTTCATTTAATACTGTGTGTGTCATAGAATCAGGTTCAGCGTAATATTTTTCTAAATGTCTGTGTATTAAGCAGTTTTTGTGTGTTTTGCAATTAATCATAATATTTTTCATCTCTTTCTCTCTCATCAAATGTCATCATTTTTAAAGGTAATCATTACATAATGTGTTGTATAATGATGTCTGTAATGAAAGTATCTGTGATTTCTGTGAATATACACTGTAGACAGTATTTTCTTTAAAAGCTCATGGTGTTTGAAGTATTGTGATTTGACTAATACTCCCGTATAGAAACATCTTGCTCACTAGGTATATAGAGTGAGTATTGATTGTGATTATCAGGAGTGCACAAAAACTAGTTATCCCACCCCCACCCTTTTTAATTTACAATTCTTTAAACAGGACAGCTATAAAATATCTTTGAAAAAAGAAAAAAAGGTGCAAAGAATTTATTATTTTGAAAAATGTTCTAGTTGTTAAGTCAGTAGTGCAAAAAAATGAATTTTTATGAAATATGTGGAAAAAGTAAATTTGTGAAATCACCATGTGCCCCCCCCCCCCAAAAAAAAAAAGAGGAAAGTTTTAGAAAATATCTTTGTCAGTTGCACCTAACCAATGGGGACGCCCCCACAGATCAAAGGCTGTGTAGACATTTTCTCCCCAGTTCCGCAAGTCACAGGATTTCATTAAGCATCATGTTAATGTTTTTGTTGTTGTTTTTTCCATTTCTAATGCTCATACTCAAATTATTTTCAAAATTCTGCATTCTATATTAAGGCTGCTCAAACTAGAAGGGCTTGTTTGTTGTAGATACAGGCTGAGCAGACCTGTGGTTTCACAACACTTTAAATAGGAGTATTTGATTTTGTATATATTGGAAAAAAATCAAAAGTCCTGGAATCGTGTGATTAAAAAAGGCCATGAACCATGATGAAAAAATATTATGTACAATTAAAAGAGAAAAAAAGAAAAGAATGATTGTGAAAGCAATATCAGAAATCAGTATATCTGCACATGGGATTTGACAGTGTTCAAGAAACTAAATGATTCAGACCAATCTGCTGTACAGTTGAGAGCAGGAGGACAAGAGTTTGGTGTTTGATGGAAGAACTGTTTTCATAAGTCAGGGCTCTTTTCATAAAATCAGCACACTTAAGGTTTTTCTGTAGTTGCCTGTGTACTACAATATTGTTCAAAGCTGTTAGAGATATATGTGATGAGTATTGCCATATTTTGCCTTTAGCAAACAGATTAAGAAAATATGTTGCAGCTTTAACAATATTCATGTGCTGTATTAACTGCAGTATCTGAGCAATAGTGCTGTGTGGGGAAGTAGATATAATTTCCAAATTTATGGGAACCACATAATCAGTTTTTCTACACAGGAGGTGAAAAATGCAAAGTTAATGTTTCTTACAGATACACCAAAATGCTGAGGTTGAGGTGAGCATGCTACTTTTTGCAGAAACTTGAATGTAAAATGTGAGTTATTTACTAGAAAGGCCCCCTCCCCCCTCTATTAAATGAAATACAAATGTTGGGTAAATTTGGAAACATATTACTTAATAAATTAAGTACTCTTCATTTGTTAGAACTCATAAAAAATGTTCCACAGTTATATGGAAAATGTGCATACTCTTAAGATTATTTTTAAAATACTTTAAAGGGCTTAGTATATAAAAAGCGCTGTTCACTAATTTTTCTTAAATCTAGATTTGTCAAGTGACAAATGTTATTTCCAGTCCACTACTTGCAGAAATTTTGTGCTGAATATGACCAAATTGCACTGAAATTAAAATTGTAACCATAATGTTATTCAAAAATTTTGCTGTTTCATGATATTATTTTAATATTGGCTGCAATTTATAACATTGATAAGTTCACTAAATTTACAAAATCCTATGCAGTTGTTCACAATACTAAATTCTTTAAATCTTGTAATGAATTGGGAAGAGTTGATTAATTTCTTTCATAGTATTTTATACATTAAAAAACTGTTGCAAATAATTTTTTACACAGACAGACACGCAGTTTTTTCCTTCTATAGACAATTACAGTGTTTATTTTTGGGTCTATTTTAAAACTCATTTTGCAGTAATTTTGCTTCAGCTGATATGATACTACAAATTAAAAAAAATGTATCTCAAAAACCCTTTGACCAATGGATAAGACACGGGTCATAGGAGGTGGATCATTTGAGACTCATTGTTTCATGTAGATTAAGTTTCTAATTTTCTTTGTGAATGTATGTTGATGTCTTTCTGAAAGATGGATTGGTAAGCAGTGTACTGGCTTCCTATTGATTTTGCACAATACTTAGTTTGACCCTTATCTCCATGTAAGTTTTAACATGGTGCATCAGGGGCTCTGCAAACAACAGTGCTGTGTGCTTAAGGAAATGCTTTTGTCCCTACATACTGTTAAAGTTAAACCACTACATGCACACACTTTTAGCTTTATATTAAACAAGAAAGATGACACCCAAATTTTTGGGTGTAATAAGCACGTCTTTGCATCCGTTCTGACGCAAATAAAATTTATCAAAGCTATTCAAAGTCAGTGGAACCGGTATGGAAAACAATAGTATCTAACAGAAGAAAGACGTTTTTCAATCAGGTTTTTAATCCCTCAGATATTGCTGTAAACGGAATCGTGAGCTTAGACTCTCTAGTTGCAGACTTGTGCATTAAGAAAAACATGAATTTATATGACAAACATTTCGCACCGGAAATGCTCTCCAACACAGAAATTTTTTTTAAATCAGACTCTTAGAAACAGAGATATCGACAAATATAAGATGTGACTTTACGTCCCCTGGTGGAAAAACCATGCGCATTATTTTAGGAAGAAAGTATTCTCAAAGGTTTTTCCATATCAGCGTTATCGGTCCAAGAAAGAAAAAAATTAGTCGAGTTTTCAGGAGCCCAGATTTTGCTACAAATACATCAGAAGCAGAAATTAACACTTATGCCCCCTGTAGCCAAACCATTCTTTACCAAACATTAGAAATTATGTGAAAAATATTTTCCATCAGGTCTTGTATGCGATACAGGAAGAATTTTTCAAATCGGAGTTTTAAAAGCAGAAACAACGCAGAAAACGCAATTTACCTTTGTGCCCCTAGCGGAAAGTCTGTGAATAACTTGAAAATTTTGAAATTATATGATAAACATGTCACACTGAAAACACTATCCAACAAAGAAGTAATTTTTCAAATCGGACTTCTAGAAGTAGAGATATTGACAAAAATAAGATATACATCTACGCTGCCTGGCAGAGAAACTGTGGAATATTTTAAGAAGAAAATATTCCGAAAAGGTTTATTGATGTGAGTGGCATCAGTCCACGGGAAAAAAATTTCAATCGATATTTTAGAAGCTCAGATTTTATGGCAATTACATCAGAAGCAAAAATTAACTCTTACATTTCCTGGTGGCCAAAGTATTCTTCACCAAAATTTTGAAATTTTATGCAAAAGATTTTCCCATCAAGAGGTGCATCCGCTGAAGAAAAAAATGTTCAAATCGGAGTTTTAGAAGAATAGTTATCGGGAAAAATGCAATTTGCTTTTCCACTCCTTAGTGGAATATCTATGTAAAATTTGAAAAAGTAACTATATCTAAAATACTCTTCGACATAAATGGAATCGAAAGATAAAATAATTGTTTAAATTGGATGTTTAAAAGCAAATATGTGGAATAAAACATATTTTTGAATTCGACATCATCTGCATTTACGCCCTCTAGTGGCGAAATTGTACATCGTAAAAGAAAAACGAAACAAAGAATCATCATTCACGTATTTCAAGCTTCCCAATTCAAAAATAATTTTTCAAATCGGACTAATAGTTGCAGAGATATCATGGGTACAGACGGACGGACAGACAGACCTATAACATAAGCACGATCTTTTTTTACAAAAAACGTGCTAAAAATAGTGGTATGCTCAAATATACTGTCATCTGTACTTTCAGATATATAAGTAGCAGAGCTGTGGCAGATGTAGAAGGAGGGGAAATGATAAGTCACTGCATAGTTGGGTGTGCTTAGGTACTGAAGGTTAGTCAACTTTCACACAAATAAAGAATATTTCTTCCACACAATATTCACACATGGACTTGTTCAGCAGTAATGCGGCACTGAAGGCAATTGTTAAATTAAGGGCTGATCTAAATGCTTGGTATGTGATGGGGAAAAATGTGAATAATTTTGAACTTATATTACATACATGAGAATTTTGCACTTAATTTATATCATCATCATCATCATCATTGTCAACCATTATCAATCCACTGCTGGACGAAGGTCTCTCCAAGTTTCCTCCACAACGGTCTGTCTTATGCCAGTCTCCTCCATGTCACTCCCGCATACTTTCGAATTTCATCCACCCATCTTCCATGTGGTCTTCTTCTGGGTCTTTTCCTGTCCCTTGGAATCCAATCTAAAATTTCGGCTGTCCATCGATGGTCTGTCCTTCTGGCATTATGTCCAGCCCATTGCCATTTCAGGGATTTAACTCTGATCATGATGTCTTCCACTTTTGTCATTTTTCGGATCCACGAGTTCCTCTTCTTATCTCTCCTGGTTACACCAAGCATGCACCTCTCCATGCTACTTTGAGTTGTCTGCAGACTTTGTATGTCTCTTTTAGTTAAGGTCCATGTCTCTGCACCATACGTAAGCACTGGAAGGATGCATTGATCAAAGACTTTTCTTTTAAGACATAATGGCATATTGCTCTTGAAAATTATGCTGTTTCTTCCAAAAGCTCTCCAGGCAAGTTTTGTACGCCGATTAATTTCTTCATCAATGTGACCCTCACTTGATATCTGCTGTCCAAGATAAACGTACGTGTCTGTTATCTCCAGCTTTTCCCCATCAATCGATAAATCTTCATTTCTTATAAAAGCATTGAACATCACTTTTGTCTTCTGAAAGTTCATTTTTAATCCCACTTCTTTACTCTTGTCAGCAAGTTCCTGGATCATACTCTGCAGCTCTGATGGGGTAGTTGCAAAAATGACTATGTCATCAGCAAAACGAAGGTGGGTTAGATAATCTCCATTAATCTTTTTCCTTTTTTTTTCCCAGTTCAGTGATTGAAAGACATTTTCCAATGTGGCATTAAAGAGCTTCGGAGATATGGTGTCACCTTGTCTCACTCCTTTTCCAATTTTGATGTGTGTTGTATTTTCAAACAGCCGAATCTTTGCACATGCATTTTCATAGATGTTATTAAAAATATTAATGAATGCATCTTCAATACCACAGGATTTCAGGGCCATTGTAACTGCTGATGGTTTCACCGAATCAAAGGCTTTTCCATAATCGATAAAAGCCATGCCTAATGGAAGTTCATATTCCCTCGCTCTTTCAATTAGTTCTCTCAGTACGTGGATATGATCTATTGTACTGTAGCCACTCCTGAATCCAGCTTGTTCTCTCGGTCGAGCCATGTCCAGTGTCACTTTTAAGCGGTGTGAAAGAACTTTAGTGAAGATTTTATAAACCACTGATAGGAGGCTGATAGGTCTGTATTTCCTGAGATCCTCAATGCCACCTTTTTTTTTTGTAGCAAGATCATTGTAGCGTTGTTCCAATCCTCAGGAATCTTCCCTGCATTAAGGCATCGAGTGAAAATTTGGGCGAGTACTGTTTCGATTTCTCCACTTGCAAGTATGATGTCTACAGTAATTCCATTTTCTCCTGGAGCTTTCCCCCGCTTCATGTTCTTGATTGCATGTGCAACTTCTGCTGGGAGTACTAGAAGAACTCTGTTACTGGTACCTTTCATGATGTCTGGAGTACATGTATCATCCCTTTCATATAATTTGGAGTAGAAATCTTTCACTCTTGCCAAAATTTCGCCTCTATTTCTTGTTACAGAACCATCTTCTTTTCTCAGTGCCATAATCTGTTTTCTTCCCTTACTGAGATGTCCCTTTGCTATCTTTAGGCTTTGGTTGTTTTCAATTGCTTTCCTTACTAGTTCACAGTTGAATTTTCTTACGTCTTCAGTGATACTTTTTCGTACTGTCTTGCATAGCTCTATATATTCCACTTTGGAAGTCACATCTTCTTTAGTTGTCCTCATCTCTCTTCTTTTTTGCATCAACATTTTGGTTTTTCGTGATAATTTGTTCACGTGCAACTTGTTCTTAGACCCAGCTAATTTTGTTGCTGTTTCCATAAGAGCTTTGGTTACTTTTCTGTTAACTTCAGAAATACCCACTTCTTCCGATGTTAGGTCTTCTAAAGCAGGCAATCTGTTCTTCAGTTCCAACTTAAAGGTATTATGGTGTTTTTTAAGGTTGGTTATGTCAATACATTTTGTTTGTCTTATGAGCTTGCTACGTTCGAGTTTAGTGTTGAGGTACATCTTACATCTCACCAATCTATGGTCACTACCTGTGTTGAACTTGTTTAGCACATTGCAGTCTTCTATGACGAATTTTTTGTTACACATAATAAAATCAATTTCACTTGTCCCATTTGGATGTCTCCATGTCCATTTCCTGTGTGGCTTTTTCTTGAAAAAGGAGTTCAAGATGAAAAACCCTTCTGCCTCTGCAAACTCAACGAGAGTATTTCCACGCTGGTTTCTGTTGCCGTGACCGAATTTACCTACTGATGTTTCATTCTGTTGCTGTTGCCCTATTTTTGCATTTAAATCTCCCATAATTATCTTTAAGTGCTGCTTACCTTTATTATTTAGATGACGAATTTCCTCATAAAATTCTTCAATTTCTTCTTCAGGATGACTTGTGGTGGGTGCATAAGTTTGAATAATCTGAGCCTGGTATCTTCTCGAGAGTTGGATAACGAGTCGTGCAGCTCTGTCAGAGGAACTTTCAACTTCTACAACTTTATCCTTCAGTTTCTTGTTTATTATAAATCCAACACCACTAGTTCTGCCAGTATCAGTCCCACGATAGTAGAAGAGATGCCCATTTTTCAGTTCAATGAGATCTTCTCCTTTTCTCCTTACCTCACTTAGCCCGACGATGTCCCACTTGATCCTTTGTAGTTCTTCTTCCAATTCAAGAAGTCTTGAATCAGAAGATAGGGAGCGTCCATTACACGTAGCCAAGGTCAGCATCAGATGGCAGCCTAGTCCGGTCCTCCGGGGATTCTTAGCACCCTCTGCCTTCATGTCGCACTGGCCGCTGCATTAGCCAGGTACATTCCAGCTGTCGGAGACTGAGGGCCAAGATTTAAGTTGTGGAGTCATTTTGGAGGGGTTTGGCCATAACTCACCACGCTGGCCAAGCGGGTTGGTGAGTGTGGGATAGCATTTCCTCTAATCCCGATGGTATAGTTATATCGCTATTGGCGGTCGTCAGAGCCCCTTTAGTGGAAACAGGATGTACCACGAGAAGGCGGGGTTGACATTTGTCAAGGAGAGGCTGTGATGTTACGCATCACCTGACGTTATATCCCTTGTGTATTTTTAAGTGTATTTTTAAGGGACTATATATAATTTATATATAGTCCCTTAAAAATACACTGGTGTGCAAAAATTAAGGACGAAGATGAGCAATTAGCATAACAGTGGAACGAGCAGGCAGAACGGACCGAAAGACCACTTAGGAGATAGACTAGGGTCCGGTACGGTAGGGCATGCGCATATATGCAGCATGACGTGGGGGGGTCGGAAGGGTATAAAGCACACAGGCGGTGTACGCTCAGCAATTTGGTGAAAGCTATTGCACAGTGTACATCGGTTTGAACGTCGTCGAGTTGCTGCCACCATGTGATATGGCCTGCAGGCAATCCAGTAGATGACATCTGGATGACTTTACCCAAGGTTGCGTCATTGGGAAGTTGGAAGGAGGTCGAAGTGTGACTAGTGTGGCCGGAGATTTCGGGACCGCTTACAGCACCATTTCACGAGCTTGGAGAGCATTTCAAACGACAGGGACAGCTGTCCGAGTGTTTAGACGTGGTCGTCCACAAGCAACCACGGTGGCGGACGACCGGTATATTGTCCTACAGGGGAGAAGAGACAGCGGGAGAAATCGCAAGGCACATGTATCAGACAACTGGGTGTCCGTTATCGCGTTTTACTGTGGCCAGAAGGCTGCACAAAAGTGGTCTATTTGCACGACGACCAGTACGGTGTGTGCCATTAACGCCTGCTCATCGAAGACGGCGGTTTCTGTGGTGCCAGGAACACAAGAACTATACACATCAGCAATGGGGTCTAGTTCTCTTTATGGATGAGAGCCGATTTAGTCTGACGAGCGATTCTGGACATATACACATCTGGAGAGAGCACGGAAGAGGCAATCACACCTCCAACATCATTGAAAGGAACCGGTTTGGAGGTGGCAGAGTTCTCTTTTCGGGTGGTATCATGCTTGGTAGCCGTACTGACCTCCACATCTTCTAAGGAGGTTCAGTCACTGGTGTCCACTATTGTACCGAGGTTCTCCTGCCTCACGTGTGTCTGTTTAGAGGTGCTGTGGGTCCTGAGTTTCTCTTCATGGATGACAACGCTACACCTCACTGACAGTGGCTGTCACAGAGCTGTTGGAAAGTGAAGATATTCAACGCATGGATTGGCCCATAAGGTCCCCGAACCTAAATCCAATCGAACACGTTTGGGACCTTCTCGGGAGACGCTTGGCAGCATGTCACCAGCTGCCAGCAATGATTCCGCAGCTGTGATTGCCACTACAAAAGGAATGGGCTGCGATGCCTCAACAGCTCCTTGACAACCTCGTCCTCAGCATGGACAGACTTTGTAAATCCTGCAACACAGTCAGGGATGATCATATCTCCCTACTAAAGACTGAATTTTTCTTGGCAGCCGCCTGTCACATGGACGTTTCTGTCTTCTGTCCAGTTGTACTCGAAGCTACCTTTTCAATAAAGTGCCTTTGTATCCTTTGGATTCCTTGTTTGGATGGTTATTCTCACTTGTCCCATATTCTTACATCTTGGGGATCTTATGGTATGATTTGTGTCAATATGGAGCACTTCTGCACGACGTTACATTCGAAAAACCGTCTCGTCCTTAATTTTTGCACGCCAGTGTACTTTGGCTATACACCATGCAGGGTTGGGTTTTTGACGTGATGAGCATATAAAACTGGTTTAAACTGTCAAAAACTCATAACTAATGCTTTTAAACAATTTGTAAGCATTGATAGATATACTAGTAAGAAACTTACCTTCAAGCAAACTGCACAATGTTAGTCTTTATTTTCATAATTATTATTTTATTATAATCATTAAGAGCAGAAAAGTGGAAACATTTTTATTTTTAAAAATTTTTGATCTGTACAGAATCGATTTCATTGATCTAAAAGCATGCAACTGCCAATAAATTGCAGAGCTAGTAGTCTGGTTCATTTTTACCTTGTAGCATCCAATAGCACATAACTAATTTTGTGCATTTGTTGACACCTAAATGATTCCTAAGCTTAGAGTGATATAAATCTATAGTTAGACTCTTTCAGCTGAAGCTGAGCTGGCAGGACTTGTCAGCAAAAGCATTGTTAGTTCAGCAAATTTAGACACAGGCTCAGCTGTAAAGCCCTTACATTTAGAAACTCCTTTCCACCAAATGACGGGATTTGTATTCCTTCCAGTAGCACTGAAATAAGAAGGAAGGAAAGGCATTTCATCAGCTTTGTATGCAATCAACACGGGCAAACACTCGTATGAATGAACAAAGTCTGGATCCCTTCTTGGGAAGCTGTAACTTCTGTTTTATTTTCAAATTGACAACCTGTTTCCACACTAAAGTGTTATAGTTATAGTGGCAAGCTAATTCTGGATTTGTTTTGGATAAAACTTGGAATGCTATTTTGTTTGGTTAATGAAATGCATTCCATGTAAAAACAAACAAAAAATTTAGTCCAAAAAATATGGGCTGACTCATAATATGCTTGAATTCACTGTATGATTTAACAATATAAATTTTACCATATTGTTTATTTATATATAAATATTAGAAAATAGAAAATTTTATTATTTAAAAATCCTATACTAATTATTTATTACTCACATATGATTGACATTTTAAACATTACATGCAATATATGTTTGTTATCTTAAAATGGCATTTTTATATTGATATGCAGTATTTGAAGCTTTTGACTTGACAATTTAAACATAGGCATGCACCTGGTGTGTAGAGGGTGTGGCTGCACCCCCTTATCCCTTGCATTTGCCACGACAAATCTGCAAAATTTGGGAGAAATTAATATTTTTGCCAATTATTTGTTAATTAAAAACATTAATATTATGACTTATCAGCAGAAGAATATTGCTTTGTATCCATCCCTTCGCTTCACAGTTTCCCATATCTTTATCCCTTTGCCAACATTAGATCAGGATACCGAGCTATCAGAAAGTTAGCTAGCTGATATACACTATCTACCAACAAGTAATTGGACACCCCTGCAATCGACGATATCTGCGGTCCTGATACACGTCACGGCCGCCGCAGTTAAATATCGTGTGGGAAACAACAACGCCACCAGTCACATGCAAAATGCCACGCAGTTTGGAGCTCTCTGATTTCGAGAAAGGTGCAGTCGTCGGGTATCACAGAAATAGCCGATTCATGCGTGACATATCCAGCGAGGTGAAGTACCCAAAATCGACAGTGGCATACGTGATTGGCAAGTGGAATATGAGAGGTGACTGTTGGAATGTGCCCCGACCTGGCAGACCCACAAAACTGGGAGTTAGAGACCGACGGGTGCTGGCCAGAAAAAATTCAGAAGAACCGCACCAAATCGATGGGCCACATCCGCGAGGAGTTTCAACAGGCATCCGGGAGTGTTCTTTCGATGAATACCATCCGTAAGGAAGCCCATCGGCTCGGTTATCATGGACGTGCTGCCGCCCACAAGCCTTTGATCACCAAGTCCAATAGTGCTGCTCCATGTCACTCCCGCATACTTTCGAATTTCATCCACCCATCTTCCATGTGGTCTTCTTCTGGGTCTTTTCCTGTCCCTTGGAATCCAATCTAAAATTTCGGCTGTCCGTCGATGGTCTGTTCTTCTGGCAGTATGTCCAGCCCATTGCCATTTCAGGGATTTAACTCTGATCATGATGTCTTCCACTCTTGTCATTTTTCGGATCCACGTGTTCCTCTTCTTATCTTTCCTGGTTACACCAAGCATGCACCTCTCTATGCTCCTTTGAGTTGTCTGCAGCCTTTGTATGTCTCTTTTAGCTAAGGTCCACGTCTCTGCAGCATACGTAAGCACTGGAAGGATGCATTGATCAAACACTTTTCTTTTGAGACATAATGGCATATTGCTCTTGAAAATTATGCTGTTTCTTCCAAAAGCTCTCCAGGCAAGTTTTGTACGCCGATTAATTTCTTCACCAATGTGACCCTCACTTGATATCTGCTGTCCAAGATAAACGTACGTGTCTGTTATCTCCAGCTTTTCTCCATCAATCGATAAATCTTCATTTCTTGTAAAAGCATTGAACATCACTTTTGTCTTCTGAAAGTTCATTTTTAATCCCACTTCTTTACTCTTGTCAGCAAGTTCATGCATCATACTCTGTAGCTCTGATGGGGTAGTTGCAAAAATGACTATGTCATCAGCAAAACGAAGGTGGGTTAGATAATCTCCATTAATCTTTATGCCTTTGTTTTCCCAGTTCAGTGATTGAAAGACATTTTCCAATGTGGCATTAAAGAGCTTCGGAGATATGGTGTCACCTTGTCACACTCCTTTTCCAATTTTTATGTGTGTTGTATTTTCAAATAGCAGAATCTTTGCACTTGCATTTTCATAGATGTTATTAATAATATTAATGTATGCATCTTCAATACCACAGGATTTCAGAGCCATTGCAACTGCTGATGGTTTCACCGAATCAAAGGCTTTCTCATAATCGATAAAAGCCATGCACAATGGAAGTTCATATTCACTCGCTCTTTCAATTAGTTCTCTCAGTACGTTTATATGATCTATTGTGCTGTAGCCACTCCTGAATCCAGCTTGTTCTCTCGGTTGAGCCATGTCCAGTGTTACCTTCAAGCGGTGTGAAAGAACTTTAGTGAAGATTTTATAAACCACTGATAGGAGGCTGATAGGTCTGTAGTTCCTGAGATCCTCAATGTCACCTTTTTTATGTAGCAAGATCATTGTAGCGTTGTTCCAATCCTCAGGAATTTTCCCTTCATTAAGGCATCGAGTGAAAATTTGGGCGAGTACTGTTTCGATTTCTCCACTCGCTTCTTGTATGATGTCTACAGTAATTCCATCTTCTCCTGGAGCTTTTCCCCGCTTCATGTTCTTGATTGCATGTGCAACTTCCCTGGAAGGATTGGAAGAACTCTGGTACCTTTCATGATGCCTGGAGTACATGTATCATCCCTTTCATATAATTTGGAGTAGAAATCTTTCACTCTTGCCAAAATTTCGCCTCTATTTCTTGTTACAGAACCATCTTCTTTTCTCAGTGCCATAATCTGTTTTTTTCCTTTACTGAGATGTCCCTTTGCTATCTTTAGGCTTTGGTTGTTTTCAATTGCTTTCCTTACTAGTTCACAGTTGAATTTCCTTACGTCTTCAGTGATACTTTTTCGTACTGTCTTGCATAGCTCTATGTATTCCACTTTGGAAGTCACATCTTCTTTAGTTGTCCTCATCTCTCTTCTTTTTTGCATCAACATTTTGGTTTTTCCTGATAAGTTGTTCACATGCAATTTGTTCTTAGACCCAGCTAATTTTGTTGCTGTTTCCATAAGAGCTTTGGTTACTTTTCTGTTAACTTCAGAAATATCCACTTCTTCCGATGTTAGGCCTTCTAAAGCAGAGAATCTGTTCTTCAGTTCCAATTTGAAGGTATTATTGTGTTTTTTAAGGTTGGTTATGTCAATACATTTTGTTTGTCTTATGAGCTTGCTACGTTCGAGTTTAGTGTTGAGGTGCATCTTACATCTCACCAATCTATGGTCACTGCCTGTGTTGAACTTGTTTAGCACACTGCAGTCTTCTATGACGAATTTTTTGTTACACATAATAAAATCAATTTCACTTGTCGTCCCATTTGGATGTCTCCATGTCCATTTCCTGTGTGGCTTTTTCTTGAAAAAGGAGTTCAAGATGAAAAACCCTTCTGCCTCTACAAACTCTACGAGAGTATTTCCACGCTGGTTTCTGTTGCTGTGACCGAATTTACCTACTGAAGTTTCATTCTGTTGCCGTTGCCCTATTTTTGCATTGAAATCTCCCATAATTATCTTCAAGTGCTGCTTACCTTTATTATTTAGATGACGAATTTCCTCATAAAATTCTTCAATTTCTTCTTCAGGATGACTTGTGGTGGGTGCATAAGTTTGAATAATCTGAGCCTGGTATCTTCTCGAGAGTTGGATAACGAGTCGTGCAGCTCTGTCAGAGGAACTTTCAACTTGCCGCCCCGGTGGCGCAGTGGTCTAAGCGATGGCCTCTGATCATTCGTCCGAACGGGGTCCGGGTTCGAATCCCGGTGAGGCATGGATGTTGTGTTTGTCTTACGTCACTGGCTCTCTCCCTTCCCTGGAACCAGTGACCCTAAATTAGGGACGGGCGACTGCTTATAGCCCTTTGAGTTGCTCACGGTGGTCGTTAAACCTCCAATCAAAAAAAAAAAAAAAAAAAAGAACTTTTAACTTCTACAACTTTATCCTTCAGTTTCTTGTTTATTATAAATCCAACACCACTAGTTCTGCCAGTATCTGTCCCACGATAGTAGAAGAGATGTCCACTTTTCAGTTCAATGAGATCTTCTCCTTTTCTCCTTACCTCACTTAGCCCGACGATGTCCCATTTGATCCTTTGTAGTTCCTCTTCCAATTCAAGAAGCCTTGAATCAGAAGATAGGGAGCGTCCGTTATGCGTAGCCAAGGTCAGCATCAGATGGCAGCCTAGTCCGGTCCTCCGGGGATTCTTAGCACCCTCTGCCTTCATGTCGCACTGGCCGCTGCCTTGGCCAGGTACATTCCAGCTGCCGGAGACTGAGGGCCAAGATTTAAGTTGTGGAGTCATTTTGGAGGGGTTTGGCCATAACTCACCATGCTGGCCAAGCGGGTTGGTGAGTGTGGGATAGCATTTCCTCTAATCCCGATGGTATAGTTATACCGCTATTGGCGGTCGTCAGAGCCCCTTTAGTGGGAACAGGATGTACCACGAGAAGGCGGGGTTGACATTTGTCAAGGAGAGGCTGTGATGTTACGCATCACCTGACCTTACATCCCGTATATATATATATATATATATATATTTGTTTACTTATTTACAGAAAATTGATTAGTTATAATTTAAATTTTTTTTTTGAACTTTCTGTTTTCACTGTTTTTTTTTTCTTAACCTTCTGCTTTCACTGTTTTCACTTAATCCTAGTAACTAGTTGCTCATGTGAGAGGAGCTTCTCAAAACTTTCACTCGTGAAGATAAAACTGTGTTCTATGATGACACAGGAAAGGCTGAGCTCATTGATTTGTTCTGTGTATTGAACAATCACTAGCTATTTACACACAGCTGGAAGATGCGATTGACGAATTCCAAAATATGGTTCCATTTGACTGACGAATGTCGTTGTAAATACAATGTGAATACATTTGTTTATTTTTTTCTGTGATTTCCTATAACGTACAGATAGAGTTTTTTAATCCCACCCATTTTTATTTTTGACTGGGTCATTTGATTATTTTTTAAAATGAAACTTGCATATCTTTAGTAATTTTTCATGTGCATTCTAATGAATTAGTTTTTGCCAAACCACGGCATTACGATGCACACAGACTTAAAAATTTTAAATGGAAGATGATATTGTGTGACATCGTTAAAAAGCTTATTTCGTTAGATATCCAAATCCAGCATCATTTCAAAAACCCATCCACCAATTCAAAAATTAGACAAATATGAAGGAGGGGTGTATGAAAACTCACTCTGTATAAGCATTATGATTATAAAAAAATAATTTAAATTTTATGTTTTATAAGAACAAGATAGTAAGAACAATCTTTTTGTGACATACACTGAAGAGCAATTGAATTAGAGATACCTGTCTAGTAACGTGTAGCACCACCTTTTGCCCTGATGATGGCTGCGATTCGTCTTGGCATGGACTCGACAAGACACCGGAAGCATTGGGAAGCCATACTGATCCACGACCCCTGAACAAGCTCCCATAGTTCATGAAGATTTGATGGAGGGGGGTCAGAGCCTCGAACATCTCTCTCGATGGCATACCAGATGTGCTCGATGGGATTGAGGTCAGGTGACCTAGCTGGCCAAGGAAGCGAGGTCACGTCGGTGGAGTGTTCATCCAACCATTCGGATACAATTTGGGAGCGATGGCGCGGTGCATTGTCTTGTTGCAGGATGAGGTCCCCAGTGGGATGTTGAAGACGCACAAACAGGAGCAAATGGTTGTCCAGGACATCCCTGTAATGTTGACTTGTGAGGGACGATGTCACATGTACCAAGGGTCCCATTTCAGTCCACGTAAACAGTCACCAGACGAGAAGGCCACCCCCTCCAGCTTGAAGAGTACCCTGCTGGCAAGAAAGAGCCATCATTTCATGTGGTTTGCGCTGTACTCGTATCCTGCCATCCGCATGTACCAATGTGAATCTCGACTCATCAGTCCAGGCAACATTTTCCCACATGTCTAGGGTCCAGTGGCGATGTTCCCACGCCCATGCTAATCTTTGCACCCTGTGATGTGTGGTCAGCAGCGGTACCCTTGTGGGACGATGGCTTCTGTACCCCATAGCGAGGAGATAATTCTGAATGGTGTGGCTGCTTACACGTTTTCGTGCACCAGCGTTAAATTGCCGAGTGATTTCTTGCACTGTGGCCTGTCTATCCGCTGTTACAATGCGAGCTAGCCAACGATGACCCCACTCATCCACACGCTGTTGTCCATGGCAGTTGACCCTTGCAGGGATGGTTTTACCGGATTCGATGTACTCACGGTGCACCCGTGACACAGTGGCTCGTGAAAATCCCAGTGCCTGCACGACTTCCGAGATGGAGTGACCCATTTGTCAGGCCCCGGCAATTTGCCCACGATCAAATGCGCTTAGATCTTTCATCTTACCCATACGGCGTCCGACTCTTACTGATTCCCGTCACATCACTCCTTATATTGTCGGATCGCTGCATACGCATGTCGTTTCCGCCCACAGCGCCACATTTGCATAACGCCAGCTGTCTCCAATTTAATTGTTCTTCAGTGTATATCATTAAGCTTTTGAAATACAGCTCCTCCGTGGCCTCAAAATCTGAATTCCTCATTTCTTAACCTTTTTTTCTTCTGACAGGGTCTTTTTTAAACCTGTGTCATACACCCCCTTTGTTGCAACCCTGTGTATGCCTATGGATTTAAACCATGATTAAAACCACCAAAAACTGTCACATGTCAAAAACCTGCTAACCCTGACAACATGTAGTAATTCTTTCATTAAAATAGTTTAAATATCATGGGAAATTCTTTCTGTTATGTTTATTGCATTATTTTCTTCATCGCCAAAATGCTTCCCTTTCGTATGTTGAAGTGTCATATCTTTTAGGTTTAAAGAAAATCAAAAACATGTTAATGTGAATATGAATTAGAAAAATTTTCACTTTCGTCATAGGAAACAATATATCGCTGAGCTAAAGACCATTTTGTATGTTTCTCATGCCAGTGATGTGTATTAGTGGGCAAAAAATTAGTTACTGGTTATTATAATGTAAGAGTTCCCCATTTATTTGTGTATGGCTTTATGATTGCTGGAAAGGTGGCCTCAAGCACACTAGTCAATTTTATTAATCAGTCATTCAGGTACATCCCTTGCATTTCATGCTGTGTGGAACACAGTTCCATGGCACTTATACTTTCCAAAAAATTTACTTGGTTAATGTTGCAGACAGTGGCAGCTCCTCTATTGGTGCACATGAGCACGTGAACCCCCAAAACAGAAAACGAAAGTTATAAATTAAAATATAAAAAGTTAAATAAAATAAAACAGTAAAGACATTTCCAGGTTTTGCCAATTTCGAGACGAAATCCTCCCCGTAAATACCCTGGCAAGACGCGACTGTAACGGTATAAAATTCGAAAGTTAGCAGCACAGATCGGCCGGCCTTACATCGATCGCACGAGTCGCACGTGCGATAGAAGAAACTACTTGAAAGCCAGTTTGTCTGGTGGGAAAAGGAGGCAATGTGTGTGAATAAGCGCTGCTCATAAGCTTTCAATTCGCACAGTCTTCAGTGTGCGGGAGCTCACGCAGATTGATTGGCAGTTTGTTATCCTGTTATCCATCCGGATTCTCCTTTAGTTTGCGGTAACAAGTGGTTAGTGTAGTTGTTTATCAGTTATTAATCTGTTTATTAGTTATTAATCTGTTTATTAGTTTTTATAGGTTAGTTTTATTGTGTGTAAGAACATGTGTAAACAGTTAAGATGGCACTTAGTAAAATCAGTGTTTCTGAGCTAAAGCAATTACATTTTTCAACATTGCTGCTGGTAAGAAAAATTGAAATTAAAATGCTCAGGCCAATACCTAGGCTTAAGCTGATGCAGATGACAAAATGTAAAACTAGAGATTTCAAAAGGGAATTCAAACCCAACTTATATGAGAAATATCCAAGGATCTGTGGATGTGAATTAACTAACAGGCTCTTTTGTTTTCACTGTCTCCTGTTTGCAAAACAAAGTGGTGATTCAAGTTGGCTGAGTTAGGGTGTTGCTGATTTATCACATCTAACTCAAAAAATAAATATCACTGCTCCCAATCACATTTAAACTCCACATTAGAGTTTAGTTTGCTGAGAATGGTTGATATTCATCATGACAGTGCATTTTGTTCAAATGTTAAAAAACACAATGAGCAAGTAACCAAAAATCATTATTTTCTTTCCAAAATTATTGACTGTATTCTGTTTTGTGGCACATTTGAGCTCTCACTTCGAGGACATGATGAACGCGATGATTCATTAAATCCAGGCGTTTTCAGAGGTCTTATAAACTTCTCAGCAGAACTTGATGCATCTCTAAAAAACCATCTCACTAATGCCACTGTTTTTAAAGGAACATCAAAAGAAATTCAAAATTATTTATTAGACTGTATGCTCACTGTTTGACAGAACCACATAAAAAAAAATCTCAAAAGCAAGTTTTGTAGCAGTGATAGGAGATGAAACTGCTGATGTTTCATCTGCTTTCCAATTGGTTGTCGTTTTTCGATACATTTTAGGTAACTGACAACCAGTTGAGAGATTCTGGGAATTCACTAATATCCCTGGACATGATGCAGAATCTATCGCTGGATGTATTCAAGCTAGTTTGGAAAAAGTTGTAGACAAAGCCGAAAAATTTATATCCCAGAGCTATGACGGTACAAATGTGATGAGTGGTCACCACGCAGGTGTTCAGGCTATTATTAAATGTACCTATCAGAATGCACATTTTGTGCATTGCTACACACATCAGTGAAATTTGCCTTTCGGTCAAGCAACCAACTGGTCAGAATCAACAAGTTAGAGTATAAATTCCCATTAGTAGTTCTAATTCTGACTATTATATAGCTCTAATTATTCTACTATTCTCTTTTACGTGCAATATTTCAAAGTAACTTGTACAAAAATCTAGCACATAATGCTTACCTTGGCATTCCTTTCTAGCGATGGGAACATTTCACGCACGTGTTTTCCGGTCTTTGTTGATGTTATTGTCCTAAAGTCCGTTGTATGCGATGACTGGTTTTACTTCTCACACTTTTCGCTGGGTATACTCATTGGATCTTTGCCTTAGGATTCAAACACATCAATTTTTACCGTTCTTTATACTCGAAATTTTCACCCATACTCTGGGCATCCTCAGGAGCGTGGCGACTTTACCACCGATGTTCGTGGTTAACTTCGCGCTAATGGAGTCCGATACTCCTTGTTGCCATTCGTCGGATATACTTTCCTGGATTTATTTCATTATTAAGCCCGGCTGGCGCCATCTATGTTTCATTAAAACACTTTTATTTTTTATTTTTATTTATTTTATTTTTTTCTTCTCCTATCCTGGTTTTCTTGTCTTTTTTGCCGGTTTTTCTTTTGTTGTTGTTTTTCTTGTCTTATTAGTTCTTTCCACAGGCCCGATAATGTGCTAGGGTAGTTCTGGTTACATACCCTTGCTTTATTTTAATAGATTAATATTGCTTCTTCCCTCCTCATTTGCCTTTCCGATTTTTTATTCTTTTTTAGCATTTTAATTTCATCGAATTTTGGGAATGTCCAGTTTTCCATGCAGAATTGCACTAAAGCAGTTTTGGCTTCTTTTTTTTGCCAGTTTGTGCACTTCTTGGCCTTCTTTACTCTGAGTCATATGCTTTTTACCCTCATGTATCCATTTATTGATTAGCTTGCTCGATTACTCATACTCTTGTGATATTTTCGAGATAAACTCTAGCTCTGGATTTTTTAGCCTGTTGTTAGATGTGTGTGTACGCTCGCCGTATCAAGTTTACTTTGCTATTTTTTTTATGTATCACTGGATGGTGCGACGAGTATGGTATCAGTACAGGTATGTAAGTTGCTTTTCTGAACACAGAGTATTCAAAACTATTTTTGTTTTCCTTTAGTTGAATGTCCAGGAAGGATAGGCGATTATCCTCTTCAAACTCAATAGTTAGTTAGCTCTATGGTGTTACAGATTTTGCCAAACTGCTGTGCTAGATCTTGTAGCTCGGCTTTGTTAAGTTTAGACATTATAATAATGTCGTCTGCATATCGAGCATAAAGTATTGGTTTTTCAGGTAAATTTTGAATAATTTCTTTTTCGAGGTATGCCATAATCACTTCTGCATATCATGCCGATAATGGGGACCCCATAGGGCCACCTTGCGTTTGTTTAAATATATTTCCTTCAAAATGGAAGATGTTGTTTTCCTTGATGAAATATAAGGTATTCTTTAGCTCTTTCAGTTGTGACAAGTTTAGTTCTTTGTTGATGCTTAGTTGTTGCATATTCAATTCGATGGCTAGCTCGACAGAAGTGTTTGGGTATAACGCCTTAACGTCCATGGAGACCATAGTTATTTGCTCTAGGTCTTGATTAATTAATTTGATTTTTTCTATAAACTCATAGCTATTCTTTAATGTATATTGATTCCTCATGAATATTGGGGATAGATAGTTGTATATCTTTTTTCTAGGTTGATGAGTGGTGAGTTTTTTTCCGATAGAATCAGTCTTAAAGGTGTGTTTTCTTTATGTGTTTTAATTTTTGAGAATATTTTTGGCATCCCAGCTCCCATTGGAGGGTTTGCATTTTTATTTCAGTTGGTAACGTGCTGTGGTTCCTTATATTAGCCAGGAAGGTAAGTTTGTCGGTGGGATCTTTGTTGATGCTATCGCACTGTAGCTCTGAGATGGCTGTCCGCATTTTATCATTATATTCCAAAGTGTCCATAATAACAATTTGCCCTGTTTTGTCCACTTTGCAGAATATGAAGCGGACAAAACAGGGCAAATTGTTATTATGGACACTTTGGAATATAATGATAAAATGCGGACGGCCATCTCAGAGCTACAGTGAGATAGCATCAACAAAGATCCCACCGACAAACAACTTACCTTCCTGGCTAATATAAGGAACCACAGCACGTTACCAACTGAAATAAAAAATGCAAACCCTCCAATGGGAGCAGGGATGCCAAAAATATTCTCAAAAATTAAAACACATAAAGAAAACACACCTTTAAGACTGATTCTATCGAAAAAAACTCACCACTCATCAACCTAGCAAAAGATATACAACTATCTATCCCCAATATTCATGAGGAATCAATATACATTAAAGAATAGCTATGAGTTTATAGAAAAATCAAATTAATTAATCAAGACCTAGAGCAAATAACTATGGACTCCATGGACATTAAGGCGTTATACCCAAACACTCCTGTCAAGCTAGCCATCGAACTGATTATGCAACAACTAAGCATCAACAAAGAACTAAACTTGTCACAACTGAAAGAGCTAAAGAATACCTTATATTTCATCAAGGAAAACAACATCTTCCATTTTGAAGGAAATATATTTAAACAAACGCAAGGTGGCCCTATGGGATCCCCATTATCGGCATTATATGCAGAAGTGATTATGGCATACCTCGAAAATGAAATTATTCAAAATTTACCTGAAAAACCAGTACTTTATGTTCGATATGTAGACGACAGTATTATAATGTCTAAACTTAACAAAGCCGAGCTACAAGATCTAGCACAGCAGTTTAGCAAAATCTGTAACACCATAGAGCTAACTATTGAGTTTGAAGAGGATAATCGCCTCTCCTTCCTGGACATTCAACTAAAGAAAAACAAAAATAGTTTTGAATACTCTGTGTTCAGAAAAGCAACTTACACACCGGTACTGATACCATACTCGTCGCACCATCCAGTGACACATAAAAAAAACAGCATAGTGAACTTGATACGGCGAGCGTACACACACACATCTAACAACAGGCTAAAAAATCAAGAGCTAGAGTTTATCTCGAAAATATCACAAGAGTATGGGTACCCGAGCAAGCTAATTCATAAATGGATACATGAGAGTAAAAAGCATATGACTCAGAGTAGAAGGCCAAGAAGTGCACAAACTGGCAAAAAAAAAAGAAGCCAAAACTGCTTTAGTGCAATTCTGCATGGAAAACCGGACATTCCCAAAGTTCGATGAAATTAAAATGCTAAAAAAAGAATAAAAAATCGGAAAGGCAAATGAGGAGGGAAGAAGCAATATTAATTTATAAAAATAAAGCAAGGGTATGTAACCAGAACGACCCTAGCACATTATCGGGCCTGTGGAAAGAACTAATAAGACAAGAAAAACAACAACAAAAGAAAAACCGGCAAAAAAGACAAGAAAACCAGGATAAGAGAAGAAAAAAAAAATAAAAAAAATAAAAAGAAAAAAAAAAAGTGTTTTAATGAAACATAGATGGCGCCAGCCGGGCTTAATAACGAAATATATCCAGGAAAGTATATCCGATGAATGGCAACAAGGAGTATCGGACTCCATTAGCGCGAAGTTAACCACGAACATTGGTGGTAAAGTCGCCATGCTCCTGAGGACGCCCAGAGTATGGGTGAAAATTTCGAGTATAAAGAACGGTAAAAATTGATGTGTTTGAATCCTAAGGCAAAGATCCAATGAGTATACCCAGCGAAAAGTGTGAGAAGTAAAACCAGTCATCGCATACAACGGACTTTAGGACAATAACATCAACAAAGACCGGAAAACATGTGCGTGAAATGTTCCCATCGCTAGAAAGGAATGCCAAGGTAAGCATTATCCGCTAGATTTTTGTACAAGTTAGAGTATTTTTTTCCAACTTAAGGGACATTACTAACTTTTTCAGTAACTCTCCACAGAGGATTGCTATTCTAGATGAAACTGTTAGAAAAAGGATACCTCATGGTTCAGCCACGAAGTAGAATTTCAAGAGTCGAACCATCAATACAGTTAGTGTATGAATACAGGGAACAGTTAACTGAATGCATAGAAAAAATAGTCCTCATCAAAACAAGCTGTAGAAGTAAATCAAGCAGGGGCTATTTGGGGTTAGTTGGAAGACTCAGTATTTGTGTTTTGGCTTAGTTTTTCACAATATTATGCCACATGTGGATGTGTCATACAATCAGCTTCAGAAAACACTAACTGATGCAGCACTCATTCAAAAGCATGTAAACACTTTCCAGCAATCAATGGAATAAGAAAGGAAAAGAATGGACACTGGCCATGAAGATATCAGAAACAGAGGAAACATCAAAGAAAAGGAAGAAAGAAAATATTCACATAAATAAAAGTGTGGTAGCTAAAGAGATATGTGATGTTATCACAAATCAAGGAAAACATAGATATTTGTACAAAAATCTAGCGGATAATGCTTACCTTGGCATTCCTTTCTAGCGACGGGAACATTTCACGCACGTGTTTTCCGGTCTTTGTTGATGTTATTGTCCTAAAATCCGTTGTATGCGATGACTGGCTTTACTTCTCACATTTTTCGCTGGGTATACTCATTGGATCTTTGCCTTAGGATTCAAACATCCATTTTTACCGTTCATTATACTCGAAATTTTCGCCCATACTCTGGGCATCTTCAGGAGCGTGGCGACTTTACCACCGATGTTCGTGGTTAACTTCGCGCTAATGGAGTCCGATACTCCTTGTTGCCATTCGTCGGAAATACTTTCCTGGATATATTTCGTTATCAAGCCCGGCTGGCGCCATCTATGTTTCGTTAAAAACACTTTTTTTTTTAAATTTTCTTCTCCTATCCTGGTTTTCTTGTCTTTTTTTGCCGGTTTTTCTTTTGTTGTTGTTTTTCTTGTCTTATTAGTTCTTTCCACAGGCCCGATAATGTGCTAGGGTCGTTCTGGTTACATACCCTTGCTTTATTTTTGTAGATTAATATTGCTTCTTCCCTCCTCATTTGCCTTTCCGATTTTTTATTCTTTTTTAGCATTTTAATTTCATCGAACTTTGGGAATGTCCGGTTTTCCATGCAGAATTGCACTAAAGCAGTTTTGGCTTCTTTTTGCCAGTTAGATATGTGTTGTTTAAGTCTTTTTTTTAATCTGTTTTTCGTACTTCCAATGTACGATATTGGGGGTATGTGTGCAATTGGAATTTCGTAGGTTCCTGATTCTTCTAGCATTTTTTTCCTCTGTTTTTTTTGTTGACGGTCATACTTTTCACGGTGTGCACTGAGCTTCCTAGTTGTAAGTCATATTTAGCACAGTGCCTATTGATTTCTTTACTCACTCCTTCCAGGTATGGGAAAGCTCCAATGTATTTCAATTTTTTATTCCTCATCTTCCTTTGGTTGTGCATTTCTTGGCCTTCTTTACTCTGAGTCATATGCTTTTTACTCGAGTATAATGAACGGTAAAAATTGATGTTTGAATCCTAAGGCAAAGATCCAATGAGTATACCCAGCGAAAAGTGTGAGAAGTAAAGCCAGTCATCGCATACAACGGATTTTAGGACAATAACATCAACAAAGACCGGAAAACATGTGTGTGAAATGTTCCCGTCGCTAGAAAGGAATGCCAAGGTAAGCATTATCCGCTAGATTTTCGTACAAGTTACTTTGAAATATCGCACGTAAAAGAGAATAGTAGAATAATTAGAGCTATATAATAGTCAGAATTAGAACTACTAAGTGGAATTAAAACATAGATTTTCTTTTATAACTCACTAGTCTGCGTTTCTCTCCTCCAAGCTGAAAAATTTCAGGAGTACGAGAAAGTTTCCAAATCAGCTTGTTGAGCAAACAAGATGTTTATCCCATGTTACAGAAAGATCACTTGAAAACTGAACTAGGAGTAATTTACAGAAGACCAGATTTCAAAAATATGAATGGTGCCATTAGTCTACAGTTCGTTACAGAAAATAACTTGCACACTATGTTCTCGGAGACCTACAAATTGTTGCTAATTATTTCTACTATTCCCAATGACAACTGCTGAGGCTAAGAGATGCTTCTCAACTTTAAAACAAGTTAAGACAGTTTTAAGAAGCTTCATGAGTGAGGACAGACTGAGCGCTCTAGCCATGCTCTCAATTGAAAAAAAAAACATGATAAATGACATACCTAAATTCAACGAAAATGTTATTGATTTGTTTGCCTCAAAAAGAGACAGGCAGATTGACTTAATTTACAAACATTGCACTTGAGTAATCAACATTCCCTTTGAATGTTTACCTTTGAAGTAAATTGTAAGCACTGTTGTAATAGAATCTTCCTTTGTACAAAGTCGAATGTTAGTTTTTCTACGTATGAGTGTTTGTTTTTTTCTTTTAGTTGCATTGCTTTTTTTTACTTGTAGAAACAGAAATGTATTTTAGCCTGTACATTATGTTGTAACTGAAAATTTAATTTTTACAATTTATGTCTTGTGAACCCCCATTTGAATAACCCACGAGCCGCCACTGGTTGCAGGAAAATTTATGAAATTTGTACCTTCCTTTTTGTTGCATAGTGCTAACTGCATCCATATCTGTGATGTGGTGCAATTCAAGCACATAGACTTCAGGAAATATATATTACTTACTGTGATTCTCACAGAAGAAAACTCTTGTGTGCATTGAACTTTGCCTGCATAAATGTTCAATCTGAACAGGAGTCATTCAACATTATGAATACAAATTATTCTAAAGATTTTGTTTCAACAAGTTGTTTCTTACAGAAAGAAATTCTTAAAATGTGACTTTCATGATGAAAAGAAAGTAACAAAAAATCTATGTACCTACAAATTGATTTCTTTACCAATTATCTATTGTCAGGTCTTTCAAAAATGCAGAACACTGGCCAAAATTATTCCAGCACTTTGATTTCAATAATCTGCCTCTGACTTTTATTCATTCTTCAATTTTTTTCTCTTCAGGCATGCTTGTACAGTGAAATTTTGCATATGTAAGCTTGGTAGAAATGCTATCTCACTTCTTTATTGGTTAGCAGAGTTGTATTAAAATGTTTACCAGAAATGTGGTCTTAAAATCATGCAGCTTTTAAAATCAGCATAGAATAAAGTTATTTGTAAACAGTTTAACAACTGTTGTAATGTTTATTGTAAACAGTTTACCAAATGGAAAACTGTTGTATGTTAATTTGTAATCAGTTTACCAAGTGGAAATTTTATTAATAACTAGTGAGTTTTCAAGCATGTAAAAATTAATAATTTTTCAAGGCATGACAGGTGTAAAAGTAATTTTGTAGGGAACTGGAAAGCATGTTGTGCATTCACTGATTTTTAGAACTGTGTGGAATCATTAAATTTTATGATGTAATTTACATTTTTCTTTTGACAAAGAAACATGAAAAAAAAACTATTATGTAACCTGTCTTCATTTACATGCAAAAGAAGCAGTAAAATGAGGGTCAAACATTATATTACAATAAAAAAAGAAAAGAAAAAAAGGAATTGTTGAATATCATTTAGTGGCTGATAGTGTGCAAGTTGTTTTTTATGTGACACATTTTGCTTTTACTTGATAATTATAAACATTCTGTTTCACTATGCTACATAAAGGTGGTTTTATTCTGTGTTATTGCAGCAATATGGCCCAATATTAGATGTTGAAATTATTTTTAATGAAAGGGGCTCAAAGGTAAGTATCATTTTTCAGACCTTTCTACTTTCTCTCTACCTCTTCTCATCTTTTCTAACTCAAGAAAGTTTGTCAGTCACACCAATTTTTCCTTGAATTTGTAAAATTCATCAAAAATAATAATCCTGTAATTTTTAACAGGTTTCTGCCACATAATAAAATGTTAATAATTTTACTGTAAATAAGTTGCTAAAGCATTCTGTGTTCATCTTAGATAAATGCAGTTTTCTTTGTAATTTGTAAACTTTAAGTGAATCATATAAATCTTAAGTGTTTTGAATATTTTTCTGTTTCTTTCTTTCCTTCCTTTCTCTCCCCACTTCCCCTTTAAAATCAAATTCACTTTAACATTCATTTTCTTCTCCTTTGCATTCATGGATCTAAATGTCTTAAACACTACTTAAACTTCTGAGAACAATGCTGGAGCCGCTTAATCCAGATGTGTGCCATTCATGTAATATTCTGTATAATTTTGATCTTGTTCTTGCGAGATGTGGTTATGAAAAAGGTTGTTGGCATAAATATTTGGCTAACTGTGAGTTCAGAAAATGGACATAATGTTCATTTCCTGCTGCTAAAACAATTGGAGCATATTTGCCTTCTTTAGTCTGTGGTAATATTGGACCAATAATTTTAATAATACCAATGATATATCCGTAATATTGTCATCCTCTGTAGCAAATAATATTTCAGTAATTTTCTGTTGAGCATGAAATGAAGTAAAAATCAAGTATGAGTCAAATGAATAATAAAAGTATTACCATATTTCCCGGCGTCAAGAGCGCTCCGACATCAATGATGCACCCCAATTTTAAAATGCAGAATTTTGAGAAAAAAGAATAAACATAAAAATAAGGTCTCAGCACTTTCATAAAGATTAAAAGCAGTACAAATTTTACCTTTAATATTAATATTTCAGTTATTTTCTGTTGAGCATGAAATGAAGTAAAAATCAAGTATGAGTCAAATGAATAATCAAAGTATTATCATATTTCCTGGCGTCAATGACTCTCTGACGTCAAGGACGCTCCGACGTCAATGATGTACCCCAATTTTAAAATGCAGAATTTTGAGAAAAAAGAATAAACATAAAAATAAGGTCTCAGCACTTTCAGAAAGATTAAAAGCAATACAAATTTTACCTTTACATATAAGGAAAAATATTTCAGTCTTCCATATTCTCAAATCCAGAAAATTCGCTGGTGTTATCCATATCATTGGCATCATTGTCATAATCAAGGTCGCCAATACTGTCAGAAGTGTCACTATCTTCTAACAGAATATTATCTTCGGTGCCATCTAATGCATTACTGATGCCACATTTTTTAAAAGATTTTACTACTATTTCAGTCTTCACAGCATTCCATGATTTTAGGATCCACTCGCACACCTGAGCAATTGTTCGACTTTTCAAATGACCTGTTAATATTAGGTCTTGGTCTATGGCCCACATCTACTGATTCCACTCTTCTTTCATAAATGCCTTAAAAGGCTTGTTTATGGATATGTCCAATGGTTGTAATTTGCTTGTTAAACCACCAAGGATCACTGTCATTTTTGTCTTCAGTCTCTGCAGCCTTTCTTTAGTAGTATTTATTTTGTGGGCACAAAACTGGTCCCACACAAGTGGGATGGCCACTGAATGCTTTGACCAGACTTTATTGAACCATAGCTTCACTCCCTCTTCATCCAGGAACAAAAATTCCGTGTGGAATTTTGTCTTATGGTCAAGTTTTCCTCTTGGAAATCAGTAGCAGTAGCAGTTTTGTTCCATCAGCACAACACGATAGCACCACAGTTTAATGGGTTTTCTCATGTCCAGATGTCTTTATACTTACGGTTTTGGATCTTTTAACATCCATTGTCATATTTGATACCACATCAAAAGAAGGCAGACTTGTTATTAATAAGATTAACCGGTAAATATTTTAATATAGATAACCTTCCTCTGGAGTTAGAATAGGCCTACAAAGACCTTAACCTGTGGTCTCTAGGACACAGTAAATTTTCGAGGCTTATTTCTGGAAAAAAAAGAAACAGCGTCTATGATGCTGGGAAATATGGTAATTTTGATTATTTAAATATTGAAAATGACAACTGTTCATATTTTTTTCTGTATTGATACTAGAAATGTCAGTATATATGGTCATAGGTTAACTTTATTCTGCCAAGTAGTCTGTTTTCACTCAATAGCATTCTGTATCACTTTTCACATGAATAAAACTTCAGTCTCCCTAGTAATATGCAGCTAACCGTAAACCTTTCATAATGAAAATTCCTTTTTCATATTCAACACAATAAAGTGCATCTAGTGTCTGCATTTTACAAGATCCCCATAAGTCTAAGAAAAGCCAGTAAATTAAGAATGGATGCTTGTAATAAGTGCCAGTAGTGTGGAGAGGAGATTAAAAAGAGAAAAAAAAAAAAGGTAGTTCCTGTATAGTTCATTTTCAAAATACAATTGTTCTGTGGGGAGCCTTAATGCAGTTAATATATGATCTGTAGAATTTTAGGTAGGTATTTCATTAGAGGTCCATGGGTTTGTGCATATAAGATGTATTCTACCTGTTTCTGTGAAATGCAAGATAATTCTTGTAGAATGTTTTCCATAGGAATGTAACAGTGACATTCTGTAGTTCAGAAATCAGTCATTAACTGATGCAAAATTATAAGACAGTATAAATTGAACTGTAAGTAGAATCAAAAGTAATCTTGAAAATTTCTAACCTTAGTACTTAGCAGTGTTTAGAAACAAATAAGTAGATGTTCAGTACTTAGCGGTGTTTAGAAACAAATAAGCTAATGTTCAATCATAATACAGACTTGGTCTCATAATATGTTTGTCTTTTTTATGATCAACATTTGTCAGTGTTTAGAAATGAATCACTAATTTGCTACCTAAATGATGAAATAAAGTTCACAGTATTCTTTAGTAAATCATTTATTTGGTACTTAATTAATAAAAGGCAGTGGTTAACAGTAACCATGAGCACAAACCTGTGCTTTCACTATGAAGCATAAATTGCACAAGACAAAATTGGCAGTACTCTTGAGCAAAACATTAACTTGAAATTATAACTCATTCCAACATTAATAAAAGTCTTGAAAGTATTATTACAGTCAATTGAAAGAGATGTAAACATGCTTTGTACTTGGAAAGGTCATTAGTACACTGTTCTGTCAATGTACTGTTCACCATGGTTTTATTTCCATTTCTTCATATTCTGTGACCAGTCTGCAGGTTTTGCCACTTTACGCTTCCCCTTTTTTTTGTTTGGACTGCTGTCGATTGATCTACCAGGCTGCACCATAGAGGAAGTAGTCACATTGCCCGCTGTTATTGGTTCACTTGCACCGTTATTGTCACTTGTGGATCCCGAATCACTGCACTCAGGGATGTATGGTGAGTCACAGTCACTATCTGTGAATGATAGAGATTTAGTATCAATCTCTCTTCACAATAATCTGCTCTTTTCTCCTTGCTTTCCCCCACATGACCTAGTTCATGGTGCCCACATTGACATACTAACAGCAATTGCATATACTCACAATGTTGCGTGCTCATTACCTGTAGCTCTCATTGGCTATAGGTGAGGCATGCGCAACATGCTCGTGGGACAGCCCACTGTTGCAGTCAATGGGACACACATTCAGTGATAGACCAGATGGCAGCATATTCCAGTAGATACCTAGAGATAACAGTGGGTTAGCCCAACCTCTGGAACAAATAGAGGGCACCGTCACTCATCCATTTCCACCATTATCACATGTTCTGCTACATTGTTGGTTAGCCCATTGTTACAGTAAGGTCTTCAATTATATTATTTAGGCTTGGAGCAAGACAAACATGACATTTTTTGCCATTTCTCTGAAGTTTTTCAAACAAACATTTGTGGTAGGTATCTTTTCTCTAAGTATTTTACAAATTTTGTGGCAACTCTTCCTTTTGAAGTCAAGTCCAGGAAATTAAGGCTATTACCTTGTTCCAGTAGGTTGAGAATATTTTATGGATGGATGTTATCATTGCTGACAAATAATTTTCTTGAAATAGGGGTTTAACAACCACCATGAACAATTCTTAAGGGCTGGAAGCAGTAACCTGCCCACAATTTAAAGCCTCTGGTTCCATAGAAAGGTCAGAGTCAGCAGACAAACACACTGTTAATGCTTCATCTGGTACTTGAACGCAGGCCCATGTTAAATGAATGGTCAGGTGGCAGTTCCTCTGGCCACTTGACCACTGGGTGTGTGTGGCCTATCAGTTATTATCAGAATATCATTGTGTATCTGACATACAGGAAGAATCATCAAGGTTGAGGTAGAACTAATTGATCTTCAAGTTTTTATGGATTTCCAACTGGTTGATCCTGTGGTGTAATCAATAATAATAATTTACCAAAAATGGGGCCAACTGTAAGCCCATTGCTAAGCCTGAGATCTGCGTGTAGAATTTCATTGATTCAGATAAATAACAGAGTACTAAATTGACAGTGTTTGAATTATATAGTGGTCCTCTGGTCATTGGCAGCAAAAGCGATGATTGACCATCAGTGGCGTGCCGTGAACTTTCTAGGCAGGCATGCAAAAAAAAAA